>CM032876.1:37599779-38984779 GCA_019176425.1 Megalops atlanticus
TTGCTACATTTTTAACTCTTCCCAATCCCAACCCTATTTGTTTTTGTAGGGATTTCTTTGAACCACGACTGCTGCATTGCATGCGCATGTAACGTCCACTGCATTGTATCATTAGTCTGCTAGATCTGATGTTTCTAGTCTGAAGGCTTACTGTAGAAAATTCTTATTATCACCTTATCATAGTGCCATCTGGTAAATTCCTTAAATGTTGCATTTTTTAGCAGGTTATTACAATTCATCACTTGATTGTTGGGTCAATGGTATTTCTATTGAACTTTCCCAGTGTAAATTATGATGTGTTTTTAACACTGCATAGGTTATGAAAGCTGTTGACTGGTAAGTGAAAAGAATTAACAGTCTATCTCAGCATGTTATTTGATTTCATTGGACACCGTCTTCTCTAAAGCTATTTGTTGCTATTTCTAAAGCTATGGAATAACAAATAATGAGTGTCAAATTCATTTCATTGTGTCACAGGGAGCATGCTCCAGAAAATGTAATCTTCTCCATCACATGGGGGCTGGGATTTTGGGGTGAAATGGAGCGGCTGCCGGAACCCTGTGTAGCGGGCTGTGGGAAAGCCCATTGACAGCTCTCTCTCGCTCTCTCGCCCTCTTTCGCTCATTCTCTCTGGGGTCCTGCGAACAAGCACCCTGGACCTGTTCCACTGGGCTGGAACCCCACCAGAACCCCGACACTGTCATTTCTTGACAGCTCAGCATGGCATCCAAGGGCTTTAGAGAGTGTCCAAGGGAGAAGGGAAGGCCTTGCCCAAACTGAACGGTTTGAGAGGTGAAGAAAAGGCTGAGAGGAACTTTTGGGAAGGGAGGTGTGGGGAGGAGGTGGCGGGGTGGGGGGTGGTGTTTGACTTGCCGAGCTTTGAAGCCATAGCCGAGGCCACGTGGCCTGGCCTCTTCCTCTCCCCTCCTCAGGAGCCCATCACTTCCCTAAATAAATGTTCTGCATGGTGTGATTTTAAAGGAACGGGAGGTCACCCTCGTGACAATTATAATCTGACCTGGGGAGAGAGAATTTGAGAAACCCACACCACTCGCACAGACTGCAGACCACCCATATCACTGTGATTGAAACCTGGGTCAGGAGACAAAAAAAAGAAGGAGAACTGGGGAAAGAGATACCAAAGAAAAAGAGGAAACGGGGCTTGGTGATGAAAGGCTGCTGAGTAAATCATTTTTACTCAAGTGCCGCTATAAAGTTCACAGAATCGCAAATTGCCAATTAAGCTGCCCTTAGGTCAGGTCTAACACAAGTGAGTTTTCAAATTACCAAGTCCCGGCTTTGAGCACCATTCCAAAGGGAATCAAAACAAGGAAAATCTGTTGCAGCTCTAAGCTTGATCCCAAAATGGCAACAAAGCCAGGAAATCAATAGGGAGATCAGGCCAGCAGCTCTCTGCCATCCCTTGACATGGTCACTTCCTGGATAATTAAGAGCTGCTCCATGTGCTTGTCAGTGAGGGGAAACGGGCGCTGCATGTCTTTCCAGGGGTTTTTGGTGAAGCTATCCTCTGCATGAAAGGCAGTTTGTTCAGACGAGCTAGGGAGTTGGGGGAAGTGGAAAGATGAAAGGGGTCTCTGCATTTTTTCTCAGTACATTCAGCTCTCGACATGGGAAAACGGCAGGGGGATGAATGGCCAGCTTGTTCGCTCTCATCTCTCACTTGACAGATTATCTGTTTGAGGAAAAGGCCCAGATTGCGGTGGATGAGAGGTGCTGTCCTTGTCCACCACCCTCCGCTCCTCCTCCTCTCCCCTCCCCTTTCTGGGTTTCAGTGCAATGGTGGATTCTTTGGCTGTTGAGTGTCGATGTCCCGGTGCTGAGAGGACATGTTTCCAGAGTCGCTAGCCTTGGCCTCGGCCTTGAAGCATCCTGTGTCGTACGGACACAGCTGCAAACAGCTCCAGACCAAATCCCTTAGTGCCTTTTGAGCTGATGACAATGCTGACAGTGCTGCTTGTTGGTTAGCCTTTGTCCCAGTTTCAAAGGCAGCATGTCTTCTGGGGCCATCAAAAAGAGGTGGGCGGGTACCCCTGCAATATACCGTAAAGAACCAGTCATGATAAATAACTACCACTGCTATTTTCCAAATGGACAGTATGATAAAGGTCTGTTAATCTGACTACCTGAGGCAGATAAAGAGTCACCAGTGTACCTCCCAGACAGTCTCATGTCTCATGGTCTTGCTTGTGGATGGTTTGGACGGAGATGGCAGGATGTGATTCGCTCTCAAGTTGTTTTGCCCAACTCTTGTCAGGCCACCCCCCAGCCGCCCCCTCCGTGTGAACATGAAGGATTAGCGGCTGCTTGAGACCCCCTAATGAAGCCCGTTTGATGTTGAGTGCCCAATTACTCCACATCGGAACCCTTATTGGGATGGAATGCTGCCTCGCGGTCCTCTTCAGAGCCCACCTCAGATGTCATAGCTTCATTGATCAGTTTAATGGGCCGAGTGCACATGTCATCAATTCACACGTATGTGAGCCAGCTCATCAGTGTGGAATGCACTGTGTGTAAGATGAACCAATTACACCACCAGCAGCAACGTGCTGGTTCCGGGCGCTCTTTGTAACCTGGGCCTTGGAGAGCGGAAAGGCCAACAATGGAGAGGAATCAAACTGTGGAGAAATGGTTAAACACGAGTCATTTGGAGCCACATCAAAACTCTCTCTCTGTCCCCTCTCAAACACGTGTAAATGTTTAGTCAAAGGGAATGGGCCTCAGTTATGTGTTGGTTCAAGGATCCTGACTGCAGAGGATCCACTGTTTGTGGGCTTACAGGAACTGATGCGTGTGCCTGTGTGTGGGTGTGTGCCGTTTGCCATAAGGATCGAGCACCTGTGAGAATACTCTTAGATGACCTTCTTTTGTTAGCGAGGGCTGCTGTACTGTGCAGGGAAAAAAGAGTGCAAAAATTGCCGTGAGATACAAGCATGCCACTTGACCCCAGTCTCCTGATGATGTTTTAAAAATATCAGAAAATACATTCAGACGGAGAGCACCAGAAAGCATTTCGCCATACATTCACAAGGCTGACTACTGAAGGAATTGATTTGTTTTTTAAAGCGTGGAGCAGAACATTTCCTTTTATATCCATGTGCCTGAACTAAATGTTATCTGTGCTGAACTGTTGTATACAGCATTGACAAAAATATACACAACATATACATTTCATCAGTAATATTTACAGATACTTGGGACACATCACTGTTGACTCATGAAGTAACATATTACCTATGGAAGACAGAGATACATGGGTTGGATGAACTGCAGCATTTAGATGATATGGGGAAGCAATTACATGGGCAGACGGAATGTTGGATTGCTCAGACAAGTTGCGGTGCATGTAGTATAAATCTGGGAAAGCTATAATTACATCATGACCCCCTGGTCAGACCCCCATTTACAACACGGTGAGGTTATTTGGCAGGGAGCTTCTCTGGCTGTTGCTGTAAATTTGACCAGATGACTTGCATGCTGTCACATTCTGTTAGCTTAGGGTTTAAAGTCTACTTTGGGAATAGGAGCTAAATCATTACACAACTTATATTAATTTAGTTGTAATGTCTGTAAAGCAATTAACCAAGACCAGCCAGATAATGTAACATTTCATGCAGTCTCTGTTTGCAAAGATATTATGCTGCAGGTAATGACTGTATGGTCATAAACCTGCACATAATCAACTGAGGTCACCTCTAGGTGTGATTGAATAGACTTTTACCTCATTGTTGAAAGGGTAAAAACATGGTATGTGTACTGGAATTGGTAGCATTCTGTCTGTGAGTCTGTACAGAATGTGGTGTCATGAGTCACCTTTCCCTCTGCTTTTTTTGACCTGGTCCCTGAGATGGAAGGTGAGAGAGACTGAGGGACCGGAGGAGACAGGGTAGGAAAGAGAGATGGGAAGAGACAGGGCAAGGAGGGAGGGAAAGAGAGAGGGAGAGAGTACAGAGAAGAGAGGAGAACGAAAAAATTCTGGTAACACAGGGAATCAGAGGCAGAGAGAGAGAGAGAGAGAGAGAGAGAGAGAGGCAGAGATAGGGAGAGAGAGGAAACGAAGGATGACACACAGCTTCTCCCCCGGCCTGACAGTACAATGCGGTCCCTGTGCACGGCAGGGGAGATCAGCGAGTCATGCGTCCGGGTGGGAGGAACGCTGCGTGCCAGAGGAGGCCTGTTTGCATTTGAAAGCGTCTGGCCGCCCCCAGAGGGCCCGATGGTTTATTGTGTGATCTTATCTGGCGCGTGCCTGCGCCGCCCTTTCCCACACTCTGCATGCATCGCTGCCAGGATGACGGGGAGCAAGGGGCTCGGCCTGTCAGCATCGCACTGACTTGATGGCCGTGACATAATGCTCCCTCAATACTGTGTTTTTTTTCCCTTTAAAGACTCCACAACAAGACCCATTCACGTCGCATGCTTGGCTTTTCATCCCCCCCCCCCACCCCCACCAGAAGCACCACCAAACCACCTCCCCCTTTCCTTGTGCTTTTCAATTTAAATAGCCATCTTACTGGATTAAGCCTCCCGCCTCACTTGGATGAAAGAAGGTATGGAAACATTTTTGACATATTTGCGAGATAAGTGGGGGCAAATAATGCCCTGGGCTGGTGAATGGTCCTTTTTGTCATGGTCCCCTTCTGAAAGCGACCCACTCTGGGATGCTTCTTCCCCTCAGAGCTCTTCTTGAGACCCCGGGCGGGCGATTCAGGCTGCTTTAGCAAAGGCGAACTGCAGCAAGCAAGGCTTCCTCTGATCCCTAGGAGGTCTCCTGGACTCACAGGGCGTCGGGCCTGGCTCAGGCTCCTTTTTGCAGCAGAGCAACAATGTGAAGGCAGTGGGTCTGTAGCCAGTCAAACTTCCTCTTAAGGACATTGAAATTAGATGAGTGACAGAAGGTGAAAGATCACATTTGTCTCACGAGGTCTTTTCCAAATCCAAATCCAAGTGGCACGTTGTCAAGCACACATTTTCTTTGTCAAAAACAGCCTTGCCATAGGTAAACATTCATTTCCCAGACGTGGTAATTCAGCTGACAAAAAACTACAAAGTAAGTGAAAGAACTACAGGGAATAAGGTCTTTTGGGAAGTCCCATGTGTGCATAAGTTTAGTACAGGTTCTTTCTTTTTATACTCAACGGGATTCATTTTGCCTTGTCCTCTGCACAGAAGTGGATGTGTATATTATGCTTGGCTTTTCTGAGCATTTCAGGCTTACTCAGTATGGACCTTCAGCATTAATCGTCACAAATGGAAAGAAGTATAAACTGAGGCAGTCGATCAGAGGTGTGCTGGTGTGTGTTTCATGTTGGTGTGATAGCTGTCCCGGAGTGGAGTGGGAGAGAGCAGAAAACCTCTGGAGGCTGAAGCTGTGTGCTAGTCCGACCCCCCGGCCTACTGTGATCTCCCTCCGGGGAATGTGTCTGCCCCTGCTGCTGGAGAGGATCGATACTGCCTCACCGCCCACCTGCAGCCTCGGTAGCAGCTGCCGATAGAGAAGCGTGTGGGCATGTGAGCTTGCGTGTGTGTGTGTGTGTGTGTGTGTGTGTGTGTGCGTGTGTATTGGGTCAAGGGAGGGGCGGACTCTCTCACTCACTCACTTATTCACTCTGCTCGTCCGTATGAGTCCCTGCAGTCCTCTACCACCTCCAGAACAGCACTGGCCCACACGGGATGCTGATGAGGTGGTAGGCTGATGAAAGACAGGCAGCTTGGCTCTGGGCCCAGGGCATTCATAGTGTGTGTGAGCAGCCTGCACTAAACTTACACCAAATTTATCAATGTCTTCAAGGGCACCTACAGATTTCCCAGGAAAAAGTGATAGCTATAATGAAAACTGATGTAATAATGAAAAGGAGAGTTTGGTTGGACACACAAAGAATTCATCAAGCAGTGTAATAAGGGCCACTTTTCCCAGACCACTCATCACATCCAGATTTTAATTATTAATAACAGATTTTAACATCTGTTAAATTATGATGTATTATGTTATGACCATGTTGGTGCAAATTTATAGCACTGCAGTCACACTGCAATGACGTCACAGCAGTGCTCAGGAATTATCTTGTGTCAGCTGGAATGTTCACTCAATTCTCGAGAAGATGGGAACTCAGGCGGTGCACTTTGACTAGCTAGTAGAGGGGTCTGTGAGTGAACTGGTTTAGCTACTGACTTTAGCATTTACGTGACAAATCATAGCCTGGATTGCATTGTTTTCCATTAGGTCATGAGTAGAGCAAAGCTTTAAATTGCATTTGTTTTACATACATAACCCCCCAGTTTTCATGCCTGGTTGTTTGCCTACTCCCAAGCTAAAAGTAGCTTGGACCACTTTGGGATGCCATTGACTCATGATTACTTTTTTGTAAATGTCCAATGGTGTAATAAAGTGTCAGAAATCACGCTTGAGTACATAGCCATCGCATAGAACATGGTAAACAAGGATAAAATAGTAACTCATAGTAAGGCTATGTAGCATCCCCTGTGTCTGCTCCCACTGTAAACATAAAAGTTACTTGCATGTGCTTGTGGGTGCGAGCATTGGGTTACAAGCAAAAACCCCTAACCAATCAAAATCTGCAATCATGAGGCACTGTGTAACGTTTTCAGGGGATCATTGTCAGAATGTCTGTTGTAACAGGACATTAGTGTAATTACTTTCCAAGGACAAGGTCCAGTAAGTGTATAGTTATATTTATATTGTAGCTTCAACAGTATTTTTCACCTCCATTCATAAAACACTCCCTTTAAAGCCTTCTTAGTGAGCACTGCTTGCTGTCTTCATGAGCAACCAAAGAGCAAGCCTAAGGACCACTGCTCTCTGCACCAGTTACATCTACAGAAATCTTACACACTCTAGGATGAAATACACATGGGTGCCAATAGGAAATGTGCCTGTCTCTTTATTTTTTTTTCTGTCATCTCTCACTATTTTCTATTTTACCCACTGATTGCATGCTTTTTACCGAGATAGCTGGGGACAGACACGTGCCACTCAGAGGCGGGCGAGTGTGACGCCACTGACTTTAGACTCACGAGTCTGAGGGTGGGTTGACAAATCAGGATTTAATGTGCACATGCTGTCCAGTAAATTCTTTTTCCCTCTCCCTCAACCTTTCTGCTTTTCATTTTTAAAATCCAATTAGGGCTTTGCGTGCAGACAGGCAGCAGCCCCAGTGCAAAACTCCTCAGTAATTTAATTGCGAATGACAGCTTTACGATGGGAAACCTTTGGTGCTCCCGCTGGTGAGGGAGTGCGCTGCACTAGTCTCCAAGCCTGACTCCATGAGGAGCTCCGTCAAAAAGCCATGTGGTGGGCCACATTCCTACCAGCCACAATCTAATTATTTTCGTTCAACCTATTTACCCCGGGCACTCACTGGGTTTTTACATACTATATTCTCAAACAAGGAAACGTAAAAAGCCAAGAGAGTTTAGAGTGTAAAGGAAAGGGAGACTGAATGATGCCTGAATAATTCAGATAATAACAAGTTTCTTCAGGTACATACTCAGAATTCATGGAGAACTACACACATTCCTGGACATTCCTACAAACTCTTAAAAAGCCTGTGCTGATATGTGCTGTAAATATCACTCATCTTCTACAACTGTTAGACCAATACACTTCAAAAGGATGTGTGGGGCTCTTCCTGTGTCCTCCACGCCCAGGTTCAGCATTTTATATTTGGATGGGGTTAAACTCAGAAAGACTTGAGACTTGAGCCCAGTGCCCCACCCCTAAAACCGAGGAGGAAAAAAAACATGCCTTAACAGCAACAAGGGTCGAAAGTAGCTGGGGGCAGAGAGTGCTCCAGTTCCCCTCTGGCTCGGGCAGGAAGATCACACACACTCTGTCACAGCAGTTCACATCAGCCCTACCCATGTCTGCTGATAATCCTCCTTTGTAACATTAATTATAAACTGGTGCTTTGTGCCCCAGGGGCCAACTATGACTTTCCCAGGACAATTAAAGTTACTTAGTTAAAAAAAAGAGGGGAGGGGGCAGTGAAGCAAAATGGAGTGTCTCTTCTGTCCTCCTAGGCAGAACGGTGGAGGCAGGCAAACGTGGATTACCCGGTTCTCAGGGGAGTAATTGGCCGATGTGTGGGAAAATCAGCCCTGTTGTACTTCTCTTCCAATAATCTCCCCCAGATCTCTCCCAGAGGCCGTAGTGATTTAATAGGCCACTGAGTTGCTAAATCCTGTCTGACCTGCCTTTACTTCCTGCCTGGCACTGCTTGAACGAAGGGTGGCTGTGCTACAATGGCGAGTGAGAGGCTCATGTTCCTGGGTTCTGCTGCCCATTACAAGTGCTGCCGGGCTGTGCACCATTCTGCCTACACAAGAATATGTGCTGCCAAATCAAGGGCCCATTGATTTGGCCACTAGCAGCCCTCTAGAATATGCTTTGATCTTTAGTGCCCCCTTTTAATTGGGTCTGACAACTTTTGTGATAACAGGGGAGGAAGGCATCTAATTTGACTGATGTCATTATCCAAGTTGATCTTAACAGGTCAACTTTAATCCAGGTAAAGTGCTCTGCTTCAGGACACTACGGAATCAGCGTCCTGTCTGGGATTTGAACCTTTGACCCTGTGGTCAGGAGTCCAGTGTCCTAACAACTATCACCTCCTGTTTTCACAAAGCAAGAACAGACTGCACCTTGAAATTGGTTAGTCAAGGCCAAAAAAGGCTAATACGGAGCTTATCCAAAACAGCACACAATCAGGTTAAGAGGTAAAGCAGTAATTAGTAATGGGAACAGATGCATAATGCATTTGTGAGGGGTTGCGGAAGGCAGAATGGTGGCGACACCAATAATATCCATGAAGATGGAAGAACCCATGCATGAAAACAAACACTCTATAGAACTGATCCTAACATTATCGTCATCAACGGAAATGTTTCAGAAATTTCAACGATGTCTGGGTTTAAAACTACCAGTTGTCTTGGTCTTAGTTATATACCCTATATATTTTGTGAAACTACACAATACCTCTTCACATATATTTTTAAAGTGCTCAAGGTCTTGTCCTCAACAAAAAAATGCATTTTCCCTTCCTTACTTCCTTTTATGTTCGTCAAGCTGCTCTGAATCAGAATGTCTTGTGCCTGCACAGTGACATAGGAATTTAAATCCATAAACCATCTTGTTTTTTTAGATCATGTTAGTGGTGGAATCTCTGTTTTTGGTTCTCTTTTTTCATCTTCATAGATGTTTCAATGAAAAGAAGGAAGGGTCCCTCTCCAGTGTCTGCTGATTGAAGTTTCCTTTGAGTTGATGTCATCCATATGGAGCCCTTTTCACCAAAGACCTTTTGAATTCAATTATGATCTAAATATAACCGTCTCAAAATATACATTTCCTCACAGTATGATTTCAGTATCCCATGCAAGTATCAATCTTCAGCATGAACAAGTTTTACTGTAGTTATGTGGAAGTTATGTGTGCTGTTGGTTAGCACACATGGACATTGCAAACAAATGTAATCTTCTGTCATGTCTGAACAGATTAGTTAGTAGGTTTCCTTGATAAAGACTACCTTGTAAGAGTTACTGTTGTTTTCTCCTTGGAGGATCTGCTTCACTGTATTAGCTGAAATGCTGAAATATGACAGAAGGGATCTATGGGTACTTGATAGTGAAAGGAAATTGCTCTACTTTGGAGCTAGAACTCTTTCTGCTTTGATCAGTTTAACTGTGCATTTAATGGGTATCACCATTTGAAAGGAAGTTGCATATAAAAATCTACATGCCTTGATTTCACCAAGGTGAGTTTACTAGGCTAAAATTGATCAGTTATTTCAATAGTATAAGTTCATAAACCTTGATCTACCAAACAGTTATTCTGAGCACAGTTTGCTCTGTTGCCCATTATTTTACATTTTAATGCAAACATAAAACACAAGTTGACATTTACTTTTTGATTGTGCTGTCTGACAAAGGGGTAGGACCTTGTTTTTGCTGAACCTCACCCCTCCAATATCAGTGATGTGGCACTGTTGTAAACCGATGATACTGTGAACCCAAGCTGCTACCTTCAGTGGAGGAAAATAACCTTTTGATGGGTGGGGGGAACAGGTGGGGTGTTAAATAGGTTGTGCTGACTTCCATCAAGGACCTCCATCAGGTTGTGCAAGGTGAAACCTGGGAAAAGTGTATGTATGTGTGGGGGAAGATCAGCTATCCAGCAGCTTCTGTGAGCTGCTATGACAGAAAAGGGACTACATGCTCCTTTCCTTTTTGGTTAGATACAATCATGAGAACTTCACAGCTAGGGATACTGTGTTAGTGTGCTTATTTGTGTTTTTTCCCCATTTTTATTAAATGATCAGACAAACACTGTGCTAAACAGAACATTTGTACATCATAGAGTCACTTCACAAATGCAAGCATATCTGTATCATGAAAAAGGCATCACAAAAAGTATGCCCACAATTCTTCAGACTGAGTGGTGAATAGCCTTCAGATACAGAATGATAATTTAGGGGCAGGTGAAATTGCTTGTCAATGTCAGAGGTATGTAGCTAGCCTATTGCTGGTGTAGTATAGGCTTTTTGCAGAAAAATGTCAAATGGCTGTGGGTGAGCACAGTTCTTGTGTATAATCCAGCTTCATCATTAAAATACATCTGTGTCCATGGAAAGACCTTTATATAAGTATTCTGTTGAACAACCTGTTTCAGATGTATGACAATATAATTTTCCATCATACCACAGGTCAGTGTTCATTGTGAGTCAAACGTAATGTCTCTTGATGGAGCTCACAGCCACGGTACAAAAGAAAACGATCCTTCAAATATTCCTGCTTTATACAAACAATCCCCTACATTGTGTTTCTCTAGTGCTTTTACCATGTGCAACCCCCTGAGTGTTTGATAACATTCAGTAGCTTTTTATAATTTCCTGGAATTTGGAAAGTTCATTGGTGGACACCTTTTAAGTAGAAATAGACACAGAATGAAAAACCATGAAACGCGTGAGGAAACAGAACCACATTCCTCAGAACAGGAGGTGAAAAAAATACAGTGCGTTGTTTTTTTTCTTATTCAGGAGGCTGAGTCTTTTCCAATGCTTTAAATCTATTAGGCAACAGCACTTGACCTTTCTAAAGCTAAAAGAATATGACAGCCGTGGCACTTCAAAGAAAGGAAGGCAGAGACAAAAGCCACACAAAGTGCAGCCCCGCACCAAATAGTTAGTTTGCCATCAATGTCAGTCAGCCTTCGTGTGAGGACAGTTTGATTTCCACTTTTCAAATTAAGCTTTTTGTGCTGATAATAAGGCAGCCAAATTGAAATTGGCAGCTCTACAATCTGCAGATAATAGCTGCAGAGCAGGAGCCCATGTGAACTGTTTTTTTCCCCCTACTAAAAAGGGGGAGAAAAAATTTAATCTTCGTCACAGTCAAGAAAAAAAAGAAAGGGAAAAAAACTGAGGAGGAAAAAAGAAAGGAAGAAACTGAGGGAAATGAGAATAATGTACTGGTAATCAGGAGGAGGGGGGAAAGCTCTTTAATGTTTCTGGCAGAGAACCAGCGGAGGTCTCAAGGTTATCCTGGCTTTGCAAACTCCCACGGGAAAGGTGGGGGTTGGGGGGGTGCAGCACATCCTCCTGGAGAGGGGCTAATGTGGGTGAGGTGTAATCTGGAACCTCTGGCTGATACAGTCGGCCTTGCTGCAGGAAGTGAAGGTGTTCCGAAGCCGTCAAGGCTTTAAGGCAGGTGAGGTTCTTCAAAAATAGACCATCTGAGACTTGATTTTACTGCTGCTGCCCTCTGACATAGGAGTTGTGCACCACAGGTGGGCAGGATGCAGCAGATGCAAAGGATGCAAAATCAGTAAAACATTTGATTATGAACAAAAAATATTGTCCATTATGAGCAATGCCCGCCAGTAATTTTGCCTCCAGTTGCATACACAATCAGGGGCTTCTACTCATCTGCATGTGGATCTGATGCACATTATGAGAGGGCTATCACAAAATCAGGGAAGTCTGGGCTGACACAGGGGTTCTGAAGGCAGGGAAATGTATGATTATCGACATCTCAGTCCGCATCAATTTCAGAGCCACACAGTTCCGCCAGTGGTTCACTGAAACAGCCCTATGAAGCACTTAACATAATTGCATGACAGTCTCCAACTGTTTCTATCAATCTGCGTAATTTATCCATTCTTTCTGCTTATCACATTTCCATTGTTTGTAATGATAGCTTCTGTAGACAGATTAAATACGTGCTCATGCTCTTGCCACAGATCAGTAAATGATTCATCCTCTGCCCAGCACGTGCCCATTCCTGCCCAGCACGTGCCCTTTCATCTTGGGTCCCATGTATTTTGCGTTAAATTACAGAACAGACCTTTTTGTTTGGTGTTTGTTACATTATATTCTGGAATACTTATGCTTCATTGGCTGATGGCAGTGTCTCACTGCTCATTGCTGAACAGGAGCTGGTGAAAACTTCAAGACATTGATATCCATCGTTAGCCACCCGCAACCACAACTGTCAAGAGTTCTGAGATACTCACAGAAAACCAGCAACAGCTAAAAAAGCTAATTTGTAGCTAAAATTATGATATGTATAATAGAAGTAACCGTACAACTCTGTACAACAATATCTCTCAAGGATAATTTAGAAACTTTAATTCTGTCAACCACCTGTTGAGAAATGGGCTGCTGATACAATGATGGACTGTGTTGCCTAACAATGGCAGACTTAAACAGTGGCCTCTTTCCCATTCATGGTTACAACTGTAGTTTTTGATGCCAGTAAATGTGATTTAACAAACTGTTTCTTGGTATTTCAATTCATATTTCTGTCCTCTTGATCTCTCTGTCTGTGTAAGGTGTTTGATACAGAGGTATCTATGTAGTTTATTTGCCACCACTTAATCATGCACAATGTGTGGCACATGTATGGTAGAAAGCTGGGAAGAGCATGTGCTATCTATTGCCTCTAACCAAGTCTGTAATGTAGGATATGAGTTTTGAAAATGGAAAGCAAGTGACCTGCAAGGTTAGCTGTCTCACTATATAATTGGCATCTGGGTAATCGTTGGGAGTCAGGACCAACCTAAATTGAATTTTCTAAAAAGGGAAAGTTGTAGTTTGTGTCATCAACTCAGAACATGGCAACAGTTATTACTGATGATATGTTGTCTTTCCAGGTTACTCAGAGCTTTTAGGTACAGAATATAACCTCTGGACATATTAAATCAACAGCCATATCTACAAAGCCACCCAAAAATAACTTTCAAATTACCATGCTTCCACTATTCATCTTGGTAGGCAGGTCTCCTCCGATGGATCAAATAAACATACTATTGCTGGTCCTTCCCACAAGCCCTCTCTGCAAAACCCAACACAGAATGTGAAAATGTTCCAATGCATTTGTATTTAAGCCTGATCGCCTGTCAATAGTCAACAGATCCCCAAGCACTAGATGAGGAAATGGGTCAAAACGATAAGTGAAGTTCACCTCTACTGTCATTGTAATGGTCCTGAATTATTGTGTGCACCAACTCTTTTGTGATGAATCAGCTGACTTACCTGTACTTCACTTTATAGAGAGTTTAAGTCTGTCATTGTTCTGAGAAGCCATATCCAAATAGTGAATAAAAACATTAAATTAAGACACTGTGTAATGGCAATATTTGTGTCTGACAGTTTACTAAGGACAAAACCAAAAATGCCTTTACAGTTTCATATGCTACAAGAAACTGAAGAAATATTAAACAACACATAGGGCTATTTACTGGATTCTAAATTTGAGTTTATTGAGTGTTCACATTCCTTTCAGAGTGTAGGGTAGTTACAGCATCACTGCATTCCACAGAGAGGGCTTTTGTGGTGCCTGTCTCCTACTCTTAAACTCCTCACCCACCCCTTCCCACATATGCATACACACACTACAGCATAGAGTTATATGTTAGTTATTTCCATGCTTTATCGTTTCAGATCACTTAGCCCATTTCAAGGACTATAAATGAAGGGTCTCCTAAAGTATAACCTACTTGTGCTTTAAGGAATCAGACTAGAAGGAAGTCCCCTTTGGCGATGACCAGGAAGTGATGCCATATTAGTCCCTTAGTTCCTACGGGGATCCTAAAAGTTAGGTTACATTGTATTCTGTCAGTCTCTTGATTTATAATCATTGGATCAATCAAGATGATCCTTTAAAACTCCTCTTATGTAGCTCCAAGAATCATGTTTATATTGTAATTTTCATTTTTATTAGCTGTCATTGAAGGTGCTGTCAGTACCGTCTTGATTTGCTTTGAGGTGCATTTTTGGATACTGCAAAACAATAGATCCTTTGTGTGTGTGGTTTTTTTTTTGAAATGCTACCCAAATAGCCATAATTAAATGTGACATGTTTTATGTCAAAATGAAAAATGATAAATAACTGAAAGGAAAGAACAGAAGGGAGAATCATTTCTGATCCTTGTTTATACTCATTGTTTGTGTACATAAAACCGGTGCCAATTATAGATAATGATCCCAAGGTGTTATACTGTCAGATAAATGTCTTCAGAGCTCACCTCTTATCTGCTGTCAATTGCCAAACCCCTTGAGGAAGCAATTGATAGTTTAAAGCACCTGTAATTGAAATGGGCTTTGTTAATCGATCATGAGCAGCATCAAAGTAAGCAAGCTCTTCTTGCCATTTTCTGAATAAGAGTGAAATATTGTACCACCCTAAATGGAGGGGGGACTTAACAAAATTACAAAAAGTGCTAACGTGCATATTTGAACAATTCTGTTCTACCAGCACTCTAAAATTCTGGTAGGTCAAGGAGAAACACTATTGAATAAACATAATTGAATATGTTGTTCCTTAACTTTCAGACAGACGCTGTTTCTATTCCTACCAGTTTCCATCTATATCCATTATTGATGAAGCAAAGCATGTCCTCTGTGTGTCTAAATCAGTGGGATAAATAGCTCTGCATATTTGATGATATAGAAATTATCTGGATGGTTCAACTTGTACTGTGTACTGTACCTGCTCTCAGCCTATCAAGGTAACATAAGTATCAGTGGATCCGCCACATGTCCTCAAAGACACAAAGACACCTTGAGGATATGGTTCAGATCCAGACTACAGAGTTCATCAGACATTAAAGAATCAGTTCCAGGTTGGCACTGATCAGCTTCCAAACCTTTGCTTTTATGAACACCATTGTTCCAAACTCAGTGCATTTCAGTTTGTGGCTACTATAACTCATATCAACAAGTAGGACCTATAAACTAACTAGAGTAATCACAGGCCCTTATACAGACTTCCAACCAAAATTCATGGGTGCTACCTCACCCAACATTCCAGACCCAGAGATCTCACCCCACAACCCCAAACATGTGAGTAATCAACCTCAATTGAAATGAGCGGGTCAAGAGTTGCAGATATTCATGCTCTTCCTCATTTAAAATCCCTCAAAGCAATTCTTCACTCCAACTTCAAGGCTATGCACGCACTCGTACGAAAAAAACCCGAATAAAGGTCCCGGTGCACCGGCTCTTTCAGTGGTTTTCTCTTGCCAAGCTGCATGCACCACTCTTTTCTCTGAGGCAGGCGGTGACCCATGCTGGTCTCTGTGTATGTGAGTCAGCGCTCATCCGCTTCTCTGCCCCTGAGCCCCCTGGCCCCACGAGCCCCGCTTCGCGCCTCACTATCTGGTGGCTATGCTCTGCCGCTGCTGTGGGGAGGTGAGTGAGCAGCGCGTCTGCTCTGTAGGAAGACATCTGGAGAGCGTCCAAGCCTTCTTCTTTCCTCTCTCATTCTCTCTCTCTCTTTCTCTCTCTGATGGATCTGTCAGTTCTAAAACCAGACAGAGCTTTGATTGCCACTCCATCTCATCGTTCCCTTGGCTTCCTTGAAGCAGCCAGGCACTGGAGGTCTTCTTTTCACGCTGTCTTTGGAACACAACACACCCACACAAATACACATGCACATGTGCACGCACACGCACACACACACAAACACACACGCTATTCTGCCTTCCCCTTCACAATTGCGCATACACATTGTGTTCTAAACAGGAGTTGTAATATATACCTTAGGTCCTTTTCATGTTATTTACCAAAATTTAAGCAAACTAAACATATGTAACTCACTTCATGTGACCTTTATGAAGGAGCTTCACAGTAGGAAAAAATATGTATGGAACCAGAACATTTCGTTTTAATTTGCAGATGATGTTATGGCAAACGTACTGAGACTGCACGTCTCCTTTTAGAGTGGCAGTTGTAAGCCGCTGTAATTGGTAGGTAGTTTGTTCATGAGCGTGACTAACACACCGGTTTTGCTTTTGTGGAAGGATGTCCTGTCCTTGATTAAAGGCTCGACTTGTTGATATCCCACGGCACGACTCCCCCCAGCATGACATCCTACCCCTGCCATTTCTGTTCAGTGGATCATCCTGTTCTCGCTACGCTATTACAAAGACAGCTTTGCAGTGCGGCGCACAGAAATGAGTTACGCATTAAACATGAACGGCATGTGATGACGGGCCAGGTTGTTTGTAGCACTATCTCACACTTTCTCACGTACTTTATCCCCGCAATCGGCCGGGTGATTGCATTATTGCAGTGTAGAGGTCCATTTTCGAGAAACATCAATAAAGATATGACCATGAGACAGAATCTGTGCAGGACAGGGCTGTCTGATGCGATAACTTACGATCGCCGGTAGCTGCCCCTCCAGGATTACCCGCGTCACTGTGCTCACACCTTGGCACGGGATAGTCCGCTTTCAAAGCAGAAAAGCCAGCATTTGCTAGCATCTCCGCAGCAACAGTTGTCTTTCCAGGAAGTGTCCTTTCTCTTGTTATCAATGTCATTAAAAATTTATTAAGAGGTGTATTGGGGCAAGTGTTTTTAATAGCAATTAGATTCCATTCCGTCAACGGTAGCTGCCAGTAGTGAATTATTTTATTTATATTTTATTTTAAATAGTTAGTTACATAGGCTACAGTATGTAACAGGCGAATAAGTAGCCTACCTAATGTAAGTCTTAAAATTAAATGCTGTGCAAATATAATTGCAGTACGTAACACGTCTACATAAGTTGCAGTTTAAAAGTTCCTGTTTAGGTAGGCCTACATCTGTAAGTAGAGTTAGCTTTTTCACATAAACTGAAAGAAGTGTTTGCTCTAACAGGTATTCATCGCACAATAAACTGGCCTCATGCCACAGCATAAACTTTACGTAAACGTGTAAAAATGAACAAAACTACAAAAGAACAATAAATAATAAAAATAAAATAACAAATTACATTTTGGTGTTCATCGTGAAAGCGTGTTCAGGACTCTATAACTAGCCTGCTCTATAGCTGCGAATATTTATCCCATGAAAATAATGTACACCTAATTGTCGGTTTCACGTTTTCACATTGTTAATGTTTTCTTAATGTCAGGACAGACAGCTGGGATATCCCTTCGAATAAAAAAAAAAAAACTGTAAGCTATATATTTTGCTAATGGGTTTCGTGGAGTTTTTTTTAAACCTTGGTGTGATTAAATATTTATCAAAAATCCATGAAACAAGTTTATTACCAGCAGTTGTGGACAATGTGTTTTGATAGAACCGTAGACAAGTTATCACTCAGTTTCAAACTGTTATTTCAATCGTCATGTGAATGACACGAAATGTTTCACAAACTCACATAAGTTGGTAAGTGAAGTATCGATCGAAATACTTGTCGGACGTCCCAGCTGGTTGTGAAACCCGTTTGTAAAGTATGCAATTAGCTCTCTTATATTAACATTAAAACTCCTGTCATCATTGAACATATTGTTTCTGTTTAATGTGAAAATAAATGTGAAATAAAAGGTGCTTTTTAGGCTTAATTTACATAGGAGCATGCCCAAAGTACTTGCAACAAACAGCTCCGTAAGCAATTCACCCAGAGGATATGGAGCACACCACCTCTCAAATGCTGCTATCAAATTTGTGATGTGCGCACAGCGGTGAGCGTAACAGGCGCAGCTGCAGGCTACAATCCGGCAGTCGGAGCGCCTTCCCCCGGTCGCTTGCGCGCCACGTGTCGCGGGGTCCACAGCAGCTGGAGATCACGTAGTAACCGAAGACATCACAGACTCAGTACTGTCGAGTGGCATAGGGTGACAGAGTAAACACCACCCCCACGCTTCTTTCCGTAACGTCTGTTAATATACCACTGCACTCACTTTATCGGCAAAAGCTAACAAAACACACCTTAGGAAAATCACATTAAAATGTAGGTATTAAAAATATGGTCGATGCATTTTTTCTTCCATACCCTTTCAGGTTTAATCGCAACTCGTCTACATTGAACAATTTACAATTAATTGCTGATGAAATATGCATAGAGTAAACGTATCCAATGGTCTTAGAATTTCTGTCGACAGTAATCATTTAACAGATGCATTTAACAGATCGTTTCTTATTGATGCCTACTTAGATTATTCCCTTAATAAAGTCTTTTAACACGCAATTGTAACAATCTGTTATAATATTATTACAAAATATTTTAATTAACTGATGCTACATGAATATTCTTTATGAATATGGTTTGCATCACCTGTGGATTAAAAAAAAGAACGGCATTAGGCTTATCGGTTTCAAGTGAAATCTTGACCATCAGAAAAACGCTACTCTTGTTTTATTACCTTTATTTAAAATGCGTGCAGACGTTGTTCAGTTAATCGTAGGAGGTATGACATGAATACCGAGCGCCACCCTTTCCTTAAATCGGGTAATGCAGCGCCCTCACCGTGCGCTCTTACTTCAGAAATAACTGCACTGGCTCACATTCCAATAAGCCCGATCCTGCTCGCAGTGGGCGTGGTTTTCCCAGGCTTTAACACAGCAGCTGCTATTTACCTTCTCTCTAATGTAAACCACCACCGCCACCCCCAGCCCAGCAGCCAAACCTCAACCACAGCGGCAATAAAACATCCTGGCACGTGCTCCACATTCACAATAGCGATCGCATGCCGACAGATGTCAAACTGCCAGGCTTGTGCAGCGCAGCGTTTTAAAGACGTAGCACTGTTATTACAGAGCACTGGCAATTAGACTGTGCCTATAAACTCGGCGTTGACTTTTGCATCTTGTTGTTAATGGTAATGTTGTAATTAGACGTTGTCCCAGAAATTAACGTTTTACAGACGTTTTCATTGAGATGAGCCTCCTAAATAGTTTTCCAATTCCCAATGCAACATAATCACCCTTTTCCTTTCCGCTGTTATTATTGCATTCATTTAATTAACCTTCCTCCTCTCATGTTGCCTCACCTCACATTTCAATTCATACGAACATCAGGAAATTGCTGTGCCGTAATATCATACACCTTAAAATTGCTCTCTCATATTGAAACGTTGAAGTTAATCGCATAAAACATCTCAATTTGGTCATTGGTGACTTGGTCATGTCCCACTTAAGTCGCGTATGCACTGCTTGATATCAGTATTTAGGAGACGTACGCTTATCTGTTTCTGTGTTTGGAGCCAAATTACCTTGACAAATTATTATGTTGCACATAACTGATTGTTGAGTTTTTGTAGGATTGTTGGATGGTTGTAGGATATTATGATGCAGGTTTGATAAGAGTTTCCGTTCCGTTACATTGCATAATTTCATTCAAAATAGACTTTTCGGTGCAAGACGAAACTTTGGCATATTTTCCCGGTATCAGAGCCGAAAGTGTTAATATGTAAAGGCAATGATTGATGGCAGAAGCCCGGTTGTGCCCTAAGCCCAGCCGTGCGCCATTGGCCGCCCGCTCAAACACCAAACAGCCAATGGACGGGCGCCGACCACGAGCCATCCTCCCCTCGGGCCGCGTGTCCCCCACGCTGATTGGTAGAAAGTTACTGTGGGAAAGAAAGTTTGGGAAGTTTCACACGAGCCGTTCGCGTGCAGTCTCAGATATAAATAAGACCCACAAGAAGTGCGATTACACACTCAGAACGTTGACAGGCAGCTGTAAACTCAGCGGCAGTTACATCATTCTTCTCATTGCCACTCCACCGGGGACACATTTTTCATTCATAAAGGTGTACTACTATAATCACTGCATCTTTGCAGACACTCTCAAGGAAAGGATTTTGCTTCTCATGAACTGGGATTTGGTATTTCAAGAGGACAGTGACGGCGAAGAATCAACATTTTTAAATACAGCACTCGCATCAACAACAGTTTTGTGGGATCCGCAATATCTAGGCGTTTTAAAACGTGTGGGATATTTCTAATAGAAGATGCCGGCAGACATGATGGAGAAAACCTCCTCGTCCCCAGTTGCTGCCACCCCTGCGAGCATGAACACAACACCCGATAAACCCAAGACGGCTTCGGAGCATAGGAAGGTAAACTAGGGACCATTACCTACGAGACATTTATGACATTCACAAATGCGTATTGTATACCCGGAGATCGTTTGTAGCTAGTGTAAATTTAACTGTTGTGTGTGTGTGTGTGTGTGTGTGTGTGTGTGTGTGTGTGTGTGTGTGTGTGTGTGCGTGCGTGCTTGCTTGCTTGCTTGCTTGTGTTTTCTAGTCATCTAAGCCAATTATGGAGAAAAGGAGAAGAGCACGAATCAACGAAAGCCTGGGCCAGCTGAAAACTCTGATCTTGGACGCGCTCAAGAAAGATGTAAGTGCTGTTGTATTATTAATGTAAAACGTTCTATGAGTACAGATTATAATCGCCATAGTACTAAGTAAATAATCGAACCCAGCATCGATAAGTCTTTTTGCTTTGAGAGTTGATTAAAATTGAGTGACTTACTTTGAACGGATAAATATTTAATGTATTGCGAAGATGTAATCACTAATAAGCTTGCGCTTCATTTTTAATGCAGAGCTCCAGGCACTCAAAGCTGGAAAAAGCGGACATCCTTGAAATGACGGTTAAGCATCTCAGAAACCTGCAGAGAGTACAGATGACTGGTAAATTGCTTCGATGATCTCAGAATATGTTAGGCTATCGCAGATTTCTTCCAGATTTCCGTCTGCGGTTTAGATGGCATTCAGCAACAGTTTTATTTTTCTTTTTACCGGCTTGGCTCCCGGGCTGTTTCCATAGTCTAGCATTATTTATAGACACAACCTTTTAAAGAGGTAGTTCCGGGGAAGCCAAGTTACAGAACATGAATTAACATTTTAGCTAAATGTTATATATGTATATGGCATCAAGGAGATCTGATCATTACTAGCTATTCCTGCTTTTTGCATGTCTTCAACAGGAAGGTCTGCCTTCATTCAATGTACTTAGTCGTGATATACAATATTAACCTGACCATTAACTGTTACTTAAAACATTTTAATTTTTCCCCGCAGCTGCCTTAAACACGGACCCCACCGTACTCGGGAAGTACAGAGCAGGATTCAGTGAGTGTATGAATGAAGTCACCCGGTTCCTGTCCACCTGCGAAGGGGTTAACACCGAGGTCAGGACTCGGCTTCTCGGTCACTTAGCCAGCTGCATGACACAGATCAACGCCATGAACTACCCCACCCAGCACCAGATCCCCGCCGGCCCTCCTCATCCGGCATTCGGTCAGCCCATGGTGCAGATTCCCAACGCGGCGCCGCAAGGCAACGTAATGCCCCTAAATGGGGTGCCTTGCAAAGGTGGCTCCTCGGCCAGTTTACCATCAGAAGCAACAAAGGTGTACGGCGGGTTCCAGCTTGTCCCGGCAACGGATGGACAGTTCGCCTTTTTGATTCCGAATGCGGCTTTTGCACCAAATGGACCAGTTATTCCCGTGTATGCCAACAACGTCAGCACAACGGTTCCAGTGGCGGTCTCTCCTGGCGCGCCGTCAGTGACCGCAGACTCTGTGTGGAGACCCTGGTAGAGAGAAGGCCCGTTACTAAGACTTTGAAATTTGAAGATTAGATTATTCTTGAAATGTTACGAGATTCTGAAATGTTGTGTTTTTTTGTATGAGAATGTATAAAAGAGAAGATGCTGCACTATATTTGTATATATGAGGGAGAAGTTCATATTGAAATGAAATTCGTATTGTGAAGTCAGTGAACTGCATTTTTATATTCGAGGTATCTTTTTTACAGTGTGATGCCAAAGATATGTTGAATGCTCAATCAATTCTTCATTTTGGAAGACAAATAAATTTGTAAAGATATCTAAAACAATTGTTGTCTCCGTGTCTACACGTATCCAAGTTTGCACATCAGCTTCCGTAGGCGAAAGAGTGCACAACCGACGGAATCACTTATTTCATTCCTTTCGCCACTTTGTGATGAGATTTACAACAATTTATTAACATGCATCTGGCCTACCAGCAAAGGTAATGAAATACCTGCTAACCATGTAACGTGATAATATTTTATGATTTCTATAATTGTATGTTGCTCACTTGATTGTGATGTCTTGGCCTTCCTGGAGTTAGTCGAGTTCCCTAAATATTTGATGTTAATAAATGCATAGTCATATATAATGTGACACGCCGCCGCATATATACACAAATGCATTATAAAACGCGTCGGTAACTGAGAGACTTTGTGTTACAGGGTGAACATTTATTAAGTAATCGCATAATGCTTATATCCCATACACGACGAGCAAAATTATGCACTGTTGATAACGTTAAGCAATAATTTCCCTCCCTCTCAAACACACGCACGGCTACGGGACAGAGAAACACACATATAAGCGCAGAGGAAGGGATATAAGCGCCCTTTTAGCTGGAGAATCACACATGCCCTCACTGTCAGAGAGTCCCAGAATGCATATGCTCGCCTGGGTTCTGTTTCAGACTCAAAACTAAGACATACCCTAACATAAAATGGTATAGACACTAACCACTTGCAGATTACCACGACAGAGCTCGCCGCTTAATCCCCTCACCAGAGTTTGTTGGTTTTTCTCTTGGATCGACCAGGTGCTTGACCAAATCCAGGTGTTTTACAAAAAAAAAAAAACATACAGGAACGCGCGGGGAGAAGCGAGACCAGGTAGGACTGGAAAGAATGACAGATATCCGGGAAAAAGACATCAAGTCATTTTTTTTCCTGTTGATTAAACCTTAATAGTTTTGCACATTACAGTTAAACAAGCATGTTGGTAAATCTTGTGACACAGAGTTGATGTGACACTGAAGATTAGCAATAACATGTTAAGATATAATTTCATTTAAAACTTTTGCTAACTAGCTATCTGAAATAGAAATGTGTATTATGAAAACTGGTATTAAACTGTATTAACAATATACTACAAAGTAAAAAAATAAACAAGTTCCTCTGTTTTTCCATTCCCAGAATTGTTTTAACTGGAAATAGTGATTGGATATACCATGTTAATAATGGCGAATAAAGAATTCTGAAATAAACTAGTTTAAAAATGTAAGGTCGCATCAAGTGCTCACTCAGGCAGTGACTTGGGATAAATGTTTCCTCGACCGCTGGCGCCACCTAGTAAGATAACTGTTTACTACTCCTTGGTACTTGGCCAACAAAGTCGATAGGTAAGTTTTTGCACTGTAGTGGCTACATTTCCTATCCACTATTTGATCATTTTTACACTTGTAGTCTTTGAAAACATTTAAAGAGTAAAATTTCTCAGAAAATAGGCAAGAAGATCAAATAAAAGCAAGGAGCAAAGGAAAACATAAGCAGCAGTGTGGGACTGTGGTAAGGAGCAGGGCTCATAACCCAAAGGCTGTAGCTGCAGTTCAAGGTAGGCCAATGCAGCTGCTAAGACACTTAATACAGATCGCCTCAGTAAATATCTACCTGTATATATGGACAACCTGAAAGAAATAGTAAGATATATTACCTACAACAGTGAAATAATAATATATGTTGAATACAAGTATCTGTTAAGCAAGTTAACTAAATTATTTGCTGCCACACCGGGTGTTTAGGTAACTCATTACAAATCATGTCTTCTGTCACATCTCAGGAGCTCCTACACCCCTGCTGGCACACATTCATGAAAATGAGTCCTGTTCTCTTCTCTCTCTCTGTTAGTAAGCTGACTTACCTTGGCCCATACACACATCAGGTCAACTTAGGAATCCGGACTGCATTCATTGTTGTTGTGTATGAGCAATACATCACAGCTGCCAATGGAAAACTGTGATGATTGACTGAAGTTCACTCAATTGTCAGAGCATTGTTACTCTTATTGTCTGTGATCCCAGCATTCTATAGTTGTTAAGTCTTTGCAAGCAAAAATGAATGCAGCATTCTACTTTGAGAATCTATTGTGTATGCTTGGGATGCTACAGAAAGAAACTGCATGCTTTCAGCATGCAGGAGTCTGCTTCAGTAATGCCTCATGTGCTGTTGCTTGGAGACTGAACAGGGAAGTAGGCACAGTTCCTGCTGCCAGATGGGGAGGAAGAACGATACTACATAGGACAGGAAGGATTTTGGTTTCTGAGATTTCATTGTTAAAATAAGTAAACTGTGCTTTGACTCGTTCAAATGCTGAGGATGAACTGTCCCAGAACTAACCACTGCTCCCATCAAGTGCTTAATTTGTTATCACTGGGAGGCTGAAATGAGTGTTGGTGGTGTACTTGAATTTTGCTGCTTAATGGAAGAGAGGAGACCGAGTTCAAAGGGCTTCAAACATGTAGCAACCATGTTGTATGGCCTCAGTTTTGGGTGTAAAATATGTTAGAAAGTGACTAAAATTGTAGAAACATTGCAAGACTGAAAGGTAGCAACACCTCTGTATTGCTACCTTTCAGTCTTGCAGGAGCATGCAGGCTCAGGCCATCTGAGTGTGGCCATTCTTTGAAGAGGGCATTTCAGGTGTTTGTAATTACAAATCTACTAGGAGGCACAACGTGTGGATAAGTGTGATCATTTTGAATTTCAATCACACCTTTTATGGCACTGGAGCAGAGTGATTGAAACCATATGAGGACAGAGTCCAGGAGGACAAACATGTTTACAAGCTGTGGAGGGGAGAGAGCCCAAGGGAGGCCTACAGCCCTGAACAAACAACATCTTTGAAGGAAAGGAACTTTGAAGGAACCTTACTAGCTAGCACACAGTGTTTTACAAAACATCACTGGGGTGTTGCAGGGATGTTGCTGCGATGTCACGGTAGAACAGCCATGCCCTGCTCTAAATAGGCTTGCGAACTGAGGGGGAGAGCAGCACCTGGAAGAGGCGAACCGGCTTCTTGTAGGCGCGACAGCTACTCCCTGCTCCCTCCCAACCAGCAGCCCACAGACAGCAGCTTTATGCTGTTTTCCTGTTAGCAGCGGAACCACGACCATGTGTACGTATCATAACACAACCAGGGGTTAGCTGCCATTCATGTCCATTAACTTTTCCCACACTCCATGCGCATGCAAGGAGAGAAAAAAACTTCTCCCTGCTTCTTCCTTGGCTCTTAAGTGCTTCCATATGGTGTGATTTCTGTACACCAACCCCTCCCCCAGATCGTCCCTGTGCTGCCTTTGATTGCAGCCCAGACAAGTGGGAGCTTTATGATTTAAACCCGGAGCTTGCTGTACCAAGCCCCGGACTCGTTCTGCGGCCAAGGTAGAGTTTTTTCCCCTCCCCACCCCCTCGCTCTCTGCCCCTCCTGCCGGCACAGGAGAAGGCTGCTTTCTGGCAGGAAATGAATAGCTCCCAGATGAGCTCAGGAGCCTGAGAGGTCGTGAGAAAGAGGCGAACCCCCTCCGCAGCCGGCTTGCTGCCAGCCACCCGGGGAATGTGGGAGAGCGCCTCTCTGACACACGCATCAACTCCCGCTGCCGGCTGGAAGCGCTGACAGACACGGCGGTCCGGGCGGGAGCGGGGGGCTGGTCGCAGGAAGCGCCAGGTCCCTGTACCCACCCCCTTAGTGCTGTCCGCCAGACATGCGACCCCTGTCCCGGCTGCCCTCAGCCCACACAGGTGTAGCATGTAAAAGTAATGTCCATCCTGGGTGTGGGGTGTTTTTTTTTTGGGGGTGGAGGAGGCTGGAGAGGGGGCTGGCTCACTTTAACTGCAACCACATTGCACATGTCGGAGCATGACAACTTTCCACAGTGCCCAAGGGCTCTGAACTCGTTGGATTTCAGAAATTTATTGGGAAAATTAGCAAATAAGAGTTGAATTGCCCAGGGGCTGAGGAAGAACTGGTGCTGTCGCAAGACTAGACAAGGGTTTAACTTTGAAGGATATAAAAAAGCTGTTCATTTTTCAAACTTTTGAGTAATATCCTCACATAGGTTTACACAAGTTGGTGGACATTGCTTATTGTTTTCGTGATTACCACTGAATTGATTTCAATGCTGTTTTTACAGTCAGCTGGCCTATTTCCTCGTAGCATCACCCTCAGCAAGACTACTCCCCCTCTCACTGCCATGGCAACTTGTTGACCAAGGGAACAGAGACTTCACAAGGCGACTGCTCTCTCTGTTCTCTTTTCAGAGCAGTTCCGCTCACCAGTAATCAGGACGACAATACACCATTGGGTTTCAGTGTCATGCCGCTCAAATTTCTGATGCCATTTTGAAGTTAGAAACAACTGTGTAAAAGAGCAGTTGGTGAAAAGTGAGCTTCTTACCATCATGGACAAAGACTCCCATAAAGGTGGTCTTATCATGCCTATGTCTATTGTTGCTAACCCAGGGGGAGAAATATAAAGGAAATTAATGATGAGGCCACAAAGTAGTATTTTGGAGGGCCAGAAAGGGGCTAGACCATTTGGACAGAGCGTCGGAGTGTCTGCTCTTGTAACAAGATTTTATTAGAATGTCACAGCATCCATAACCAACCTTTGTAACACATTCCACTCTCTCAGAGAGCTTTGTCTGCTGGATTATGCTCAAGGTTTTAATGTTGATAGACCAAGGATATGTGTCACCTTGAGGGAATAGCTCACAAAAAGCACTCTCCATGCACAGTCATTATAGGAAATTCAGCGGATAAAATGACCAGTAATGAGCCACAGATCTAACAGGTTTGCATGTATGCAAACAATATTTTTGTTTAATTAACTTTACTGGGTTTTGAATTATTTATCATCCATGTTTG
The DNA here is from genome assembly GCA_019176425.1 of Megalops atlanticus. Lineage (NCBI taxonomy): Eukaryota > Metazoa > Chordata > Actinopteri > Elopiformes > Megalopidae > Megalops > Megalops atlanticus. The sequence goes on from CM032876.1 coordinate 37,626,784, forward strand.
CTCACTGGAAGTACATGTCCCATTGTTGTAACTACAGCAGGTATACATGATCTGACACACAGTGACCCACAAATGTACTGTGTGATATTTCAATTGTCTTGTCATTTCACAGCACATCATTATTGAAGAGGTCCTCCTAATATGTCTCCCTCCCCCAGAGGTTATGGTGTATGGTTATGGTAGTTTGTTCTAGGTTTAGGGGTTGTGACTGAATCATGATGGCTACATCAATTTTTCAGATGCTTAAACCTCCACCACATCTGGGGAATTAGATTTCTGTTTATGTGTGCACAAATTAATGAGCGCCAAAGAAACATCAAGAAACATTGCCTAAAGTGATGCATAACAAAACCATAATTAGGTGTGATCTATTAACTGCTTTCACATGGCAGTTTTTATTTTTACATCTTAGAACCACCACTGAGTGACTGCATTGTCATTCATGGAATGGAAAGGGACCATTAGCTCTTCTGGCAATTAAACACATGATTGCTCTCTGTCACTGACAGCTGGAATGACACAGCACAATGCTGGCATTGTTTGCTGCATTTCATTTTGGTGAACGTGCTATAAGTTGCATAGACACATCAGAATTAACTACAAGAGGCTGGCCATTTTACTTTGGTGATGATGAGTTTTCTACATCCTCCACTGACACATCAGTATCTATGAAAGAGGTAGTCTTCTAGACATTGGTGACGGTGAATATGTTACAGGATGCATAAGCACATCAGAGGCTATGACAATGATGGAAATTTTCAGTCTAGGATGGCCACAGACACCTGTTGATATTTATCTCAGCACTTAATTTTTAAAAATTATTTTGTGAACTCACTTTCAGGAAACCTTCAGACCTACAAGTCTCTGGTCCTTCAGGGCTGGGCTTTACCGTCCCTCATCTGTGACAAAGAGGCAGGCAGTGAACTGAATTGAGAGTCATGTTGTGAAGTGAATCCCTTAACTCACACACATTTTATTGAACATTGAAATTCATTCTGTCAGTGACTGAGACTGAGTGATGTGATACTCTGTTTCAGACAGTTCCTTTTCCAATGTATTAGTTTGTTTAAAATGTGTTTTAGGCTGTATAAATATGAACATTCCCTGTAGTGCAAAATTGTTTTCAATGTCTAGTGGAGAAATCAGTCAAATTCTAAAGCAGTGCTGCTTAACTTCTAAAAAAATAATTCTATTTTGCAGAGAGAAACTTGACAGACACAGATATGAGTTACATGGCAGTGGTTCTGAGTATTGGTGCACCCAATAACTGACTATGGATTAATTCAAGCTTTTTGCAGAAAATGACTGAGGATGTTCAGTAATAAAGCTACAATAGCAAATGGGTTATCTGACTCTAGATCATGGGTAACAATCTATGAGCCAAGCAACTGCAATTCCCTAGTAGCTGGTAGCATTCATTATTCAAAAAAGATGTGGAAAATTACATTTAAAAATTGCTCAGCAGAGAGAGTGAAACACCCCACTTTGTCACAATCCATACATTTCAATGTAGACCCCATGGCAACAAATCCTACAGACACTGAAATACCATTTTAGTTAAATTTTCAGAGGCATTGCTATCATTTTGGCATTTCCTGGCATGCACAGGACCAAGCAGGCTTAACCTGGATGCTGAACATACTTTGGATTTAAGATAAAGACAGCTGAAGCACATCTGATGTAGGGGCACCAAGCAGATGTAAGTTGGGTTGCAAAGGGAATGTCACATGTAGGTGTGTACATTCTATGCATCAGGGGACACTGATGTAGAAATAGGTTTCCAGTCTTGAGACTTCTTAATAGACTAACTGAAGGATGACTGATTACATGAAATTTATAAATATCTGGCTGTTTTTGGATTTTTGACTGGATTTGTTTTTACAACAAGCTATATTGTACATGCAGTTTAGCTCTGTGTGATTGGCTGTAAGTTTCAAGTTTAGTTCAACTGAAATGTGTCCCTTTAAATTACATGCATTTACATGCATGAATGCTATGCTGTCAGGCATCTGTACAGATCAATATGTTTATTGTTCATTTGAAAATTTTGCTAAATACAAGTCAAAGTATCAGAAGCTAATTAATATCTTCAGGATTAATGATACCTGTAAATACAGCTATGTATGCTACGATGCTACTACATTATGTAATTACTGCATTATATAATTTGAAAATGTTCTGAAACCAGACAACAGAGACTGAAGAGGAAAATTCATCAGTCTGAAAATTGCCCAGCGTTGGACACTGCATTAGAGAGAAATGGGTCTGTGTCAGTGCTACAGCGCTGTAAGATGAATGACAGTGCAGTTCACCTTGCTCGCCTCTCGTGTAAAGGATGGTTGGTTCCTTGCTGCCAACTTAAAACTGAACAATATTGTCTTAGTTTCTGAGTGTCTGGCACCCAGATGGAGCCAAAATAAAAACATATGCAATTTTCTGTAAAACAGTAGTTTTCATTTTACAAGTGCTCTCCAGTGGAGCCTGTGAAACATTATTTTGTCTTATAAGCTTATATTAAGCCTCTTTAATATGTAAATAGACTGGTGTTCAAAATTGACTTTACCCACTCTTCACCATTCATGCCAGACACCAATGCTGCCAAGTGTGTAAATTACTGTTGTGGTACCATTACACTTGCCTTTGACCAGATGTGATGTATTTAATGTGTATATTGTATATTCATTGGATAGCGGAAACACACACACACAATTTCTTTCTGTATCGATGCAAGTGTTCCTAAAACACAATATGCTACAACAACAGAGCAGGAAATCCCTTAAGGGTGAGAAGGAGGCTCTATAAAACTATATGAAGGCAAAGACGGCAGCAGTTTATTCATATGTAATCAAGCATGTTTTTTACCAAACAAACGGGATTTATTGGTAGTGCAGGAAAAGTTTTGTTGCTCTTTGAACTGCAATTGTATAATCCAGCCAGTACTTATCACAGGTCTTTTAACTTTCCAGTATGCAAGTTTTATTAATTTTTGTGATTTATTAGCACAATTCTATCTGCACAGTGGCTGGCTCAGTGCCAGTATTAAACCATTTTGGAGGTATAGGCACTGATGGTGAGGCAAAGCTGTCAATAAGGCAGCTTTTGCTGCAGAGTGAGAATGGTTTCATTTCCATTCTTTTTCTTTCATTTTCACTACTGAAGCATTGCATTTCAAGATGGCAGTACTGTACATGGTAGTTAGAGTTGCCATATAATGATAATGGAGTGTTTTATAGATGGAGTTCAAAAGGTCATGCACGTGTGCACACTTGAACGAAGACCCTGATTTACCAACAGTGGTATATATATGAGGGTTGGACTCAAATTCTATGTTTTGTTGCTACACAAAATTTAACACCCATTCTATGAATGTTTGATGAATGATGCCCCAGAAACCTTCAGACTTCCTGTGTATGCATAAAAATGAAATGTCTTTCACTGTATAAACAGTCCCAGCAAAGATCAATAGAAAAGTCCAATCAAAATCTACTTCAGGAGATCAATGTCCATATTTCCGCCAGCAATGCACACTCTCATGGGTTTTTTTTGTGTAGCAATGCCTTAATTTTATGTCCCCTGAACCTCATTCTCCCCCCAAATGCTCTGTAACATCCTGCAGGGCTTGGTGTTTCTGAAACAAAACGACATGAAATGGCATTATCCCACTGCTTCTCACGCTGTCCACGCAAGGCTTAAGCAGCACTGGCACCTCCGTGGGCCCCCCTTTCATCCCATTTCCCAGAGGAGCCAGCGGCAGGACTGGTACATAGCTGGGCACCGAGATAATGCCACGCTGTGAGGAGTAGCTGGAATCACAGCACACGCAATCTGAGCGTTCCAGCCTCACCACAAAAAAAGCATTCTTTCTCTAAACGCTCTGGTACCCAGTGAAGGTTTTTTATTCTTAATCCCATGCCCACCAGTTGCTCTTATCTGGCTACCCATGTAACCTTACATGCACTACATTTGCACGTCAATGCTAGCTTTCTAGAGTAATATACCGAATGCAAAAATTCGAATGGGCAACAAGGTAATGCAGCTGAAGTTGGCGGTGGAAAAAGAGGAAACAGAACTCTCATTCGGTGCAATTATGCACAAGATGAAGTGCTGGTAATGGCTGAACAGTGACTGCAACAGGTACCCAGCCGCTCTTGAAAGAGGGGTGCGGTGACCTTTGGTGTGCATTTTTAAGTGGCTAGCATTTAGCAGGAGAGGTTAGGTCACAGCCCATAATCGTAAATAAGAGCAAAGGTATTCCAGCTTTGCACAGCGGGCAGCCGGTCCCACGTCCTAGGCCCAGGCTGCCTGACATTAACAGCTTATTAGACACGCGCCAGCTCCAGCAGGTGGAAGCGCCTTCCGGCCCCTTCTCTGCTTACTGCAGAACATGAGCAGGGCAACCAAAGCAGTGAGGCCTCTTTTTAAAACTATGAAATGGAGAGGCTGAGCGTCTCACAGAGAGAAAGAGATTGGAGAGAAAAAAGGATAGTAAAGGGAAAAAAGCCTTGAAACCTCAGTTTTCATTTCAGCAGCCTGCCCTAGGCGGAGCGAGACACAAGCTCTTGATCACGTCGCTGTCAAGAAACCGGAGAAACCAGGGTAGTGTTTACATGGAGATCTGGACTGACCTGGGGAGTCTGTTTGCCTTAGGAGGAGGGCCAGTGAGCCAGTGTGCTTGGAGTTCAGAAGTGTCCTGTCAATCAAATATACTTCTGGTATTTTCCGAACAACCAGAGACAGGTCTGGCTTAACTGCTTGGGGAGGAACTTCAAAACCCTGTACCTAAGAGAAGAGTTTTAGAGGAAGATGTGGTGTGCATAGAATAAAATTCAGAGCTATATTCCTACTGTACTGAATGCAAATCAGACTGTTACCAATGTATGTGCTGCCAGTCTGTATTCTAATGTTAGAGTGCCCTCAGTCTACCCTTAAGAGGCCATGTACTATTGAACAACATGAGCTCTCGCTTAGCCTTCTCTCTATGTTTCCCACACTTTGTCCCACACTCCCTGTGCCTCTCTGTTGATTTGGCCACCCAGACATTAACCCATTGGCTACCCGTTGTCTAACAAAGGGAGGTGAAATTGCAATATAAACAGACAGAGGGTACACATATATGTAGTCAGAAGAGAAATAATCTATTTCTTTGTGGTTCGAGTGCTTTACATGTGAATGAGAAGGCTCAGACTCAAAAGGAGATACATAAAGCGTTCTTTTCACATGTGCTCAGCATCAGTGACTGATTCATTTTTACTCTGAAGGCTGTAAACCCCCACAAAAGGCATCAAAATAATGCACAGTGACTTAAAATACGTGGCGCCGCAGAACTGCGTGCGCTGTGACTAATTGTGTTATAAGTTTTCTTTGTGTTGTTCTCCTCTTGAGACAGTGTCAGTAATATCCGATTTGTGTTAAACTGTTTGAGGAGGGAGCCGATTTTCATTAACATACTTTATGCCGAATTTCAATGCATGATTTTTAAGAAGATATTAATAATAGTCAAGTTCAATTATGTATGTGGTGTAATCTGAGTGACAGTTTGTAGTGACAATGCCTAATATAAGGTCTAGCTGATCGATTCAGATGGTAATAGGGTAATTGTAGGCCAATCACTGGTGAACAGATGTATGCATTTCACTTTGCTCTTGCAAATGCGGTTGTATTGATTTAATGGGTATCCATGCATTTCCCACAAACTCCAATAATAAGTCACAGAGTGTCAAATGCAAATGTGTGTAGATGATTTAGGCCACAATGGTTTCGACATAGTTAAAAACGAACTGGATCAAATAGTTGATCTTCACTGGACTATACTGTCTTGAGTTTTAAGGGGAGTAATTTGGTAACTTGATGAGCTCTAAGGAGCATTTGAGGACATTTGTCATTTTGCAAATTAAAAAATGCTATATTCTCTGTCTCTCTCTCTCTCTCTCTCTCTCTCTCTCTCTCTCTCCCTCTCTGTCTATATATATTCTACCAGTTTGAAGAGCACATTCTGAATTTGGTAAGCAATCCTTTGCTTTGGGTAAGATAGTTGGTAGAGGGATCTGGAATCCTGAGTTTCATTTGAATGATGTTTCAGAGATATTCTAATGTCTATAAAAAACAGACTCCAGACAGTAGAATTATTTGCTTGAAGAAATGTTAAGCAGCTTTCAGACTGTAGTTTAGTATCAAATGGATTTATTATTTACAGCTATCAGGCTATTTAAAATAGATGACACAGTGACATGATGCAGGATACAAATGTACAGTACAGGTATCAATGTTGTATCTGCCAGGCCAACATTAAAATGTTGGTCAGAAGAAAACAAGTTTTACAATCTATATAATAATACAGCAAATATTACTAACAAACTGGTGAGTGACAACTTACGATTCTCATTGTAGCACCACAATGTGAAGTTTTATATATGCATGTTAAAAATGTAAGTGTGAAGGAGAGCCTTCACTACCTCTTCCTAGAACCTAACTGTCAGTTGTGTGTCAATCATTTGTTAATTGTGTGCACATGGTGGCAATTTGTTTGGGGAACCAGCCTATTGGGTAACGAGTCACACCTGAGTAGGTTGGTTTCCTTTGTTTTGTTTGGTTTTAAGAATAAATTAATGGTTCTTTTAACCTTTTGTTCTTTTGGCTCATTTATGGGAGAAGTGTCAACCAGCTTGTCTACAGTGACTCATTCAGATTTCAAAGTTTGTGCCCGAGAGGGAAAGAAGTATAAAAATATTATTGTGTATCTTGACAGATTTCAGTAGTGTGGCATTGTCCATGTGTAGACAAATATATGTATGCAGAACATATGTCTGAGCCTAGATGGTGTGTAGGGTCAGAGATTATCCTAATGTCTGTTTACTAGGTGGCATCATGGAAAAGTAGCAATGAGTATCCTTTCTCATAGTTATACCACAACCTCAAGGCTGCTGAACCAGTAATCAGTTTATTTCAAACCTTTCAGAGGGACAGCTCCCGTTGGCTGATTTCTTTTTACAAGTGGATATGTATATACCTGTATACCATATGGTGTTAAGGCATCCTCTGTAGAACATTCCTATATGTAGAGAGGATATATGTTTACCACATATGAACCAGGTGTCAGTGAGGCCAAAACAGAAATAACAGACTGCCACATAGATAAACTCTCACACGCATATGTACACAAATATACACGCACACGCTTCTTCAATGCTGCCACATTCAGTAAAAATGCAGTCATGTGGTTTCTTATAAATATTTCTCATTCTCTAACTCTAACCTTTTTTCACAGATGCACAAAACTCCACACACTATAAGAGTTCCTTTTTAGAGGGTCTTGTTAAAGTTGAGCCACCTTCCATGAACATTTTAATGCTACAGTCATTTTGATTGTTCCCAGGAAGGATAGGGCAGTAAATCTGGGCTTTTGTCATAGCAGCTTCCTTTTCTCATTAGGATTTCTTTGGGTTGTCATGACTGACGGGATACACGCTTGGAACTGACAGACTTATGAATAGATAGTTCTCCTGTGGCAAGCTGAGAAAATGTTACCGTAGTGAAAGGATTATACAGAACAGCAAAATGTTGTGAATGAAATTGGAAAAGCTAAAGTTTCTGCCCCGTAATGTAAAGAAATAACAAAGGCCAGCTTCAGAATAGGGGGCAGGGAGCAAGGGGAAGCCAACAGGTGGCCACTGCAGACACAAGGAGGGATGAACTCATTGGAGGGTATAGATTTCACAGATAGGGCCCAAGGTTTGTTTTTCTTTTTTCCCAGGAAGTGTGAAAAGATTCCATGCTCCCTGTCTTGGAGTCATGGTGGCCTTGGCCTTGACAGGGGCACATGAGGGTGTACTCCATCTGCAGGAAGCCTTCATCTGAAAGGAATACATTTTTGGAGCGGGAGCCAGGGACCTTGCTAAAATGGTAACATTTTCACCACACACATCAAAACACCACAAATAGCCAGCCACTGAAACAAATGGGAAAATACACCTGAGAGAAGCTCTTTAAGGCCCAGCTTTTTACTGAAAGAGGTATATAGAAGGGCCACCTTATAAAATACCTTACACATACCTTACATACCCCTTCACTGAGCATGAAGCCTTATATTGATCCACATAGGGTTTTCCTCAATTCTTTCTGCACATGTTTTCTATGGCAATTACAAAGCAGAAGTCAAATGGGGCAGCACATAATGGCAGACTGAAAACTGTAGAAATTGACCCAATGAGCTTTTTGTTTCCTTTCAGCGCTGGATCTGATCTCATCTGAATGAGGAGGGCAGATAAGCAGGAGCCGGAGGTCTGGCTCAAGGTGTGTTAAGTGAGGCGAGCGGTGACCCCAGCACCTCTGTGCACCCCCTCACACCCCCAACCCCCTCACCCCCCCAATCGGCTGCAGCATGTGGCTCAGCCGCAGGGCCCTCATCTGGAGTGGGATGCAAAGAAGGGCGGGATGAGGATGGGGGTGGGGGTGTTCCTGCTGGCGTAACTGAAGGCGGGCGATGATGGACATGAAGAGGAGGGTGGGAGGTGTGTGTTGAGTGTGGATGTGTGTGTGTGTGGGGGTGTGTGTGGCCCTCAGGTGCATGGAATAGCGAGGATGGGACGGAGGCGGGCTTTTGATTTTATTGTGATGGGGTTCCACTCAAGTGAGCCTGAAGAATGCCCATGAATCCCGACGAGAGAAAGAGCCCCTTTCATCAAGGCCAGCTTGGGGTCCTCAGCTCCACTCACGCAGGAAGCATTAAAAAAAGATTGGATGCAGGCTGCCGTTCCACTGTGAACTTCCCTTTTTGCTGCACAACGTGGGACCTGTTTGTAAAGTATGCACAGAAGTTCCGCTAGTATCTCATGCAGCAGGTCCTGTTTGGGGCCTTGTAATTAATTGTAATGATTTCCATGTCTCAGAGCATAACATGTGAGCTTTGAAGCACTCCTCAGCCATTGGCACCAAGGGGAAATCAAGCAAATTGTTGAGGGGAGAAAAATGACAGTGATGTCAGACAACAGAGACACTTGTGTGTGACGAAGTGTCTGCTGGGGACAGGGGATTCTAGCGTAAAAGGCCGAAGGCATGTCAAAGGGTTCATTGTTTTAGGCCACTTTCAGTTTTATTTACATGAAATTTCTGAATTTCTGAATTTCTGAAACAACTGAGATGTAAAGTGTGAGGGATGGGTCTGCTGGTGGAGGGCCCCCTAAAAATACTGTCATACCAAACCTCTTTAGTATACTTTGCATACCCCATCTACCATCTAAAGTGATGTTTTCATGAGCACCAGACAAGGAGCTGCTCAAGAGAGCTCTTATCCAGCTTTTTAAGAATGCGGGAGGGGGAGGAAACTGTATGAAACCCCCTGCCCCCCGCTTTGGAGAGCCTTCAGAGACCCTAGTGTGCCAGTGAGCTGCGGTTCTCTGACAGGTCCTTTGAAAGGACAGAAGAACAGGAAAAAACACAGCACTTAGGTGCTAATGATGCCTGAAGCCCAGCAAATGCCTTGAGAGGGAGTCTCATGGTCCCCTGAGCCTTTAAATTATATTTTATCTGCTATAACTGGGGTTTTGTTACAGAAACAACACAAAACACACTCACAGACACACACACACAAATCTCTGCTCCTTGCCCAGGCCACCACATATTCCCTGACACTGCAGTGGGACGAAGAAGTGTAGGTAATGCAGATAGCTCTGGAGGGGCTGCCTGGGGACCACCTGCATAGCCTCTTTGGGCGAGATTATGCGGGCGCACAAAGTGGGAAGTGGGGGGCTATAGAACATAGAGTGAGCAGTGTGGAAAGTAAAGCTGACGTGAGTGCCTGGGTTTCACTCCCAACTCCCCCCTCATACCCGGGCCGGGGGGCACTGTGCCGTGAGGCTGCCAGTGTCCCTTTCACAGGACTGCTGCCTGCACCCTGTCGCAGAGGTGGGCACCCTTTCACATTCAAAACAGGCCCTCTGTACCACTGCTCAGCCCAGATACAAAGGCCCCTGGAGCCCCTGCGAAGGCACTACTGCCCTCTGGCTCCCAAAACAACCCCAACACCCCCCTCTCCAGCTTTGAGTGCTGATGTGCGCCTGGGAAACAGCCACGAAAAATGTCACACAGGCCTGTTTAGACTCCCCACCTTGTTCTCACATCCAACAGAAGAACATTCAGGACCAGCACAGAGAGGCCCGGATGGCCGAGTTCATTGACGTTTGCTCTGTCTTATTAAACACTGCTTATCCAAGAAGAAACCAAGATGGCATTATCTGTGGTTATGCAGGAAATATAAAGAATGCCAGCCAGCATCATTTTTGAACACAGGAGACCTGTACACTTGTGTATATAAGGTTCAATGAAAAAAATTGATGGTATTTCTCAGATGCATCAATAGATGCTATACAACAGTGTAACCAATAAAGTAGCCTTAGAAGAAATAATGAGATTCTTTAAGGTTAAAAAAAATTATCTTAAATTAAATGATCTTTACATCCAATTTTCCCTTGTAGTGAGCAAATAGCTGTCATTGTCATAGACAGGCAGTTTCTCTTCCATGGTAAATACAAAGCATTTGTGAGAATGCATGGAAACTGCGCACACCCTGAATATTTGATTCATAAAATGGTTTCTTCTCAATCTGTTTTATCAGCACTGAAGGAGTCTGCAGAAACTGGACATCAAAGATCAGGGCCAGTGCAATCGTCATAGTAATTTGATCCACTCTTTCTGATGTAGAGGCATCTGAAAATTATGTTGGTTTTATTTTCAGTTTGGACTGGACATGAAAGCTCCAAGACCCTGAACACAGGAATTTGTGTTACATGCATTTGGAACATGTGGCCTGTCAGTTTTAGATTTACACCCCAAATAAAGCAAACTCACAAAAGTTTTGCTTGTTGCAGCTTGTGGCTATTTTCCTGTCACGTCCATGCAAGTACATATCTAATTTCTGTTTCTGTAGGCAGATTGGATTGAAATTGCACAATTAAGGAGGAAAAAAATCTCGAGCTCTCTTCAGTGAGCTGTGTGAGCATGCCTCTATACTTGAAGTAAGTACTGTAATTACATTTTATACTCACTGTGATAAATAACATAATATAGTCTGATTGTTTTAAGATGATAACATACCTGTAATCCTGTAAGAATTATTAAATTACAAAAATTGTATACACAAATGTAGACTCAAGCAAATTTATGCTTTCATTAAGTAGCCATGAATGGCACATTTAGAGTGAATTGCATCGGTAGTTGTCAGTGTACATTTAAAGGCAGTGCTTGGGTCACCTATGAACAACACACGCAATGTTCCTTTTGCCTGCTGTGAGCATCACTCTAAAATACCAAAAAATGAAAAACTGCAGAGAAGTTGTCATGAGATGGAAAACATAAGTAGAGGGAAATGCAACAGCATATGAAACCCATGGATGACTTGTTCCAACTTGAGGTATGGCCAGCGTTTTCAACAAACTTCTTTACTGTCATTGTTTGAGGCAGAAGAAAAGCACCGAACTGACCTGCTCATCAATAGTCCTTGGCACAGACTTCACAGAAAGGAAGTCTGTAGCTGGAAGTCATGCTCATGATTAGAAGTGATCATTACTTATTTGCTCATTTCTTCTGTTTTAGGCCTTGTCTCGCTCTAAGATTAATTGTTTTCCTGGTTAATTATTTCAGCCCACTCTTTTATTGGGAGCTGAACCACAAATGGCCCTCTGCTCCTCTGTGAATGTGTAATGACCCCGTTTACAATACTCCCTTCAGTATGGGCAGCTTTAAAACTAGTAATTGTTGAGGTCATTCACATTTTTTGCTGATGTAGACCATTAGCAGGTGACGCCACCTCTGAGGGAGTGGCCCACCATGTCCCCCCCCACCCTCAGCCTTTGCGACCAGAAGGAATTCAGAATCCACTTAACTCCCTTAAAAGGGGGGAATTGCAACCTCAGCACCTCGGGTTCCACAAGGAGGGCAAAGGAAGGGACACTACCTCTGCTTCTCAGGCTCGGGGTGAATGGTTTTAGGTATTCATTGTGGTTCCTCTGTTCTTTTCATTGGCCTCACCCATCACTGGGGACAATGCGGCGCTGGGCAGGGCCTGCTTTCCACAGGGACAGTGGGCCTACTCCGCCACACTGACATTCTAATCATAACTAAATGGCAAGTGCATTATGCCGAGCGGAGAGGCCAGAGCCCCACTGTGTCGCCTGCTTTGTGGCTCGGGAAAGTGCTGCAAATGGGATTAAAAATAGGGGATAATGGCAAGGAGAAAAGTGTATTCTGCCTGGTGCCTTTGATCACTGAAGTGACACCGAGGTGGCGAGGGGTGGAGCTGGGGAAAAGAGGTATTTTTATTAGGTTAGAAATTGCCGTTAAGTGACAGTGTCATTTATTAATTTCAGCTGCTTTGGTTTACTTATGTTCCACTTATGTCGGCTTTGTCCACCTGACAGCTCCTGGACCTGGAGGAATATCAGGACACCATAAACCTGCAGTAATGATTTCATGGGAGATTCCAATAGTACTACTACTACTACTACTACTACTATTACTACTACTACTATTACTAATAATAATAATAATAATAATAATAACAACAATTATTATTATTGTAATATTATTGTATTGTTTTAAATTAAAAGTAACATTAGGCCATAATTTGAGAGTTGTTGTTTCTATCAAAATGTAGAAATAAAAAAAATTAAAAAAAGATTTTACCATGTCTTTCTATATGGTCTGTCTGAGGGATAGCTTTTGGCAGAGTGAAAGAATTTCATTCATCCATTTCTTTCAAATTTTTGGACATTTCCTTCTTCTTGCTGATTTTATTCAAATAGTGAAAATACAACTGGGAATAGAGATGAGGAATATGATCGTGGTAAATGCCCTGTTTGTAACCCTGTGCCTGCATGGTCTTCCCAGGCACTTGACTGCTCTCATGCTCTAAGTGCCGAGCCCAGCATAATCTAATAAAGGCTGGAGCTGCTCAATGGAGGTGATAATCAGTTAGTGATGCTTGGGGAGGATCTCTCAGATTCAAAAAAAAAGAAGAAACACTGAAGCTTCCAGACAGGGAGCGAGAGGAGAAAAGTCCAGAAAATAATGGCTCCTTCAGCATAAATCTTATTCATGGCAGACAAAGTGGTCACCGTGGAAAAAAAAGCCCTTTCTGAAGATGAAGCCAAGTCATTATCTCAGGGTCTTTTCTTCCTGGTGAGCCCTGGGACTGGAGTTCTTTGTGCCTAGCAGCAGGTAGTGCTTGCAGGCCGAGGCTCCTCCACAGCCCCCCGTTGAGAGGGCCGCCTGGCCTGTGTGCTCTCTCACAGATGCAAGAGGTCAAGGAACGGGCTTAGAGGCTCCATACCTGGGCTTTTGTTCCTGAGTGGCAGATAATTTGGAAAATCAAATTTATTTTAGGAGCACAGGACTTTTACTCCCCCCACAACCCTTTGTGTGGATGCTAGTGTTTGTGTTGGTGCATAGGCTGAGCCATAGCATTAAATGCTCAGGTCCTTCCTGATGAGGCTCCATTGACCATGTCAACCCATTTTCCGTTTACAATGTAATTGTTCCTCAAACAAAGTTGACGTTGACAAATCCTGCCAGTGGGTTTTCATAGTTCTGTTCAGCTACAGACTGGTTATGTGGGGAAAATAAAGCTTAGACACTGCAGATAAAAACATTCCTGAGCATTATGACTGGGCTGGGTGAAAGGAAAGACATCTGTGTCCGTTAGAAGCGTTTTAATATACCCAGCAGTAAGAGAGATGATTTGTTTTATGTGATTATGTCTTGTGTCAGATTATGCATTTAGAGCAGAGAGGCACATCATGAATCATAGTACTGAGTAAGGTGGGTACATATTGAGAGGTGTGAGTTGGACTGTGAATTGACGTTAAAAGAATATTTCATGAGCTACTGAGGTGTTTTAAATGGAAACTGCAGTCTGCAAAATATGACCCCAATTTCCTAAGCCACAATGTAAAATAGAGCATGAAAGCTGTAATGAGCTGATTGAGGCCAATAGCTTTCGATTGCAGAAAGCAATCGGTGACTGCAGCCGAGCGGTCAGTAGAGTGGAGTGCCCTCTGTTTACCTGCGATGCACAGGCATCTGGCAGCGTTCTCGCACATGGCAAGAAGGGACCCGAGAGGGGTGCATCTGGGCTCAGGCAGGGGGGTGCCTTTCATGTGCGGCCATGGGCTTGAGCTCACCAGGAGCACACTGTATTGATGTCAGGCTGACAGCAGCGTCATGAGGGGCAATTATGAGTGAAGTGCGCCTCTGACCGCGCGTCAGACAGGCTTATTATTCATATTGTGGGGCCTTGCAGCCTTTGATTTCTCCCAGAGTAACCGCATGTTTGCCTGGCGGGAGTCTCGAGGCTCTCTCTGCCCGGAGAATAGAGCGACCCACTTAGCAGTTGGCTAATCGAATAACTGCCTCAGCATGGTGCCCAGTGTGAGTGGTCTCTCAACAGGACGCAGAGGAGAGGTTGACTGGGGGTTACAGGTACTTTTCATCCCGCCTGGCAGGCAAGCCCCAGCGTCCTGCTGCTAGAAATTTGTCGTCCCATTCCTCTCTTTCTTAGAGAGTGTCAGCGTGGGCCCCTGATGGGAGATTTGTTGATATGATAACTCGATTAGGCCCCAGGATGGATGATGCGGTGGCAGAGAGCCAGAGGCGCCTGGGGAGGCATCCGCTCCCACTCCTTATCCTCTCCTCAGGGGACCGACTGCTCCACCTGCTAAATATGCTACCCTCCCAGGACGCTGCAAAACACTGGCATGGGTTGCACAATATATTTTTTTGGGAAAAGATGTCATCACGGGGATCTCATCTAATTTTAGTGCCACTTCACACACAGACAATGCGGTGGCATTGAATGAGACAATGAGAGGAATAAAAACCCATAACTTTTATGTTCAGTCTTTGGTCTAAAATTATTCAAACTTGATTATCAGCCTCTGAAGACTGTGGTACTGTGTATAGCAGCTCTTAGATCTGCAACACTCACTGAAACAGTCACATACTGCAACTCTCTCCCTTGTTCCCCCACACCTCCCCCCATTCTAAAGAAGCAGTAATCACCCTATAAATGTAATGTGACCCAATAGCCATTGCACGACAGACAGCATGTTATTCTCCCTTTCATTCATACATGACAGTCCACTACAATCAACACTACTGATATGCATGTAATTTAAGTAGATAGTATCAAATGACACCCATCTCCTGGTTGTCAGACTAATGAGGCTGTAGAGGCCTGATTTCAGCCTTCATTTTTTACAGTGCATATTTATTTTATATTCCCAGTGTCTCCATACCAGAGCATTATCAGGGAGGATTTCATAATGATTTGACTTATGTGCAGTACTGAAACACCTGCCAAGAGCTGCTTTTCTCACCTGTTATTTCTGGATGTTTAAATATTTGTAAAACTGTTTTATAACAAGGAATGACTTTCATGCATGCACCTATGGGATATTAAGGATGCATTGAATGGATTTTGTTAAAAAATGAATGGGTGACCTTCATATTTCCTGAAACCAAAATGCTGTAGATTGAGTACTGTGCGCCTGTTACCACTGTGTTATCAAAATGACATTGTGCAGTATATCTACATTTTTTATCCCCTATTCCCACAGATGAATGAGGACTCAGTGATGAAGTAAGATACTCTTTATCATCTGAAGGTTCTTTTGGTCAGCAATCCCAACTTTCATTTTTTGGAATGCAATCGATCTCTGTCTCTGTCTGAGTTATTTGTGGTTTTGTGTTCAGGGGCTACATAGTCAATTAAGTTCACATCTTTGCTTGGGCAAACAACTCAGCCTGGCAATATGGAAGCGCTAAAAACCAAACAGGAGCCTCCCCTTTTGGGCCAGGCCATTGAGGGGGTTCAAAAAGACACTACACAAAGGCAGGCCCCTCCGTGTCTCAATGACTCCTCTCTTTGTTGCCCCCTCGGCCCTCATAAAGGAAGAGGGCTGCTCTTGTTTGCCCAGGAGGTGGTTTAATGGCCCTGGGCCGAACAATGGCTCCATATTCACTGTGCCGAGGGCTCATTCTGGGGCTCTCCGAAGGCGGACGGTCCCGGGACGTTCCCACTGGTGTGGGTGAATGGCAGGGGGAGAAAGGGGGCTATTGAGGCGGTGAGCAGGTTCCATCTGCCCCCCAGTGCCGCCTCACCTTGCCGCTCAACAGGCAGGGCCCTCCCCTCACACAATGGGCAAATGTAGTGTGTCGAGATGGTCTGAAATGCTCACTTTAGAAAGGCATTGAGGGAAATATCAACACCGTGGACGGCATGGTTTATTCATCGTCCAGCCCCCTTCCATTGACCGAGTTCCTTTTCCTTTGAGCCCCTTTCTCCTTTCTTCTCATTCAGTGCCCCTCTCTCATCTCCAAACTTCAGTTTGATGCTATTTTTCCCATACCTTGCAAAGGGGCGGACGACAAGAATTAAGTTAGTTCTGCTCTTGCCTTACAATTCATTTTTGTCCCCCCGTGGTGGCAGGTATCTGGGACAATGATTAAAGACTCATTAATCATAGGGACTTCTGATCTTTTGACAAGAGCCCTGGGGAAGGGGGGACTTTTCCCTGGCTGGTATGAATTACCAGTGGCTCACATCAAAACGTGTTTGCCTGTGCGGGGATATGAGCTAATTGTGGATAAATTTCATTGATAAATTCATCTCCTATGAATGTATTTCATTGGCTTCTGCAAAGTCAGTATAGTCAGCCGATGTCAGTATGCCAAACAGAGTGGCTGGACACAAGCACCGATACAATGTAGACACAGCCCGTATGAGTGTGTGCTTTTGTTGAGGTTGGTCATGTTTCTTAGTCTAAGGTACATTGTTGAGGGCAGTACACTTTGTGAACTTGTTGAGGACACAAGTCAGCAGAGTTAGATTTGACTATTTCTGGTCCATATGAAATGTGACTTGATGGTAATAGTGGCATGTAGATTTACAGAGGAACCCTGACATTTTTCTTATGATCCCTTAACAAAGGAGGCATAGCCATTCATTCTAGATGTCTGATAATCAGTGGTACACAGGCAAATTAGAACAAATTGTTTCCCCAGCTGTGTTTCATTGTCACTCTATCAAGATATGTCAATGCTCTGTGTAGTCCTGTAGGAATGCGTTAACTTTAAAACTGATGCAAGCACTTATTTATTTGAAATACAGTGCAGATTTTGACTGAATTACACATATAAAAATATTAAATGATGAGTAGACCAAAAAAGTACTGCATAAAATCCATCAACACACAATTTGCTGCAAGTACTCCCTGCAGCCATACCAAGTAGCTCTGCGGGCACTGGAGAATGAATACTTTTAAGCCAACATTTGACTGAATCAGAGGTGTCACTCATTTGTATATGGTGCACTTCACGCACAGAACTGCCTACTAGATGTGAATGGAATGATCGCTTTTATCACAATGGACTTGTTAATTGCCCTACTTTTTTCCTGGGAATTAATATGATATTGACACAAGAAGGGAAAAAAGCTTCTCCCGCTTCCGCTTCTCCCACTGCTGTACCCTTGGGCAAGGTACTTAACCCACAATTGCTTCAGTAAAATATCCAACTGTATAAATGGATAACATTGTAAGTTGCTCTGGATAAGAGCGTCCGCTAAATGCCTATAATATAAGTACTATCAGAAAGACAGGAGCTGAATGGCTGTTCAGGCCGGGAGGCAGACTTCAGATATTTAGTGACTCCAGTCGATGTGAAAGTAAAGCTAGTGTGTGGTGCTTATATCTCCCTGAAGAAAATGATACAGAGGGGGTGCTGGGAGTGGGTGGCAGGATGTGTAGGCACCGGGGGCTCAACCTCCTGGTAGTAAGGAGCCCCATATGATGATGGAGTAGGCTGTCCGCACCCCCTGTTGGGTCAGAGGGAGGGGGACCTGGGGTATCCCACAGGAAGCAGGATAACCCACTGTGGGCACCCGACCATGCTGCTCTGGGCTCAGAGGAGCCCAGCAGATGGTCCACTCCCAGCCCTCTCAGCAGGGTATTGCAGACACCCCGCTGGGACATCACAGGGGAACGGGCACCTTAATGGACCCGCCGTCTCTTCATTTAGAGACCCATTTCTCATTGAGGGACAGAGTGTCTCGCTCCTGTTGTCTGTCTGAGTGTGAGAATGCTTGGGCCATTCTCCAGGTCTTACATAAAATCCCTTTAAATGAAAAAGAAAAGGAATTGAGACTTTTTCCCACTTAATTCCATAAATGCCCCCTTGCCACATTCTTGAAGGCTGGTAAAACATTATAACATTTATAGTGAGCTCCTTGACCTGGCTATTTAGAATTTTATAAAACTATTATATGAACCGCCCTTGATTTAAAACACAATAATTCTATTACTAGGTGCTGTTGCTCCACTGAGTCATCTTAATAGGGCTGTATTTGAAAGATCCTCCAATAAACATTCTAAGTAGCCAAGTCCTAAATTCGCCCAAGAAATAACTAGAACATAATATAACAGGGCATTGCACACGTTTGTTTACCAGTGTCTTGAGAAACAAATTTATTAAAAGGTTTTTTGTTTAGTTTTGTTCTGTTTTTAGACAGACATTCAGTGATTGCACCTTATAACGTCATTTCAAATAGCAGGAACACTCTGGAGGTGTGCATCACCTTCGTGTGTCTGTGACAATTCCAAAGTTAAAGATGGGTAAATATCTTTTTTCATGGTTAAAAGGACATTAGAAGTTGTAATGTTGACTCGTGTACTTTCTTGAGGATCATTGGAGATTATATAATAACAGCTCTTATTTTCATGTAGTGGTAGGTAAAATATTAGAAAATAAAGGAGGGAGAAGAAATGACCTTGGACACTGATTACCCCTGAGATTTCTTTGCATGAAAACAGCCTTTTCCCAGAATAAAAAAGAGAGGTATTTCAGCAGTTTGCAGCCAGAAGGAAGAAGTACCAGACTGCCAAATGATGAAAGCACTTGGCACTTGGGATGTTTAAGCCAAGGCGCTGCAAGCTACAGCTCTTGCTTTTCAACAACACTTTTTTCATACTTTTCCCCAACATTCGGTGAATTTACAAGCACACCACCTTGGAGCGAAAGCCTTTGTGAGGCTGTTCAGGGAGAATGGGGATGGGAGGGAGGGGATATGGTTTTGATTTGGTTGTGCAACCTCTGTCCGTGGGCTAGATCACCTCAGTGCGAGTAGTGTTATGGAAGACCAGGTCCAAAAGACCAGGTCTGACTGCATGGGGCCCAGTTGACCTCCAATATGTAGCTTCTTTCTCCTGTACCATATCCATAATGAGCCCAGCAGATTGGTCCAGGATCAGCTAACCGAGTCTTTGTCCTTACCCCAACCATTCTGAGGAGAGGAAGAGGGAGAGGCATGGTGCATTCACTACAATGAGATGAAACACACATAAGGCCCTTATCTACTTCAACCACTGAGACAGCCTCAGGAAATTATACCTTGTTTAGTGGGGTTGGGGCTTTGCATCAGGAGATGTCTAGTTTGTGATATGATTGGCCAGCTTGCCCTCAGGAGGGTTCACTAGAGCCCCAAGGGATCAAGGGAGTCAAGAGTACTCAAGATGATTTGTTAAACAAGCAGTTTAACACATGAAAGCCTCATATATTAAGTAGTGCTGGACCAGGTAATTTTTCCTCCAATCAGTTGGTTCGCTCTACCTCACTAAATACTTGTCCAGAGGGGCATTCCACTGCACTGCCCATCTGGTGAATGAACAAAATGTGCAAAATATTGTGACTTTGCAATGCCTGAACATTTAGTGACCATATTGACACATTGGCATTGCAATTCATTGACGGTTACAGACAAATGAGGAAAATGCCATAAAGCATGGTCAAAATGAGTGTTGAGGTGGCTGTGCATTGCATCACACCAAGTTAATTGGATGTCTACAGTAGCAGCACAAAACGATTTACACTCATCTCTGTTACAGAGACACTTTGAAACACTTAAAGGTCAGCTGATCTCTTCATCATATTTTTCTCTGCTGAGAGAACAAGATTTCCCATAATCCCATCTGTAGCAGCTGGAAATGTGATGCAATGCATCAGCAATATGATACTCCTTTAAAGTCCATTCAGGGTAGACCTTTGTTTTATTCTTCCATTCAAAGGCTCATTTTTCACAAAGTGTGAGAACTACAAGCAAGGAAAGCACAAGTATTAAAGGTACCTTGGTGAATGAGTTTTAAAAGGAGCTGAAGCAGAAAATCCTCCATTACAAAAGTCTGGGCTGCACCACCATAAAAAAAACAGAGGACAGAAGGCTGTTCCAGAAGTGAATCAGTCTCATATGGAAGTCTCCGCAGCAGGCCCACCAGAGGAGGCTGAGGGAGAGGCATGGTGCAGCCCTGGCCTGTTTACGTTACATATCCTGGTGTGGGGAGGCTTAAATTGAAGCCATGCTGCAGGGGATTAGGACCGTGAACCCTAGACCGGGGAAACATGTGTCCGCAGGGCTGGGAAGGCAGCTTGCGCCGCGCCAGGCCTCCATGTGTGGCGGATGTTCTCCGCCAGGGGAGCAGCCAGCTTGGCTGCAGCTGTCTAAACCGCAGGGCCCAGCACGGGGCGGGAGGGAGCCCTGGCAGAGGTCAGACAGCCCCAGACAGCCCGCGGTGTGGGAACGCTCCGGGAAGGCATGTGTGAAATACTTGGAGATGTGGTATCACTTTCCTGCAGACCGCTTGAGGGAGCGGTTTGGAGAGGGGGAGCATGGGGGGGACGGGGGAAAGGGAGGGGGTGGCATTGTAAGAGAGAGAAGGGAGAGATGGGAGGGATGAAAACGGGAAGAGGGTGTAAATGAAAAAGAGTGAAGCGTGGAGCAGAGGAAGTGAAGCAACCACCCCCACCCCCCATGTCTCTTCCTCTCACAGCATGCCTTCCACATGGGTAAACTGTCTCACTTGGTGTGGACTCCAGCTACATCTTATAGCCAAAAAAAACAGCAAAAACATCCAGTAGAGCCACACTTCTACAATGGTGCCCTTTTCCAGATAAAGAAAAATAAAGAAAAGTAGCCTTTTGTAATTTGCTTCATTTACAATTTGCCCTGGGAACTTTAATGCAAAGCATGCAGCGTGGCTCAATGATTTACTTAAGTAATTTTTTTTCGGGTAGTCTGTGACATGGGCTGTGCGCAATACAAATAGAATAAAGATGCTGTCAAGGAGAGTGAGATGGATTTACTCAATAACTGCAAGACTAGGGGAGATTTAATCAACATCAGCAATGCATTCCCCAGGCCATTTTTTTCATGCAGAACTCTAACCAGTCTCATTTAATCTCATTGATATTGGTCATTAGAATTTGTGAGCAATGGTCAGTGAAGTGTAATGTTTGCAGAAGACCAGGAAAACCCAGACACGTCAGGAGAAAGTGAGGAGAGTGTTTTGCACCCCTCTGCATAAAGGCCCTTTCTGTTCAGAGATGGGGCTGGAGAGTTGTTTTAGTCCTGCCTCATGCAACGAAGTTGTTTTATAAAAACCACAGTGCAAAGAGGTGATCTGAGAACCTATGTGGAGGCGCGTACTTCCCCACCTTCAGCCGAAAATGGTTTTCAAAAGAATGCCACGCAGGTGAGGCTGATCCAACAAAGCTGCCTGAACTTGCTGGAGTCCGCACAGCCATCCCACAGATAGTTTATTCAGTGTCTCAAAGCCAAAAGAAAAGCCAAACCGAATATCGACAGGATCCTGTTTTTCAAAGCTGCAGAATTCCTTTGCTTTTGTGTGTACATCTCTGTGCTATCACAACGGAGTCAGTGGGGTTCTTGTGCTGTCTCCCATCTTTGTCCCTGTTTTGTGCCAGCCTGGCTCTTAGAGAGGTTTAATCCTGGGTATTTGCTTTCCCATGCATCAGGTCCTTAGCTGAATTGACATCGGAAAATACAGTGCCCTGCTAAAAATGATGTTTACCCGAAAGAGGACGTGCCTGATGAGGCATTACAAGGAGGATGAATGTTATGTAAATAAGATTTCACTGCATACTCTCTTCCTTTTTTGTCATTATTATAAGAGTACACTCTCAATTTTGTACTGTCCTTAATGCACCTTGACATCTATTCAGCGCAAACTCATTGAACAGCCTCAATAACTTCAAACAGTTGAGTTCTCATTATGGTTCAATTCATTTCATTAAATAACAGTAGAAGTACCTACATTGTTTCCACAAACAGTTGATTTAAAGCTCTTACGCTCATAATTGTTTTAGGCCCAGCAGTAGTTCTTTCTGATTTCTCAGCCAGGAAACAGACTGGCAAGGGCCGGATGCTTTGTGAATACACCCCAGGGAGGTTCGGCCCAAAAACAGCTGGACGGGGCTTCTACGTATTTTACGGTGGATAAACCCAGGCCCAGAGAGGATTTAGAGTAAGAAAGGATTGTTTCTGTTGTGTTTAAAACTTATTGCGTTCATGATTTTCAGCACTCCCCTAAGGACCTAGGGGTCCTTTACTGGAAACACAATCAATGACCCCACTGTTGACAATGTCCTATGGTGTTGAGCAAATCTTCTAAGTTTATCTCCAGTAATGCATGTGTAAGCCTTTAATTGCTCTGTGGCAAACTTATCACCTGTCAAATCTGAGCGCTGTACTTACGGGACACTCTCGCAGGGCAATTTTTTTTTGTTTTGTCACGTATAATTATGTTGTTTAGTCTGAGCAAACAGACCCCTGTGTGTCCAAGCAGCAGGACTCTGGCTGCAGAATGCAAATCACATTAACTCTCACAGCAGCTCCCAGACCTCAAAGTGCTGACTAGATGGACAAACAAAGCAGTGAAAATTCTACCAAATAGCAAGACTCTTCTTTCCTCCACTGATGCTCGCCCCACCCTAATGCATGGCAGGGGGCTGTGGAACACGAAGCAAATTTGGAATTGCTGGCAAGCCTCAAGGAAGCAAGGGCAGCATGGTCCTTGTTAGCTCTGTTGATATTAGTGACCCAGGGGATTTCTCGGGAGATCCCTGCTGACTCCCAATAGGAAAGAGAAAAGGCAATATTGATGGAGACACTCAGGGCCTCACCCCAGGTGGCAGTGGGGCTTGCCCAGGAGGTAGGGACAGATTATACCAGAGCCACAGAGGCGATGAGACCCCTTGCTCTAGAGCCTGCTACTGGACACCCATAAGTGACTGCAGCTCCTCTCTCCCCAGAAGGAGGAAGATTGTGACTGGCATTCTTGCATGGTAAAATCCTTTTAGATTCATCCAGGGATCACTGTTGCACAGAGCAGCCCAGAAAACACAAAGGTGGGCTTCTGCCAGCACTGTTTCCAGTGTGGCCACATTTTGTCCTGGTCCTGATGTTGACGAGGTATTTTTTGCCCCCAGGTTCAAGGTCAAATTAGATGAGCTAAATTAGAGGAGCTAAATACCTTTTAAAAGGTACTGTTGTGAAAAGCTCAGATATATCCACCATTGACCTTACAGATTTACATTTCACTAAATTAACATGAAATTAATTGTGCTCATGGCTGGATGTATCTAATGACATAACTGACATTGATTAAGGCTCCATAAATAAGGATATAGCAGCTGTACATTTAGTGTATGATTTTTGTTGGAAATAATACAATAAATAAGCAATAATCATATAAACCTAGAAACCAGAATTTATTCAATGTAGTTGTTCTCTGTGCCACTCTGGGTGAGTCCTTACAACTTTTCACTCATAATTTCTTGAGTGGACAGAGACATTTACATAACTTACATTTGACTTATTGAAGTTTGCTGGAGAAATTTGGGTGAAGAGACTCGCTTAAGAGAACCACAATAGTTTCCCATCCAGGAGTAGCCATTGAGATGGGTCCTCTGGTCATGAGTTCACAGATGAAATATCTACTTTCAATTGTAAGTGAGAGAGAAGAGCATGCTATCAAGATTGATGTTTGCTTTTTTCTATTGTCTAAAAATTAAGATTGAGAATTCTGAATAACCAGATCAGACAGACAACAAACTGTGTTATTTAATGTTTGCGTTTCATGTTGCGTGACATTTATTTTAAACTCAAGCATGTGTGGGACAGACAGCCTTAAAGATGGAGGCTCAAATGGCAGTGGCCCAGAATAACTCACCCCAGTGGTCCAGCACAACCCCCTTTCACCATTACCGGGCAGTGATGTCAGCATCAGATACGTTTAATAGCCCCACTGCTTGGAGTTGTCTACCGCCACCTATAATAATCTTCAAAGGCACTGAGCGGCTTGTCTGGCTCTCTGTGCTTCCCGCGCCGGCACAGGGCCCAGCTCCCAGCTCAGATCAGGTTACGGACAGGGCCATAAAGATACAGTTTCACTGCAGGTGTCCCTTCAAAGTGTGGCAACGGCACTCCGGACAGCGCTGCCTGTAAATGACTTGGTTATGGGCCAGTTTATCAGGCTCGCTGGCCTGGCATTAAAGGCCACGTGTGAGGTGTCTGGTGCGAGCACTGGGCCTGCCTTCTGGAGGTTACCTGAGCACCACTGCCCCCTCTCCCCTCCTCCTTCAAGCCCAACCCCCCCCCCAGCCTGTAATTGAAAATGTATTCATCGCAGGCCTGCAGGCTGTAGTGCGGAGACGGAGGCTGCTGCGTCTGGAGAGGGCGCTGGGGTTAGGGCTAGGGGGGCTAGCTGTTCGACAACACCATCAGATCTCCCTCTTCTCTTTGCATCTATTTTTATTGTTTGCTCATAACATCTGTTTTTTGTCTTTGTTTTGTTTTTTATTTTATTTGTTCTTCTTACTACTTATCGTTCTTTCCATGTCTACCATTTTTTCACGCTTTCATGTTCTACAAGCATTTCTTTTGTAGGCACACAATAGCACAAAGTGAAGCCTTATGATGACTTGCATTACGAATAACTGTTTATTTCCTTAAGAAACTGCATGAACGGTTGTTAGAAGTTTGCAATTCTAGGCCTTGGAGGATTTCTCCAACAGCAGATGGTGTAGATAAGGATTTTTGGATTTAGTGCAATCTAACTATTTTCTCTGGACTACATTGCATTACCATTTTTACCAACTCTGTTCAAAGTCTTGGGAGCTTGGATCTCTCTCCCCCCATTATATTTTGTGATGTTGATCACACAGAGGCCAATCCTACTTTAAAATCTGTCAGGTGTTACAGCACCCATAAAATGATCATGACTAAACATTCCTCTGCATCATGTTGCCATAGCACATTTTCAGATTTTTTTTTTGGAAGTGTGACCTTTTAGGAAAGAGAGACGGCAACACTCCACCCAAATGTTGGAAGCCAGTAATCTCTGATACATGTTTTGCTCTGTGGCGTCTTGGGAGGGGGCTTCTGTCCTGCTTCTGACCAGCAAGGTGAATGCAGTGCATGCTCCCCCCCTCCCATGCATTTCTCTCCCCTACATTAACCTTAGTGGCCCTGCCATCCCTCCACCCCTAGCAGTAGAAACACTCTCACTCTCAGTTATGATTCACTGGACATTTATATGGCGCAGTCTGTAGTGGAGCTTGGGGTCTAAAAAGGTGTTGAAGGCCCCCGGGCAGACAGCCCTTCTCCTGCGAGACCAGACAGCGAGAGGAGGGAGGTAGCGCCTCCTGCTTTCGATTAGAATGCAAAAAAAAAAAGAACACAGTTGTGGCCTCCCCTTAGCAGACCCCTCGTGAAAGCCTTGTAAAATGTGATTATTTTTTATGAGTTTCCCTTTTCAATAGAGCACTGGGGCTGCCAGGGTGAGTGGCTCGTTACCATCTCTGGCTGCAGGTATGGGGTGGTGGAGGTGGAGGGAGTAGATTGGGGGGGGTTGGGGTCCATCAAGGATTTGGGAGTCTTTCTGGGACTCTCCCTGTCTGCAGCCAGCATACATGTCCAGGTGACCTATAATTGGACACACTTTCCATTTGATTAGTCCAATTATTTGCACTAATTTTGCAATTACAGAAAATGCAGTTAAGCTTGAGTAAGTTTTGTATGTATATGATGGAATGTTATCCTTAGAGTGAACATGTTTATGGCCCCTGTTTTCTTTGTTCTATGATATTTTTAACATAGCTTGTGTTTATTTGCTGGCGTATGTTTACCAGAGACATGCACACATATGCTAAGATCAAGCTGCACATTAGCAGGCACTAACAGTATCCATGGGACCCCAATGGCAGAGGGTTTGCCCACTCCAAACATCTGTCTGCGTTTGTCTGATCTACTTTCTGAGGCAGTGGAAATGATCCACGGCATCGCCCACGGAGCCACCAGAATGTGATTTTCCCTCCCGCCACAAAGGGAGGGAAAGTGGAAAGGCTGGGTGAAAATGCACCCCTTTTGTAACACGCACGGAGGAGGGCGGGCAGCTGCTGTGAGCGCTGTTTGAAATCGTTGGCGGGGAAAGCGCATGGGTAGCCCTTGGCTGGGATGGTTATCGCTGTCACACCACTGGCGTGGTAAGACACCGTGGCTAAAAAGAACTACTCCTGGGGGAATCGGTGGAACCCTCTGCTGAGAGAGAAGAAAGCCCTGAAAAGGCAGACATGCCGGCTAGCTGAGAAATCAGCCTGCCGGATACGCACCGGATTCGGGGCTGGCTGGGGTAGGGACTTTGGCAGGCGACAGCAGGACAATGCCATGTCGGAGATAAGATACAGGAGCTAGCGTGGTATGAAATAGTGGCCGCTAGCATTGTCTTAGCCATGATTCCTCTGTGACAAATTCGGGTATAGAGGCACTTGGCAGGCCAAAGTGGGACACGTAGCGATGGAGGGCCTGCTTGGAGAAGCCAGAGTGGAGCCAAGTAAAAAGCAGGGTGTAATGCAGTTTTATGTGCTCATTCCGGGCCTCTGATAGCTGCGACGGCATGGA
This sequence comes from Megalops atlanticus, assembly GCA_019176425.1. NCBI lineage: Eukaryota > Metazoa > Chordata > Actinopteri > Elopiformes > Megalopidae > Megalops > Megalops atlanticus. Next base: position 37,653,581 of record CM032876.1, read on the forward strand.
TTTGTATCCCAGTTACTCTGAAAGGGCTGTTGAATTGGATCTAGCTTAAAAGTGAAGCAGAGAGCTCTGGAAAATCGGACCTCAAAGGCACATTTCATCCGGAAGGCATTCCTTTAAGCTGTCTCTCCTTGGCAGTTGACAATCCCATTATAGCACTAACCCATTGTAATTAAGGAGAAAGAGAGGTAAAAAAAAAAGAAAGTTAACATGTTTATTGGACATCTGAACAGTGCTAACTTTGTACTTTTATGTGTTTATTCGTTTATTTTCCTTTGTGCATAGACTTGTTGCTACTTTCTGTGTTTATTCATTTGATGCTGGGCAAACATGCTGGCATGAAGCGGATCGAGATTGTATTGTTCAGGTAAACTTCTCCCTTATTGTGGTCGGCTGACATTCTGAGACCAGATCTCTTAATTGTGCTGACATGCATGTTTGATTGCATGGTGCCTGTTCATCTGTCCCTCTTAGGGCTCATTACAGCATCACAATAAAGATGCTTGATGGAAATTTTTTTTTTTTTTTTGGCTTTCATTTTGGACTTGAAAGTTAAATCAGAAAAAGAAATCCCAAAGTAATGATTTCACTTTTCATCACCTTCGATGCCACGGCACGCTTCCTTCATGATGAGACATGATAAATTGCTTCCAAATGAACTGAATGTAGCCAGCACATATGCTTCCAGGCCATTTATTAGCCCAATAACTGGAGAGGCTTTCCCAGTGAAAAGGCCCTCTCTTGATGTGGGGAAAAATATTAGCTCCTTGTTGTCATTTGAAATCTGTCTTCAAATTTCTCCTGTTGACAGAAAAACAAAGCTGCTCCTGGAGCAGGCATAATGAGGCCCAGCCATGCCTGTCCCACCATCGGAGAACTGGTCACAGCTCAGTGACCTCTGACCCCTCATTTACTAAGTGATGCATTCTCAAAGGCTGATGAGTTTGGTAAAGGTTGCAAGCCTGCCCTACTGAGTTTTATGGTATCTACTCTGTATGACTCTCGAAGGTACAACACACAAATTTTTGATGTCTCTGCTATGTTGCATTGATGTTATTCTGTTGTTGTAAAGTAATAATTTGAAAATGTTCTACAAGTATTATACATACTACACTATATATAATACATAAGGTTGGGCAGGCAGCATTTTGGTTTCGTTATAGAATTGAAACATGCATTGAACACTGTTTGTGAAGAAGACATTATGATTTTATGTTGTTTTTCAATGCGTTTCATTGTCTTCTCAGGTCAGTCTATCACCATCCTACACACTTCCTTTCTTTTGTGTACTCCCAATGGTGCAGCACACTGCGAGTTTCATTTCTGAAGAGTCTGGTTGAGGAGAACATGCCCTCCGGGTAGCAGAGACGATCTACGGAACGAGGGGGGCCACGCAGGTTTAATGTGAGGGATTTGCCTGCTGCCTCCATGCCTCCTCCTCCCCCCACCCCCTACTCCTCCTCCCCCTCCTCCTCCCCTATATCTGTTAGCACCTCGGAGGTGCTGAAAAGGGCAGCCATGAAGGGCTGGGGGAAGACACGGGCTGCCAGACACTGGATGTTCGCCTCTCCTACATCATCCCACTCTTCCCTGCGGGCCTCAGCACAGACGGGCTGTCAGTCAGCACCTCCCCCCATGCCTCACCCCACCCTGCCGCAGGTAGGGTTCCTCACACAGGGTGGGTGGGGGTTTCGGCTGACGCCTTGTGCTGCATGCCCGCACAGCCCTGCCTCTGCTTCAGTGAGAACTCTGGCAAAGGACAGAATGTTCTTAGACGTCCCTGCTAGAAAATTGTTTCAAATTATTTTAGTGGCTTGTGCGGATCCTCTCTATGGAAAGGCTAGATTATATCCATGAGTATCTGACAAAGGGGAAAAAATTTAAGGAAACAAGTTTGTGTTAATGACCTGTCAGCACGTGGAGTCCTGCTGCCCGGGTCCTCCTCTTTACAACACACAGGTATTCACACAAACACATATCCACACCCACGGTACTCCACATACATACATGCACACCTACTCACACAAGCTTACTCATAGCTGCACACAGACACACAAACACACGTGTGTATGCACAACACATGTTTGCCTCAATGGTCCTCCACACATATAGATGCACACACATGCACAATCACACACGCGCAACCACATTCAAACACACACACGCAGACATGCAGCAGGTTAGTGGTAGAAAGTGCTTGTGGGCAGGATAAGCTTCTTAACATTTCTTCAGAAGTTCAGAAACAGGCTCATTGCTGATGAATCCAATCACAACCAAAGACTCACAGACTGGGTAAATGATAAGCAGGCAGTCAGGGCACCTTCATCACAACACCACACTTTCCATGTGTTGGCTGTGTGAGCGCTATGTAAATGCTGTTTTCAATCACACTGCAACTTTCTTTGTCAGCAAATGTATATCTAGCCTGTCCGAAGCAAGACTTTGACTTGGGCCCTGTAAAATTATTTTAGTAACTTCACTTGAGATTTAAAAGCAAGAAAAACATGTACATGCCTGCCAGCAAGGTGGATTAACAGCCTTTAACACTGTGAGTGCTTTAATGCAAACAGCTGGGCCAGGTGTAATTTGCAGCTAGTGCTCCCAGTCCATCTTCATTAGGACCCACACAAAAGAGCTGTTTGCAGTTTTGTTTGGAGTTCAGGCAAGCATCATTTAACAGCCTATGAGAGCACACACTAAACTGCCAGTCAAGTGAAAGGAGCACGGAGAGATCTGGCTGCTGGGCCAAAATCCTTGTACTGTTTGTTGTTGCGAGTGGCATGTAAAACGCTTCAGGAACTTTCTGCTATATCTAGGCAGTTCCGCTCTCTTCCCTAGTACAAGGCCATGGCTTTTCAGCTTAGGGGTTTTTTTTTTTGATTCACTTACCACATACAATTGCGACCACTTCATTTGCATATTTCTAATTTTTTATTGACGGGGGGCTCATCTGCATGGGCATTTAGCATGTTTTTATTGTGTTGCGTTAAAGAACTCTGTGGTCTGTGTTTTCTACGTGGCCGGTCTGCACCCAGAATTCTTTGTGTAATTGAATGAATGTGTGCACCGTGTAGAAAGGGGATTAGTATTTTTTCCCCCTCTGAACAGGAATGCAATAAAACCTCTGAGTAACTCCTTAATGAAAAGCAGTCGATCCGCAATGAAACATTGATTATATGCGTATTAAAAGCACTTCATCTGTAGTGCTGCTCACAAAAGCAGGGCCACAATCACGGAGCAGGTCCCCCTGCCCGAGGGTCGTGATTCTTCTCCAATAATTGTAATTCGGCGATAAGGAGCTTAGTCCCCATGTTATCCCCCAATAGAGGGCCTGAAATAAAGAGTGCCAGAGGTAATAATACAGGAGATTATCATTTTGGAGAGCCCTCCTCCTCACCCACTCAACATTTGCTTCAGGTCAGCCATCTCTAATTTTGGTCTCATTCGCCAATGAACAAAGATAGTACCGTCCCTCCCTCTTTGGGTCTGGTAATGAACATTACTGCCTGGTTCATTGGCACGCAAAGCTACCCTGTGCATCAATGATTGAGGGGGCTGTAAGCTACTGCGGCACAAAGCAGGAATTTGCCCCGTTGCATTTTTTGGGGGACCCCCTGCTCACCCGTCCCCCTGTCATCTTGGTACAGGGACAAGGCTTGGAACCCACCATAGCCCACCTACCCCCCTTTTCACTCCCTGAAGTGATCATGAGACTTTCCATTTCTCATGGATGGCTATAGCTTTGATGTCTACAAGAGTGTTTAACTCCAGTGAAGTGGAAACGCTGAACAAAAAGAGAACAAGTGATCCCATGGTCCATGCAGCATGGGTTGTGCATCACAGTGGCCTACCAAAGACCTGAAATATTCAGTTCCAACTTATTGTTCAGATCTTTTAGCCCTTCCCTTAATTTAGGGTGTTGCCATTTATATTTCTGCAATAAACAGTGGAGTAGCATTCACACCTCAATCTGAGGCTGTCCCTTAATGAAGAATGTAATTGGCTCATTTGTCAGTAATTTAGAGATGTGTCCAGTCCTCAGAAATTTTCAGTGACCTTGGGCTGTTTAGATCAAAATTTGGGCATTCTTTTTTCAGGGAATGGTCAAGGGCTTTAAATTCATTAGGATTGTGCTGGAAATCACTCTTCCTGATGTGTAGGCTAAGTAATTCATTCAGTCATTTGTCCATTTTTTGGTCCTTGCAATATCTATAACAAGTTGTAAACAAACTTAGCCACTAATTGATGTAAAACTGTTCCAGCATATGCTGGTCATGAATACTGAAAGAGCATGTTTCTGTGACTTGTCTGTTGGCTCATTCTTTCCATTTCATTCACGTTTCTGGGTTCTAGTCTCACTTCACCTATTTGATCAGTCTCTGTGGCCTCCTGAGTGTATAAATCTGTCTGTCAGTCTGCGTTTACCTCTGATCACATCATCAGTTGACTCCCCTAGCATGGTGCTGTAAGGGTAGCTGTGCACGTCTCCCATCAACAGCAGAGTGGAATTAATTATAAGCACCTGGATTACCACAGGCTCTCAGTTAGGGAAATTGGCTGTAACCGATTAATTGACTGGAGGGGCTCCGTGGAAGCATCAATGATCCTTTTCACATTGAGATGGAGGGGGTGAAGTGGTTCTTTATGTCTGTCCTCAGTCAAATTCAGTCATAGCCCTGTGAAAGGGTCTGGATGTGTCTCTCGCAGACATCTCCCAGGATTTTCCCTGAGCAGCCTGGCTCGTGTGTGGCCACACCACTCCATATGCCCCTGCCCCTGCCCCCAGCCCAGGGACTTTGAGGCATCTAAGGCGATGTTTGTTACAATAATCTTTTTCTGTCACCTCTCTTTTTAAGAGCCTGAGAAGAAAGCGTCACTTGTAGCATGTTTTTCCCCCCCTCTTGAGGGGACAAAATCTGCGATGAACATCACAGCACGGTTCAAATGCACGTGAAAAGAGGGAGGGCAGCCTTCCCAAAATCCCTCTAATAAATGACAAAAACTGTAGCCTTTTTAGCATAGCCGCCTAGAGAAAGGCTTTTGCCCAGTGCTCTCTTTCTTCTGCCTTACTTTCTTTTTTCCCTCAAGCAGAAAGAACCGCAGATGTTGACATTATTTGCAATGGGTTAAGATGGATTCTAAAGCCTATTATTCCTCTCTTGTAACTTCTTTATTATCAAGTTTTCCCTTTCTCTGTTGTGGCCCCCTGGTGGAGCTGGGCTCTGGCCCGGGGTGAGCAGTGAAAGGGCTCCAGATGATAGTTGATCCTCCAGGGGGGACTTTCATCAGGTCTGGCCCAGGGATTGGGCCCCTTTATGGAGAGCAGCAGGTAGCCATGGCAGGCTGGGTCAGCGCTCTGTCCAGCCCTTATTGTGCTTCTTGATAGGCCTGAGTTTTCTCCAGCATGGGGTCATAGGTCATCACCCTCCCTGCTACCCACATTACTACCAGCACTACCAACACCGGTCAGATCCATCCATACCTGCACTGCTCTAACACAGAGAGGGAGGGAGGGAGGGTGGCAGGAAGGCATGGTGAGAGAGAGCTAAGGAATGCAGAAGAAACCAGTCAACAAGGGCTAAAGATGCTCTTAACACAAGAAGGGAGTGGAGTATGGAGGGTAAACCTAGCCCTTCAAATCCGAAATTTGGATGAAAGAGGAATTCATTTAATGATTATTTGCAGGCTGAATGGTGAGATCAAGCTCTCGTTCTACATGCTCAAGCTACAACACTTTTGGATGATAAAGTCTTATCGCTGTTCAAAAACAAAATGGTGATGACATCAGGGCTTTGCCATTGTTGATAGGGGGTGAGAGTTATGCGGGGGTTGGTGAAAGATGGAGGAGGGGCAGGCCTTGGAATTTGATGCTAACCCAGAGCCGCCTTCCATATCCTGTTTGAAAGCCCCTATCTCTACACCTCCATACCTCCAGGGAATTGCAGTCACGTGCATATAGGAACTATCAGCAAGGGAGGCAAAAGTGCACCCACTTGCCTGTAGCTTGCACGGAGGTATGCTCTGACACAGTCCTTCTGCATGATGAAAACTGACTCACCAGACATCTGAGTGCCTTGCTGGTTGACAAATAAGGGCATGGCTGCTGTAGAGAGATGTTGTATTTTATTGCACCAAGTAGACAACACAGCCATTATTTATTGATGCCAATGATGTCATGTTATGTAGAATGACCGAGTATGTAACCACTGTAAAGAAGTGGAATTTTTAATGCTAAGTGTGGTGCAATTTTAGAGGGTTCTGCTATTATCCAATGGTGCTGCCATGCAAGGGTGTGGTGTGTTAATTTTGTTTTTTCATGTGCTTACAGTAAAATAATGAAAACTACATGAATGTTTTAATGAGAACAGACCACTCAGCCCAGCTAGACTAGTCATTTTATCTATAACCTGGAGTTTATCTGGGACTGTGGAAAGCCTGGTCACGAGCACTTTAAGTATTTCTGTTTCCACTACCCATCCTGGAAAATTAATTCATGCATGTATAACACTCTGGGAGAAAGCATACTTCCCAGTATCAGAATAAAATTTACTGATTTCCCTCTATGTCCAATTCTTCTGCTGACAAAGCTAATCTTAAAATAGCTCCTGTAGTCCACTTTGTCTTTTTTGAAAATGTAAAAACCTCTTTCAAATTTTGATTCTCCTTTTTTTCTTGACTAAAAAGATTAAGTAACTACCACGGTTAAACTGCACTTTGCAGTTACAGTATAACATGGCAATTTACAGTATTGTTTATAGTTTGATGTTTTCAAGAAGTACACAGTGTTCTTGATCAGTGACATTATTGAATATTAATTACTATATTCAATAGCATACTATATTTTAAAAACATGACCACCCCTGAAGATGCAATTTCTCAAAAACTTTTCCCAATCTACACATCTACAAATGAACAGCATTTAACACTATCAGATTTTTGGCTACACTGATTGTAGTTAAAGAAGGCAGAAGGCACAAGTGACAAATCTAATAAGCAGCTGACACTTCAGATTTTTTCAGCTTTTCAAAACATTTTTAAAAAGTCAGCTGAAACAAATGGGTAGACATGTAAAGGAGCATTGAACACATCTAACCCCTCTCAGGGAATAGAACATAGAAACATAGGGAATAGAAAGCCGAAGCTCTTGGTGATAAATGCATATTACACCTATTTCTGTTGCATGTGAAACATTGTTTTCCCATATCTCTTGAGACTTGAATCAAAGACCAATGGTGGAAACATAGGCAGTGATGCAGCCATGAGAAGCAGCAGTCTAAGAAAGCCAGTGATGTTAGCAACACCATATCAGTAGCTGGTAGTTCTTCACACTGTTGAAGTGAACACTTGCTGAATTTTGAGCTTTGTACAATGTTGATTGCTTTGAGGTGAATGGACATACAGTCAGTTGCAATATGCTTATGACAAGTTCACTAACCTTTGCTAGTTCAGCTAATATTAACATCAATCTATCGACTTTGGCTGTTTGCAACATGTCAACAACCAAGTGTGGCGATATTGCTTGAATTAAAAACTATATGCTTCAACAGTAAAAAAAAAAAAAAAAAAAAAAAGATATAACCTTGATAATAAGAGTATTTAACATTGGAACCAAGAGTAAGCGGCAAGTGGTTTTGAAAAAAAGTGACACACCTAAGCGTTGTGATACTGTACTTCATTCCTCTGTACGTAAGTCATATGACAATGACGTGGTAAAGAATGGTGTGTTCATATGTCAAAGACACCTGTCTTAGTCCTGTACTTGTGTTGTAGTCTTATATTAAACTCAGGGTGCGTGTTCTGTTGAACATCCCATATATGTATCAACATTAACATGTTTCACCTACTTTCTTTCTTATCAGTGCATCCAAATACTGTCCCTGCCTGTAATTTTCATGTAATCCTATTGGCTTCTTCCAGAGCACGTAAAATGAATTTCAGGATCCATCTGAATTTACAGTAAATGAAATGATAATAGGTAAACCTGGTATTGATAATCTAATCTTGAAAACAGCCCCATGGTGTATGCCTGTTAATTCAATTCATATTTTCGATGAAGGAGCCAACTGTGTTGGAATCAGTCCCCACATAGTGAAAGTGACACTCATCCACGTGCACAGCTGCATCTAATGGTCTGTTGCTGTGAGGGCTGGCCGGCGACCTCGGGACGTCAGTACGTTAACCCCCTCGGCCCTGCAGCTCTGACCCTGTGTCCTCCCTCACAGCCACAGGGTTCTTCCTCTTTTTCCATCCAGACCATTGCATTGTGTCCCCTGGCTATTGTGTGTCCTAGTAAATAATTTCCCCCTCTGTCCCCCCCATACCCCCCAGAGTTCTCCCCAGCTGAACAGGGCCGGGGAGCAGTGTGGTGCCCAGTGTGAGTGGTCTCTCAACAGGACGCAGAGGAGAGGTTGACTGGGGGTTACAGGTACTTTTCATCCCGCCTGGCAGGCAAGCCCCAGCGTCCTGCTGCTAGAAATTTGTCGTCCCATTCCTCTCTTTCTTAGAGAGTGTCAGCGTGGGCCCCTGATGGGAGATTTGTTGATATGATAACTCGATTAGGCCCCAGGATGGATGATGCGGTGGCAGAGAGTCAACCATGTCAGGCATCCCATTCAACAGCGTCATGCACTGGCTGGCTAATCAACCAATTACTAGCTCTAATTGCTAGTCTCCTGAAGAGAGGTTAAGGAGCAGGATCAAGGCTGTGCTGAAACTCAAAAGTAATTGAAACATCAGTTTCAAATAAATAATGTTCTGTCTGTCTCGAAGTACTGACTGGTTGATTTGTAAAGGCTGGGTTTTATTGCAATCTGTCTGTACCTACAGAATATTGGCATAGTGATAATTTCCAAAATTATGATACATTTGTCAAACACGGAAAGTGGAAAAAGCAAAGGGTTTTCATTGTTGCATCATTGTCCATCATTGTTAGAATTCAAATATAGCAATGCAATACTCCTCTGGTAATTTCACAGCAAAACTTTGTAGATGTTTGTTTTTCTAGCCAACACAATTGTAAAATAGGAAAACAGCAATGAAAAGGTATTGTAAATCCATTAGAAGACAAGTGTAATTCAGTCAGTCATGTTAAAATATAATATTCCCCTGCTAGCTTCATTGAGCCATGACCGTTCTGAGATAAAATGAACATTAAAGTTTGATAAGAAATATCATTTTCATTGAATAAATCAAGGGTATGCAATCCTGTTCTGTGGATTGTTTCTCTAAACAGTGAAAGACGAAGTATGGTGAGCACAAGGGTGCATGTAGAGTACACAAGGGTGCATGTTCCATCGAGTGCAACACCCAGCATTCATTCAAGGCACTGATGGCACTAGCACAAGAGGTTGGTCAGCCAATCCAAGACTAGGGACACCTGTGCCAGGAACCGAAAGACAGCTCTTGCTACGCTTTTGGGGACAAAATATCATCAATAAAGATGGTGATATGAAGATTAAATAGAAGTGATTCCTCTGCCTTCCTTAGGTGTGCTCTTCCAGTCCTAGTGGGCCAGAGTTCTGCAGGCCTGTATGACATTTGAATTTGTGACCCCTTTACACCAGGAACATTGAATGAGGGGACTTCCTTTTTCGATTATCAATGAAACAATCAGGCCATGAGGTAGAACAAAAGTGTTTAACCCTGCAACCTTTAAGAAATGGAGATGCTCCCCTTTAGATATAGATGATGTTTGATGTTACATGTCCCAAAAAATGCATGTAATTACAGTTTAAAATTAACTATCAAGTGACATTGCTGATGTTTGCATATTTTAAATTGAAGCACAAAACAATATACATTGTATGATAATATCACTAATCTATATTAATTTGAGCACAATCAATACCAGATTGAAACCAATTCTAACAAAGATATGTCTTCAACAAATTTCCTTTTAAGGAAACAAACTCTGCACATTGTTTAAATCCTTACACTGCGCTATTTTACCCTGTATTGGTAAGTAATTTCTTTTATAATGACATAAACAGTTTTCTTTTTAACAATACATAAATTGTGCACTTTGATGTATAGTATTTTCACAAAAAGAAATTTGTATTTTGTCTGCAAGTATATCTCAGAATTTTGTATTTGTAAACAATAACCTGTACTTGTATTTCACCCATCCCTATCAATAGGTATTGCAGTTCAGTGGCTGATATTTTCTTGCCCTAATTTTATTGTACTGCACCCTTGTTAATCATGACTATTAATTAATGACTACTGTCTCATTCGGTCTCAGTCATGATCGGTCTTAGCATATTTTGTACAAGCTCTGTTACACCTTCCTTTACACAAATGTGTTACCTGCTTCATGATGGGGTCTCAACAGAGGATTTCAGTTGCACTCAGGCATCTTGACAGGACTCTTCAGATTTGCAGTGATCCACTCTGTACCAAATCTGGAAATTGAAAATGCATATATTTTTTATTACTCAAATGCATTTTCGTATGTGGGGTTGACTGTCAGATCAGGTCTTAACTCTTCCGCAATGAGAGGTTTAGTTCTTGATTTGAGTCAAGTGAGGATTACACAGCGTCTCCTGCCATTCCTCCAGGGAGGGCAGTACACTACTTTGCCATTTTAGCTGGCAATGCTATTCAGTTTAAGCCAATGACTGGCCTGACCTTTGACCCACCATACACAGTGGGTTTAGGGTGATGTATTCAAGGTGTTGCCATCTGTGTGCCCCTGACCTCCCCTTCTCCCCCAGCTGACCCCACGTTCCCTCCTTTTCTTCACTCTCTCCTGTCAGCCTCTTGTGTGGTTGGGCACTGGTGTGTGAAGGTTGCTTACTGTGGGCTGTTTGTTTGTCTTTTCAAATTTCTCAACCCTGAAAAAAGGGGAGAGGGAAGAAGCCAACCTCTTTTAAGCTACGTGTGTCAGAATGAGACTGGTATTTAATGTGTATATCTTCTTTTGTTTTATTTCCTATCCTAAAAATGCAATGCATTTAATATTTAAATCAATTTCATTTAAAAATAAAATTTACACTATAAATTGTAATGAGCACTCTTTGGGGATTGTACTGACATCCGTGTGGTTTCCTTAATTTAAGGAAGTCGTTGGCCCGATCAGCTGCATATGTAAAAATTAACTTGCTTTTAATTCCTCACAGATTTGCTAGTGTAGACAGCCTATGCTGTGCCATACTATGGTATTTGCATAATTCCCAAAATCAAAGTCAGGTCTGTGGTTAATCAGAGGTTGATGGCTAATGTTCAGAGTATATTCAAAATGACATTTATTTATATATTTAATACATAACATATAAAACCACATTAGACTTGATAAAATATGAATTATTAACACAACTTTTCACACAACTTTCCTGTTAACTTCAACCAAAACCAAGCACATGATGTGTGAGTAACAAAAAAGACAACTTGCAAAATGTGTTATTTAGAGTTAAAGAAAGTGTTCATTGTGTTTGGAATAAATTGGTTCCTAGGTTTTATACATACAGCTAGAACAGGACAGAGCTATAACGAATGTTCTGCATTATTTTCAGTCACGTAAAAGCCAAAGCAATTGGAGCAAAATATATGTGTATGTGGACAACCTTGCCAAAATGAATAAGTTCCAGTGGAAAAAGTAATCTCTCTGATTCACTCCACTTGCACATTCAGAAGATTTGTTCAATTCTGGCTGGCACTCAGCTGAAAGCTGTTACATAAAAAAGAGAAATGCAGAAATGTTGACTGAGGAGGCAGTAGAGAGGCACTCCAGAGATAAACTCCAAATCGTTTGTACGCTTGAATTTCATTATTTTACATTGTATGCAAACACAAGAGGAAACCATAAGTCATAAAATACTAATACACCCCATAACATCCATTTTACTCTTTACAATCAATCAACACTTGGTTGGGGGGCAAAAGGGAGATGCTGTAGGAGCGGGGAATATTTTAAATGATGAAACTGTGCAGGACATTGAAACTAAGTTATTGCCTGTGCTCACGTGCATCTTGTAATCAGTCATTGATATTTGTGTGTGCAAGGTCCTATGTCAGCATCAGTTGCCATTGTTTGCAGGAGCAAAGGGATAAGTATGACTCAGAATAAACCCTTTCTAAAATATACAATTCTTCTGTAATAATTACTCTCTCATTTTCATTGAAATCATTCAGTTGATGCTGAATTTTACACTACAAAGCAGTCTGACATTACAGAAAGGTTTATGAAGAGGTAATATTAAGTTGTTCATTGTTGGAGGCAAGCTTTTTAATCACTGGAATTCACCTCTAAAGAATTTCACTGTAATATACTCCCATCTACTGGATACATACAGCAATGTAGACCGTAATTAAAAGGGAACCTCACAAATAAACACACTAAGGTACATCTTGACTCCTTAAAGATTTTTAGATATTCAAGCCAATCTGGAAAGACATAAGACCATTCTTGAAAACGGGCCCTCTCCATGCTGTATAGCACTGTATAGTTTTGCAGCCACGTTAAATGAAAGAGTTGCAAAAATGTTACATTTCTGACATCTAGTGGTCATTCAATATACTGTAATTAATTTCACGAGGCTTACAAATATGGTAAGTATGATTCCAATAGTTTTTCCATTTTTCCAACCACTACATCACTCAGATGTGGGAATGAACAGTAGGTGTGACAAAGGACTTGAGTAGATTCCTGACTTTGTTTTAGTGCCTGTCTGGCGTTTGCAGATGCTCTTTTGTCCCAGAGCTGAGTGGCTTTATATGACACCACTTATTCCAACAATCACAACGTAATCAACTGTGGTGTGAAATGAACCAAACAATGGATGCATGGGCCTAACTTGGTCTGCCACATCAGTGTAAGAGCTAAGTAACCATTGGATTCAAACTGATTTCACTACTAGTGACACTGTGGGTCACTTGTTGAATTCACATCCACAAAACATGACACACAGTAAAGAATGGATATGTTAGATATAATTCAATCTATAGTTCTGTTGTGGTTATTGGACTCCTTAAGCAAAGCATAATTACCTGGTAATTAACTATAGAATTTACACTTAATGATAATAAAAGTACTGGAGGTGGTGCACAAACAGTGGGCTTAAATGTAGCTATATAGCTATGGTGCAACATGGAGCACTTGAACAGGGAAACTGAACACTTGAGCAGCTTTAATGTGGGAAGGAGTGTTGGAACTAAGGCCTGAAAAGGTTAACATCTCTCTCTTTCTCTTTCTCTCTCTCTCTCTCTCTCTCTCTCTCTCACCGTAAGGACAATGGCATCATTCAGCTCTCCAATAACATGTGATGACAAACTCCTATGTTTTAGGATAATTAATTGAGCTTTTTGCCAAACACCTGTGATAAATTACCACTTAATAAAGGTCTAACTGAAGCATCAAGCCATTTGTTAACAGATGCTCCTCCTTCCCCAGAGCCTTGCCAGGCAAAGAGGCCATGGTCTGAGTTATCATGACCAGACTCCATAGCCTTCATCAGCTAAAGGCCATACCATAGCAGTACATAGTGACGGAAGAAATGGAACCCCTGTGTGCAGGTGCAATGTGTCAGACATTAAGTCATCTAATTATTTAGATTATCATCAATCACCTTACGTCTCGCTCTAAAGTAAAACATTTTGATTTGTTCAATAATAGCTAACTATACTGGAGAGAAAAAATCGTATCCTCAATAGCAGCTTGTCATTGTCGGTCAAGATACTGTAAAAGATTTTTTTTTAAATACATAAAAAAGATTGCATGTCTATGTGGGTTTGACATCATGATCAGTTGTCTGACAGAGCTGCTTGAAAAGAGAGATGTCACCTACTGCTTAAAATGACATAGTGAGACCTGAGTGATTATAAAGCCAACTGTAGACAGAGGAGAGGTAGCTGAGGCACACTGAGTCATGACTAAAACATCTTATGGATCATAGGAAGAGCTTATAGCGGGTGGGAACAGCAGCGAATATGACTCCATCACTAGCGCTACTTCACAAAATCAATCTTTATAAAATGGCAGGCATAAGGACTGAGCAGGCGCTGTTCACACTGGCTTAGCTCGCTTTCTCACCTTCAGTGGTAGAATGTCATTACTGTGGGAGCAGTTGACTCAGTCAGTCAGTGAGTTGGTCGGTCTATCGGCACTTTGGTGAGCGGGGGACACAACTGCTTCTGGGGCAGCTTCTTTTGGGTGCAGCCAAAAGCTGTTTTTGTTCTAGCGAGAGCTGATGGACATCTGCACTCTTTGGGAACTTTTCAAAACCAGGCTTTTAGGTCTATTAATTAGACACAGCCCACTGGAAGCCAGCTTTAGTGAACTTGAGGTGAGAAGTGACAAATTGTAGTTCCCAGAAAAGACAGGTGCTTCATATAAAAATCAGATGGAGAGATGCCTTGGGAGCACTCTCTGTGCAACAATTTTCATATTTGATTAAAACTGACCTAATAATGACCTATTATGACAACAACAGAAAGCAAACAATTGAGAAAAAACAAAGGCATTTTTCTTTTTCCTTGGGAGATCCGCAATAGCTCTCATGCTACTGTATCTTAGTTTAGTTACTTCTATTTTGCAATGCACTGTCGAAGTTTACGTGGGGACGGATTACCAAAACAGCACATAGGAAATTGTAAAATACCACTGGGATTGTTTATTTTTTATTATTTTGATTAACTATCTGTTTAATACAAAAATTTCAACCCTTTGATTTAATGTACATTTTGAGCTGCTGTGAAGGAAACCAAAATGGTGACTTCTCTGACCTGCTAACATCTACTGTCTGCTGTTCACAAAATGTCACAATAATGTTAGTTAACTGATTCTTATGTTTTCAGGGTCAAACTTTATTTTAGTGGCATACAATAACAGCAACACACTTACGTAATCTATCATGCATCTTCTTAGTGTCTCATAGTGAGACCATTCTTTGGTATAATTCATTTATGACCCATTTTGATAAATGCTGAACTAATCCTCAAATAATGAAGCTATGATTGAAGCAAGAGAGATACTTTCAGGGTGCGGAAGCAGGTCACCTGAAATGTAACTGACATTAAAACAAATAAAAACAACAAAAATTATAGGCACAATTTGAAAGAAATGTTTCAGTGCATAACTGAAAATCAAAATATTTTTTGTATTCAAGACAAAAGGCTTTTTTAAGCACTTTGCCTTTCCTAGTCATGCTCCAAAGAGGAAAGGACTTCTCATGTATTTATTTATGACTAAAGTAGCACCTGTTCATATGGGCTATGTTGTGTTGAGATAACGGTATAAATGGGAAATTGGTGGTCAAGGGTGCTTTAAATATTTTTTATGGTTCAAAACGCTAATGCTCTGTAGTTATTTTAATTGTTTCAATCTTTCTGTAACACTCTTCAGAGGTACTCTTTATTGGGTATTGCCAACATGGTGACAGTTGGCCTAGTGAAGCCTAGACTGGCGTACTAATCTAACTGACTTCACAAAAGATTTGCAGTTTGTGGCTATACATTAAATAAATCATATATTATTAGTGGTGACCTTGGTAACTCATATATTATTTCCATTATTCTGTATCAGTTGACTATTTCTTGAGCTAGCACACTGCACAGTCTTTCATCATTGATTGTCTCTGGAAATGTATGGCCTGAAAACCAGGAATGATTCCAGTTATCACTAATTATTGTGGCGCACTGAAAACTTGATTGTACTACAGCAGGTCCAAGAGTTGTTATGATTCCTCCTTTTATTCTAACTCACTTCTCACTACTAATCTCTACAGTTGCCAGGCAGGAAAGGGCAGGAAAGAAATCTATTTTCATACATTTGTAACATTACTTGGTGTTGGAATTACCCCTTTGACTCATCCTGGTCAGGACTGCCCGAAGCAAACAGCCTGCCTCAGCCCAAGCAGAGCTATGGAAGTAAATCCACACAGCATCTATAGCACACATGGCGGGATACACAACAAAT
Source organism: Megalops atlanticus (assembly GCA_019176425.1). Taxonomy (NCBI): domain Eukaryota; kingdom Metazoa; phylum Chordata; class Actinopteri; order Elopiformes; family Megalopidae; genus Megalops; species Megalops atlanticus. The sequence goes on from CM032876.1 coordinate 37,669,488, forward strand.
CACATTTTTGCAGGATAGTCAAAGCTGGGCCAATATACTGGTTGATGTGAGCGCCCTCTAGGGGATAAATGCAAAACTGTCATCATGTGGACAGAGCTACACAGCACTAAGGGTGCACACACCATGTGTTCCTACTGTAGGCCTATATGCAGAACTGTGAACAGTATCACTTGAGGGCATCTGGGGGATAAAACGTTAGGCTCTACTGGGTTAGGAAATAAGAAAAGGACCATAGCCTTCCTTGCCTGTTGTTCTACCCACAGCATAAATGTAGAAATCAATGTCAGTTTGCTTGCTTCAGGGAGGATACATCAAAAACACTACTGTCCTATACAAGGTGAAAAGTGAATGACACTTATCTGAGGGACTCAGTTAGCTGCTGCACCAACACCCTTGGCACTGACAAGTAGAGCTGTAACAATTCCAAATGTTGCTGTACAATTAATTGTCTCAGAAATAATTGCAATTAACAATATAATTGTCTCTTTCGGTCAAATTTTAAAAAAATATATAGTTATTATTTTTCAAACAAATTAAAGCTTTGAATGAATCCCAGTGCACATCTTTTGGTTATTCCACTGTTACGTGACCCAGATAATGTAATAACACAAGTACACAGCCTATGAAGTAAACCACGCCTCTTTATTATCATAAAACATTGTATTTTTTGCTTAAATGAACATAAAATTGACAGTAGAACATTTATCCGCATCAATAAAAAACAAAGCATTAATCATTAACAAAAAACAGATCTAAACCAGAGTGGAAGAATTACATCTGACCACTAATCTCCATGCTCATACCAGCACAGATACACAAGAAAAACATTCAACATTTGAGTAGAAAACGTAATTTGTCCTGTTGTGCTCTGACTATATGCTCTGACAGAGAACATCCACTGGCTGGACACATCATATAAACGTGCCTTACTGGGATGAACCAGGGTTGAAACTTTTGTTACTTTAGGTTTCAGTTCTCTCTCTGAATATAACCTTAAATTGAAAGCCCTCAATGTGAAATAACCCATCCCTTCTGAAATGACAAAGATGAGGTTGAAAAGTTCATGGGGTTTTGGAGTTCATGGGGTTTCCCTAAATCAGGAATTGGGAAGCCATCATTGTGAGACAATAGGAAATCTACTCCACTACTTTCATAGAATGGCAATGTTACATTTTAAGATAAAAAATTAAGAGGAACCAGATGGAGTCCTTTTTTAATCTGAACTAATGCTCAGGATATCCCATTATTAACAAAGATAAATGTGTACTCTAAAAACCATCTTGTGAAATGGTAAATTTTGCTGAAAGTCAGAGTTCATGATAGTGACTTAAATAGGGCTATTAACTTATCAGTGTTACATTTTGCAGTTAAAGCTGGACAAAACATGTACAGAATAAGATGTATAAAAAAAGATGTAGGGTGCAACATTAATGGCTTCCCGATTAGCCAGGGCAAATAAAAACATGTGATGGGCAAGTAAAACTGGAGAGCAACTTGCCCAGTTGCACAACTGACAGTTTGAAGCAAATTTGTCATTTTGGTTTGCAAATCTCTAGTTTCTGTGTGCCCCCTGTCAGGCAAGTACATGAGCAGTTGTATTTTTTATGTAAAAAAAGACTAAGGTGGATCCTATGACCAGCTTTTGACAAATAATTAACTACCTTTGGTAGTGGAAGCAGCTTAAATTGACTGCCTAGTGTCACTGCTATAAGGCATACACTTTTTCCTACCCTGTGTGCCTTTCATAGCTGTTTACCAGGTCCCTATAGCCAGAAAATTCTGTATACCAGTGTTGCTCAACCACTACATTAGAACCCAAAAAGGACCACACGGGTTGTTGTATGGAAAAAAAAAAAAAAACTCCCTCAGGTTAATGTTTTACGCCTGTTAAAACACATGTGAATATGGTAAGTCTGAATACGTTTTAATCAAGCTCCAAACAGCAGCAACAGAAAAACGTCTTGCAAGATGTTGTGTTGCAGGACTCATTTTTAATGTTGAGGTCGATTGACTTACAAAAAGTTGCAGGTGTTATGCCTTGCTACCTTGTTAGCTCAGCTAGTTAGTGTAGTCAGCTAGCTGGCTAATGATAATATTATTATAGCTGGCTAATTATTACACTATATTTAAGCAGCTGGATAAATAGCTAGCTAGTTGTCTATCATAACTAATGTTAGCCAGCAAGCTATTTTAACTAGATAGCAAATTGCTGAAGATGAATTTTAGCAAGAAAATTTAACCAACTTAGCTTTTTGTACAGGCAGAGTCTGGGCTCTCAGACACTGCTCACTGAGTAACTTAAAGCAGTTTCCAATGATGTACAACTGTGAAGATGGATTTTCTACACTTGCTCATCTGAAAGCAAAAAGCACAACCAGTGTTACTGTCTGATCTGGCTGGATGGATTTGCCTCAGCTGCCTGTGTCACACTGCAATAAATTAGTGCTGACGTCAGCCTCAGCTCTGCCGCTCTCTAGGCCTATAACATGACCAGCCAAATAAGCCACAACACACTAATGAAGCAAACACACAGGTGATCAAAATTATGACATTTTTTCAAGCATACTTCTTATTACAGTTAAACTATGCCATATCCAGTTACAAATTTAGTTCATTCAAGTACATAGATTTCTGACCCACTTGCTCAACTGGAAAGTGAGAAAGAAACCTTTAAACTGAATTTTGTGATGGAAAATAGTTAAGACTTAACATTAGCACTTCTGTACTTCTAGCTAGCTATCTAGCAAAACTTGCTTTAATAGGGAGTCTTGTGTCATGTTTGTAGGTAACTCCTGGTAATAATATTCAAGTGACCAATGGAGTCAGGATTAACTGAAAATACATACAAAAGCTACCTGAAATTAGTTTGCATTTCAAATACACCAAAAAAGTCTGGGCACGTTGTGTAAATGTTCAGCAGCAATGAAAATTACAGAAAATCACTAAAAAGGTAAAAGTAAGATGAATCACATGTGAAAACTTCAGTCTGGCAGGAATGACCAGTCTGGCAGGAAAGGGTCATTTTGACCAAAAGAGCAGGGGCTCAGGTCCCCACAGCCACCCCTACACACATACATAACCCCTGAATGATTTTCTTCAGGTTGTTTGGCACCTCCCACTTATGACAAGCTGACATCCCAATTGACGTTCCTGCTCCACTCCTTGTATTTCTTCAAAGGTATTAAATATTTGAACAGGAGCCTGGCATATTTATCTGAGCTGTTTCCTGAAAGTTTGTGAAGGCCCGCATTGTGTTCTGCTGGGATGTCTCTCAGATGACTGTCTAGCTGTCTGCCCAATTCAGCACCACTGCTCCATGCCAGGCCAGAGGATGGCAGATGCTGGGAGGCATTCTGACATCCGTGCCTCGTCTGCCAGTGAATGCTTTAGGCCAGGTTACAGAGGCTGCGCTGTCAGGGGATGCTCAATAGGCGTTAAAACCTGGATTTCAGAATGTTGATCTTCCAGCTGTGCCAATAAGCATGTATTTGCTGCCTCATGTGACTTGAGGTAAATGACTGTTCTCCTGCAAGGGAAAAAAAATGAAACAAACCAAAAAAGGCTGCACACAAAAATTACATGTATAGTTTGTAACTGACGGTAAGGCTGGGAATGACACTCAAATTCCCCACTGAGGTGTTCAACTGAATGAACAGACACTGAGGCTGGCGTACAAAAATAGGTACACTGTTTATTTTGATACAGAGAATATTTTAAGTCATAAAACAATATCCCAGGAGGTAGTTAAGTTTAATCTAGGCAGATATGCATTGTAGAACCTGCTCTAAGCCATGCAACCGCCTAAACTTGGCCTCTGAGATTAAACACTGACTCTTAGATCTTAATAGGGGTTACAGGATGACAGAGACTTGAATTTACAATCAAGACCAAACCACTAAACCAAAGAAAACCAAAAATGGATAAATAAAATTTATGCTGGCAACGCCAAATACAATCACTACGGGAGGGGGAGGCATAGGCCAGACTTACACTGGGGTGCACCCTAGGAGTACACACACAGCAAACACCATAAGAATGTCACACTGAGACTCAAGTGGTGTCAAAAATGATTCACAAGATACATACAGTGCACTAATCAGATACCCTCAAAAAGGGTATAACTCAAAAAAGGACAGTGCAGTCATACCAACACACCCCTATGGAGTCAGGGGCTATCAGTCCAAAATGAGAATAGAGGAGGCTAGCAGCAGCCTGGAAGAGAACAGAGCTCAAGCTGTCCCTACGCTATCAGTACTATGTGGGAAAACAGTGGCTACATGTCCCACAATGGCCCAGCGCTGTAGTAGGCCTGTAATGATAGGCAGTCCCTAATTATATTCAAATACCTCACACAGTTCATTGGGTAGCCAAGTAATTTGTTCAATCAGCACCCCATACCCTATGTAGAAGTACAGCCAAATGCTACCAGTGGCTACCGTCACTCCAAGGAAACGTTAACAGCCCACACTAAAATCAATTTAAAAACAAAAACAACACACAAAATAACGCACAATTAAAACGAGCAATTATTGAATTGTGCAAATACCCGTCTGTCTATCGCAGCGTACCAGGCAGGTGGACGTACCAAGGTTATAATAGTTTTAGATTTTCAAATGTTTTTATTTTGATAATATGTTTGTATTCAGTCTGAATTTCCATTTAGTTTTAGTTAGTTTCACCGGTGGTTTCATTAGTTTCAGTTTAGTTTTTATTTCATCATTTCTATTTTGTTTTAGTTTATTATAGTCTCAGTTTTAGTTTTAGTAATTTTAGTTAAGGACAAAAATTGTCTAGGATTAGTGCAGCATGAAAAATAATCCTCTTATCATTGAAGATATCAACATTTCAAGACTAAACTTAACATATGTGATACATTTGTTTCAGACTACACAGAATTTTGGGAGTGTGACCACTCGGGGGATTGTTGCGATGATGGATAAGGTGACCCGTTCAATGGGTAAATGAGCAGCTGGCTAACTTGACATTGCCGCATTGCATTGAGCAGGGGAAGCAGAACAAAACGTTAGCTACTTCCCAGCCTGCTAGCCACGTTTTCCGCTCATACCAGCTCGACGAAAATCCCCGGTTATACGGATCCCCCCCGTAGATACTTGCTTGATGTTTAAATTTGGTCTGGGTGGTCCTAATTCTTTAGTTGCCAATTTATCCTGATTTCTACGAGGACTGAAAGGTATTTCTCTTAATGACACGATCGAGTTGCTGAGTTGAGGTGACATTTGCCATGTTGACCTTGAATGTGACAAGACCGCTGGCTGCCCCGGCGATCCCTACACCAGGTTACGTATGACGAAAGCACGTTAGTGCAAGCCCACCCGGAACCCATACAGATTGTATTGCAGCGCCTGCAGTTCGAAAAAAATTGCCTTAACATGAGAGCGGTCTGGGCGATTTTCAACCAGACTGAAATCGCCCGAAAGGGGCGGTAGGCCTACTCCACGGAACACGACTTGACGCTGATTGGACTATGATATTCAGAGGCAGGACAAACTGTCTACAACTGTCACAGCTAGCGTAGCACTGTAGTACAATGTGAAAAATTCCCTCCCTTTCCCCCTTTGGTGGTGCGTCGCCCGATCGCCCCAAGGAACAAACCGCCCCTGAGTGTGACACCCGCCGCCTTGAATGGATACGACGTCCGCCGTCTTGAGACGATAACGACAATTATTTTTTGTCTTTTCTTATTTTATTTTTGTTAGTTTTTTAGCAATCATTATTAGTTTCGTTTAGTTTTAGTTTTACATTTTCTTCGGGTGAATTATTTTATTTCAGTTTACGAAAATGTCTCAAAACCTGTCTTAGTTTTAGTTTACGATAATAACCCTGGGACGTACACTACAGAAAACAATGAGCACATTAAATTGGAGCGCCTTGAGCTAGGTAACGATAGACCTACATGTATATAGGCTATGCGTAACATTACCTTGCACAATCTCTCAGCCAGACTGATGAAGTCATCCAACACGTAGAGGTTGAATTCTAACACAGACACATATACCGGTAAATTCTCACGGTACGGTATGTGGTATCTACAATGCTAAACAACGTATTTTGTGGCTAAAACCTAACTCAAGCAGCTGTAGTAGGCTACATGAGATTATACATTAAAGCTATGCCTTTGGCTCTTCTGCTAAAAGGTTACGGTGTACACCTTAGTAAAGGCTTGTCTGAAGAGTAGCCTAATCTACAATTGCCGTACAAAATAAAGAGTAAAACCGTCAGGAGTTTTTCCTGACAGCGGTAATTTGTTCGCGCTGTACGCTCTGGGAGAGCGAGGGGGCTCGGGCGTGCGACAGGCGTAAAACAATAATTGAATTAACGGGTTGTGGACGGGATTCCCTGCCTGGTGCGTGCTCCGCACCTGCTGCCTGTCTAGTCAAGCGGACACCAGGTGAGTGGGAGTAGCACGGCAGAGAGACACTGGGAGGTAGGCCGCACGGGGTTTTACTGTGGGGATTTATTTTTGGTTTAGTTTTCGTTGAGCGTGCCGGCACGGCGAAATTTAAGTTGGTTATTTTTGGTTTGTTTCGTTGTGTAGCTTATTTGGTTTAGCCCCGGGAGTCGCGACCCGGGGTGGATTTTGGAGTTTATTTCGTTTGGTTAATTTCCTTTTTCTTTTGGGGTGCAGGAGTGAGGTTGTCCGTGTTTTTTTAGGCGGCTCCAGGGAAAAGCGGCAACCAGAAGAGTACCGCGGCGAATTCATGAGGGGGGAGGAAAACAACGAGCAGTTCCAGGACGCAGCCGGGACCGAAGAGAGCCCCCACCCCGCGAAGGTGCGTGCTCGGGAAGTGGATCCCCGGTTGAGAGGGAGGCGACACCGCGAAACGGCAACTGTGAGCGTGAGTTCCCGGCACGAGGTGAGGGAGAGGGAAGGACCGGCTGCAGAACTGCTTCCCTCAGAGACCCCGCGGAGATGGCACAAGCTGACAGCGAGAAGACGACGGGGGTCGGGAACTGTAACGGCGTCTGTTTTTATGAATGTGTAATTTTTTCCAATTTTGTAAGTGTGCCTACCCTGCTCACCTTGTCCTGGTGTCCTTGTGGCGGGCGGATCCCTAGAAAGGAACGAACTGGTTGGGGCGGGGCTGGACATATTGTCCACTCCCGACAATACGACAAACGAGCATATCGGGGAAATGAATCCTTCCAAACGGCAGCAAGACGGAAAACGAATGAGTGAATGGGATTTGCGGTACTAAAAGCATTCACCTGTTACCTACTTGAACACTCCACCCTCCCACCTAATCATTCCTGTCACAGGTTGATGTAAATATTTTAGTAACTTCCAATTCCGTGGAAATGTGACAATGAAAATAAACTGGGTAATTAAATACATCTTTGGTGCAGCAAATTGTTGAATGCTTCTCTCTCGTGATTGGGTTTACATTGATTTAACGAACTATTTCTGTATCTCAGTTGTCGACAAAGGTTGTGTCGGGCGGTGGTTTGGGCAGCCCGGGGAGTTGCATGCGGGTGTGGCACAGCGATAATTTAATAGAATAACGAGCAAGTTATGCCAGGCACCTGTGAGGGGAGCGTGCAGGGAGCTTCGCAGCCTGTTAAAAGGGAGCGGGTTGGGGTGGAAAGGGAGTCAGCTGCCTGGAGAAAAGCAGCAGGACTGTGTGGGGAAGCGCTCTGTCTTGGCTTGTACGAAGTTGCTTTTTGTGTTTTTTTCCGTTTCGTTCGTGCGGGACTTCGGCAGGGCGGAGCATCGCTGGAGCAGAGAGCCGGGGAGGAGGAAGATTGTGACCCCCCCCGGTCAGCTCCATTTCAGACTGCAGCTTGTGAGGGGAAATTGCAGTGTTTTCTGCCAGGGTGTGAGGGGACCACTGCTGTGGGTTTGGTGTGTGCACTTGCCTGTGGGGGGCGCTATCTGTCAGGAGGGGCCAAGTTTCCACTGGGGCTTACAGTGGGAAGAGCAGGCAAAGGGGGTGACTCCAGGTTGTGCTGTCACTGAATTTCATTATTTTAACCAACTTGTATCAATACAAGCGTTGGTTTTTTGCTACCTACCTGGTCTTGCGTTGTGGGGCTGACGGTGGTTGGGGCAGTTGGATGTCCGGGCCTGCTAACCCACGACAGTTATGTTGCAAAATAAAAGGTCAATATTTTTTGAAGAGATACATGTTGAAAATGGGCATTAAAATAAGCAATGCTGATGAATGACAACCAGTTAGGCTGATAACTGACAAGTTTAACTGCTTACAATTTCAGTGTTTAGTTCCTCAACTATTGTGCACTTTGTGGACTATTGCCTGCTGTACCTATATTTCATATGTGCAGTATACATGTCAACTGTAAGATCATGCCCTGAATATTTACTTGGTATTCGTCTTAAGTTATATACTCATGTTAAAGGCAATGGTGATGACACTGTCATTGACATCGTGTCTCACTGCTTATTGAGCACACACTGTGCTTGGCTTTGCCTCAGTTAGTCTGTGAGCCACAACCACATCCCTCTGGTAATTAGCCACTGCTGGTTGTCAACATGCATAGATGCCTTCTTGTCTATGTGTTTTGACCAAAGTTGAAGAGAAGCTGTGAAATCTTCAATTACCTACAGACAATATGAGGTCATACCACCCTATTTGGCATGTTAATTTCCATGTACTATGATCTATTCTAACAAGTTCAAGACAATAAGATCAATGTTATGCAAAAGATGGTGAATGGGGATCTCTAATTTTGTTCTATTGTCAAATGACAGCACTCTAAAGTGATCTCATGTGAATGTCATAGAATACAGAATGCATAACTTGGATACATTTTGTGACACACAATACACAAAGAAGTAATTAAACTTCAGTCATGTATCAAATATTGCCAATTGCTGATTGTATACAGTGCAAAGTTATGAGTTATAGGTATAAGTAAGATGTAACACAGTAAGTATTCAGGCACTATGAAATGTCCATAATATGCTGTTGCTACACATGAAATGGTAAGCAACATCACAATACACAACATCAAATAACTGTTTTAATTAACACATTATTAAAGCTAGCTAAGTGTTGTAGCTATGTCTGTTAGACAAACAAATTTTGTCAGAATATGGTATTTAACTCACAGGCAGGCATTTTATTCAATATTTATATTTATTCCCTTTAGATTATGATTTAGAACAGCTTTCTCAGACCTCTCCTGGAGTACCCCTTGTCTTGCATGTTTTAGATCTCTCCCTGCTCCAACACAGCTGATTTAAATGATCAGTTTGTTATTAAGCAGCTTCAGGAGTTCATAACGAGCTGATCATTTGAATCAGCTGTGTTGGAGCAGGGAGAGATCTAAAACATGCAGGACAAGGGGTACTCTAGGAGAGGTCTGGGAAATGCAGATTTGGAATATGTGCACATTGATTACAGGATAATTTGTGCATGCAAATGCTACTTTTTGGTAATTCATACATATTTTAATTCATTTGTCACAAGCAAAACAATAGTCTGTACAGTTATTGCTCAACTGTTAACTGTAATATTACATGGGAAATGACTATTACAGACAAATCAATGCATCATATAAAAATAGTATTTTTAACAGACAATCACACAGTCCCAATGTGCTGTTGCATCTTTTCCATTTGTAAACCAAACTGTTCATCACAACTAAATTCTTGAGTGATTTATTCCTTTGGGAATGAGCTGCAAGAGTGTCCCTAAATTCATTTAGGAACAATTTCCTCATTTTCTTTCACACTACAACTATTGGCCCAGGTTTACTTTATCATATTTACTTTGTAGCATCTCATTCACAAAGCTTCAGTCTCAGTCTGACAAACGGGTTGCAAAATGACTTCCCTCCTGTAAGAAAAGTGAGTCAGATTTACTCTAGTGTACAAGCGCTCTCCCTGCTGAAAGGAGTGGTAAAGTGAGTAAGTAAACCTGGCCAGCACTATAGTGCTGCAGGTCTCCACTATGAGCATTAATGTGTATGACATTAACAGAGTCTTACATGACAATTCTTTGGCATTGCTCTTAGAAGTATAGGCTGAGCGATGGGTGAAGGATGTCCCAGTGCAAGTGAATGACCTTGGTGTAGTTGGGAATGTTGTCATTTCTGTGGTGGTGGTTTTTATAGTAGAGGGTAGGGTGGTGGATGTCTGCACAGCTGTAGTAAGGAGAGCAGCTGAGGTGAATGCTGATGTCACTGTGCTGATGGCAATGGTTGAGGTTAGGAGAGTGGAAGGGACAATGGTAGTGCTCGGAATTAGAGTAGAGATTAAAGCTGTGGTGGTAGGTGTAGTTGCGGTGGTAGGTGCAGTTGCCAAGACTGTGGTGGTAGGTGTAGTTGCGAAGACTGTTGTTGTAGATGTAGTTACTAAGGCTATGGTTGTAGGTGTAGTTGCTAAGGCTGTGGTTGTAATTGTAGAACCTGTAGAAATGGCTGCCGTTGTTGGAACTGTGCTTGCCAGCATAGTCGTGGGAAGTCTTGTTGTGAGTTCAGAGGTGGTCACTGAAGTTGTTGTTTTAATGGTTGGTCTTGTAGTTGTAAATATTGTGGTGGGCACAGAATTTGTTGTTGTGATGATGGGTGGTGTTGTCTCTGGTGCAGGCACTGCTATTGCCATAACTACTGTAGTACTGGTAATGGTACTGGGAAGTAATGTAGAGGTACCTGGTGGAGTCGTTGGACATATTAGTTGATCCTCTGTGAGGGACAGGAGACGTTGTCCTTTCAAACCTTCAGGAAGATCACAAGTCACTTGAGTGGAGGACATAATCTTTTTTGTGTTGGCTTTCATCCAGTTGACAAAAGACTTCAGCTTGCAGTCACAATGCCAAGGGTTATTGTTGAGATATATCTTCTTGAGTTTTGGTAAAGTATCAAATACACCTTCAGGAAGAGTCCTCAGCTTATTATCCGTTAGCTTTAGGGTAGTCAGGCTGGTTAATTTTTCAAAGGTTGTTGGTTCTAATGTTTCAATCAAGTTTTTTTGTAGGTTCAATTCTAAGAGGCTTTCCAGACCTTCAAAATACCTACTGGACAAAGATGTAAACTGATTTTGCGATAAGTCCAGTTTTTTGAGTCTGATGATGGGACTGAATACTCCTGGTGGCAGGGCAGTGAGATTGTTCCCATTGAGTTTCACCTCACTAAGTGCGGGCATTTCTCCAAAGAGTACAGGAGGCAGACTGGTTATTTGATTCTTCTGAAGAGACAAAAGTTTAACCAGAGGAAGGCCAACAAAGATTTCAGGGGGCAATCCAGTTAATAGGTTTTGCTCTAACATTATTTTTTCCAGTTTCTTATTAGAAGAAAATAAATTTGGTGGTAACACTGAGATTTCATTCCCTTGTAAGCCAATCTCTGCCAGATTTGTCAGATTGTTGAAGATCCCAGCTGGAACAGCAGTGATGTGATTGTCATAAAGTCTGAGTGTACGCAATGTTTTAAGCTTTGAGAACATTTCTGTGGAGATAGAGGTGATTTTATTCTTAGCCAGGTGAAGGAGTTGTAGGTTGTCAAGCTCATCAAATGTTCCCTCATCAATTGAGACAATTTCATTGGTGTGGAGATGGAGCTCACTTAGGTTTCTGAGACCATCAAATAAGCCCTTCTCAAGACGCTGAATTTTGTTGAGTTTTAGAATCAGCTTTTCAAGCATTGGCAGATTCTGAAAAACTCCCACAGGTAACAATGTCAGTGGCGTATTTGAAATTTCAATGGTATGCACTTTATCCAAACCCTCAAATGCGCCTCTTTCTATGGAAATGGTAGGCGTGTTCAGGAATTCCACCTTTTCCAGCTGAGGACTGTTGGTGAATGCTCCAGATGGAATGGTGGAGATTAGACTTCCTACAAAAAAGACCTCAGTTGCTCCAGCTTTCAGGGTGGATGGGATATTGCTTATGCTCTTGTCATATACATCCTGGTATTCTTTAGGACATTCCTCTTCATTCATACATTCTTCAGCAGCACAGTCAAATAATAGAAGCAAAAGATAAATGCAGTGTCTGAGATACATGTTTCCCTGGAGGAAAGTAAAACGATACCAAAGTATTTATTCACATACTAATGCAGCTCAAAGATTTCTTGTCAATCAACTTTTAGGCTGGTCTTACACAACATGCATCAAAATCACTCTCTTGGAAAGAGCTTTAATGTTTAGTACAGTCAGTGTGCATATATAAAAAGATTTAGCATTATCACTTGTCCACTTTGAACCAAAATACATAACATTATAACTGCAACTGATAGGCAACTGTTTCTTTTCATATATTATTCACAGCATTAATATAACTAATTAATTATAATTAATATATGTATATATATCCAAACATATACACAGTAAATACTGTAAACACAACTTCTTTAGGATATTAGTCACAGTTCAATTAATATTAAAAATAGCTGTCATCATACATTTCAAGTCTTCATTTAATTTCAATTCAATAAGAGATTGAATTAAAATTTCTTACCAATTTACTGTAATCCAAGTACATTGATCATTGCCCAAATAGTTCAAAGGAGAAAAACAAGTAGTAAACAGTTATATGTAACGCAGCTCAAAACTGTCTGCCTATCTCTCATGCCAGATCTCATGTTCCTCTAATGGACCCCTTCTGGGGCGTTCCTAATAAACTCCCTGCAACCATAGATAAGATGAAGGTGCAGAACTGCACAGAGGGGGAGCTAGGCACACCCTGCCTGGGCAGGCCTTACTCTGTCTTGGTGGGACTGAGAGTTCCTTTTGGTGTTTCCATGGCTATTGCTTATATTTAAATCTTGCTTAGAGGCAGCGTAGAAAGATATAGTAATATACAGTACATAAAGTGTTAGCAATCATAAACATAGCAATCAAATATTATGCCTATAAATCAGAATAACAGTGAATGGCTTTTTTATCTAAACAGAATGTACAAGTTTTTAAATATTAGCTATGCTTTGGTGGCATTCCACTGAGGCAGCACATAATCATTTTGTTCCACTTTTGTACTTAAGCAAAGACTAAAGATTTTTGAGGAATTGTCACCAAAGCCTATTCATGTTTAAATATGTAGAATTATTTTTTACACTGTCTAACTGTGATCTGTGATTTTGTGTTGCATGCTATAAACCTTTCTCCAAACGTGTCCCCATGTACATTGCAACAAGGGTGTTACTTTGCGTTTGCATTGCATTACATGCCAGTGGAAAACTTGCCCTAAGACAGGTAATGAGAAAAGTGGAAACATTAAATGTATTAGTCACATTCACTACCAAGCTAGTTATAGAGAAAACTAGTAAGCTACTGATAGAGGTAAACAAGTTTGGATACCATTTGATGGTACCATTTGGATACCATTTCACATCTAGCCAATCTAGGATTTAGTGTCGCTGAAAAGGCAGAAGTTTGAAGAGTCTACAGCAAGGAAGGGGGCTGTACCATGGGTAGATTGACTGACTGACTGACTGACTGACTGACAGTGAAGCTTACCTGCGCTTCATTCAGCTGAGCGTGGGAGCCGGAGGGATGCAGCTGTACATTGTTTAGTTGAGTGGGGAGCAGGAGCCAGGGGGCTTATTTATATATATATGGGCAAGTAATTTCTCTAAAGCTGACACTGGTTGTCACTGTCAGTTTTTTAAAAATGCTGCTCAAGCAGGAAAATGCACCATATGGAGCATCTAAAGAACACAATTACATAGAAGGGTTCCTCTCTACTAATAAAGCCAACCCCAGAATCATGTAAAACTAGATGGGGCACTTGGTATTCTGCTGCAGAGTACCACTCAATTTACATCAGTTTCCATCCCAGACTTGTTGACATGGAGCTGAATATAACACCAAATACAATGACATTGACAGAACTCAAGACATTGTTGAAGGACAAATGATTGGAGAAACAGCTCATGTTAATTTCAGTACATTGCGGGAGTCTAAACGGTGGTTTGAAAGTCCTGACATCCACAAAAATCCACAAAAGATACAATACAGTTGAACAGCTGACAAGTGAATATTGAACACTTGCCTAGAAAATGCAAAGTACAGACAAATAAAATTGACCACCAATGTGTTAAAACATTCAACGAAGTTGCAGAAAAACTTATGTCATATTACAACCCTGATCACCAATAAAATGTGTTGCAATCAACCAGGTCACATTTCCATGTCCATGACTGGGAACCCACATGGAGACGGACCCAGACCAGCTTGGGGAAGAAGGAAGGGCATTGATGGGGAAGGCATCCCCATCTGGACAGGGTACCAACTGTGACCTCATGGTAATGGTGAGTGTGTGAGAAACTGGGGAATAGTGTGTGCTGTGGACTAAAGAGACTAGACCGTTGACAGGAGTTACTAGTGTCCTGAGACAGCAATGTTGGTGTTACGGTGCAACTTTATCCCTGGAAAAAGGCAAAGATGAAAGGGGCCAGCAGCAGACTTTTTAAAAATTTAAACTCTTTAAAATTTTGATGGTGTCTGTCCTGAGGATGAGGCCAGACCATCATCCATATCGTTTGTGTTTGTCTTCAGCTAAGGACACACATTCCCAAAGGTCGGTCAAAAACTGTTTAGGAGCTGACTATCACCACTGTGTGTTTCACACTTAGTCTGTAGGTGCCTATCAGTGATTAGTTCCAATTCAACATATAGAATTGGTATCCGTTGTCAGTGAACGTGTTTCACCCTTGAGCTAATCAAAGTACTGGGGTGATTACCAGAAAGTGAGGTGAGCAGTTATTCTGAGAGCTAGGCAGGAATGAGGGAGCTAGGTGCACCTGTGCCTCATTGATCATTAATGAGATGTAGGAGCCAGAGGAAGGGGATCGATTGGGGAGAAGGAAGGAGGAGTGAACAGATAGGGAGGCAGTTGAGTCCCTCACTGAGTTGTTAGTTTGGGCAGAGTCCTGAGTGAAAGAAAAGCTAGACTGGCTGCTTTTTAACAAACTTTTGTGGAAACAATGTCTCTCTTTACAATGAAGACGGATCATTTATGATTATTCCTGATCAGGCATTATCTTTAAACGTTTTCAAGGTACTCGTCTGAGAAATGAATGAGCTTTCTTTTATGTTCTGTTGCCTTTGGATGTAAGGCTTCCTCCTAAACCACTTGTCTCACAGCTTGTGAATGCAAGATATGCTTATGTCCTCTTCTTGGCAGGGTTGCTATTGTACATCTCTTCTTATATTTCTTAATAATGGACACTTAAGTACTGTTTAAGTTTTTCAAGATTTTTTATGGTCATCTTTCAATTTTTTCACAATTTCAGTGACATTTTGTTTGCACTGCCTGAGAGCTCTTGACCATAACATTAATAATGAATGCTGATGCATACTAATAAATTTCTTCAGTGTGTTCTGTGGCGAAGGGAGAGAGCAGTCACCCCACCCAGCCTCAAACCCGGGTCTACGGGGTACCAATCCTGCAGCTTGACCGCAACACCAAAGAGCCAGGCTCGTTGGTATGGCAGTCAGAGTGCATACTCAACCGTAGTGACGGCACTCCCTCACACTGCCCTCCCCTTCATGCACAGAGGCAGCCCTCATGCATTCCCCCACCGTACGTTTCCCATCCCAGGGTGCCCACTCACTCGTGCTTCACCCATCTCTGGGGTCCCTCACACCGGGGTCAACCTAACCGGGGGGTCCCTCATATGGCTCGCACAGTGGGCACGCCTCCGATGGCCTCACGGCAAGCCATCCCACCTCTAACACCACTTGTAGCGAAGGGAGAGAGCAGTCACCCCACCCTGCCTTGAACCCGGGTCTATGGGGTGCCAAACCTGCAGCTTGACCGCAATGCCAAAGAGCCAGGCTCTTTGGTCATGGCAGTCAGAGTGCATACTCAACCGTAGTGACGGTACTCCATCACACTGCCCTCCCCTTCGGGAAACGTGCCCATGTGCTTCATGCACAGAGGTGTCCCTTGCGCATTCCTCCACTGTACTTCTCCCATCCCAGGGTGCCCCACTCACTAGTTTTTCACCCATCTCTGGGGTCCTGGGTTCGAGGCCGGGTGGGGTGACCGCTCTCTCCCTTCACTACATGTTCCTTATACACAAAGCCTTTGGGTGTATACATTTTTGGATTTAAGATTTTATTTAAAGATGTGAATAAATTTCACCCTCATGTTTCCTGGGATTATTTTTTAAAGAATAAAGTATAATATATGTATTTTTTGCATATACTTAGGGAAATGTATAAATATGGCAGACATATACTGTTTTATTTCACATGTAACACAATCATTGTTTCATTATTTTTTAACATAATGCATTGAATCTTTGTCAATTTTCATAAACTTGCAATAGACAGTTGGGATTGCACCATCAAAAGCAAATCAAATGCAGATTTTACATTTTCCTCAACATCCTGATGTTGCCCATATCTGAGTGAAAGGGAGAAGAATGCCTCATTTCTAAACTACACTCTAATACACATGAGTAAATAGTTGAATATATGAGTGTAAATTTTCCTACATCTGGATGGTTTATGTTTGAAGAGAGCAAAAGAGAGCCTACAATGCATGTTGCCTGTTCCACACTGTTAAACATGTTGGTGGATCTGTTATGGTATGGGCAAGCATTTCCAAGAAGGCTTTAAGCTTCCCTGAAGGCAAAGGGCGGTTCAATAAAAATGACCTTAAATCAAAGTTATGAATTTACCAAAAGCAGAATAGAACAGGAAATTCACACAAGCCTCTCTCTTTCATCTCTTCACTGAGTAAGCTTTCCAGTAAACACTGCTTTGATACTTGCCTCTGTAGTGCAGCTATATAAATCTACTGTACTTAATTTTTTTTGGTTCAGCAAACTCTAGATTGTGACTTAAAACATAGTCACGTAATTCTGAATTCTTTGAATTGCCTCACTGGTTAATCCGGGTAATACTTAACTTTCTTAGTCTCGTTGTAGACGTAGTTGCTAAGGCTGTGGTTGTAGATGTAGTTGCTAAGGCTGTGGTTGTAATTGTGACCACTGTATAAATGGCTGCCATTGTTGGAACTGTGCTTGCCAGCATAGTCGTGGGAAGTCTTGTTGTGAGTTCAGAGGTGGTCACCGAAGTTGTTGTTTTAATGGTTGGTCTTGTAGTTGTAAATATTGTGGTGGGCAAAGAATTTGTTGTTGTGATGATGGGTGGTGTTGTCTCTGTTGGTGCAGGCACTGCTATTGCCATAACTACTGTAGTACTGGTTATGGTAGTGGGAAGCAATGTAGAGGTACTGGTTGAGTCGTTGGACATATTAGTTGATCCTCTGTGAGGGACAGGAGACGTTGTCCTTTCAAACCTTCAGGAAGATCACAAGTCACTTGAGTGGAGGACATAATCTTTTTTGTGTTGGCTTTCATCCAGTTGACAAATGACTTCAGCCTGCAGTCACAGTGCCAAGGGTTATTGTTGAGATATATCTTCTTGAGTTTTGGTAAAGTATCAAATACACCTTCAGGAAGAGTCCTCAGCTTATTATCCGTTAGCTTTAGGGTAGTCAGGCTGGTTAATTTTTCAAAGGTTGTTGGTTCTAATGTTTCAATCAAGTTTTTTTGTAGGTTCAATTCTAAGAGGCTTTCCAGACCTTCAAAATACCTACTGGACAAAGATGTAAACTGATTTTGCGATAAGTCCAGTTTTTTGAGTCTGATGATGGGACTGAATACTCCTGGTGGCAGGGCAGTGAGATTGTTCCCATTGAGTTTCACCTCACTAAGTGCGGGCATTTCTCCAAAGAGTACAGGAGGCAGACTGGTTATTTGATTCTTCTGAAGAGACAAAAGTTTAACCAGAGGAAGGCCAACAAAGATTTCAGGGGGCAATCCAGTTAATAGGTTGTGCTCTAATATTATTTTTTGCAATTTCTCATTAGTAGAAAATAAATTTGGTGGTGACACTGAGATTTCATTCCCTTGTAAGCCAATCTCTGCCAGATTTGTCAGATTGTTGACAGCAGTGATGTGATTGTCATAAAGTCTGAGTGTACACAATGTTTTAAGCTTTGAGAACATTTCTGTGGAGATAGAGGTGATTTTATTCTTAGCCAGGTGAAGGAGTTGTAGGTTGTCAAGCTCATCAAATGTTCCCTCATCAATTGAGACAATTTCATTGGTGTGGAGATGGAGCTCACTTAGGTTTCTGAGACCATCAAATAAGCCCTTCTCAAGACGCTGAATTTTGTTGAGTTTTAGAATCAGCTTTTCAAGCATTGGCAGATTCTGAAAAACTCCCACAGGTAACAATGTCAGTGGCGTATTTGAAATTTCAATGGTATGCACTTTATCCAAACCCTCAAATGCGCCTCTTTCTATGGAAATGGTAGGCGTATTCAGGAATTCCACCTTTTCCAGCTGAGGACTGTTGGTGAACGCTCCAGCTGGAATGGTGGAGATTAGACTTCCTACAAAAAAGACCTCAGTTGTTCCAGCTTTTAGGGTGGATGGGATATTGCTTATGCTCTTGTCATATACATCCTGGTAATCTTTAGGACATTCCTCTTCATTCATACATTCTTCAGCAGCATAGCCAAACAATAGAAGCAAAAGATAAATGCAGTGTCTGAGGTACATGTTTCCCTGCAGGAAAGTAAAACAATACCAAAGTATTTATTCACATACTAATGTAGCTCAAAGATTTCTTGTCCATCATCTTTTATGCTTGCCTTGCAAAAGAAGGAAAGAGGTTTAATATTTTATTTATGTGTTGTACAGTCAGTATCCATATATAAAAAAAGATTAAGCATTACCAGTTGTCCTCGTTGAACCAATATACATTATAATCACAAGTGATAGCCAGCTGTTCCTTTTCATGCATTGTTATTCACAGCATTAACATAACAATAACATTTATATAACTATATATATATATATACATATATATATATATATATATATATATATATATATATATATATATATATATATATAGCCAAAAATATACAGTAAATAATTTAAATACTTCACTTCTTTAGGATATTAGCCACAGTTCAAGTAATATTAAAATAGCTGTCATCATACATTTCAATTCATATTTCAATTTCAATTCAATAAGAGTTTGAATTATAAATTCTTACCAATTTCTTGTAATCCAAGTACATTGATTATTGCCCAAATAGTTCAAAGGAGAAAAACAAGTAGTAGACAGTTATACATAATACAGCTCAAAATTGTCTGCCTATCTCTCATGCCAGATCACACGTTTCTCTAATGGAGCCCCTCTGGGGCGTTCCTAACAAACTCCCTGCAACTATAGATAAGATGAAGGTGCAGAACTGCACAAACTGGGTAGGCCTCACTCTGTCTTGGTGGGACTGTGAGTGCCTTTTGGTGTTTCCATGGCTATTGCTTATATTTAAATCTTGCTTAGAGGTAGTGTAGAAAGATACAGTACATAAAGTGGTAGCAATCATAAACATAAATATGATGCTTATAAATCAGAATAACAGAATGGCTTTATCTAAGCAGACTGTACAAGTTCTTTTGACAAATTTTTAAATATCTGCTGTGCTTTGGCGACAGTCCACTGAAGCTTCACATAATCATTTTGTTCCACTTTTTACTTAAAAAGCAAAGACTGAAGATTTTTGAGGAAGAAACAACATGAAAGTCTGACAAATGCACAGACCATGTCACCAACGCCTTGTCATGTTTAAATATGTAGAATTATTTTTTTTAAGTAAGGGGCAATAACACTGTAACTAACTGTGATCTGTGATTTTGTTTTGCATGCTATAAAACCTATATCTCCACATGTGTCCCCATGTACAATGCAACAAGGATGTTACCTTGCATTTGCATTGCATTACATGCTAGTGGAAAACTTGTATTATTGATGCTGAGAAAACGGACAATGACAGCTGGCATTTTTGCTCAAAACACATCTGTTAGGAAGGTAAACACATTAAATTAGACACCTGCTTACAATTTGCTACCAAGGTTGTTGTAGAGAAAACTAGTAAGCTACCGAGACGGATAAAACAAATAAAAGGTTGTGGATACCATTTGATGGTACTATTTGGATACCATTTCACCTCTAGCCAATCTAGGATTTAGTGTTGCTTAAAAGGCAGAAGTTTGAAGAGTCTACAGCAAGGAAGGGGAATGGACCATGAGTAGATTGACTGACAATGAAGCTTACCTGCGCTTCATTGAGCTGGGCATGGGAGCAGGAGGGATGCAGCTGTACATTGTTTAGTTGAGTGGGGAGCAGGAGCCAGGGGGCTTACTTAAGCACCTTCACTAGGGCAACAGCCACCATCTACTCATCCCCACTGTCTACATCAGATGTGTTCATAAGTGCAAATATCCCCGTTGTAAATGTGGATAATCCTAAATTGCAAGTGTTTTCAAACAAGAACGTAATTCATCTAATCAACTTCAAGAGAATTATCTGAATCAACAGATGGGAGAAACAATTACGTTTGACATGTTTTATTTGTTCTGCAAGGAGAATCCATCACTTACAATTTGAAAGTGATACTTGCTGACACATTGTACCCTATTGTTGTGAATGACTGCTCCGTTGCAGTGACATCAATGAAGCGACTAGATTTCAGTCAATTTTTTAGTAATGTGACTGCATTTATGTCCGACATTGCGACCTACATGTTAAAGGCATATAATGACATCCTCCAAGCCTTGCTATCAGACTCAGTTCACTGGACTCACAATTCACCTTCGTAGTGGAACTTGCATGTATTATATGGGCTAGTAATTTCCCTAAAGCTGACAAAATGGTTGTAACTGTAAGTTGTTTTTTTTAAATACTGCTCAAGCAGGAAAATGCGCCATATAAAGCATCTAAAGAACACGATTACATAGAAGGGTTCCTCTCTACTAATAAAGCCAACCCCAGAATCATGTAAAACTAGATGGGGCACTTGGTATTCTGCTGCACAGTACAACTCAATTTACATCAGTTTCCATCCCAGACTTGTTGACATGGAGCTGAATATAACACCAAATATCATGGCATTGACAGAACTCAAGACATTGTTGAAGGACAAATGATTGGAGAAACAGCTCATGTTAATTTCAGTACATTGCGGGAGTCTATAGGGTGGTTTGAAAGTCCTGACATCCACAAAAATCCACAGCATAAGCATCTTTTTTTATATCAAGAACAGTGGTACAGAATAGCAACATAACTGCCGGCACATCAACATCCCTAACGTCCGTATTACAAATGTTTACATATATATGGGTCGTAGCGGTCATAGACAACAATTCTTTATACATGACATAATATACAGCAAAAGGAGGGCAAATGGGATTTTAAGCTGCGAGGATGCCGAGGCAAACCACCAGCCACACCCCCTATTCCAACAAATATATATTCCATTTAGTCCATTTTGCAATATATAAATCATTTCTCAATCTTAGCAGTAAAGTTAGGAATTCATGAAATGAAAAGACTTTAATAATTTCGAGCCAGTTGTCCACTGTAGGTGGGTTGGTCTGTAACCATTTATAAGTGATTGCTTTTTTTGCTGCTGCACTGAATATTTTCAAAAGGTATCTGTAATTTCCTGTTATTTCTTCTACATTGGTCTTAATCTTAAGATCAAAATGTTTCTCTGTAGTTAAATATGAGCAATGGCTAAATAAAAGAAATATATTTTTGCAGCCTTGGTGAAGGACTTTTCCTTGTTATCCTTACTGTAAATTTATACTATTTAATTGTTTTACCTGTTAACAACTGGGGTGCTTACCAAGAAGTGAGGTGAGCAGGATTCTGAGAACCAGGCAGGAACGAGGGAACTAGGTGCACCTGTGCCTCATTGATCATTACTGGGATGTAGGAGCCAGAGGAAGGGGATTCATTGAGGAGAAGGACAGAGGAGTGAACAGATAGGGAGGCAGTTGAGTTCCTCACTGAGTTGTTAGTTTGGGCAGAGTCCTGAGTGAAAGAAAAGCCAGACTGGCTGCTTTTTAACGAACTCTTGTGGAACCAATGTCTCTCTTTACAATGAAGATGGATCATT
The DNA here is from genome assembly GCA_019176425.1 of Megalops atlanticus. Taxonomy (NCBI): domain Eukaryota; kingdom Metazoa; phylum Chordata; class Actinopteri; order Elopiformes; family Megalopidae; genus Megalops; species Megalops atlanticus. Next base: position 37,691,402 of record CM032876.1, read on the forward strand.
TATGATCATTCCTGATCAGGCCTTATCTTTGTAAATGTTTTCAAGGTACTCGTCTGAGAAATGAATGACCTTTCATTTATTCTTCATTATGCAAGAAGATTTGAATGGCACTTATTGACACTTTGTAGACTGAAAATGCCTATTTGCCAGCTGTTGCCTTTGGATTTAAGGTTTCCTCCCAAACCACTTGTCTCACAGCTTGCGAATGCAACATTTGCTTGTGTATCTTCCTGGCAGGGTTGCTACTGTACATCTCTTCTTATATTTCTTAATAATGGATACTATAGTAGTGTTCCAGTTTTTTGAATATTTTCATAGCCATTTCACAATTTCTTCACAATTTCAGTGACATTTTGTTTGCATTGTTTGATAGCTCTTGACCATAACCTTGATAATGAATGCTGATGCATACTAATAAATTTCTTCAGTTTGTTCCTTTTACACAAAGCCTTTTACACAAACGTTGGTGTAAACATTTTTGAATTTAATATTTTATTTAAAGATGTGAATAAATTTCACCCTCATGTTTCCTGGGACTATTTTTTAAAGAATAAAGTATAATATATGGGGTTTTTTTTCCATCATATAATCGGGGAAATGTATAAATATGGCAGACACTAATACTGTGTTATTTCACATGTAATATAATAATTGTTGTACTTTTTTAACATAATGCATTGAATCCTTATCAATTTTCATAAACATGCAATAGACAGTTGGGATTGCACCATCAAAGTCAAATCAAATACAGAGTTTACATTTTCCTCAACATCCTAATGTTGCCCATATCTGAGTGAAAGGGAGAAGAATGCCTCATTTCTACACTACACTCTAATACACATGAGTAAATATTTGAGTAAATAGTTGAATATGAGTGTAAATGGTCTTTTCCACTAGCCAAAACAGAGCATACTGTACATATCACCCTTAATCCCCCAGAGCTGCTTTGTCATTGCATTTACTAACTACCAGAGTAATATTGGTGTTACAGCAGGAATACCTTTTTACACTTTTGCTGAGCGTATCAATGATGTGGTCAGTTTTCCCTTAAAAGAGATATTTTTGCACTTTTTTGGTAATTACAAGCAACTACATCTGTTAAGAGTCATAGATGGGAAAGTGTGATTGGATGGCTATGTGAATTTATGTGTTATTTCAAGGGAGTGTTGTCAGGCTTTCCGATGGAAGGACCCAGGTGCAGACTGGAATCCCAAACCAGGGGTTTATTTGATGAAAATCCAAAAATCAGTAGTAATAAAGCAGTCTGAGTCAAAACCAGAAAATCCACAGGCAGCAAACCAAAAACACAGGACAAGTTCAAAATCCAAAGAAAACAGGCAGAAAGTCAGAACCAGAGTAAGCAGATACAAACAGGCGGGATCAAAACAGACAAATACGCTGAGACGAACTGGCAGAGAAACAGAGAAGATAGGGGTATACATACACAGGCTGGTGATGAGTAAACATGGAACAGGCGCAGGATGGGCTTCAGATGGTGGGTGTGGCAGCAGGGCAGATAGGCGGGACAGGAGGTGGGACGAAGGGCTGACAACAAAAACAAAAGCACATGAACGCAAAACACAAACAAAAGACATACCCACACTGACAGACAGGAAGACAGAAACAATATAAGCAGGACATCACGCGGAAGTACTGACAAGTGTGTATTGATGTGCTGACAAAATTTATAGCGGTATGCCTACCTATCTCAGGTGAGTATTCTAATGTAAATGTAAAGTGCTTCCTATCCTCTACTTCCCAGCATTTACCTTATGATCTAGAATAGGGCAGCAATGTAAGGAGGTTGTTTGTCTCGGGTTTGAGTAACATTTATCAGTTAAATTTTCATTCCAGGACACAAATTGAAACTGGTTGCAGTTTTCTGATTATTTTTTTCAAAACATTTGGAAATTTGGTATCAAGTTACATCGTCCTTGCAGTGTGGTTGCTGGAGTTATGCTGCCGATGTATGTAAAGTAGATGTTAGTGGCAAATTGCTGGTTGCTTGCTCTGTGAGTAAATGAATGACATTTTTCCTTGAAACACTGGTTTGGGAAGTAATATTGCCAAAAGCATACGCAACTTACTGAAAATGCAAGCTAGCGTGGCTACCTAGATGAAAATGCAAGATTACAAAGTAACCTTAATGAGACTCAGGGGCGGAGCTTGCCTTTCCTGCCGATGGGTGCAAATGATCAGAATCAGTGGAACAGCTGGTGTTCTTTTTTCGCACACAACTTTGTGTCCCTGATAGTCTATAGACTACCAAGGAAAACATGTTTGCACACTGAAGTACGCTATTTCTAGACAGCAGCTGTCCTAATTAAGTCGTAGTTTAGGTTAGACAATTTGGTGGGAAATGAAATCAGTGATCCACTAATTCAAAGTCAGTGAATTACATGAAATCAACACTTTTACTAGCTTATCATGTTCATCTGTTAGTGCGTGTGTTTTCTTTATTTACTGCAAATATAACAAACACATATGCTAAGTACACGCAGGCCGTAGCCATAATCATCATGCGCCAAGCGCAAATAACTGAACTGTAAGGTAAAGAAAAAAAAAGACATAGAACAGATTTAATTTTCAACATATTAAGTGTAGCAACATCAACCTGTCAAATTCACCTTGCGACATTTCACTCCTGCAAACTTGTTGACCACCTTATCTAAATCGATGTTTGCAGCTAACTCTCTTTCGATAAAAAGTAACGCAAGTTGCGAGAGGCGCTCCTCGCCCATGGTGGCACGCAAGTAAGTTTTTAACAGTGCGCTACTCACAGGAATTGTGAAATATATTTTGTAACGGGTAGCCAGATTTGGGAACGCTCGATCCATGTCATTGGCTATAAGAATCCTAAAATCTGGCCAGTGGAGAGCTCATCCATCTCCAGACTTCTGCACATTTCGCAAAAGGAGCAGTATTCAGGAACATCGGAAGCAGAAACATCACTACTGTAATATATTGCCAACTCGTGTATACTTTGGACTGGCTCGGAATTAAATAAGTGTTTCGGGTTAAGCGCCTGATATTTCTTGGCCATAGATCTCGTGTCTGAAAATCGCTCTAGAATGTTGCAGAACCCGAGCTTTAATTGTTTGTTTACAGGTACAGAGCATAGTGCGGCGTATTTCTCCCTCCCCAGAAAGGAAAGTAATTTGTTTTCATTCAATAAACAAACAGGATGGGATTACTAAATGTTTGCAGGGTTGTAATGCCCTGAAAACTGTCACTTTGTACAATAAAGAACATTTTTACTAAACTGGAACACCAGCACAAGTGTTATTTAGCCTCCCATTTTTGGATGTTACAATGTGAGGTCACTAAATATTGTGAGGATTGTGCTGGTAAATGCATTGGAAATATTTAATGTGAATGATCAATGTTGGTGGCAGAAAATATTGCAGAAGGGACTATTGACCATATATTTTAATACAGGCAAGCAGGGGTTATCTTAATTTCAGTCACAAGAGCATTGTAAATAAAAGCACCCATCATCGACTTTACAAAGCAAAAAAAAAAAAACAATTATGTACTTTCCATTCTGTTAACTCCCAGATGTTTGGCAAAACCTGATCAAAACCTGAAGTCATGCAATACCAAAACTACTGAATGGCATCAAAAATGAACTGCAGCTGCATGCTCAACATTCAACTGTACTGAAAAGTTTCACTGCCTCTTCTCACTGCCTCTCCTGTTCTCCAGCTCATCCCAGCATGCAGTAGGGCTTGCAGCTGAAATCTCAGTTTGTATTTTGTTCCTTGCATTGTTCAAAGGAAAGGTTATTTCCAGAACACTTGGGAATCATTGTGTGTGTTTAAATATGAATTTGTTTAAACACTGCTGGCATCCCAAATATACTCTATACAACTGACAACACCCGTGTTCCACTGACTGCCACATCATGCAATGAACATATGTGTGACAAGCAAAAGCACAGTAATTCTATGAAGGCTGTGTGTGACTTCAAAAAAGTCATAACAAAGTTCTCGGGATACTTATGTGACTCCTCTTTGGCAACAGATGTAGTTCATTTGTAAGGATGAGAGACAATGACTATATAAAAGACTGACTGTTGAATAAGTGACCTAAGTGAAGAACACTGAGCAATGGTTATGGTCATAAAATGAACCATATTGTTTTAAACTTACACATTCTTCCTGCTTTTAGGGAACTTTATTTAACATTGTCTGTCCTTATGTTTATAATTTAGTTAAAGGAGATAGTATGTACCACTTACACCCCTGGTTCTGCGTGCAGTCAGAACCCAACCACACCATAAAACAAGAGGCAAATACTGATTAGAGATATTTAAATTTATAGTCTGCAGCAGTCTTTACCTACATAACTAGATTTACTCAATCCCAATGTAAAATTAAGGACGTGAGCTCACGCTACTAAAAAAAATGCATTAACAGCCTCTTGCCTCCCTTAGTAAATTCTCCCATGGTATTTGTAATATGTTCACGAGATAAGCGGCACCGTAGTTTACATACCAGAACTAAATATATAGCCCTTGTCATGCATAACGGTGCATGATTGCATCAAAGAGCAATTTCTAGAGATAAATTGAAAATTCTTCTTAAGGTCAAGGTCATGTAGATGTACTGTATTTCATCCCGCAACCCTCACATACCTTCAAAGTTAAACACTCAAAAAGGTACACCCCACATCTCCCCTTACTAAAGCTTACTTTATGCATATATCCCCTTACTGTATGAATCAGGTATTGTCTTCCAAATCTAAACAATATTGTGATCATTTCAGGACACATTTGTTCATACATATATTAATTCAGATGCTACATAGTTAATTCAGTGAAGGAAAGTATCTAGACACTTAACTAATCCTTCAACCACCCTCCTAAACGTGTCAGAAAATATTACAAATGCATTTACTGTATAGTATGAAAAGACCAGGATTTAAAATGTCAGATTTTTTGAACAACTTAGTCTTTATGAGAGCACAGACTCACGAAACCTGTACATTTCATATAAACAGAGACATATACAGTATGTGTATTTTTCAAATTAAAAGGTATAATAATATTAGGTATTAAAGATATTTTAATAATGCAGTTTTTTCTAATGTTTCTTGTGATGTTTTATTCACTTTTGTTCACATAAGTCATTTCATTAACAATTACACTCCTGGCACAATGACAAAAAAACAAAGTATTTACATTTTTAATTCTTACAGCATTTTAAAACATTGTATCATGAAATGCTCTAGCATTTTATCAAACATTACAACAACATATACTATTGTCTCAGATTATTTTTTTTTAATAAACATACTGAAATTTTAGCAAGTCATGTATTTACATCTGTAATCATTAAATGGTAACACTTCCTATGAATACGCTATTCATAATGCCTTATAAGCACATTTTGAATGCATTATATGCTATGCATAATATATTATAATGCACAACATAGACAGTAATATCGGCTCATCAGTGTAACTAATATAAGGTGTATTATGTATTTATAACACTAATGTTAAATGAGTGTAGTTATCAACACTAGTTATTGAGCTGTTATTAGCGTCTATATCATACATTGTAATGCATTATTCATAGCATGTAATGTGCTATAGATGTGCTTATAATGCATTATGAAGAGAGTATTCATAGAATGTGGTACGCATTAAGAGTATAAAGGTATAATTATAATTATAAATAAAGAGTATAATTCTGTTTTGATATCAAAGTATTGTGATTTAAATTAAATAAATCAGATAGTATCAACAATGACAACCAGAGTTTACTAAAGTGAAACATACTGCCACACCCTGTGAAAAACTGAGAATTCCATTACTTTATTTGTTGTATAAAATAGATTGACAGTGATATCTTACTAAGGCAATAATAATGTGCATGGTTACCAAGTATTCTACTTCTATTTTTAAGCATGCTTTAGAATGAGCAAGTGTGATTTCATTTCAATACAATGCAATACAGAATTACATTCTTCATGGGGATCTAGGAAAAGATTTCAGTCTTAAATGTTGAATCCCAGCAGCAAGTTGAGCTGATGGGCAAGTTAATTATTCCTTTGGGAGATGACTGTTTCCAGATGTTCTTGTCTCTAGCTTTATATTCAGTTCACAGCAGTAGTCACAGCATTCAATGAAGCCCACAGCAGTGCCTCTTGGATGCCTTGCAGAGGCTCTAAATGACTGAGCTGTTCTTTGCCTGCTGATGCAAGTCACTGCTGGAGCGCTTCCTTCTCCTCCAGCAGACACAAATGATGGCACTGGCAATGACGGCGGTACAGATTAAGGCGCAGGTGATCAATACGGTGTTCCTGGATAGGTGCTCCTCATTGCCGTCGGCACCGCTGTTGTCCTGTTTTGTTGGGGAAATGGTGTTGGCCGGGACAGCAGGCGTGGCGGGGGTACTCTTCTTAGGTGGTGGGGTGTGAGGCTTTCTCCTCATCTCTGTCGGAGTGACCAAGGCATGTGTGCTGGTGGAAATGATGGTGGTCAGACTCTGTGTTGTCAAAGGCATCACATCCTCATCGGTCAGGTTGGCAATCTTTGTGTTGCGCAGAGGTGCAGGTAAGAGACACAGAAGGGGGCTACTGTTCAGCACCTTTGAGGGGTAGCGCCTAATCCAGTCTCTGAGAGGCAGGATGTCCCGGTCACATCTCAGGGGGTTCTGCGTGAGAATCAACTTTTCGGCCATAACTAGGCTCTCCAGGAGCTCCTGGGGCACATTGGGCAGTGAGTTGTTATGGAGGTCCAGTTTTCTGAGGGCAGGCAGGCCATGGAATAGCTTCCCAGGAAGGGAACGGATTTGGTTGTTCTGCAGTGAGATATTCACCAACTTGGAGAGTCCAGTGAATGTGCCCTCCTCAAAGCTGGTGAGCCTGTTAGTGTGCAGGGATACCTCACCCAACTCTGTCATGCCACTAAAGGCACCAGCAGAGATAGAGCTGATACGATTGCGGCTTAGCACTAGTAGCTGTAGGTGGGTCAGATTGGTGAACACGTTGTCCTCCAGATGGGTCAGTTGGTTATCATATAACCAGAGCTCCTTGAGGGTCATGTGACCAAAAGCACCTGTGGATATGCTCTGGAGCTGGTTTTCATAGAGGGTTATTTGAATGAGGTTAGGGAGATTTGAGAAGATGCCTGCAGGAAGCAGTGATAAACGATTGTTAGACAGGTATAGTATCCTAAGTTTCTGCTGCTTGGAAAACAGGTGCTCTGGAAGGTGTTCAATCTGATTGTCCTGTAAGGACAGCTCCTCCAGGTTCACCAGGTCATTGAAGCTGCCAGCTGGGATCTCTTTAATTGTATTTCTGTTGAGTCTAAGGGCCTTCAGTTTTTCAAGTCCTCGGAATGTCTCTATTGAAAGTTGATTAATGTTGTTTCTTGCCAGTGAGATATCCTCCAGATTTGTAAGGTGGCTGAAAGCTCCATCTGGAATAGAGGTAAGGGGGTTCTTGCTCAGGTCCAGATTCTTCAAGGCCACAAGAGGCGAGAATAGGTCAGGGTGGAAGTCACGTATTTTGGTGTTGCTGAGAACAAGGGATTCAATATGCCTTAGATTTTTGAACAGTTCACCTGGGAGACTCTGAAGTTCATTTCCCAAGAGGCCAAGTACAACTAGGTTACGTGTTTCGTCAAATGTCCCGGGCAATACTACTTCTACCCTAGAATCCCTTATTACGAACATCATAAGAGACTCGGCAAAATGATTAAAATCACTGGGCTTTAAAGAGGAGAATCCAGTGTTGGCCATGAGGAGTCTAATGGTTGTAGAAGGAATGGTGCTTGGAAACTCTGAGATTGTCTGACATTGAACGCTATTGCCTGTGCATTGGCATCCATCAGGGCAACCTCCTACAACCCTGTTGGCAGCGTACACACTGAGGAGCATGAATAAGTACATGGCCAGATCCATGGACTCCTAAAAAGATCAGTGACAAGATTAAGACACTTCAGACTTTTTTGACTTCCTGCAACCTATAAAGGAAAGAGTCAGGTGAAACTGCAAAATGGTTATTGTTGCATATGATTTATACACAGGGCTGGGGAGTAACGGAATACATGTAACGGCATTATGAATTTAAAATACAAAATATGAGTAACTGTATTCCATTACAGTTACCATTTAAACTCATGGTAATCAAGTAAGTTACATTTTAAAAATATTTAGATTATTGAAGGGATTACACTGGATTTGTTTTTTTTTTTTATTTAATTTCTTTTTTTTTTCCATTTAATGTTTATTCAGTCGGAAAATCTATCCATTGATAGGCAACTCCGGGGTGTATCTCCCATATGCCCTTTACGAAAAAAAAAAAAAGCGTGCAGCCTGCCTGACTCACAAGACAATAGAATGGAGAGTGAGACAGAAAGCAATCAGCGCAACGCGTTTATGTCATGGAAATACCATGACCATTTTACTTTCAAATTTGGCAAAGGTCACAACATAACAGTACAATGCAAGCTGTGTTTGCCAGCAACCAAACTGCTATCTGCTTCAAAAGAGTCAACCTGTAACCTGAAGAAGCATATTGAAGTAAGTTCTCTTTTTCATTATTTAAGCTAATATTGATCGCTAGCTAGCTATCTTACATAGTTTGGCTGCACTGGATCAGCTATTCAGCTAGCTAGTAGGTATAGTATTAAAGATAACTAGCTAACGAGTAGATACAGTGACAAAACAAGTGAAATTTCACATGTTCAAAACTGCGATTACTCCAACAATTTTACACTACGCATAGTATACATTAAATTGTTAACCTACTCCTTTCTCACTTACAATGTATTTAGGGTGGCTCGTGCCTTTTCTAACTCATGTTTTCGTGTAATGTACAGTTTTGAATTACCATTTACAGTTCTGAAGAACCTGCGATGAAATGCCCATAGACTTAAGGGGGTGCCAAAATGTTAGCCACAGCAATGCTAAGTGAGGCTGTGTTCACATGTAGCGTCTTTTTTGAAGCTGTCAGCCTGTTTTACATAATAATCCTATGAAGTAGACCGTGTTTTCAAAAACGTCCTGAGTTTTTTTTTTTTTTTAACGCCGTCGCCAGCGTTTTTTTCTGCAGCTCAGGCCGTTTTTTTTTTTTCTCAGCTGAAAAAAATTCAACTTCTCGGGAAAAAAAAATGCCCAACGTCAAGCGCTTTTTTGACAGCTGACCAGTCACAAGCAGAGCAGTGACACCTGTCGTTTCCCATAACAACCACCAAAAATGGAGAAGGTAGGGGTGGAGAAGTTAATTGTGAGCACAGTGAACTGTACAATATGACAGTTAAACTGTATCATAACATTCATCATAAAGATGCGGTCTAGAGTCAAATTGGACGGATCCTATGAGTTTCTGGAAAGTGTTTGTGTTTACTGCCTGTCGTTAGCAAAACTAGCCCGTTAGCTAATGTTAGCTCTCTTACAATGTATAGCCAGCTAGATCGCTAACAATGTACATGCTACTGTTGTTATGGCAACAAAAGACGCTCTCAACTGCTTTTTGGAACAAATGCTGCCAGCGTTTTTTTTTTACTTGAAAAAATGCTCTGGCCAGCGTTTTTCATCAAAAAAAGACGCTATGTGTGAACACAGCCTGAACATTCTAAAAATAACAGTTCAGAACCTTAGTCGGATGAACATTCTTTAAAAAAAAAAAAGTATTTAGATTACGTTACTTACCTTGAGTAATCTAACTGAATATGTTACAAATTACATTTTAGGGCAAGTATTCTCTAATCTGTAGTGGAATACATATTAAAAGTAACCCTCCCAATCCTGTTTATACACAGTGTTGGGAAGGTTACTTTTGAAATGTAATAGGTTACAGATTACTAGTTACCCTGTTAAAAATGTAATAAGTAATGTAACTATTTTAATTACTTCATCAAAGTAATGTAACTTATTACATTTGATTACTTTTCTGATAAATTTTTTAAACTGGGCAATAAAGCTTAAAAGTCCTAAAAACATAAATTTAAACCAGGCAGTGTAAACCTCACAACAGTACTCAACACTGATTACTGTCAAACTTTTATTTTAATGTTTTGATTTGAAAGCACAACCACCAAAACAAATCACAAGTATGTAGATCACAAACAGGGCAAACTGGCAACAACTACCATTGTGTGCCCAACAAAAAGCACAGTATGCACAATTAGGACCATTAATTTAGTCTGTTGGTGCCCTGTAGAAATTTCACAACCTAATGACCTCTCCAAGTTAATATTTAATGACACAATGCTGAATTAAGTTAGTGAGTGTTATTAGATCTCACATACGCTACCTACATCACAAGAAGGACTAACGTTAGCTTTTCTATCAAAGGGTTCATAAATGGAGGTGCGGCTGTGCAAAAGGTGTCTGTTAGCTAGCTAGCAATTAATTTGTCATAAATGGAGATTAAACATAAATATGTAGCCTACTGGACGGGCACCGAGCAAAATATAGGGCTAAATTACGTCTTGAACACACATAAATAACATGGTGGGGCGGGAGGTACTTTATTTTATGTGACTGATTGCGGTTACATTAACTTACCTGTGGATGTTTCCTCAGGTTTGACATGGAGCATGTCGATGTTGACAGCATTTTCACTACTGGTAAACAAGCTTTACACTGTACAGTAATGTTAGAGCCCTTTTATGATTTCAGACAACGCTCAAAACTTGAGCGCATACTGCCAAATGAATGGAGCCTGTCTAGACGTAGAGACAGCTCCTTGTAAGCCATCCTACCCTTGATGGTTTTGCACTCAATTTGTCCCAACGGCTTTGCTGACCAGCCTTGTCCGGAAATATGCCAAAAGGTGTGTTTTAACCGAACGCGACGCGAATGCATGAAAAGTCACGGCGAAACTGCGAGCGACGCGAACTGGGTGAAATAAGCGTTGGCTTGAGTTATGTTCAACTCGAGCGAAAATTTCACCTGGCGAAAGCCAATCACCTTCAAGTAGGGCTAGAAAGCACGCCCCCTTTACACTTTGCCTTTCGAACTTGCTAGCAGCGTTGGTGTAACCAAAACTGCTTGCTCTGACGTGGCGCGAAATTCACTTGTTTATTTTTCAGGCAAGCGATCAAACCCGCGTGAGGTTAAAACACACCTAAACATAGGTGTAGATTTAGGTAGGGATGGTAGGGACAGATGTGGACAACCCCGGCTTCAGAAAGTAAATGTCCTGCCACGTATTTGTTCCACCCATGCACTACACCAGCTGAATTTAATTAGCACAACTCTTCAGGCAGGTAGAGGAGCTATTTAGTGAAATCACATTGTTTAGTGAATGGCTAGAACAAATACATGGTAGGACTTGTATTTTCTGAAGCCGGGGTTTTCCACCGCTGTCCCTACCATCCCTAGCTAAATCTACGCCTATGCACCTAAAAGAAGGCATTCCTGCACGGGGAAAAGATGCAAAGCAACAGAATGAATGTTATATTTTACATAAGCTTTTTACCGAAAAGAATATATTCGGATGTAACCCCTTTGTAATCACCAACATTTCGATTAGTAACTAATTTAATTACATATTTGTTCTCAGTAACTGTAACGGATTACAATTACATTTATTGTGTAATTTAATTACTAACGCCGTTACAACTAGTTACTCCCCAACACTGTTATGTATAAACAAGTCACAATCATTGATCATGTATAACACTGAACCACACCTATCAACATACTCTGCATCTTGACTAGGTATGTATGTAAAACAAAAACAAATGCCTTACTTCATTGCCATTTTATGGTGGACACAGCGGATTAACGTGATTTCGCCCACCCTCTTTGCAGTGTTAATAATCCTTTTAGCACACGAATTATGCGCTCCATTCCCGAGAGGGTGCGCGTATGTTGTTGTATTGAACCTTCCGTGGTGTCTGCGGGTTGACCAGCAGCACCATCAGCCAGCTTTTTAGAACTTTGCTGTACGCATACGAGAATAGCAGTGAAGATCGGTTGAACGAAACGTTTGCTAATTTGCATTTAACCCTCTGCACGCGAGTACTTCACCTGTATTTACGTTATTTCTTTTCCTGGGATTTTTGTAACCTCACAATATAATGGTGTGTGGTTCCACTTTTGTATCTTTTTTCCCCTAAACTGGCGCACCCGTTGTAAGCGCCGAGTTAAGTGTTTCCTTACATGCACAGAATCAAATACTTGCGAGCACGTAAACCCTGTCCCCTACAATATAGACAGTGTTGCAATTATAAGTATGTTAATGACAATATAACCCCATTGATCAGATAATTCACCTATGATATTTTTGTCTATTGCAAATTTAATTGCGTTTTTATTTGCACCTGCAAAGGGTCATTTTGTTAACATATACAGTACTAGTCAAAAGTTTGGACACACCTAATGGGTAACATGCATTCCAAGACATTTTGATCTAAAGACTTAAACTGAAATGCTTGAAATTTCTAAAAAATGTTTTTTTTTTTTTTTTTAAGCTACTCAGCTACTTTGAAGAACCTAAAATATGGGATAGTTTTGCACAATTTAACACTTTTTTGGTTACTCAATTATTCCGTTTGTGTTATTTCATAGTTTAGATATCTTTACTATTATTCTAAAATGTGGAAAATAGTAAAAATAATGGAAAAACCTTCTATGAGCATGTGTACTGTATATTTGGTACTGTATATTTGATACTTGTATAGTTTCATTGTTATGGCAAAAAATGGCTGAAATTTGTGTGCTTGTGTATGTGGTATGAATGGTCTGGAGTAGAGGTACAATTTGTTCCTATGTAGGAACAAATTCCAAATAAGGTAACATTTATGAGTTCCAAAACATTTGTCATTTTGATCATACACACACGCTATACGCATAAAAACATGCATACACATGGATAGTGAATCTGACCAAATGTGTTTATCAGGAAAAGTCACTCCCTTACCCATATGTTTTCTTTAAAAAATAGCATCGAACAACAAGATCCTCTGGTATTGTGAAAGAGCTTTTAAAAATATCACCACTGATTGTTTCAGATTTAGGAATTTCTGGTAATTGTTTTTGTTTGCCTCTGAGTAAGCCAAAGTGATTTAGGGAGATGTGGCAATGAAGTATTTGTTTAGTGATGTACTCATCGCATTTTCTGCCTTGCCAGGGATGACTCTCTTGGGCCTGCTGTCACATTGAAAAAAATGGTGCAGATTTGCTCAAAGGAGGCTTCTCTCTGCTGGCTGGTGAAATACGGCAGGAAAAGGCGGGTTTGAAGCAGAGCACATCTCCACAGCGTGGAGTCCTCCCGCCCCCTGCCCCTCACCAAAACACAGGAATGTGAGGCAGGCTTGCAGCAGATTTGAGACATCCTGGGCTTTGTCTGCTTTTATTGGCACAAGAGGGCCATTTGAAAGGCCTTGCCAAGGTGGTGAGCTGTTTTGGCCTTCCATGAAAAACAAATGACCAATGATGCTTTATATGGCAAGAAAATATTAAAGTACAGATGATCTCTAAAATATTTACCCACAGAGAACATCCACTATTTGAAATTAATATCTCTGTGTTCATATAATATGGTATTAAAGTAGCAGAAGCATTAACCCACATGTTGGGAGTTAATAAATATATTCTAGCCATCATAAGACATTAGATGGTTGTTTCTTTCTGCATGTATATTTCAGTGTATAATACCACTATAAATGTTTATCTTAAATTTAATCAACCCTTTAGTCCTTTTGTTTTACTGCAAGTGTTGGTTCATTCTGCCCAGCTCTTGCACATATTCATTTTGGATTGTAAATTGAGGAATAAAACCTTCCTGTTCCTCTTTGCATGTTCTGAACAACTCATCATATCGTTGCACTCTACATTACATCCTGCTTGTTATGAAAGTTCTTTTGGTAGTGACATTCTAAAATGGTTGAAAAGAAACATGCATATTAACCTGCTGGCTTGTTAGATCGGTGCAGATCTGTTCTTTGTTAGGTCGAACATCTAACTCTGTGGTGCAGTTGAATTAAATTTTCATCGTTTTTAATAAGAGGGTAAAAACATTTTGTTCCTTGCTAGTGTAATCAGTCCCAATCTCCCCAGACCACAGTCAGGACTGCGATTGAATTGCCTTCAGCCTTGTTAGACTTTTTTCAGCCAATCGTCATTTTCATGGAAATTGTTTTTTTTCCCCTTTCCAGTACGGTAGCATCAGCATTTTCAGTGAGTAAAAGGACATATGTATGTCATATTGTTTATTAAAGTTATAATACAGGGTTTATAAAAGTAAACGCAAAATCTCATCCAATGAATGTGGGATCTGCTGTTCAAATAGTTTTTAGTCCAAGAAGGTATCTGAGCTGAGAAAAGTCTTTGTGAATTTTCCCAAAATAGAATCTGTTGAAGAAATCATCAAAGCTCAAACTACTACTCAAAATTTCATTTCACTAAATCTTAGTACACTGTATTGCCTCTTCAGTGAACCACAGACTGCCGATTAGGGTCCAAAACCAAGGTCTGTTGAGGTTTGCAAATGACAAAATTAACAACATTGCAGAAATTGAGATTGCAGTCTTGCTAGCATCTGAAAGGACTCTTACTAATGTTAGGAAGCACACAGCACTACTTACCCTCTTTTTCCGCCAGTGGAGTGAGATGAGAAAGTGGGTAAGTGCTGTCTTGCTGCCAGTCTCCAGTCCCACACGCAGCTCTGTGAAATTCTGCTTCTTTTGAGCGCTCCAGAGACGGATCAGTCAGGTCCTTGCCCTCCTCTGCAGCTTTCGTCACACAGATCGTCACCTTTCCATGGGCAGCAGCATCACCCCAGTCATCATTTCCTCCCGCGTCTATGAGGAGTCTGCCTCCTTCATAGTCCTGGTTCGCTCACTCACTCGCTCGCTCACTCACTCCCTCTCTCACACATTTTTGGGAAACAGAGTATGTGGCAGAGTGCCAGCAGAACCTCACCCTTTGTACTGCTCTGTAATGGGGTCGGATGTATTGTGAGAGTGAGGCTCCTCTTGCTGACAGTGGGCTTTCCACTGGTTCAGAGGAGCTACCCTCTGTAATGACAGCCAGAGTTGGATTGTGTTTAACCACATGTGGGGGAGAGCAGAGGGGTGAGGGGCAAGAGTTCATATGTTGGAGCTGAGTAACTGCCAGTGTTGTTTAGAGGGGAGAAATAAAGCTAGTGATTGATTTGGTTTTCAAAGGGATATCAGTGCAGGAATGAGCACATGATGTGTGCAAAAAGCTATGTGTCATACACATTTTTGCTGGGAACTAGAATTTTAGTCAACATGTTTTTGTCCTTTCTGTTAGTAGAACAGAGATAAAAGCCAATTTTTTTTCTAACCTGTTTTGTCAGAAAATTATTCCCCTAAATGTGTGTGGATTTTCCATGAATAAAAATAAAACAAGGGTAACAACAGCCTATTCTTTAGGCAAATTTTGGGTGTCGCCATGTTCTTATCTCTTACACTGTAGCATTTAATTGTCAATGATTGTGTCACATTGGTAAAAACACATCTCCATGAAGACAGAACCTCGTGCATACCAGTGTGCTCATAAGTAATATCTAGCAGTCTCATGGTCCTAAAAGTAATCAGAATAGTAATCAGAGATGGTTATTTCCTCTTCTTCTTTCCTCTTCTGTTTTTTCATTAAAATTACATTTTTTCTAGAAAACCAAAACCCATCTGTCCTTTACTTCACAGGCATGGTTTGGTTTACTGTGATCTGTACCTCATAGCAGAAAAAACAAGAGCAAAGTATACGTCTGCTGTATCACTCATGGAATTTCAATGGTATTAAAACTAGTGTCGCAAAAACAAAAATAAGACGGATGATAGCCAAGAAAAATCAGCCTGTAAATGAAGTGTCTCTCTGCTATGTTGTAATACTTTTAGAAAACAAGGTTGATCAGATCAGTTATGCACTGTTTGATATCTTTGGCAATGAAACCAGCATTGTGCTTAGACAGTGAATATCCTCTGGTTAAACAGCAGTCAGACAATGTCGTTAATGTCTGATAATTCTACCGATAACTTGTTCTTGTCATTCCCCCACCCACACACACACACACACACACAAACATAAACACACACACATACATGCATTGGAGCAAGAAAGTGCCAGTTCAGTTTAGCAGGTGGAAATACCAGTGATTGGGGGAATTTGCTCCAACTGCACCCAACTTGTCTGATGTAAACTATGTTTATTTCCTGTTTGGGGTTAATGCCTAGGGTGGTTAATGGATTTAATGAGCATCTGCCATTTTATGATTAGCATGGCACTGTTTGTTCCTGAAAACAGTCATTAAACAGAGTTAAAATTGAACAGAATCAGTCTGATGGTGTTTTTGCTAAGTATTAAAACAGAACCACTGTAAAGGCAGGTTTAATGACAAAATCTTTGCACACCAATTCATAATGAACCTTTTGCTTTCTGTGTACAGCTGAACCATATATTTCATTGGAATAGTCATGTTATTTCATTGTGTAATTTGGCATGTGTATATCATTTTCAAACGACCAATACTATTTTAAGCACAAGACTGCTGTCCAGTGTAGAGATAACAGGAATACATTTGTCCTTCCTTTGTCAGTTGTTCAGTTTCCTGTCTAAGCACAAAAGATGAATTTGATGTTCTTTGTTTCTTTCCTGGACAAATTTGTGATAATATAATACATATTAGTCAATATAAAACACTCATTTTGACTGCTTGTTTATTTAAAAAATCTGATTTAATGTCCAAACAAGTCTTTAGGCAATACAGTAATACACCACTGCATTCCAACTCTAATTGGAAAGAAAGTTTGACATAGTTATTTTTATATGGTTCATACACTCTTACATGGTTGATGATTCATCCATCTCTTTCTCTAACGGCTCCTGGCCACACTTATGTTGATTCCCACAAAGCCACAAACTGAAAATGATACAATCATAGAATCTGAGTCAGGGATACCACAGTGTTCTCATTTTGGTTTCATGTCCTCTCTGAGTCCAGAGTACAGTGGGACTTCCTAATATTTAGCCAATGTCAAGAAATTGCTTAGTCTGTATAGGGCAAAAGCACTGGCTATGAGCAAACTCATCGCTGTTGCCACCAGAATGATATGTAAAGCTATCAGGAATGTGCTGTAGGGGCCACTCGGGGGCAGCATCCACAGGTAAACCCAGCCCTTGTGGCGGTTATTGTGCACAATGCTGTTTTTGGCTTCCAGTACAACAACCTCATAAAATGCTCCAGAGGAAACATAGGAACTGCCTTCTGCTGAGTGGCCTTCAGATGTTGTGTGTGGTAATGTGGGGGTGTTTGATGGAAATGTCAGGAGAATTGCAGTTGATGGAGTTGACTTAATCTTATTAGCAGCTCCTGCTGTAGAGAAATAAGAGGTTTTAAGAGACAAGGTGGGGCTTGATGTGTCCTCTGAGGGCACAGTAGCAGTGGCTATGGTGCTAGCTTCTGTAGTAGACCAGGTGACCAAACGTTTGTCTAAACTGCCAGATGTGACGATCCTGCTGACTTCTGTGGGGAAGAATGGGACCATATGACCTTCAACAGACATGCTTCCACACTGAAGGAACTCAGAGGTCAGTGAGCCCATGGTGTGGTTCAGTAATCGAGAGGGCGCTTGGCACAACACATGTTCATAATCACTGATTATGCTCTGTCTGCGGTTCATCCATCCTGCAAGATCCAGGATGTTGCAGGTGCAATTCCAGGGGTTGTTCTGCAGGGTGACTTTCCTCAGTGAAGATACCGTTGATAGAACATTGCCAGGAAGGGATTCAAAGCTGTTGTTGTGTAGACTGATGTCTGCAAGTCTTGGAAGATTGTGAAAGATATCACCTGGGAGGGAGCGAAGCTTGTTGGAATGAAGAATTAGGGAACTGAGGTTATTCAGGCCAGAGAAAATGTCATGATGCAAAGACTGTAAATTGTTTGAATGTATGTTGAGTCTATGGAGGTTGGGCAGGCAACAGAAGATATTCCTTGGCAGATGCTCCAGCTTTCTATTAATGTTGAGTGAAAGACTTTCCAGCGCAGTCATGTTAGCAAATAAATTCTCTGGGACAGTGTTTAACTCTGTTTCATACAGGTAAAACTCTTTTAGTCTTGGCACATGCCCAATGAGTTGGTCTGGTAAGAAAGTGAAAGGGTTTTTGTAGAAGGTGAGTTTAGTGAGTTTTGGCATGTAGTAGAAGCTCTCACTAGGGATATGCTGGAGCCCATTGGAGGATAAGGTGAGATTCTCTAAGTTCCCCAGGGACCAGAACAGATGGGGTGGGATGTTTTCAATCTTGTTCTTGAAGATGTCAAGTCCAAGAAGGTTTGTCAGGTTGCTGAAGGTGCCGACTTGGAAAGTTACCAACTGGTTGGAGTAGAGCGCAAGGTACCGTAGGCTAGTCAAAGAGCCAAATATGGTACCAGGAAGTTTGCTCAGAAAATTTTGTGCCAAATTCAGGAAGCGAAGGCTGACAAGGTTCCGAAAGCTGTCTCTGTCAAGGTGCGTGAGGAGGTTTTTGCTGAGGTCCAGCTGGGTCAGATTCAGAAGGGCATCAAATAAGCCTGGCTGAAATGACACTAGCTGGTTGGTGTCAAGAAACAACTGCTCAAGATCACCCAGATTGCCAAACACTTGAAGGGGTAAGAAGGAGAGCTCGTTGGATGATAACTTCAGGGAGCGGAGCTGTGGCACCAAGTCGAATGCTGCAGGGTGGATGGTTTTTAGAGGACCATGACTGACTCCCAGTCGGAGCAAAAATGGCAACTGCTGGAGGCTTCGCTCACCCAGAGCCGTTATCTGAGTCCGAACCAAATACAGGAGGTTTGTATTGACAGGTATTGGGGAGGGCACATCTGTGATTCCCCCCCGGCACTGCACTGCACCATTCTCGTAGCATTGGCAGGCACCAGGGCAGCTGTTGCCATGGCTTAGCTGCTGACCAAGCAGGAACAACAGGAAAACAAACCACATGGCTCCTGGGGAATGGCACAAGACACAAAACTGTAAATGGAAGAGCCTGTATGAAATTGAATGCTTATTTACCAACCAATTCATGACTGAAATCATACCAACTCATGGCAAAAATGGTAATTCATTGTTTGAATCTGAATTTGACTGCAATAACAATATTCTTTTTCACTTTCAAATTATTCCAGAAAGCCACATTCAGTCCCAGCTAATTTTTCCTCCCTATAAATTCTTAACCCTTACATAGATACTATGATGCACTCTTCATTAGTGTTGAGATGAGCCATGTGGTAAAAATGAGTGGAATTAACAAAAATGTACAGTTTTTGCTCTGCAGTCTAGTAGCAAAACACTACCCTGTGCTAGCCAGTATTTCAACATACGTTGCTCATTTTGAATGATGCAACATTCTCCGTAACATGCTGAACTGCAAGATACCAAGAATGTTGACCTTTGGGAGAAACTTTATTATCTATATATAACTTTTTCATATATTTGACATTTTGTAATTGTCATTAGTTGTTTCATCTTTGTCCAGTATCATGTGAAGAGATCTCAAACTGTACAATTTTTGTTTCTCAAGCAAAATTCCAGTTTGTGATATTATAAAGTTTGATATTTCTGTTGAAATTTAGGTCCTAATTGGAAATTGCACTCATAATACAGTTTGATTGCTTATTAAGACACAACATTTGTGAAAAAAATCTCTCCTACCTTTGAATGTAGAACAAGCAGCACCAGCAACGAATAAGTCTGACTCTTAATTATCATATCCCAATTCCCTTTATATAGGATGCTTAATGGGGGAAAAGCGACATTTCCGTTTCCCCCCAGCTTATCGGGGCTGGAGGGTGCTATCGGCAGGGGCCTGCATCCACATAACTGTTGTGAATGTCCTGAGATAAGACAGCACTGCCACAATAAGTCAGATGTCTAATATTGTGTAAGTCTGTGGACCAAGTTTGTTGATGATGGTCCCTTGTAGTTTTAAAATGCATTGTTAGCTGGGATCTGAATTTGAGATTTTTTTTTTTTGGATTGATTGATTGCATGATTGATTGACTGGCTGCAGATACTCAAATCCAATTGTGTGCATGTTTGTACATGTTTGTGTAACAAAGGGTCTCTGGGAAAAGAGTTGCTGAGTGGTTTATCACTCTTCTATCCATGTCATCTCCCTCTGATTCCCCTGCACCAGGTTAATGAATGGTTCCAGGACCTGTTACTCACCGATTATTCATTGGCTCATACACAGATGGTGTGAAGCTCTCTCTCACCCTGCCACAGCTCGACAGTTTTGCGCCACTCATCAGAACAGGCAGCTTTCCTTCCTCCACACCAAGCCGAAAGTCTGCATCATTGAGATAAAACCTTATCCATGACGTTGCCTATTGTTCTGGTACAGCATGCCGCACAGTGACTCACAGCAGGGATGCAGACCAGCAGAGTTACACAGAGCAGAGGGCAATGACAGTTAATCCAACATGGAAAACAATCCAATATGACCTGTCATACCTCAGGATTCATCAGTATTGTAACAGCATGAAGATCAACCAGGCATGTTCATAAACTGCAGATGTGTTTTTCAATCTAAAAGAATCTAGCAGTTTCAGTTATTTATTTGAATTTGAGTGATGTTCCTTGTTGTAGACGTAATGGTCACATTGCTATCAGCTTTCTAAGGTATGTCAAAAGTGGGTAAAGTTGTGAATTGATGCCCCTTGTGCTACAATCTTGTGATCACTCCCTACCTTTTGCTCATTATATTGAACTCTTAACCTCTTAAAATTTATCTTAATCACAGAGTCCTTCCTTTTCTAACCATTTGACCTCATCCAAACTCATTGGATGCCCACACAATGGGCCACATTCATTGTTCATGCATGTGAACTTTTTTGTGCATATAGTGTGCATACAATCCAAATCACAATCATTTTGGCATTCATCAATTTCTTCTTACCTGGAATTTGTTCCTACGTACAAACAAATTTCACATGCGCTGTAGAGGATGTTATTTTGCCATTCCAAAAAAAAGTGTACAAGTACCAAATTTATGTGTGGAAAAAAATTACCCTTAGCTGTTGAAATACTTAAAAACACAATTCAGTTTGAAATAAACCAAAAATATACTAACTATTCTCATCATATATCTACATATACATACAGCACACTGTCAGTCTGCTGAAAGCCTGGTGGTCGCAGAAGACTGCACCCTTTTGTATACAACAGAGAAGTTGTGCAATATTACACTGGCTCGCTATGTCCTCCACACTATGGCCATGAAAGATGGCATTCATTCGCCATCAGATGAACAGCAACTAGAGCCCAAATTGCATTTACATATGCTAATTACAGATAACATGCACGACCATCTAATTTAGTTGGGATTCATCATCATACCAATGAGGGTAAGAACAAGATTGGATCTTTACAGATGTTTCATGAACCCAGCATGACTTTTTCATGCGCACTTTTCCCAAGAACAAAACACAATAAGAACATTTAGATGAATGATGCCCAATAATTCTGTCTGGGCTATCCTTCCCTCTATTGCTCTGTGTTCTGTTCATGTAATATAAAGCAATTCCTAATTTCCCCACATGCTCAGCTCTGTTTGCTGTTTTCTGATATATATTGTTTTTGCCTACGTATGCGTAAACCATTCTGTCCTTCTCTGTTTTCAGTAGAGCATTCCCTTTCTGTGCATTCAGTGTGGTGGCGTGGTGCTGGTGCAGCTTTTGTGATTATTGTAAATGTGGAGAGGGCGAGAAGGCGCTGGGGTGCTCAACAACTGGCCGCGGCTGCCACGGCTGCAGCTAAAAGCATGGACACAATGCACCTCTTTAGTCTAGATTTTGCTCATAAATATAAAATGATTGTCTCTTGAATAGTAAATCAGCATGGTTAAAAGTGTTAAATAATAACCAGAGCAAAAACAACCATCATGATGCTCATTATAACCTTATTATCGTCATTATTATCCTACCACACAAAGAAGGCTGCAAACCCGGCCAAAGGCAACTGTAGGAAGGGGATGTAACAATGATTTTGAAACAGGATACTCATCATAAATCTGTGTGAAAGTTTGTAGTTTTAATGGCAAGGATGGGAAACACATTTTATTCATGCTTCATTCAAGTCACAGATGAGTAGTGTTTTGGTGTAGTGGTAGGGATCAGGGCTTATAATTGAAATGTTGCAGGTTCCCCACTGGGGCGCTGTTGTACACATCTTGTAATGATAAATGTTACTTGTTTTCTTTTTCATTTCTTTCTTAAATGAGTATGACTAGGACACCTACCATGGCTAAACTTTTGCAATAATGTGCCCAAAAGCATTAATGAATTTAACATATTTTGCAATACATATGTTGCAATCCAGCAGCACTTCCGACAGTTATTTTTCCTGCCCTAAACTGCTTATGCAAGTCAAACAGCCTTGAAATATCTGGGTGTCATCTCAAAAGAAGTCTTTTAGAATCTTACAGGAAATTTCTTAACCTTACACAATGATTCTGTGGAAGGAGTAAACTTTTTCACAACTGTGTGCAGTCTGGGTTTTGCTGATTATTGCAACAGCCCTTACAGACCACTTAAAAATAAAACCTTTTTTGGCATTGCCAAATGTGCACCAGGCTCATCTCATTGTGACATTCTCTGAACTTGCACACAAGCACTGTGGTGAGACAAATGGAATCTTCTAATCCACCCGCACATGGCTGTGGAGGAAGAATCTTTTTAGGAGGTTAACACAGCAAAGTCATTTATTACAAGTGTACTTGGAGACTAATGCATTAAAGCACATACAAAAGGTACAGTATGCAGAAGTCTGCCACTGGGGAACCCCCAGATATAGTCTAAAGGCAAGTGTAACAATGTCTGGGAGCCAATCAAAATAGAAGCATTAAACATCATCCAATAGTAATGTGTGTGATCATTGCCATAGTTACAACAGTCCAATCATTAGAGAGACTTGTCTCCTAGGGATGGGAATTGATAAGATTTTATCAATATCAATGCCATTGTTGATTCTGCTTATCGATCCAATTCTTAATCGATTTCCTTATTGAATCCTGATAATTTTTCTGTGTGGAAAAAAGTAGTCCTACATGGTTTTCAGCACCAAACCAGCTGTTTTATTATCTCACTGAACACAATCTCCTCCTGACACTTGACTTGAACATGTTGAATAATAAATTGAACAATAACTTACAAATCCTCCTTTTCTTGAAAGGATATACAATGTGGAAAACAAACTATGAATAATAAATAAGATTAAAGATTTAATTTGAAACATTTAAGAGAAAGCTTTGGGATTACCAAATTGCCATCCTTGTTATTTTGAGCATTTAAAGTAATTTAAATCGATAAATGCCATCCTTGTTAATTATACAATCTCACGTTGTCGCTTTCGCAAGCACACAAACTACAGACAACTGCGCTGTTTCGTGAGCATAATCATTTATTTACGACTGGTGTCAATTATTCTGTGAATTATTTGTTTTATTGTTAATCAAGGAGGATAAAGGGGAACAGGCTGAAAGTAATGATAGATTTAAAGGTAATGTTTCAGCTTCCCCTGTTTCCAGCTCACCCGCCGCCACTGATAATAGGCAACACCCTAAAACATTGTATAGACTAGTCTAACATTATACGTCTGCATTAAGATGTAGCCTGGCTTATATAAATGTCCACGAAAGCATTTAACCACCTACCGAAAATCTGGTTGTTCTACTGTAGAGAAAGCATGTAAACCTTTCACCACGAACTTTGTCACCACTCGGTGACACTCGTTCACCCTCTCCTCATTTAGCTTAGCTCCCAGAGCAGCGACCGTGAAAGGGCTTTGCTTTTCTTGACTCGGACCCGAAGTCGAGCAGCCTGCTGCCTGGGAGCTATCGCTTTCATCAACAGCCTGCCTGTCATCATCTAAAATGGATGAAACGAGAATATTTGTACATAATACGTTTTCAGTTCTGATTTGTTAGAATATGCCTGTTGCTTGTAAGACGCCAGTATGCCAGTGATATTACCCTCGTCAACATTCCTGGAACTTAATACCATGTTGGGTAGACAGATGTTTTAGCATATTGCTTGTATTTGCACCCTATCACGAAATAACAGCCTTGCACTTATTACAAACGGCATAATTTTCGTCTCTTTTAGTGAAATGCAGCCAAGCTTTGGATCGCCTCCTCCTCTCCATGATTCCCTCTTAAAGCTTGAACTGGTAGAGTGTGACGTCATGTCGCGCGACGCAGAAACGTGTAGGAAAACGTCATGCTAGGAGCAGGAGCATCATTTAGAGGAATCGATAACGTCGGAGGCAAACAATTCCGATGGGTCGTAAAAATTAGAACCGGTTCTCAGTCGGAACCGGTTGTCAATTCCCGCCCCTATTGTCTCCAGTACAGAACTTCAAAAACGGGATAAAAAGCTCAGGTGCACCCGTTGGACCCCTTAGATGGGCGGTAATGAGCAGATAACTCTCTCTAAAAAAAAACATGGTCACACAGGGTAATTTAAGGTCAACCATTTTCCACTTCCACACTCCCCCCTTTTGTGCTTTTTAAGTGCAACACCTTGAACTTTCATCCTGCAGAGGGCCTCAAAGGCTTCTTCAAAAGTTTCTTCTGGTTTAGTAGAGGTGTACATTAACAAGGCCCTATGGACAGTTATACAGTTATACGCTCACAGACACACTTAATCAGTAGGAAGAGCAATCAGAACAGTAAAATAATTCCACCGATTAGAAGAATGGCTTGTACAATAGTTGATCCCAGGCTACCAAGGGACCCATTAAGCTAATGAAATAAAGACCACCCTTTTGGTATCTCATGCAGTTTTGCCGCCCCATTATGTATATGGTAAGCCAGATCATCAATCTATTGTGAGTTTTCAGGTATATACATACAACACTCTTTCCCAATGAGTGCACGGGGGCCTCCTTGGGCTGTCAAGAGGTAGTAAAATGCCAGAGGGTTTTGTAGTGCTGGTGTGCAGAGAAAAGCCATCTCAGCTAAGACCCTCTGGAAGGCTTTAGATGTGTCATTGTTGACTTTTTTGAGCACTTTGGCCACTTGCCTGACCTTTAGGATGGTGTGACCGACCCTATTCATAGATTCGCTGCTATCATGTTTCCTATCTCCTTCAGAGATAACTTGGTTAAGGTGTCTGAGATGTGGAGGCCCTGGGAGCATAGGCAAATGCCTAACAGCAGCTAATACATGAAAACACCAACACAGCAGGAGCCAGACCAATTAATAGGTAGCCAAGAATAAGCATGCTTTCCACGGATAAAATATGTGCGATTAACAGCGGCAGGCCATCGAAATTCTTGTGGGCCTAAAGTAGGCTGGACCCGTATATTTTGTGAAAACCTAGAGCAAGGGGGCGCTTCAGTCAGGTCAGCATAATAAGAGCATTTGCTGTAACCCACTGGATTTTCTCCTTTCTTTCTATTGGCCTTCGGACCCAAACTGCTGACCTACTTGACCCGTGTGCCCACCCACAATCGTTAAACATAATTTGGAAAATACTACAGGCTGTATGATTAAACGAGTCTGGTGCTCATTCATGGATAGCAGCCCATTCATCACAGCAATCAGTCCAATTAAATTAAAGGGAACAGGAAGAAGAAGTAGTCCTGCAGTAACAGTTAAGGCCTGTGATGACAAACCCAGCAGTACATTTGATTGACAGAATCTACAGACTTCATCAGCAGCAGGAAGATGTTTTCATGAATGCTTCTCTGATGGCAATGATGGTGAGTAACAGTGTAGGTATCAGGAGGGGAGGTTGCTAGCACTTCATTCTCTAAGTGGTGTGTGATGTAAGTGAGCTTTGTGCTCTTTGTCTGCTTCTGGGCCTCTGCTTTAGGCCTGTGTGGGTCCTGGTGGCAAAGGACTCTCTTCCTTTCTCAGTTAAGAGGGGGATGGTGAGGCCCAGGCATCCCATGCACAGTAGATAAGTTACCTACTGGCAGAAAGTGCAGGCCTTTGGTGCCTTCATGGTAGACTTGTTTTCTTACAATGTAAGGCATGGACCCAGGCACTTCACCCTTCACACTGGACACGGGTGTTTCAACAGCTGTTTCTGCACAATGTTTTGACAGTTAGTTTTCAGAAAACTTTTGTGTTTCTACCAGCCCTGCAGACTGAGGAAGATGGGGACAATGGAGATTCTGTCTAATTTGCAGAGCAGCACTTAGCTCCTTCATTACCTGCCCTGTGAAATGAGTTCCCCTATCACTATCAATAGTGAGGGGTATCCGAAACCTGCAGATGAAGTCTTTCAGCAGCAGCTTTGCTATATGGCTAAGCTTCAGGCCATTTAGAAAACGTATCCAGAATCACCAGAATATATTCATATCCACAACATTTAAATAAAATCAATCTGAAGATTTACAAAAGGTCCCCAGGGGGTTGGCGTGCAGCTTGAGTAGCAGGCACCATTTTGCCTGTGTTATGCTGTTGGCAGATGGCAGATCTCTGACACTGTTTAGCAAAAAGGCCAAATTTTGGAGTGTATCATTCTCTCAGCTGCCACCATACCCTCTTTGCTCTCATGTGCCATGCCATGGCACTACCAGGTGGCAATCCTGAGAGCACCAGATCCCATCAAGGTATAATCTACAGAGGTGTTTGACCCAGAGTTCTTTCTCCTTCTCATCAGTTGCTCCCTGGAGGAGAGCAATGGCAGGACATGAGACAGGGTCAGAAATTGGAAGTAGAGGACAAAGAGGCACCAGAGTTGTTGGGGATTCAGCCGCCTCATTAGCAGCTTGGTCTGCTAGAGCATTACCTTTCGTGACATCATCATCATTTGGTGTGCCTGGAATTGAATAAATGAAATAGATTTTGGCAGGAGAATGGCCTATAGGAGATTGTACACTAGGAAACCGTTGCAAACAGAAGTACCAGAGGAGGTAAGAAAACCTCTGTTTTTCCATAAGGAGCTATAGTCATGGGTGAAACTGTCCTTTTCGTGGCTGAAGAGAAGGAAGGGCTCTTGATAGTCTGGCAATCCTAGAGCAGGAGCCGCAGATAAAGGCTGCCTCTTTCTCATCCGTCCACTCAGGAGGTCATGGCCTAGGCAACGGATGCCTGGGAGGCAGAACTTTAACTTTTTCTTGAACGCCTTGTGTCCTTTCTCTGCCAAAGCACTAAGGAGGATAAGGAAGTCCTGGAGACAGGCTGCCTTATCAGGGGAGACCAAACAAAGGTTGTCTCAATATTGTACTAGAAAATGCAGTCCTCTAAATCACCCCTTAATGTTTGGCAGGAAGATGAAAGTGCTACAACCTTGAGGTAGTCACGTACAAGTGTATTGTCTTCCCTTATAGGAGAAGACAATAGGTCCTGACTGTCTGGGTGAGTTGGAACTGAGAGAAATGCAGAACACAAATCAACAGCAAAATAAGAGGTGGAGGCGGCAATACAGGAAAGATGACAGCAGGATTAGGAACTTCTGTCCACAGCTCTCAGATCCTGAACAAACCTGTAAGTATTTTCCCCAGCATCTTAACAAGCAGAATGGGGGTGTTGCAAGGGCTAGTAGAGGTGATAATGATACCTTGTTCTAATAGTGAGGTGATAACATGTTCAGTTACTTTATCTGATTCACGACTGAGAAGGTATCGGGCCTTTTTAGGCAATGGCTTACTCGGGTTGACCTTGATCGTAACAGGAGATCCAGTTTTCATTTTACCGATGTCGTTGGCATGGATGGACCACAGAATGGGAGGAATGGAACTGAGAGCGTCCATGTGGTCACCATCCTTTTGTCCATTTTTGTTTACCTGACTCTGCAAAACCACTAGAACAACATCAGTATCAACATGGGGTGTTTCCAGAAACACCCCATCAGGGTTACAAAATCTAGTAGATCGCAGCATAGCAGATTCAAAAGGGGCTCAAGAGGAAGGCAGGTTCCAAAAGAAGCTCTGTAAAGACTGGGAAGGGTTGAGAAACATTGTGGAGAATTTCTTTGATTAGCTATACCCACAGCTCATACAATTTTATCAGTTACTTCTACAGGAGAGAATTCAGACAGTTTCAGGGTCAACATGCTGGCTCTTGTGTCAACTAAGCACTTTGTTTCCATGTAATTTATCACAATTAACATGAGGTCCCATTTGATCTGCCAGCATTAAGGGGCGAGTGATGATGTCAGCACCCTCTAGGCCCCCTAGTTCAGGTGGGTTAGAGGAAGGATTTTTCATAGTGTAGCCCGTACTTTGTGGAGGGGTTTGCATTCTGTTTGGACATTCACTTTTCCAGTGGCCAGGCTGTTTACAATAGTGACACATCTGACTCTAAGATTGACCTCTTCCTCCTGCATGCCTCTCTCTTTCCCTGAAACCCTACACATACGATCTCTACCTTTCTGCTTATGCTGTGCTTATGCTGTAGTTTCTCAGTTTATAATGCCATCAGATTAGCCTCGTTTGCCTGCAACTAACTCAGGTGTAGGCTTAGATTCCCAACCTATGCAAGATGTTGTTGAACCTTGACAACTATTAATCTTTTCTTTCACTGATTTTAGTTCTTTAGTTTTGTCATGTAATCCTTTAAACTCAGTTTTGATCTATTTTGTCATTTCAAAGCCTTTGCATGCCGATCAGTATACGCTTTCCATTGTTCTCTGCCTTTATTTTCTAATGCTCCTCTGGAGTTTTATCCAAGTTAAAACTCCCTACTTTGGGAAATTGTAGTTGTATACCAATTCCATTTACCCAAATATTTTCATGTGAGGGTGTTACGGTGCCATAATTGTAATACATATATGCAGCAGGGGTACCCCTTGGTGGCAGTTTACATTGTTCCTGCCCTGTCTTAAGTTCTATGCTGACATTTATAAGGCTGACATTTGAACCAGCCTCTCTCACAGTAACCACTAACTTCACAGTCTATTCACTTACTCAGACCTTGAGCGTTCATGTAAACCAGTTTCCCGAAGTTTCCCAACTTCAAATGCCCATATACCAGACATGCTTATCCTAAGGAATATATTTCTATCAGCCCTTTTATGGTAAATGCAAAGCAATTTCACAACTGACAGGAGTTCAACCAGGCCTAACCAGTTCAGACAAAGAGTTATTAGCCACTTGGAGAAGTGCAAAGCAATTCTATTGCGAATACATCTCATTTATCAGGACAATAACCCCAGGGATACCGTTCCCCTATAGCATCTTATGGGGATACTTTTCCCCTATGGCCCCTCACTACAGACACTACAGACTGGGCCAGACCCGATGATCTTTGCTGTATGACAACGAAACAAAGTTTGAATGGTGTAAGTGGCCATGATCCCAACAGGAATCCTGGTCACCCACATCAGACATAACTAAGAGGGATTTTAAAGGGCCCCTTACCTTTTCCTATGTTTGGCACATAGTGTCTTGTGTGGGAAGTCCAGGGTCCTGCAGAACGTGTCGCACGTGTTGCCACCTGGGTCACATCACCAAGAATTGTGGAGGAAAAATCACACTTCAGTCTGTTTAAGAGGTCAATACATCGAAGTCATTTAGTACAAGTGCACTTGAAGACCGATGCATTAAAGTACTTACAAAAGGTACAATATGCAGAAGTCTGCCACTGGGGAGGGGCTACTGTGGACTGACGAATAGTTGTTTATTGTAGAGAAGCTGTAGAGATACTTCTCCAACAAACGAGCCCAAAAGAACAAAAGTTTAAAGACCAATAATTTATTTTGAAACCAGACAAAGAAACCAGCCTATTCAAACCAGTAGCAGGGACAAAGTGAACCTCCCCCCTGCTCTCAAGACATACCTATATTTAATCAAGCCTCCATTAGCAAGGTGTGGCTCATTATCCAATAGGCTGGCTCCCCAACAAATTGCCAACATGTGCACCTAATTCACAAATGATTGATACACAATTGACAAGTAGCATTTAGGGAGAGGTGGTGAAGATTCTCCTTCACATTTATGCTTTATATTGGATCTTGCAAGGGATAAGCTTTCCCATTTCTGATTAATGTAAAGGCATGTGTTGACCAAATAATGCTTTATCGGAGATGGCTACAAAAGCATTTTTTCAGTGTATGTATTTTATTGAAAGAATATAAAAATAGAGAAAACAGAGGAATAAATTTATAACATATAATTTATAACAATATCATTAAGTTTCCTCTGTCCATGTCTGTCAGGTCAATAAAAGCACTGGTGGTGCTACAAAAATCATGCATCTTTATCTAGATGAATATGCTAAGTGCTCAATGGTAACTAGTTAGCTAGTTAGCCAGCATGCCTTGACTTTGCCTATTCATTTTGGCTATGTTCACACTGTCAGTCCAAATCCAATTTTTTGCATATCCGATCAGAATCCGATCTTCCTGATTGACTGTCCGCATTATATAGTGCAAGTGATCAGACCCGATCTGTGTGTCTGGTTGGCAATACTCATTTTCTTATCCACATTGGTTGCTATAGTAATGACATTGCACCCGGAAGTAGAAGTAGTTAGCATAAACAAAACAAACTGGAGGGTAATGAAATGGGCTTGCTTATTTACAACAGGGCAATGTGGAGCCATGGCGCAAGTTCTATAAAAATAATGAGACAGTGTCAGAGATGGAGGAGGCGACAATTCTGTCAAACACATGTTAGCTCCAGCTCTGACTACGACCTACAACCGCTCATCAATGGCTCCCTCTGCCACCAAACTAGCATGTTTCCTGTACGTGTGACGTACACGTGAACTTTACGTGGTGTCAAAAGTCACATACGTAAAAAAAAAAAAAAAAAACACCTGAAATCCGATGGGAGCATTCAGACCTAAACGGATGTGCAAAAATGTGATTTGAGTCGGATTTCGTGATTTTTGGCTGTTCAGACTTGCTACATATGATCGGATTCCAATCGGATATGCACATAAATCGGATTTGGACTGACAGTGTGAACATAGCCTTTGTCTGCAGCAGCAGAGACTGTGGTCTGCTAGAACTGTTGGCTAGGATGATGTCACCCGTAACCCCAATGGATAGCAGATTCTTTAGTAACAGTGGACATTGTGAAGCAAAAACTAAGGCTTTGGAATAGTTTATTTCGAATACATACAAAATCTGTGACAGAACATGTTTCATTGAATGACTCATGCCTAGCTATGTC
Source organism: Megalops atlanticus (assembly GCA_019176425.1). Classification (NCBI taxonomy): domain Eukaryota; kingdom Metazoa; phylum Chordata; class Actinopteri; order Elopiformes; family Megalopidae; genus Megalops; species Megalops atlanticus. The sequence continues at coordinate 37,722,437 of CM032876.1, forward strand.
ACTGGAAGATAAGTTCATTGTGTGAATCTCAAAAAAATACTAAACTATAATACCTATAAAAAATTTTTAAGTCTCTGTGGCTAATGTAGTTTAACCCAAGCACATCCCTCTCTGTGTCAATGGTCCTAAATATTCCCCAAACGCCCTCCATGGGTAATAGGTTGTCCACTGCAGACCATGCAACTTAGCTAATTGCCACTCCAAAGCAAGTCAAGGGTAAGGAAGCATACTTGTCCACCATAAACAAATGAGGTGTAAGACCAGCTTACCTTATTATCATATCCAAGGCAGAAAAACAGAAGTGAATGAATGAATGAATGAATGAATGAAGACATTATCCTTATCCTTATTTATCTATGCATTAATTATCAACATTGATTATTAATTCATTTAATCTTAACATTATTTACAAATAATGTTGTAATGCTATCACTTTATTCAAAATGCTACATGATTTCCGAAGTATGCAGCATTGTGGGGAGCATTACTGTCATCATCATCATCATCATCATCATCATCATCATCGTTATCATCCTCAAATAAAGTCGGTAACTTTCAGATGAGCATCTTAACGTTGGGCCACGATGACCGTTAGGCCTACTGTTCGTGCTATAAACCCTCCCTTTCCCCTGCGATGACTGCATTTTTTAAGCACTTTTGCCACTAGGAGGAGACCAAGATTAGGCGTATAATGTGCAGCAATCATCCAAGGTGTTTCAGTTTCCTTTTGTCTTCTGCACGTCCAGACACTGGGTTATGTTTATTCATAGAATTTTACTGTCTTTTTCCAAGACCTGCTTTCTGAACTTAAGAAAACCCATACTCAAAGTAAATGCAAAAAGCACATCTGATATGAAATGATGTCATTATGGTTTTGGACACACATAAGAAGTTTAATATACAAAAATATGATTTTTCATCTACCTGCCGTTGTTGATAATAATTTCAGACTTAAATTTAAAAAGCTTAGACCAGTGTTTCTCAACCCTGTTCCTCGCGGCACCCTGTCCTACATAGCTTCTATCTATCCTTGCTGCTTGATTAAATCAGCTCAGCTAATAAAATGTGCCACTGGTGAGTTCAGTCAGGTAGGTAGAGCAAGGATACATAGAAGATATGCAGGACAGGGTGCCGCGAGGAGCAGGGTTGAGAAACACTGGCTTACACATTGTTTTGTTTTGCTCTCTTTTCATTGTAAGAGACAGGAATCATATGTATTTCACTGCAAGATTAAATACAATATTAATAAAGAAAAATCTCAACTCTCTCTGCAGAACTAAAATGGATTTCTTTTCTTTATTTATTCAAATGTTAAAATGTTTGACATGAAAGTTATTCACTATGTTTATAATGTTAGTGTTTGGCTGATGCAGTCTTGGTAGACAATGTATGATAGAACCTGAGCATTAATTAATATAGTCTATAGGTCTGAGATGACACTGCATATCTATGCATTATTATTCCCATGACTGTTCATAGTTCCATGGGATATGGTGAGCTGGTATCAACATATCGACATTCTATGTCTTCTTACTGTCTGTTACACACAGTACTTCCAGAAGCTGCCTGTCAAAAAGGACTAGTCATTCTCACCTCCAAGCAAAACATTCCAGCAAAGAGAATGTACAGACATATGTGCAGGGTATACCGTATGTAATGTTATATTCTAAAATTGCATCTATGCTAAGGATTGAGTTATTTTTTCAAATTGATATCAGGACTCAGGAGGAAAGCTAAATCAAATCTGAAGAAAGCCAAATGCCCTATTATAAGCCAACAATGTCACTTGTCTACCTGGCTAATGCTATTTTCATAAAGGATGAAAAGATAGTTCCTTAGATTCCACTTCTGTCATATATACCTCTTTTGCTGGTCTGAGACATCTTTGTCCTTATGGCATTTGAGACCATTCAAGGTCTTTTCTCAAAGGCTCCAGCTGAAAGATGGCCAGAAGAAACCTTGAGACATAACAGAATGCTTTAACAGTGCACAAGGCTGAGTCTAACAGCGCAGATTTTACATTCAGCCTCACTGAATGTATACATACCTCAATTACAAGGCCACAGAATCCAAGTTGTCTACCAAGCTGAATTAAAGCAGAGCAGCTCTCAATTTAAGCCCCTCTCCTTGTTGAGATATTTGCTGCTGACGCTTAGAAAAGTTATGATGTAAAAAAACACAAATGCCACAGAAAGCAGAACCAGTTCACTCTTCCACAATAATGGGTATTATTAGCATTTCCTATGCCAATGTCAGCAAATGTCTCCTCTTACAGATGTATGATGAGTGGCATTATTTGTTTATGGTTGAAGGCTGCTATACATAGAGAAGCGATGTGCAAAAGAGACTTCAGTCTCCCATTAAAGGTATCAAAACAAGCATTGAGCAGGAAACAAGTGTGTGTGTGTGTGTGTGTGTGTGTGTGTGTGTGTGTGTGTGTGTGTGTGTGAGTGTGTGTGTATCAAGCAGGCAGTTCAATCATTTACTAGACTTAGTAGGTCCCGCAGGTGTATCTTCCATGGTGCTGAAACATTTTATTTTGTAATCTCATCATATATTGTGAAATTATGTATGAGCTCTTTGCACAATTAATTGTTTATGATTTGCGTATGAATTGCTGTTTGTTCATCCTTCTGTGTATAATATCTGATTAATTAAGGTGTCTCCCTCACTCCCTCTCTGACTTATCTTATCTGACATTTTGTAGCATCATACGTCTGACATGGTTACAAATAAAGATTTATGTTTCAGTGCTGACTTACCAACCTCTGTGGCATGCCCACGGCTGGATATACAAATTTTGTCTCTGTTGCTACAGCACAATCCCATCCTATTGCCATGTGTGAGATTTGATCAGGAACTACGTGCATCTGACATGCAAAGAGGAAACAGATGTCACAGACCTACCATGCACATGTCAGCCCACTGGGACAGCTGTGGGTGTAAGACACAAAGGAAGAGGCAGCTGATCGATAAAACCCTGTGACCTCCCCACATTGCACCTCCCAATTCCTCCTCTCCTCATTGTGACACAGTGTCTCATATTGGCCCTCGCAGAAAGAAACAGATTTCTTAAATCTGAAAGGATTCTCTCTCCCTCTCTTGTTCTCATTGAGCGCAATGCCTTATGTAAAATGTCAAATTAGCTTTTCATGCTTGTGTATTTATATTTTGTCATTTATCAGATGCTCCATGGCAGTACTTGCTCCATGGCAAGGACGGAACTGGGCTGCGTGGCTACAAAGGGGAGGGACAGTCAGTTGCCCTGAAATTGCAGATGCAGAACTGAATGACCTGGCTGGTATGTAGGGTCTGATGATGGATTGAAAAAAAGGAGGAGTCATTCCCCTCACTGCTTGGTAGGTGAACACAAGCCTGCTTTAAGACAGAGGAGAATCAACCAGTGATAAATGGGAGACGATCGGGTGAGTTTGTCTGTAGAAGAGAAGGGGCTGGATCCAATGGAATAGGTGGTTAGGCAATAAGGCATCTGAAGTTCTGAAGTGTCAGCATCAATAATAGGAGACAATGCAGAGAATAAAGATAGACCAAGGCAGACATGGATCAGCTGGTGGCTAAGTGACTGGATTGTGGGTAGGTTGAGGATGACAACAACCTTCTCATCAAAGTATGACAAAGTCATTTGTAGTGAGAGAGGAGGGAGGTGAGGTATGGGTGAGATGAGAAGGGAAAAGAAGGTGGAAAGCAGTTTGTGGGGGTTAGAGGATGACTCCTGAATTTTGTTTCTGCAATCAATAAGATACCTTAGCAGGTGGGACAGTGGATGAAAAGGTGGAGAGAGGAGTCTAGTATGAAGACATTTTTGTTTTTCTTTCACTTTCCTTCTGCCACCCCTAGGTCGACCCTGCTGGCATGGAGTGTGTTGACCACTGTACACTGGATTTACAGACTTTCAAAAAAAGCTTTTGATTCAATCCAGCATGAGGAATAGTTGTATAAAATAATTGAAAGTGGTAAATGAGGTTAATTATAATAGAATAATAGATTTTTATATATTTAACGCTTTTCAAATATACAATACGATGAAATCAACGTACACAGAAAATGAGTGAATTACAATTGGCAATTGCATTGTCTTAACATACAACACGCACACACACACACACACACACACACACACACACACACACACAAAAAGCGTTCTCTATGCAGACAGCTTAGTTCTGTAGTCACCCACTGAACAGGAGCTTCAGCATAAGCTGGATCAGTTGGAAATTACAGTCAGACTTTACCCCTTACATCAAATGTAATAAAGATCTGATAAATGTGATAAAGGAATAACAAAGTACTGATTTTGTGAAAGGGTCCAGATATTGGTAATATATATACATTTTCAAATTAAGACTACTAGAATATTGTACACATGAAACTTATTTAGTTCTAACAATTAGTTAAACAGGAATTTGGCAGCGAATGACCTGGAAAAAAAAAGAAAACATACAGGGTTTTAGTGCCATAATGGTTACGAGTAAAATGCTAAAATTGGCTAAATACTACAATCCATAATTGAGCTTATTGCCACAGATGGCAGTGAAGAAAATTTTACAAAATAGGACAAATACTCAGTTAAGCCCAGCATGCAGAACTTTGTTAAAGTATCCGAAAGCAAGTGGAAAACCTCAGATGGAAATATCCATCATTGATCAAAGATAAAAGAAGGCAACTGCATTTTAGAAGTATTTAAACTGTGACCCTCACACATATCACAAGGCCCTGCAATGCCAAGAACTACTACTTCTGTACTACTACTCTTTCAAGGTGTCCTACAACGGTGGGTTGTCTAGACCCCACAGCCTGTCTACGGGTGTCCCTCAAGGCTCTGTACTCGCGAGCTCTGTGCTCTGTACTCTGTACTTGCCGACAACATGCAACTCCTCCTATTGTTTCTGGTCTCTGCACACATCTCAGCTTGCTTGAAAGACATTTCACAGTGGATGGTGGACCACCACCTAAAGCTGAACTTGGATAAAACGGAGATGCTTTTCTTTCCATCCAAGTCCTCCCTGTTTCAAGAGCTCTCCCACAGTCTAGACTATACAAGCCTTTCAACCAATAGCACTGTCAAAAGCCTTTGTGTAATGCTTGATAGCTAGCTGTCCTTCTCCCCTCAGGTGGCAGCGGTGAGTCGGGCATGCAGATTCTTCTTGTACAATATTCAAAGGATCCACCCCTATCTCAATACGTATTCAACACAGCTTCTAGTTCAGGCCCTGGTCCTCTCATGCCTGGACTACTGTAACTTTTTTGCTTGTCTTCCTGCTTGTGCAGCCAAACCTCTACAACTAATCCAGAATGCAGCTGCATGACTTGTCTACAGTCTCCCTAAACATAATCAAGTTACTCCCTTCCTTACCTTGCTTCATCAGCTTCCAGTTATCCCTCGCATCAGGTTCAAAACCTTGGTGCTGGCATACAGGACAGTGAATGGGACAGCCCCCTCATACCTATGACCGCTCTTCAAACCCTATGTTCCCTCAAGATCGCTGTGCTCTGCATGTGAGGGGCAACTGACTGTCCCGACCCGACACGGTTGCTCCTCTCATTCAAGATACCTTTCTGTGCTGGTCCCTCAGTGGTGGAATGAACTCCCCATGGAGGTTAGGACAGCGGAATCACTAGCCATCTTCCAACGCAGACTGAAGACCCACCTCTTCAGACTGCACCTCGGTTCCACTTAAATTCCCACCCCCTAACACCTGAAAGCTCTGGTAATTGATACTTATTTTACATGTAGTATTGTGATGTATTTTGGATTCTGTGTTCTAGTGCATGATGTAGCATAGTATACTTGGCTTCTGTTACTTAGTCAGATTGCACAAGTTAACCTGTGGTAGGGTTCAAATAGTATTATGCTCACACTCACTGGTCTGAGAGTGTTGTTAGCCTGCCCGACACTGTTGTTCATTAAATTGAATGGATACATTTATGTTCTAATGCGCCGGAAGTTGCTCTGGATGAGAGTGTCTGCTAAATGCATGTAATGTAATGTAATGTACCAGACCTCTCATCCAGCTGGTATTACTGGGTTGACTAACAAATGGTTAGAGTCAGCCCAGTAATACTCTGCCACAGTTCATCAGCTGCCTTGGCCTCATTGCCTTGTTGCTCATTTAATCATTGCTCAGTAAATGGTAACAAACATTTGGTGAAACAGCCAGAACCAGAAAAAGAAATTGGTAGTGCATGTCATAAAACAAGCTGGACAATTAACTTTTTGTTTTAATGAACGTGACCTAAGAGACACAATATTACAATACTGACAGAGAGGAAGAAGGAGCAGAAGAAGAAGAAGAAGAAGAAATAATAATAATAATAATTCACGAAAATGTGATTGGCTGGCTTTATAGCCTGTGTAGTAAATTTTCTTAACGCGTTATTCGATGACTTCGCAGTTCGGCTCACAGACTATTATGGTCCATCCTGCTATCCGTAGGCAACAATTCAGTTTTCCTGATTGTAACATTGCATCAAATTCACATCTGCAGAGGAGGAAGAGGGAGGGACTGCCAGAGTGAAAATTCCGGCTGCCAGCCAGTGAGGTAGCCGCAAAAAAACGAATCAAAGGCATATACATGCTCAAAATATCCGTCGACTACCTGCCAGAAAATCATCAGTCTTAAATAACCTTCAGAAAATCTAGTTGATAGCATAATTTAACACAGACTGATACTGAAATATCACCAACATGGCTGATTTTAGTATTGATCAGAATAAACTACCTGGAGTTAAAGAAGGTAAGTTTGTATCTAGCTACGTGTGTCTGATATCGTTTGACATATGATATATTTGTTTTTGTTGTTGCTAGTTCACATCAAAACTGCAGTGCGTGCCCCTGTGTTGTACTACGCTGTAGCCAGCATGAACCTCTATAAACAAGTATTCCGTCTGTATCATGGGCGGTATGAGAAAAGAGTTGCGTGCTGTCCTCTCCCGCGGCTTATTAGCCAGCTAGCCTAGAAATATCGCGATTCCTGGTTGTAAAGAGACGTGTATTTGATGTTGTATTAAAAATTCTTCCAAATGAACTCGGTGGTATGTGGCTTGTCGCTAGCTGGCCAGTCATGTTTCACCTGTTTCCTTGCGTACGATCTGTTTATGTATGAACTATAGCTAATAATTAGATAGCTGAAATGAAGTCCGCTGTCGCATGTTTGTCCTTATGCCCAAAGAGCTAGATAGGAGTTACATTGATGTTTTAATGTTGATCTTAGCCTAATTCTTCTGTGGTCGTCCGTGTGGTTTTAAGGTAGCTTTGAAAAATGGGTTCTAACCGATAAGGGCTGCCTGAATGACACACTGCGTTTTCCCAGTTGTTTGTGAAAATGCATAGCATACATTTAAAGAGAATGGGAAAACAATAGGGATTGACGTGATTAGTCGTTTACAGTCATGCAGTTAGCTGTCAAAGAAAGAAAGAGACGTTGAGATGAGAACATATTAATGAAGCCAATTAGCGTACAGTGGTGTAGACTATCGGGCGTTTTCTATCGAAATTACGCCTACGAGTAGATGTTATTCTTACGAAGCTATACATTTGTGAGGCAATGGTCGTCTTTGAAACGATAGCAATTGGAAACAGTATTGTGCCTCATGCGACACTGACGGTATCACGCAAAGCTGACGTTGTTCTTCGGACAGTAGATAGCGTGTAGCGGCGACGGGTATAAATCCTCTTATTTTTGCTTGAAGCTGTAGCGCTAGCGAGAAACATAAAGAACAGAGCTACAATCTAGTAGGTTATAGGTAGACTGGACTAGACTGGATAGCTCTTTTGTTTAAACGAGACCTTGTTTAGTTTTGTTTGTGCATATTTTGTTCCATGGGATAATAACGTTGACTATCACATGTTAAATGAAATCCTATAGATAATGGACAATAGACTATACCCCCAACCGCCCCCCCACCCAAAACACACGCACCCAAGAAAAGGATATGAAAGGGACAATGCAATCAGTACGTTTTCAATATATTCACAGGGTTCCAGCATACCGCTTTATCTGCATTAACACCATGATTTCAAGGCCTCAGTAATTTAATCTGCCCTAGAATGAATGAACTCCTGAGGTAAAAGATACATGGTGTCTGAAATGAGTCAAAATCCCAAATCAGAATGAATCATTACATTACATTTATTCATTTGGCAGACGCTTTTATCCAAAGCGACTTACATAGCTCTTTACATTGTTATCCATTTGTACAGCTGGATATTTACTGAGGCAGTTGGGGGTTAAGTACCTTGCCCAAGGGTACAGTAGCAGTACCCCAGCGGGTATTGAACCAGCAACCTTTCGGTTACAAGTCCTGCTCCTTAACCACTATGCTACACTGCCGCTATATCTTACAGGACTAGTATTCATTACATATTACATTACATGCATTTAGCAGACGCTGTTATCCAGGGCGACTTCCAGCACAACAGAACATAAGTGTATCCATTCAAGTTAAATGAGCAGCAGTATCAGACCAGGCTAAGAACACTCCCAGACCAGTGAGTGTGAGCATAACACCATTCAAGCCCCACCACAAGTTAGCTTGTGAAATCTGACTAATCAATGGAAGCCAAATATACTATGATACATCAGCCACTAGAACCCAGAATCCAAAATACATCACAATTCTGCACATAAAATAAATATTACGTTACATTACGTCATTTAGCACACGGCTTCCAAATGAGTGCATCGCAATGCTAAGAGTAGTTGTCAAAATGTACAAGAGGTCAGTAAGACATTGAGTCAAGTGCTAAACTAGTGTAGAGTACTTTTTAAATAGAAAATATTGATAGAGAGGAAGGTAGACTAGAGATAAAACTTGAAGAAATGAGTTTTCAGCTTTCTCTTGAAGGCGACCAGCGAGTCTGTTGTACAAATCTCAGCAGGAATCTCGTTTCACCAGTGTGGAGCAAGTACTGAGAAGAGGCAGGTCCGAGAGATGCTGCCCTTGTATTTCGGGACACAGAGGCGACCTGAGGTAGCAGAGCTCAGTGCTCTTACTGGCTTGTAGGCCTTGATCATGTCCTGTACTTAACAGGGGAGCTGATTCATTAAGTCCCTTAAAGGTTAGTAACAAGGTCTTGAACTTGATCCTTGCTGCAACCAGTAGCCAGTGGAGGGACTCAAAGAGAGGTGTCACATGGGCCTGCTTGGGGAGGCTGAACGTTAGTCGGGCTGCTGCATTCTGGATAAGTTACAGCGGTTGGATGGCATATGCCGGGAGGCCCGGGAGCAGCATGTTGCAGTGGTCCAGATGTGACAGGATGAGAGCCTGGATCACAACTTGGGCTGTGTATTTGGAGAGGTATGGTCTGATCTTCCTAATGTTGAAAGAAAGGAATCTGCAGATCCTGGTTGTAGCTGCAATATGCTCCTTGAAGGACAGGTTACTCCTAGGTTTTTGGCAGCTGTGGTTGCCATTACCTTTGCATTGTCAACGCAAATTGAGAGGTTCCTTGGAGGAGACATATTTGCTGGGAAATAGACTATTTCAGTCTTGTCAATGTTCAATTTGAGCTGTTGCTTGTTCATCCAACCCACAATATCAGTGAGACATGCTGATATTTTAGGGGTGTTGTCCATCTCGGGAGGGAAGGAAATGAACAGCTGTGTATCATCTGCATATGAGTGATAGGACAGGCCATGTGCTGTTATGACCTCTCCAAGTCTGGTGGAATGCCTGTTTTCAGGAACGGGGCGGGAGGTGGAGCCCTGCCAGGAGACCTGGTAGGAGCGACCTCTGAGGTAGGAGGAGAACAATTCCAGGGCCATTCCAGTGATTCCCAGGGCCAACAGCTCAGACAGGAGGATATCAAATACGAGAGGTAGCAGGTGTTAGGGGGCGGGGACTGAGGTGGAAACAAAGTGCCGTCTGGAGAGGTGGGTCTTCAGTCTGCATTGGAAAATGGCCAGTGATTCCACTGTCCTAACCTGTGTGGGGAGTTCATTCTACCACTGAGGGACCAGTACAGACAGGGACTGTGTCTGAGAGGAGCGACCGTGTCTGAGAGGAGCGACCGTGTTGGGATGGGACAGTCAGTTGCAGTTATACTATACTGTATTGAGGAAGTTTTACAGTTATTAAATGTTGGTCAACAGACTTTTTCATGTGCAAATGGAACAGTTGTGGTTCTTTTACTTGTTCTTAAAGTTGTTCAGAATGTCTTTCAGAACAAAACAGAGGGACTGTTATTCCTGTGGTGTTATTTTTAGTTTCTTGGCAGTGTATAAGTAATTACAGTGTCACATCCGTTGAAAATTGCATGCTACCATTTTGAAAAACATGCATAATCACACTTAATCTTAGTTTAGGCCTTACAATGAGAGAAATGGGAAAACAACATGGAAAGCCTGACAGTTTAACCATCCTGAGGAAGTTGATCTGGCAAACCTAGTAGAGAAAGCAATGAAGATCTTACCATTTTGAGTTTAGCAACCATTTACAACAACTGTTCATTTTACTAGGATTTTACAGATTTCATCCAACCTCATTTTATGGACACAGAAAATACACAGACAGTGAAGCTCCCATATGGAAATTTATGTCAGTGGATTACTCTTTAGGGTCCTCATACAGTGCAAGGCTCCTGTGTGTCTCATACACCCAAACCAAGGGTTGTTTTCCACAGTAAATAACCCTGAGTGAAAGAGATAGTGGTATTCATGGTTTGAGATTTTTTAAATCTTTACCATCTTGCTTTTCTGTGTGGCAGCAAAGAAAATTTTAGCAGTGGAACTGAAAGTGTCATAAGGGGAAGAGTGAGAAGAGAACAGGAAAGCTGCACCAAGCTTGTTTTAGCTCACTATCATAATGTACCATTTAAAACTAGGGCTGTCTTGTTTCAGTTCTGCCAGACTTTCATACTGTTAGCAAGGCCTGCTACTGCACAGATGCTAGCATCTAACAGAGATACATAAGTGCTCTAGTGTATTGTCCAGTACCTCCACAATGTTATATGAAATAGGACCAAGAGAACATTAGTCATTGGAAGCTCAAGGTATCCCATGGCATGATGTCACCAGATTGCCCTCTGATGTCTTTTTCCTTACCACTCATCTCTGATAGATGCATATTTCTGTATTCATCACATTAATTGACTGTGAAATGCCTAAATTGAAGGATTATGCCTTGTAACATCATATGTCTTATGATGTATGCAGTGAGTTTTAAATTGAATACATTTAATTCACTGCATTTGAATATTACCATGTTACAAATCATTGTCATAACATTGTCCATCTGCACTTAGTACTATATGATCACTTTTCTTTCACAGTACCTATAGTCCAATCTGGAGCACCTGATGCCACAATAAATTTTGCAAAGTCTATTACAAGTCTGGCTTCTATTCCAAAGTTGACTACAATCCCACCAAACAAACAAAACATTTCATTTTGTTACTTCTGTTAGTGTTTGTTTTCTTCAGTGATGTCAGAATGTTCCTTCTCCATGCTGTGTTCACCCTCACAGGTGTTGGCATGCTGGCAGCAACAGTTAGTTTGCTGGCAAGCCAGCGCCAGTGATACTGCTGGACTGAGTGGTCATGGGTCTGCAGGACAAGAAAGGTAGTGGAAACCACCCAGACCTTAGCCTAAATGAGCCATACTGATTTTAGCAGTGCAGTGGAAGAGGGGTACAAGATTGGCCAAACTGAACACAGCTGTTGTATTTGTCAGTGTTCGGCAAGATAATCATTGCCAGATGTGCCCACTCTGTTACACAGACCAGTAATGGATTTGGGCCACAGAATCTGAGAACTGTAATGCTTTGCAGTCTGTTGTCAACTAACGTAATTTTAATGTGTACCTTTTCAGAATACATGTTTACAATTTTTTTCACCTAGTAATATGATGACTCTGTTTCAGTTGAGTAGGGAAGCCCGTGGTGTGTATTTGACTTGTGTGATATTTAAAGTGTCCTGTCATCCACTGTAGGAACGCAGCTGTAGTGATATAAGCAGCAACAGATAGAATAATGGAAGATGAAAATCACGCTAATTACTGTCCCATTTCTTGGATTACAGCTTGGAATATCACTTTACAGCATCTGCCAGAGGTCCATTCAGAATATTGAGTTGGTGTCCCCTTGAGCCGTTTAGGTGCTTTTCCTGTGGATAGAATGGCTTCCCTTGTGAGTGGGGAAACAGCTGCTTAGTCCTTGGAATGTGAGGGATGCTACTCTGGAAGCAAAGGCGGCAAGAGAGTGCGTTGTTTGTGGGCCCTCAGAGGCATTTGGCAGACCAACGTGTGCGTAGGCAATAGCTCTTGTTTTGTCCAGCCGTTATTTATTACTGCCGTGGAAACAGACACATTCAAGACAGATTTACAGGACTCAGACCCAATGTATTTACTATAATCAGACCTCAGGCATGACATCAGGATAGCAGAAGTTGGTCTTTTGTTTTTACTGATATGATGTCAGTTTCAAGCATGGATCATCTTGACCCAGAAAACAAACATATTTAAGCTCACAGCTGAACAGATCAGAAATAATTTCTTGTCCAATCACAGATAAATGCATTTTCTAGGAAAACCGCTAAGTGTTGCCCTCTGTTTGGGATGATTTACTTTGAGACAAGGCAGATAAGCAGTGTCCTTAGACCCTATATGCAGTCAAAAGTGTGCAATTTAAAGTAGTATCAGTGACCTGAGAAAGTGTTACTCCACTACAGACTGAAAGTTGAATGTTTTAATAATGCGTAATGTGTAGTTTTGAAAGTTGTGGTTTGACTATATTTTTATGTCATTTTTGGTGGGCAGGTGCCTTCATTTATGGCAGAGCCTGCATCACTCTGATTGAGCCCACATACTAAACCACTTGCCCACACTGCAGACCCATTATTGATATTAGTCGTTAGTCCACTATGAGTAATGGAAATGACCATGGGTTGATGGCCACAGCAGACACAACGAGCAAAAAGAAAGCACCTGGTGACTTAATTCCCACCTAGGGAGCAACTAGTGGTACAGCTTGATTTCAGTATCCTTGTTTTATTCTTTTCCCCCGTTTTGCTGCTTTCAGTATTGTGTAGCTATCCAGTAAGTACATGCAGAAAGACTCAGGTGTAAATAAAATGAGAATTCTACCTCCTTTCCTCACACAGTGAATGTTGTCCTTGAAAAACATTGTGATAGGGTGGGGAGTAGAGGCAGAGGGACAACTTTCACTTCAGACTGTCACTGAATTGTTACATCATTTATACTGAGCCTAGACTGTTTAGAAGAAAGTATAAATCTCAATTTTTTAAAACTATTATGGCTAAGGTTCCGATTCAGCCTGCTCACTTGTGATGTTGAGAAGTCTGCTGTCATTGCAGCACCTGACCCCATATAAGTAAACTTGGAAGTGCAAAATACGGATTGTTCATATCTTCTGAGGACGCTTACTTCCTGTGAAGTTGAGAGGCAATGTTGCTGACATTTGGCTCTTTAATTCCATAACATTAAACCCAGTTACTATTTATTATTACCACTACTACTACTACTACTACTACTTCTACTTTTTATTTATTTATTTATAGGAGATCATTCTTTCATCTGCTCTCGATCCAGTTTGCAAGCTTAGCTAAGTGGGGTGATGTGCAACATCTCAACAGGACAGATTCCATACTGCCTCCTTCATGACATAACAGCAAGTGAATACAGGATAATAAGCGGAGGTGAAAACAACAGAAATAAAAATAATGCTCTTCTGTTGTATGTAAATTGATTCCAGGTCTCTGTTTACTTTGATAAATACACATCTATAAATTCATTAAAGCACTATTTTATATTGAAATTATGGAAATGATTGCAATATAAAATACCGGTAATCACAATATCTGATCTCATCAGCCCAGCACTACTTCTGCCAAACATAGTGTAACCACATCCTGGTCACATAGAGTACTCCCTAGCGAACTATAACTTTAGTGACCTGCTTTCAATGACGTCACATCCACAGCTGCCGTTAAGTGGAAACGGCTTTTTCGTGTGGCCATGTGCATCCGGATACGTGTGAGTGGAAAAAATACATTACTTACTGCTTATGCAGTGGCAGCCAATTGATTGTGTGTGTGCCATTTTGGATAGCCAGATTTATCTAACATGTTTTGAAATGACTGAACATTTTTTTTTTTCAGTGGACAGTTACACTGTTGAAGACATAGGAGTGACATGCACTTTATGTCACTTATCATGAATCTGGGTCTTCTCAGTAGGTCATCAACAGTAATACTGTACAGTTCAAGTGGCATGTTGTGGCTGGGCAAAAGGTTGTGATTTGCAGAAATGTGCCAGAGCTATAGTGCAACAATGTAGTGCTCAGTAAATTGATCATTTATGAATATTAAGTTAGATTACAGTGGAGATTATTGTAATAGCCCATTTCACAAAGTTCTCACATTCAGTGGCAGCATTTGTTCACAGTAAGGTCCATTGTCCTTAGAGGCTATGCTTTGGCTGTGTTCTGTATCCATCACCTCTGTCCATACAAGCATCCCAGCAGACTCTGCTCATGATGTCAGCTTTGGGACTAGAAATGTTCACAAGAAAGGAATGTTCAATAGAAGGGCATCTGGAATACTTCCTAGATTTGTGCTGCTTATAACAAATATGCCCATTCAACTGAGGTGGAAGCTCTGTTTTCCTATAATACATTTTACATTTACATTTTTTCATTTGGCAGATGCTCTTATTCACAGTGACTTGCAAGAAGCGCATTCAGTAGGGTTAGGCAAGTAGTTGCATAGATACTGAGTCTTCAGTGCTATCCTTGAAATGTAGAGCCATTGTGGGAAACATTGCATGAAGCAGTGTAAGTGCTGTCATAGGGCATACAGCCCTAAACTATTATTGCCATTTCAAGCCACCGCTTTGCATTGCTACACTGCATTTTATTTTTGTAACGCATTTGACACATTTTATTCATATAATACCTTTCACAACATCATCTCAGAGAGCTTTATGCAAGATTCGCAAACAGTGCATTTTAAACAGGTATATTGTAGTATACTTGTACAATGTAGTATAATCATTCCAAAATATAATTAAAATACTAGTCATATTGGTTTATATAATCCAGTGTATAAAACAGAAGCCACAAAAGGTTTCTAGGGTAAAGCCAGTCAAAGCCATTCATTTAAAATCTGTGCATTAAAATTGAGTTTTAAAATGATTTTCAGGAATAGTGAGGGATCACACAGTGTAGGGATAGTCAGGGTTAGTCATGCACCCCAGAGATGTAGGGGAAGTGACAAGATCCCATGATGCACCAGTATGTGCAGTCCTTTCACAGTGACAAATTAAAGGTTGACATTAAAAGAACTTTTAAAGTCTTGTGCTTTAAGCTACTGGTAACCAGTGAAGGGAGAAAGGGACAAGGGTCATATGGAAAAATGTTTAGTTCTGTTTAGTCAGGACCCGGAGGGTTGTGGAAGTTCTGTAATGCCTGTATTGATTTTGAATCAGCATCTGCCAACCAGGTTTTGCAGTCTTGAATGGAGGTGGCAGAGGCAAGGATATTCCAGATGTGCAGCTCAAAAGTCAAGGGAGGATTCATCTTAGCCTAAATTAGAAGACCTCTGGTGAAAGGAGAATGAATTATCTATCAGGCTTAATGCTAAGGTTGCCTTTTTGCTTGTCATCTGTGCCTCTTCCTTCCCGAGACAATTACTGAACTTACAAGTCACTGTCCCCATTAGAGTCCAGTTCTGTGGACTTATTTGTTCCCTGTGTGTGAACAGGGCAGATTCAGTCCACAGATGACGAAGTTTCATGTAGGGTTTGGGGTGACTGTGGCATTGGACCACATGAGGTGTAATCACGTTACAGTACGATAACCCACATCAGGGGGCATGAGCACTGATCTGGGTGTGGGGTGAGAAAATTGAGCATATAGTTCCCCACACAGAGGACCACAGGCTGATCGGCTTTCTCTGACCCTGTCATTTTCCCTGGCCAAACAGCCGCACCTCCTCACTCTGCCATGACTTGTTGTAGTCAGATGGGAGGGAAGGCATTATTCATACATATTTGCTAGCAGTTCTGTCACTGCTATTGAGGCTATTAGCTGCTGGCTCTATGATTGTGATTTGCAGCAATGAAAATCCACACCGCTGTTCTCTGTGTACAGTGTAGTAATGAACTGCTTTACAAATCAATTATTCATGAAGATGAGGTAATCTTTTAGCAGAGAATATGGCATGTGTTCTGACTGAGTGAGGGCATTATAGTAGCCTGTCTGGTGTCCAGAGTGTTTAATATTTAATAGCTTGACGCTAAATCAATTTTAAAGGAACGGATGGCTCAAAAAGGGAATTTCAAATGTGTACTGTTGAAATTAGTCTTTCCTAGTGGTGTTCCAGAATAGGCAAACAATGACGGATTCTGATACATGCATTCAGAGAAAATGAGCCCTTGAGTTTTAGTCTTGTGTAAAATGATCAGGAATTAGAGACTGATCTCATAGATGGCCAAAATTCAACATAATGATATGAAATATGTAAATTATTTTGGTGCTGGCAGGCCACCCCAGGGATATTGTTGTTTCCCAAGCAAACCCATGTTATTATAGTTTGTTGGCATACTCTTTCTTTAATTACCCTGGAGGGGTGATTACAGGTGTTGTTTGTAACCCTTGTACTTTGACAAGGGTCATAACCATAATGTGGCAGGACAGAGCTCCATGCCTCTAAGTTGTCTGAGAAAGAGTGGTTAACATAAGCCCTGGTTTAGGTTTTAGAGAGCACCACATTCCCAGTTTGCTCATACACGATGGCTGTGTCTGTATATTATTGACATGGTAACAACAGCAGTCATACAGAGAAGTGTTTCCTTACATATTCATAATCACAGCTTGCTCTTCTCCTCCTCTACTGTATCTCAGTTTAAGATGTTTCCTATAGCCACAAAGATGCTAACAATTTTCAGATTGGCTCATGTGTGACAGAGGGGGATTTGGCTCAGTTTACTCATGATATAAAACAAATGCCGTAACACAGACTCTAAAGCCAAAGCAAGCTGAATGCTTTGGTTTGGGCCAGACTAGCTGTTAAGGCCAGACAGCTTGAGCCTGCACACTCTACTTTAAGTGAACACATTTCATTGGAGACCATAATTGTGTGATTTTTTCTAGGCAAATGCTTATTTTCTGTTTGCCAAAGTGTTTTCGTCCTATTTAGGAACCTTCCCCCAATTCCCCCAAAAAATTTAATTTTATAATATTATAATTCAATAATAGTAAATATATTTCAATATGTGTACCATTATTGACCTTCATGTAACATGTCTCACTAATGGCTGGATGTATGACACCTAATTTGAGAAGGAATGGATTACAGTATATAAAACATTTTGATGAGGATGCCTTATTTTCCATTATACTCTCTCAGCTTTGATCATTTTAAACATAGACCACACATTAGATCAAGCTGAAATGTCATTTAAAAATGTATAGTCCAATATGATTTCACTCTGGAACCTCTTACAACATCGAAAAGGGTCCTCTATAAAGGAGTGCGGCCCTGTCCATGTATTTTTATTGTATTTTTATCTTTATTAATTTTTTTGATACCATCTACATCAAAGCCTAGAGTATCTTGGTAGCAGAGAGGTGGTCTGGAAAACTCCAAATAGACTGTGTTGATCATTATTGATGTTACGTGTGGTGGATGCTTTTTTGGACTGTGTGGTATGTTGATTGTGCAACTTTCAGTAATGAGTTTATTAGTGCGACAGATCATGATGTAGGATACCCCCCCCAAACATAATTGCAAGTTTTGTTTTTTGCTGCAAAATTAAGAAAGAACATCAGTAGTTTAAGCCCACATTTTTTGTATAATAGCAGTGAGATGGCTTGCAAAAAACTGAAGTTTTCATTGCAAACAGCTACATATTACTTGGTAAGTTTAATGTGTTTGCTTTGAGATGAAGTTGCACCAAGCTATAAGTGCCTATCGTTTGTTTTAAATACACAGTTGTGCCCTGAAAATGATTAATTTCATCGTAGTTTGTTACCTTTTTTGGACACTCTATATTGGATGCTTTGATTTATTGGGTGCACTATTTGAATACTGCCCCTCTAGATATTGAAGTAACAATGGGCTAGTGACAGTGATGATTATAAAAGCCTTAATTTGGAGTACACGGAGTGACTATTGTTTCAGCAGTATATGCACAGCAGTCCACTGCCAGGTTTCCCCTCCTTCAAGGGATTAGACATGACACCCTGGCTTATTTTTTCCCCTTAGGATCATCTGGTGTCTTTCTTTTAAATTTTTCTGATGACTGTTTATCCCCATAAAGCCTTTAAACAAATTTTAGTAGCAACTGTTTATGCAGGGAATTTAGATGGTTTGTACTGAGCACATATGAATCACCTCCCCCTCGCAGCGCTTCTGAATGTCAGCACTGCTTGGCCATAAAACGCTTAAAATGTTTTTTTCTGCAGCACTCAAGCAATACCTTAAACTAAAGTGAAATGCCAAAATCGGCATGGAAATTCATATTTGTTATTGAACTCTGGCTGAGTGTTCACTTCCTCCTGTCAGTGATCAGATATGGTTGCCTTTGGAATGCTGTGCCAGCTGTAGCAAAGTTCCAGGTGCCTTAAACCAGATCAGCTTCAGGAAGCTACAAAGTGTAAAACTAGTACAGTGGTCTTCTGTGAACTGTTCTCTCATATCAGCACCACAAATTATAAGAACCCATGTAACTGTGGATCAGCTGAGATCAAGCTTTCCTCCAGTACAGGTGTGATTGTAGTGTTTGGTCACAGGCTGGTAACGAGGAGGTACTAATCTGTACCTGTCATTAGCGACCAAAAATCTCAAGGACACACACCCCAAGAAATGCCACTTTTATTCCCTTTAAGCATGTAAATGAATGAAATGAAATGAAAGAAATCAGTGAATGGAATGTAAATCAATCTGAAGTAGATAGGTAGGCCACTGCAGTGTCTTACAATCACTTGTCTTACATTGCCATGTTTATTTAGGTTATAGCTGGTAACTGCATGAAACTGGCTTCTGGAACTAGTGCTGCACCTTGTCAAATACAGTGCAATTAAATGACACCACTGTCTATTTAGAGCTAAGGCCTTATTCTCAAGAGAAACCAGCCATGTCTGGCTATTGGAACAAAACAGCATTCTGCTACAAAACACAATGCAAATAATAGTAGTTATAGTTTGTAGCGAAGGGCGAGAGCAGTCACCCGGGCAGTCACCTTAGACCCGGGTTCGAGGCCAGGTGGGGTGACTGCTCTCGCCCTTCGCTACATAGTTGTTATAGTTACAGTCGTTAACTAATATTTGTTCACTATTAAATTGATTTTTAACAATGTATGTTACTTTTAATAAATGTCCTCTGCTGTGAAAATAAGAGTTATTATCTTTACTTAGGCTGCACTGCATTGAATGAACATTACGTAGTTTTGAAGCCTTAAATGAAATGAAAATCATGAATGAGAAACTGTTCATCAAAACCAAATGAAACTAAACTAAATAAAGAAACAACTCTGTCCAGCTCTACAATTCCCATGTAATTTGCACTGTCAGAAAGTGAATAACTTTCGTAGCTGTTAAATATGTAGGCCAAAGCTTTTGTTCATAGCAAGATGATTTGCGCTTACTGCAATCTGTAATAGAAAAGACCTGAAGGTTTACAGCTATTAAGCCAGGAATGTGGCAAGTTTCACATCTGATCTTTAAAAACAGCATGTTATTAATGTTAATGCCTTTCTAAAATTATTACCATCATTTTGATTTATGTCATGAGCAACGTCACTCCCTTCAACCAGGACTCATTACTAAAATATCTTTATTTTACGGCAACTTATCTGCTTACTCTGTTGCTGCCCACATTATTTCTTAATCGGACAGCCATGGAAGGGTAATTTTTGCACAACAAACCTGTTGCAATGGGTTTTGATTTCAGTAATATGCAACTTTTGCCAGAAAGAAACATGTGCAGCCTCTTGAAGATTTCACTCCTGAAACTGCAGAGGTTCTGCAGCTGATAAGGTTTCTGAAAGAAAGAGACTGCTTGTGAACGTTGGGTCTTGGTAGTGGATGCACACAAGGACCTACCTTGGTCCCCCCAGCCCCAAGTTTACAAGATAATTGATTCTCTTAAATCAGCATAATTGCACAAGGTGGCTGGTTCTTATGGAGTGCCTTCTATAATGAGCTACATGAGATCTTTAAGCAAAGGGACTAATAACTCACTCAGACATGTTGCACTTACTGTATACAGATTTTCACTCTTAGTCAAGTTCAGCCAGCCATGAATAGGCACTCTGGTCAGTACTGCCATGCCTTGACTGTAGTTTCAGTTCATGCTTTTTCTTGCTTTTTATTTTTAGATGCTTTAAATATAATCAGTCACTTGCTGAATTTCAGATATGTGGTAACTGTCCTGTCTGGTTGAGTTGTTGTCAGATGAAATCTCAGATGTCTACTTTGTCTAGGTGGAAAGAGGAAAAGGCTTGGTCTGTATGCATTTGTTGTGGAAAAATTGGTTCCTTTAGTAGCCATTGTGTGCATTCACTTGGTAGCCATTTTTTGTTTTCCTTTCCATGTTTGATTCATAGGTGCTATTTGTGGATAGAACATTGCAAGGATTTTTATGATGTAATCAGGGCTGTAGTCAGTAGTTTTGTATCCATTCTTGTTTTCCAAATTCTGGTTCAATCAATCCAATTGGAATGTACCAACAGTATTTTGTTCTCACAGCCTTGATTCAGAGTATCATTTCCTCACCAAACATGATGTAGAACATGTACTAATTCAGAAAAGTTACAGGAAGCAATGGAGATCACTTAAGGCAATGAAGCCTGATTACACCACAGCTCTCAGAGGGCTTCTTCTACAGTTGGTTCAGTGTGGAAGAGCTGAGGCAATGCAGTGCTCTTCTGGACTACATTAATGCATGCTCCCTATGACTTTGTCCTGAAGATCTCTGTACTCTGTGTTTGCAGTGTGCCGGGACTTTGCTGTGCTGGAGGATCACACGTTGGCACACAGCCTTCAAGAGCAAGAAAGTAAGTCACCTTCTCTTTGTCCTTCTCTTTGCGGTTCTTGGTCCCCCCCACCATACTAACATGTAGCAGGTTTCCCTCACTCCTTTTGTGCTGCGGTCATGCTGATGAATAAGGGGCCTCTGTGGCATGACCCTGTAAAGGCTGAAACACTCATCCCATCCCATCTCAGTACAAGCAGGGCTAGAATGGGTAGCTCAGGACCGTGCTTATTTAAGTGTTTCCTGCTCAGACGAAAGGTAAGGCTGGACAATCAGCTTACAAGGGATTTTCATGTCATTAGAGACCCAGCTCCTATGTCATCTGTATGTGTGTTTGTGCATGTGTGGAGACACTTCTCCCATGTGTTGGCTGAAATCCTTAGCTGTAACAACCAGTACCCTCTGCACTACCCTTGCTACAAGAGAGGATTCAAACGTACGTCCAGAGTTTTCCACCATGTGAGGTACTTTGCTGCCTGACACAGCAGCCTGGATCCCAAGGTCATAAGGATGTTTCCTACCCAAAATAGATGTCTAGTCCAGACAAACAACAACTTCCTCTGCAAATGATGATACACCCACAGATGGACTGAAGTCACAATATCATTCCTCAGAGTCCTTCAGATATGTTTGTTTTTGTTTTGCTTGCATTTAGAGACAACACTGTGGAGTGGTGGTTAAATCACTGCCCTCTGTCAAAGCTATCAATGTTATTCTGGTTGGGGAGCCCTCATCTCTGTTGCTTCAGTTTACATCCATTGTTATAAATTGGTTTGAGATGTGAAACCTTAGATTTGGGATTATAGTTATTACTGTCATCGTGGTTTATATGGCAAAAGGAGGACCTGAAATCTCTTAAATCCACAATTAATGGAAAAGTCTAATTTAAACCTGCAGTTAATTTAGCTTACCCACAGTGTAGCTCCTGGACTATTTGTGCTTGTTGATGCCGTTCAATGGGGTGAAGTCCTCTGCAAGTGCAAGAAACTCATTGTGGACCTGAAAGAGAGCATGACCCAGTATTGCCATGGCAACAGCTTTTGCTTTAAAAGCTGTTGTGTCACTTTTGCCTCTGAGGTCAAAGGTCAGCGCAGTCACACAGTCTGGGTGACAACTGTGTGCACAGCGACTTTGTCATTGTCACACTGACAGATGGCCACTCCAAAATCATCTTACCCAGGGTCCTGATGTGTTTTGTCTATAGGTAAAGCTGTTTATTTTTGTCATGGGTGTTGGTTCCCATAAGATAATAGATTTGCATGGTTTGCAGTTTCTTAAAATATGTAAATGGAAGCTATTTTAGAATGATTGAATCAGTGTCTGCAGGGCCTCCCCTCTGCTGAACTCAGGCTGATGTGTACCCAGATCTTGGACTTCTCTGTGTTATGTCAGAGTATTTTTTCCAGCAGAATCAATGGTCTTGGCACATAATGATCGACAGTGTTGACTTTTATGGTCCCGTTTCAACTCGGGATCGGGCAGATTGTTTAAAAAAGGACCAGCAGCGACCCCACTCTTCTCTAAGAAGCCATTATTTTGCGTTACAGATTAAATCTGGCGTGATTGTTTCTCAGCACCTCCTGCTCAGCTTGTGTGGGGACGACCAGCTCCCGCTGGGCCTGCTATTGACTTGGAAGGGGGGAGGAAGGAACTTCAGGCCAGCTATTTATAATTCAGAAGTCACATCCCTCTCACAGTGTAGAGCTGTGTTTCAGAATCAAGGGCAAATGGCTTCTCAACAGCAGACAACAAGGGGAAATGTCCATGCAACTGGAACGTCCACCTGGCATGGTGAAGGATTATCCAGAGTATGTTGTCACCCTTAAATTCAACTCTGATACAGTGTTCAGAATAGATAAGTAAATTATCACATATACTTAAATTCTTACTCCTTGAGGATGCCCTTCTTACCCTCCCCCCTTTTTTTTGTATATCACTAACCTTTCCTTGCTCAAAAGCCCTGAGAGAAATACAGCTTAGATCCTAATGACTTAATTTCCATGAAACATTCACCGTCCTCTGATATCTGTTTAGATCTGTACAACATACCATGCATTTGAACACAAGTGTCAATCCCCATGCTTCACATTTACTTTTTAACATGCTTGGATGCTTTGTACCCACTTTTTTATGGGGTTCAGCTGTTCTAGTGTTAAGCATGGTCTCAGAAGTGTGGCTTTTCCTGCTATCTCCTCTTGTGGGCATTAAACTGAAGCCATTTTTGGGATAGGAGGTTGCTGTTCTTTAAGGGGTGTGCCGTTATCCTCAATGAGTTCATGCAGAACAGGAATATGGCCCATAACTCTCTGAGGTGTGCTCCTCCTGATGTTACCATTAATATATCAAAAAAACATGCTGCAGAGACAGAAAGCAATTACCTTTTACCATCAGGTAGCTGATGTTTGCTCAAGGCTTTATTTTATGGTTTGTTATGCATGACTATTTCTGTACTCCATTTTGAGTTATGCAAAATTCACCTTTTTATTCTGTGTTCACCACAGGGAACTATTTCACACAGCTGCACCACAAAAAGAGTGTGCCACTAGTTTAAAGACGATTGGCCCTTTCATATAGGCCAAAAGATTAAGTTCTCTTGAATTCCTGACCAATACAAAATGCCTTGTGTACGATATCATGCGATAATATGCCAGTAAACATGTTGAATTATAAGAATAGGTAAGTTATTACTTTGCAGCACTTTTTTAGTTGATTTTTTTTTACTTTTACCCCATTCATTTCCATGTAGGAGAGCAATGTTGGCATCTCTTGCTTTCATTGTAATATGGCCCATAAAGCTACATTAATATCCCAGATAAGTATTTTGTATCATGTTCTGGATGGACAGGAGTGCTCTTTATTTCTCTATTGATACTATAATTTTGTTTCGGTATTGATACCCTGTCAGTTTTCATGTTTGTCCCCTTTTTTCAAACTGAAAGTGGTCGAAAATATGAATGGATTTTTTTTATCGGTATTAATTAACATAATAACAATTGTAATTAAATTAATAATACTCACATAGGACACATTTTTGCAAATGCCATGCAAGCTACATTACTGTCTACAACTATTCCTTCCCATTTGTAATTGATCAGTATCAAGCCTTGAAGGAAAAATAAATGACGTCTTCAAATAACTACGTCCATATCGGAATTTACCACTATGGTCATCACATGCGGTGATGCAACCCTGGAATTTTGGCACTGGAGATGTTTATGAAGTGGCCGACACTTCCACACATCCACAGCTGAATGATTCATTGTACCATTGAGACAGTGATTTAAGGGGTTTGACCACAAAATGTGCTATGTCCTGCTTGTGTCAGAAATGTCCCTTATTTACAAAACATCCTCTGTTACACTGCTCATCTCCATGACCTACCGCTGAGATCACCAAGATAAATATGCCAAAATATCTGTATACTGTAAGTGATGTTTCTTTATATTAGTTCTGGTGTATCATGTTTCTAACTTTAGTCAGATTGCTGCTTGTTACAGACTTGGCACACAGTACATTAATCCGTTTCCAAACACGTCAGAGCGTTTTGTAGTGTTGGGCAGCTTGAGCTGAGTTCATTTTGAATGGCCATCTCTTTCAGTTGGTTTACCTCATTCAGTTCATCCACTTTGTTCACTGACCACAGTGTGGCTTAATGTTGAAATGAGTAATGTCAATGAACAAGTCTTTCAACTCATTGAATGCAAATTGGTTTAGTTGTTATAGGTTTATGTGTGTACACTTGCTTAATGCTTTAATAGTATTCTCATATATCTGAATTTTAATGTTTTTTTGTTGTCTCATGCCTTTTTTCATAAATACTGTAAAAAAGTGATCAGGTGAGAACTCAAAAGAATAAAGTCAAACGTAATAATTCATTGAATTTTAGTGATAATTGGGGGTTAATGAAGTCCTGCACTCATTGCCATAGGTGTCCCTAGCCTGTGTTAGCTGTTTTTGAAGTTAATCATGAGTATTATTGTCTTTACCAGGCTACTGCAATTTGTGAAAGTTAAAACAAAAAAAAAAAAAAAACATTTTATTTGACTAGTTTAAAGTTCCATACAGAACAAGGAATATCTTGAAACTCATAATGTCAGTGGACTCTGGTGTCTGATTGCACTGTACATGGGGTTTCTAAGCACTGTATAGTTAGTGAGTTAGGGAACAAGAGTGAGGTGAACAGTCAGTCTGTTCGTGGGCCGTGTACCACGAGCATTTTGTGAAGTGATCTCTTTGAGGCTGCATGTGCCACTTCAGTGTGCTTTAAGAACAAGGACACTTCTCTTTACTTAGAGAACCTCTCTGTATTTGTCTCCTCTGTGTTATGTTGGTCAGTGTCTTCCCTTTGCAGTGGATCAGTTTTTCCAGACAGTACTACAGTGAAAGACAACCTGTCTGATCAGCACATTTTCTCTTTTGCTTTTGTCCCCTCCAGTTGAGAGTCACTTGGCATCCAACATTCACAAGAGCCGCCTGGTCCAGCAGGATCTGCAGGTGGCCAAACGACTGCAGGAGGAGGAGGATCTCAGAGCCAAGGTCCAAATCCAGAGACAACACAAGGACATGTAGGTCACCTGACCCCAAACACTGCACTGAACTACACATTACAGCCATTTTGGGAGCCTTCCCCTGTGAACATAAGGGCACAATAAGATCATCTGAGGATCCTGTTGCTACAGTGTTTTTACAAAGGCTGTACCATAAATGTTTTTGATACTAAGCTTTTTACCTCAGCTTCTTATGTTTGGATCCAGGCTTTAGTCTTTAAGCTCTGGTTTGATCAGGATGTAAAGAGCACTTCAGCCATTTCAGAGCAGTGCTTATGGAATTGGGCTTGGAAACAGAAGGTCATAGGTTCTAGATGGAGCTTCATATTTCTAGTCTTAAGTAAAATGCTTAACCTAAATGGCTTCAGCAAATGTCTGGCTGTATAAAAGGAGTCTAGAAATGTAAGCTATTTGCATGGCCCTGTGGGAACGGATCTAAATGAATAAATGAAGTTACAATAATAGGTATCTGCAGTTGCAGTTGCAGATGTTTGATCTTTTGTCTGTGGAATAAAATGTTGCTGGGGAACTCCTGTTCACTCCTGCCATCACCCTTGTCTTGTACCAAGCTGCATTACAGCCACTTTCACTGGAGTGCTTTCACACATAAACGTGGAGCCAAGATCAGATTTGGTTTTGGACCAGCCTCAGCCATGCTGTTTGCAGAGTTTCACTTTTCCGTCTGGCAGAACCGCAAACACATTCTTGCACAACGCATAGTTGGGCAGACCTCCACCATATTCCCTCCTGCCGCAGCCTGTGGTTGCATGGCGCACAGCACCCCAGGCTCTGGGCCAGACCAAAGGGAGTGAGGCCCCACATGCAGCAGAAGAAAGATACTGCACAGACCGCTTTCATCATTTCAGTGTCAGCTTGTCATTTCTCAGAAGCAGCATTTGTAGTTATTACTGGAAATGCCTCCATTAGAGATAATGAAATCAGTGCTCAGGCTTCAGAAAAGCAGCACGACAAACTCAAAAAAGATGCAGGTTTCGTTCCAAAAGCAGTGATTTCCCACATTATATTAGCTAAAAAAAAGTTAGAGTTGACAGGCTGAATGTGTTGTGCATACACCGTCATGCACAGGAATAAGTCCATTGTAAGTATTCATTAATATCACAGATGTCTTGTCGATGATGATAGTGACATTGTATGACCACAAGTATAGACCTCAGTTTAAGAAATACTGAATTGCTTTGACTTCAGAACAACTAACCGAATGTATTTTACAATTGAACAAACTGAGAGAGCGTATTTCAAAAGGGATCCTGAAGACATCATACAGCAGTGCAATTCAGGGTGGAAAGCCGCGGCAAGGCCAGTAATGAATAGGTTTAAAGCCTAAGCTCACAGCAAGTGGGACTTTGTTCAGATGATGTGCCATTGCTCATACTGAGCTTGGGTTCAGTTGACGTCAATTACTGGACACTGCAGCAGCATTTCTTACCGAGATCCAGAATGATGTCCTTCAGAAGTGTCTTTGTGAAGTTCCTGGGTTTTTTGTTGGCTTATCGACCTTCTCTGCTGCTTTCCACAGTCTCCAAGGTACAATTCAGCACCATCAGAAGTAGCTGTCAAACCAGGAGCAGAGCACGTTCCATGATATCTGCTGTAGGCATCTATTTTTACTGACCATCCCATAGTATGGTAAAACATCTGGGGTCTGGTGATATACAGACCTATCTCGCGACACCCTTTGCCTTGAAGACATCAGGAACAATTAGTGCTAACGGTATCTCCTGAGATTGAATTGCACAGTCAGCAGAGCCTCGGGCACCTCAAGGAGAGGCCTTATTGTGCTCAGTCTCCCAGCCTGCTTTGAGGGCTGCGATGCATATCTGCTCAGCAGAATGCTCCGCGTGGCCGCCTGAGGGTCACTTCCTGGGTCAAGTTTGTCCTGTGTCACCTTCCCTCCCCCACAGAGAGCGGAGTGACAATGAGATTGCACAGGAGATTCAGGAGCAGCTGGTCCGGCAGGCTGAGCAGCAGCGGCAGCAGGAGGAGAACGATGAGGTAAGGGCCAACACCAACAGCGAAACATTACACCAGCCTCACTCTCATGTGCCGACTGGCTTTTTCAACAAACATACACGTGTGAAATGGTAACCGTGACAAATACTGCTTACGCTATAGAGAACACCATGGGTCCCCTTTGCTGTGGGTGGCTGTTAGTGAATTCCTCCCCAGCTACGTGCCCTGGTCCACATTCATTTCTCTTTCTCTTTTTTTTTCTTTTGGGCTTAACCTGTTTACACCATATAGAGCAAAACTATTGTTGAATGTCCCGTTATGGACTTTGAATGTACTTTCACCTTTCTCCAGCCTGAGTCAGCTGTTACTTTAAAGTGGAATTTTTGTACAATTTGTGGAAAGAAGATCCTTTTCTACTGTGGTGTTACATTTTCAAATGTCATCACTAATGGACTGTCAGAATTTTGTATTCGGTATATCATTTGTACAGGCTTCCATTAACACATGTAAAGAGTTGTGAACTTGGCACTGTAGATGGCTAACTGATAGTATGCAATGGTATCCAAATTGCTGAAAATGATGGAATCTCTTTTTTTGTTTTACACCAAGATAAGACATGCTAGATAGGCACTATATTTAAATGTTGCAGTTTTGAGTAGCTCACAAATAAAACAAGTGGTGATTTAGCAAACCATGTGCATTTCCATTATATCTAGAGTGTTACACTTGTTATTACTGTGTGTAAATGCTGATAATGTAATGTAATGTAATTAGGATGTTTCAAAGACATAGCTGTCACACAGTCCTTAGTGTATTACCACTTTTGAAATGTAACTCCTTGGTACCTTACACATGTGAAGCATTGTGTACTTATATAAGTCTTTACTGGAATCTAATGGTTTTTCCAACTTTTGTGAGAGCCAAGTTATTGCTGTCATGTGTTTTCTTTTGATCCCACATAATGGGGAGCAAGTTTCTGTGAACCATGAGTTCTGAAAACTGTTGGAGAATTGAATATGTCCGGCCTGTTTTTGCACCATGGTGACCCCTTCCCATCTCCAGGCCATAGCACGAAAGCTGCAGGAGAGGGAGATGAAGGAGGAGAGGAAGCGGCAGAAGCAGCTGGAGGCCAATCTGGAGGAGGAATACTATGAGGAGAAAGGAGGTGGGTGTGGAAGCATGTGAGTCACCACAGGAAGTGGCAGAATGTACGAGAGGGAGGATGTCATGGGGAATGATGGGATATGATGTGCAGTGGGGTGGGAATTGGTAGGGGTAGTGATGTAGGAGCACTGATGTAAGCACATAGTTGACCTTGAGGATGCGTGCATGTGCAAACCGAAGTCATTTCTCATTTCTGTCTCTGCCAGTGCTCTCACAGGTAGATATTTGCCGATCTTTCTGCAAAAGTGTCAGGGGGTCTCAGAGGCCCTTGTGAATGTTTTGCCCCCTAATAAATTCTGGCTCAAATTTGGCAGGTGGCACCAATGTGTTCTGCACCAGGTTTCTTGCAGCTCCAGTATTTATTTAGGGGGCAATGTACTGCAGTTGCTGCAGGCTGGGGAGCCTTTGGGCTTTGACGTGAAAGTGCAACAGGTGGTGCGAAAAGCTCACCAGATCCATTCTTGCCTGGGTTTTACTTCCTGGTTCCTAATAAAATACACTCTTCCCACATGCCTTTCGGCCACCTGTAAGTATGAATTTGGCTTTAATCCCTCCTGTGTCGGTTGCAGGCTCCTCTGGGCCCCAGCCATCTGAATACTTTTACCCAAAAAAGCTGAGGCAAGCTGTCCTTAACCCATTCCTCACCACTTCACACTTTCCACACTTACAGACCAAAAAACAATACAAACAGGCTGCAAAGGACTGTAAGCATCACTCCTACAGCGTCATAGTTTGTCTAAAGAGAAACCACCTAAGATGTGTGCTGAAGGTTCTGCCATAACAGACTAACATGGGTTTAGAGATGTGCATAACAGATTGACTGCAGATTTGCAAATGCTGTTTCAGTGGGAATGATTAGATGCTTGAACCCTAACCCCCACCATAGCACTGCAAAAATAGACCAAAGATGCCAAGAAATTACAAACACCTCCTGCCTGTCAATTTTCATTGTCTGAGTTTTGTTTGTGAATCAGCAAGACCTTTTCATTATTTATGCACAATGGTGAACATTTAAATGTACAATACATATTCCAGCTGTTAAATGATCAAATGTTGTGTCTTATCCTCACCTGGGGTCAGTTTTTCCCTCATATTTTACATAATAGACTTTGGTGATTCAGGCATGGATTGTTTTCGGGGGACCGAACATACCCAGTGTCATGTGATTTCAGAATAAAGAGAAATATAAGACCAATGGCTTTATTTAGTACTTAAGGCTCTCACATGTTTTTGATATGAATAAAGCAGGGAGAATGACTGCATTTCCATTGATTCTTTCACAAGCTTGCCTCCAGGTATGTCATAAAACACTGTTTACACAGAGCAGTAATGCAGGTGCGTGTGCATATGAACTGAGGCCGGTGTGACAGAGAAGGAGCTGATAGGCCAGGAGAGGGAAAGAGAGAGAGAGAGAGATGGAGGGAGGGAGGGAGCTGGAGGAAGAAGCAGATCTTATTGCTGTACTTCAGAAGAGAAACTCCCTCCTGAAGACCCAGTCAGTCTGGATGAGCCACATGCTCCTTTATCACCTTAACACACATACACACATACCTGTCCATCTCATTCTGTGTGTCTGTCTCTACTTTCCTTCAAATCGCTTGCTCAATATTATGTATCCATTCTGTGCTTCTGCTCTTTGAGAGGATGGATTGATCAAATTTGTGCGCAGTGTGTGAGCAGGGAATGCATGCAGTTACACAAAAGTATGGTTCTGCCTTTGTCACACATCTCAGTTGATTAGCTTTGTGGATATGTAACATTGTATTGAATGCCTCCCATGAATAGCCATGTGTCTTCATTTGCATGTGTTGTGGGACAGATGGCGAATCATGCCCAAGTGTTGCTCTCGCCTTGGCGAGGTGTTTACACACAGCAAGCTTCACCAGAAGACTGTGCTTGCATTAAGACAGTAGAAATACAGAAACATGGCACTAGACCCTTATGCTATCCGGTCTCAGGGGAGGCCCTCACTTTGTGAACAGACTCCTTCAGCTACATCAGCAAGTTGCAGTCAGGCTCCTATTAGCCCTATCCCATAAGCAGCACATCCTGTATTCAGGCAGTTACTTTGCCTTCTAAGGAAACGGGGGTGGATGCACGCTCTCGTAATCATTCTTAATCAGAGAAGTGAAAATAGAAATGGGGTTAACACAAACTCTCCTCTGCAAATAGCGTTGGAAGGGAGAAGGTTTCTGCAGAGGGAAGACAATTCATTCTGAGTTTGGAAATGACTAATATCCTCTGTTTGGAGCCTAATATCCTCTGTTTGGAGGTGTCACTGTGATGGCAGTGATGGGAGGAGGAGAGCCTTAGTTCTCAGCTCTCAGCAGGTGGAGATGCCTCTGATATAAATAGTGGAGATTTCCATCCTGATTCTGTAAGGCTGTTAGCCAGGATCTGTCCCTGCACTGATTCAAGCTCAGAAAAGATCATTGAAACTGTGCATCCCCTGAATAGCACAGAAAAAATAAGGAATGTGTCATCTAACCAGCATTATGCAAATCCAAATAAATTTAGCACAGTAAATAATGTTTTGAAATGACTCACTTGTTTCAGAATATCATGAGAACAGCCTGCACATCAAGTTATTCTGAGTGTTGAATACTTTTTAGTGAATGAAACTGCATTGTTTGTTACAGCAACAAAGTCAAAGGCACAAATCTAAAATCCTCTCGGTGACATGAACATGAACATTTCTAATGGAAATAGCATTTTGTTCTTTTCACCTTATTCTCTACTTCAGTCAAAACCAAAGCGCTGTCATGTCCCTTTATTAATGGCCACAGATTATGAAAAATTCCACAGCTTTGCACACTTTGAGCCTCATTGGAGAAAGTTGGAGAGTTAGAATTTTTACAGCAAGAAATTCTCGTGGGTTGTTGACTGCAGTTTACATTTGAAAGGCCGTATAGTAGAGATTTACACCCTGTAGGACAGAAGATGCTGGTTCCAAAAGCTTTCTTGCAAGACTCGCTTTGCTGTTTTGTGTTATGATATTTCAGAGGTTTAGACCTTGGAGAAAAAAGGATAGAAGAGGAACCCTCAATCTCAAACCGTATTATCATTTACACAAGTTGTTTTTTTTTTTTTATCTTTGTCTGGGCCTACATCTTTTTTGCTCGTTTTTCTTCAAGGTCTTGTTCCATTTTACATTTGTGTCTGTCATTTTGAATGTTGTCACTGTTACTGTAGCTAACCAGTGTTTACTAACCCAGCCAAGCTCACCTGTGTCTCCACTCATTGCCTTATTATCCTGCCCCTCCCGCCGCCCCCTTCACAGCCTCCCGACCCACAGTGGATCCCAGCAGCAGCAGATACCCCAGGTGTGAGTCTCCCCAGTCCAGGCAGGACAGATGCCCTCAACACAGCCCTACAGATTCCATTCAGTGGAACCAACCTAAACACTACTCCTCTGACTCCAGCAAAAGCAGATATCCAAGACACAAGTCCCCTGAATCTAGCCACGGAAGATACCCGGGACACCATATTATGGACACCAATGAGGACCAATACCCCGAACACTATCCCATGGACTCCAGCAGGGGAAGATACCCTAAACAGTACCCCACAGATGCCAGCAGGGACAGATACCCTAAACACTACCCCACTGACTCCAGCAGGAGCCGATACCCCAGTTATGAAACCCCAGATACTGGCCAGAGGAGATACCCTGAACACACTTTGGAACCCAACAGAGGGAAATATCATGAGGACAGCCCCTCAGACCCCAGAGGGGGAAAAAACCCCAAACGTGAGCCTAGAGAGCAGAGGCGGGGTGACACGAGTTGGGATAAGCCATTGGAGGCCCATGGCTCACAGTCCCTCTTTTACACAGAGAGCCAGGAACTGAGGAAGGAACGGGACTTACCAGATCCTGAGAGAGTGGTACGCAGGAAGGAGCAGCCAGCTGGACAACACCAGCACACACGTGAGAGAGACAGTGACAAGGAGAGGGAGAGGGACAGGGAGAGGGGGAGAAACAGGCAGAGGGAGAGGGAGAAAGAATGGCAGAGGGATGGGGAGGGAAATGGAGAATGGGATAAGGAAAGAGACAGACACAGAGACATGGACAGGAGCAGAGAGAAATATGTGGACAGGGACAAAAGTCGAGAGAGACACAGAGACAAAAGCCGAGAGAGACACAGAGACAAAAGCAGAGACAGACACAGGGACAGTGACAAAAGCAGGGATGGTTGTAAAGACAGGGACAGGAGCCGAGATCTACTCAGAGACCGGGAGAAGAGCCGAGATGGAAGTTTGGAAGACGCATTGCCCGGCCCAAGCAGGGCCTGGTCAGGGGAAGACTTGGAGGACTGGGGCAGCAGGCAGAGGGCACAGTCTGGGCCCGACGATGTGTTCAAGGATTTCAGCCTCGGGGGACACAGGCGAGCGGAGAAAAAAGGGCCTCGTGACTCGCATGAGGAGGCCCAAAGTGTGCCCTCCCACTCCAGGGAGCAAGGTACGGTCGGTCCATGTGTGGCTGTCTCCAGGTCAATGCCGCTGTTGTGACTGCTGCTCCTGCTCCTGCTGCTGGTGGTGGTGGGCGAGGCCCTGGACATTTTCATCCTTCTCATCTTCCTCTCTCTTTGGATCCTGGTGTGGAAACCTGTTCTCCCACCTAAATGAAATCACTCGAAATTTAAAACCAAGACAAATCGACTTGCTCTTAATCTTGGAATTCGTTTCTGCACCTTCTTTCCCTCTTTCAGATTATCACATGTGCCTAGATCTCGACATTCCTTAAAAATTTGTGTGGGCTTTTTTTTCATCTTGCCGTGTGTGAATTGTGTGGGTAATTCAAGGCTGTGCTGTCATTAGCTCGGTGCCTATGCTCATTTTTAAGAGCCGCCTGGTGTTGTTTTTATATATCGGCCTGCTTGTCTGTTCTGCCCCCTTCAGGGAGGAAGGTGCGAGGGGATTATGGGCTGAGGGAGGCAATGCAGGGTATGACTCACCTGGACCTGCGGGGGCAGGAGCTGAGAGACCTGGAAGTGGCCAGAAGGTTACAGGAAGAGGAGCTGAAGGTGAGAGGATCGACAAACAAGGGCAGAAATTGGTTGTCGCAGACCCTGTGTTATGTTTGTATGGCTTTCAGCTTTTTTGTAAAACAATTGGTTGTAAACAGCCTCATCTGCCACTATATTGTGTCACATTATATCACCACTGTATCAGGATGCATCTGGTCAGTTGAGTTTAGTCACAGCTTGAGCAGATGAAGCCAAGAATGCAATGTGTCTTTTTCTACTGAGTTGACTCCAAGTTAACCCTTGGACTTTTCGTTTTCTCAAAAATCAAGTGGTGAAGTCAGTGGAATATGCATGTATTGAAAAACTTTTTCATGTCTGAACTTTGAATGTTATCAAAGTGCAAGTGAACTTTGAGCCTGGTTATGTCAAAAGCTGCATCCACCCACTAAATGATAGGGTTGAACCAGTGTGCAATGTCTGAGCTATGAAACAGTCATTACCTCCAGATTTGTCTTGATGGGTCAATCAACTGTTTAGTCCTGCTGTGAATTCCATACTGAATTGAGCCCTTAGCACAAGTCTTGTGCCTTGGGCTGTTTTTGTTGTCTGTAGCTCTTAATTTTACTCTGTGCAGCACATTGCAAAAACAACACTTTACTGAAGAGATGAGAGAACAAACAGAAGGAAGCTTTGACACAAAGGATTTTGATTTCCCATTGTTTTTTCCAGGCTAGTCAGAATGATAAGAGAGCTGCTCAAGTTGCACAGGATGAGGTAGGTAAACTGCTTCGCTGTGTCTGGAAGATTCTGCATTTTCCCAAATTACGGCATTTTGCTGTAGACCTCCCCAAGTCACAGACCTCATAATTTGCCTTTCAGTTCCCTAGATTTGTTCCCTTCTGGGCCTGTTACCCCCGTAGCTCTGTACTCCTCTCAGAGTCTATTCAGTTGTATTTAATAGTGTTCATGCTCTTTAAATAAACATAATTGCCTCACCTCAAGGGTGAGCACTCTTTGGTCAATATTTGTTTGCAGGTCACAAGGGCCAATGGTGGGGTGTGCTTGCACATGTAATTGAAGGGAAGCATGGAATGTGTAGAAGTTGACTGGGTGTTCTGTTTTGAAAGGAAATCGCTCGGTTACTGATGGAGGAGGAAAGGAAGGTTTATAAGAAGTCCAGAGACCGTGAGAAGCTGTGTATGGATAAAAGAAGGCCAGAGGGTGACTGGAAGGTGAGTCCTAGTAGTAGTGATTTCACAGCACTAAATAAAACCTATAATGAAATCACAGTGGGATGATGGACGTGGGGAGAGACAAGCTTACAGTGTGGCGATCACAATGCCACCAAGCTATAGGATGCTGAAGCGGGGGTTCTGGGGGAGACGTTTACAAAGGGTGCCTGTGCTTCTCTGTTTCAGCCACCCTCGGAGGAGGTGGTGCGCCCCAGGTCACAGGAGGAGTTTGACCACCAGAGGCCTCGGAACCACAAGCCTTCCAGGTACAAGAGGCCAGGGCCACCTGCCACGTTGCGGCATGTTGAACGTGATTCCCTGCCCATCCAGCACATACAGGCCCCACGTGATGTTGCAGTGACGATTTAATGTCAATACAGAGCTCCATTTAGAAGACCATATGTAGCCTGGTTGTGAACATGTCCGCATATTAATTGACTGAAAGCAACAGGGCCTCCTCCACTTGACGTCAAGGCAAGGCAATTACTCTAAATGACTTCCATGTTACCAGCTGAAGTTAGCTGTTGTGTAGCTCAGTCAATACTTAAATCAGGTTATGAAAGTGCTCGGCTGACGTCAGTGGCTTTCACAGTGTAAAGGGAAAAAAAGAAAGAAAATGACCACCTTTGCCAGAGAAGAGAGGAATCCTGCTGTCAGTGTGACAGAGCAGATTTAGAGTCGCAGAGAGGCACTTGCCATGTTGATTCCCCAGCAGGTCCACTGAGACAGAGAGCTACAGAAACCACAGGAGGTGAAATCCAATAGAAAACAAAACAAAAACTTGTATGCCATGTAATGCTAACTGCCAGGCTGACACACTTAGAGCAGAATGTGCTGTGTTAATATCATGCAGGCTAAAGCTGAAAGGAAACTGGACATACAGGACTTGACTGAGTGTTTTCTCCCCCTTCTGCCTCTCAGGCCATCCCCGCGCACACATGACTACGAGAACGTGGACTCCAGCTACGCCTACCCAGCCTCCCCCTACTCAGCCCGCTCCTCCTCCAGACCTGAAGCAACATACAAAGGTCAGTCCATCCAACTGCCACACAAGGCCTTATAGCCTAGTGCAGCTTTACCTGACAAATACCCATCCACTGCTGTGAAAGAGCACATTGGAAATGTGGGTCCACTGCAATGAAGGAAAATGGATTGGATCCCAGCATTAGTCAGCAGTGACTTGTACTCCGCTGAACAGTATGTCAGTGCAGTTGAATGTTGAAGGCCATGCTGTTGGCAAGCACAGCAGACTCATTCTTGCTGTCTGTGTCTCTTACAGGTTCCTACTACAGGCAGTGACCCTGGCCCTCTAGCACCCTTTGTCCATCACTCTTATTTTTTATTTCTTTTTTTCTTTTACTTTCCATTACAAGCTGTCAAAAATTATATTTTCTGAGAAGGCAATGGAATTTCCCTACATGCTTTGTGACTGACCTACTGAGGAGGGCAGCAGTTAGAGGTGTGCTGCGACAACTGACCCTGTGATCTTCGATTCCTTTGGTTTCATTGGACCAACACCAAGAAAAGTGATTGGAGAGAATCATCTTATGATATCGATCCAAGGGGAAAAGGGAAGCTTTTTTTTTTTTTTTTTTTTTTTTTTTTGTCCTGCTGTTTGGCTGCGGAGGCTGTCTTCACCATCGGGGCAACGTTGTGTCTCCGGCCCTCTCGGTGCTGTGTGTTCTCAGGCTTGGGTCATTTGGGATGGATTCTTGTCACCACAAAGCCAAGCATAGTCCCATGCACTCCCTAACGTATCTTCTTCAAGCCTTTGCAGCACTGTGCAACACTGGTCAACTCTACAGGCTTTTAAAAGACCTGACTGAACTGGTCCAATAGTGCTGTACTGTGTACCCTTCGGTCCTATGAAGGGCTACACCTCATTGTTCTATCTCAGTGCAAAAAATAATCTCATACTGTTTCAGGAAGCGTGATTGTCTGACTACACATCTAATTCATGGTATTGTGCTCTATGTGACAGGGTTGAGAAGTCGGTAATAAGACAAGTGGACTGTTCCATTTGGGATCTCAGGGGGATCACTCTGATTCCTTACAGTGAGCAAGGAGCCCCCTACAGTGTTAATGGACTACTCTCCATGATATTTTAACAGCAGTCCTCTGCAATCTTAGACTATACAGGTACATTTGCAAAGTGACCTCTAGGTTCATGATGTACTTTCTTAAAAATGTTGTTTCACTGATGTGCCATGAGTTCACAAGGGCAGCAAACTGAACAGGATGCAACTGACATTGTTGATATACATAAATTGACTGCAAACAGTATATCTCCATATTTTCCCAATGCACTGTGTTTGTTTCATTGTTATCAGTAGTTCTGAAACAGTGAAACATTTAAAGGGAGCTCTACCATTTGTTTGCAGCCCCTAATAAGAGGCTTAAGGGTGTTCTCCACATAAAATCTAGATTTGTTTTTTTAATATGCACAGAATGTTATCTTCGTGACAAAGAATGATGCTTTCAGTGCTGAGTTAGCATGGACACATAACTGCAGACATAACTTGAAACAAGACAGGTCAGTCCAAAATGTAAGTAAATGGGAGAAAATGACGAGGTACTGACAATGAAATTTCCACAACAAAAAATTCTTACTATGCCAAAAAAGTAAATCTCTACGCTCAGACATTTTTGTTCTAGCTGTTTGGATTCTTAAAACTGATCAGACTGAAACACACAGAGACAACAAAGACCCCCTCTGTCTGACCCACTGCAGCAGCTTAGAGCTGCCATAGTTCCAGTCGTTTTCAGCAGTTTAGAGGGTAAGAGTTAGGTGAAGAAAAACTGCTATTGAATGCATTCTCAGCAAAGGATAGTATCTCTTACATGCTGAATACCACAATGAATGGTACATGCTCAGCAGAGTCCCTTAAAGCACAGCGCAAAAGACATTTCTTACAAACAAGTGTATACGCTCTCGATCTGCTTTGTACACATGCTGGCAAGTCATCTAATGGAACACGCAGCAGCCCTTCAGTTAAGTTGGCCGTGTGGTTGTGGGGCTGATTTTCTTTAGCTGGGAGCGCTCAGCGTTGGCCTTTGAGGAGACCCACAGCCAGCCAAAGCCCTCCTGCTTCTCCATTCTTTACACTGACGTCATCAGACGAGGATGACTGTGGAGAGCAGTCTAGTCTACTGTGGATCTTTTTTACTGTTTGATTATGCATTTCTTCTATGTTATTCTTGTTTCCAACAGACAGTTTGCCACTGCATTTTGTATGTGACAGCACATCTTAAATATTTCCATGTACCATGTTTACAAATATGGGATGGAAAAATTCAAACTCTTCCACACAAACTGTTGTTTAAGCACAGGAACATGTTTGTGTGTCTGTACAATTAATTATTATCAGTGGAGGGAGTAGAGGGAGTAGAGATTGAAGTAATGTCTGTATGTCTGCTTAGTTAATGACTATCATGCATTTGTGCTTCTAATAATACCGAGGTATATGTGTTTAAGGTGGACAGATCAATGTTAGTATGTCATTTTTAATTCCCATAGGGTGGTATTGCTCATTGGGACTGTACTGCTTGTAAATGAAAAGGCCATTTCTGTTGATAAATGAAGTTTCAGTGCAACAGGGATAAGCTAAAAATTGCAACAACATTGCTGGCAATTAGAGGGAGACCAAGTAAAAACACTTACTGTGGTATCATATCCAATTGCATTGTCTTTCATCAGATACTGTTACCAAAATGTTTTGCACAATCCTTTTTATAATGTTTTTTTTAATTAAATACATGTTATTAAATACATGTTGAACCATTCCCTGCATAATCAGTATGGATCAGTAGCAATTTTTTTCCCTTGACCCCACCTGCACCTCTTGGCTTCAGACAGTTCTGATACAAAACAAGTGGTTTACTGACACGTGTTGTGGGCTATTACAAGGATGGAAGTGCTGCCATATTAAAAAAGGAGATGGAATGGGTTTTAAGTGACACCATTTCAGTATTGTCGAGAAGCGCATGTAAATTCCCATTCCTTTTGAAATTGGTAAGAACTGCTGAAGAGTGAATTTGTGGGGAAAACTGCAAGTGTAGTTGATGCGCCACCTGGTGGTCACAATAGCATCTGTCCTTAATGCTTCATTTAATTGAATGAGCACATCGTTGAACCATGTAACAAAACTGAGTGGTAATGTGAAATGCATTACCAAACCCATTTATAATGGTCTCGTTAGCGCAGAGAAATTCCTGACTTCTCTGGATTTTGTTGGACAAAATAAAGAGCAGGATGCTGACATGGTCTCGTTAGCGCAGAGAAATTCCTGACTTCTCTGGATTTTGTTGGACAAAATAAAGAGCAGGATGCTGACATGGCTGCAGTCTTTAAACTTGGCAGAAAGCATCAGACCTCATCTAATGTATTGTGGCATTTATCTTACCTTGTTGCACAGATGGATGTGTTCATCTCAGCCAAGTGTTAAAATGTGTTTAATGATTGTGTATCTGAAATTTGAGCGGGGGGGAACCATACACAGCGCTACAAATTCAATATGACAAATCAGCACTTGTTTGTATCTATCACCGTCAGCAGCAAAGAGCAACTCTGCAGCTCTCCAGCGCTTAAACATATTGTACAGTTACATGTCATCAGTTGCTGACAACCCATTACTGTGATTAAATGTTACAATATAAAAGTATTAAAATATTATAACATACGTGTTTCAGGATTATTAGTGTGGGTGGCCTGACATTTCCTTCTTTATTCTTAGAGATGTGTGTATCTGTAATTGAGTTGCAGAGCGACATCACATGGAACACCTGGAACAATCAAAATGGAATGTGCTAATGGATGAACAGCATATTGTCAGTGATTAGACCAAAAAAAATTCTTGGCAATTCATGGAACCCCCCAAAAAAAAAGACTGAACTGGTTGTGTGACTTCATTGGTTGTTGTCACTGGATCTAACCCAAGCCATTAGATCTTCCTGTGAAATGTTACTTGAAAGCTGAAATGGACAACATTACACTGGTCCATTTAGCATTGATGTGAGATCAATCAAACTGATAAATGAAAATAAAAAAAACTAATGATTAAAAACAGATGAAGAATCTGCAAGTGGACACACACAAAACACACTTTTATGTAAGGATATAAAAATTTATTGACCTGAGACATATATGCTGCAGTTTTAAAGAGTTTTTATCTTGAGGCACAGTAATATCTCCTCTTCTTCTTCCGTTTAATGAAGAATCTTCAGTAGACTATGGTCAGTCATCCGTGAAGAAAATATTCCATTACTGTACAATTGCTCTGAGGTTTTCATGGGCTTTCAGGCTGTTTATTTGTTCCTATTTGGAGTTCAATAGTGATGAGCTGTAATTGTGGCAGCCATTGTTAGTGTTGCCATG
This sequence comes from Megalops atlanticus, assembly GCA_019176425.1. Lineage (NCBI taxonomy): Eukaryota > Metazoa > Chordata > Actinopteri > Elopiformes > Megalopidae > Megalops > Megalops atlanticus. The sequence continues at coordinate 37,762,702 of CM032876.1, forward strand.
TTCAGTGCTCGAATACATATCGCTCTTCTAGCAGAAATTTCTCTCTCAAACACACCACCTCAACATTATTACAACTGTCTCTCACAAACACTGCTAAATCTTTCATCAGGCCGCTAGTTATCATTCCGTGTTTCAGTGTACTCTGGACCATCGATTCCCCTATTCAAAAACATCTTTAGTCTGTACTCTTACGCTGACAACTGCGTTTTACTATATTATTTTTCTTTGTGAATTGTCAATGTTGGATTACAATTCTGGGAGAAAGCAGAAATAACATGGACATTGTTTTAATTTAGCCTATATGTATAATTCGCCATATTCCACCAGTAGCCACCTTTACATGATGTTAAGATTGCATTTCAGTAGCGATGTTTATGTTTGCATGCACAGAAACATTTTTGCTGTGCAGAGACCCTGATCTTTGTGAATGCTGATGTTGCGGGTTCTGCAGAGCCAGCCATTACTTCAAGGGACAGCAGTGAACAGACCGGTCATACCAATACGCTGCGCGTATGTGCCTGTTGTTCATGCTGTTCAATGGATGTCACCGTTCAATTCTCTGTCACTGACGTTACTGTTACTATAATATTGTTAAATAATTCAATGTCTGTTGTGCCTGGAAAAGTGATTTACGTTCTGCCAGATGTTAACAAGTTGTCTTATTTTTAACAAACATGGAATTCCCTTTCTATTTTTAACGTTATTTTGCTATGATGTAAAGAGAAGTACTTGTTTTAGAAGACTGTACCGTGTATTGGCTGCTTAGAGGAATAAAGTCATGCTGCTTTGCGCATAAATCGGCTGTTCACAATTACTTTACTTCTGAGTTGAGGCGTAGGCCTACGTACTTAGGCAGGATTCACTATGCGCCTTACATTTTGGGGGTGCCCTACCATGTGGTAACGGGGGGCTGTCAGCCCAATAATGCACAGTGGAGTTCCCGCACGCGGCGTGTAACTTAGGCTTTGGTTAATTTCTTGCTCTTACACCTAACCTGGGTAGCCTTCTCCCTTTGTATACACGCTGTCTGAGCAGACACCCCAGTTCGTCTACTTCTGTATATATCTTCATAGCTTCTACGAATTCGAATAGCATTTCGGATATATTTGCAAGGTAACGCATGCCTGTTGCTTTCCGCCACACACACCACCAGAAACAATGACTGAAATCCACATAGACATCTCAGGCAAGGTTTCTGGCCGAGTGGGCAACTGCATCTGAACATAAAGAAGAACGTGCTGGCATCCAATGTCCACTCACTGACTTGTCGTGTCCATAAGCCTAGAGAAATTATTGCGAATATTCCTTACATGCATTATCCATATCAAAGATTACCATCCGCACACAATATTATGAACAGATTGTTTTAACTAATAGCGGGATATCCAGTCCCTCCAAATGAAACGGCATATAAAGATACCAAGAAGCCCCTCTGAAAGATCTACTGTAGTCTAACAATTGAACAGTCTTCACAATCAATTCCTCCTCCAGCCTAAATTCAGCAGAGGAGAGCTAACTTGGTTTCAGATTCACAGACTACTGTGTATCAAACTCTAAGATTATTTAATGTCTCCGTTTGTTACTTCGCTACTAAACATAGAGGCAGTGTTGTGTTTCTTTTAGGGCATTGTTTAGATGGAAGCTTATCTCACACAAGAAGAAACGGTAAGCTCGTATCAAGAGGTCAGCAAACAAAAATGAACATGCGGCTTCTGCTGCAGACAAATATTGTTACATAATTACACTGAGAACTATTATTCTGCTCCACTTTCGACATGAGCTGCTCTACAAGCTCCAGAGGTTAATTAAATTTGCATTACCGCGTATGCTATGACAGTGCCCTTTTTCACGCGTCCATGGGACGCAAGTGCGCATGTGTCTCGAGTTCATTCCTTAGAGTTTATTCACAATTTTCCTAGCCTAAGAGTTTACGGTTGTAAGACACGCATTAAAGACCGGATCATGATCATGTGTGTGTGTCAAAGCCTTGCCATGTGTTACAAGGACATATACATAGTGTTGTAATACTGCTGTCGTTTTGCCGACCTTTGCTGTACTCAGAACAGTTGGTACATGCATTGTTAACGATGTTAAACTGAACAGAATATTGTTACATGTGCATATTTTCCAAAAGTAGGCAAATAATTAAAAGCTTTTAAATTACTGTTACACAACCACCGGAGTGACGAAATTTAATGAAATCTTACGCCAAAGTCTGAACATTAGCAGTCTCTTTCTTACCTGTGAACAGGGCAGGTTGGTAGACGCAAGCAAACTAAACCTTTACATAAACACTGCCTGCTGAAGCATGGGAATTATACACACCCAAATTCTGCTCGCAGCTTTCTGAAGAACTCCCTTGTTTTCAAACAGTCAAGTTAGTTAACTACGTTCAGTTCTTAGAAATATCCGAGGCAACTGTTTTCAAGTTTGGTTAGTTAAGCGATAGCACAGGCTTTTCTGCCTTTTCTACCGTGGTAGATCAGGCATTCTTTTAGACGTAGCTTTCATTTCATGTACATTTTTTTTTTCGCAAACTGATAAGCCTGGGGCAAATCTTCAGGAAAAACCGGTACAAGAGGTTATGGGAAGCGTGCAAGGCAAACGCTCCATTCCACCTTTCTTTTAACAAATAAACCGATGAAAGAGTCAACTTTATATTTGAAATAAGGATTAATTACTGTTACAGTTTTTTCCAGTTGCATTACCTCATAATGATCCTTATTGAATAAGTGAACGTGGAAAATAATAATAACGTTAAAATTTATTTAAAATAGTACTAGACCTGATGCTTTCATTCGGATGCTTCTAATTAAATACCGCTGACCATCTTCATTTTCCCGATCTGTGTTTTGTCTGAACAGCAGAGCTTCTAAGGGCCTTAAAATTACAGAATCACTGTCTGAATGCACGAATGGCTCCGGAACCACAAAATTCCCCCACAGAATACCTTTCCTCACAATTCTTCAAATGTCACATATATGAATAATTTACTCAGGGTTTCTTGGCATATTGATCGGAAAAGAGGCTGTGGTAGAACTCTTACTTGTTTGACTGTGGAAAAAAAAAACAAAAAAAACAATTTGTGATTGGCCCAGACAGATTTGTCTTTGACCCAGGGACAAAGAGAAGGATTTAAGAGTTGATTAGAGTTCCCTTCAGGCACATGTGTCATGGCAGTTCTCTTCTGCCAGCTGGTGCCTTCTGTGTGCATGTTTATGGGGTATATATGCACATTAATATATAGCTCCCAAAATAAGTGATTTATTGAGTGAGCTCAACCAGAGTCTGGTCTTTGTTAGGTTGAAGTGTTCAGGTAGCTGCACCTGTATATATTGGCAGTTGTCAATAGGCAAACAGGAAACATTGACACTTAGATTTTTGAATCATTCACTAATTGAATAATGTACAGAATGCTGACACAATTATGTAAAAAATAGGACAGTACAGTATGGTGAGGTTTACAAGTCAAATGAAAACTGTTTCTGTATTAATATGTCATAAGACTGTCATATTTTATGCAAAAATATTAGCCAGGATGTACTACTCACATTACTTTTGACTTATATACCTAAAGCACTTGAAAGACCATTAAAACATTATGCAATCAAGAAATGTTCAGGTAGATGTGCCTCTTTCGCTGGCCTACTCATGAATGACTCACACACTACGCATGAATTTCCGTCAAGAAGCAACACTGTTTTAATTCAGGGGTAGGCACAGCTATAAAGGGTCAGTTGGGGTAAAGCACACAAGCATGTCAGCTCTGACATAGTTCACAAGTCTAAAAATACTGCAAAGTGTTTCCTCAGTCAAGTATCTTTATTTTTTATGTATTTTTTGGTCAAGCACTGTGCTTACTGTTGTATGTTTTCTGGCATCATTAGCCTAAGGGAATCTAGTGCTGAGCTCCTGAATTGTTCTGACGTAAGAAGGATAATGCTGACCACACACTGCAGTCAATGGGGTCTATATGTGGGTACACTGAATGATAAGATGTTGCACAGAGCATCCTTCAATGGCTGTTTAAGAATGTTGTGTACAGTATGACTCATTCAGTCAGTGGCACAATGTTGGATCAGGCTGAGGCCCGCCAGAGAATCTGGTCTAAACCAGTGCAAGGTATGTGACGCTATATTGCTGCATTCTGATAAAGAGTGTGCTTCCTTGAGCATGGAGAAAAGTGCACGGAACAGGAATAACACGTCAACTCTTTTTTGAGAATTGCACATGACTTTTCTTAAAGGAATTGAATGGTGGGTGTGTGCATATTCTTAGTATGTGGACTGAATGAAAGAAGTTTTATATTAATTTCTGGATTACCCCCTGAGTGGCCAAAACTGCTGGGACAATATGTGTGGGTTTGCATGGGTAGGAACATGTGTGGGAAGGTGGCTAGGATTTAAGGCAACAGTAGGAAGGAATAAATTCAGTTTCACAGATTTTTCTTTTGTTTCTCTATTACCGTCATATGAAAGTCTAATTCGGAGGACTCCGCCATCTCAGATCATTCATATTTTGTACTATCATTAGAACCTAGTGTGGTTCAATGTATCAATTAAAACCAATATTTGAACCAATGGTACACAGGTTTAGTCATGTCCATCCTGAAAAGATCTTATATCTGAAGTGACTGTATTGAGTTTCCTATTATTTATTCAACAGCTGCAGTGGGATGAATTGAGGAATATGATTCTGGATTGTTCTAGACTCATGTTGCAGAAGGAGGTAAGTGTTTTTTCAGGGATGGGGCAGGAGACAGGGGTATGGAAGTCTATAGTATGATTTGAAAAGCACATCTGCATTGCTCGGTTGAGCTATGGTATGTGCAATGAGTATGAAGAAGGCAAACATTCCCACCACCCGATGTAAAAATAGACAGGCAGTTTTGCCTCAGGCACTCTCCCTCATGAAAGAATGACATCAGACTGGTTTAAGTGTGACACCACAGGCAGCAGTCCCCCAGCCAGTGCAGTTGTGAGAAGAGAGACTGTGGTAGAGCTGCATGATACTGTCTGTGCCTCCACTCGGTGAACTGAGGAAATTCACTGCACTGAGATTTCGATAAAGTATTGACTAATCTCACCAAAAGTCTTATTTGTGTTGTGTTCATCTTTCACTGCTCGTGTTTAGTTAGAGTGGTTCTCGCAATTGACTTTTCTTCAGATGTGCTTCACTCATACAGAAATTAGATTCTTGCAGGCTTTTGAATGCTGGAAACATTCTGATACTCCTGATACTCAATCTGACATGTGACATTAATAAACTTGTTTGGGTCTTGAGAGGCTTAGAGTTTTTAATAAGATTAAATCAAGCATGCCATATTCAACCTCAGAGATCCCTTGATGTCCCTTCTTAGCTGTCAGGCTTGTGCATATATTTTTGACTTATATTATGTATTTGATGCTAATTTGTGCATGCCTAGCGATTGGTTGCAAATCACCTCCTATTTTGTCAACAGGTGCAGTGAGTACAGCTGTCCATTAGAGGGTGCACATACCATGCTTCTATGGGTGACAGCCTGTGAGGTATGCACATAGGATGTGCATATTTTTTTGGCCCAGAGTATGAAGGGACCTTGAGTTATTACTGTAGTGTACGTTATGTAAAACACATTACTCTGCTATATCACTGACATCTAGACACATGGTGTGAAGAGAGATGTGTTCTCTTCTCTTTCCCCAGCACTTGCTGAAGTTGTTTGCCTTGCAATGACAGTGTCAGATCTGGAGGAATGTGATATCACTTTAATGTGTGGTTTAGCACCATCTCTGACAGCCATTGCCAAACTTATTGTATTGAAGCTTACTCAGTGTCTTCCAGCAAGTCCCCAAAGTCTATGAATGGCAGAACAACTGTGTGAAATGGCATCTCGCCACCATTGTCTATCCATCATATATCATCTGCCCAGTGGTGAAAAAGTGGTTTATTTGCAACAGCAGAACATTGTCTTTGACCTAAATAAACTCTGTGTCATAGACATACCAATATACAATATGAAGTCATTAGTTAAATACTATCTCAGCAGAATCCAATGAGTTTATTCAGTGGATAAAAGAGGTCAAAAAGAGATATATTTGTAAGATAGTGTTTGTAGACTGAATTAATTAACTGGATTGTTATTTAAATAATTGTTTCCATATTCAAAGATGAACTCATTTGAGTTTTATATGAAGTATGACTTTGAAATGATTCAAAAAGAGTGAGAATATCAACATGTGGAGACCATTACAGTCTAAGCCATTTAGATTAATGTTTTCTAAGTAACACATGAACAAAACAGAAGAGTCATTCTTTTAAATTATGGGTTTCCATAACATGCTAGTGGTTTAAAAGACTGTCATTAACTTTTAAATACTCACCATTGACTTCACATCTCTTATTCAAACAAACATAACACATTGGGCAACTAAGAATTAGGTTCAGAAATTTGTAAGCCTGACCATAAAAATTTGACACCCTTGTTTTTTTCCATATTTCACTGGAGCGGAGACAATCCACTTGAGGCATCAATATCACAGTGAAATGGTAACAAATTCAAAAGTCAGAAGCAAGTTCTAAGTGGTATTGTTTTGGTGCCTTCATGTTCCATCATATTTGAATGTTGATTTCCAGTTGGTGAAACCTCTAGAGAACAGAGCAAGGGAAAGAAATGCAGACATGTTGCATCATCAAGAACTCAAGCCACATTATGGACTAAAACCAAAAAGCAATCTATTGATGTTATGCCTTTAAACACAAACCTGATAAATGTCTTTTTACTTAGATTCACATCTCTCAGTATTCCAGTGTTCACAACTCAGGCAACTGTGCATTGTTGAGACCACCAATACTCATACCATGAGCCAAGTTGATACAGTTGTGTAGAAGCTAACTAGAATTGTTAGCTTGTTCAATCCTAGGGAAAATGAGTGATTGTGCAAGTGATGATGTTCAAGTTACTAGGCTTGTCTCAACACTTGCACAGGGTGATGCATGGAGTGAGCTAATCTGAACAGTAAATGCTTGCCACCATAGGGTGGTGACATTCACTTTAATTCACTTGTAATGTGGGGTAGAGCACAGATCAGATCAAATAACAATTTTGAACCGGAAAACAACCCAAGCAATAATCTACGAAAGTATATCCCCAGAACATATAACCTAAAAAGATTTTTTAAATGTACTGAAATTTTCCTGCCGTTTTATCATTGACAAACAGTAAATGTTTAAGTGTATCAAGGAGAGAAACTAAAACAAGTAGAACAGTTGGGGAAAATATCTGGCTGCCATTTTTTAACTTGTCAAAACTCACTGCTGTGGTACTTCAGGAACGCAAAACCTAGTGTAAGCATGGTTGCTAGATAGTCACAGTAAAGAAATAATTCTAAATCAACCATAAAATTAGCTTACCAAACAGCTAGCTACTAGATGAGTAGTATGATCTGCGCAAAAAAAGTCCACTTTAAAATTGTTGGCTAATGTGGAAATAAAGAACCCAGCAGCTTAACAGGAAAAGGACAAACTCTTCTGATAAGAGCTTACACTTGATTGCATTGGCATCCATTTTGCTTACTAGGTGCACTTTGGCATCTGCATGATATGACAATGAGATGAACCAATTTAACTGAACTTAATCCATGACTTAATTTAAATTCAAAATAACATAAAATGATAATTGATCTGACATAACCCAAAGTGTCATATGTATTATACCTGCCCCACCCAACCCAAGGCCACCCTCTAGCACTGGATCAGGCTCAGGTCGAGTATCGGACGTCTTATGTGAGGAGCTAATGAAGAAACATTCATTTCTCACCATGGCTTGACATGCTTGATGGGGCCAAGAGAAAGCTTAGGTGAGCCTGACCAATCCAGGCCTGCCCGTAGAAGTGGGCATGTCAAGAAATCAGCTGTACATCTGTGTAGAATGTTAAGTCAGGGGAATTTCCCTGCTCCTCTTTTCCATCCAGGTCGAAATGACAATGTTAAATTGTAATGGCTGCAGCTGATTACCTAAAGACATTCTCTTGGTGTTCTGCACCACACAAAGACCCTAACAGTGTTCTTCCTTGACATCATCCTATCAGGAGTGCAGTGGACCGATGCTATCCCTCTTAGAACCAAATCAGTTAGACTTCTACGGCGTCAGGCACAGCAAATATACTGCTGTCTGTAATGTACTGCACATTTACAATGTCTTTAATTGTGGGAACCCTGACTGGTTGTTTCCACTCCTTTTGATTCAGCACTTTGTCAATATTAAAGCCCTTAGTCTGTATTTTAAAGTGTGGCATTGGATATTTTAGCACTTTGACATGTGTTCAGATGTGGTCTGAACATTTTCTGTTCTGTTCTTCATGTAACCTTGTGCCTTTGCCATGTAAGTTACTCTGGATGAGAGCATCTGCCAAATGAATACATGTAATGCAATGCATTCATTGTACAGTTATCCAATATTGACCTGGGCTGAACCAGAGGATAGTTCGTGTTGAGCCACCCCAGGAGGGTATTCTGAAATGGAAGTCAGTCTGGATGTCTGCTCAAACCATTAGGCCGACCTTACTGGAAGCCCTCTACTGTTTCTTTGGAACAAGCACATATGCATTAACTACATCACGTCCCTGCTTTTTGTCCCTTCTTTCAGTCCATCTGTGTTCTCTGCTCAACAGCTGAACGTGTTATAATAAGAAAACTGTGCTTAATAAGGTTCTGAGAACTGCAGAAGGATCAGGAAGGGCAAAGGTTTGTAATAACACTGCCCCCACTTTTTTTCACTAATCTAGGCACAGCCTGCAGTCATTTTGCCATCACTGCATGTGAACTCATTGTTCAGTGTTTCCTTTCCACTGTACAAAATGATAGAATTCCAAAGAAGCCGTGTGTGGAAACTATGGCACATCACACGTTCAGGCCCTTCGTAAATATAGTCATGAGTGGAATGCCAACATGACTGTGATAAGACTTGACACCCATAAGCTGTTACCTTTTCAGTACAAGGAAGGGTCCTGATATAACAGTTAACTTATCTAAGCAACCCTAAACAATCCTTATTTTTTGCTTGGTTTATTTCTTGGATCCCTTTGAATTTTAGGTTTACTCAAGGCAGAAACAAGATCTAAAAATTTATTTTCAAAACAGCATATTATTCACTTACACTACCATATGATCTCTAGGTATAATAATAGAATAAAATAGGTTACCCGGTAATTTTAGTTTGTCAACAAGGTGAGACAGTATGCTGTAATGTAAATTATTCTTTCAGTGATTCAGCAATACTGAATAAAAAATTCATTCCTCAAGTTGCCTGTGACAGTTATTTATGGATATGTTTTGGCTGTTGAAAGGGGAAACATTAGCTTTTTCATGGCAATGATGTCTGGAGAGTCTACATATAATGGTATGATGAATGTTCAGTATCATGATAAAGTTCTTCTGTCTGATAAGTGCCTATGGTAAGTAATTTATGTTAAGTAAGAGATTCATTTAATGCCATTTTGTGGAATTTAATCCTTTTATAAATTTATAATTCATAAATTTCATAGCTTTATAGTTTTTGTGATTAGTAAATGACACTGTCCTACCAAACGTCATAGGAGACACCATCTGATTGCAGGAAGATGGGTTTCACTACATGTGTGACTATGCATGGATTTAAGAGAATAATATCAGAACACTGCAGTGGCCCGCACAGAGCCTCAACCTCAACCCTATAGCCTGACATCATGGGGCTGAGTTGGAACACAAAATTATGGTAAGTACGAGATGACCCTAGTGGTGCTTACTAATGCTTTAGAGGAGGAGAGGAGCACAGTATCACTAGCTTTGTATTAGAAATGAGGAGACAATCTTCGATGCCACATTGAAGCAGTCATGAAGGCCTAAGACAGCCCAATGCATTATTAATTACCTGTCATAAAGATATTTCATATTAATAACTACTCATGTCTTTGACTTTTAGTAGGATAGTGTAACAGCTAGGTCATGGTTTTACTTAGCTGCTCATTAGGCAGCTATTGAGATCCATTTTAAAGTCAAATATTGTATTTGGTAAAAGGCTTTCAGCATCCTGCTGTCAATCAAGGTCAGTTTCTGCTATTCAACATACAAATGAAATTGGCACATAGTCAAGCAATGGTCTGGATCTAAACTTTGAACACAAGCTTTGACTCATGTTACACTTGTAAGACAAAGTCTGATCTCTAACAGCCATGGTCAGGAACAAGCCACTCTTGGGCAAATTGTGTTTTCATGAACATGAGACATTAACACAGTTTGTTATGATCATCATATATTTTTAACTAGAGAATTTAATAACATGTCATTTTTATATATTAAGTATTGTATTATTAAGTATTATACCTTGTTTTTGGTCACCCAGGAATTTCAAAAGCGTCTACAGATTGCATAATGATTTTTTAATGGTTCACAAATAGTGTCTGTTAGTATTTTACTAGTAGTCTTGGGTTTATACGATCAAGGCTTTGTGATTAGTTTTCTAATTTTGTCTGTACTTTACTGTCCCTTTTTAAATCTAATGCAATACTTCCTAAGACTTCCTACTACTTTGTTGTCAGAGCCTGAATCCAGCCAAGAGGGTTCAGAGAATTTGGATAAAGTGCATTTTCAGTAATATACTCCTGCGCAAGCTAATAAAATATCAGGACCTTGTAACCTTTGATAAGAACCTTGACAACACTAGCCTGCAACTCCTCAGGCCAGTAAATCTGTGTCCTGCCTATTCCCCACAAAACCATTCCAAAAAAAATGCTCACCACAAGAAGGCAGAAGACAATGGACAGACACAAGAGTCTTAACCAGGCTTAACAGAGCAGGACAGTCACATCCTCGTAATGTACCTTGCATTTCTTTGTTTGTTTTTTTGTTCTTATGAGTCTGAAAAGATGATCTGCAGTCCACGCAGAAGACCACGCAGCACTCACACAAAAGCAGCATTAACTTCCTCCTGGCAGAATGACATTTGATGTATTGTAGGAAGTCATCAAACTTTTGATTTGATTTTCCACCAGCATTCGTTCATTTTCAGCTCCTGTTCTGATTTTCACTTGCCTTGTAGAGAGCAGTGGGAGATGCTCTTGCTCAGCATAGTTATAGTAGCTACCTGTGGGTAACTGTTATGAGAATGAAAGCATGCGAGTGAAAAAAAAATGCAGGGCCAAGTTATATAAGACGATTTAGGGCAACACTGGGTAGGACTGCTTTGGAACAGTGCTTATTCAGTGTAAATGAGGAAATACGAAATTGATTGTTGTAACTTGGCCTCATATTAACATAAGGACTTTTAGTAGCAAACTTATTTTTTGTACATGTGAGTAATACAGTATTGAGGTTGATATAAGTTATGAGTTTAGGCTTGATATAAACTATGGTCAGGGCTAGCTGGACCTTTGGCCACTTACTGAGTATCCCAGGCATGCAACATTACCTCAATCAGCAATGAATAAAACAGGGTGTTGACAAGTATACAGTAAAGCATCTTTGAGATCACAGAGAAGTTTTTTTCTGATTTAAATAATGTTTCTCTTTATTTATATATAGGGATTGAATTCCACTGGGGTGGAGCCTTGAAGCAGAGTTATGCAATGTTGCTGCTGCCTTGGCTGTCTTTTCCCGGAGCTGTGGAGTGGATGAGTTCTTCCCTCAAAATTCCTGGTATATTAGTCAGACTACATTAGAGTCTACTACGTGATAAGCCACAGATAAACTACAAGTAGAGAGAGAGAGAGAGAGAGAGAGAGAGAGAGAGATCTGTAGCCTTGAACTGCTTAAGACAGCTATTGTTTGCACTGAATTGCACCCGCAGGCATGTGCAGTATAGTGCATATAGTAGTTGAAACATTAAAAAAGAGAAATATTAAGAAAGTGATTGTACAAAACAATGATATGGCCTCACAACGGTATGCAATATGTTTTTCACAGCATCATTTGTGTGTGTGTGTGTCTCTGTGTGTGTGTTTTCCCTTCACGCCAATTTTAATTTTACTACCCCTGGATTTGTCTTTTCAGAGTGAAACATTCAACTCTCCCGCTATGATGTGTGATCTTTGGTGATCCACCTATGACAAATATTGTACACCTAATTACCTGTAATAAAATGATGACACTGGGTATTGTTTTACATCTAAAATCAATAAATAACCTATATTTATTCAGTAATATCAAAAATGTTAGTTTTCATGGATAACCTAACACAATCCAATGTTGAGCATATGTTGTGTGGAATTCTATACTCTTCTATGATTGAAGTTTAAGTGTGTGATGTCTGTTTTTCTTCCTGTTCCAGTCTTAACTGTACAATGAAAACATCTATCTCTGTTGTCAAATTATGAAGAATTATTATGCTGATATCATAATATTTAAACACGTTAGAAATGATAAAGCTCTATAAGTAACAGTGTATTCATTACTATAGGCCTAATGAAGTTCATGGATATAAAACACACCCGTGCTTTTACTACTTAATTTCAGCACTGCTATTCACGCATGTGCTGTGTCTTTTGCACATTTTCTAATATATCTAAATAAGTCATTTTACAATGTATAAAAGCTATATACTTGTTGTACACTTCAGCCATTTGTTACTTTACCCATTATATTGCACTGTAATTTCAAAATGGACTGCTTAATATGATTATAGCATCACATATGCAGAGGAGTTGTCAGAAACATAATTTGTTTAACATTGAATGATGGAATTTCTCAGTGGTGAAAACTGGAAACATTTTCTGCCCTTTTACCTTATCCCTACCACATAAAGCATGAGGAAAGCACTCCTCATTTTATGTACAGTCCAGGACATAAAACATGGTTAAGATGCTCTGAAAAATGTAAATCAGCTGGAGTACTGATGACATATTGTACTAAAAGCCAATCTATCACTGGTCCAAAAGTCTGGTAATGTCATTTTAAATTTAGTATGGCCACTTACCCTGAGGGTGTAAAAAAACTCATAGTTACCTGGAAGTCATTTACCTGCCAGTATTAACTCAATGTGGAGTGTACCTTTGGGAAGCTTTACAAACTTACAAACTTTTTACAAAATGCAGTCAGTGGTAAATTCTGCATGCATTGCCAAATGATTTGATTCTCAAATGAATTACAGTGGAAATATCACGCTTGTTTTTGTTGTCATTTGTTAAGCAAGCATCACTTCTTTAAGTTGATACAAATCACTGTGAAAGTGGTATTTGTCAGATACATTTTACATTAAATAGCCAAATCCATAAGAAAGAGAGCAGATTCTTCTGGGAACAGAATTCAAATCCTTCTAAGTAAGAAATTGAGACAAACAACTAACAAAAGGCCTACACTTCAGCTGTGTTACCTAAAGCACAGACAAATTCTTTTCTAAATTTATTGTGCATTCTTGAGCCAGAAGCAAATATAGAACCTAGGTTAAAGATATATACATTAAGGTTACCTATACACTTTCAAAACACATATACTGGAGCAGTGTAGCTCTGCAAAGTATTTTCTCCATGCCTGCTTTTACCGAAAGAGGAGTCACGTGATTGCATTGACAACGTGATCTAAATTTCCATTGAAATTGTTCATTAAGTAGCCATTTCCCCATCCTCAACCCTCCCAATACACGTTTGGGTGTTTTCCATCTGTTGGGTAGAAGTTAACCTGTACTGTGGTTGCGAAGTGGAGGTACTCTGTTCCTTCAGCTTGCAGTTACGCGTTGACCTAGGTACTGTGTTTGGCACAATTAAATGTGGCTGTTAGTTCCCTGTTCGTAATTTTTTTCAGGCCGGTTTATCACATGCACTTTGCACTCGTGCCTTGTGTCACACTTGATGAGTGCATCTGCTGAATAATAATGCAACTTCGCTTTCATGTCGTTAGTGAAATTCACTGTTGTACATAATTTGCAGGCTGAAACCAGTGAGATAGGAGGCATTCAAAAACTCAATAATTATCAGTGTGTGCTTCATAAGAGGGGTGGCTGTGTACCACCTTTTGTTCTGATTCAGTTTCTTGAAGTTTTGTTCTCTGCTTGCTGTAAGAGCTTCTCTCACATCGTCATGTGCCTTATTTCCAAGCACATTCAGTATTTTTTGATAAGGGGTTAATACTGGCAGATGTCTCCAACTTTCATTATCTGATTTCTGAAAAGAAAATCCATCCGTTCTTGTGTCATAGATAACCACCCCCGAATAGAACTCCTTACTTCATTAAATCATCATTTATGAGTAATCCTCCCGGGATATCATATGACTGTAATCACATACATGAAAGCTTAACAACTGTATTTGATTGATAGAATTTATCATTTGAAACATGACACAAACTTTGATATGTACATTATTTTACAATAAATCCTAACACGGTATTTTTTTAAGTGTAATGCACATGTTACAGTTAAGTGTGCAGATGGGATAAAGTATAGCCTAACAAAAGAGTTATTTATTTATTTATTTATTTATTTATTTATTTATTTATTGCTTTTTTGTTTAGTCCAACCTTGCGTTACTATAACGGACATGCGCTGACAATATGTGACGCCCCAAATCCACTCTTGAAATTATTACGGTGACGCATTCAGGCTGCAACCGAAACCACCAGGAGGGGCTTCTTGCCCCTCGCTTGTGTTTAAATTTGGGTACGAAGTCAAAGCATCCCAGTAAAGTGAAGTCAGGGGAAGACACCTGTACTTACTCGAATATTTAGCAGCTGAGAAACAGGCCGAACGCTCACACACAGCGTTCTTGTACTTCACTTTTTATATCGAAATATTGGCATTATACCGCTACAATACTTTGTCTATTTTTTTCTCCAGAAAGAAAAACCGTTTTAAATATGGCAAGCTTGGCGATGCAGGTCCTTGGTTTTTGTCTGGCTTTCACTGGCTTCGCTGGTTTGATAGCATCCACTGCTATGAATGAATGGAAGGCATCGTCATATGTGGGGAATAATATTGTGACAGCTCAAGCTATGCACGAGGGGCTGTGGATGTCATGCGTGTCTCAGAGCACCGGGAATATCCAGTGCAAAGCTTTCGACTCGCTCCTTGATCAGCCGAGTAAGTACGAAACGGAAATTTTGTGCATTCGCTTCTGTTTCATATCCAGCATACACTCGGCATATTTTACATATGCGTTGCGGGAAAAATACAAAACTGTGCAGTATTCTTATGCATAATGTATGTATTTCACTCCTGGTGGTTCACTCCTGATAGCCACGATTCAGCGTCTCTCTTACTCAGCTGTATCCACGCACAAGAACTAGAAAACAGTGGGGCAATTTTATTAATTTATCTTGCCTTCTTAAAGGTGACGAGGTAATGAGACAGTAAAATGCTGAAAAGATTAATTAGCTGAGAAAGCTGAAAAGACTTGTCTTTTGTATACTTCTCTGTAACCCTGATAACGTAATTCATTGTGATAACTGGATTAATCTTTCCCCTGTTTGCATGTAGTGGAGTTACAGGTCACCCGGGCCCTAATGATCTCCAGCATCCTCGTCTCTTGCACGGCCACTCTGGTCGCCGTCGTGGGCATGAAGTGCACCACCTGCTTGGCAGAGGACCAGAGGCAGAAGAATAGAGTGGCACTAGCAGCAGGGATTCTCTTCATAATCGCGGGTGAGGGATTTTGTGTTTTCACTGTCAAGTTTTTGTACAAGTCATTTCGCTCTTCTCCAAGGCGCAAATTAACAGAAAAAAATGACAGCGAATTACATGGCCGCTGACTCAAGCGTCTGTCTAGTATTACTAGCAGTCCCTGCGCAAGTGTAAACAGGCATGAAGCAAGTGTGAAGACCCAAATGTAATGCACGAAAACAGCATTGTAAATGTATAAACAAACCCAATATGGTAATCATAATTTCTCCCTGTTATAGGGTTCTGCGCTTTGGTGGCTACCTCTTGGTATGGCAAAAACGTAACAACACGTTTCTACCAAGACCTCAGGTACAGTTTCATTTACTTTTTTAATTGTCATGTGTTGCCTTTAACTTGAGAGGGAGAGAGAATGGGAGAAATTGGCCCTAGGCAATTTGACCACAGTGTGTTTAATGAAGTGTCGTTGTTTTCCTATCACAATATTTGTGATGTAAAATATTGCATAAGAAATACATTAGCTAGTTCAAGACAGAGTGAATTGTGATTACATTGGACCTGAGTGATGAATGCACTGGTTATGACTAATGTAGACTACATTAGTCATATCATATCTAACCAGTACATTTTATATTTTCTTGCAATTAAAATAGCACCATATTTCAGACACTGTCACTACAACCAGCTGTTCTTCTGCATGCAAAGCTGTCACCGCAGGTTATGCCAGTGTCTTTTTCTGTACATCAGTGGTAGTCTGAGTCAATCTGTAGTTTCAGTTACATCAATTTAAAGTAATAACAGTTGGATACAATCTCACATAAATCTTTGAATAGTGTTGTTTTGCTGGGAAGCTCTGCAGGTGATCATTATGAAGCTTTGTGGGTTTTTTTCAGGTATGAGTTTGGCAGAGCGCTCTTCATTGGCTGGGGTGCTGCAATCCTCTCAGTTCTGGGAGGGGGCTTCCTGTGCTGCAGGTGTGCTAGCACAGACTTGAGGCAGTCCACGCAGCACCCTAAATCCTACTCCTCTGGGAGGCCTGACATGGACTATGTTTAGCAGCCTTGAGAGGTCCAGGGAAGCACCCCTGTCTGCAGCCCCAGGAAATGCAAGGTCAGGATTCCAGCACCAGGCCCAGGAGCGTGGCGTTGTCTTGTTCTGATAATAAAGTCAAGTATCCTGGCTGCCAGTCCTGTTACTTGAAGAAAAATTCTCAAGCTGTGCTCATGGAAACAAACCCACCGCCACAGTTTCTGAACAATGTAGATGATGTTTAGGTGCATTGTTAAAGTGTCAGGAGTGGGCATTTCTCCTCAGGATCTGCCCTGGAGGTAATCTGTGGTCTTGTCTTCTTTTTCTTTTCCCCCAGAAAGTCCTTTGGCTTCTGATATGTTGGGAATTTGAGTATGTCTCTCATACTTTGTCTGCTACTCAAAGGAAGAACTGTTGAATTCCATTTAAACAGTTATCTGATGAAATGATTATAAAGCCAAAGAGATTTGAAAGGGACAGTACTCTTAGAAATAGTCTAACATGTTGGTTGGACACATTTCAGACATAGCTTCGCTTATCCAATTGTGTAATTGTTAAATGTCAACATTTTGGTACATAGAGTGTATAGGTCATTCTGTACAACCCTACCATGTGCCAGGATGCTATGATCATATTATTCATCACAAAGGCTCTTTTTTAAAATACATCTTTCATAAGTATGCCTTTTTTGTTGTTTTACATCATACTTTTTGCATATACTTATGGCATTGTTTGAGGCATGTGCTGAATGGAGTTATCTGTGTTGCTCTAAGCCTGTTTGCAAGTTAATAACACATAATAAGTTGGTATTAACCTCAAGATAATGGCTCTTGACACTGTTTTTGTCTGTTTGTCTAAACAATTCAAACCTCAATCTTTGTCATAACATATTCAAAAACAATTAATTTTATATGTGTCATTCTATTCTGCATCTTGTCATCAATATTTTATACTATGAATTTTTAAATAAATGGAAAATGCAGATTTCCTACTGCTGAATAGTATTTTTTCACATTTCCCACAATATAAATATTATATTCAAATCTGATGGAGGAAAAAAATCTCCTCATACTCTTTGCAATAATGTAAATGTAAATGCAAAAGGTAAGATGATGCATGTGAATGTATTTTTTTTTAAGTTTAAAGAAATATCTGCTTTAGAGTTTAATTTATGAGTCTGTTTCACCCCCAGCAAGGATGATCTTATGTGTGTACAGCAGTCATCCATTCAATCAGATGTTCATTTGTCAACTGTTTGAGACAGAGGCAGGAGCCCCACAGTGTCCCCAAGGACTGATTCAGGATCAGCAAGCATGATCATTTCATGTACCTAAATCATTTCACCATTTCACTGGAACTGGTCCTGGTTTGGTGATGGAGATCTGAAATATCTACCATGTACACATAGGATCAATGGAAAGGCTGTGGTATTGCAGTGATGTCATCCCCCCGTCCCCCCCAAAAAAACCCAGGCCAGTACACATTATTGCAATGGTCCAAGGCATGGGTGATTTACCTCTCTCCATCTTGTGGGGTGTATGCATCTGGAAAACAGTGGACTCTGTGTAGATGCTGTCATATGACACAAATCCATTTTGCATTTCCCAGTTTATTTCATGTAGACTTTTCTCATAAAGACAGTCTCTTCACGTAGTGACTGTCAAAGATATTTTTGAATATATCTGTTGGAGATGATGCATAGTTTAAGCATAAACTGGGAAAACAATGTTGCAAGCAGAAAATGAAAAAAGCAATGTATCTTAGCTATTTTCTGTTGTCAATGAGAATGTTTGCTATTTTTGTCACTCTATATTGAGTTGTGACATGATCACACATGTAAGGGATTTATTACTGACATTAATCTTGTTCATTCACAGTTTGATGTATTTTTTCTATATAATGACTACAGTTGTATGTTTATATGTGTAGATGATGCATTTTAATATAATATTTGACATGACTTATGTAACTGTGGTCTCTTCATTATCTACACAGATGGTGAAAATAGCTCAATGAATAACAAAAACATGTTTAAAACTATTTTCCATTTTTAACCATGTTGACCTTGGGCTCAAAAACAGCTTGAGTTAGCTCATGAACCACACAAAGCTGTCAGCGGGGTTGAGTAACCTTTGTTTGTGGGTTTGAATGAGTTGCATTTGCAGTGTTTTTAAAAACATTTTAATCGTCGTTCTTGAGCTATATTTGGAAGTGATGCATGCCATAACCACAGCTGTGTAATATGATGTTGGTTCTTTGGATTTGACGCCAGGCAACTGGTGTGACTACAAAGAATAAGTCATTTAGTGTTGTAAGGCAGTATCACACAAGCCACTCAGTGACATTTAAGTTTTTTGTTAAATTATGTTTATTAGGGGCCGCATACACCAAAATCCAGAGTCCTCACATTCTCTGTAAGAGACAGTGGCAACTTCAGTTCACAGTGTCTCTGGGCAGTCCTAGCAACGTTTTTGAGTAACATCCTCAAGTCAATTCAGGGAATCCTTCAGTCAATTCAGGGAATGAAATGAAATTAATTAATTGAAAATTGCACACAATTTTCTATGAAGATTTTTCAATTAATTAATTGAAGTGGAATTGACCCCAGCTCTGGTGCTCAGTCTGTCACACAGAGGTTTATAGGAGTTGCACATGTCAAGATTGGTTTTTATGATATCATTATCCCATGAGGTGTAAGTTAGACTGTACCAAAAATTGAATTACTTGCCTGTACTCAATAAACTCAAAAACTGCATGTGGAGTTTATAGAATTTATTGACTATGTTGAAAATGTTCATGAATATTGGTAAATGTTATGTCAGGGTTGTTTTGATTTTGTTGTTGTAGGTAGAGACCACATAGGAAGAATATGGGGAGTTTAATGTGAGAAATATATGCAGGGACTCTAAAGGAGAAAAAGGCATTGCTTTCCTCTTTGTGTGTGTGTTCTTTGTGGTGTGTGGTAAGGCACGTTCAAGGAAAATACTATAGAGAAGCCTCACAGAGATCCGAATCCAATCTGTATTTGGGGATCCGAATAAAGAATATAGAATAAAGAATACAGTGACAGATCTGAAGGTCTCTGTTGTTGTTTCATCAAAAAGAGAGTGAGCAGGGAGTGAAAATGACAATGAGTTACCTGTGAGGTAATGAGTCACCTGTGAGAAGTGCCTCTCCTGACAAATCAGTGAATGGGATGTGAGTAGAGATGTACTGTTCTACAATGCAGCTGCAGTTATTTTCACCTTTTCATCTGATTGTGAATTACAACAAGAGACACGTGATTGTAATGAGCCATGTCTATCTATCTTCATACAATATTTATTGCAAATATTTGATAGATGAATCTTTTTTCTAGATTCATTACATAAGAAGGAAGGGACTACGTGAACTTTCCCATTATCTTTCTCATTTTCCCTGGAACTGAAGAATTACCTCCATAATTTCCTCTCTCCATTATTATTTCTTCTTGGCTGGGGTCATTGGCAGGGCCAACTGCTCTGTGTTTTGATGCCAGGTGGGGGAAAAGGTGAACTTGAGGCAGTTGTCAGTGGCAGAGGTATGATGTAGAAATGAATTTCACTGTGAAAGTTATGCAATTTATGCTGAAGAAAGCATTTATGCTGTGAGTCTGTTCTAGGATTGGCCAGTTTGCTGAACCTGATGCTAACTGCTGAAACCATGAACACAAGCTTTTTCCAGGAAAACCCCCAACTGCATCATTTCCAGTTCCTGACCTGAGATTTTAACAGTGGCAGTTTTGTCTCAGGGAGAGTGTGGGAACAATTATGAGATGTTTGGCTTGCTTAGTGACAAAACAAACAACCCCCTTCATGTGCAACACCCAACGCTTGCTGTCCACTCCCATGAGACCCTCTGAGGAGACTACACCCTTCGTTATTGCAGCTTGTGCTCACTTTTCCAGCTCTGGTAATCCCCTGGGTTACACTACCCTAACTGGAAGTAGAGTGTCTTCCAAGCCATGTGCTTTCCAGCCTTTTCTGTTGTTTTTATTAGTTGTTGTTGCATGTTGTGCAGGTTCATCAAGGTTAAAAGGCTTGAGGGAAATTCAGCTTACAAACACAGCTCCCTTTCACCTCTGTACCTTGACACCAAGCAGAGAGGAAGGAAAATAGTATGTAGCACATACCTTTAAATACTTAAGATTCCACATGAGCTCACTCAAAATATTATGATACATTTGTACTCCTTCACACTCAGAGCCTTTGATGAAAACCTCAAATCAATTCTCTCAGAGCACATCCATGAAGGTGGGGGTTGGGGGTCATTTTAAAAAAGTGATGCAATCGTTATGGTCTTCCAAGCCCATACACAACAGCTGAAACACTAAACAATGTCTACATGAAATTGTGAGCAAGTTTCTGTCATGTTACGCTTAATAAATCAGTTTCTTGAACAACTGCTCCTGTCTAATTTTTTTATTGTGCCAAACAACTACAACAACTTCTTGTTCTAAATGCTCTCTGACCTCTGATATCACAGCGCTTCATATATATCACTACATTAATTATTTCAAGCCTCCTTTTTGCCTCTGGCTTCAGAAAGAATTTCAGGTGGTTCTTGCAGTTTACTGGTAGACAGGATTCTGGCTCTTGGTCTCCTCGCAGGGCAGCAGAGAGATTTTGTAGGCCCCTGATGATTCATGTTAATGTCAGATTGCCTTTGCCTTAACTCAGTGTGGGTTTGTTGAGGAAGGTGCTGGAAACCTTCAAAGGTGAAGACAGCCCACATGTGCATGTAGCCGTGTGTGAAACATTACCCTGGTTCGTAGTGCATGTGCTTGCCTTCCTGTAGTTTCTAGGCTGTCTAATTTCACGTTAGCACAAGTTAACTTGTGGTAGTGCTTGGGTTTGTGCTCACATGCACTGGTTTGGGAGTGTTGTCAGCTTGGTCTGACACTGTTGCTCATTTATCTTGGTTGTTTACACTTCTGTTCTCTTATGCTGGAAGTTGCTTTGGATAAGATCATCTGCTAAATGAATGTAATGTAATGGAATGGAATGTGATGGATAGCAAAGTGAGAGGGAGACACGAGCCTGACTTTGCATACATTCAGAAAAGAGAAACCTCTGGTCTCAGGCATTTGGTTCCTTCCCAGTATCTTCATCTCTTACTTGGTCATCCATGTTCATGATATGGAGTCAATGACTGATCCCTGCTCCCTTTTTTACTATCAGAAGGAGGACAGGCCAAGCTACCTCCTTGATGTTCTACCACCAACCTATCTGGGGGACAAGCCCCTCAGCAGGACTGTCGGGGTCAATCCCAAATGCACTGTGTTTCAGTCCACCCTCCCTTACACTTACGAGACCAGGGCCATTGAGACAGAAAAGGGCACCGATGCTTTTGAGAATAAGAGAGAAAGAGAGATTAAGAGTGCTTGCTGGTTTCAAAACACAGACCCAGATGCTTACATCCCTGTGGCCATATGACTGATTCCAGGTGCTGTCAGTACTTCAGTTTGATGTCTTGCTTGTGTTGTGTTTCTCTGTCTTCCTGTCTGTCAGTGTGGGTGTGTCTTTGTTTTTGTTTTTGTTTTTGTTTACAGCCCTATGCGCTCCATCGTCCCACCTCCTGTCCTGCCTATCTGCCCTTCTGCCACACCCACCACCTGAAGCCCATCCTGCTCACCTGTTCCCTGTTAATTCATTATTAGTCTTTGTATAAATACCCCTGTGTTTTCTTTGTTCTCTGCCAGTTTGTCTCAGTTTGGTAACCTGTTTTGTTCCTGTGTGGTGTAGCTATCTGTTCACTCTTGACTGTTGACTTTTGCTTTACCCCTTTGATATTCTTCCTGCCTGCTGATTTGGATCAATTCTCTGCCTGGTTAGGTTGACCACTGCCTGTTTGGACCCTGATTTTTCTTGTGCCCCTCTGTTCCCGTTTGATCTCCTGTGTATGACCTCCGCCTGTATTTTTGTATTTGTCTTTGTCTCGTGTTTTTGGATATTCTGCCTGTTTTTGTGGATCTTCTGGTTTTGACACAGACTGTTTTTGATGTGTTTTTGTTTGTGGCTTGTGTCGTCAAATAAAATACCCATGTTTTGGCATTCTGGTCTGCGTCTGGGTCCTTCCACCTGAAAGCCTGACAGGTGCCACAAGTGGAGCTGTGTGTAGTCCTGTCTCCCTCTCCATGTCTGCCACATGCTGACCAAATTGACCCAATTATGAACCCTGAAGGTCTGCTGTTACACTCCACGTCTCTGAATGTGCAACACTGCATGGGTTTAGTAAGTCATTACATATAGTGTCCTATTTCCTCACCATTTCTAGAAGCAGATTAACACAATTGTTCTCTAATTTAAATCTACCTGATTGTGCTTAATGTAACCGTAACCTCTGAGGAATAAAACATACAGTGTTTTTGTCTGTCAGACTTTCTGGTCCACATGCCAAACTATCCTACCCCACTGTTCATATTCTTACAATCATCTTGAAGCTATTTGTTTAGAGATATTAAAAGTGAATGCTGCTAGGTTACATTAGTCAAGATTAGAGAACATTAGAGTGATGCTCAACAGGCTGCAATATATCTGCTAGAGCTTTAAATAAAAATGACTGCTTGTTTTGGAAAGTAATAGTGCAGTATGACACACTGAGGACTATAGTTATGGTTAAATAGCTGGTATAATGCTAGAGTTGCATCTTTCAGTATTCAAAAACAATGCCTTTAGGCAGCCAAAGTGGGGAATTACATGTGGTGGTGCTCTTGTATGCTGTCAAGACAAGTCCAAACAGGTGCAAGAAGCTGAATTCAAACTTTTGCTTGTGATGTTGACAAACAGTCTTACAGTCTGTCTGTCTTGACATACTTTTACATGTCTGGGGATTTTTTTGTAAAGCCTCTTAATCTTTTGGAAAATTCATTCTTGAAAAACAAGCATCAAACTTTGTGGCAACAGGATTATACTGTGGCAATTGTGTTTCACAGTATGTTTTAAGAGTAAAATTGAGACACTGAAATACCACTAGCATCAAAATAGGGAATTAGCAAGAGTGCTCATGTCACATTTGCTGCAGTGGTTGTGTTTCTGGAATTCTGGGGGTTTGTCATTGTCGGTGATGTAGTTTGAAATGCTCACAACGCTCAAACTTTGGTGACAATTCTTTTGTCGAATAGTGCCCTCTGCTGGGTAAAAAGAGATTCTGCGCACAGCCTGTAAGTTATATCATTGTTCCCCAATTGTGATACTGTGGGCCCCCTGTGCATGCTGGTTTTCATTCCACCTGAGCTCCCAATTAATTGGGGTGATTGAGCTGTTAAATCAGGACTGATCTCAACTGGAATAAATATATATGTTTATATGTCAGTCTGTGTTTTACCATATAAGTTATTGTTGGATGAAATATACTGTTACATTGTAATAAAAAATAAAGTACTAAACTAACATGACAGTCATGCCTCAGCCTTTCCTCAAAACCCACTGAATGAACTTGTGAATTAGGTACAGCAACAGTGAATGACTACAATACTTGTGATACACAACCACCATACTGATAGAATTTTACTCAAGATGTGGACAAGGTCCAAAAGGTTTAGATGAGTTGAGGATGGTGACATACAGTTAGCTAGATAGTTTCCCTTTCATTTGAACTTGGGTTGCTAATACCACATTACTCCCATCCTTGGAAGCGGAGTGGTAGAGACAATATTTTGCTAGGTAATTTTCATGGTGTGTTGATGATCAGATTTCACGTTTGTTAAAACTAGATTAAAACTAGATTTTCAGACCTGCCATTGTTTCAGACCTGTTGTTCATCTCTAAATTTCTGATAACAAGACTTCCTCCCTTCATTGGATTGTCTAACAGATGTGCACTTGCATTGGCATTTATCAGAATTTTTGCAAGACTTTGAATAATTTTACGTTGTTCTAATTAACTGCAGAAAATTGAAGGCCTGTATTTATTACTTGCTCTATATGGCTGTTATGAAGACCTGAATTCTATTTCCACAGATATATATGTTTACTGGAACAAATCTGGTCAAGCTGCTCTCTAAACAATGACAGAGCGCACAAGAGTGATAATGTGAGAACACTTTACAGGGCAATAATGGGATGTGGGAAGTGGTATGAACTTTTTTTTGCTTTCCCCCCTCTTTCCACCCTGACATTGTCAAAACTAAGCCAATTATATAATTTTAATTTTTATACCTTTTATTATAATGGAATAGAAAAACTGAAAACATTCATCAGCAATACATGGTGCAAATGCATATAATGTCATATATTACAACTGCATGTCACAAGGTAGGTTATTGATTTGTCAGCAATATTTGTTTTTGTCCAAAGTAGTGGCATTTTGTCAAGTGTTTAAAGTTTTCCTAATTCAAATAAATAAATAAATAGCATGTTAGCTTAAACATGCTAGCTCATATCAATTGCTGCCTCTATTATTATTCAGAATTTCCACATGGTTATACTGCCCTGCCAGGTTAATTGGACATGCAATTTTTTTTTATTGGAGGGTTGCATTATATGCGACGGAGTATTAGGGCCACATTGAGGGATAAGATATTCTGAGATTTTGAGAATAAAGTCGTAATATTACGAGAAAAAAGTCATAATATTAGGAGAATACAGTCGTAATATTACAAGAAAAAAGTCATAATATGACGAGAATAAAGTCGTAATTTTAGGTTACGTGTTATTTTAGAGGGGGAATATCAAAAGAAAACCACAGGGAGACTTGTATAGACTTGTATGAAAAACATACACACACATACACATGAAACGCTCATACAGATACAGGTGGAACGGACTCACACATACATATGAAATGCTCATACAGACGCATATGAAATACATTCACAGACACAGGCACACATATGAAACTCTCATTCAGATACAGGTGAAATGAGCTCACACATAGCCTACATATGAAATACTCATACAGACGCGTGTGAAACACTCTTTTGTAACATTGCACACTCACATACATGCTTCAGCATGAAATTTTAACTATGTGTGAAAAATTCTGTGTTTTATACAAGTCTATATGCGCGTTTCATATGTATGAATGCGCCCGTTTCCATGTGTATCTGTACGAACATTTCATAAGTATGTGTGTGTGAATGCGTTTCACATGTGTCTATATGAGTGTTTCACATATATGTGCGTGAGTTTTCAGTAGAATGGATGCATGTGTGAAAGTTTCACATGTGAATGCGTGCGTGTTTCATATGTGTATGTGTAGCAAAAGTCTGAAATATTTCCTAAACGGCCCCTCAGGCAGCGTGAGTCTTCTTCTGGCAACTGCTTTTTGTCTCAGGCGTAGTGCCGTGCCACACATCAGTCAACACTCCGTGCGGTTTTCTTCTGATATTCCCCCTCTAAAATAACACGTAAACTAAAATTACGACTTTATTCTCGTAATATTATGACTTTATTCTCGTAATGTTATTACTTTATTTCTTGTAAAATTACGACTTTATTCTCGTAATATTATGACTTTTTTCTCGTAATATTACGACTTTATTCTCGAAATCTCGGAATTTTTTTTCCTCAATGTGGTCCTAATACTCCGTCGTAATTGTAGGACTACACTTTCTTGAGCTCTTGTTTTAATAAAGACATCTTATACATTTTAACACTAGAGGGAGACAAATTGCTGTTTATGAGAAAAAAGACTTACAAAAGGGGTTTGAGGAGGTATATTAGGTATATTAAGGTGTTTCTTTTCATTTCCAGGATGCATTGATCATGAGCATGGTTCCCATTATAGTTCCCTGTGAATATAACCTGTATTCTGGGTAAACAGCTCCAGCAGCAGCTGAACAAGCAACGAGAAAGACATTACTTTCAACACAACTTAAGTTGCCAGTTGTACAGCAATGTTGGGTCTGTTTTTCACTTAAATATAACTGAAATACATCCAATGTTCTTTAAGAGCTCTATAGGATGTGGGGGTATTGCTATCTGCTGCTGATAAAAATGGTAATTTACTCATTTCTCACCATGTTTGGTTTTACTTTTATGATGGTACAGCACTTTTGTTAAGTGTCAGAGCACCAGGACCAGCGCTATGGGGGTTCTTACGGATGCACTGCACCCCCATTTGTCTCCTTATATCCCGATGTCTACACAGTATTTATAACTTTTTGTGCACCCTGGTGGATTGCAGTGGCACCCCTCAGTATTTTCTTCTGGTGCCGAGCCTGCAGCGCACCTATTAAAAAAGTGTGTAAAAGCTTCCGCTTTGAGTGTGATGTGTGAATGATACATGACTGTCATATACAAAAAGATTCCCTCTACTCAGTAAAAGCCACAAACATTGTAATATTGCCTTTATGCAAGTTTTCATAGGCCTACTTTTGTAAGAATGACAATTTTTTTCCACCACTCAATCTAGAATGCTTCAGAAATACAGTAAAACTCGACCTTGCTGGTTTCACCTGTCTCAGTCATTGTTCCACCTAATGCACTCTGACATTGTCATTACAGAGGTGTGTGATGACAATGAACCACCTGCCCATATCTGCTCTCTGTTATAGTGAGAGCACACATCTACACATATTTACCTTTCTTCTCTCAAATATTTCCCTTACATTTTCTTAGGCTACAGTAAGTGTTCCAGTTCATCACTCACCCGAAAATGCAGCACTCCAAACCAAACAAGCTCAGCTGGAAAACTCACAATCCCTTTGGTGAAGCAATATTATAATTGCTATACAATACTATAATTCTTGTTGTTTGTGAAGACCCTGTTAGCTGTGAAAATGGCTGGTTATGTGGTACAGTTAATTTAGTTGACCAGGAATTTGGCTACCATGTTCCCATTGCAAAAAAATAATCTATTGCACATTCCCTTCTCTGCGGGGCCCTTTTTTCTTCCTTAAATCAGACAGTTTTCTAGGGTGTTCAGTGAGTGGCAATGACAGGTCCGCAGTCCCCGGCTTAACGTAGCGTCTCAGCTCTCAGCTGGTTGGTGAGGGAAGAGGTCAGCCCGTGGAGCTGCAGGAGGGTGTGTTGAAGTTCTTTGGATTTTTCCACTCACTCACTCACTGAAAATGCATTGTTAAACTCGGCATCTTTGTTGGCTGTAGACAATGGGAGGCCAAAGAGAGAGAAAGATAATGAGCACGCAACGAGTGCGTAAATGTTATGAAGTTTTCTTCTGTCAGAGTGTTCTTGTACATAGGCTACTTTTGTCATCTGTCCTGTTGTTTTTAGATCATAGCGGCAGTAAGGATCTTGTTATCGATTATTGTCAATTTTACATTAATCTATATAATCACCTATTTTATGATAAACAACGTTCTGTAAACAATTTTGTAAACGTTTGTACAGCTACACTACGCGACATCAGACATCAAGTTATATTACCCTTCACCTTCAAAAATGTGTGAAATGCGAAAGTAAACAATAAGTCTGAACATGTATAGATATGTCATATAATATATGAACTACGGAAAAACATACTTCACAGTACATAAAATTAATATGCCACTCCCATTCATTTCTTGGCGCGGGGGCCGGGGGTTGCTGTCCAGTCCAGCGTCGTTCAATCGCCTCCTGCCGCTTTAAAGCATTGCAGTAGCCGAATGATTTAGTAGGCGACTGCGTTTCACCCCCTGCGATTGTTTCTCATCCGTCTCTCTGGACTCCGCTAACCATCCTGGCTTGCCTTGATACACCAGACAGGGAAACTGCATGCTGTATGGTAGTGCTTGCGACTGTACTGTAACTTAGCAAGTTAACGGCGTACTCCCTCAGAAGATGGATGTGAACTTCTCAATAAACAGTTATTTCGCCGGAATATTACTAATTTTTCAGGCTGTGCTGCACTCAACATCTGCCTCACTAGAGCCTTACGACTTACTATATAACAACGGAGTTGAAGCGTTCTACAGCAGTGACTATAAAAATGTGGTGAACTATATGGAGAAAGCGCTAAGCAGCTACTCTGAAATTCGCCAGACTAAAATCCGATGTCGGCTGAAGTGCAAGGACCAGCATCCGTTTGAGTCGTTCCCATCGGATTTGCAGTTCTTCGATATTGTCCTTCGAAGGGCTTCTTGCTTGAATGACTGCATCGAAGCGAAAGTGGGGTCTCAGTCTATGCACAAAGTTAGTGAGGATGTCATCCAGGATTTTCACAGACGGATCCCATACAATTTTCTTCAACGTGCGTACTACAAGGTAAGTGGTCTTGACACTAAAGCGATCGGGTCTAACTCATGTGACACCATTAATTTATTTCAACACCACACTAGCTGTCGTTATTTATATAATTAATCTTTGAGACGTTCTGTATCCAAACACTGTTTTGTTCTACCGTGATATTATCATACGGCAGGCATGCCTATTTCGCAAGCTCAGCCGACCCTGGGACCTGCATAACGAGATGACATAACGTTACTCTAGGTAGCAGACGCGCTTGAGCCATTACTGCTCCATTGGGAAATGCGTAGATATTGTCGTCAAAAACGTTTGTAGTTATTCTTTGAGACAGAGCACCAGGCAGTGTTCGTGACTTTTACATACAAATGACCAAACGTGGAAGGCTGGTTGAATGATCAGGTGGTATATTAAACTTTTGTCCAGAGAGCCACTGCCGTAGAGGACAGCGAAGGTGATTGTCAATTTTTTAGGGTCTGTTTTTTTTTTAAAATTGTTCTGCAAAACCTTCTTGATTGAAAAAGTTACATCCATTGTTCTCATTTATGTTTTACGCACCTAATTCAATGTACGCAAGTCTTTAAGTTTGTAATGTCGGTGATCTCTGTGACAACAATATTGCCCAAAGCAGAAGTTGAACAAGGTTTGTTTTGCAACACACATTGATACAAATTTAATTTGAGCTGTCGTTAGCTTGTAATTGGGCCTACACTGTCCACCGAATACATAACATGCAAAGTGCAGGACCTTAATCCTTTCAGTCGTTGACCTCCAATATTTCAGGGGTAAACAAACTAACCAAATGCATAGCTTCAGGGTATTTTGATTTGTGACTCAGTAAAAAACACAATATTGCTTGTTCCTTACGTGTTAACTCTAGAACGTAAAATGATATCTATTGCTTTATCTTCACTACCACGTTTATGATAACTGAATATTCTGAGTGCCTTAAAATTGGATTAAGCACTGAGAAAGGGCCACTGAAAAAGTTCAGAAAGGCTCTTTGAACATCTACCTACAGAGAAAACAAAGCAAAGTGTTTGGATCCAAGAATCTTTATAACAACTATTTGACAACTGCTTGTCTGCTTATCTACTAGGGTAGGTTGTTACAGTTGTCCCCAAAACAAATGTGACAACCTGACTTAACAAGGCTTTTATTCTGTCAAATATGTATCTTGGTTTACTGGTTTTATAAACTGGCTCTACTGAACTAGCAGTTCAAGCCTCTACAACACATTTTTACATTTGTGTCAGCTGGGTGTGAGCTCATTACAGTGAAGTAAGGGTCACCTTAAAGCTTGATGATACTGACATGCAATAGCAATATAGCTGACTTCCAGATAATACACACACATTACATGCTCATGCCCTCTGATTTTATGTATGAGTACTGTGACAAGCAGCGCTGCTCTGCCCTGTTTTACTCATTTGTCTGAACTGTGAATATTGCCGTCTCGCTTGTTGTTCCCTCTCTTGCATTATTACAAATTAACAGCAACAATACAGCGACGTGTGAATTTTTGCTGATCTCACAAAATGTGATGTGGTGATTTTTAGTGTAAATTAAATTAGGTATTGGAACAGTGATGTCAGAAGGAAAAGAAACATTGGATTCATGATCAATCAAAATTTACTACAGAATCTGTCTCAGGAAAAACAAACATGCCTTGTAGTATAAGCTCTTGTATCAACATGGCAGCGTGCCATTCTCTTTTATTCTTGCTCAGGATAATTATGGTCTGGTGACTGATTTAACTGTAACTTTAACTTAACCAAAGCTGAGTAATAAATAAAAAAAATTAGAAAAAGAAATTTTATACACACACACACACACACACACACACACACACACACACATATATATGGTTTAAAATTATTATTTTTATTTTTATTATACATTTTTTTTGTAATGTGTTGTACAGAGATCTTCATTGTCTTTGTGAAGCCAGACTTAAAATATGTCTTTTTGTTTTGAAAATGATTTGATAAAAACTGTCATTGTTTGCAATTTCATAATCGAAATACTCCAATTAACTCTACAGAATGGGCTTGAAGAGTGATGGAAAGTGAAATGTAATTTATGGCAGCAAAGTTGGCCAACCTTTTTTCTTGTCTGAGGAGAAGTATGATGTATCAGACCTGACAGGGTGGAATATGCTAATTAAAATGTTTTGTGTAATATATCTGAGGAAGCCCAATTAAAATATCACTATAATGGGCAACATAAAACTTTTGTTTGCTCTTTTTTCTAAGAAACTGTTTCTAAAGTGAGGTACTCAAACAAATTGAAGGACAGAATGTTATAGCCGGTATAACTTTGGCAGCCATGCACATGAGTGGAGCTTCTTGTTGGAAGTGATGTAAGAACTCTCTCTCCTCCATAAATTTTTTAACTCACTGATTGTGCTGGGCTTATTTTCTCTCAGTGCTAATGAACAAGACTGTGGAGCTTCCAGTTCTGGCAGTGACTCAAGTTCTCAGAGAGCTTAAAGTTGCATGCTAAAAAAAGCTACCGCTCTCCTTACACAGCAAAATGTCAGGATTATTTGGGTTAGATCTAGTGTTGGGTGAATAGAGGCTGTTCGTTAGACACAAACATGCACAGAAACGATTTTTGCGAATTCTTAAATCATTCCAAGGAATATTTCTTCTATGAACATTCAGTCACCATGCAAACAAATGTGCTTTACACTGTGTGAGAACCTTCAATATGAATTTTGTCCATGGAAATCTTTTCATGGCTGGAATTCACAAATATTTGTTCAAGGAATGAATGAATAGGTAAATTACAGGCACACAGTGTCAGATCAACATGAGCTGTGTGTGCACTGGTTCTAGAGTGAAAGAGGAATTTCCACCACAGGTATGAAGCGTGCTAAGTGTGTGACATATTCCTCAATGCACAAATTACGTGTCCAAATGCACAGTAGGATCATGAAAGGGACACATTGTGAGAATCCGCCCCACCTGTGTCTGGTCTGCACGACCCCTTGTACAGTCTGTTTTCATTCATAAACTTGTACACTGTCAGACAGTGGGGTTTCATGTGTTTGACCCAAAGCTTTCATGCTCTACTACTTGTTCTCCGTCCCAGGGAATGTAAGGTTTATTTGTTATGGCAGAGCTGTTTTGGTGTGCCCTGTGCCAAGCCTTGGCCTGCATTTCAAGTGTTTTTGGAAAGGACTACGAGTTGCTTCCTTCTTGAGACTGTTTTATTTCTGTACCTATTAACCGAGGTACCTGGCTGCAGGTGCCAAGTGCAAGACTGGCAGTGTGCTTTTCCATAGCCCAGAAGACTCTGGTTTACTGTGATGACTCATTAAGCAGGTTGCACTGCAAGCTGCTTCCTGAGCTTCTACTTTATATCAAGTGTGGACAGAATGCTTATTGCAGTAAACCCTGTTTAAAAAACAAGCAATTCTGTTGACAAACGTGTTTGACTGTATATTTACTCAATTCATTGGTGGTATATTTTATGAACAAATTCTGGCTGTGGCAGCTATGATATTTGCCTTGTTAACATGCAAAATATAAAACTTAAAACATCAATATGTGCAGCAGTGTTAGTAGTGGTTAGGGCAGATGTGTTGGCCTTGGATGTTGGAATCCCTTTAGCAAGGTAATGTTCCTTGGAGTGTAGATCCAGCTGCATAAATGTATTACAGATTACAAATGTGACTGTGTGAGCTGGGAGCCACTCTGAATTAGTTGAAAGCAAATGAATAGCTTGAAATGTTGTACCACGGTCAGTCTGTGGATAAAATATAGCAACAGGATAAAACGCTTGGCAGAGGTGCAAACCACTACCACTACAACCCAAAATTATCCACCTCTGTGACTCCCTCTGTAATTTTACAAATTTTTTGTGTTCTGTTATACAGATAATTTCATTTTGTTTAGACCACTGTGACATACAGGCCAAAATGGTGGCAACATGAGGGTTGTAGGAATAGGTCAGAACAGAGCTGGACAGGAATCTAAATAAAATTCCTCATGATTGCATCATGGAAATCTGCATTTTATCCTTTGTGTCCTGCAAATATTTTGATTGGAAAATGTCAAAGTCTCTCAGCCTTTCCCATGATATAGGCCTGTGGGCAAGGGGAAAATATGGCAGAAGGCAGAAGTCAAAATAACATCTGAAATAATTCAGACTTTTAAAATGACACCAAAGAGGAAGTCAAAACCTAGCTAAAGGGATAATCTTGTGATATCCGTAGCAAAACTGGAAAGTGAAGCTGTCAATGGGTGTCAGAATCAGTATGGAAAATTAATAACTGATATGTGGATTATTGTTGCTGGCATTTTATCTTTTTAGTTTATTGTAGCCATATGGTGCGAATTCCCCAAATTCACAGAGGGGGTCCCAGTCACCTCAGTTATTTTTCATAGCACTTTTGAGTCCCAGGTTTATCAGACCTTGACATCTGTGCTTCTGAAGTTGCACTGATCAGTTCAGAATACGTGGACTGGGTGGACAGGGCATCGCTGTGTGTCACGTCTTTCAAGGTCTTGATGAAGGCCTTGTCAAAGACCTGCTACCTCGCTGAATGTGTCCTTCTGGTTGTGTTTGAACTGTGCAGTCACTGCTTTTGACTGGCACACAACTCATTAGGAAGCTCATTGGACAGCTGCCTGCCCAGGCCCTGGGGATGTGGAGTAATTTACATGAGTCATCTGTGGAATTAAAGGGGGTGTGATGCTGAATACATCGCTGTAGGCTAAGGTGGCTCTCCCCTTTTTGATCACACAGCACACAGAGGACTAGGTGTAATACTCATAAAAGAACAATGCACTAGTCTAGACATATAGAGACATTTGCACAGACAAGGGCTTGGTCCAGTCGCTGAAAAGTTGACTCAAAGGATAACAATTTCAGCACAAACATTTCAAATACTAAGTGACATATGATATTTCTTTAATGGGCAATTTAACAGCCCAGAATAAAACAGCAGCTAAATCAGTTTTGGTCACCATGATGTAAGCGACTAGTGCATGTTATAATGTTCAGATTGACTACGTGTGTGTGTTTATTTTGTTTTTTTCTCTCAATGGCAGAATGTGCGAAATACAAAGGCAGAGAGGTCTGCTTTGGACTGTGCGGCAGATACAATCAAGCATGAGATCTGAAGCATTCCTAATGAGCCTTCCAATAAGGGGACATCACAGCAAGTGCGAGGGAGCTGTTTGCAAAAATAAATAACATTCCTCTGCTTTTTAACATTCCAGCCCCACATGCCCGCCTGGTCCAGCCTCCAGCACAATGTGGGCCTTTGGCCTGACAGCAGAACCCACAGGCCCTAACTGTTCTCCAGGCCAAGCTGACGCGTGTGTCCCCAGCTTGCCTGTCATTTATTTGTGTAAATATTTTGTTTTCCTCTCGTGGCATGTGGCATGTTTGCTTTCCTTATGGGAATGACGAGCATCCTTGTGCGAGTGTGAAAGGGTGATTTTGTGCCACCACTGGACCGGTCCCAGGCAGCCCCCATTACCCGGTCAACCATTGGCCCATCCCGGCTCAGCAGTCCAAACCACAGCAGGATCAAAGCACTTTATAGGCCCCAGTTCTACCTGTTCAGTGGCACTTAGCTTGTCCGTGGGACAGCCTGCGCCAAACAACCTGGAAGCCCTCACTGTTTGAACCCATATGAACTGGAGAAATAAACCAGATCTTGGACCAAAAATAGAAACTGCAAAGGTTGTGGAAGAAATATATGACCATACTGTAGGCTGATATAATTCAAACTTGTTCACAGTTTCCTCTTAAACTTTTGATTTATGGGGCTGTCGGTGAGTCGGTGTGTAGATACATTTATATGTGTGTTTACACACTATATATACATATTCCTTAAAATATTCTTATAAATATTCTTTTCAGAGAAATGTCAGTCAGGCAGAAAAATGGAGCTGAAAGACACTCGTCTTTTCACAGCTTTATATACCTTTTGTACAACTTTTCCTTTAACGTCTGCAAAAATCTCACCTAACACTAAAATGTCAAAAAGCTTTATGAAGATAAATGATACTGCAATTAATTTATTTTGAATTTTAAGATCCCTTTTAAAGCTGACAACCGTTGCAGATTGGTGTATTTATTCGTATATCTTAAGCTATTTAAAATAGTGTAATATGACAATGCCAGAATGAATGATTCCATTCTTC
The DNA here is from genome assembly GCA_019176425.1 of Megalops atlanticus. Lineage (NCBI taxonomy): Eukaryota > Metazoa > Chordata > Actinopteri > Elopiformes > Megalopidae > Megalops > Megalops atlanticus. Next base: position 37,797,599 of record CM032876.1, read on the forward strand.
CATATTCTTATATACAATCATATTCTTTCTATTGTATCATTTTCTTACTTGTTTTCTTTTCTTAAAGTTTAAAACTAGAATTAGACTACATCAATTATTCTCTTGTATATAAGAGAATTGCATAGTTATAAAATAAACATGGAGTTTGGTTATGTACATGGAGCAAATATCTTGTATTCCTGCTCTAATTTATCCCCTTGGTACCACAACAGATAAAATTTGAAAACATCTGGTGAAATGGAATGTTTCATTAGTCTGAGAGGTTTTATCGCTTCAGCACAGTTAAGCTCAGTCCCCTATGTCTGCAGTTGGAACACGGTAGAGAGTAATGTGCATATTGGAAGCCGTATTTCATTTAGGATGTTCCATATGAGGTAAAGTTTTCCATCTTGGAATCGAAATCTGGAAACTACTTTCCTTTTAGTGGGAAAGCCACACTGACATTTGGTTACAGCAGAACTCATAACATGACATCCTTGGAGCCAGGCTTCACTTCAGAACATCACATATCGCATCCGTGGTGCGCACAACTCATTACTTTGTGTCGTTTTATTGATTAAATGATTTGCGGCCACAATCACATTGTGGTTGTTACTGCTCTCAAGGCCTGCAGTTAAGGGAGCCTCTTGTAGAAGGTGATTGGGTTTCTGGGCTTTGTACCAGTGAGGCCTCATGGGTGGGAGGCAGATTCAAGAAAGCCCCATGGGGGCCGCCAACACGGAACCTTGTCCGATGGAAACACTCCTTCTCAGAGCATGGAGAACAGCACGCATGGGGGTGGGCGGGGGAAAGGGGGGGGCTCCCATTCCAGGGCTAATGCGATGAATGCTCACATCTGTCTCTCGCGTCACCATCATCCTGATACAATTAGCCCTGTCAGATATGGGGATATCTGTTTCCAATTTGCTATACTGTACCGAATTGGACTCCAATCAGGAATGTGGAAGTTAAGAGTTTTCCCCATGTTTATGTTCCTTGTGTCACCCTGTTTTTTTTTCCTTTGGCTCGGTAGCCATACATCCCAATGCTCTGCTCCCTCGTTTAGAGGGGAAGGAATTTTCTGTCCTGGCGAGCAGTGATTGGACATATTAACATGAGGGGCTTGCAGGACCGACAGGCTAACCTCAGCTGTGCAGAGAAGAAAACTGGGCAACATCTTTTAATCCAGGGCCTTTTTGAAGCTGTTGTAGCTCCTTGGAAGATGACAGCACACGCCACGTGCAGCGGAGGGGAGAGTGAACAGAACAGCGCGCAACCGTCTTACTGTCGTGGTCAATCCCTGATGCTGATAGCCAACTGTGTGAGTGAAGACCATGGTCGTGAGCAGCACATGAGTCAGCCAGGCTGTAATGACAGCATAGGCATAGCGGCGCATGGCAGCCAGAGAGATTAAACACTATGGCGTGGGCAACGGGGATCAGAAGCCGTGCACTGTTTGTTTTACTGCGAGATCCAGCTGGAGCAGTAGGTTTATTTTCCCAGGTGCCTCTGGGGTCACTCAGCACACTCTGCAAAGGAGGGGAGAACTGGCACAGTAGTCAGGAAAATGTACGTTAATCAACTCACAGTCTCATTTCAGCTCAATTATGATCAGGGGAGTGGGCCCTGATTGAAATGTAATGTGCTACACTGTCTGATGCAGAAAGAAGCCTATTTATATAAGGAAATTGGTCTGCAGTACATTTTAGCTTTTTGTTAACATGTATCCTGTTCACCTTAAAGTAAATGTTAAGCCCCTCATATTTCCTATGTGAGTTTCTCTTTCAGAAACCAGAAAAAAAAACAGAAAAATGAAATGCAAGTTATGTTACCTGAAGGTAGTGGTCTCTACATACCTCCACTGGTCTTCTAGTGTGGCTTCTATTTTACGTCACCTCCACCTTAGAATAACCACACAGAGTTGCACCTTTTGACCTTGGGATTTGAGTTCCTGGGCAACACGGCACTGTCCCTGTTGAACATTGTTTCTGCATGGCTGCCTTTTGGCGGTCAACAGCATGGCGGGAATGCGAGGCTGTGTTTTATTTATGCCATTGTATTGTTCTGTTCTCTGATAAGTTAAATTTCTGAACTTGTCCAGGCTCATTCAGTAAGACATAACTTTTGATAGGAAAGCACAGGAGGCCTGGACAGAAAGCAATGCTCTAACAGGCCCGCATTTTAAGATGTGATAGTCAATTCCAAACTCCCTTTAATGAGAATCCATACTGGGTGGGGAGTCATCTGCATTCTTATAAGATCCTTATTTATTGTGCACGGAGGAATTGGGTAAACTCTTCTCTGCTGACTTTTTCTGATTGAGGTCCAACGATCCAAAGGTTGAGGGCAGAGGGTCCGTCTCACCCCTCCCAGTACGAATGCAATAAAGCAAAACTTTAGTAAAGGAGACAGGGTCCCGAGCAAGCATTTGTTTTGATCCCTGAAATTTTCACTCTTGCTCTCTAGCTCTCTCTTTCTCTCTCTATCTTGCCTTTTTTCTTTTCATCTCTGAATGAGCCGCATTCCCTTCCGCTTCAGCCTGCCATCAGCACACGGGCTGGTCTGAGATCAGTGAAGCTTAAGCCGGAGTGCCCTGGACCCGGTGCGTGGACCCCCATGTGCAGATGAGCAGAAGGGAGGGGCCTGGAATCGGCAGGCGCACACATGCCTGAGGGTGTGCACCGCGGTCCACCCGCGACAATACGACGAGCGTGCAGCTTGGCCAAGTTTGAAAAAAGAATTGGACGCTTATGGGAGCGAGCCATAGAGAGCACAGAGCAAACACTCGCAGGAGCCAGCAGGCCATTTGTGTGTGTGAATAGCGAGCCATTGTGATTAGGGAGAGGGATTTTGGCATTAAGAAGGACACAATGAAATGACATTACATTATTTGCTTGCTAAGCATATACCCTTATCCAAAGTGACTCATATTACATACTACATATTATCCTCATATATAGCTTGATAATTACTGAAGAGATTCGGGTTTATTACCTTGCACAAGGGTTAAAATGTAGCGACACACCTCTAATTTGAACTAGCCTTTGAGCCAGACCTTCTCATTCAGAAGGGACACCCTTGAACTTTGTAGCCCTATCTCTAGTTCCCAGTCCCTGCCAGCGTGCAATGGTGGGGTAAGACTGTTGAGGAGGATGGCCAAAAGCATGATTGGCCCCTTCTGGACCTCTAATATTTAGCTGAGCCAAGGGGTGAATTTCATTTCATAGATGCACCCAGCATACAAAGAAGGGTGCATACACAATGGCATTGGCCATTCATTTCGGCACTGAGTGCCTTTGGTCCCGCATAGCTTTCTTTAGCAGACACTAGGCACTAGGCAGGCTAATTTATAGAGCTGGCCAGTGCTCACTCTTTTCAGTGGACTAAAGTCGTCCTGGGGGTCCGCAGTGTGAGGGATGAAGATGAGCTGAACTTCCATGATCCAACTGCTCCCCATCTTGATTGCATCAGTTTAGCTTCCCTCTCCAGTTGTGATGGTCTGTATGGTACAAAGAAGGCTGGAGAATCTGGTGGACCTTGGCCCATCAGGACTAGTATTGAGTATCACAGTGCTAAAGGATTGCAACAGTAACTTCACCATATGATGAATTACTTTGTACCATAGACATTTTCCAAAGATTGCGTCTCGCCCATATTGTCTGCTACTGCTTGTCTGCAAAAGACATTTAGCCGAGTATGTTACTCTCTTGCAAAACATGTCCAGGAAATCCTAACCAGGAATATTGTGCTTGGAGTGGGGGTAGGGTGGGGGTCAGGAAGTGGTTTCTATTTTGGGTTTTTTAAAGAAGGGTTTTTTGAAAAGCTCTTCCTCTGTTGTTGTTTTTGTGGGAAGAGTATCTCTTGGGTGAAGAATGCCTTTACAAACAGCATTCCTATCATAGATGATTTCATTCCATAGGGTCATATCATTTTCTTCTGTTTTAAATATTACTGTGCATCGTATATCTACCACCAGAATAGCAAGGTTTATCCCTTGATCTTGTAACATTATTGTGGGGGTCAAGTACGCATTTGTGAGGAGCCTCCTTTCTGGCAGTTTGATGTAACACATTTGTCGTTTTGTACATATGTATGTATGTAAACTGTGTGAGACAGACCCATTTGGCCAAAGCCCATGGTATCATTTGATAAGTCCTAGGGTTGCACTGCTTGTACTGACACAGTGTTTGCTCTGAAGAATGGCTGTACCCTTTAAGGGCCACAGCCAAATCTATGTGTGAAATTTCTGTTCTTTTTCTGTTTATTAATGGTTTTGGTAGCATGCTATTCGAAAGTATGCAAATGTGGCCAGCAGAAAGCAGTACCCTTGGTATGGTGCCATTGTAGGAGCAGTCTGCACTTCAGATGCTAATGCAGATAAACGTTAGAGGCATGTGTCTTTGATTACGAGCTGTGATTCAACACAACCGCAAGGCAGGGATCAGATCTTACACGCAGAGGCCCCGGTAGGAACATGTTTACACCGGCCAGCCCCCTCTGTTCATAAACAAAGCGTTAACTTGCAGCAACCTGGGCACCCATTGCGAAATGGCATGTAGCCTTACCAATCCTGTCCTCACAACTGACACCCAGAAGGGGACCTCGGGGCTGCTTAACACGCGTTTAACATTTCAGCAGAGTCTGATTACCCAGAATAAGCTTAGAGAGAGTGCATGGCCGAGTTTGAAAGAGTGATTGAACTTGCATACTTTAGCTCTCACTGCATGACGGGAGCAATTGAAGGCATCAGTTACTTTCACAAGCCGTTTTTTCTCGTCAGACAGTGAGGTGGCGTGATATACCCTTGCTTTCACAAAACGGATGATCGGAGCAGGCAGACAATAACTAGTGCAAAGACAGAACAAATCCAATACACTGTCCCAGTTACGATGCAGTCTCTTCACAATCTGAATGAGTTTGGTTCGAGGTGGTTCGAGCTGGTTCGAGGCACTGTGCACTTTCTGTACACGCCACTGTCCCTCTTGCTTATCCTCGGGAACATTGAGGCAACTACCTGCCAAATCCGTCTATTTCAAAATTGCAAAACCCCAGACTTTCCAGGCAAGATCTAAGCAGCCTATCTGTCATTATTCCTTACTTTCCTCTCCACTCACAGGGGCCATATGGGGGTTCATAAAGTTTCTGTTACACCTTCTTTGCTATGTGCGAGGGGTGATTTTAGGGACTCAGCTCTGACCCTTCCCTGACCCAGAGCAGACCTTAAGGTATCTACACATCTGTTTCAAATCACACGCCATTTCTGCTAATGGCAGTGCTAACTGATGCCTGTCCACCTCAGCTGTAGATTTCAATCAACTTTATAGACGGAGTGGCCAAGAGGGGAGGTGGTGAACATTCTGGAATGTGCTCCAAGGAGGATGGCCACATTTTACACAGGCCCATGATGTAATCTCTGCACACAATAACAGATCATTTTGGGAACAGGAGAGTAATTATAGAAGAGCAGTGCAATAACCAGCCATTACAGTCTTAATAACAGTCAATGTGTGATTAGAGATGAATTCAGCAACGCCCAGCTGTGCCCATTGAACATTGATTGTGATATTGCTGTTCTTCTGTGATATGAATCTGGCAGAAAAGCAGACTGTGTTTCATCATTTCAGCAAATTTTTGGCTGTGTATAACAGGTTCTGCCAAATGACAATATAGATGCATTCACCCTCTCCCCCCACACACACGGGCACACACCACCAATACACACGCATTTAGCAACTAAAGTACTTCATTTACAAAGTACTCCTTTGAAACTCCAATATGCCTACCATTCGAACAGTGTGTCTGGTGTCAGCCTCATCACTGTGCCAGGCACTTCAGCATTATTGGAGTAAAGCTGTCTGTTCATCATTCGCACATCTCTGTGGCACATCTCCAGGGCTTCTCCCAGCCACTGGCCCTCTTCATCTGTGCGCAAAGAGCATCAGAGGGAATGAAGAATGGAGCTTTAGCACAGGGGTAATAGATCTAGGTGGCTTGTGAAGGTTCTCTCAGTAATTGGCTTTCTCTGAGAGAGGGCTGCTGAAAGCATTTAGGCAGAGAGAGGGGGCAGGCCTGGAGATTGGAGGACGGTGTGGGGATTTTGGGATGTGAGAATGGTGGGCGGCTGTCCTCTTCCTGCCTGGCGAGTCTGGCCAGGTATCATCTGTGGTGCTGTCCCCGCTCTCAAATAGCAGCAGCTTCCTGCTGAGCTCACTCTCATAGGCTCCCACACTGAGGGGGAGCTCTCCTCGTCTTAACTCCATGAGCTGCAGCTGCAACATGAGACCTCTCCCTGACACCCCCCTGCTGTGTGTTCCTGGTCACATTACAGCACCTCTGCTTTTCCATTGTTAATGGAAACTCCTCTGGTATGCAGACTCCAAGGGGCTTTCTGCTTAATTCTCTGTCTTCTCTTTTGCTGGGAAAGGTTTCACGCTAATCTCTGTGAGTGTTTCTCATTTGCTCTCTTTGTAGGGGACCTGTTGCTCCAATAGCTGTTCATTCTTAGGAGAAACATGAGAGACACCACTGAACCGGAAGCTGTCACCTCTCGCAAGTGATCTGAATGCGCCGCTCCTAGATTTAAAGTCACAACCATTAAAGGTGATTAATCTGCAGTGTGTGCACAAAGAGTAACAAGTGGAAGTGACTTTAGCCGCTGTGTAATTCCTTCAGAGGTGAGGAATCCACCAAAGGTTGTGTTTAGTGTCTCTGTTTCTTTCAGTGGGCGACAGCCCAATGCTGTCCAGGTTCTCTGTGAGGATGACAAAGAGCCTATGGGCCAGTGACATCAGCGCCAGTGAGAGCAGGTCTAGGGCCTATAGCATGGAGCGAGGAAGCAAAATATGAGGGGCTCGTGTGATTGGCTGAGGTACCTGCTTGCAGAGGGAATGCAACAAATGGGCAAAGGATCTTGTCATGATCGACAGTATTATCGAGAATAGCTGTCTGTGATTGGAGGTCTAATTTGTACTGTGCCCCAATACCAAGCACTAAAACATGTAAGGGTCCCTGAGAGGAGGAGGACTCATTCTGCTGTAATGAGTGTGCTGATATTAGTAGTGAGTGATGGGGATGGCTTGTCCAGGAGAACACCGTCTGCTGTATCTCCCTGGGGGTACTCTGAAGCGTCATTGAAAGACAAAGAGGTGGAAAGCAGTAGGGGCCTTATTTCACTGACCCTGAAACCCTAACCTGGGACTAGGTCCAGTGATTCACGCTGACTGTCCGCTGTAGTCTGTGCTGTTGCGAACTGAATGATATATATTTTACAGCTCCTTTTACAGCGACCTTTAGCACCCGGTTTTGCTTTGTCCATCCAGTTCATTTACTAGGCTGTTAACGTGCCATTAGCAAACTAGTTTATGTACCCATCTGCCTCTAACTGCTCACATGAACATGATGTCATGAGGGGGGTTAATAAACTTAATTTAAGGCCTGTAGACTCCTTGGCCTCAGTTATGACTGGGAAGTAATTTACAGCCATCACGAATGTGCCAAATTACTGCATATACAAATTGCTGCATATACAGCGAAACTACTTCCCCCTCCCCCTGTTCTTGTCAGCATTCTCTCTTAATCTCTGTAGACTGAGATGAAAGTGATTACATTGTGTGGGAAACAAAACAAAACAACAAAAGACATCCTCTGCCCCTGCACAAAATGAGGACGATCGCAACACCAGTGCTGTGTGGCACATTCCCCAAGTGGCAACATGAATCAAAGGGGAAACCCTGTCAATTATGTGAACTGTGATAATGTTTTATCTGATATACATATATATGTATGTGTGTGTGTGTGTGTGTGTGTGTGTGTGTGTGTGTGTGTGTGTGTGTGTGTGTGTGTGTGTGTGTGTGTGTATGTGTGTGTGCACCTCATTTTATCTCTTATATCAGTGCAACACAATGAAAATGAACTGCATGTGTCCCGTCAGGCGAGAGCTCTGATTAAGGAAAGTGTAAACTAAGCTGTGGGCAGAAGGGGGTCACAAGCAAAACAGCACAGATTCAGAGCCATATCCATTGGCCACATCCTCTGCAATTAGTGGAATCCGGCTCTTATTAGCTCCTGGGAAAAGCCCACTGCTGTTTCAGTCCTTATGAAAGCTCTTAATGTAAAAAGCATTTGTTGAATTATAAAATATAGACATCACAATTAAACAAACTGTGTGTAAAAGGGCATAAAGTAAAACCGTCTACTGCAGCAGAACATTATGGTTTACAGTGTCAAAAGCTTTTTTTTAAATCCAGAAATATTGTAACAACACCACCCTTGTTAAGACTAGATTTAATGTGTTCAGTGATGAATCAGTTAGCCGTCTCAGTAGAATGATGTTCCCTAAATCCAAACTGCATTGGATGGAGAGAAAAGTGGCCTGATGTGACATCAGTTGATTGCAGACCTTTTCAGCTATCTTGGAAATGATAGGAAGAATACTGGTAGGTCTATAGCTGGCTACATTTGGAGAGTCACTGGCCTTGAAAATTGGGGTTGTGACTGCTGACTTCCAGGTAGAGAGGAAATATGATTGTTTGACTGACAGGTTAACAAGGTGGGTGATGAGAGGGCAGAGGATGGTCACAGAGCTACACTCAAAAAGATCTTTGACCTTAGAGCTTTTTAAAGGGCTAGGAATTTTCAGTATAGAGGATTTTGACACTTCTGTGGCATTAAAATTGATAATAATTAGGGATGCATGATAACTGTTTTTTACAACCGATATCGATAACCGATAAATTCCTGCTTCTCATAACCAATACCGATAACGATAACATTTTTTATAGTTTATATACACACTTCAGTGTAGGGATGCACGATATAGCCATCGCGATGTATCTCACAACTATTTTTAGCGCAATAACAGCTATCCCTGGTATGTGGCGTTAGGTTTTTTCCCGTATGTTTTTCAGTGGCTGTGGGTGAGCTGGAAACAGGGGAAGCGGAAACACTACCTTTAAATCTATCATTACTTTCAGCCTGTTCCCCTTTATCCTCCTTGATTAACAATAAAACAAATGATTCACAGAATAATTGACACCAATCGTAAATAAATGATTATGCTCGCGAAACAGCGCAGATTGTCTGTAGTTTGTGTGCTTGCGAAAGCGACAACGTGAGATTGTATAATTAACAAGGATGGCATTTATCGATGTAAATTACGTTAAATGCTCATGACACATCACAGCTTTTGTGAGGTCTGTGTTCTAAATGTTATTGTTCATTGCACTCAACCTAACCTGAAAGTTTATTCTCAGTAATTTAAATCGATTTAACTAAATTTAGCTCCGTTTTGTAATTTGAATTGTTTAACACAAGAAAGCTATAATTTGAAACATTTAAGAGAAAGCTTTGGGATTACTTGCCACTTAATTATTCAAATTGCCATCCTTGTTATTTTGAGCATTTAAAGTAATTTAAACCGATAAATGCCATCCTTGTTAATTATTTATTATTTATAACATTATTATTATTATTATTATTATTATTATTATTATTATTATTATTATTATTATCCAAGGAATTTAGGTTTCTTATATCGGTTCTATTTATCGGCGAAAATTTTATCATCGGAGTTATCTGAATGACGTAATTTTTTGCAATATCGGGCCGATAATTATCGGTGCCGATAGTTATCGTGCATTTCTAATAATAATAATTTCCTTAGGTCTTATATCAAAATTTTGGTATTAAAATTATTAAGCACAGTAGCAATCTGGTCTTGATCTTATGTTATGTTTCCTTGGACCTGCAATACAAAAAGTTTACCTCTTGTCTTGTTGCTCTCCTTTATGACTTTATTTTGAGGTTTTCCCAAATTAACTTGGTGTTCCTTTTAACCACTGTTTCTAAATTGCTGAAATGTTATTATATCATGCCTTAGCCCTAACTTAAGTGCAGTTTTTAACACTCTGGTTTTAACATCCCTCTGCTTCATTAAGTTCCACAGCCACTCCCAGGGTAAATTCTGTTTCTTTCTTGAATGTGTGGCCTTTTTGCTGAATTCATTTTTAACTTTGTTGATTTTGGGTGATGACACTGGTGGTAGCAGCCTCAAGATCATCGTTAGGCAAGATCTCATTGCACTTGGACTGTCTTAGCTTTTCCTCAAATTCATTGACAAAATTCTTTGATATAATGGTTGAAAAATGATTACTTTCTTGCCTGTTTAAGAATCTCTGTTTTCCTTGTTATCAGTGTTACACTATGATCTGCCAAGACAGTGATGAAGTTAAATTATTTGGTTAATCATTCTGGCTTGTTGCTGAATATTAAATCTGTCTGGGTTTGCTTCTGATATTTAGATGCTTTTTCTTTTTAGGTTCAGCGCGATTGTCCCACAGACCTCTTGTGTGCTTCATTGATTGAAACAGCTTGAAGTTTTGTTGTTTGTATGTTGCATTGTTATGAATGCATGTATTGGGGATCACTTCGTTTGTTTGGAATGGTAGAATTGCATTTGGCAGGGTAACATTTGCCACAATGTAGAACAACAATGTAGAAACAATGTAGAAAATTAAAATGGCTTTGTGCGTAAAATCACCTAGTAGTTGCCTGTTTTGTGCTGTCTTTGTAGAGCTTGTTGAAACGTAAACTGGTATTATGGCATTCGGTTAACAGCTTGGGTTTGGCTCTACCTGTACCTGCAGTACCTGCCCTGCTGCAGGTTTGCACTGCCATTTTCACTTTGGATTTGGAGGATTGAATTGTTTTGGATTTGGAGTGAGACCACTTAGAATTTTCATTCCATAACACAATTATTCAACCAGCAGCAACAATCCTACACACAGGCCTGGATTGCTCATTTTGAAAGTCATTTTAGGCAGCTTGTTGGAGCTTGAATTAATTATTTGACTGATTAAGCGATTAGATGAGAATGCTTTACGGCTGCATGTACCCTGTGTGTGTAATTAACCTTGGGTGTGGAACATACTTTCACTTGAGCCACAGTACAAAATGGTGGAGCCAGTTCTGTATGTCTAAACAATACAGCTATTTAGTTTGTTCCTCAGTAAAATGGTGCACTTGTGTTTTTTAGCTCTGGTAGAGGAGGTTGCAGTTTTCAAATACAGCCAATAATAGTTAATATTTAATATATAAGATCGTTGGCTATTTGTTGCATAGTTTCCCATCTTGCATTAAAAAGTTGTTTTGCTCCAGAATCCGTGCTCTTGTTCCGTAGCTAGTATCTGTTCTGTTATCAGCACAGAATCAACATATTTTGGCACACTTGTTAATACCAAGAAAAAGAAACCCCCCCAGAAAAGGCACAATTATTTCTAAAGATGCTTTACCTCATAACTATTCTCTGTGTTATAAAAACATTTTTTAAATTATGACCTGCCCCACAAATATCAGGACACCTGCTTTTAGTGTTACACAAACCAACCTCAGTTTCTTACTGTGTGCAGTAGGAGGTTGCAGGATGAAGTGCATTGGAAGGGGTGGAGTACTTTGGAAGTATTTTTAGACCATGATTTTCCTTGGATACCTGTACCTTCCTGATTAGTGAACAAATGAATATACTGACTGGCATCCTTTGCCCAGTATTTGACTTTTGTGTTTCTTTACTGGTTAACCCTGATTCTTCAAAAAACAAGCATAAAAATATCCCTTGATGAAAATTCCTGGATGCATTTCAGTGTAAAATGTTTATATAGTTTTCATGTCCAGTTTTTTTTTTAAGTAAACATGTTTTGGTAAGTAAAGGGTTGTGTTGTAAAGGGTATAAATCTTCTTTTGGATGGTAACAGTAAGGAAACGTGTCCAATGTGCCCAAGTCTTCAGAAGACAAAAAGGTTTCTGTTAGCCTTTGTGTGCTTGAAGCTCCATTAATTTCCAGAAATAACCAGTATACAGTCAAATATGCTTTTAGGATATCTTGTTATTTTTCATGTTACAGTGTTTAAATAACACTTTAATGCATTTCAGGACTATTCCTTCCTCTGTGAATTACTGTTTATATTAAGAAGAAAACAGTTATCTGTCCAAATATGGCTTATGTCAGAATTATGAAAAAAAGTTAAATAACCTGACAATTAGTGTCAATGCTGGAATTACAGTAACTTGTGCCGGGTGAAAATATCAGAACCTAATATCTGTTTACTTGTGTTCTCTCCTCTGAACGAAGGCAGCACCCCTTGCAAAAGCACAGATTCATGTAAATCATTCACAATTAGATTTTCTCTAAGTTTCTGTCATCTATGGAGGGAGTTGCTAAGGAACCTGGAAACAACAACAAACTGAAAACGAAGCTGATTTGTGCAGAGTGTGGTGACTCCAGGCATCTCTTCATCACTGAGGAATTTTTACAGGCTGCGATGGTGAGGTTCATTCAGTTTTGCAACCTCAGAGCAGATGCCCAGCTTCTGGTGATGTAGGGGAGGTGAATAAGTGAATAATTCAGAAACAACCACATTACTACCGCAGAGCAGTCAGAACGGAGGTGGCAGACATACATGACAGTTGGCCCAGAAAATGAGATCTCAACTGCAAACATGTGATCTTTGGACAAGAAATCTTAAGGGCATTTGTGAGCCCTTGTAATTAATCTTGGTGCTAAAAATCTGTATACATAAGCACAGAGAAAGTCATTGTCCTCTCCATTTCTGCCTCTGCTGTTCACACCTTTGAGTTTATGCAATCAATATGGAATACTGTACTTTATATTTTGTCCACACTTTGAAGTTGTTTTGTTTTGATGAAATAAAAGCCACTGCCTCTGTGTACAACCTTCATTTAGCAACAGTGATGACATAAACTCACTGTGCCTCAGTAAAGTAGACAAGTCTTTCACACCACTGTCAAAACCTTCTGAAAAATTCCCTCCTTAACTGGCTGTTGTAAAGTTCTACATCCTCAAATTCATTCTGAAATGATGTAATTCAGGCCGAGAAGGCAACCATACATAAAATTAAGAGGTGGCATGGGTCCACACACTCTGTTTAACTGTGTGTGGTAATAGTAATTGATATTATTTAAACAAAGAATGAATGCCAAGTCTTTCCTTAAAAAAGGAACATCAGAAGTTTCTACTGTAATCTCTTGGCTCCACCATGCACATGCCCACCCAGCCGACTTAACCCCACTTCCTGCTTGCATTGAATACACTGTGGCATATTGAAACGTGAGCTCATGGAATATGCGGTTTGATGGTTTCAGTGTGAAACTCATAGTCTCTCAAGTGCTGCAGTAGTGGCTGCTGCTCTTTTGCCCATTTAAGTTACAGTATGGTGTCTGTGGCATTAGGCATAGCAGAGATGGTCTGTAATGGGAAGGCCCAGAATAGAATATGTTAGTCACTGTGAGGCCGTGTGGGTTGACCCAGTGGGGCTAGCTGCCAGAACTGTGTAGGGCCAGGACAGTCTGTCGGAGGTGGACTCCACAGCTGTTGAAGTAGGCTTGTGTCCTGGTGTTGTTGTCTCATGAACCAGGGGACATGCACTTTATTATTAATCAGTTATTTCTCACATTTTCCATATTGGAATGAGGTGTTTCCCTCCAGCAACTCCCCTCTCCCCAACACACATTCACAAGCACCCCCCATCAGTTTTCTGTCTAGACCACTCTGTATGCATCTGATTAGGCTAGGGTTCTCACCCCTGAGAGCTGGTGGGCTCAATTCACTGTCCTCATTTGACTCTCATTACCATATGGACAGTGTTTCCTTTAGCGCCGGTTTCATCGATGATGTCAGTTTGGAAGGAACTGGGTGCTGATAAAAAGAGCTGGAAAGGGAGTTTGTCGTAGTTTTGCTTACGGTGAATCATGGTGATAAAAGCGGTGGTGGGCTTTTTTGGTCACATCTTCCAGATTTCTCTCAAATTACAGAGTGCTGTGCTCACTTCACTGCCTGCTGTCAAAACAGAACAGAAAACTCCATTCCTGTTTTCTGTAAAAGCTGAAAGAGGTGCTAAGCCATGGTAAGGCCGGCAAGAAGATGACAGAGGTGTTGGGAAAGAGGAAAAAACACACATGCCCAGATCTGTTTTGCATCAAGACCTCCATCCAATGGGAGTGCTTGTCATCCTTGTAATAGCTTTCACCTTCCGTTCACCCAGATTCCCAGGCGGCCCTGGGCTCATAAGCACCCAGCAGTGATTGACGTGGTAGAAAGTATTGTCACATTTCAGTAGCTCTGATGAAACTTATCTTTACCTGTCAACTAAAATAGAATGTTCCGGGAATGTAATGATGTTTTAAACCTGGACTCCTCTGTTAGATTTAGCGGTCACAGCTGTCATGGTCTGAGTGGAAAATCACACTGAAAATATACATCCCCTCACACCCTGGGGCCATGGATAGAAGGCTGGCATTATTTTTTCATATAAATATAGCTTACTTTTACAAGACTATTTAGAGAGCACGGTGAAAGCTGGGTAAGACAGCAGATAGGCAGAGCACTGCTTTGTGTCAGCTACTCTGTGATTAACTACACCTTGTTGGAATTACCCCACTCTGAGGACTGTCTCTACACATATGGCCCCATATATTTTCCTGAAGCTTTTATGCACGTTGCTTTTCATAACTGTTTTTACACAGTCGTCGGGCCCCCCTGACTGGTCTTCGGGCCCCCCTGACTGGTTGTCAGGCCCCCTGACTGATGGCTTATTCCTGTAATCATTCAATTTGGAAGGGATTGTCTCAGTCCGGTCCACCTCTAGTCCCACATACGAGCATAAGGACCCCTTTGGTGCTCTGGAAGACGGCCTCCTGCTTGCCTGGGATTTTTTTCCAAGTGGTCAGCACATCGCCAAGCCCTGAGCTCACTGCAGTAAATGTGATGCCGTTTCCAGCACGGGTCTGCACTCAGGGGTCTCCGTCAGCTGCACGCATGGGAGGAGAGTATGGGTAGACGGCAAACGGGGCCAGCAACGCGGCCTAACCAGCCCTGATCTAGACCAGCTCTGTGGGAGGGTCTGAGGTGAACTGCTGCACGGGAGGCTGGCAGCCTGCCGCTCCCTTGCAAAGCGGATCAGGAAATCACATCTCAATGTCGTGTCATTGCCACCTTGACCTCTGCTAAGATTATTGTGCGCCTGGGTTTGTGGCTGCATGGCGCAGCAAGTAATATGTTTGTTTCCAGAGGTCCTGGGATGGACCTGGGCCTAGGAAGATAACAGCAAGCCGCTGCTGACGTTCTCACTTCTTAAGCTGAATACCAGGTGGCCGCAGTGGGTGTATGCAGTTCCCTTGTTTGGGGAATGCTTTTTTTTCTCCATGCCAGGATTTTTGAGGATTTCCTTCCTCCTGCTTTGAGAGAAAGGGTATCTGCTAAGGTCGGCTGTCTGCGGGGACAGGGTCATGTCTTATGTGCCCCCTGCCCTTCTCAGCCCAGCGCCTGTCGCTGTGGTGTCTATATTATGTCCAGGCTGACATGAACACCAGAGTTTCAGAGTTTGCAAGAGGCATGGTGATCACTCCAGGAAGTGAAACACAAGCCCAACATCTGTCTTCTTCCTCTCCTCCCATTGGAGAGCTGAGTCTTTGAACTCGAGTTGCTTCAGTCATTCCAGGTCCTGCTTTTTAGCGTGCTCTGAGACCCTCCCAGGTAGGCCTGGGTCTTTGATGAAGACCACATCAATCCCTTTTAATGTTTTCATATCTACCTGCCATTGCTCTTTTTCAGTTCAAAGAAACCTTCTTGTTACATTTTGGTAATAGGGGAAGTATGGCTTTTAACCTAAAATGATTACATCACTAATCTTTCCCAAGGCTGAACATTTACAGTTTTTAACTGTAATAGTGCTTGTGGACTAAATGGACTGAATGGATTTCAGTATAGCAGTCTGATGGTCATAGCACAGGTGGCTTTGAGGCAAAAAATGACTCATGAATTTGAAATGATAAATCCTCCCAAATTTGAAAGTTTTGGCCTGAAGCTGATGTTTTCAAAATGAGCTTTTTAGAGGGAAGGAGGGAGTCTCAGCAATGGAAAATGAAAGCCTTCTGCAGCAAGTGTGTGCTTTCTTAGTACTTCCTATTAAACAGGAGAGTGATTGATGTTATCACTATTTTAAGCCCATGTCCAAAGCCAATCACTTCTAGCTTTTAGAGCAAACTGCTGACAAAGTTCATGAGGGAGTTGTGAAAATGAGCTGAAAGACACAGAGAGAAAAGTATGAAGGGAAATCATTTTTTAAGATAGCATGGATTTACATCTAGTGTATCTCATTGTATGATCAAGTAATGTCTAAAAAGAGCTATGCTGGAAAATAGAATGCATTGTTAATGATAGTTATGCACATAGAAACCTAATGTTTTTTTCTATTGCAAGCACCTTTATACTTACAGTATTCTCTCCCACCACCAGGTGAGAATGTGTGGTATTGATTGCAGTCTACATTCAGATGTGTCCTGTTGAGACTGGAGCCAAAACTTTAAAAGAAGCAAGACATCCTCTGTGAAGTGGATTAAAAAGCAGGAACCATTGGAGAAAAAAAGAAACCGAAAACCTCTTTCTTGTGGACGTGTTTAACATTCTGCTGATTTACAGCAAACTGTGAGGGTGCTCTAGAGTTACTTTGTGGCCTTTCACCAACCCAGAGGAAAGCGCTACATGACTGTGTTTGAATTGGTTGCCCGTTGTGAGCTTTAAGGGCAGTGTTGATTGCAGTAATTTAACAGAAAGAACACTCGTGCTGAAAAAGAGCTCCACAGCCCTGTTTGACTCGCCGTTGCTAAAGTGGCCAGATGGCAGTTCCAAATCTCATATGACTTCAGCTAAGTTCATTGCTGAGTGAGCATTCATTACTCTGGTTAAAACATTTCTGAGGTTTTCCCCCCACATGCTTCCACAACTGGGCGCAGACCATTTAGGTCCTTTTGTCAGGGTATGGTTATTAATTGGGTTCATTTTTTAAGTCTCAGAAAGTAAGCCGGCTGTTGATCTTTACATGTTGATCTTGTCCAGTGGCTGTTTCCTGTCGTCCTCTGCTTGCTAAGAGTGATTATTCTCACTGGCTAAATACATTCCCGGAAAGACGTAAAAAACAGCCACAAAGCTTGAACTCTCCACTGTGAGACTCCTTGTTCCTTCGATGTCTTGTTTTTTCCTCATCTTTTTCCCCTTAGCTGTCTGTTCTCCCACAAGCTGATCTGTGTCCCTGATTTATCAGCCACACTGCAGACACCTGGAAATTGCAATGTTATTCAACAGGCTGTCATCTTAAACTTGTTTTCATATTTCACTCCTGATAACGTGTCTCTCATTTCTGCACTCATTGCTCCATTGGGTGATTATATGTAATGGGTGTCTCTCTCTGTACTCGAAATTAGACATTGTGGAGTGTGCCGATAATGGCATTCCTTTGGCTCATTTACCTGCATGCCTCTGTACTTTCCCCTCTTTGATTATCATTGTGGGCTGAAAAGATATGCAGAAGCAATGCCATTATTGCAACGGTACTATCAGATCCCTGTTTTGCAGAGGCATTTAAAGGTGCTGAGGAGCTGGCTGTCTCTGTTTTCCTTTCAGTCTGTTCCCCTGGACTGTTAACTCTGTGGTTGGTTTACAGCAGTATGATGGGAAGGCAGTGTTCCAGACTAATCATCAGCTGGGGGATGACGGACCTTTTACATCAGTCTGGGGCAGAGTTCAGTGTGAACAGATTCAAGTGTTCCTGACCTGTGAACAACCCTCTCCACACACACACACACACACACACACACACACACACACACACACACACACACACACACACACACACACACACACACGCGTGCGTGCCCAGACGCACGTGCTGTAACAGCTGCATGTCTGATGCTGAGTCTGGAAAGTCTACCCAAGCGGGGCAGGGTGAGGTGGGGGGGAGCTCTCCTCAGCCGAAGAGGGGAAATAGTGTGGGTAACAGTGCAGCTCTCTCGGCTGGCTAGCACCTCACAGTTAGGATTGACAAAGGGTGGAGAAACCATGCAGCTGTCTGATTCAGGTGCCATATGTACACATCCAGTAGCCTACATGTCCAGTACGCACACTCCCACACACGCACATACACACACACACACACACACACACATACAGAGCAGGATGAATGGTATCACTTATTCCCCCTAACGACCCCACAGGGAGGAGGAATCACACCCCGCTCCCCGGGTTGTGGCCATGGGCACTAGCTCATCACATAGCCCCCTGCGTCACCATCCCATCTGCATCTGCTGTGTGTATCAGCGGTCAGTCTGAGATAGCCATCTCCAGCACTCTGTGTTATAGATTAGCCTCAGAGTCCTGATATTCCTCCAGGACTCGGATAAATGATTTGCTGCAGGAATGAGCCTGAAACGTTTTGTTTTTTTCCATGGTAAGTCTCCTGCGTGAGATTTTTAGTTTCTTCTCCCAAGTCCACCTACACTTTGATCTGGAACTAATGAATTACTCTGGCATGTTACCCATGGTTAGCCGTGATTTTTTAAAAAGATGAAGAAGCTGACAAGTTATGGCAGAGTAGCTAGATTTACAGTGCAAGGGGATGGTTTTGTGTAACTGTGGCGGGCAATGATAAATATGCCGGTGTTCGGTGTACCGAGAATGTCCATGGTTGTTATGTCAGTGATGTGCTTCACCATTTTTCACTGTACAGGACACGCTCACTCCCTGTGCTACTTGTCAGGGTCCTGCTTTTTACCTTTCAAAAGACTGCAAATACAAATATAACCTTGTAAGTAATGTTGCAGAGAGGAGACAGTAGCACCAGAGGAAGAAAAGGGTAAAAAAAAATGCAGGAAATGATGCTGTAATGATGAATCATTTTCACTGGTACATTACTTTTAAAAACAGCAGATGGTCTCATGAATATAGACCTTTTGTTTGTCTTCAGCTCTGGTGAGCTGGCAAACTCACAGGCCCTGAAAGATCTTATAAATAGTTTTGATAATGTGGTAATGATTTTGGTTGTTAAGAAAATATGGCTTCACTTTTAGCATTTTGCATCACATAATTTTTGTCAGCTGGAAAATCACTAATTGTGCATCATTTACATATGCAATAAAAGTAGCAAGTAAAAAATAAAAGGCTGAATTTAGTAGGTTTATTGAGGTGGTGCCATAAAGCCTTTGTGTTCAGAAGGACAAAAATCCAGATGTTAAAAGTTATGCCACCATCACACCACAAATGAGACAGTATGAATTCCTGGAGAAGGAGGACTTGTTTTTCACTGAAATGATGTATAATTTACGTGTATAAATACAACCTCATTTTTGCTGCACAATGCCAGCCCATTTCCTTATAGATTGTTATGTATTTCTGTACCAAAGTAACCCTCAAATCTACTATGTTGTATGAGGCAAAAACGTGATAGACTTCTACTGAACAGTCCCATTCTCACAGCCTCTTTCAGCCTCTCTGGATAAAAGCCAAGGCTGAGAAAGGCTTTCTGAAGAAAGGAGGTATTCCCTATTGGCAAACGTAACCTTACTCATCCAAAAATCCCAGCAGGCCAGCTTCCTCATCCTTTGCTCAGTGTTTCCAGAAGTGTTGTGAGATTCAGCAGAATACATCAGCGTGCAGTTGCCTGGGGGAGGGGAATATTCACTGGGGAAATGTCCAAATATTTATAGCTCCATGTTAGAGTCAGCACTCGCATAATTTGCTCTGTGTGCCCAATTAGTACCATGAGTGTGTAGCCTGGAATAATTGCTGGGAAGTTTGGAAAGAGGGAGCCCCAGCCCCTCTTGCACTGGGGATATGTGAGACCAGCCCTGCTTTCCAGGTAGGGTAATGGATTATGGAATGGATTATGGAATGGGTTATCTCCATGTGTTGTGGATGTGGAACATATCTATTTTCCTTTCCAACAGGTCTCCTATCCAGTAGGGATGATTGTCACATGTGGAAAGTGTCTTTTTCTGAAAGTCCTTTTTTGAAGGAGATGGTGAGCGCACGTTTGTGCTGCTGTCCCCGGTTTGCTACCTTTAATTGTGATGGCTCGTTCCGCAGCAACTAGTATCTTCCAAAAGAAAGCTGTTTAGGCTGACATTGACCTTTGTAAGTGCTGTTGTTATTCTGCTTTGCAATGTGTTACTGGCCCTGCTGAGGGGCTTATCTTGACAGAGGATGATCGGACTCTTAACTGCTTCAGGATGACTCTTTCCTTGAGGCCACATATGCTTGGCAATGGATTACTTTCAGTGATGGAGAGTCCATACATCAATCATCTGTTGTCCCAAATGTCCATCATCGGGGGGGGCTCAGAAACAGATCACAGTCACAATTAGAATTAATTTGAAAATAAATTGGATGGGATTTTGTTGCCGCTGTCATCTTGTACACAGTGTAGTTTTGAAGCGAGAGGTTAAGAAACTGGTCAGCTTTGCTAGTTGTGGAAGGAGGCAGCACATAATGAAAAAACACAATGGTATGAACCCCCAGCCCTCACGAGTCCCCAGGTTCCCCTTGGAATCATACCCCTCTGAGTCTATTTCTGTGAAGGAATTGCAGGCCTCTGTAGACACCTGAATTTACATGGTGGAGGTTCTTCGCAGATCCCGCACAGGTGCATATAAAACCGCAACACAATAAGCGCAGTGATCCGTGTACCTGATGTGTGGCCAGAGGCTTTCACGGCAGCAGTGCAGGGAAGGGGAATAAATGATGAATCAGAGGGGTGAGAAAGTCTCCCCTAAGCACAGCTGAAGTATGCATTTCCCCTGTCTGTTTTTTCGTCCTCTCTCTCTAGCTTTCAGGCATGGTGCAGAGATGAGGCCACGCCGGAGCACTTGTGCAGTTGACGATACTGCCGTCTTAAGCACTCAGTTTCGCTCTGTAAAGTGCTTAATCTCTGCAGGCCTGGTTTCTGTTTTTCACTAGGAGAGGAATGAAAACCAAATGTACAGCTAAACCAAGACCAATTGACTTTCATTAGGAAATGTCAGTATCGCTCCCAGCCATGCTTTCACCGTTTGTTTCTTCACAAATGTTTATTTTATGAAGCGGTTTTGTGAGGGTTTTCATTGTGAACAATGAATAAATGAAGCAGAAGAAAATAAATTGGAAACAGTGTCCAAAACATAGAAAGTGAAACAAAAGGATAAGGAAAGTGAGATTTGCACCACAAAACCTTTTGTTATCAAAGACGACTTCACTGTTGCATGGAGGCTATAGAATTTGTGCTTATCAATTTAGCCTCTAAATGTTGTTTTATTGACTCAGTGTTATGTAGATGCCTTCATTTTTTGTAGAACACAAAAACCATATCATGTGCCACGACTCTGAAGTGAATGATGAAGCCCTGAGCTTGTAATAGAAATTGGAAGATAATTACAGTCCTGTGCCGTGTAATATGGTCTTTTCCCCTTTCCGCACGTGTCATACAGCCCTGCAGCTTAATTATAGAGCATTCTTATGGGCACCCCTTAACTTTTAAGTGTGTACCGAAAGGATATAAAAAGAAAGACTTATCCCTTATTCATGAGCACTCTTTCCATATGAGAGCAGGGCAATCGTCCTGGAACCATTCATTAGGCGAGGAGAGGTCAATTATAGCATCCTTCAGATCTGCAGCGAGCCATCAAGAGCACAGACGCGGGGCTAAAATAAGCAGGAGACAGAAGGGTGCGTTGCTGCAGCGAGGCATGTGCCCTCTCTCGCAGTCATAAAATTGCACAACGGCGGAACACTTGGCCAGGCCCCTGGGGCCAGACACCGAGACGGTGAAGTCAGAGATGATAGAAGTGTCTCAACTCTTTCCAGGACTGCACACACACCCTTCATGGCTGCTCTACGGAAGCTGGAGAAGCTGATATGCAGCATACAGAGGAAGGCTGCCTCACTGCTATTGCCTACCTCACTTGTCACTGTTGCTGGGACAGTACTGTACTTATCTGTAGCTTTAGCACTCATTGCCGTAGTACTAAAATGAGTTTAAACTGTTTGTCCGTTTAAATAATATGGGAAGATGTTGCACATTTTACAGAGCTCCTGTGGTCCTGCAACAACAATAATCCCCCCAAAATATTTAAAACAGTGGTTGTGCAAACCTACTGACCTGCTCACATTTGCCCATGTGGTCCTTAGTAAGGAAACCGAACATGTATCAGAAACCCGGCATTTAGAAACCTGCAAAAGAACTGTGACAAAGGGACTGTCGTGGTTCAACAGAACTGTCACCTGTTAGACAGGTCCTGTGGCAAAGGCTCTAACAGCTGCCTCACAGAACAGCAATAGATACTGTATCTGTGAGGCAGACAGAGGGAACTGCTGTGTATTCTGGGTGGCCCCATTGGCCAGGTATCCCTTCCTCAGAGGTTCGCCCCCTGACTTGTTATTGAAAGGAAGTGCGTAAGGCCCCCTGGGGATTCTCTTTGACCCCTCAAAGCCGTCACCACTCAGGAATGCTAGGAATCCTGGCTACTGCTCACGGAAGGGGGTGAGGTGTCCACAAGCATGGTGTGGGGGCGGGGTGAGGGGGCAGCTCATGGCCTCTGACACTAGCTGCTGAGGAGTTTGTCATCAATTACTACAACAAGTGGGAACACGCTCATGCTCCATATGGTGCACTAGTACCCCACAGAGCTGAGGTAAGTTCCATTTCAATTCAGTCAATTAAAAAAATCATTTGAAGTTCAATTCTTATACTGAAAAATCTGAATGGAAATGATCCAGATACTGGCACTTTTGGTACTTCTTCACCGATTGCCCATTTTCCTTTGTCACAAATCACCCTCACTGCACACATTAGGTTGCCCTTTATGAATGGGGGATGTCAGACCCGCTAAAAGATGGTTTTTAAATGGAGTGACCTTTCCTCTAAATTGTTCTCTCCAAGAGCAATAGATCTTTCATGGCTTTGAACATCTTAATGCTTTTGCATACAGCTGACTGATTCTGCACTAATGTATTTGAGCTCCACGAGTGTTCCGAGGTGGTTTATGGACCAGGATCTTGCAATTTTTGTTTTTTTCTCCCAGCTCAAGATTGTTAATGTGGCCAAAAGTCTACACACAGATAACTTGTGAAATCCCCTTATAGCACTGGTAGTGATTGAAGCTGGCCCAGACTGCACTCACATGCTGTGCATCAGCCTTGGATTCCTTTTTTGAAAATAACAGGAGCATTCAACAGATTTCAGAATAAATCCATTCATGGGTTCCATGCAGAATAAGTTTCCCCTGTGATCATTCTTGTGGATTTTGGGACTCTAGTGCTGTCAAAGATTGTTTTTCTTTTCATAAAGGGATGTTGTTACTGGTCGTGTCAACCCCTGGAGTGCGTGTGTGCGTGTGTGTGTGTGTGTGTGTGTGTGTGTGTGTGAGGGGGTCTGCTTACCTCTGCTCATGATGTTCTGCTGACCTCTCTAAGCTGACTCATTGAGAGCTGCTGGGAACTGGAGATTCCTCTGAGAGTTTTTGGTGGATTTCATGAAATCCTTCAGCCCCAGAGAATTATGACCCATCTAGAGAGGCAGTAGGGTTTTTCCACAGCGTTGTGAGTGCTCATGACCTCAGAATTGACTGGGTGCTCGTGACTTAATCGCTGGGAAATGCTCAGTGGTGTTAATCCCATCATGCCTTGTGGAGACCCCAGGCCTGGGCCTGGGCCTCCCAGCAGGGCCGCGTCTGCTCTGCAGAGTGAGTCACAGATGTCTGAGGGCCTCGAGCCAGGCATGGGGGACCTCTCATTGGTAAGCCTCACCTCTGTGGCCCTGAGCCTTCAAAAACATGTGCTTGAGAATTTCTGAGAAAGCAGCGAGGCCCTAAATCTCCACTCCAGACACTATAGTCCACCCTATCCCCTGACCTCAGCCTCCCTTTTTATGATTGGCTTGTCCTTCAAACAACCCCTAATACAGTCATTTATGGCTGTTTCTTTTCAAACCCCCATTTTCACACTCTTCATCAACAGCAAGAGCCTATTAAACAGCCATGACCAAGTGGTAAATCAAATACTGTCACTGGAACAAGTGAGTGTGAAAAGGAGGATGAAATGTAGCAACATAATGACCTTTGACTTTCCACTATATATCCATTCAGGACCCTGAGGGGAACTGACTGGGCGCCTGGTAATATGTTTGGGCTGAGCTCGCCATGGGCCACATATGAGCTGTGTTCCTCCTTGTTCATTCCTTATTGGGAGGAAGACGGCTGCTGTTTCTGTAGTGATACGGTATGTGCTAGGGCTGTGGTGTCTCATTGCATTCTGTCTTGAGTAGTTTTCAAAAGGTCACACCTGGTATTGCAATTTTTCCACCATGTCTGTGTTTTTACATGTTCGGTGGGTTCAGTATGTTCAAATGGCTGAGTTCAAAGTTCAGTATGTTCAAAGTGCTGAGTTGGTGCTACTCAGTTTAGCAGGTTGTTGTATTTATATACACAACAGTGGGAGGAACCATTTCAATTAAGGTTGATCTTTTGGCCATCACCCACCTCTTTACATTGGATAATCATACATTGTACAGGGTTAACTGTATAATACACTCTGATGGAGTGTTTCTTTACTAGACTAGATCCCATGAAAGGCTTGTGTCAGGACCTCTCGGGAAGAATCCCATCCGCATCATTAGCACTGCCTTTCCAGGAAGCGGCAGGAGTGGATTTAAGGAATATTTTTGTCTGTCTTGGACAACATCCATGGGACATGATAACTTGAAAAATTGTCTCCACTAGTGTTGGTGGCCGTAGTGGCAGTGACCTATGCAAACAGTCTCAGTCTGATTTAGAGAAGAAAAACAGATTTCATAAGCACAGGATTTGAACTCTTAAGCAGCATCAATTTCTGTCAGCTAATAAACTCCAACCAGTGTGACTCATCCTTCTACAGAAGTGTTCAGAAAGTAAACACGTCTTTAAAGCTGCATTTGTGTCTCTTTCCTGTGGTCACAAGACAAACATGAGCAAAAGCTCCTGCAGCTGTCATCCCGTTTCAGTGGATCACATCTCGAATGTATCTCTGGGGAGCTCTCATTCCTTTTGTATAACTTCCCTATTTGCTTTGTCCATTGTGGGTAACCTCTTTCTTCAGGGGACTTTTTCCCCCAAGGAAGAGTCCCTCACAGTGTTCTGTATTTGGGAGACTCATCAGCCAGGTAAGCTGCTTGCCAGGCTACCGTCAAAGCTCAGCTCTCCTCTCATCCAAAAATAACAGCCGACCCCTCCACCCCTCGTTTAAATAACCCCATGCTGCCTTCTGTACCGAATGCTTTATCAGACAGACTGAAACAGCACAGTAGTGGGCTACGTTCATTAAGAGTGGGCCTGCTGTTCCTCTGGCAAGTTTGTTCTCAGTTACAGAACCAAATCTCCTGATGGATCAGTGCTCCAGAGGGGCACATGTAGCCCTCAAAAGCAGGACTGGCTGTTTTTTTCTAAGGGAATTGTAACCCCAGTGTTGAGTTTCTCCATGGATTTCAGGCCTCTCAGCTGCAAATCAGGCTGACCTCCCCCAGTGGACCAAGTGTGGGAGCAGAATTCTGTTCTGACTTTCTCACATCTGCCCTCCTGGTTTCAAGTGGTGCTAATGATAGACTGCAGTACACTGTACTCAAAACAATATCCCTTCAGGAAGTTAGGTGCAGTAAAAGTAAAATGTGTTTGTGAAGGAGTGGAGGATGTTGCATTCTTTTCTGGCTCACTTTTGAAGAAAGTTGAGCTGTCAACGATCCAGGGGCTGTTTTCTGTAAAATGATCAGTACTTTACCTTACTGTCATAATGTATCTCAAATTGTTTGAAATTTATTGTGTGCTAGCCATGTGTGTATTTGGAAACAAACCTCAGGTAGTTGGATGTACCATGCACACACCAGAAGGGCCATATGATGGCTTTGTATGAATTCAGTCAAATATGTTCTTGGGCTAGTGGGCAGAACCCCTACTTTTTGAAGGGAAATAAGAAAATTAACAAAATGATGTGTTGATGCAGTTTGCCAACAATGCAAGTTTTGCCATAAAATACATAAGTGCACTTTAGGGTGTGTGATGGCGTCTACATGTTAATTTGTTACATTTGATTCACAAAATCCAAACAACTCGCTTTTGTGACATGTATAGTAGTTACACCCATTGTGCTGATTGTGTAATTCTTGGGGCACACATACTGAAGTTGTTGCTTTCTCTGCTAGTTATGCTCTGTTGGTCGAGAGTATAAAGAGAGAGAACTTGCATTCTAGGTGGAGGAAGCCAAAACTTCAAAGCTGTCGGAACTCCCAACAGGGAACAGGTTGTAGCACTGCCGGTGGGAATGTAAGAGGTGACCAGACACTATGGTTTACACTAAGTGACTTGTATCTGCATGTGCTTCAAATGCAGACAGGTTCAGCCTGAGACATTCTGAATGGGTTATATGTTTCTGAGAGCACATGCAGGTGACACACACACTAAACTGCCCATAGAGCTTTTGTATAGAGTCTTTATTTTGACATTATTCCACAGAGGAAAACAAACTACTAGTGACAGCTCTTCCTAGTTTGGTGTGTTGTGGATGTTAAAGAAAGTATGCAAGATCAAAAAAACAAGTAAAGTTAAAATATGGACTCTGACATAGTCATAGAATAAGCAGCATTTTTGAAATACTGAATCAAAATTTAAATCATGTTCAACCTATGTTTTGCGTGTTTAATGAAATGATCTGTGTTGTTATACAGTACTTCCTCACTTTGATACCACTTCATGCATGTGTGCTTGTAAAGCAGACACTTCGAAGAACTGTTGTCGAGAAAAAGATATCGTTTTAGGAGACAGTTCTGATGATACTATTAAATGAGCTATTCTTTTTATTCAGTGGAGTTCCCTTTTTAAAAAGTTTGGAAATTGAGACAGGCAATATGGAGTGCATATGTTCTAACAGCCCTTATGGCACTCCTCAAAGTCAGAGTGGCAGATTGATTTCAATGTGAAGTTGAACTAATACATTTTATATTTCTCCAGAGAGAGGCAGCGAGACAGGGCATAACCGGCTGAATGAATGGCAGTATTGTCCGGGCATAGAGGGCCCTCAGCCTTCTTTGCAACTTTTTAAAGGCTTGTTGTGTGTGAACAAACTGTTCTAAAGTCTCAGCCAGCGTACGCCTGCTTTGTATTTTACACTTTCATTTCGCAGTCAAGCAACCCCTCTCTTCGTAAATTTAACAACAGAAACACTGATTTCATTCACTCCATATAGGAGGACTGTATGACTTCTGCCTCATATGTCCATTCATAAATCTGTCCATTTGATGTTTATTACACAAAATGTAAATATGGTTTTACAAGAACAAGAGATTCGCAAGGTTAGTTTCAACTGTCAGACAATGCAGTGAGTTATATGCAGTTTCTGCATGAGAGCTGGGCCTGATCAGATGTTTCCTGCCTGTATGGTAGGCAATTTGCTTCTGAGGCCCAGGGCACAGCTCTGGTTGAAATGGACAAGAGGTGGCTACTGAAGCCACCGTTTTGTGCCATGTTGTAGCAAGAGTAAAGGATCTGAACATGAGCTGATGTGTAGCCTCACACATTCAGCCAGCAAGGCATGCGAAGTGACGGGGAGGGAGTGGAAAAAGTGTTGGAAGCATTTATGTTGTGAAACGCTAATTGGGATCTTTGCAGTCACACAGAAAGGGTCGTTCATGCAGGGTGGAAACAGTGGGCATTTGAAATGAGGGGAGCCAGGGGTTTAAAAATAACACAGGCATTTTTCAGAAGCTCCTGGGAGCATGGAGAGAATGTTCCACTCCATGAGAGCTTCGCAGGTGTGAGAGGAAGACATTTAAAAGGTTTTTTTTTTTTTTTCACAGCCAGCTTGATGCACATGCATGCCCTGTTTTAGGGTGGATGACACAAAGCCATCCCTGTTCTCATTGCTCTTGGTCTGACAGAACAGTACCATATCCAAGCCATCTGGATGCAGCAGTGGCAGGGATGGTCAAGTGGCGAAGTGCTTGTCACGCAACATCATGACGTCACCTGTCAGGCGCGAGAGGTGAAGAACCCTCGCTGTTAAGATTCCACCTCCTCAGGTCCTCAGAACAGGAACAGCTCCCACACAGCACTCACTGGTCTTGTTTACCAGTCTGACAGTGTTTGCCCCTGAAGTGAAGAGTGTGGTCATCTCTGCTTTGGAATTTGACTCTGAAATAACATCATGTCAGCTGAATTGTAAACATCAAGCGTGATGTGTTTGGTTCTCCTCTGAGCGCTACTCTGCCCTCCCTCCTGTCTCCATGCGAACCCCTGCAGAGGCCTGATATGTCCTAATTGAAGCCAGCAGGCCTTGGCTGACAGCACCCAAAGTGCCCTGCTCTGAAACAGACCACACATACAAGGATGGAAGTCAGCCCTTGCCCTGCTAACAGTGGTGAGACTATGCCACTCTGTGTGGACTGTAGGGTACTGTACAGTCAGCCCTCCAAAGCCCAGGGAGGTGTGGGCTGCTCCCCGAACCCCGTATCTTGGAGTTCGTGCCTCCATGCACACAGCCTTCATAAAGGAGGCTGTGTGCAAGGGCCTTTTTTGAAAATTCCTCAGACATTACCTTATTGAATCAACATGCGTGGTTGGAGGGTGCGGTGAGGACAGGCAGAATAGGGCCAGTGTGCGGAGCTGTCAGCAGAGGGGAGGCAAGCTGGAGGGGAGGATGCTATCTCTGTCTGAATGACGTCATCCAGAGGAAAGTCCCAGTCCCCCACCCCAACCCCCCATACCCTGCTCTGAGTGATCCACTGTCACTGCCGCACTCAGAAGTGAGGGGTGAGTCTCCCAAGTAGCAGTTGCAGTTAGTTCTGGTCCCAATATGGCTGGAAAGCAGCGGTTGGGATGTTTTGAATGGTCACATGTTTTAATGGTCAAAAGTGCTCTCCTTTAAAAACAAAAAAAAGGTTGATTTATTGAATCAATCAGTATCTTGATTATTATTTCCTCAAGATGACAGATTTTACTGAGAGCACTCTTTCAACTGTGGAAAGCTAAACAGCTGACACAAAATGATTCAAACCTTAATAAAGGAGGTGGCAGAATATGTCTACAGTGTGGATATATGACTGCTTCTGTTCCCCTGAATGTCCTGGATATTTTTGCAGCATGATCGTTCTAACGGTAGAATTCCAGATGGTTGCAGTATACTTCCAATTATGATAAAGCGACTGCATTACCCAAATTCCTCCACTTAACCAATTATCTTCAAAATAACAGGCTCTGGAGGCGTCATGCATCCAAACCAGGAGTCAGACAGAAAGAGAAGTTGCAGGACGATATAGCAACAGAAGCATGAGGCAAGCTGACCCTGAAAACACACTCATCCATCCGATGCAATATTTGAATTTGATCTCATCTGCAGAGTTTTAATGCATTTAATTATGGTAACATACACGGTCACCGTATTCTCCTACCAAAGCCTAAGTCCCTGGTTCCCTCTGTGCCACCTCCACCTGTATGAAGTGTGACACAGAATAGGCAGCTGACAGAGAAAAACAGAGAGCTCATCTGTGCTGTGGCGCAGAGCTGGCTGTTCACGCTCTCTCCACCCAAGCCTGTTCCTGGCTGCCAAAGAGCAAAGCCTCTGTCAGACAGGAAGGAGTTGCAGAGCCTGTG
This sequence comes from Megalops atlanticus, assembly GCA_019176425.1. NCBI lineage: Eukaryota > Metazoa > Chordata > Actinopteri > Elopiformes > Megalopidae > Megalops > Megalops atlanticus. Next base: position 37,827,062 of record CM032876.1, read on the forward strand.
TGTGCACACGTCCTGTTTGTCTCCCCTCCAAAGAGCTGTCTCAGAGAGTTCCTCAGTGGAGAAGATGCAGACCCGCTTATGCTTTCTGATGGCCCCAGGACCGGCTTTGGAAACCTGCAAACTGCATGCGCGGTTTTGTTTTCCAGGTTTCCAGGAATTAAAAAGCATTCTCAAAGGAGTGAGGAAGCACATTGTCCAATGTTGAAGCATAACAGATCATTCAAAAGCTCTTAAAGTGACAGTTCAAGTTCCATATTTCACGTCACACAAAAGATAATGAGACTTTAAAGGAGATTTTTTTTTTTGGGGGAATGATCATGCAGGCAAAAAATGGACAACGCTAGTGTATTGCAGTTTACACAGCTAGCATGTTTTGTATAAAAATGTGAAAGTGAATTACAGTTTTGTCTCTTGACAAATGTAATAGAGTAAATCTGTCTTTATTACATAGTCATTTGTTTTTTTTCTGTTGCTGATTTACCTGACATTTGATATAGTCGCGGCTGCTGTTTGCTGTTGAAACAAAAGAGACTATGGGGAAAGACAATGTCTGTCTCTATCAATGGTATATTACAGTAAAAATAAACAGTGCATGTTGACAGTCAGTGCGTGTAAATCACTTTCATTCAAGCATTGGACTTTGGTACAAATGGCCCGTAAGTGGAGTGATTTGTACCAACGTGTGTTATGAATCTATAAAAGTACAAACAAATGAATGGTTCACATAGAAAACTATCAGTTATGTAGTTCTCTGTAACAACATTTCTCTTTATCTTGGGGGTAATTTGTGTGGTTTTCATGACAGAGGTGACCTAAATGGTTTGAGCCCCGGACACTGAATCTAAGGGTCAGGGGTTCAGATTCTGTATTGTTCACTGTAGTTGTGGCCTTGAGCTTGCAGAGAAGACATACAGAGACATATCTCTGTATAAGAGATACTAAAGGTATGTGATGTAGAATTGCAAGCATTGTGAAATAATGTATTGAGTATGGAGTCAGGCTATCAATTCAGTGGTGTTTGCCAAGGGCTGAACCTCTGCAGCATTAATCATTCTAAGACAAAACTCACAGTCATTTCCATACTCCAAAGATATTTACACCATCATGATAAATAGTGCTTACAGTAAATGTACGTAGTTGATTTCTAAACAGTTACTGTCTGAATCTGAATAAACCTAAATACACCCTTGGTCTCAGTTTATGTGCATTCTGCCTGTTTTTTGAACTGCTGTGGTAGTTATTGTACCATAACTCTATGATATAACAATGTCACTGCATATTGGTTGCAGTCATGCACGTTTTCATGTGGCAAACATTTCACTTGGGATGCTGAAGTAATTAACAATCTCAACTAATCTGTCTCAAAGAGTTCCTCACTTGGCCAAAGGACAGGTTTTGGAAATCTTCTAAAGTCTAACGTATCTTGTGGGACCAAAGTGCAGTACACCACATCCACACTACACATACAGTCAGCCATGATACTAATAGTGATTAGGCATTTTGTAGTTCAGAGTCTACTGATACAGTTTGTTTGAATGACTGCACTAGAGCTTAATGGACAACAAAATGCATTTTACTATTCCATTTCATTCAAAGTCTAAAAAGTCTAGGGTGCTGGTCCCTCTTTGTAAGTACATTCAAGGCACAAATTTGGAACAGCATGCAAATCAAACTGAACTTTCGGCTTTTCCAGCAATCAGTTAAGCATACTGTGATGGACCAGGATTCTGTGTAGTTTACTGGAGATTTGCTGTTTCTGATGTCAAATTATCTTCATTTATAGACCGGGGTGCCCAACACATTTGTGACCTGTATATGCAAAGGCCTGTAATTACTCAATTTGAACAGTAGCGGGGATACATTTGTTACAGTTGATGTCATGTTTTAGACCTGGCTGTGTCAGTGTAGTCAGGGCAGCACCGGGGTCATGACGCTTAGCAGTAGGGGCTGAGCTTTTCATCTTGTGGTGTCCTCAGACACTGTTTGTGCTTTTTGATCCCTGTGTTATTTTTTCATCTCCATGTTTCAGGAGTTTCTCGCATCTGACAAGGTACCTGAGGCCCCTGCAGCTATGCCTCGGGCACTAGCGGAGCTTCAATGGGTGCCATGAACCCACAGCCGAGCCCCACGGCTAGCAAAAATAAATTCTGGAGTCAGCAGCATTAGTAGCTTATACTGTGATCACTTTTAAAGATGTGTTCAACAAACATGTTAACCACAGTTTCTGGTGGATTTTAATCAAAGATTTTAATCTATAGTCCCCTCTAAAACACACACACTCATGGCTGCCTGCAGAGGGAGAAATACACCGCACTATGCTCTGTACCTGTAAACAAACAATTAAAGCTTGAGTTCCGCAACATTCTAGAGAGATTTTCAGACACGAGATCTATGGCCAAGAAATATCAGGCGCTTAACCCGAAACGCTTATTTAATTCAGAGTCAGTCCACAGTATACACGAGTTGGCAATATATTACAGTAGTGATGTTTCTGCTTCCAATGTTCCTGATGAATACTGCTCCTTTTGTGAAATGTGCAGAAATCTGGAGATGGATGAGCTCTCCACAGGCCAGGTTTTAGCCTTTCTTATAGCCAGTGACATGGATTGAGCGTTCCCAAATCTGGCTACTCTTTACAAAATATATCTCCCAATTCCTGTCAGTAGCGCACAGGCAGAACGTTCCTTCAGTTGCCTTAAATTGTTAAAAACTTACTTGCATGCCACCATGGGCGAGGAGTGCCTCTCACAACTTGCGTTACTTTTATCGAAAGAGAGTTAGCTGCAAACAATAATTTGGATAATAAGGTGGTCAACAAGTTTGCAGGAATGAAATGTCGCAAAGTGAATTTGACAGGTTGATGTTGCTACAATTAATATGTTGAAAATCTGTTCTATGTCTTTTTTTCTTCTTCTACCTTACAGTTCAGTTATTTGCTCTTGGCGCATGGCTTGGCACTTGGCTACAGCCTGCGTGTGCTGTAGCATATGTGTTTGTTATGTTTGCAGTAAATAAAGAAAACACACACGCACTAACAGAAGGACATCATAATAATGTCTAATGTCAAATAAAAATGTTGATTTCATGTAGGCCTAATTCACTGACTTTGAATTAGTGGGTCATTGATTTAATTTCCCACCAAACAAATTGTGTAGTCTAAACTACGACTTAATTAGGACAGCTGCAGCCTAGAAATAGTGTACAACGTGTGCAAACACATTTTCCTTGGTAGTCTATAGACTGTCAGGGACAGAAAGTTGTGCGCGTAAAATGAACACCCACTGTTTCACTGATTCTGATCATTCACACCCATTGGCAGGAAAGGCAAGCTCCGCCCCTGGCCTGGGGGCCTTTCAGCCTCTTCAAGGCCTTTGAAGCCCATCCAGTGTGTATACATGAGGCCATTCTGTAGCAGTTGCAAGAGATTGGGCCATTGTGTTGATTTACCAAGCGGGCGTATCCCCTGCTCGTTTGCTGTAGGTTGAATATATGCAGCCCATCACAGACTTGCGTCTTTGGCTCCACAACAAGGACTTGCATTTTTGTGAAGTTTGCGGCACGTCCTTGAGCTTCAGAGGACAGAATGTTAATAGGGGTTAAACTTGGCCGCTGTTTAAACCCACTTTACAAGGTTTTCTGAGAGTAAGGATTCAGGGGCTGCCTGAGCTCCACTGAGGTTTCCATTGAACTGTCCTACCCCTTCATGCTTGCCAGTATTTATTTTTTTTTAATACAGGCTTGCTTTCAATGCAGAAACACAAACATCCACAAACAGACAGCTCTCAGTGTGTCTGGGAGCTTGGTGTAAATTACTGCTTACAGGTGTTGACTCATAAAACCAGTAAGTCTTGGAGTTAGAATTTAAGATTTTGAATTTGTGAAAAAAGGTGGCAGCCTATCAGTTATTTTAGTTATTGCATCAGTTATTTTCTACTATTTTGCAAAATGGGTACTTCATGGCAGAGCATTAGAGTGATATTTGCATGATAACAGAGCAATGGCTATTAACCTAAAATAGCAATTTCATAATATTGGCAGTCATGTTTACATTAAAGGTATGATTGGGAAATAAGTTAAAATGCGCTTCACAAACAATCGATTGAGCCGTTCCTCAGAGTTAAAGAAGAACAAATCAGCACAGACATATCCCACACCAGCTCCTTAGGCTGACACTGTGTATTAATTGTGCAGAGACAAAAGGTAGCCTTTCTTTTGCCTGTGTCACCAGGGCAGAATATGGCCTGTGTTTAAAAACAGTTCATTGCCATAGCACTCCAACCTAGCTGCACTTCAGTTTAGAGTGGTAGTGTCAAGAAATGTCAGGAATACGGGGACTTGTACATGTCTGCAGATAGCCACGAACAATAGCAGGTCAGATAATAATAACACAAAGTCTGTTTTCATGTCTGGATGGCCAGTGGCGTGGGTGCTTGTCCCAGTTCCCCAGTTATGGGGATTATCCTGACTGCTGACCGGAGCCTCCCCTTTCTGAGAACAACAGCGAGGGAGTGGAGCCCAGAAACAGGTGGTGTGGTTTTTGCTCTCCGGATGGCTAGGTCTCTGACCAGTCTCAGGTCCGGGTGTGGTATTATTTGCCATGCAGTAATATAAAAAGCGAAGAAGTCAGCATTTGGATGGGACACAAAAATGCCTATTGTGGCTCCAGGGTTCCAGCAGCAGATAGAGATGAACTGTGTAGGAATGTGGCCGATGCCTGCGTGCTCTTCGGCCATTCAGAGGTAGCCAAGCATGCCTCCCCAAGCTTTCCATGCCCTGCTCTTCTGCTAGAGATAAAAGGGCAAAACTTTGGCTGCAGTGCAAAAAAAGAGGCAAAAAGAGAAGCAGAACCATTGCAAATGGCCAGCCCCTGCCCCCTGGAGGTGGAGCAGCCATTAGCGTGAAAGTCTAACGAGGAGGGGTGCTCATGCAGTCTTAGGGACACCCTAAGTAGCCCTGTTTACCCCTTTCCAGGCCTGGCCATACCTGGCATCAAAATGTGGGACCCAGTCATAGCATAGGTGGTTTTGTAGTGAAGGTGTTTTTTCAAATGAACTTGTACAGTTTTGGCCAGTGTATCCTGATGGCATCAGTAAACATCTGATCGTGCCATATTTAGATAAACTGCAGTGTCCCTCACGATTTTCAACAGGCAGGTCTCTATGTGCCCTGAATGCTATACGGGGCCATTCAGATAACACAAGTAAATATAAGGACAGGATAGTATGTATATATGAGAATAGGAACTGAATTTGTGTAACAGTAGCAACAACAACTTCATTCTTTAACAACTTCATTCTTGAACTGCTCTTTTACATAATTTAATTCACAAACTATTTTAATTATAATAAACTAAGGATGCTAATAATTTTGCGTAGCATACGTCTGTAATTACATGATTTTCTAAAATATCTAACTATCTTAAAAATGAAAACATCAAGGGTGATATATTCTTTTACAAGAATTAAATTAATGAATGACAAACATCAGCTTGGGAGATGAAAAAGTGAAATCTGCACTCGGGTTTACAAAGCTTTTTCTGCTTTTGGAAGCTAGCAATCTGATTTTATGTTCCAATTTTTCTTACATTAATGAATGACAGACTTGCGACACTGCTGATCTCACTGTGGCAGAAAGAAATGTTCCTTGAGTTTGTTGTGTGTTCACAAGTACTACTAATTATCCCAGTTAAATAAACATGTCGTTGTCAAATTCAGGTATCATGCTGCACCTTGCCTGTAATGTGTTTAGGAAAATGCTAAACTTTTTTACAGAAGGGCCTTGCTGTGGGAATGCACTTGATGACTTTCACTCAGCTCAAACTTGAGAATGATAATCTGCCCCCACTGTGAGCTCTTTTTAAGCAGACATGTCATATCTGGAATCTGCTCAGTGATCCAGTTGAAGCAACACTGTTTTCCCGTGAAGAATTAGCCATACAAAGGCAGGGATCCTCTTTGGAGATGATTGGCCACATTTAGAAAGGGTGTAAAAAAATTGTGGTTGACTTTGCTTTAATGTATATAAAAACAAGTTTGATGAAATTGTTGGATTTTTTTAAAATCCCAGCCACAGTTAAACATATACACACTTCATCTTCTCAAGACAGGCATGTTTGGTAGTTTTTACAGTGGTACTCTGAATAGCCCAGCAATGATGTGGAGTATCTTGTTTAATGTTCCTGGTATACATAAAGGAATGTGATCTGTGTTGCAAACTTGGCTGCTGTGAAAGAAAGCAGCTACTGTATGTATTGATTGTAAATGGATTGGTTTGAGTCACTGGAAGAAGCAGGGAGTGGACCATATAATAAGGAGACAAAGAAGCTGCTTTGCAGGCAACATCTGTGCTTCTCATGGCTGGCCAGTAAATTAATTAAAAACAGGAGTGCGTTGGTACTTTAATAAGTAACACATTAAACTAATGAAAAGGTTTACAGAGACTGAACCAGTATACTCCGCTTCAGGAAGGAGACCATGTTGTGTGCCAAGACCATGAAATAACAGTTGCTGGCTTTCCATTTACAATAAGATCATAGTGACATGTGCCCCCAAATGCTACACAATATCTGTATCAGTTTTATTTGTATGCATTCATTACTGTGTTTACATTAATCAAGAAACTGCTCACTGTGGCCAGAGGTGCTTGGCAGGTCAACAGGAGGAGACTGTTCACTGTTTTCCTTTTGAGGCATTTTTCTCTTTACAGGATATATACCTATATATTGGAGATAAAAAAGTGCACAACCTGATTTTCAGATGTTGCTAAAGCATGGAAATAATGAGGTGGAATGCAGGGATTGCTCATTTCAAAGACCAACTATTTATTTCCACTAAAGATAGATTTGTATTTGAAGAACTGTGCTGTAGCATGCAAATGATACTGAATGCGATACAGTTCATTTTTGACTCCTCCACAAGGGGAATGGACCTTGTTTGCCTCAGTTACTCTCCGGTACTCAAAAGTAACCTGAATACTATCATCAATTCAGTGTCCTGTACTTACAACTGCTACAACACAGTAATTCAGTGAGGTACTCCCCAGTCCCAGCTGGAGACCAGGAATCAAGTGTCTGTGTGGGTTCTCTCTGCCAGTAGCAGTGTCCTTGTGGTGACGCAGGGCTCAGTTTACATCCTAGCCTTCTCCCATTTTCCTCAGAGGATTATTTGAGGGTATTTCAGCTGTTTAGTCATTAGTGATAAATGAAATCAGGGAACCTCAGGGAAAGTATTTGGACAACCCAAACATTAGTGGGTCTGCCTTGTAAGAACCACCCACTTCATATCTGCTTATCATGTCCAACTGAATACTTTCCCTGGGATTCATTAACTGAAAAGAAAACTTTACGTTGATTTCCCATTTTAAAAAACATTTGTGTGTTTGTTTGTACATGCATGTACGTGAGTGTGTGCATATGCATGTGAAAGAGAAATTGTAATAGTTTAGTCTTGTACCAATAGAGGACAGCACTGATAGAAACAGCTATAGGTTCTGACAAAGTAATTCACAATGGGCTGTTTGTAAGGAAACACATGGAAAAGACTGTAGTTTTATGTGTGGGAGTGACGTAATCTTTTTGTCCCAAGTCTTTCCCAGTGATTCTGGTGGTTAAAAGGAAGCCGTCATGCTTGTACTGGCTTTGGCGGCGGCCTCTGCTGGTCATCTGTAGTAATGCGCTTTCTTCTTCCTCTGTCTCCCTCAGCTGAAGCAGCTGGACAAAGCAGCGGCAGCTGCACACACCTACTTCCAGGCCAACCCAGAGCATGTAGAGATGGGCCAGAACCTGGAGCAGTACAAGGCTATGGAAGGTGTACAGGAGGAACACTTTATTGACAGAGAGGCCCGTCCACACCAGGTGAGAGGAGTTGACAGAGAATTGCTGTGGTTGGAGAGAGAGAGAGAGAGAGAGAGAGAGAGAGAGAGAGACAAAGAGAGAGACTCTTTTAGTCTAAGTATAACACTCTGTTTGACATGCCAGCACCATGTGGACATGCTGTGGTCGCTGCCCCTACGTGCAGCACCATCATAATTAAGCCAATTGTGCATTGTGGCCACCCTCTCTGTGTAGAGGAGTTTTTGTGGCCATGGTCATAACTGAACAGCCTGACCGTGGTCAGTGTGCAGCGGTCAAGGGAGACAAGTTTAGATGATTGAATGTTGTTTGTGGGGAGCACAAAACCCATAGAGGTCTACCCAAGGCACTGCAGGCAAGATGCATGCTGACCAACGGGAGCCTTGGAGATAGGCCTCCTCACTATACACAAGTGGGGAAAACAGCAGTCACGCGTTGTTTTTGGGTCCCATAAACACAAGTGTGATAGTAAAGTCTTTGTCTCTGTTTGCAGAAAGCCTTCATGGCGGGCGTGAAGTTCTATGACCGAGGGGATTACGGGAAGGCCATCAAGCTCTTCGAGGAGGCGCTGGTGGAGTACTACAAGGCAGATGTGGAATGCAGGGCGCTGTGCGAGGGGCCGCAGAGGTTCGACGAGCACGATCACCTGCAGTACCGTCCCAGCCTCTATGAGCTCATCTCTGGTATTATGCTCTCTGTATACCTCAACGCTTCAGTAACCTATGTAACTCCCCTCCCTGGTATCATGCTTGTACAGGATGGTAGCAGGGGAACCCAAAGGTTCCCTGTTAGTGTCTGTGAGAGCCAGTATTGAATTACACAGCCAGGCGGTCTTTTAGACAATAGGGGCTAGGTTTATAAGTGCTTCTCTGAACAGTATATTGTCCCATGATTCCACACAGTTTTCTCATCGATTGGCTGTATCATCTCTCTGCAGTTATGTTGCTGGACTGCACGCATGGATCTGTACCCCTGGCGCTGCTTGTTCACATCCAGACTCAGGCTGCTTATGGTTTACTGAAGCACAGCATATGGATACAATATGGGCCAAAGACTAATCACAACATTCAGCATGCTCCCTCCTGGAAATAAAAAAACATTAAAACGGATGGTAGGCACCTAAAGACTGATTCAGCACGTGAGGGGCTGACTCTGCCTGTGCCCTTGCAGCTGCCTTATTTCCTCCTGAGCATGTTGCCCTGTGTTTATCCATATCGCGCTCTGATGAAAAGCCTTCAGCAGCCGTCATTAAATCTTAAATGTGGAGCATGATTTGCTTTTATGGGCTGACACGATCAGAATATTTTACATATCTCTTATTTCATCCCTTTGGGTGTTTAAATGTGGCATGCGTAAACCTCCGGAGAGACAGTAAATGTTAATGTTAGCTAGTCTTAACGGTTTTATGCGATATGTGAATATTAGCCTGTCTTTGGTCATGGACCAAGGTTTTAATGTAGAATTCTTCCATCAGGCTCTTATTATAAGCACTTGACATACTTAAGACAACAAGAATACTAATGCTAATACTTCTGACAGTGGGTGGATGGATTTCCTCCCACCAGCATCAGCTGCCCCCTCAATACTGCACATTCGGGGCTTCATCTTGCCTTTGTTTGTACCTGATCAGATTGAAGGTTTTTTTTTTTCAATGTGAGCACATTCTGTTCAATAGGTGCAAAATGTGAGCTCCCATTTATTCTGGTAAGGCTTGGACCAGGGGTGTGGGGCGAGGGGAGAGCATGCATAGTAGGGCTGGGCGATAAAACGATCTGGAATCAGGATCGCGATAAAATTTATGTCGATAATGATGATAAGCTTTGGACATTTTTACTCGATATGGATAGATCTAACAGCCTATCACACAGCAGAAATAAAACAGCGACAACTGCCAGTCAGTCTGCAGTTTGTGGCTTGCTCATCAAAGTAGACGCTCATTTCCTACCGCAGAGCATTGTTTGAGTTATCGGCGGTGATGAAAGCTCTGGAAACGAGGAAAAAATTAAGTGGAACCGGCGAGGGCCACAAAAGCAACAGTGAAAGTGAACTCGCGTTACATTGAAAATTCCGTCCATGTTGCGGTTTGTGGATTCGTCAACATTCTGTGAAAACATCTTTTTTGACAGCTTGTGCCCTAAACATTCCCTAATGTGACAGGCAATGCCGTGAGTGGATAGGTAGCTGGCGTGTGTATTTGACACACTAGGTTTGGAGAGTGCAGTCCTGTCCTCTGATGTTTTGCACAGGTCAACTAGCATAATGTCAAAAGGTATATCTCTTAAGAGTGGTAATTTTCTATGTAATATATGTACAATATACGATCTACAATACATTTCGCGGTGCTTTTCTGCCGAGAATAAACTGTGCTTGTCCTGGATTCGGACTTTATGATTGCACACGCGGTCTTGGATGGATGAAGCGGCAGCAGTTACAGTGGCCACAGCTCCCGGCAACGTTGATGTATAACGAAGAGCCCGAACAGCTGCTTTGTGTGAGGGATCTGTATCATGCAGAGATAATACCTGTTGCCGAACACACGGTGCAAAGCAGCTCCTGGGCTTTTTTAACTTGTGACAACATACACCGAACATTTGTCCGTCGTTACCGTTTTCATCTAACCAAGGTTGTCACCATTTATTTTTCACCCCCCGTTCTATTGTGCTTGTGTCTGCACCAACCTTCACAAGTTTTGCTTCCATGCTCCATCTATAGGCCTACTTCCTGACACCACCTCACAGAAAGTTGAAACTATTTGCCAATTGGATAAGAACAGTGCTCTCATGCCAGTACATGGCCTAAACAGGCTACCATTGGTTAAAACTCATCCTAAAAAACACCACGTCAGTGATTGTTTTCTGTAAAATTGCATTCCGGTCTGGTAATATCAGAGCCCGTATACGCTAGTAATAATTTATTGCCTGATCTAAAATCTCTGCACGCCAGATTTCCGGCGTGGAGCCGGAGATCTTTAACCCATGTATATCGTGATAAATACCGATATTGATCAATATGGAAAAAAATATCGTGATCATATTTTTTTGCCATATCGCCCAGCCCTAATGCATAGTGAAATGTGGAAAGGGTTGTTTAAGAACAGTGGCCACTGCAGTGCGCTCCAGGGACACATGGACGCAGCAGGTTCTTGTCAGGGCAGGGACATTTTTCTGTTGTCTGCTCATGGACATAGAGGCATCCATTAATTGTTGAAAAACGAAGTCGTGGCTGCTTTTCATTTTTAAGGCTGGAGGTAAGGTAAGGAGCAGCTTGCTTTGGCAAACAGGAGCAGGGGTGCCTGTTAGAAATGACGCCTAAGTTTCCACCTCCATTAAAAACAGCATTTCAGATCAAACCACTCAGCTGCCACTCAGCTTTACTGCTTCCAGAGCTTTGACTGGCCAATGGAAAAAGATGAAATATACCTTCATCATGATACTGATGTGATAACACTAGTATGATGTATAGAAGTGCAATTTCCTCTATAAATCTGCAATTTCTTTGAATAAAATAATTCTCTAAATATATAATGACATATAACACTTCTTAAGAATGTAACACTTCTTAATTCTTAATTTGTGTTTTTCAGCTATGAAACAATTCCAGTATATTCTTATACAGACCCGTCATAAAAAGTACATTACAGTACATAAAACTACAATACAAGGACTTATGTTATACTGAGACTCAAACAAAGTGTTCCTGGGTATTACATTAGACTGAAGAAATGAATGAAATCCAGATGTAAGGTATATGCTGTTTTGCTAACTTTTTAAAGACATAAACAAATCAGAATTTAGGTGCTCATGGTTCAGCAAAGACAGCAGAGGCATAGATTGACATCTCATTAAAAAACAGCTGCTGTGGGTGCTTTTTTAATCCTTGCTTGTTGTGTGGAAATGAGATGGCTACGCTCTCTTGTAATGTGGGCGAGAAAGTTTTCTTTACCGCGTGGGAGTCGAGACCTGCACAGAGCATCCGTCAGCCGACGTCAGGCCCAGCAGACCCCGCTCACTCCGTGACAGTGTCCAGACTCCAGTTCTGAGTCGGATGCCTGAGCCCCTGCCAGAGCTGAGCGCCATGCTGAAACGTGACCAATAAAACCAGCTCTGCTCTCTCCCACTGTAACACTTCTCTCTCATAAAACCCCAGGGCCGTAAAAAAAAATAGAGACAGGAACTCTCCGGCGCTCTGTCATAAAGGGGTCAGTTATGCTCGGGAATAGCAACATGAGCCCAGGCACATGCCCCCCATCCCCCCCATCCCTCTGCTTACAATTGTCTCACTGGAGTGGCTGTAATTTATCTTGGAACACTTGGTGCCTCCAAATCTATGCCAATTATCACTCAAGCAGTAGCAGACCTTTGAGACAGTGTGTACAGTTTATGGGCTATTTTATCTCTGCATTTTTAAATGGTCTGGCTATTCTGCAAGGGTTACAGTAGCACAGCTGGAAATGCTGTGAATGACAAACCCTTCAGGGGGCATGGGAGGACAGGGTCAGATGAGGGAAAACTTGATGAGGTCATTTGGAAAATGTGATGATGCAATTTATAATATATAAATTGGTTCCATTACCATACAGGAGAAAAGGCTGTTACTGATTTATCAGGGCTGCTTATGTAGACAGAAGTCAGGTCATCTCATGGAATGCAGTTCCTCATCCAGGCTAAGTGAAATTAATGACATGGAGCACACCATCAGCACATGCAGAATTTTCATAAACACGGAGCATGAACCCCCCTTTTTTTTTTTTGGAATCGCCAATTACATATCTATACTAATAATTACATATGTCTCACATCTGCAGGAGCACTGGGGATAGCCTATACAATCCTCAGATAAGATACACGCAAATGCCTGGGGCAACTATTTTTCACACAACAAACCCTACAGTGATCCATGACTTGGAGGATAGGCAGGTCTCCACTGACGTCATCAGAGTGGCTCATAGGTGCCTGATCAGTTGCATGATAACTGAGGGCTGTATTGGGAAACCCCACCAACAAACCTACCCCTACCAAGTTTGTTCTATCACTGGGGGGTCTTGGTCATTGTCAGCTAATTATTCCAAACCAGCACCTTAACTAACAAAGCCACTTGGAAACTTCAGAGTTGTGTGTTTTATGATCAACTTATGACTAATTGTCTTCACAAAGTCAAAATTCTGAAGACTATCCATTAAGTGGAGTGTCCCCTAAGACTCAAGTTATGCATGTGATTATGAATAGCTATTTGAGAGTGGCACAAGGACATGAGAATATATCCCCAAAAAAAAAAAAAGAAATAAATGTATAGCATCTGACCTACTGTAAATTTTTTCCATTCATTTGGCTTTCTTAGAAGCCATTCTGCCAGCTTTGGTATATATGGTTGTCAGTGTAATTCCTCAGCAATTTCCTGACCTCTCCTCCTCAAAAGTCTTCGCTCATCTCTGCAAGGGCAACCGGGCCTGATAATGTCACAAACTCAACCTCAGTCCTCACCACCATCTCCTATGTGGCTGCTGTCCCAGCCACTGGAGGGCTGTTTTGAATTGCCCACACGAAGGAATAAAAAAAAACACCCTGAAATCAATTTTGCCACTTAGTTGTTGTTTTGAAGCATTTTTTTGGCCAGCATACAACTGATAAAAATAAAAGATACAAACTGTATCCACTGAAAATATTTATATTGGAACTTTCCAAGTTTTTACCCAATTAGCAACCAGACGTCCACGCAGTACTTACGTTACGAAGTATCTTATACAGTTGTTGTAAATTGACCTCTCCTTTAAGACATTTTTGTGAGGATGGTCTTCAGGTTTTGAGATTAGAAGCCTCTTAAGTGAAATTAAACTGCATTGCATGATGTGGACACCTAGCCCCGACATCACAGATTTCTCAGATTAGCTCACTTAAATGATCTCATTTAAGCCGGAATGGGCGTAGAAACTTTCATGATTTGTTTTCAGACAGATACTTCATTGCCCATGGCTTGTTGTGGTGTCAGAAGAAAAAATTCTCAGAGAACTGTAAACAAAGCTAATTGTAATGTAAATGTGTTCAGTTGGCCGGCTCTACTACCACAGCTTTGATCAAGCACATCTGAAGGTTTCCAGCCTGCATACTGATCTGAATCACACGCTCAGCGAACATAATGGCAAAAAAACACAACCAATATAATGACTATAACCAAATGTACATTGGAAAGCATTCTTTTTTTTTTGGTGAAAACATTTTTTTCCTGTGAGTGGTGAACATGCTTAAAGAAGCCGCTGGATTGCAGTGACAGGGGCTTCAGTCAAAGGGAATGCACTAAGAGGAGTCACTGGATGTGCCGTGCGCAGTGCAATGGTCTGGAAAGCACTATCGCTTTCCTGTATAAACACAAGGTCAACATACTTTATGTCTTGTATTACCAACTGTTGCATATTTACTTTGACTAACATATCTGACAAAAAGAAAAAACAAACAATGTAACTAGATCTCAAACAGCAAATGAAAAACATTCAGATCTTCAAATCAATCCAAGTCAGCCAGTGGTTAGCTGAACTGAAGGAGTCAATTAAGTTGTATGGCCTCAGTCTTAGTCTAAGTATGTAATTATCTGGTTGATCCAGACATGTCAGGGCATGAAGGGTTGTGAATGGTTCAGCATGTGTTCAGAACATGTTCAGTGTAAAATCGAAGCTTGGTGTGCATGTGTCCACCCAGCAATCCCACCCCCCATGACCAGCAAACACATACACCCTTCCCCCCCGTTGTATGCATTTTTGGCTGAAACATCAATGTGTATCTGTAGCAAAGGGAGAGAGCAGTCACCCCACCCAGCCTCGAACCCGGGTCAAACCCTGGCTCTTTGGCGTTGCGGTCAAACTGCAGGTTTGGCACCCCGTAGACCCGGGTTCGAGGCCGGGTGGGGTGACTGCTCTCTCCCTCTGCTACATATGGTGTCAGGAGTGGGATGGCTGGCTGCGAGGCCATCGGAGGCGTGCCCAGTGTGTGAGCCATATGAGGGGCCCCCAGGTTAGGTTGACCCCAGTGTGAGGGACCCCAGAGATGGGTGAAGCACGGTGTGAGGGACCCCAGAGATGGGTGAAGCACTAGTGAGTGGGGCACCCTGGGATGGGAGAAGTATGGTGGGGGAATTCGCGAGGGACGCCTCTGTGCATGAAGTGCATGGGCGCGCTTCCCGAAGGGGAGGGCAGTGTGATGGAGTGCCGTCACTACGGTTGAGTATGCGCTGTGACTGCCATACCAGCGAGCCTGGGTCTTTGGCATTGCGGTCAAGTTGCAGGTTTGGCACCCCGTAGACCCGGGTTCGAGGCCGGGTGGGGTGACTGCTCTCTCCCTTCGTTACAGTATCCAAAGCCCAGTTCAACCCCCGGCGTGTCCCTCAGGTTCCTGTATGAAATGAACCCTGTGCTATCACTGGCTGCTCACGTATCCACCCACTGCCCTGCCCTTGTATGTTTCAGACCATTTCACCCAGGTACTGCACTGCGAGCACGAGTGTGTGAGGGACCTGGCCACACGTCCTGGTCGCCTCTCACCCATGGAGAACTACCTACCTCTGCACTACGACTACCTGCAGTTCGCCTACTTCAAAGGTAAGCTGCGCGTTGACCCGGCATTTGCCAAACAGCAGAGTGGAGGAAAGCTGGCAAACACCTGGCTGCTGCTAATGAGGAAAGCAGAAATGAAAATGAATCAAATTCTGACTGACTGTGATCACACCGGAGAAGGCATGAGCAACCACTGAGTCATTTTAAATAATCTGGACATGAGGGCAGTTGCAGCGCATATTATTTAATTGTAAACAGACCATGGCTTTGCAACGGCCAACTGAAATTGTACTGCTGGAGGAGAAATGAGAAAAACACAGTCTGGCAGCCGCTGAGAAATGACAATACAATGGCAAAATGTGTGGATTGGAAAAGCCAAGACCCAATCCTGTAGACAGTACTAGAAAGAGGGCTTTTCTGCTCTCCTCAAATTATTGTTAATCTCTGAAAACACTTGTGTGGCCAATCAAACAAAGTGGATTATTGCGGCCTACCATAACCCTGAGCTCATTCCATGAAAGGATTGTCAAAATCTGAACCAGAAGCTTTTGTTACAGTAGGCCTAATGTGAAATTCTGCATTACTAAAGGGCTAATTCAATCTAATGTAATAGTTCTGTAAAAATAAAAAATAAGCAAACTTTGAAATCAATCATGAATTTAAGGGAGTGGAACTTTTTTCTCTGACTCTGTGTTCAGTTTCAATAAATGAAACAAATTCACTATTTACAAATTGGTTTTTAATGGACTTTCCACTTGTGCCTTATTGAATTATACACTACGTCTCTGGAAAAATAAATTGTGATATATTGTTTCGAGAAAAAGCCATCATTTTTCAGATGACATACCTTAGGCAAAATATGAGCCCTTTCAGTGCTACCTTGTAAAATGTAATGTAACTGTATGGATTTAACCCTGGATTTTGGAAAAAAAAAACATTTTTGAGACATCCTGGACCTCTTCATCATTTTTAACATCAAGTCCTTTTCATGCAACAGCACATAACCTCTCTGTGATAAATCGTTCTGAAATGAACCGTTAATGATATTTTAGTTTTATGAGCGCGGGGCCCCCTCATTGTTTACGACCTAGGAAATAAGGCAGATGAAGCATTGTCCACCCTTTCCAACGCGCTGTCGTTGGGAAACAGTATTGGAGCTAAGCGGTTTTTACGGGGTCGTAAAGTGCACTGTGGGAGCCACGTGTTTCCTAGGGACCGTGCTGAAGTTAGCGTGCTTTGTCACCCAGTTCACTCTCTTGCGCTGCTGCTGTTTTTTTGTCTTTGGTTTGGTTTCCACTATCTCAGCAAATTCTGCTGCTCCTATGTGGCGATTACACAAGAATGCCATACTGGATGTATTCAGTTTTCCAGATTTTTTTTTGCTTCCAAGTGTGAATGAGTGACTGTTCAGTAAGAAAATGGAAACATGGAATTTTCATAACGAGGTCTTTTAAAGATAAACTGCTATGGTTTACACAAAGTGATTTAAACCTTTTAAAGACAACTCAGAGCAAAGGCAGAAACAACAAGGAGAGAAGGATGACTTCTCACTGTGTATAACCTCCTCCTTTGAAATAAAGGCCTATTTCATTGCTCTTAAGAAATGGAGCAATTAACAACAGCAGAGTGTATTTTCTTTCCAGTGAATAAAATCCATGAGGCCTTGGAGTGTGCCCAGTCCTACCTGCTTTTCCACAAAGGAGAGGAGTTCATGACGGAGAATGTGGACTACTACAGAGAGGTGCTGGGGTATGAAGTCGAACTTCGGCAGGTGAGAAAGACAAAAGCAGAGGCCAGAGGTGTGAAAGAGCAGTGCCTCCCCCCACCAGTCCTGCTACACTGTAATATTCATGTAGCATTGTAATAGCATTTTGCTGTAACATGAACATAATGTTGTGAGAATGTTAGACGTTAGCTGACATATACTACTTGCATTTTGAATCTCAGGGGAACATTACAAGCTTGTAATAGAGCAACTGGGTGAAAAATAGCCCATGGATAATTGACCGATCTCTGTGAGTTAGTCTATACAATCAGTCAGGTGCATTGTTTATAGTGCAGTGGCCTACAAAATGAAAACTTTCCATAAGCACTTAAATAAAGGCTCAAGGCTACTTCATTAAAAACCCACTTTGATTGCATAGCCCTGATCTCTTACCATTCGCATGCTGCATCATTAACTCACAGTGAAACAGCGGTAGTGCCACAGTTTACGTCAGAATTTTAGAGCCCTTCACCCTTGTGAATACTGGTGGTCATTTCCTCCTAACACCTGAGTGGTGTCATATGTGCAATTATTCATTTAGCTGAATATGTGCACAGATTGCCAGCTATTGTTTGGGCTTTATATTTCTTAAAGGCACAGTTTAATTACAATGTTGCAAATATTTTCTTGTGTTTATAAGGTCAAGTGTTGTCATTCAGAGCTTAAGTATGTACATAATTGAAAGCAGAAGTTGTACCATAACTCAGTGTACAGTATGCTCTCTTCAAGGCATATGTCCAACAGGCAAACTGGTTATATGTTTTCAGCATCTGAGTCTGGTGCTCAAGCTCTACATTCCAATATTGATGTAACTTAAACCCATTAGGATTTATGAACCATACAAGTCATACAGGGAGAGTATTACCATAGCAAACAGTTTGTAGAAAGCTGGGATGATGTTCAGATTTCATGAAGTCACCTAGCAGGGAGGTAGCAGGCACCTAGCAGTGCCATGAGTCAGTGCTGGTATGAGCTGCCCTGGGGTTACAGGTCATATGTTTTCATCACATGATCAGACACACTGCCTATGCACTGTCAAGCACCCTCCAGTGTCAACTGCGACTTGAGGAATTCTACATTTGAGGAAGATGTTTTTTTTCTGAAATAGAATAAGCATGTACTGTTATGCCACAGAACTAAGTGAAACAATTTGGGAGCTGTCTGTATTTTGTTTGGAGGGAGAATTTCTGCTGTGGCAAACACTACCGGCAGCTCCGGTTTCATAACAACCACTGCCTTTCCCCCCATCGAGAGAGGGTCCAAGGCAGCCCACTTTTTTGTCTCATCCACACTTAGAGCAACGGGCCCTGTTCCAGTTACAACATCCCCTTAAAACGGTGCCAGGAACAACTAATAAAGTGCTGCTGTAGAATACCAAGAGAAAGCACTGCACTCCACCCCTTTCGGCACACCACTCACACACCAGGACTTAGTTAGAGCACATTTACTGAGGTCAGACCTCCTCAGCCAGGGAGGAGGACCTATCTTTGGGTTGAGGTCAGGGGGACAAGGTGGCTGATTCATTAGGAGACACAAGAAAAGTAGAACTTCATCCAAACCCATCAGACCTGCCTGGCAGGAGTGAATGGAGTCACAGAGGATGACAGAGCCGGAGGTAGACACCAAGGAGCCGAGGCTTAACTCCAATATGTGTGTCCACAGGATGCTGACCGATACATGAAGCGTCACCGGCAGGAGCTGGACCTCCTGGTCCTGGGCAGTGAAAATCTAGGAGTTGAGTATGCAGAGGGGGTGAGTACAAGCAAATTGAAGGCAGATGAGTATTTCAATGGGCAATCAGGGCATTTAAGTACTTACAGACGTGATTACAATTACTACACTGCATCACCCAGGCAGATTCCACAGGGCTTGAGCCAAGCTCACGTGGTGTTGTCACAATATATGTGACGGTCTGGAAATAATGTTGATGCAACATTGCTAAAACATCCGAGGAACACATTGAGAACATTATGCTCTACTCTGGGAAATGGGCAGGGCTCTGAAAGTGTGCAGTGAGCTGTGAGATGACTCTTGGAGATGTACGGATCAGAAGAGCTCTGATTGAGTCATCAGTCATGATGTGCTGAGAGCAATGTTGTGCCTTAAATCAGAACCAGAACAGGAGCCATAAGTGCCAACAGACGTGAAACCCAGTGTGAGCACTTCCAGGAGGTGATTGTATGATAGTAGCTTTTGTGTCAAACTAAAACCAAACTTTGTGACATGGAAATAGTGGTAAACAAGGTTGTAACTCACAATAGTTGTGGTGAAATAGTGAGCTGCTCAGAATAAACTGAAAGGACATAAGAGGACCACAAGAGCAGGTGTTTGGACTGGCAACATCGTATAGAGCCATATCCTCAGCTCACAGCACCCTCTTGAGAGGAACAAGCAATTGTAGCACAAGATGCTTGTTTTTAGGTTCTTTTAAAATTCTTGGAGATCATGTTGCAATATATTTAACCTGTGGTTACATTAACATTTGAGTAAAGTGATGTAAGTTCTCTTATACAGAGTAATGTAAGTGCTGAATGATGATAGTGGTTGAAAATAATGTAGCAGATGTGTGTATGTTTTGTTACTGTTGTAGAACTATTGGAACAGCCCTGGTGGAAGAGAAGATGTCAACAGGTAAATCAAGATATAAAAGTACAATGGTGCTATTTGATTGCTAAGAATTTAAAGCATAAAAAGTTATTTTAATCAGATTTTCTCAATTGATTTTTCATCACTGCAAGTGAAAAAAGGTATGTTTATTTTTCAGAGAATTTAGTCCAAGAATTTAGTCACCTAATCAGTACAATAAATTCATTATTTTCACTTATCTTCTCATACAGTCATAGTTATTAAAATAATTACACACTGTAGGCTTGAAGCTTGTGAGTTTGAATAAATTATTAATTAAATGTCATTTTCACTGAATAGTAATGATTATAAACATGGTTACATATAAATATATAAAATATTGTATTGTATTAAAATATTGTAAACAACTGTGTGGTCTAATGCATCAGCATCAGATTTTTTTTTGCCCCTTTTTCTGTAAATAATATTGGGTTGGGTTGGGCCGTAATTAAAGAGTGAATCATTTCTCTGAACTGCACATAAAGTAATGCTGCTGTGAGAATATAAATACATGTATGTGAAATATTTTATTTCTCTAATTTTACTCCATAAAATTTTCATTTATAAAAATGAAATGTATATCATATTATTTTTTTTTCTTGTTTTAATTCAGATTGTTTAAAGGTGAAGTTTACAGCTTAAAAGTTCGAAGCTGTTTATTTGTTACAACATGGTTCATTTTTAGACATAGGCAGACTAACGTTGCAGATTACTATGTTTATAGTGACACCTGCTGGTAAATAGTTGTAACAACATAGTGTGTCCTGAAAAAATCTTGGCCAAATTTCTTTTGGAGTCTAGTTGAGTTTTATTCCAGAAAATTTTGATAATTTTCACTCTGTTGCTAACATACACTGTACATAACTTACAGAACTTAAAATGCAATAATCCCATTAATACTCTGATGTCTGCACAGAATCCCTTCAGGCACAGATGGCTGGATGGAGTATGTCCCCATTTCAGAGAAGAAGAATGTCTCTGTGGACGTGGTGCAGGAGCTGAGGGAGGGTGGGTTGCCTTAGCTCCACAGGACCAGGGAGGCCTTCATCTCGCACACAAAGTGGTGCTCTGTCACTGCTGGCGCAGAATACAGCTGCCTGCACATAGTCTTTGCTACAATATCTCACTGTGTAGAATGTGTGTCGTCATGGAGTGCTTTTTTTAAACCTGCCTTTTTTGTCTGTATGTAGGAGGGCCCTTGTTGTATGACAGCGTTCGGCTGGTTCAGAACTCGGAGGCCTTGAATGGGAGCCAGAGGGTGCTGCTTGATGATGTCATCTCTGAGGATGAGTGCTCCGAGCTGAAAAATTTGGCCCATGTGAGCTCTCATTGTTAAACAGCTGGACAGCTTGGTCTCTTTATTTATAACAGAAACTCCACTGAAAGTCCATGTTGTATATATAGGGAGTGGACAAGATAATGGAAACACCAAACAATATATGAATATTTATTAACTGAAATGGATTTGGGCCACCCTTTGCCTTCAAAACAGCTTAAATACTTCTTGGAACGCTATTATACAAGTTTTGTGCCACTTACAATGTTATATTGGACCATTCTATAAGAATAAGTTGTTTGAGATACGGAACTCTGCGCTCTGTTTTCCAGAACATCCTATTCAATATTGTTCAATAATGTCCAGATCTGGTGATTGGGGAGGCCCTGGAAGGTGTTTGACTTCATCCTGGTGGTCATGAAACTATTCTTGAACCTCTTTAGCAGTGTGTATGGAGGTGTTATGTGAACATCTTGAAGAAACAATGTTTGTATTATAGGATGGACCAGGTCACCTTAAATGCCTTTATACTCCTTGGCTGTAATTCTACCATGCAGACTAATAATTCAACCCAAGGACACCCACAAAATGACTGCCAATATCATAACAGATCCACCATGTTTAACAATTGGGAAAAATGCAGGTTGAAGGCTTCATTTGGCTTTCTCAATGCATAAACCCGTCCAGATGCAGGAAAAAAAGAATAAAAAGTGACTCATCAGACCATATTATTTTCTTCCACTGCTCAGAATTCCAGATTTTGTGCTCATTTTAGCAGGTTATGCATTGTTGCACATTGACCTATGTCCTGTATTCTTTCTTCATATTGTTTTTGGTACTGTTCACCTTGACAAATAATTTTGTCATTTCTGTGGTTGACACACTTGAAAAAACATTGACATTAATATGAAATGCATGTGTAGATTCCTTAAGAACTGTGATTTACTTCAAAATAGAAGTACTTTTTCCATTTGGTGTTCCCATTATTTTTGTTTACTCACTTTGTATTCAAATAACAAAAGATCACAGGAGAGTGATTCTGTAACTATGGTGATAAGCACTCTTTATTGAGTGCTTATCACCATAGTTACAGAATCACTCTGAGTTCAATATCTTGAGACCAGGTGACCATTTAGAGTAATCAAACAATGGTTAGTGCAATGTTTGCTGATATGCAAATAGGGGTAGCAGTGTAGCATAATGGTAAGGTGCAGGGCTTATAACCAAAAGGTTGTCAGTTCAATTCCCTGCTGGGGCACTGCTGCTGTACCCTTTGGCAAGATGCTCCACCTGTATAAATGGGTGACGTAAAAATTGCAACATATATAAGTCTGGATAGGAGCGTCTGCTAAATGACAATAATGTAATATAATATGACTATGGTATGGGTGAACAGTGGAATGAAGGAAGCTCCAAGCAGTGAGTTTGTTGTTTTTGACTATCTGGCAGGCTGTCACAATGGCAGGAGATGGCTATCGGGGAAAGATGTCCCCTCACACACCCAATGAGAAGTTTGAGGGAGCAACGGTGTTAAAAACATTGCAGGTGGGTGTCATATCATACTGTAACCATGCAAGGAATGCTAACTGATGACTGTGTCTGACTCCCAGAAAGGGTTTGCTACAAATTCATCTGACACCATCATTCAGAGCAGTGGATAACAGTGATCTTTGTGGTTGCAGTATGGCTATGAGGGTCGAATCCCACTGAGAAGCGCGCGCATGTTCTACGATGTCAGCGAGAAGGCCAGGCGCATCGTTGAGTCCTACTTCATGCTCAACTCCACACTGCATTTTTCCTACACTCACCTGGTGTGCAGGACCGCCATCTCTGGTGAGGCCCAGTCTCTCTCTGCACCCCTATCTGCCATAAAGTTACATTGCAGGGGCATGCTCAGCATTGACCACAGCAGCAACTGTACAGGACTGAGGGAAAAATGCATAAAGAAGAGTTTCAGGGGGTGGTGTATTTAACACTGAGAGTGGTCTGTAGTGTTTGCTACTTGGGTATCTGTTGCCTGTTGCAGTACTTCAGGAGGGTGGATCAAGTCTTTATTTGAAAAGCTTATTGTTGCTGAGGCTTCTGTCTGATTTTAGGTCAACAGGACCACAGGAATGACCTCAGCCACCCCATCCATGCAGACAACTGCCTGCTCGACCCTGAGGCCAATGAGTGCTGGAAAGAGCCACCCGCCTACACCTACAGAGACTACAGGTATGAGAAACAAGGCACACCTGCTTCATAGTCATGGCAGCTCACAAATATCATTGGACAACTGTTATAATAGTCCCAGAACCTATGGCTAAGTGGCAGTGTAGCTGAATTAGCCAAAACAATTGGATGATTTAAAGTGGCATCAGCTGGACTGAAGTTACAATAGAAGAAGATACTATACACTCCCAAAAGAATTTATGAGCAGATCCATTTAATTAATTTCATATTTTAATGGTGCCATTATTTCTCGGAAATCTTGGGCAAACTGCATGTGTTGCATTCCTTTAACATTTTGTTTAGTTCGCCAAAACTAAGCGGCCAAATATTTGGGCTGGTGTCTTTCAAACACAAACATTGGCTGTGCTTTCCAGTGAGGTCTCGCTTTACAGTCACAGCTGAAGCAGAGAAGAAGAGAATGTCCTGAATCTTCTTCTTACCCTGTTTCTTTCAGTGCGCTCTTGTACCTAAATGGAGATTTTGAAGGAGGGGAGTTCATTTTCACAGAAATGGATGCAAAAACTGTCACAGTAAGTGGTGTTTCTCAAAGTGGGAAAAATGAAGCCTGGCATTGACATTCATACAATGTAAAATTACCTCTGGGGACCAAAATATGCAGGCATGTTTTATAGAAATCAGAATATACACAGTATTTTTGAAATCTTTTCTATGGTGCAAATACAAACTCAAGGTTTGTCTGAACTCCAATGCCCTCTTAGATTAGAATGTCTGAAGTATGTGTATGTTCTTTGATCCTTCTTTTATTCTTTGCATTCTGGGTGTTGTTGAGTGGTTTCAAATGTTCAAGTGAAACTTTTCCTGGCACCCACAAATGCTTATGTTGATACAGCTTTGTGTAAATAAGTACTACACCCCTTTCATGGATTTACAGTACTCTGTGTTGAGTAATATTAAGCAGGTTCACAGGGAAACATTGCATGATTTTGCTATTTAAGTAAGACTATATCCATCTTGTTAGTGATAATACTCTCTCTTGTAATAATAAATGTCAGTCTTAGACTCACAGTAAAATATCTAGTTGTTTTCCTAGTTATGTAAGATTTGCTCCTCCTTGTTTGATATATTAAACCTTGTTCCTTGTCACTATCCTTCTAGGCATCAATTAAGCCCAAGTGTGGTCGGATGGTGGGCTTCTCATCTGGAGGGGAGAACCCACACGGTGTCCGGGCGGTGACCAGTGGTCAGAGGTGTGCCGTGGCCCTGTGGTTCACTCTGGACCCTCTCTTCAGGGAGCTGGTGAGTTCCAGCTCTCAGAACATGCAAGATCAGTGATGGTACAAGGGGGGTTGCAGTTAAATGAGAGAAATATAAAATTGTGGTACATTTACATCTACATTCATTCATTTGGCGGGCACTTTTATCCAAAGCGACTTACATGTGAGCCAGAGAGCACAAGTCATCTGTATAATATGTATGTGTGATAGAAGTATATGTAGTAGACAGAATAGTGACAGGTAGATGTAGTTTAAATGTGTGACTGATTCTTTTTTTCTGCTGCCCTCCAGTGGCAATCATATGTATTGCATGTTTGCAGCTTCACCACCTACATAGTGTTGGGTTCTCATCTCGCATCTTTTGCAGGAGAGGCTCCAGGCAGATGAAGTGATGGAGTCATTAAATAATCAGCAGCAGTGGGACCATGGGCTCAACATTAACCCCAAAGATGAGCTGTAGGAAGCGGAGGAGGAGAGCACAATTCAAATGATTCTTTATTTATTTAATGAAGTTGATCTAATCAGAACGTTTTTATTTTTGTACTGTTTGAAGTGCAAGGCTGTTATTATTTTTTTGTGTGAGAGAGAGTGCTGCACCTCTGTGCGCTACCTTTACTGGTACTTGAGTTCACCTCCAGTTTATTTTGTTCTTGTTCCACATGTTTGGAAATGTCACCTCCCACAGCTTCTCACCTTAGGATGTGAGGTGAGGTCTGTCCACCTCTATTTGGATCCGGGTCTAAGAGGTGGGGGAGTGGAGGGGGATGTGGTCAGAGTCCAGTTGCATACATTGTCGATTCATCTGCAGAGAGAGCAGACGATGCCTAAAAGGCTTCCGAACATGAGGTACAAACTGCACTGTGAACAAGCCTAAGAGAAGAACAGTGGGTAACTTGATAGCGCCCGAGTCAAGTGAAGCAAACTCTCGGTTTCCTGTTTTCAAGTTATTGAAGCAGAGAAAAAATGCGCGTACATTTGTGTACAATATATGCATTTTTCTGAACTGATTTATATACTGTATATTGCACCTGTCAAGCCTGGGATGAGTATGGTTAGCATATTTGAAGTAAGCTACATATTTTAAGGCAAAACAACATTTCTGAATAGGGTGACATTGAATGGGATTATACAAATTTTGAATTCAGGATAGGACACATTTAAGCAACACAACAGAATACTTAAATGAAATATATAGTGATACTTGTCCCAGTCATGTGTACATAGATGTGGAGACACATATTAACACACCTGTTAAAGACACACATTGGACACACTTCTACACTGTACTAGTGTGATGTGACATGCAGAATTTGGTCAGTGCATTCTGTTTGGTGCAAACATAAGAATATTGTTTACACAACTTACACAAGGCCGTGGTATGTTTCAGATAGACAGCTGCTATTTGCAATTGTCAGCGTTTAATTTTAGAAACTTTTTTTAATAAAAGATGTTCCATTTATTCCTGTTTCAAGGAATTTGTAATTTGATGTGGCAGATATTTATCCTTTCCTTTCAAAATAATATTTTCCAATCAATGTTGACACAGGTACAGTTGCTTATTGTCCAAGGGACACTGAGTGTGCCTTGTTAATCACTCTGCTGCTTATTTTTTACACATCCACTACATAATTCCTTTACTTATCTCGGATACAGTTCACTTTTGATTGGGAGGAAGGCCACTTTGGATTTCTTTTGTCTCACTAATATTTAAGTTTGAATTTTTAGTGACCTGAAATGGATGATGTACCCTTCACTTTCCTTGTAGTGTATATGTAAATTAAACATTCTATGGCATACCATATTTTCTTTGTGAATTAAACTGGGATTGTAAGATTTATGAGGCTCAGAAACATCCCTTTTATCTTTCTCCAAGGTACAACTCTCAGCAACATGTTGTGAATGCACATTTTCTATGCTTCTATGCTTCTATCTCATCAGAAGGCCCTGTACCAGACAACATTGTGCTCCCAATAAACAATCTAGGATCAGTTTACCTACCAGTGATCCCAACCACATCTATCTGTCTTAAAACCTTTATGCTCATCTGGGCATCTTTAATCATGTGAAGCAGCTGGAGATTTGGATGGAACAACTTCAAACAGGAAGCAATGAGCAATACAGGGAGAGCACAACACAGCAGCAAGCAGCTCTTTTCTTTACAGCAACAGGACAAAGTTTAAATATACATCCGTAGAGAACATAAAAAGGCATGCAGTTTAGGGGAATTGTTGCTGAAGCAATTCACAGATTTGAGCTGACAGCCATGTTACCTTGATGATATATGATTCCTGACCTGAACCAACTTCACACTAGATAGTTTGGTGTCAATCTTTGATCATTGTATGACCAATTTGGGTAATCTTTGAAGTGATACAATTTTCTGTCCCTTTTTGGGTTAATTAGTCACATTTGCTCATCCTTTGGGGATTCATCCCTTGAGAGCATTGTTCTTTTTTGCATTTGTAGGGAACGCTGATATGCTGATACCCTGAGGGCTTTCAGTGTTAAAAATGCCAGATTATTGCCATGTACAAACACTAAAAATTCTACCTCACATTACACCACACAAAGAGAAAAAGCATTAATCCAAAACAATGCTATACAATGTTTCTTAAATTCTTTTTAGTAATGTAGCCCTGTCTTCTTAATCTTATTTCAAGCATTATTTGTCACGTCCAGGTGGTTGTGTACATTGGGGAATATTGGAGACATTGTCAATGCTGTCTCAGGCTCGCAATGTGCTACAAATGTTAGGTGAATTCAGGAGATACCAAAGAAAAGAAATGCTAAAAGCACTATTGAGCGGTATTTTCAGTAATGTAAACTGTTAGGAAATAAGATGGAGGAGATGAGGCAGACAGTGAAAAGAGATATAAGTCTGGCCACTCATTATTTGGCTGTTTAAATCTGCGTGCTCAAATGAGGTTAGATGGTACAGAGGAGAGTTTTTAGGAACAAATAAACCCAGGAATGGCCTTTGAGTGGTTTTTAACAAAAAACTAAACTAAAAACTTGGCCTGCTATGACCCTTTGTTTGCAGTAGGGAACCTGGCTCTATATTATAAGCTGATAATGAGATATGCACACCTCTTTTGTCATCAGGCTTAGGTCAACCCACAGTGGTTTCTGGTTTTTATTGTACCCCATGTCTGAAATACCTCTTTGGTCCTGATTGAATGGATCATCTGCTATTTTAGGTATTCATCAGGCACTGTGCCTCAAACATTTACAGAGCTGTGGCTGTCTCAGATACCACCAGAAGCTACTACCTTTAATATTAGGAAGTGTACAGCTTAATCACATTTATTGCTTGCTTGAATACAACAAATTATTTATGAATTAATTTTTTGACCTGCCTAAGCCTTCCTGCATTTTTTTGGAAATAGTGCCTCAGTAATCATGTAATTTCCAACTTTCAGCTTTACAGAGGGGTGTCCTTTCATCTTTTTTGTATTAATATTGGTTTGTAGTAGCCCATGCATACAGTATTAGTTGTATACAAAATAAGTCATTCATGGACAGATGTATAATTGCTTTAACACATTCATTTAGGGTGCTCCTAACCATTGTGTTTTCCATTTCAATAGTCAATATTACAGCAGAAGATTGCTTTTAAATCATCTCTCAGCTTACATGCAGTAAAGCATTTTGAAATAAAGCAGCCTCCTAAGAGAAGACCCTTTTTTAACCACAACTTTTATTTTTTGTTTATATCAAAATAAGGAAGAACATTTATAAATCTGTAAATTGTGAAATATTTACAAGACATTGTACAATATGACAAATAAGTTCCCCCATTAAGTAATACAAAAACAAACCAGTACAAAATGAAAAGTTGACCTTGAATGCAAAATCTGTGGTTCAAACTCAACATGTGGCTATTAAACCACTGTACCATTGGCATTGTCTGAAGCAGTCAGTAGTATATTTATAACATACTTGAAACAGATAACACTTTGCCAGTTTCACGCTTTGAGTAACAAAAATGATACCCACACAACCTCTCCACCATGCTAGGTCTGATACTCTGATATAAAAGCAGTTCACATGTATTGAAAAAATCCAAAACCACAACTTGAAATAAAGGACTCTGCTCTAGCATACATTGAAATGACAGATAAGAACAAAATAAAAGCTTTAACTGAAACCTTGTGTGCTTACATACAGCAATAATGAGCACTACACTGTTCCCCAGTGCAGTAATGGCAGTGACTGTGGATTACAGAAATCTGCTATTTCTGTTTTCATTCTCTATGCATCAACAATAACGTGATTAAGGCCATCTAAAACCATGGTTGTTATTGTAATGTCAAAACTAAATATCACATCCCTCTGGACATTTATTGGTAAAATGCAAAAAAAATCAGTAAAATACAAAAAGATTGCCCACAAGACTAACACAAGCAATGTTGTTTCTTTAGCTTCTTAGATATGTGAGGGAGCCAGAGGAAGGCCTCATAATAAGGACATCACACAAACAACAAAATCCTGCCTTTTGCTGAAAACCTCCATTTCCACTCAATGAAGGGGAAGTATGCACAATAGCAAAAGACAAAGTCCCCTATAATATGATTAGCAATACCATCTGCCTTGTTTATGGACTGCACCAGTGGCCATTATTCAATACTTCAAACATTGCATAATGTTATGTAATTACAAGTAACAAGAAATACCGTAGCACGATTATGCTTCAAAGCAACACTTTTGCAAAAAGAAACTACTAAAGTGACTACTATAGTCTGAAAACCTCACATTTAAAGATAGAATAACACTTCTGACAGTTATGTGGAGGAGTTACAGCACAATGCAGAACTTCAAATGTATACAATCATAACTGGACACTTCCAGCATTCAATAACATTTTGCCTAACAGTATTGAAAGAGGTTAACCAGACCACCATAACAAAAGCAGTCCATACCTACCATTATCGGTAGAGGAGTTCTCTTTAATTCAAAAACAACAGTGTGAATCTTTTGCCATGGCCATAACTAAAAAAAAAAACAAGACTCCAGCATTCCCATTTTGCTGAACTGCAAAATGGCACACAGGACAAACACTTTTATCTGCTCAAACAATAACAGAATGTTAAGTGCTCTGTCTCAGAGATTGAAGAAAAGAAATGATACACCATTACAAAGCACCACTCACCACCCAGCACCTCTCACCTTGCTCATAATAAATGGAGGCCTTTAAAAATGACACTGGTACAAAATACATAAAAAAGGAAATAAGTGCAACTTATCTGGTTTTTTTTTTTTTTGTAAAGAAACTGAACTGTGGAACAGAGCAAAGGCACCGTGAAGGTGAGGGAGTCGGGGGGTTGATGGGCATGGTCGTAGAGGGGGGCATCTCGGTGGGGTAACGAGGTGGTCTAGGGTTCACTCGCCCTCCTCCTTAATGCGCTGCTGCTTGTTGCGGCGGGAGTCCATGTCGAAGGAGAAGTCGCTCCAGTCGTCACGCGGTGGGAAGGAGATGGTCTGCCGCAGCGTGAAGCGCACGGCGTCGATGACGCGCTCGCCCCGCGCCTCCGACGAGCCCACGCTCACCGTGGAGGAGCCGCTGGTGGTGCGCAGGATGTGCGGCGGCGGCGAGAACTCCATGCTCTGGCGGTGCTCCAGGATGCCCTTCCAGATGACGGGCTGGAACTCGGTGGGGATCTTGAGACGGGACAGGTCCTGCGGACACCACAAAGCACAGCACGTTTAGGGCCCTCAGCCTCGCCGGGAAAGCGCTCTTCCTACTGACACTGCGGTTCTGCATGAGCCTCACCTCCATGTTGTAGTTCTCGATCTGGTAGATGTTGGTCAGGCCTTGGGCTGTGAAGTAGTCCAAGCAGGCTGAGCAGCCCAGTCTCAAAAGAAAGCTGTGCATGAACACAAAAATCGAGGGAAAATGTTTTGATGGACATAAAATGCACACATAAAATTTATACAGGGCCCTGACCTGGGCTGTGTCTCAACTCACACAATAGCGGACATGCATGGCCCGCAAATACATTCACACATGATAGTATGGAATGTGTCGTATGCTTGCAATTACCTGCATGTCATAGTACAATCACCAAAAAAGAAGGATGCACATTATCCAGGCAGTGTTTCCTTTACTATCTACCTTTACTATCCCAGAATTCATTGCAAAAGAAAAGGCTTATGGCAGAGTTCTAATGGTGTTTAATTTTAATTGTGTTGCAACTAGGTAGCTAGCAATGATGGCAGAGCCATTGTAAGGGTCCTTGACCTGTTCAGTGCTTGGTGCTGTGTCTGAATACACGCTTTCCCTGGTGTTCCTTGTCCAAATACTTTCATCTTGCATATTAGCTTTTCCTGCTGTGTCAACCACAAGGGAACACATTTAATGGCAAATGCACAACTGCTTTAGCCAACAGTAACTGCCCTTTGACAGCTGGGAAAGAGAGATGGGAGATGTGAGGAGTAGACGAGTGAGCTACCTGGAGATGCTGCTGTCCATGGGGTAGGGCGGCGGGGGTGTGCAGTGGGAGGAGGGCACCATGGGTAACTGGGGCTGCAGGCCGTGGGTGGGGCTCAGCGCGCTCATGTCTCCGCTCATGGGAATGTGTGTGCCCATCATCGGAGTCACTGCAGAAACACAACTGGCTATCAGCACTCCACCGTGCGGAGGCGTCTGCTTACTGCCTCTATGCAAGAGAGGGGGCGGGAGAGGCTACCAGAGGCTCTGGGGATTCCGTCCTGTTTTAATTAAAAGAATGCCAGACAGAACGGGACTCACAGTTTAGAGTGGAGAACTGTCTCAGAGGCACACCGTAGGTGTGGTTCCACAGGTTCCAAGGTCTACAGTACAAGCCCAGACAGGCAGCTCTGGCATGTCATGTGATAGCCCCTGAGGGCTGAGGGGCGGGGGGAGGAGGGAAAGGGGGTGGCGGGGTGCACTTACTGTCAGTCAGGCCTCCAGACATGCTGGAGGGGGTGAGGGTGTTGCGTTGCTGGGGGTTGATGAGCTGGCTCACGGAGGGCAGCTTGTTCACCTTGCTGTGGGGAGGAGAACTGGAGCCAAAGGCCGGCTGAGAGGGCATGGAGCTCCTGGGACATGGAAAAGCACACACGCCATTACTCTGATGGTCTGACACACCCCATCTTTAACAATACAAATACTCAATGTTAGTCACATCCCACAGTGTTAGTGAGAAACACATCCTCTGTGACACAGCCGCTGGTGGCAGGGTCAGAGGGCCCCAGGATTGCTGTCATGGCCAGCATGTTAACTTCATTCTCAAATGGTATATTGAACATTATCTTAAAATGGAGCTTTCCATTCTGGCACAACCAAAAAATACTCGCCCAAACAGGAAACAAGAGAATCCAGAATCTCTGAACAGAACACACTGCCATCCACTGATACGCAGCACATTACAGACACCAGGAGTGCAGTGCTGAGCTAGTAGGACTGCACCACAAGGCTACCCTTAGCAATACAGCAAAATGTTTTCTTAACTGGACTCATGATCCATTGAGAATTTAGCTGACTTAAATTTTCAACGTTAATACATTAAAACCAGACTGCAAGCAGGATCCTCAGTTTTCATTCTTATTTTCTGATAAAAACTTTGAAATGCACACACTATGGTTTAGTAGTGTAATCTGGTTCATGCAGGAAAACATTTCTGCAACCCAAGAATCCCCTCATGTATCCACCCTGAAAGGACATCTTAATTGGATTTCTGGGAATGGCACTTGCAGAAATGTACCGTTCTCTGCTTTTCCTCTAAATTCTAGTTCTGAGTTCAGGCTCTCACAAAGAAGGGAATAAATGGGTTTCATTGTATTCCTGGCATAGGATAGTTCTGTTTAGAGAAAGCCACATCTGCTATTCCTTGCTTTGCAGAAATTCAATTATTAAAATAAACATTTGCCATCAGCACTAACGATATCAAGCACATGATTAAAAACACCACTATCAATAGCATATAATCAGCTCTACAAAAATCACAATAATACACACATTTGGGCATGTTGAAGGAAATACACATTTTCTCACAAATCTAAATATGAAACAGATTAAATTAACTGATTAACCGATTAAATATCCTCAAGAGTGAAATAGTCTTCTGATCTTACAGCATGCAACAATCTTTCACATATATTACTAAAACCATGATGGACAAGAGTCTCTGAAATAGCAATCAAAAAAGTAGCAATTATGTTCTCAAAAATGAAAGTAGTTATCCTGTAAATTTGTGATTAGGTCAAATGAAAGTTGCTGAGGCTACAGAAATATTTTTTTACAAAATAATACTACAAAAGCAAATTCATTTCAAACTAAAAAGCTGACAAATTTCTGTAAAAGCTGTATGTGGATCACTGACAGAGAAACATGAGGCAAAAATATATACGTCATTCATTCATTTATTTACAGTTGTCTGACATACTTAACATTTGTTTGTAAATTCTCTATACAGATCATTTTAATTCTCTGCTTCTACATTTTGGAGGTGGTTTCTGGTTTACAAATGAACAGACATATCTCAGACACACATCCAAACTGAAGAGAGCAAGGAGAAAACGAATGCAATAAACAGAAGAAGCAAAGAAAAGAAGCAGACGGCAGAAAAGATTTATTGAGAAATGACTGACAAAGGTTCAGGGACCATTTATCACAACAATGGTCTGGTTCAAACAGAATAGACACAACGCATACATACTCTGACCATCACTGTACATATCTGTCATTTTCTCTCCCTCTTAAAAAGGCAAAATAAATGTTTCATTTCTTAAGAAAATGCACAAAGGAACAAAACCATCAAAAACAAACAAAACTGTCCAGCAGTGATTTTATAAAACATGACCAGCATCATCAAAGTTCTGTTTATAATAAAGTGTTTTCTCCCCCCCACAACCCCAAGACTAACTGAGGCAGTCTGAGTCCAGCTCCAAAAAAAAGACAAAAAAAATCACCACAATAAAACCCAAAGCTAAAAGCAAGCATTTGTAAAAGCTCAACAAGTCTACAAGTCCAACGGAAAAGTTCTAACGCTTGGTTCCTGACCAGCTTTGGGTACTCAGTCTTTAAGAAGACCTTCCTGCAGTTTGAGGAAAGTGAAGAGGTCAACGGAGAGGCCTTCAGTGTGTATGTGCAAAAGATTGTGCAATACAAGCAGGTCTCATTATCCAACTGTGATGCTCCTTTACCCAAATGCTAAACTCCAAAACAAAAGCCTGATACATGCACATAGAAGGGCATATTTAAAAAGGTTCCTTCAAATTTGAAAAGAGTAAAAATCACAAAATGAACAATGGCAGAATTTATGCTATGCTTTTGTCTGCTACAGAAGTTCTGACATAAAATTACATAGAGTTTAACTGCCTTTAAAAAAACAGACATGCAAAAAAAGAAAGTTCTAAGAATCTAGAATGACCTTAGAATACAAGCAGATGCTGACAAAACTCCGCTTTGCCTACATCGAGCATGGGGTGGTGCTTGAACTGAATTTCAACCGTCGATCAAAAAGTGTGAATATGAGACTAAAAGGAACACCTTTGCTTTATTGCAAGTTATTGTACTGTTGTGTACAGTATGCATTGACTTACAGCCTCCATATCTATTGCAAAGTCCCTGTTGAGAAAACACAATGTGGTGCAACAGGAAGCACTTCTTTACAACAGACACCCGAGAGAGGACAACAGAGGGGAAACACAGGGCCCAGCCTCGGCCTAAACTGCCGCTGAATGTGACTAGAGGAGGAATGTGTGGCCGGCGCTCAGGCGGCACCGGAGTGCTTCTTCTGCCCACTTATTGGCTCCAGAAGCTCAGTGCGGAGACGGGCTTTAAGCAGACTGTAGAGAGGAACCAGAGAGAGAAGAGAGGGAGAAATAAGGGCACAGTTCTGGAGAGGGAAAAGATCTTCATGACCAGGGTTTGGGTAGGAGGACTGGGAATGTGGTTGGAGGCCCAGGTCCGAGACCTGCTATGTTCTAATGTCAGCAGTGTTAATGTTCTGTTAAATATACTCATTTTGTACACTGCCCAGGATAAGAGTGTCTTCCAAGCGACAAAATGTAATGTAATCTAATGCCATCTTCTGAACTATGGAATCAATGTCTATATTTCAATGGAAGCTGTGGAAAAGCTAGGAAGGGGGATGTTCATTTTCCATGAACACTTAAAAGGAGTTTAATTTATGTATGACAGCTGAAATGGATGCATATGTTTCTCCATGACACAGTATTAATGCTAAATTTTCTTATGCATCTCATATTGTCCAATGCAATTATCCAAGCACTGCATCAATTATATAAACGTGAGTTTTATATGGCTGAGGGAAAGGTGTATCAATCTGTATGTTTTGTGGTTGCGTCATGTGACCAGATTTACCCCTTTATTGCAAAGGAATGGGTGTGCTTTTTAGAGTCAAGAAGTACTGCAGTAACTTTAGTCTCCAGAGGGCGGCACTACTGGACAGCGCTGGAGGGTTTTTTTTAAATACTGCTTCCAACTCAGATGTCATGAAAAGCTGGTTTAAAAGAAATGATTATGCTGGCCCTTTTACAGGAAAAGAAAAAAACAAAATGAAAAGACTTGACACATTGTTCTCCTAGGCAATGAGGGCTTTTATTTCATCACAAAGTGTCAGGACTGCCTTTCTGAAGCAAATGGTACAAGGACCGTGATCATGAAGAAGTGCTGAAGAGAAGCAGGTTATGAAACAAGGAGAAGCAAAAGAAAGAGAATCCAAGAGCATGCACATACAGAGAGGCACAAAGATGGGGTCTGATACTTGATATGCGTCTGACAAACAACCGTTCACATCGTATGAGTCACTAATACGGACTAGGCTGGATAAACTCGAATGTGCACAATATAAACTACTACTGACATTTTTGTATTGTACTGAATGACTGCATGATCCTTTGTAAAAAGCCATTCTAATATAATGACTGAACTTCCCATTCTCAAAGCTGAGAAGCACTGTCCATTCTCTCTTTACTGCCATGTGAAATAGGATGTGGCTTTAAGGACAAAGGCAGCGTGAGACAGCTTTTAGAATAATAGCTACCCTGCCCATTCTCACCTTGTCATCTGCACAAGCCTAGACACTGATGCAATGAGACAAGTGGGGTTTGCACTATAGCTGAGTAGCAAAAACCCGAGATCACCGACCACTCCTCTGTGCTTCTTAAGAGGGCATTTTCATAATGCCTTCAACAACAAGGCTTAAGACAGCGGAGGAAACATTAATTACGGAGAAGAGAAGCCGGAGAGCTTCTCTGGCCATGGCTTCTCAGCAAACGTTTGCATTACCTCACTGCCAGGCGTCTGTCAGTTTTCTTAATGAGGAACGATAACAAAAGCAATAATTATCAAAGGGTGTCAGAAGCCTGTAATTCAAAGCTATAATTCACAGGTATCTCATTCCTTTTCATTTTCATTTCGCCTGTGTTTGTGAGGAGCCTAATGGAGTTTGCGTGCCTGGGAAAGTGAGACACTGCTTGTGTGGACGACTGGGGCTCAGAGAGTACTGTGTCACTGGAGCTGTTGTGTAAACCTGCCAAAGAACGCCAGTGAGACGCTAGCCGCTGTTGTTGTCTCCTTTGAACACCTAGGAGCTCCACCTGTCTGACTGAAAATACAGCATTGCAGAGCACTGCTGCCAGTGTTTTCCAGAATTTGGCAAATCCAAAAGGAAAGCAAAAGCTGTCCTGAAATGGGCAAGGTTCACCCCTTTTTTCATGCAAGCCCATTATGCAAATATATGTTATTACCACAGGTTAAAATAATGCACCTGTCAAAAGCGTGGCTGCCTGCAGCAAGATCAATCACAGCAGTCGTGACAGCCAATCACAGCATTGTTACTCGTTTGCATGCTAGCATCAAAATATGCTCACACTTGGAGCATTACCATGCTTTTCAAATACCAAAGCAAAACTGTTGTCAAGTCAAAATCATGCTCCACACGAAAACTTTTTCATCTTTTCTCAATGCAACATTCCCCTCAACAGGTAACATACTCAGGTAAGTTATGAAACAAGAACTTTTTTTAAACTTTTTTGGAGGAGAAAATTCCCAGTGGTGGCAAATGTCTTCACACAATCATGTATTCTTTAAAAATGTTAAGTTCCAGGGCTCTACAGTGCAAACATTTCACACAAAGTGTAGAGCCCTGAGGTCATCTATTTAATAATTTCAAACTGGTTAGTGAAAAGGGCAGACAAGCAAATGCAGAGAACATGGAAAACAGGCACAGGGTGGACCTTGCCAATGTGTCCATTACATTCTCACCTACAAGGACCACTGCAGCTGAAGGTCTTTGCAGTGCAGACTGGTGAAGCAACAGCACAAAGATATTTCTCACAATGAGATACTCACTGTTTCTGGATCAGATTCTGCTGTTGTTGTCTGTATGACTCAATAGTATGCTGGGGCAGAAACTGCATGAGCTCCAGAGACTCTTTAATTTTCACCAATATTTCGTATATTTCACGGCCTTTAATCTGGAGGGAAAAAAAGAGCAAGGGATAAGTAGGTGCAAAGATGATGTTCCATGTGCATGGGTTATGGAGCACAAGTCATAAGCTGAGTGATGGGCATGGCAGGAACTTACAGGCAGACAAAACACTTCCTCATCTGTGGATCTTCTCTTCTTGATGGAGGACATCTGGATCCCGTGGGAAGCCTGGCGGAAAGCTGCAAGTAAGAGAAAGGAGCAAAGTCAGCACCTGCCTTTTCCTGGGGTTGTGGCAGTGAAAGCGAGCTTTGACTGGATGAGGGAAGCTGGAAGAAGCACGTGGGCAGGATAGGTGTACATGCAGCACGTCGGACACCTCCGCCGCTGGTCCCCTGACACCGGCCCCCAAACAGCTACTTACGGCGCTTCATACCCTCACTGCTCTTTGTCCCCTCCGTCACGTGCTGCTTGCGGATGCTGTCCTCATCTGCCTTTCGGTCCCTGCCAGGACAGGCGCAGATCCGGGCCTCGAAGCAGCGGCGGCCCAGCACCTGACCACTGAGAGCCAGAGGGGAGAGATCACCCAAGCATTACAGGGGGGCCCCTCTGCCTTACAGATTCAAAGGTGTGATCAATAAGCGGAAAAGCGATGTGCACTTACTCTCT
Organism: Megalops atlanticus; assembly: GCA_019176425.1. Lineage (NCBI taxonomy): Eukaryota > Metazoa > Chordata > Actinopteri > Elopiformes > Megalopidae > Megalops > Megalops atlanticus. Next base: position 37,864,648 of record CM032876.1, read on the forward strand.
GGTTTCCAAGGTGACAATGATGAGGATGGGACGCCTGTTCATTCCGCCCACGCAGCTCGAGTTGCACATGAAATTGTACAGGATGGTGGTGAACTCGGTGCCCACCTGTCAGGGGAAGACATCATCATGTTTCAACTGGAGATGGGGGGGCTGAAAGCAAAGTGAAATGTGCTTCTACAAGGTTTTTTTTGCTTCTGCACTGGCTCTTCCATCACATATGAATTTTATCACATGAGAGTCATACATCTGCTATCTCGATTTCATGTTGTGGATTTGATCCTGGCCACTGCTCCAGAAGCACTGAATAAAATCAATCTCTGCTTGGACTGCAGCTGCTTTGAGTGACTGACAGCATCCTGCTAAGGGTTTTGAGTTCACGCCCTTCTGTGCGTGGCGATGCTGTTGAAATGAGTAATGACTTCGTGACAGGCTTGCGTGAAGTGCCCTACCTGGGGGGGCTCATACGGGACCAGCACACTCTGACGGCCTGTTATCGAATCCTCCACATATTGGGCATGGCTGTTTCCCTCCACCCGTATAAGGTGACTGGGAGGAGCTGTCTGACCTACAAGCAGGAAATGGTTACATTAAAAAATAAAATTTTGAAAGACAGCATTATAAATTTATACTCCAAATACATGAAAATAGCACCAGAACATGCTATAAACAATTATGCTATAAACAATTATACTAACACTATACAACAATTATGCTCACTAAAACAGAGCAAAAATGTGTAACTGAACACATTGCCTGCTTAATCTGAGTAAATTTTTGTATTTAGGAAACCCGGTTCTGAGAGCAGCTCACCATCGTTAAACTCGCGGCTCAGCTCGTGGTTGGGACAGCGCTTTACCACCTCGGTCACATGCTCGGCCTTCTTGTAGACAGGCATGGCCCTGATGACGGCACCCTGGGGTGGGTTGGTCAGAACCTTGATTTGAATGGGACACGTCTTGGCGATCTGGCAGTAAAGCTTCTTCAGGTCTGTGGAGTACTGGAAAGGAGGAGGAAAGAGGAGGGTCACACAATGCTGTCTACCTGTGGCAAAACGTGGGCATTATGCTGGACTGCTGAACTGTACTACATTGTGCTGTATTTCTGTGTTACTGCACATACTGTCAGTCAAACACAGACTGCTAGAGTGCTTGGGATAGATGTGGTGGTTTTTCTGTCACAAGCTGTCAGATAGCCCCAGTGCTGTATGTGTACGTAAAGATGATCCAGTCCACCCCTTGAGCCCTGTGTGTCAGTCTGCTATTGGGGATGACATTTCCCCGGGGACATGCTGCTACTCTGGAATGTGCGGAAAGAACCTGTGAAGAGTCAGACAGGTACCTCCACAGATATAGAATAACTAGACTCAATGACAATTCTGTTTGATTTGAGTCAATCTACCTTGTACAATATGGGAAACCAAGCAGATACACAAACATAGTTACCTGAAGTTCTGACATTAAACCTTTCAGTCTGGTTTTCCTGCTTTTGCATTAATCCACTGCTCTTAATAAGCAGAAGGACTCTCTGAACTGCATTTTTCCTCTCTTTCCCAAGAGAAGTTTCCATAGATACTTATCTACATTCATTTAAGATTTAGAACAAGCCATTATATTGGTTCCTTCTCAGTGTTATATACCAACATAGTTCGTCTCTGATTGCAACTACACAATAATAAGATCAGCATACTACTGAAATGGTACTGTCACAAAAGTCAACTGAAAAAGCTGTAGAGGAGAAAAGGTGTGGCAGGACTTTATCGATCATTATCAGTCTGCAGTGGAAATGTTGTGTCTGAGAATGGAAACATCATGTGCTTCACCGGCGCATTCCAGCCTCCACCTGGAGCTGAAAGAGTTAAACCCTATCCTGTGATTGCGGACAGGGTGGGGGTGGGGGTGGAGGGGACACACCCAGAGCTGTTGACGTCTGCTGATGAACCCCCCCCCGGCACTTCCCAGGAGCGCCCTAAATCACCTCCTTTTTAAGCCTGAGGTTGCACATTCCCCACAGGTGCTCCAGTAGCCTTGTTTTCATCCTCAAAAGGTCTGTGGTGAAACAGCGGAGTTCACCAAAGTCTCTAATGGTTGAGAAGAACTGCCACTGGAGTAGTGTCTGGTCAATTTAAGTGTTAAAAATGACGTTAATGCTCGTAGAGAAGGATGTCATAAAGCAGGTTTTTGTGGTCATGAACAGATGATGGGTGTTCTGCTCTTCTATTCATCACTGCTGACTGGCTGACACAGACTACATATGTGTTCTTGTCGTTGTGTCAGTGACCACAGGAATCAGAGTTTCATCACAGGTTAGAGCTTAGTCACACAGGACAGCATGGTCTAATGCCCTAAATGCAGGAGTCATGTGTTGCTCATGTACCCACACACTTCCACACTTCCACTCTGCAGTAATGGGCATACAGTAGCTGTTGAAGGTTATATCTAAATGATGGTCAAAAGAATAGAACCCTTCCACTGGCCTGAGCTCATGGAACAGCTTTTTTATTTTTGGTTGATGTCACCTGTGACACAATTTCATTCCATTCTCAGTTTTGCACAATGTGTTTCTCTGCCTCTCAGATAGTACACAAAAAAGGTTAAAAAAACTTTCCTTTCAGGTTTATTTCTGAGTGAAAAAAAAATAAGATTCGGCACACACAGCTGGGGGGCGGTACACTAGAACAATGGCACATTCAATCCAATTTCTATTGACTTTTGATATGAAATGTTCCAGTGAAAGGAGCCCATCCCAGCACCTGCCTGAGCGGAGTTATAATGTTACACAAGCTTGGCAATGATACTTCCACCAGGCCAGCCCCCCCACATACTCCCTCTCCTTTGCTCTAAACTAACACACACACTGCTGCCAGAATCCTCTACTGGAACACCCCGTTTATCATCAAGGATAATTGATCGATAAATCCCAGGACAAGATTAAAGGGATTGATCAAATGACCCACAAAAAAATCAACAGTGGGCAAAATTATATTTTTTGAAGTGTTAAGCATCTGCAGATATGCAGGAAAATACAGTTTTTGCACAGGGTGAAATAAAGTTCCAGAAAATCTGTCTGGCAACAGCCAATGGCAAAACGGAATTTAATAGAGGTCTAGCCCTTAATGGCGAATATTTCCTTGATAAAAACAACCCCCTAAACATCCTTTCCATTAGATGTTGGCACATGAATATCGGTAGTATCAGGATTTACAAGAGAGATAAGGCGGTTGTCAGGAGTTTGGAGTTGAAAAGATCTCTCCTACCCAGCATTCTAGCACTGCCCCTCTAATTAGAGGAACCTGGGTCTGGGTTAATTGGAATGTGCCCAGCCTATCCTTCACTATCCTGTCCAGGTTATGGGTGCAGCACATCAGCCCTGGCAGTTTGATCCCCGCTGCTCCCATCGCTACATCTATCCCCCTCGGCCAACCCCTTGGCTCCCGCAGCACAGACGCGCTAAATAACGCCCCCACCATATTCAAACGTTTCCAAGTTTTCATGCTTTCACCCACAGGCCGCGCTCTGGTAGGCCCGTGTACGTGATTTACCGGGTGATGACACGAGGCGATCCAGCGCAGCTCTCAGCCCCGCTTCAGACGACAGGGTGATTTAAGTGTTCCTTCAAGTGAAATGAAGCTGAGTTGTGAAACGCCTTATATAAAACGGAAAGATGAATAACTGTAATCACACACGCCCTTGAAAGCTGCCGTCAATCAGCCGAATGAGCCAGGGAAGGGAAGTGGCTGTCAGAAAGAGAAAAGAGGAGGGAGGGAGAGAACCTGAGGCCAGGCAGGTGGGCAGGGAGATGCAGCTCAGCCCCCTGCCTACCAAGGGAAAGGAGAGCAGAAAGAGGAGAAAGCACAAAGAATGTGTCAGAGATTCTCCATGCCCTCCGGGCTCTAATGCCCTTAAACGCTGCTAACACCAGACTGTGGGGGCACCTGCGCCCAGTGAGATTAGCACCACTCTTATCTTAGTCTGAAGGCTAAACGACGACTCAAAATGAGGATGAACACTCTTAGTAGACAGCAAATGAGGAAAATTTGTTGAGAACCATCTGTTAAGTGATCTTCTTGGAACAGCAGTAAAGCTTAAAGTTAAGGAAATTAACATGGAGTGGCAATAAAACAGAGCAAGCTGCTATTCTACCGGGATGCGGTGTGATGGCAGTAGAAGACGAGTGCAGTGCAGCATGAGCTATCGTGCCAGTAAAGGCTGCGGACCCGGTTTTGGGCCATGCTCCAGCCACGCTCGCAGAACACTCGCACTGCTCCTTTACCTCAACACACACGCGCGCACCCAAAACCACACCATTCTATCAGCCACTGCACCATCCCAGCCCTGGAGCCACAAACTTTGAGCAGGCAAATATGCATTCAGGCTCCTGTGTTTGCTCAGAGGCAGGAGCTGGTATTGAAAGAGGCCAGCTGACAGATGGGATTTGGTGGCTATTACGGCTGGGTCTGGGATTTAACATGTAATTACGTGGCATTCATTGGTCAAAGTCAATTACATGGTCAAGCAATAAGCGGCAGACAGAAGTGGCCTTTTACTCTCTTTCATGTATATTTGGGGGAGGGGGGGGTTACCACTCCACATTCAGGTGGACATGACTCTGTATCTGCTAGGTACAGTCTTTACATGACTCACCAGTTGTGATCAATCTAAGTGGATAACAAAGGACCCCTCTGACATTGAATCAATGATTTCTCAGAATAAATGTATTTTTTGTGTGAAACCTACTACATACTATATTATACTACTCTGCTGACCAATGCACTTGTATACTGTAATCACATTCACTCTGTTTCTCATTATAGGGAAATTACTAGCATTTCTGAGCCAGTTGCTAGATCAGACAGATGCTTAATAATGAATGCCAATATACCTCCAGATATATACATTTGATCAGTCCACGTGCATATAAACACACAAACGCATTTCCCGAGCAACGCAAGCTGAGGCAGGCCTGCAGTTGCAGCTTTCTCCGTTTCCAGACATACGCTGTGGGTGCAAGGACCAGGCATGTTCTGACAGCGGCTGTTCTTCAACCAAGCGCGTTTGGCGCCTCTGGTCTTGTCTTGTTCATACCTTGCAAGTAGGGTCATGTCTACAGCTTCTCCTGAACCTGTTTAATCTGACAAAAATGCAAGTGTGTTTTTTTTCAGCCAGAAAACACACCTGCCTCTTGTCATGAAGAAAAAAAAGTCCAACCATGTTTCATTATACACATATTTCAGAAGTCATATCAAAAAAAAAGTCCCTTCATCATGAGAAACGCCTGTCATGAAAATTGCTATACATGCACAAAGGTGAGAATGATCCCAGACAAAACAAAGTGGTTATACGGAAGCTGAAAACTGTCTGGTGAGCTAAAAAAAATTTATTAAACAAGGATGTACAAGGATGCAGCCAACTGTCATCTATTAAAATGGGAGCAGGTCAGATACACAATTACAAACATTGTGCTGAAGATGGAGAGTGTGCATTTAAGTCTTTCATGCTGAGAATTACAATTCATAAAAAAGACAAAGCTGCAGGTGACTCCAGGGGGGATGATTCCACCAGTAACACCTGATGTGATGCATTCAGGCTTGTCTAACATGGATGGATGGTGACCAGGAAATGGCCCCACCAATACCATTCTTTTAAATGTGCCAATCGGCTCCAGTTAGGAATTTTACTCAAGAGCAAACAATGTCTTCGTCTAACGTCACCACTTTCGAAAGTGAAAACGTTTGTGCGTTTTCCCAACATCTACAGAGGGAAACTGGTATGGTCAAATCAATATACTTATATCTGCCCAGATTTTTCAAATAAACATTTTTTTTTCTCCACAAAACAAATTCTGCTATCATAAGCCAAAAAAAACAAAAACAAAGTAACATTTTGACCTCTAACTTTTGGGGGTGGGGTTTAAATTAATCTTACTTTTTTCCATTCCAGGGACTGTTTTATAGTCTATAATTAAAATATCAAGTTTAGAAATGTGATCTCTCATTGTGAAGACTACACTCTGAGAAGATGAGCTTTTGTGTAATTATGGTGGATTTCCCCTCACTTCTTGAAGGGTCGCTCTGAGCTGTGCCAAATTGTTTCCTGTTTCACAGTCATTCTCTGTTTGTTTCCTTGCAAGTAACATATACCTGGCACCGTTACAACTCTATGGTCACAGACGTCTCTTTCATAAAGAAACTGAATATAAAAGTGAGATCCAAAAGATGCTGTTTTAAAAACGACATTTGCTTGACATGAAAGCAAACCAATGTGAATACAAGATTAGAGTGTGTGCCACATTAAAAATCTGAGGGGAGCACTGGCGTTCAAGCCTGCCATTGAGGAAAGACAGATGACTTTGCTTTGAATTAGCCAAATCTTCCCTTTCTTGTATTCAAAGTGCTGCCAAACAGACTGCGTGGCACAGGTAATCTCAGCTTGTTTGAAAGAGGCACTCAAGGCGTAATGAACCTGTTTGAAATGGGGCTTTTTTCAAAAGCATTACCCAGAGAAGCGCTTCCCTATCGCTAAATCTCTTCAGCCCCAGATTTTCCTCCTCTCTTTCTCACAGTCTGAGCCCAGGGCTTGCTTCAATGCTGACAGAACAAGTCAGGACAGGCTCCTTGACAAAAACAAGTCCCGGCCCCATCTCGTGCGGCGTGGGATGGGTCTGCAGATGTTCCAAGGCAAGCCACATCTTGCCACTTCGCAGAAACGCTCATCCCTCTGCGCTCGTATCCGCCCTGTTCGGCTGTGGTGCAATGTGAGCTTAACTCACTAAAAAACTGCAGAGATCAGCCTGGGAGTAGAGGGGTCAGGCGAAAGAAAACAATATGTACACAAGTATTATCCATAGGCCCTCAACCCATTATAGTAATCCCCCCGTGATTCTTGAATTCCCTGCAATAGCCTACACAGTGGCTTTCATTTGCTTTTTAAATACTACATGGCAAGGTAATTTGAGGCAAACAACCCATATTTCTACTCCACATATGCCTTTCCCGATAGCATGAAAGAAAATCTTGTCTTTATAAATACCTCACAATTGACACCGCCATTAAAGCTCCTTTCAGTGACTCGAGGCAGATGTAAGCTATCAGCCATTAGCAAACACCATTTTTCAACAGCAAAACCAGTAGAATGTGTGACACTTCTGCTCAATTTACTTAAGCTCACTCTGCCACTGTATGGCACTGTGTGCCAGTGTGTGTGTGTGAAGAATGGATTGATTAGCCCTCCAGACACAGGGCCATGAGGGCTTCTGGGAAGCTTTTGAGGTGTGTCACACCCTCTTGTGTCAGAGCCCCAGACAGGAAAAAGTTAAGGTGTGGGTATGGGATTAGGTTCGTCTCCAAGAGGCGGTGATCAAACAAAGCAGTGGGTAGTACACTAATTCCCGCTGGCGATCCCACGGGCCTTCCACTGTGGGCGGGGTCTTTCAGAGCTGGAGAGATGATGTGGAGAGTGGCTCCCCACTTGCAGCCCCACAGACAGCAAGACAATTATTCTAATAAGATTATGGAAGCAAATGTGCTACCTTGTTGAAAAGAGACCACGGAGGAAGTCCCTGAATGAGAGGCATGGTGGTGTCTTAAATTTGCACTCAAAGGGGGAAGCAGAACAAGTCAGAGCAATAATGAGTAGTTACAATCAGTAATTCAATTGCTTTTCACTGGCTGGCAAAACAAGATAAATACAACAAATATAAAATTTTGAGAATGTTCTTTTTTGCATCTGAGGTGTAGAATACTCAGTTAAGTCAAAATATTTGAAGATGAATGCTAAAGGCAGGTAAGGTCTAAGTCTGTTTTTAGTAAAAAGTATCTTGGTTCAGACCTTACTAGTGCAACACACTTAACCCCTATTTTTGTAAATTACAAAGGTGTTCCACTTCATTTCACCCCTCACATCAAAATCACACTGAAATCCAGTCAGAGGAGTCACTTGTTCAGATTTCATAATCACAGTCACACCTCCCTCATCATGCAGTCAGTAAAACTCAACTGACCACAGAGTTCATGAACATGATTATATTTCACTGTATGTCAATTCCCAGACTTAAATATTAAGGTGGAAAGCACATGACATTTGTTCAGTTTAGCTGCTTAACGATCAGCACCCTCACTGCTCAGATAGAGCATGCGCACTTCCAGTGTACCACCTCTGTGTGCCTGTGCCGATGTGCCAAACTGGTTTGTGCTGGGATTCACCCAGAGCGCGACAGGAATACAACAGGCTCTGGGGTGTGCCGATCACACCTTGTGCAGCTCCCTGGAACCAAGTGCAAGTCTGACACTTTTGTTTTTTCAACGTGAAATTGAACAGATGAGAAAGACGAGTGTGGGAATCGCATAAATGTCATTATCCCACACTGCGCGTAACCCATGGGTGCAAAATTGTCCCAAAACTTCCTCTGATCTTTTCCTCCTCTGCACTTTGCTTCACTGCCCAAATTTATGCAATCGGACCATATTTCTCAGTAGTCCTTACTGCCAAAGTTGAGGACCATTAATGGTTTATCTGATATAAAAAGTAAACATTCAAAATGATGTCATAAACATCTTGTGAGCCTGTCATCATGTTCATCATGCATCTCTTTTTAGTTTTTTTTTCCTCCACTATCAAAGGATATTATCTCATATCCAAATTTAGGTATTTGGTACAAAAAGCAAAAGGTTACACGTTTAACCATTACTACAAACAGCAGAAATCCCGTCTGTCAAAAATTGGCTGTTATTTCTGTTGTTAAGTGACAACATCTCCATCTGCAGGCCAAAACCATTTTGCGGTGGCTAGCTGCGTCGGCCACTGGGGAGCGCTGCGTTTCGCTTTTTCATAATTCTTTTCAGAACTTGCCACCCCTACGCTGCACTGTGCTGTCTGGAGCATGCAGTGTACAGCAGACACACAAGCTAACAGCACAGGCGCAGCGCTGATGCAAGAGCTTTCCTCCTGAATGGTGGCGCTTGAGTAGCCGGTTCTGTCGGTTCCCTGTGCCACTCAATGTCAACACCAGTCTGCAAGTGTGTGACTTGCCACAGTGTCCAATCCGCATGTCACAGGCTTGAGAAAAATACATGGGAGTTACACGGCTTTGCCAACGTGAAGCAACTGTATAGGGAGCTGCAGTGGCAGGGAGCCCACCCCGTGGACTGACTGCGAGGTGGGTGCTGGGCCACCCAAGACACCATAGTGAAAATCATCTCTGGAGGCATTACTCAGCCAGGTGTAGCTCTGTAAGTGTAGGCTTCCATACATATCACAAATTGGCCCGGATGAGAGATGAAACCTGCTACATAAGACATCTATGCTCTCACCAGACAGCTAATCTCCCACATCAACAGTGTGCAGGCCCTCACTGGGGAAGTCTGGCTGGCTGATTAATGTATTTCTTTATAAAAAAGCAGGGTCCATTTCATACAACATATGTATGTGCAGTACCTCTGTTCATGAGATGGCCTTTGTTTGCTCAAATTTACGTTCAAATAAAATGTACTGAGAGTAACACTGCGGGTTGCAGCAGTGCTAATGCAGCTGGACACATTACGGTGGTGGTGGTGGGATCTTACCGTCCATGTAGCAGACTTGGCGGTGCTGGACTGCTGGAAGGTCACGTCGAAGGTGTGGGGGCCAGCATAATCAGTGTTGGACGGGATGGCAGGTGACGGGGAGAGGGCGTCAAAGGTGGAGCTGGGTTGGGCATAGGGTGATGGGGCGGTCACGTTGTTCTGGGCGTGGTCATTGTTGTAGGGACTGGTCGAGGAGGAGCCGCCATTCCCGATCTGCTGGTCCATGCTGTTTAGGAGCCCCAAGTTTGTGTACTGTGACTGTGGGAGAGGGGAACGAGAAAAACACTGTCTCTCAGCAGCGATTCAAAAGGAGACACAATTACCACATTTCAAGCAATTCAGCAAAACCTTTTTTCAAGGTACTGCTTGAGGTTGCCAGTGGTAAATGAACAAAGGCAAAATACATAACTGGGAAACTTAAAAGGATTCCTTGCTGTCTTGTGTGTGACATGGAGGCATTTGATGAGTGGAAGACAAAATGAAAAATGGCCAATAAATCCTCACATAGGCGTCACCGTTTGATTGTACCAAACAATGCAAATCAGATTAACAATGTTTCTGCATTTGACTTTCTACTATAAACCATTTGTGGCTGCAAACTGTAATGGCAGAAAACACAGGACCTTGTGTCTGGAGTTTGTGAACAAGTCCTTGTTTATGCAAGATCATGTGTAACTAATACAGCTGCCCCCAAGGTAACGCAGTTTCTTTTTTTTTTTTTTAACAATGCCTTAGAACAATGATAAATTGCACAGGTTACTTAAATTGCCTTGAAACAGCAAAATACCAGACACCATCTCATATTTATGTAAGGTAAGGTGATGGAGACCAAGTCCTTGCATGTAGAATCACGTGCCATTTGGATCTCTGCCAGAGGATAGGCATTGGACAGCAAGGCAAGGCTTCAGAGGGTAGGTGATTGATGCAGCTTAAAAGGCTTTTGAATTCTGGATCCAGACCCATAACCAAGTCACATGTTATTGCCACTTAGCCGTGACTGGCACTAAACATGTGGATGACCAGCATTACCAGAAATGTCTTGAAGTCAAAGTATATGTGGGACAGATGAATGGAGTTAAAATGACAAATCCATTGTTTCTCTTAAAGAGAAGGCATGGCTGAAGAGGTGCAATGCTTATCATTTTCGAATGGCAATTTAAAATGACAATGCCTCACCACTGGATTTCTGCATTTGATTTGACTCAGCCCCAAGGTTGAAAACAAATACAGGCAGAAGTGGGAAGGAGAGCAATAGACCTTCATGTGTTCTCACAAGGAGGGTTCTGACTGTCATGGCACCCTGTCTCACCATGTTAGGAAACACAGAACAGTACTGTTTGCCTAGCTAGACTAAACTGAAAAAAGTGAATTGCATGTCTCAAAGATGAATGGGGATGAATTCAGATAAGCAAGGTTAAAGGTCGAAAGTAGGGAAATTCATAAGAACACGCTTAATGAATAAAGTGCACCTTCACCATTATTATTGCACTAATGTGATGTTTGCATTATCATTTTCAAAGCCTGCATTTCAGAAATGCAAGTTCATTATGACATGACAATAAGAATTGCACAATACACATTACATGAAGACCAAAAAAATGACATACTGATGTAACCGTGGGGAACACTGAGTGGAAATCATTTCACTTGCATCTGCAAGAAGATCTCCTTGGTTGTCTTTTGTCCTTTTTCACTGTAAACAGACACTTTCTGCAAACATAGTGTGACTCATCGGAAGTGAAAAAAAAAAACACTAACCTGATGGAACTCTATGGTATACTTCTATTTCCATTAAAAACACCCATGCTTAGTTTTAATCAAGCAAATCAGGTGATCTCATTACACTGGTGAAACTAATCCTTCCTCAAACAAAACCACTGAAAACAATTCACAATTCTGCTTTTGATTTCTCTCCTGCTACACCCGTATATGATCTCATTTAATCCTGAATTATCACTGGAAAAAATCTTAATAAGCAGTGTTTGTTTTCTTTATTCGATCTTTAAAATGACTTCACTGAAGAGAGGGATTCATTAAAATGTAAGCCAAAGAAAAAGCAGGTAAGCAGACATGGACAAAACAATGACACAGTAGTACCAGTGATCACAGACCGACAGCACTGGCCCAACCCCTTCTGAGTGTCAGACAGGGTTTGTGTCATCACCTCTCACTGACCACCACCCAGATCTACTTTGTATGAAGCAAGGAGACAACTCCTTACTGGTGTCTTTAATCAGACAGTGCAGCGATGAATCACTCATCGCCTAAACACAACCACACCATGATAAAAATAAAACTAGAAAGAATGGCCAAAACAAAGAAATACTTCTCTTCCTGGTGTCTACCTGACTTTAAGGCTCCTCTGTGGTTAAATACCTGACTCTGTGGGTTACTGACACACCTCTCAGCAAAAGAAAAGCCTGGAGAATTTACATGTTAATTGGGGCAATGAGAACTCTGTGTCTCGAAGTGATCTGGAGTCCACGTCCACCCTGCTCCTGTGGTGGAGGGAGGGGGGTGTGAAAAGCTAAAATGGCTGCCACTTGAGAAGAGTGGGAATGCGCCTGGACCTCCGCCAGGCCCTGTCCTGCCTGCTCTGGTGGCCATGCACTCCATTCCATTCCATTTATATCCGCACATTCCTGGACTAGGTGCCATGTCTCTGTGGCTCTTTGGGCGGCCATTAATCTCTTTAGGCCCCTTTTTTGTATTTCAAGCACGACGGGATGCAGCTGTCCGGCTCACACCCTCTGGCAGGTGCTGTCTGTACCAGGTGACTGAGATACACACGCACACGCATACGCACACACGTACGCACAAGCACATACATGTACACACAAATAAAGACACACGCACACACAAGCTCATTCCTGCACAAATGCATAGATGTACACACAAGCACGCAAATGCACACACACGCCTTGCACGTATGGATCCAGCATACCTCACTCTGTACTGCCACAAGGGGAAAGGCTTTGTGTCATCTGCAGATAAGGGCTTTTTGTGTGTGTGTGTGTGTGTGTGTGTGTGTGTGTGTGTGTGTGTGTGTGTGTGTGTGTGCGCCACCAGTCAGAAGGCCCCAGAACAATGACACGGGGGCTTTTAAGAGCCCGTCTAGGAACAATGCACTACGGAGTCAGGTGTGAGAAGATGTGTGTATTGGGTGAGAGAAAGAGACAGCCACACAAAGAGCCTTCAGTGTTAGCTGACCCTGCTGCCTCCAGGAGGGTGACACTGTCTCAGACACGCGCTGCTTTACAATGGAGCAATTAGGGGATAATGGAGCCCTTTAGACTGAAAAAGCAGTGGAGTTGTGTTCGACCTGAACGTGAGGGTGATGTCTTAGCTCTTTGGGGCAGGGGCCTTCCACAGAGATCTGTGAATTAGATTGGTCACACATGCAAATGACATTTTGTTTAATGACAGTTCAATGGGTGGGTGGGGGAACTTAGGCTTTTGAGCAAAGCGTGAAAGCTGCTACAAGTTTTCAGGCATGGGTTGCCATGCATCTTGATATAATGATCACTGAGAATCAAAGGTCACATGAGACTGAGTACTAGATTCAAAAACTCAGCTCAGAACTGGGATTTCTTTCTTGTGTACTCCAATCTAAAATATGACATGTATTCTACAGAGTGGTGCAGAACTGAAAGGTTAATTGCCAGATGAGCCACTGTACCCACTAAAGCCATATGGAGATTATTTTAAGTTAATATGCCCTTGTATAAAAGAAGAATGTATAAAATATATGCTCTGTCAGCTGCCTTGGGTATGGGTTTAGGCTAAGGAAATAGTTACTGTCACCAAAAGGAGGGAGGAGAGGACTGCTGGGACAGTTGGAAGGGAATGGGGGGCATGGGGAGACCAAGATGGTGGATATGTATGGTTTCTGAACAAAACAAAAAAACAAAGACGATCAGCAATCCAAAACTGGGGAATGGTGGTACTTAAGAGAGCTGCAAAATCAATGAAAATGGAAGTCTCTTTCCAGGTTGAGATGGCGTCAGGTGGTGTAGCATGGTGCCTGCGCCCCATGACTCATAGTAACTGATCTCAGAGCTGTGGGCTATGGCGTAAGACGCAGTCCCTAGCGCAGCTGCGTACTGATGCTCCTGGGCCAATTACACGTAATCTCTGATCTGACGCATGTGGTTGCTGCGGTAACAATGGCAGGCTATAATCATTAAATGAAACAGATGTTTACCTATGCTGGAGAAGGACACATTGGTAAAAATCTTCAAAGCATTATGTCATGAGTTTTGAAAGATGAAACCTGACTGTTTTTCAAAAAATATGCAGTTTGTTCATGGTTTCCCAGTGGGGGATGGCATTATATATGCATTCTTGAAGGTTCTTTAAAAGATTAGATGTTCACGTTAGTGAATGGATGCACTGAAACAAACAACCTTACTGCTTACTTCACTTCGTGGCTTATAATACACTCTTCCTGTTATTTTCAATATTACTAGAAACAAAGACCACAGTAAGTTCTAAAGGGTATACGCTTTTGTCAGTTCAGTCCATGATACTGAAGCATTGCTCCATTTTTAAATCTAAAGGTGTTCTTGAGGGTAATTCTCCTCAGAACAGAGGCAAACAGAAAAGGTAACGCATTTGTTTTGATGTTTAATCAATTAGAGGTGGACTATCACACCTTAAAAGGATAGTAGAAAAGGGGACTGTGGACTTTTCTTCCCTTTAATCATATTTTATTTCACTGTAATACACCAACAGTTTAATAACCACTTTAGGTCCTCTTAAAAATACCTTCCATTTATAGCTGCCTCGGAGCACAGGCCCCAAAGGTGTCAGGCTGCTAAGCAGAATTGCTGTAAATCAGCAGTCCTGACATCCTCGACAGCCTTTAATAAAGTTGGTGAAAGGTTATGCAGTCTGTTCAAGACATTCAAACATTTCTTTGTCTAAGGCAAATGCTGGAGTAGTTTCACACACTGGGGAACCAAAAAAAAAGGCAAGCTGACCTTCGAAGTGGTCCTCGGTTGAATCTGTAACAGGAATCCAAATGATGCCGAAACCATTGCAAGAATTTTCAAAATACAAACAGCAACCCCAATAAAGGTTGCTATTAATGCTGGTACTTTTATTGATCATTGTTTTATTTAGATTGCCATTTAGATATGAAAATGTTCAATGTAATCAAATCTCTACTCGCATTTTTGACAGCAACAGGCTTCATCGTCACATCTTACACTGTTGAACATAAAGTTTTGATTTACAGAAAAACTTAAGAAATAATATGACAGCCATTCACAACTGGTAATGGCGTGAAATCTGTCAGATGGGAATCGCTCAGTGAGAACAGGAACAAGTTACCATTCCATCAGACCATGCAACTATGGTCACCTATCCACTGTGCTTATCACACAGGGGCAGTTAGCACAGTCCCTCTTACAACTGGGCCTGTACAATGATCACAAGGATTAGGAAAGTGTTCCTCACTGTTAGCTTGTTAACAGCAGATGCCATCATCGTTGTTGACAGACAAGTCATTATCCTATTATCAATTTCATTTAGAAGATTAATTGCAGGCAGCTACTGGAATATTTCACATTAAGGAGGAGAAGAAATCCTTACTTGGCTAATCATTTTTTCCTCCAGAATAAACAATATCTGACAACTCTTGTAGCACTTCTCATTATGTCATTTTAAATTCAAACTATTGCCAGTATAGTGAAGCATTTAAAGCATTTTAATAGATGCTTGCTCTCTCAGAAAATGTTCAGGCTCCCTTTATTTAAACAGCATCAAAAACATCTGACAAGTAATTTCTGAAATATTTTTTTTCTGATTTAGTTAAGTGAAGAATGTGTCGGCTCTGAAAAGATAATGATAAAGTGGAAAAACAACGTACATCTGCAAAAACGCTCTTTATCAAAGTTTTCTTCCAGAAGACATAGGAACTAAAGGAGACCTGGCCTAAGGGTGAAATAGCTATCATTCCTTGGTCTCCAGTGACCTGGCTTATGTACCCTGGACAGAGTAGTAAGTATGTCTGCCTGACTGTGATGAGTGACCACAGGGGAAAGGGTGCTCCCTTCAAAATGAGGGCCTTTCCAAGGCTCAAACCGGCTTGGAAAGCCAGAGGAGGTGATTATATCTCTGCATCAACACACCATTAAAGCAATTACAGCTCAAGACTAAACAGCAGTGCCTAGCTGACCACATTCTAATGGCACAGATGGGTCCCCTGGGATCTGTGGTTGTAAAATCTGATGCTTCAGTGAGCAACACAGGTGAACCCAGACACTTTAAGCGCAACCTGATATCCCTGCTTTCTACCTGTTAGCAACACCTACAACAGAATGTCTGGAAAACCCTTTTTCCTCCCTTATAATCCTTAATTTTTGTTCCCATGTTAGATTTAATGTTATTCAGTTAAAGCCTTCCTTGGCCAAATCTATGAAAAGACAACCATTAAGGAATGTAGTCCTATCTGCCCCCACACCATCATCTGGCCCTGTGACAGTGTTCATCAAAACTTCATCTGCTAGCAGTTAGCTCAGGACAGCTTTAAAAGCACAGGAAAGGGGACTAAAGTGGAGGTTTATTTTCACCTCTGCTCCAGTGACTCCAGCTAACAGAGTGTGTTGACAAAGGCGTTATGTGAGTCCAGGGTGTTTTGAACTCTGAAGACGACAAAGCCACCTGCTAATAAAGAATTCCGGACTGTGGAGAACAAACAG
Source organism: Megalops atlanticus (assembly GCA_019176425.1). Lineage (NCBI taxonomy): Eukaryota > Metazoa > Chordata > Actinopteri > Elopiformes > Megalopidae > Megalops > Megalops atlanticus. The sequence goes on from CM032876.1 coordinate 37,880,908, forward strand.
CCAGAGCTGTTTTGATACAGCAGCCGTCTTGAGGGTGAGGGTAAACGCTGAAGAACAGACAGCCTTATGCCGAGCTGCCTGCGTGTCTCATTTGCCCACAAAGGAAATACTGATGCTTCACAGTCAAATGTCTGTTTGTTCAGAACTGTTTGATAAAGACAACACGCACAGCTGAGCTAAATATCATTTCACAATCTTGCAACATGAATACTTACAAAAGTAGGGCTACAGAAGCTTTACCTGATGAAAAAAATTACTGCAAACTATTGCACTTATACATGCTGTGTTTTTAAGAGTTTAAGGAAAACTCAGATTGCAATAACATTCACATGACATTATAAATAACTGAAACAACATGACTATACCACACAAACCTTGTAAAGAATTAAAGTCACATCCACTCAGGCTACAGGTATGACTACATAATGGCTTTGTTTCCTTCCTCCATTAGCAAGGCCTCTTTCTCTGCATTCATAACCAAACAGCTAGTGTAACACTACGTGTGCAGAAATCACACACCTTCTCAAAATGCCTAATCCCACACACACACCACAGCCAACATTTAAGACAGAATTGCTATTGTGGTGGGCAGGACTCAAAGTAGTCATTAAGTAGGCATGAACAATGCAGTGTGTGCCGAGTATTGCAGCCTTAAGTGAAGGGCTGGCCAAAACCTAAACACTTAGCACCATGAAACCTTGGACAACCCTAGACTGTGATATGTTACGGGACTGATGGCCATTCGAGATAAACTAGATAGCCATACCAGCATTTGATGTCCTCTGATTTCCACTACTGCCTGAAGTAAAGTCAAGGAGAACTATTTCAACCGTAATTTACGACACCTTGAAGTGCTTTATCCACTGTTTGGGGGATAAAGGTCATTCATGCTGAAGAGACTTCTATTTAGGGTGCATGCCACACACCCGTAATTTAAACATGCAAGTATCTCATAACCATGACTGTCTTTATACACCATTTTCTCCTTCTGGAATATACAGACATGAAGAATGAAGGTCTGCATTTATAATTTCTAACAGTAATAGTTAACACTGTGGGCTACACATAATAACTATAATGTCTTCATACAAATATTTACAAGTGTACTGTGGCCATCCAGCTAAAAGTTCCCAATACTAAAATAATCCCACAGCCCAGTATCTACATAAATTGGTCACTGCTCCAAAATTCAGACAAGATACTCATCTCATAACATCTCAGTCTGTCTCTGTCTATTGAGATCTTGCAAGAAAAGTACTTAACTTACTGAACGTACTTACTAAACTCCTAAGAATTCACAATAATAAACTGATTTTTGTTCAGTCTGGCACACACCAGTTAAACAAATCAGCAAAGAAAAAAATGTAAGCCTAACATGCCAACCATTATGTATAATTGGAAATATTAGAAATCTGGCCCAGTGAAACACTTTGCACTGTTTTGTTTTTTTTTTTTTTTTTGCACAAAGTTTCACAAAATCCCTTTCCTGACAATTTTCAGAAAATTCACACTGATGTGGTATGACAGAAATGACAAAAAACATTAGTCATATTTAAAAAAACAAAACTAACAACTGTTGCTCTTACATTTTAATGAATGATTATATTTTGAAACAAGCATATCTGTTACAGTAACTACAGCAATTAAGTGGAGACAGTGCAATACAACCACATAAAAGGAGTCAACATGCAGAATTTTTCAGACAAGGGCAAGCCAAACAAAGCCCATTTCCTAACATTAAGCAAATAATGTAGCTAGTTAATCACCAACAAAACCACAATGTTCATCTACTATACATTTTTTGGCAGACAAACAATATTAATAAGAACAAACACATGTCCCATTAACAACAGCATCTGAATTGATCTGTAAACACTTTAAAGACTAAAAAGAATAATTATATGGATGTAAGTAGTAACTGAAAATGTACAACATACATCTTGCTCATGTTTCATTTTGAATAGATATTCTGTGATTTAAACTTCTGTACAAGCAAGGCAAATACTGTCAATAAATTCAGCATCAAAGCAGCAGCTTCCCATTGTACAGCAACTCTTCTCTATGCAATGCAATGTCCTTGACTTTAAAAACTACACGACCCTGTACATTAGATGATGGTGCTAGTCTGAGCTCTGGCAAGTGAAGGTGTCCTGGGCTTTTTCAGGTCTTATCTCTTGGTAGACAATAGGTCTGATTCTGTGGACAGATTGTCTCTGCCTGAGCTAATGACAGAACGCAGGGGAGACAAACATTTCTTAAAGAGTGACCCAACTCCAAAACACACCTGGTGTTTACATTCTCTACGGTTCTCCACTCTGACAAAGACATACACCACTGCCTCAAAAATGAGCACTGGATACTGCCATCCAAAACACCTCAAATTAATGTGCTCTTACACTACACTGAGGTACAGCATATGTACCAATGCATGCACGTCTTAGGATGGCATCTGGGAACAAACACTAAGGTGGCAAACAAACCATTTTTGCCTGCCCATTTTTACTAAATGATCACTATGTGTGCTACCTGAAGAGCATAGCTGTGGTGATAGCTGAAATAATGTGGATCCTTTTGAGGCCTCCAACTTAATCTGTTCTTTCCAGCAGCACTGCTAGCCCCTGAATTTCCATTTTGGGGAGTGCGGTATTCCTGATGCCAGCCCCGGTAGGCACTCACTAACCCTTACCTCATTGTACTGAGCTGAGGCCGGTGTCTCCAGGTACAACATGTTGTTGCTGAGGTTGAGCAGTGCAGCTGCTGTTTGTTCCACTGGCTCCAGGATTCTCTTCCACGTTTCCCCTGCTCTTAAGAGTTGTGTGGTCTATGGATGTGAACGGGACAAGGAGAGTCTCTATAGGAATCTTGGGGATTGCCATATATACCAGGAGCAGAGGGGAGGGGTTTCTCCAGCTACCTGTCCAATACCTGAGTCCACACCCATCTCCAAGTAAAGAGTAGTGTCTTCAGGTGTTCCCTAAAAATGCCGCTTAAGCTTCGAGCGTGTTTCAGGATTTGCAAGCAATGCACTCTACCTGCTGAATTTTGATGTAGTTTAAAAAGGGCTGTTTTACTGTAGTGGCATCTGTAGAAATCTCATCAATTCCAGACTGTAGCAAAACTGTGATTTAGGATGAGGACTGTTGCAGTACTGCAAAGGGCATGGCCACAGAATGCCCACTAAATATTATCTTGTTTTTCTTCCTCAGATGTTTAATGAAAGTTTGTCAAATGTTTGCTTTGACTTGCACAAAAGTAAGAGCTAAAATGGCATTCAACAAACTGAATGGCAGATGTGGTTTATCATTCTGAAATAAATGGCATCTGCAACAATTCTGGTTCTAAATACACAATGGAGACAATAAAGCCAAATAGAAATGTAATATTACAGCCATGAGCATCCCTTTAATTAAACTATTACTATCTTGTTTCATATGCAGCCTAGAGAGGTGAAACTTCACTTGGCTGAGCAGCATACGAAGTTCTGAAACGTTACAGAAAAAGGAAGACAGAAATGTCAGCTGGATAATTTTGCTCTCTTGAAATTGCATCATTCTGTGGAGGTGCAGAAAGGAAAGGCACTGCAAACAAATAACCAAACAGGTGGGAATTTAACTTAATTTGGAGGGCTGAGACGACATAAACCCCAATTCGTTTGCATGAAAATGAAACCCCCCCTTGTACCCCAGCAAGCCAATTACAGGCACCATTATGGGTTGCAGACGCAGCCTGATCTTAACAGCAGGACACCCGTATATTGCTTGTATCCATCAGAGTTGAGTGGTGTAGGGCTGTTTTGGAAACATGCAGGCTGTTTCAAATAGCATGACTCTTTCTCCCATCACTGTGATTTCCATATTACTAGCACAAATCCTATCTGCTGTATTCATGGAAAGATAGTGTTAAATAATTATCATTTAAAAGCCACATGTTTGATTGTCAAAAACAACCTAAAATACCTGAGCATTCCATTTGAAAGTGTGTTCTCTTCATATTTCATACACACCTTTTTATAATTTGTTTTGTTTGTTAAACTGTCACCACATTCAGAATACAGGGGTGTACTTAAGAGTGCCCCTCCAATGTTGAATCATGATTCACTTGTCTTTGTAAATGCTCCTGTCTGCAATCAGAAATACATCATCACTGTGGCCATCTAAACAACCAGAGAGCTGCTGCAATGCATACAGTCTAGTACCATGCATTACCATTCTTTCCATCACTTATCTTCGCCTTTCCACCAGTGAAAATACTGCCAGGCAATAAATATTGATGTTCATATTGATATTGTATTGATATTTCTTTGTTTAGAAAAAGCAAAACAGTCACAAGTCTGTTGCATTCTTTATTCTTGGACATACTGTTCTGCTGAGTATTTGAAATTCAGGACTTTCTCTTCAGTTGCCCCCTCATCACTTTTCCACTCAATTTTTGACTCGACAAAACCAGTAACTGATGAAAAAACCCCAATAAAATAGCAAGACCACATTATTACACATGCAGCACCTATTGTGAATGAAGTAAATCAGGCTAACGGGTAAACTGGAGTACCCTGTGTGTTGCTAACACTTGCGTTTGCTGGATGTAAATAAACAGCACATGATTGCTCTAAGACAAATTTACACATGTCTTCCAGGCAACTGGCCAGTCAGGTGTGTTGCTATTCCTTCTGTCAAGTGACTTAATGGGATATGTTTCTGGTTGCCTTATCTTTGCTGCCATTTTCCTTGCTTTCTGACATCCGTCAAAACATGGACACTACAGCAACCTATCTATTGCATTTTCCCCTTATCCAAAAAATACTTGGGAACAAATGTTTGTTCCTTGCTAACTGATGGTCACACCCTGTATGAGTGCATGTAGTGCACTCTAATATTTAAATCCATTCTTTTCTGAAATGTAAATCGGTTATAGAGTTGTAAGCTCTTCACTAAAATGTTTCTGCAAACACAGCACTTAAAATATAAGAAGCTTTTACAGCTCAAAGCCTTCAAAGAGCAAAATATCCATATAAAATAGAAATAAACACTGTCTGAAACTTTTTGCTATCAGTCATTGAGAATTTGAATCACTCAGAGACCGATAATTACTGATAATTAATGGAAACATTGCATCTTTATACAACAACATGTGGCCAAGTGCAAATAAGCATTAAATCCCTCAAAGTTCATCAGGTTTTCTTTGAACACTATGAACAATAATCATTTGGCAGGACATTACACAGAAATTCTGAATTAAGTCTATGATTAACTATACCAGTAGATGGAACAGACAACCTGCATAGTTGGCTATGGAAGTCATGCCAAACATTTTTTTCCTTGAAAGGTTTCTGATGACCAAACAAAACCACCAGCAACACAGATGTGCCTCAAGATACAAAATATGACATACCTGTAAAATAAAAATATCCTTTCAGCCATTAACCTCTCACCACTCTTAAAAGGAGGGAGTCTTTAACTGGGCAGCGTGTTCTGCCCTCCTGACCTGTCAACCCTTTAGAATGGGACCACAGGCCAGCTCCTCAAGTGATGGGTCCTTTGGGGTCGCAGTGACCTCACCCTGCCCATTAGGCAACTGTGACAAAGACAATCTAACTTTACTTATCATATCACAACCAAGCACCTTTGCCTGGAAAACACACCGATGCAAAGACGGCGCATACAGGAGCTGTAGCAGTGGAGAAGCCGATGACAGCAATGTGCAGGTATCGTCACTTGGGGGGCAGGGATGCTAATTCCTTTACTGCAGGTCCCAAAGGGATTACTCCTCCCCTCAGGCCAGGGGCATTGAAGAGATGTCACTAAACCTGGATATCACCTAAGGCAGGAGCCACCCTGTCCACTCACCCACCACACCCAGCCCAGCTCCACAGGCATTGTCCCTCAACAGAGAGGGGGGTACCGTCTGTCTCAAGCAGCCTTTTCTTTCACCTACTCACAGACAGTGAACTATTCCAGCCCACATTTACACCTCTCAATTTGTGTATTATTTATTTGTCATATCTTATCCTTTTATATTAAATTAAGCATTTCACCTAAGAGTTCTAGGCATGATTCCTAACAATGGACACCTCTGTATCTTCAACTCAATGTGTTTGAGGGTCCTTGTTGCATTTGTTGAAACTGTGCTGCATCTTTGTGGTATTCTACATATGTTCATGACATATGAGTTTGACCAGTAGTTACAAATGTAGATACTTTTGCCATCTCTGTCGGTTGAGGTAAAATGCCTCCACGTATCTGACGGTAAACATAGAATTGATCTACGGTGAAAAATAAAGGAAGGATTCTTATGAATAATCAACCAAACAAAAATGTGACACCTTGCAATTTCATAAGTACAGTTGGCTAATTAAATTGAATTACTATGCATAATTACTACATATGATACATTTAAGGCATGCTTTTACATTTGCATGGTCATAATTACTCTGTTGAACAAATGACATTCTTCTGTCAATTAACTCCTTACAATGTTATCACCATGTGCTGAAATAGCTATGGTTGGCATTACATAAAGCAATTTACATGCAACTTGTATCATTCGGAACACAGTTCTATGTTCATAGCGTGGCGCAACACTCTCTGAACTAACCAGCAACTCAACTGTCACAAACTTGTAAAGTTGACAAAAATTCAACTGCACGCAACTACTTTCATGCAACAGCCAACCAACACACAGATATTGTTCACCTTTCACTGGGGAAGCACTGATATTCCACTCATTACTCATTTTTGAACACATAAACTGGCTAGGTCTTTCACTCAGATGTAAGTATGTAGTATTAATTCATGTATGAACTCAGGGGGAAGAAATCATGCTCATTGAATTTAATGTCTGTACAAGTAGTCATCTGATAAATGAATGTCAACACAAAACTTCCTAAAGTATATTAACTAGCTAGCTATCATTAGTTGTAAAGAAATCAGTTGTTTTGCTGTATCTGACTGAGTTTTTAGCTACTTTAGCTAGTTCAGGTTTTGATCAGTAGCTAGTTAGCCAGATAAATTACTTCTTTGCTTCAGATTTCTTTGCAAAAATTGTAGTAGCCTAATAATGCAATCAGAGATGAATAAATTAAAAAAAAGAATTGCATACCAGATGTAAATGTGATTTGATGTTGAGTGCAATTTAAATTGTGTTTGAATTGTTCATAAATTGCATCACGTAACTTTAAAGTTGCATGTAATAACATCACATGCAATTAGTGTATGCAAATTGCGTGTAAGATCAGGAATCACCCTCTATCACCCTCCATTTGCAATTTTGAAGGTGGGCTGGATCCAACTGAAAATAGTGTGACCCCACACCCCCTTTGCAATCCTTGTTATGGAGGTCTCTGAAGCAAGTTATTCAATCAATCAAACAGTATATGTCTGCAAGCATGTGAAAATGTACACTATAGTCTTCATAGACTGGCTATCAACTATAACATTCTTAAATGCATACAAAGTGCAAATGGTAAGTATGGTAAATGAACAGCTTGTGACCTTTTCTTACAGAAGATGATTAAATAAATGCTAGACAATTCTAAGGTCCTGATAATTGTCTGAACAGCTCAGCCTTCAAAGCCCTGTAATAATTCTCTTGACAGAATATATTTGTATCCTGCCGTCATCATTAGCAGTGACACTGGCATAAGGCATGTGACTGTGGGCAACCGGTTGCTACCTGTGTGTACTCTTGTGGGAGAGATTGGCCTTCCTGCTGTAGTGGATTCAGGTCCACATCGAAAGTGTCCTGAAGTGACTTTGTTGACTTGGTCATCACAAATTCAATAAAGGTTACAGGATGACATGCCGCAGTGCATAGGCTTGGAGCCAATTAAAATTCAATCAACAAACCAATCACAATTATCATGTAGTCCTTAATGTTCTAAACTAGCTGAAAATAAACTACTTATGAGAAAGTGGCCCCCACACTAATGAGAATTAGGCCCCCACAGGAATGGGAATATACCTCTTCATTAGCAAGGATAAAAAAGATTTTATTTGGTTTATGTAAAATATTCAACATTGCTTTAGCTCATCATGAGCTTCTGATTATTGGAAGAGAGCCAAAGTCATTAATTATGACATTACATTGTTGTAGCACTGGGCAAGCACGAAATTCAAGATCTACAAGTCACTTGTTTGTTTCATGAAAATAACCGTTTTGTTGCTACTGAATATAGAAGATATCACAAAGGGATTAACTGAGGAACAAATGACAAATGACCAATTTATGGTTGATTTTGGGCATTTACTTCTGTGTAATTCTGTCGAAAAAATTGAATATATTAATTATCAGGCTGTAAAAGAATCACTTAAAATTTTAGATTTTGATGTGTTCTTGCAATTGCATTGTGTACAATTTCTATATCTACACTAATGTTTTTACGGCTTGATTATATGTTCCAATATGTATGTTGCCCCGGCTTCAATTCTCTTTTCATCAATTAGCAAACGGTAAATTATGTTAATGGTCACCGTTCTCAAATAAAAGTGTCAACAATGTTTCAAGATCCACTTGTTGGGTAACGTATTTCAGAGAAAAGCACACATGCTATGTCTGGCATCATACAAAATGTTTTGCGAGAGCATGGTGGAGCAAAAAGTTTAAACTTTAAAGGGACGTTTCATGTTTCTTAATGGCCGAGGGCTGTTTTTTCCTGTTTTTTGGTAGCATGCCGATGAGCAGAGATATACTTCTGATTAAGAGCGCCCTGCTGCTCCCTGGAAGCAGCCTTAATATCAAGATTTCTTTCACTTCTCTCATGGAAAGTCAGATCTGTATGTCCTCCTTGGGCCTCCGTACCTGTGGTCCATCATATTATAAGTGTATTGTATGTCTGGCTACTTGTGCTCTGGAGGCACGTTCCCTCTGCAATGAGAGCTTCCGTCTGCACCAACAGACTCCGCGGCGGGCAGAGTCCGCCTATCTAAGCCTGGTGTGGGTCAATGTAACACTGCCCACTGCCTTTGTGCCTCACCTGTTACCCAATACTCTAAAAGCACTTGTGTGTGTGTGTATGTGTATGGGGGAGGAGGCTAAAGTGTTGGATGTACACAATGCATCAGCAATGGGGGAAAACTCTGACACTATGAGTTACTGATTCATTAACAGAAAAAGTGAGGTCTCTTCTCAGGCAGACGTTAATTAAAGACATTAAGTTCTGTCAGCCTTTTCCCTTGTGAAAGAAGCTGAACACTGATGATGCCATCAAAAATTGCTGCGAGGCAACTGGCAGCAGTGTGAGAACTTGGCCCAGAACACCAGAGGTGACAAAGACATGGGACTGAAAACAGCTCTAGGGGAGGAGGCTGCGCTTCAGAAAAGCCTGCACCCACTTCCGCTACGTACAGGAGGATGAAAAGTAAAGAAAGCCTAATCTGGGCACACAAAAAAAGTCACTTCAGCCTCTTTTCACAGCATCAACAAACATGCCATGAGCATGACTCTGAAGAAAAAAAACAACAACTGCAAATTACCAACACCAGTCACATTTATGCACTGGCTACTGACAATAAGGGAATAAGTGAGGTGTAGACATATAAGTATTTACTTGTTCACCATGGATGTGAGGAGAAATGATGTGGTCAGCCGCATGTTATTTTTACTATTCCAATACTGTTGCTGTATACGCCTCTGTGGCAATGATACATTATAAGGCAGAGATGAAGCAGGAGTGTTTCTGCCTTCCTGCAAGTGTTGAAAAGTTCAGTGTGTGTTACTACAAAAGAACTCTAATATTCCATAAGCTACATTCCTATATTTCAAAATATCTCTAGATAAATGTATTGTGTATAGAAAAGTTGTAAAATATTGCTGTATCTCTGACACAAACAGAGGTAATACAATTTCTGAAACGATAATATACCATTTCAGTATCAGATAATATATTTTTCTAAAGTTCTAATCAATTTCAAGCTGTTCAGGTTACATTCAAACAACACTGTATTGACGTTTTCAATTTAAATCTTTAGAGTTCAGCAAAGTAAACTACTGCTCCGAAATTAGGTGGATAAATCAGATTCCATTTCAACATAATTTGAAAACTCTTCCATTCCACTTGAGAAAAAAAACAAATGAACAAAAAAATGAACCATAAAGTTATCAAGTTATAAACTATTCCTGACCTTGTTCAAATAAACCTAAAAACATAAAATATGTAATGGCTTAGCATCAGATAATGATTCCTCTAAATTTAACACTGAAAGATGACCCAAACTAAAAGTAGGCCAACAGCAAAATGCCACAAAAGTTACAAAGAGGTAGGCCAATCTGGTTTGCGTGTTGTGACAATGATGTAATATAACCAGTTGGTATTAAAACGAGTCTTGTTTTATATTATTATTATTATTTGGCCATTTTTTTCTCAACTTTGTAAATAAAACTCAGGCTGAATTAGAAATTCACTGTGAACCACACCAGTGAAGAATGTATCACCATCACCAAATCCAAAATGGGAACACTGCTTCACAAAGCACAGAATGAATAGAATGAATCTGAATTATAACAGAATCAGTCTCAGCCCCAAAACTGAAAAAAACAACAACACTTGCTTCTCAATTATATTCAACTAAATTCAAATTAGAACTTATAATGAAAGAAATAGACAGTTAATATATTTACTACCTATATAAATTGTTACACTAATTGCATTAACTACTAAATGTAATATGCTTGATATAAACATATTTCATAACTATAGCACACCTACAGCTTTCACAGCTTCAACACGAATATCAAAATCAATATGAACAACATTTTAGGTTTAGCTAAATGATAATCAAAGAAAATAACATGTATACCTGTATGTATAATGTATATTATAAATCACATTATGTGCCTATTCTTACATGGGACCCATTCATTTATACAAACTGCAAACACCACTTTACCAATGATCAAGAGAAGTGTTTTGATTCACTTTTCATGGTAGAGTAAAAAATACTACAGATTCCCAGAATTCAATGTAAAGCCTTTAAAAAGTACACACCTGTTCTGTAGACTTGTGTGACTGCTTTACTGCATAATTGACACAGAAATCTCACATCCTGTATTGGCCCGGCTTCCTTTAATAAAATTAACGGCTGCCCATGAACTGCTGTAGGGAATATCTGGATTTTTTCCTCTACCTTGTGCAATTAGGTGCACACTAAATTCTAGTGACACTAAAGGTGTTGTCCAGCTCTCCTACTCGCTCAAACTGGATTTTTTCACAGCTAGCTGTGTGCTAGCTGTTAAAACTACAACAAGCCTAAATCAGACTGGAAGTTTTCTTATCATGCTAGAGTTACTTGAAATATATGCAGGCGTTTCTGTATAACGCATGTTTCCAGAGAGCAGATCCATGCCAGCAGGTTTTTAGTCAGCTGCATACTGTTGTTTAACATTCAGAGTAATGGCAGACAATGCCAGATTAGCTTGCTCAAAACATCATGTGAGAGATAAAGGGGGCTCTAGTTTCTATTGAGAGGTAAGCCTGTGACTGCTTTTCAACTGAAGTAACTTGGGCCATTTGCAAGATGAGACAATATATTTTAGGAGTCTAAGAGGAGATGTTAAAAATCAGATATGAGGGTGAAGGGGGTTTTCCTCCCGTTCATTTGCCAGTACTAACGATCCATGTATTTAGTAAATGCACACAGAAAGGGATTTAGTCACTTATTTGTCACTGCTGATCTGACGACTACTGAGTGAGCCAGAAATGAAAATCAAAGCAAAACTCTTGATCTAATGGGATTTTGGTGGAGCTCTGCACCTTGAAAAAGCTGTTTGCATTTGCTGGAGGCTAACTGGTGGGGCGGAGGAGCAAAGCCCTATTCTTTCAGAACACAAGAGATGGCGCTTAATTGCTTCAGAGTGAAATTTTTATCCACGAATCTGTCACTGTATGCAAGCAACTCTGCAAACAACTTGCCAAGCAGCACATGAGATGTGATTTGCTCTTAAAAAATACAGGCAATACAGTTCTAATGCATTCTAAAACCAAACCAAGCTCCCAAACCCTTCCCTTATGGGAAATAAAAAAGCAGAATTTGGGCATACCCTTACTTATCTAATCTGTCATCTTCCTTAAAAACAACATGGTGGCATTTGTAGCGCACACCTTTACATATCAGTCTTCAAATGAAATTCTTTCTTCCTTGTTCCACAGGCTATCATTTTACTGTCTTATCTTAATCTGCCCAAAAATGTTATCCTGCTCACAAACAGACAGAAGGACAGACAGAAAGGTTTAACTGCATAAGCTTTATACCACCTACTGATAGTAGATGTAAAACTGCTCAATATAGATGGGATAGAAGTCTACAGGTATAGGTAAATTGAATACGCAATGGAATTTGCCAGACCTGTGGAAGAATTTCCATAGTATGAGTGAAAGATTAGGCTGTGTTGAATTTCGAGGCTCAAAGGCAAAGAAACCTCTTTGGGGACATGCTGGAGAATGTGCTGCATCCTGACAAAAAGCCTCTTTCTGCACCAAATCTGTCATCACCCATTCCAGTGGAAATCTCTCTCTCTCTCTCTCACACACACACACACACACACACACACAATCCCCTGCAGAGGATTGAACTAACAAATTCATGCAATTTTATAAAACTGGCTATCCAATACAACAATACAAGCAGCAAAACAAAAATCTGTCAACTTGACTGTTGATAGGTGCTACTGTCTGATTTTTTTGCAGTTTTTTACTTCACAAAGTAATGAAATACTTTGTTCGAGGATGTATTGCAACATAACTTTAAATAGGCTGTCTTCTTACAACAACATGGTGCAAGGACAACTGCAATTATAGTCACGGCAGTAAAATGAAAAGTTGAAAATGAAAGAGTAACAAGAGTGAAGCTCACAGACTGAATGCAGTGACATTCAACACATGGAGCCCGTTGCCCTTCTCTCACAGTTACACTGTAGAGATGGCCACACTCTAAAGATTCAAGCACCAGGCATGTCCTCTAAATGAGACTGGGCACTGTGGCCACCACGCTCAGCTGATCTGGGCTTTATCTGGGTGCAAAATCAGCTGTTTGGGGAGGATATTGTGTTTCTCCTGCCACTGTTTCTGCCACATTCCTTCATGTTATTCTACCTGCCGTGCTACTCCGCCCCCCCATTGCAAGGAGACACCTACTGACAGACGAGAGCTGAGACCTCAGTGGGGAGGCAGGTGCTCTGCTAAATTGCTGCCCCGCAGCTAGAGAAAACAAGAAAAGGTATTTCAGATTAAACATAAAACCTACACAATACAAACACACCCCCAAGGGCCCTAAGCAGCAAGCTGTATTCTAATGAGCCATAAAAGGGACATCCCTCCCCCAGTGCAGGGCGGTGGACGTGATGCCCACTGTGGCCTTTCATCAAAGGATGCTTTGGGGTGTGTAATCATGGCCTGTTGATTGGCAGCCTCCCTCGGCTGCCAGCGCCAGCCCCACACCGAGGCAGGAGGAGCTGCTCGCATTGCCCGCACTGCACACGCCCTTCTCCATGAGGGCAGGGGAACGGGTGGGGAGAGCAGTGCATTAATCACTAGATCATGCAGATACAGGCGCCTCTGGCCCAGGGCTGTTTATTAATTTTTTTTTTTTTGTGCTGGACAGCACATAGCCAAGAGAGCAGTGGCATTCCTGTGATGGGAGGGGAACACCCACGTCATCTTTCAGTGCAGACAGGCCACTGAGCTGAATGTCAAAGTTGGGGTGCCAGAGATATTTCCATTCTTTATCTGTTACATATAGTCCTATTCCATTGTTCCACTTCATGATGAACTGAAACATTTGTGTTGATTGAGTTCTCCCTATAAGAGCAGTAGTAACCAAAACATGACAAAAACAAACTATCAGTAACATGTTTCATTTATGGATAAATTTAAGTTATTGATGTCCCACATGTGCACATAAAGACATTCAAAGCATTAACATAAGATACTTTATTGGATATAAACAGACCACTGTAAAAGTAATATAAAAACTTACATTAAAGAAGCCAATCTTCTTTATTGTTAAAGCACAAGTCCTTCCTATGGATGATTACAAGCTCACCCTGGCAGCTGTAAGTCAGCATCAAATCCGGTGGGCTCCACAGCTGAATGTAGAACTTCAAACCTCACTACATATAGCAAAAATTCACCTCTGCATTAGCCTCTATACCTCAGTGAAGGCCTTAAATATTTCACACTTATCAGAAACTGACAAAACTATTTGCCTTATGTTAAAGAAAATGTTGAAGATCCAGGTGACATCAAAACCAATCACAATTGCTCATCTTACATCTTCCAATGGTGGCAGAGATGGGAAACCCCAATACAGCCAGATGTGTTCACACCATGTCTTCTGCAAGGGACTTGCCATTCAAAATCAGGTTTGTCATTACAAGGAAATCCCCATTCTCTTTAAAATTTTATAAACTTTTCTTTTATGGATCGCGACAAAGATATTAAGATCCCACGGGCTCAGGATGTAACAGTCGCAGACATGAGCATAATGAGGTGTTTTTTTGTTTGTACTCAATGCTCCATGTTGTATGTTAAGCATGCAAGTGGGTGTGACATAGAAGAATATTTCCCACACAGGAATGCAACAGTATTAGCCATTGCTCTTTCAGGACGTGAGGCCCATTGCAACATATTTAAGAAGTCACAGTTATCATAAGGACCTTCCCCAGGCAAATGATTATAGGCGCAAGTGGGAATTCTTCACAGACGTTAAAACAAGTAGGATTTATTAAATGAGTGCTCAAGGATCTGCACAGATACAGAGCAAAGAAGCAGGCAGCAGGCCGTACTTTTGAACCCAGGGGCGTCATTATGGAACATAACACCCTGCAGCGTCTGTATGCATGTGCAATTTACAAATCAGTGCTGTAAAGGCCACGCACTTGGTGTGTACTTTCTATCTCTAACTAAACACTGTCCTCTGGGATTTATTTGCAAGCACTTAATTAAATGTGATGAAAAGCATCTGAAAAGTTAACTGTGGATAATTTCCAGAGAAAAGCCCAGGGGGTCTGAGATTCAGACAGGCACTGTCACTACGGCACATACGGTGTGACACTGAACAGCATGGCTCAGCGGGCTCGCGACAGTACTCACAGTGAAGGGGTCGTCAGGGCCACGCATGGTGATGCAGTCCATGCTGATCTGAATGGTGTTGCCCGCAGATCCGTCCACTGGACCATCTGAGAAGTTGAGCTCAATGGGCTGGACGGAGTGAAAGGCGGACCTGGTGCAGAGGGCAGGTTTCAGGTTGATTTAGGAAATCCAGGCGTTTCATCACAATACAAAATGATTCAGCTAGTTTTAAAACAGGTTTCCTACTGTGCTGGCTTCCTCACACCGCAGGTAATGGTGGACCTGATTAACCAGGGCCCTCCAAAAGCCTCGGAAATAAATTGATTTTGGTTACTAATTTTGCTTTCTGTTATTATAAAAATAAATAATAACTTCCATGATAAGTTCTGCTTATCTGCCTGTTGTTTCCTTTATCTGCTTATCTGCCTGCTTCCTGCCCCCCCCCCCCCCCCCCCCACCTCAAGAGCAAAAGTGGTTAGATCCTCCGGTGCGCAAATCTATCGTGTAAATGACGTGGCTAAAAAGAGCAGCCAGTGGCTTTCGCCAACTCTGAAACCAAAATCAAACCAAAATCAAAAACAGGATTTCAGAAGCGCAAGGAGCGCAGAGAGCGAGAGAGAAAGCTAAAAGAGGGCAGGCAACTGCTGACGAGTTTCTTTCAGAAAACAGGTGAGCCTAAAGTGCCAAACAGTAAATATGTTGCAGTAACGTAAGCTAGCTTGCTAACAAGCGATTAGCTAGTTGGCAGTCATTCATAACAAGCACAAGCTGATAAAGAAGCAAGATTTGATTCAATGCAGCTAGTAAACATTTTATTAATAGTTAATGTAACAGACAGTGTTTTTGTGATCATAACCCAACAAAGTTAGCCTCAGCCCAGCAGCTAAGCTGTAAAATACACACTTATAGTTCCAGGAGCAGCTGCAGAGGGAGAAAGAGCAGGCACCTCTTCATGTTGTGATGTAACTGAAGACATGAGACAAGGTGAGTTCAGCAAAGTAGCTAAGGTGTTCCAGCTTCCAAGCAATCATTTACTGGACAGTTTCAGTGAAAATGACAGTAAATACATTTAAATTAAATAACCTTCCAAGTTAGATGTTAGAGTGTAACACAAAGATGAAAAGCTAATATAAATTTGTCTATTTATGCTTGTAGAGGAGTCTGTTAGTGTAACAGAGAGAGACAGGGAAAGAGCATCTCAGACAGAGAGTGACTCTACAGAGAGTGAGGAAAATGATGGAGAAGTCAGCAGTGAAAGTTGCCCTAATGAGGAAAAGACAATATTTGACCAGACAGCAAGTGTAAAATCCTCATTTAACCACAGTATGATTGATGAAGCATGCTTACCTTGTTGATTATTAGCTGTTTATATTGTACTTTAATTAATTTATTTTTTGTTTTTCTCTTTTGAATTCCTCCCTAATTACATTGTTTCGAACAGAGAGTAAGTTTAAGTCTCATTGAACTACAGCAAGATATGTGATTCAAAGCACACTTACCTTATTGATTGTCAGCTGCTTAAGCCTTAAACGCATACCAACCAACCTAATAATTAAATATAACAATATACATTATATATTTGTCCTGTCCCATTATTTTCTTGGGAGGGGAGGTTGGGCACACTACTGTGTCTGGGGCCCAAAATTTGGTGCTACGCCCCTGCTCACACCTGTTACCACTGCTTCATTTCTGTTCAGGTACAGCTGACAAACAGTTTCGGCTGGTGCTGTGACTTACAATGCTGCTCATCTGATAAAAGGCTGAAATGAATAATCTACGACAAAGGAAGTCAGAGAGGGAAACTATTCAAGTGTGACTAATCTTGAGAGACACTTTTCAAAGAAAAGTGGAGAAACAGGTAGAATATAAAGGCTTACCAAAACCTGTACCTGATGAGTCCAGGTCAGTTAGTCAGCTAGCAATACACACATTTGTATTCTGTATTTTTCTCAGTGGAAAAACTGAGCAAGTGATTACTGTACAGTAAGTACAGTGACATGTACAGTCCTCCATTTCTACATGAGGTCAGTATCATTATTACTTTCATCATGATTTTATTCTTTCTTTTCTTCCTTTTTTTAACAAAAAGTTCAAAGCTAACATTTGCATATCTTTCTTTAACAACAAAAAATACAATCAGTGGTAAATCTTCGTTCTTCCAGACATGCACAATTTATAATCCAAAGAGCAGCTGGCCAACAAAGCAGCTTAAGGGAATTGACATCAAAGAGCCGTTGTTTGATCAGACTGAAGCTAAGTGTACTCAGTTCTCTGATATGATCTACCTTCCTAAACTTAAAGAGGGACATGCTCCAGGCTTGGGTGTGTTTAAATACTTATACGAGTCTGTTGTGGACGACAAGGTTAGCTGACCGCAGTCAAGCGTTCCTGACCACAGGAAACTGTCTAAGGACCAGAGCAGGGATTCATGGTCATAAACTTAAGCACAAATCTACAAATTAAACATTTAATATAGTGTCCCGTACAATGCAACTGTTGCAGAGTGAAGGAAATACTACGAACTAAGAATTATTTGACTAATATCTGAAATAATGGCATAAACTGTGCATAAACTACCATTTAAGACAAAATAAATTAATTAACTACATTATTAATGTAACAACACAAAAGAGGGAATTCAGAGAAGGGGAAAGCAGCTTCAAATCAAGCAGCTCCTGAGTAACCTTTTCCTTCTTTTCTGGCAAATTAAACTTAGATGCACTGAACAAATGGGTGTAATGTGCTCGTGTCACAATTTGTGCTTACGTGTGTGCGTGTACACATGCGCACGTGTGCACCCCAGCATACTTACTGGTCCAGCATTTCCAGCAACTGGTTGAAGACATCCTGGCTGACAATGTCACTTGTCTGCGATGACTGGGACTGAGACATTGAGGTGAGGAATGAGCTCTCTCTCCACGACAGGCAGGACGACGGGTCTCTCAATCTGTGAAGACACACCACAGAAACATACGTAACTCACCCATATGCCATTCTGACTGGTAAGCCCCAGCAGACTGGATGACCTACTAGTCTAACACTAAAGAAGGTCATGTGGCAGGTTTGAGGTTTTTTTTGCTGTTACATAAGGTAGCTGTGGTCCACAAGGCTAGGAAGCTGTGGTCATCAGCAATACAGGGGATTTTAAACAAAGATATTCAATCCAGGGATGAACAGCAACCAGGAACAGAAACTCTACAGCCTAACGTGTAAAAAAGGTGATGGGTGCCTTGCTAATGTATACTGTAAAATGTCAAATGTGCTGTCATTCGGTACACAAAGTCGAGGCCCCTTGACCTGCTCTCCTAAAACAAGACACCAGTCTGCGGTAGGGATGGTCTCCCCATTGTTCCTGGTGGGCTGCAGTACACGGTCGTCTGCGTGGAGCGGAATTCCCCCAATGGTACATACGATAGTGCCTCAGTGATTTGCAACCCTTGGTATGCGTACAGCTGAACAGGGCTGGAAGGGGGGGTGCTGGTAGAGGCCCGAGACCAGAAGCTGGCACTGTTCACGCTGCTGGAATTCCCCCGCATTCTGTGCAGCGAGATATTAATACCCGCCTCTCCAACACAAACAATTCTAATGAAGTGCGGCAAATCTTAGTGTAGCCGCAGCGTAGCACGAGCTGGATCACAACCCGCTGCTGTCGTTGTGGATGGGGTGGGGGTGGTGAGGCATAAAACCGTGTAGGGCTTGTAATAAGGGCAATGCCTTGAAGAAAGAAACCACATCAATAACGACTCTTCTGAAGTTGCATTTCATTTCTTACGCGTCTGAGTAAAACCGTGAATCCTAGCTTGATCGAAGAAAAGATTGTTCAGCTACAAAATTCAACAACCTACTGAGAAGCTCTTACATTGGACTCTCTGATTTAGAAAGGCAGGACAAAGGCATTCAAAGGCAGGGATGGAAACAGAAGGCATCACACTGCAATTCATGAGTCAATACTGCAATTAAAAATTTAGGCTACCTCACTATAAGTCCACCTTATTGCCATTTCCATTCTGTTCATTCATGACAGACAAATGTGGCTGAGTCTGGTGCAACAAAACCACGTATAAAGAGAATGTGCACTCTCAAAGAGGCTGCAAAGGACACTTTCTGCTCCATGTAATAGCAAGCATGTTTGCTTTTTTCTCTTTAAAGCACAACAAAATCATTAACATCAACAACCAACAGTGACAGAGGAGATTCTGAAGATTGCATAACACAAATGAACAGATTTTATTTACAAAAGATCTCAGAAAGCCACAGCACTGGTGTTAACAGAACAGTCAGGTCTCCAGAGGCAAGGCATAGTAGCCTCTCTCCATTAGCCAAAGGGGTGTAACACTGAGTGAGTGCTCGCATTGCATTACTAAGACAACAGCACACTGCCAAGCCTGTCATCCAAGGGAAAAGCCTCTTTCACATGACTGTTCAATGCTAGACATATGGACACCAAAGCATGCATGTCCAACAGCACTCAACAGCTACCTACGACCCCTGGGCACTTTCACTTCACATTATTGCATGCCAAACACAAAAATTTAAATCCTGTTGTACTTATCACTGAAGCCATTCTAGGGTTTTTTTGTTGTCGTTTTTTGCAAACAGTTCAAACATGCACGCATGTTCAGTTACTGGGCAAAAGGGCAGACCATCCCACCCCCACCATATATATATATATATATATATATATACACACACACACACATATATATATATATATATATACACACACACAACACACATACACACACACCAAAGAAACATACGTAACTCACCTTTAAACCAGCAGACAGACTGGACGACCTACTTGTCTAACACTAAAGATCGCCACTATTAGGCCCACATGAGGTGGCTGCGGTCCACAAGGCTAGGAAACTATGGTCATGAGCAATTCAAGGGCTGTAAAAAGTACAACAGCATTTTAATTTTTGTCTTTGACATACAATGGTGTTATAATGAATCTACCATTGGTTCACAGGAACAAATACGTGGGTGGATTGAAAAATTTTGTTAGCCTATTCACTTAAGCATCAGCGCCTTTGTTTGCTTCCTTCAATACTGCATGAAGTTATGCCAAATTCCAAATTATTCCAAACACACAGCTACAAATCGTAACAAACCCCTCTTCTCACTGGCAATCAAAAAGACTGAATGCCAAAGCACTTTGGACATCCAATAACGCCAGTAAAATGACACGGCATGCTAGCAAAAGAGTCTTCGTATGAAATAGCCAGATCAAGAACACAAAAAGGAATAATGCGCATAAAACATAAACCTGTAATTTTTCCTGGCAACAACGCCTGGCTGCCTGGCTTCCGCAATTCCTAAATTTCGTGGCTAATTGCATTTAAGCAGCAAACTCTTGATGCAGTTAAAGGGAATTGTACCAAACTGGCTACAACAGGGATACTGCCTACTCTCACTTCTTAGCCTTATGTCACAAGCCTGATTCAACTGGTGGTGCAGGTGTAATTAGGCAAGGTAGCCTTAAACACGATAACCTCACGTCTCGCTAACGAACTGGCCATTTTACAAATTGGAGCCCTATCAAACGCCAGAAAATGCAGTTTGACAGGACACTAGCAGTAACTAAAATATTCACAGAGAAACAAATTTTCACTTACTTGATTAAATCAGTGATCCGTATGTAAAACTGCAAATACAGCAAGCTGTTCATTAAGATACATGCGCAACCACGTGTTCGCCGTCAGTGCTAGCTAATCGGCTCCAGTTAAATTATAGGAAACTGGTTAACCTTATTTACTCAATAATAATAATAATAATAATAATAATAATAATAATAATAATAATAATAATAATAATAATAATAGCATGGTTTTAATCATTTTAATTTTTAAAATAATTACATGTTTTTTGTTGGTATTATTTGTATATATGATACAAAGCAATGCCTAATTCTACCCTCAACCCTACTACAAATTCTTACTTCAAGAATGAAATCTCCAATATTGTACATAAAAACATTTAGTGCTGTGCAATACATTTTCATTATTGATTTGCTTTGCATGTGCCCATACCTATGGCAGTGTACAATGTCCACTGCAATTGAGGAGAAGAGCCTTGCTCAAGCATGGAACAACAGTGTTCCACCTGGGAATAGACTCTAGAAGCTAAGGACCAATATATTAAGAACATAATAATCCCACAGGGTCTGGGGTCAAGTGTCTGTCTCCTAATCCTACTAGCCCTCTGATTTCATTGACATTTGATTCAAAATGGAGAAGCTGTTATCCTACACCATAATGGATATAACAGACACATTGAGCCTACAAGGTCTCACCCAGGGAAAGCTGCCTTCAAAGGGGATTGGATGTCCTGTTCATTTATATGTTTTTATACCTAATATTGTAAACATTTCTGTCTGGTGAGAACATTTAGGTTATACAGGCTCGCAGCAGGTGCTGAGTGGCTACTATCTCAGGTCACACAGTACGGGCATGCTTCACATGCACTGCTGGAGACTGGAGAGGCCAATGGCAGCCTGATATAATGACATCACCACCCCAGGATGGCCAGAAGCCTGTCCAAAGAGGAAATGGGTGAGGGGAATAAGTCAGAACCAGGCAACCGAATAACCCTCATCACTGGTGTGGCAGAAACACAACCCTGCTGACAAGGAGCCGGCCAGGATCGACATCATCATGCCACAAAAAGGCACAGCACCCACAGTGAGAAGCATCCAGGCTTTTTAATAGGAGCCACATCAAGCTTGATTTACAACAGGGAAAATTACCCTGAGTTTATGATCATTTCATACCAACAGTGGCAAGCAGATGGTAGTTGTAGTACTGTATGTGTAACTACACAAAGACCACCTTGTTGAAGTAAATGGCTTTGTTAAACTGAAACCATAAGCACATCAAGTATGAACCACCCCAGGAAGTGATTTGACTATATATGCCATCTATCACTTCAGTTTGTCATAAAAGAATGTGTGTACAAATATTGTCTGTTTCAGCCACTGTTAGCATGAGATATGATTCAAATAATGGCAGTTTTTATTTTAAAAGCAAAAAAAAAGAAAATCCATTTTATTACTAAGAATTGGTGGGGTCACATTTCCCAACAATCTCAGCACTGCATCCACATATTTTTTTGGTTTTCTCTTCTTTTGAGGAAATATCACCTTCAGTGATAGAATGAAGTAGAGGCTAGAGAGTATGAAACCTTATGAATTATAGGTTTTAGAAAAACTTGGAAAAAAACAAGCCCTTTGAAATTCAGGCTGGTGAGTCTCACTGTTTGCCTGTTGCCAAGTGTCTGGTTACCTAGTGAGTTATTCTGTCAGCCTAAGGGGAAAGCTGTTCAGCGTCCACTTAAAAACAGAGCGTGCTCCTCAAATGGGACTGGGCCGGAGGTCAGCACCAGACAGCAGCGGCCTTTGTCTCAGACCAGGTTTTCACATCTACAGATGAAAATGCAATCAAAACAAACAGGCCGGCAATCGGGAGTCTTCTCCTATGTCGCCATTAATCAAGCCTTGGAAGCGCTCAAAAGCGCTTAGCCTTGTTTTTTTTTCATCACTCAGACCCTGGAAGCTGAACACGATGGCTGAACAAAAGAAGCTGCTGTACGTGCTCCTCCTAAGGGTTTGACACTGCATTCTGTTGAATTGGTTTAAACTCAAGTAATGACTGAGTGAGCATATGGCCAAACTGACACTGGATTCAGACTGGTGCATGCCAGAAGAATTTTTTTCATTTTGCTGGTGTTACCATGTTATGTCCCATGAGAGTATACTTTGACTGAATCAGCTTCATACCACTGTTTTGATCAGTACCATGTAGTGGTCCAATATACTACTGATTGATTAATTACAAAACTGATGATCATACTGTAATAAATTTGCACCCATGCACACTTATAATTAAATGCCATGTTTAACTACTGCAGAAGAAAATGCAAATAGGTGTTCCAAAATATCAAGGTACTCTACAGGGGAAATTTTCAGAATACCCAACCCCCCCAACCCCCCAACACCACCACCACCACCACCACCATACTACTTTCTGTGCAATGTTCATAGAAACAGCAACAGCGAACCGTCCCCATTACTGCCGTTACTGCTTTGATTTTGGATAAGTTTACTTGTCTCTTAGATCATTATAAAGAGGTGGTATATGAGTTAAAATAACTCATACATACATGTATAAATCTTTTTATTACATTAATAAATATTTTGCTGCTTAAAGAAGGCTGGACTCTAAACCGTATGAGCCCTAAAAAGGGAATATTTTGAATGAAAAGATGGAATTTTTGCTGATTTGCTTGCCACCTCATTTAGAAAGCTTCTCAAGCTTTGTTATTTTACTCATTTTAGCCAGGTCTTTTTTATGTTTTACTCATATTAGCCTTGGAAAACCTTGCGTAGCTGTTTTTTCCTCTATCTCTGCTTTCCTTTAAGCTTTTGTTCCCAGATGATAATCCCTTGTGAAAGCAGGTGAATTCTGCCCTACTAAACTGATGACAAAGAGCAACCATGTTATCTGGACTACACACACCCTGCACTAGTGCACATAGTCTAGCAGAACATTGTTAACATTATTAAGGGCCAATAATGTGTCGTGCCCTTTGTCTTGTTCTCGTTATGCCTGTTGATGGCAGCTAATCATGAAATGCAGTATAATGCAAGGCCACTGGCCTAGTATTGGAATTGTGTCATTAGCATTATGACACAATGTTCAGCACAGACATTGTAGGCAAGCCTTGCACAACGACAAATGTTTTAGTTACTGTTTTTTTAGTAATTTTAGTTAGTGTAATTTTAGTTTGTGGTTTTACAACAGTTAATCTTACAGAGAAAGGAAAAAATGGATTGATGGGTCACGAAACAGAAAAGACCAAACAGCTTTTGTACAGCATTTGCAGGACCAGCTCTGCTTATAATGACCAAAGCAAATAATCACCTGAAGTCTCTACTGCTATTTTCATCAGGAATGAAAAGAGAAGTAGATTCTCTACCCAATAAAACATTTCAATATATGTTTAAATAAAGTTCAAAAACATGTATTAGTTTGTGCTACAAATAATCCAACAATTATCCCCCTCTTTACTCTTTTTGAGTGAAAGAGCAATTTTAATTTCTGTAAAGTATAGAGAAAGTTCAGTTCAGGTTCCAAGGCCACACAGACCATGTCAATATGGGGAGATTAGAAGGATATAATGCACATGTACACATTTGAAGGGCCACATATAACTTTCATCAATTACAACGTTGCACAGGTGCAAATAGTATATAGTAACATTCTATTAGCTCCAGTTGTAGCATTTATCTGTGCCATAAGAGTGCTGGGACATTTGTATTGTCATGCTTCATGTCTAGAATGCATATATATATATATATATATATATATATATTATGGTGACATCATAGACTAATCCCTGTGAATAATTGGTACTGATATTTTAGCGCATAACAATGTCTAAATAATGCAGGTTAGCTTTATTCTTGGTTGACTTGTAATGCACAATAATAGCTTTAGTAAAAAAATAATATAAACAAGAAAAAAGGAAGGTAAGAGACATCTTAGACATGTAGATAAGACAATTATTAGATAAAACAATTATCACTGTAACAAAGAACAGCAAATAAAACAAAAATGGATTGAATAATTCAATCAGTTGTAATTTTCTACATTTCTACTATTTTAAGAACCAAATGTTAGAAGAATCAAGACTGCTTATGACAGTAAAGTACTTTAAAATGAATGATTGTAAAAATTAAAAAAGGTGAATAAATACTACTGCTACCACTAGTACTACTTATTATTTGCATTATTAACAATTACAGTGGGATACAGGCATCTACTATATGACTTTACATTACTGCTGCTTATGCTACTTCTACTACTTTGTATTAGTTTAATTTATTACTACTAGTAGTAGGAGTTGTAGTAGGAGTAGCAGTCTAAAATCATATCTCAAATGACTGTAATCAAGGTGACTTGTAACGAAAGAGTACATAAAATAATACAGACATGGAAAAAGTACTCAGGTCAGAGCCAAAGCTTTTTCCATACAATTCAGAAATATACAAAAAGGTAAAGTTTAGGTCCCCCTCTCAGTTATTTCCTGTGATATCCTTTCTGGATCTTTATTTATGGGGATTTATCATGAATGTTGGCTTAAAGACAACCATTTCTTTCCATTGCAACTTCAAATACCTGAGAAACATACTAACTTGCAAAAACGAGCTGAGTAATTACTACATAATTGAAAAAGCACCCCAGTGATTATGTAAAACAAGTGTTAAAGGCACCAGAGTGGTAGTAATATAAACTAAAGCTGTAGCAACACTTAAAGGATCATAATGCATTACATAGAATTATAGTGGTTATTATTCTACATTTAAACAAAAAATACAAGGACCTATTTTTGAACACAGAAACTGTTTGCAAGAAATTATTTTAAAAACAAAATGTCTACATGTCCTCTCATGTACAGTTGCTACTTAGGTATGAAAGTTATTGGATTAATTGCAATTATTGGTCATATCATCAATATTTAGTCTCTATTCAATTGGCTTTGAGACATGTCAAGTTTAACCATTATAAATGAAACAGAGATAAAGGGACAATGCAATATTAATGACAAGCATGCCATTCTATTAATAATGATCTATCTAAAGGCCGAACTCCCACTCTTCTCCATGGTCAAGCATACAGTAGGGGAGAGAATCAGCCCCGGGGGAAGAGGTTTCAAGTGTCTCCCCGTCACTTTAAACCTGACTCTCCCATACGCTCACATTGTTGCCATAAGTACGCCACACCTATAAATATCAAACATAAGCAACAGCTGTACTTCCAGACACAGCTGTTTCCAAGCCTTTTCCACCTCAGACACCATCTACTGTTGTTGGCTACAAAATAAAACCTTTTACTAGGGAATCCATTCAGAGTTTTCAGTGTTCATCCATATGTGCATTTCCATCTGGCTGTCTGGTTTTCAGCAAAATAGTCACATTAAATCAGACAGTCACGAATACAATGGTGAAGTACAATATTTTCCCCTGGAGAATCCCCAAAGAGTGGGTGGCTTTTGTTGAGTCAATCATCAGCTTTGAAATCCAACCCTGTGTAACAGATGAACTTGTACAGCGACAAAGTTCTCACACAATAGGTCCTTTCCTCAAAGTGATGGTTAACAAGGGGTTAGTAGACGCCAAGGGGTTATTTTCACATAGAGAAACATTTGCACAAGCAGTATGTTACTTACCGCTGAAAGGTGTGTTCTGGGCAGTACTGTAAGGCTGCATAGGGAGAATTCATGCTGCACGATAATTCTGTTGGCTGAGATCTTCCAAACTAATGGACAATAAAAGTACATGTATTAAAATGTATGTATATTTACATGTAGAATGGAGAAATAAATATATTTAAAATAAATAAATAAAACGGACAAAAAATGAGAGATTAAAGTGCTGTGAGGTCAAGTGCACAGGAGTGGATAAAGTGGTGTGGATGTTTTGATTTTTGGTATGCTATCACCCCCTGCACAAGTAAATGGGCGGGGCTCATGGCAGCAGTGTGACCAATCCAAAGCACCATCTGGGCTGAGTATCACGCTGTGTCGCTGAGTTGCTAGGATATGGAGATTGAGCAACTCGCACCCCCACCCCCACTTCCCCATCCCCTCCAACTCCACCCCCGCGCCTTCCACTATTTCCCCTCCCTAGACTGTCCTGAAAAGCTCACCCCCGGGCCATTTGTTAGTGCAGCCCAGTCTGAAGTTTCCACCCAGATCCCCTGATGCCTTCGATGGGCAGCCGATTGCATCACACCATCAACCGCAGTCGCATTGGCATCTCGGGCTCCCGCTGGAACGCAGCAAAAGAGCAGTAACAAATGCCACCTTCTGCCCATCACCACGGATTTACTGAAAGCCCCGCTGTAACATTGCAAACAGAGAGGCTGAACACTACAAGAGGGGTTAGGGGGGGTTGTGTGATCACACACAGAGATTGTTGAACAGACCCACCTTGATTCCTCAAAAGCGGAATGAGAGGTTTCAGCTGGTGCCATTCCCATGTGGCTTCATGCTGTTGTTGAAAATGGCATAGAGTGTGATGGTACTACTTTGTCTGGGGTGAACAGAAAGTTACTTTCCCTCCAAAAGTACCGTCTCCTCAAAAAGACAAGAGTGTTTATTTATGATGCAGTTTCAGTTTCTCTCAGGGGAACCTGGATGGAGAGGAAATCCACAGACAAAATAAGTGGTACTATAGTCTATGAACAGATCTGACAGTGGCCTAAATAAACAAGCCATCATAACTGCACTCCATGCCCCCCACAAAAGAAAAACACCCAACTATGTATACCCCCCACACACAATTATCAGTCTTTCTCTCCCACCCAAATAGTATGAGCTGTAAACTTATAGCCGTTTGGTGGTTTTCACGAATGAATGGTCCATGAATCAGAGGCTTAAAATAAAGCTAGGGTCAGAGAAGGGGGAATGACAATAAATAGATGCTGTGTATCCGGGGAACACAGCCTCTCGAGTTGGACAGTTGTACCTTTAATAAAGAGACTCTCTCCTCAGCTACCCACAATGCACCTGTGAGCTGATTGTGTCAGTGAAGGATGCCAACTGTGTGAGCTCAGATTCAGAGTATAATCAATTATTATTGTCATTTTTTCTTACTGTATTGATTAGCATAGTGACATGTGGAAATCCCCCTCCCCCCCCTTAACCCCCACAGGCCAGCTTCTACCCTTTCTCCACATGCCAAGGCAGCAGAAAGTTATTTTAAACTGACACCCTCTGCCCACACCCAGGCAGATAGTTACTAACATCTGCAAATTGTACAACCCTCATCTAAAAGTGCCACCCCTGGACCGAGTCCAACTAAAACAGCACGCTGTGTCGTACTCTGAGCTGACCGAGACCAGAGCAAATCTCTACATCCCCTTGACACGCCTCCATGCTCCAAACATAATCACTTCTCAGTGGTGTAGCAGAGGCTCATATTGTGAGCAGTGTACAAATTCAGTAAGTCTCAAAGAGTTTTTAAATGCCAGGATGTCACTAGCACAAACTAATGGGGACCATGATGAGCAGAAGGTTGTTTGCAATGTCTTACAAATGTACTGTGCTGAATGTTGCCAGTCTGAATCAATAATTTTCATATAGATTCCCCCCCCCTTTTTATGTATAATGTTCCATTTTAATGCTACTTCTTAGAAAGTTTTGTGCTGGCCAGAACTCCCCCCGATGTGTTGTAGCAGGTGCATGTGCAGCAGGTCAGAGGTCACAGATAAACTTTGCTTTCTAGGAAGCAGGGTTTTTAAAACATGGTTTTGGTTCCCTGATATATCCCATTTCTTCATACTAAAGCAACAAAATCTGTTTAGAAATATGCATTCAGTTAAAAGTTTAATTGAACTATGTTGTGTCTTAAATATTCTTCTAATGTGTGTACTGAGAAGTAAGAGGGAGACAATAACACAATCACATCTTTATATTGTGTAGTAAAGCTAAAGGTATGGCACAGTAGTCATATCTGGTGATACCCATCACAATACTTACTATGCTTCATTCTCACAGTTTATTTTTTTCTTCTAGCTGTCCTTTCTGCAATTCCACGCAATTGTTGGACAGACCTATACAGAATTAAATTTACAGAACCCTTGGGAAAATGCTTAGCAAGGACAAATGGTAATTACTGTAATGACCTCTTTGAGCGATAAAATCTGATACTGTGAATGACACATGAAACCCTTACATCTTTAATTGCTTTAACATGGCCTCACTGGAAACTAGGCGCAAATGACCATTACTTCATTCTAGATCTATGGCTGCGTTTGGTTGTTTGCAACTATGTCATCGGTCAGTTTTCCTGTACACGAGAGCGTATGTCCAATGTGCTTATTATCTGACTACAGCTTCGATCACAGGGCACCATCCACCATGCACCGTGATAATCTTTCATTAATCTGTATTTGTATCGGCAGCTGGCTGCCTCATTTCAAATAGAAGCAATGACAACAGCTCATGTAATGCTACTCTCCCCCCGGCTTATTTCGCCTTTATTCCTCTGTCTTCCTGTGTGCATTACAGCCGTCTGTTCGGACAGCCTATTAATGTCCAGAGTTTACTTATGGAATGCCATTCAGCAGATGGCAGGGCAGCTGATGAGGTAGATCTTGACGTAGACTGGCGTATAGCTGACTGTATCGGTGGAGTGGATCACATTTACCCCTTTCTCTCTCCTCTTGTTGTGTGGCAGAACTTGTGTGCATGTTCCAGCTGGTGACTAATGCAGGGGAAATCCAGATGAGTCAATTCCCCCAGTGTCTGCTACTGTGGCTGAAAGGCCATAATTGCTAGCCAAGGGTTAGACAAAATGCCCAGCACTGTGCTATTGTGAAAACGGTAAACTAACTTTTAAGGATTTCATATCAAGCTAAACAGTTCAATGCTGACTCCTTAACTAATGCACCAAAAGTTGTCATAGTGAACAGGATGAGACACAAGGTCTAAATGAATTAAATGATGGGATGTTAATGTTCAGTCAGACAGACATGCATGTCCAGTTGCATTAGATCCCCATGCTGCAGTCATCTACTCTGTTAAAGTGTTGTGCTTTGGGTTGATTCTAGAACAGTACCATACAGACTTACAGGGTGCTCATGCTGAATTATTTTACATTATAAACATTTTAAAGGTCACACAACTGATGAATGCATCCTGAAATCTGCCTGTGCACAAAAACAGTAAAAGTAAACTGGGTTTCAAATGTTTATTTTCATTAAAAGTTCTGAATCAAAAGAATGAAGTCATTCTTTTGTTACTATTGTCCTGTTGGACATGGCTACCCTGAGCAGCCAGTGAATCTTCACAAAGGGTTTGTTCTGCTGGCAAACTGCAAAAGGAATACATTATTAATTCTCTTGATATTTCTTGATAGTGGCATATCTGTTGGTAATGTATATGATTCAGCTGCGTTATGCTTTGTTCTTCATAGTTTCTTTTTTTTTAAGAGAAGCCTCAGGCTATATTACTCAACGGACCCAAGTGATTGAACTTATCAGATAAACTGTCTTAGATTTCAGTTGAGAGCTGCTTTAAAAGGGAGGAACAACATGAGAAAAAAAATGAATTAATTTGCAATATGACATTTTCCCCTGTCATTTTCACCATCTCTTTCTAATTCATTTCCTGGCACTAAATTACACTTTTCTGGTTCCATTGTGGCTAAGGTTTTCCTGCTTGATTTAACTGGAATTGGGGATCATCTGGCGACCCTGCAACCCTCTTCTTCTGAACTGCACTTTTTCTGTGGGTATTTCTGACAAAGACAGTACTTCTTGGGGATGTGCTCTTTTTCGGAGAAACTCCAGAAGAAAATCTCGTTATTTCACCCAAACAAATCAAATAATTAGAGCTACCTCTGAACCAAAGGATGGCTTAAGTCATAAAAACTGCTCTGCATGCCCTAAAATTGCTGTGTCTCAGAAATTTGCTGGTGGTGAATTTAACATTTGTGAAAATGGCAAACACTTTCCTATGCTGTGATTTGCTGGCCTAACTTCTGTTATTATTATTATGCCTTTTTCACACTGACATTTAAACCTGGCATTGATTGTGTCAACTTCTAGCCATGGGAAAATTGTTATTGCCAAGGGCTGCCTTTAAGAAGGCCACGTGCCAAAATGAAAATAGCCTACTGTAAACCTTCCAGTTTGACCACTTTTGATGAGAACCTTTTTTTGGTGGCAGTAATGTCTGACAAGGTGTGGATGGGGATTATTGTTAAGGTGATATAGTGTCAAAATATTATTCATCTCTCCAATGTGATTAAACTCCCAGAACATCTAGACTGAGAAAAAAACATGCTACTGGTTGTGCTGCTCTTACTTATGTGTGCTTGTATCTTTTAAAGCTCTATGAGTTATCCAGTGTACGGACAGCCACATAAACAAATAAACAAACAACCAAGTAGTATCTTCAGCGTATTTACTGTACGTTTGCTGTCATTTATCCCACATAGACATTCACATGCACTTGCAGAGCTTGTGGTTTTTGCTGGGTAAAATAGTGTTATGCTAACACCAGCAGTGGAGAGGTTGAATTTTTAGAGGCAAACCATTGGCAAACCAGCACATCACCCGAAATACACTTGTGACTTCCCCTATATAACTTCATGCATTCTAAGATGGGTGATATTATGATCCTACGCACAAAGAAAACTTAACGGTTTCTTGAAAATGTAAAAATATTTGTCATTGTCAGTGTCATCACTACATGAGTCTTGTATGCCAAGGCTCCAGTATTACACAATCTGAGTTCCCAGAAGTTCCCAAAGATTTATATAAAAAAAGTTATGGGACTGTTCTGGTTCAAACATGTTATTCTGGATTCTTTGTGTTCTTTCTTCAGGGTATAGAATACCTTGATACACAAAATACTTAGTAAACATAAATTATGAAGGCTTGCCAGCAATTGGCTTTCCCATATAGAGAAAATCTGAAAAAAACAAACAGCAACTCAACTGAAAACCCTCCATCACAAATAAACCGGTTTAGAACAATCTTTGTTTTTGTCTTTGAACACAAGGAAATGTCAACTCCTTCAACAGTGCAGTTAGGATCATATGATGTTATGAGTTTCATTTTCAAAATGGTGACATCTAAATGAATGTGTTGTGTTGTGTGACCTTTGTAACACTGGGTAGAAACCATTTTTGTTTTGAATTATAAACTATTGATAAGTGTTTGTTTTAAAAATATAAGAAGCTGTCATGGTAAACTTAATGAGTTTTTTTGTTCAGGGCTATTTTTGTTTTTTGGCTGTCTGTTATGTTGAATGTGAGGTCTAAGGTGGATAACATGGAGCTAGGAGCCCAAGCGTGTGTTTTATTACAATTTTCAAATGGCCAATAAAAAATAATCTAGTTTCCACGTTTGTGTCTGTTTATCTAATGCATTACTATTATTGATCCATTATTCACTGCAGGAAACTAAACAGGCAGCAAATTTTTTCACCTTATTTTGGATCTGTGGAGAGCAACAGCACAGTCACTACTCAAGTCAATGGAAAAGTTTGATTTTAATATATCATCAATATTTTATTCTATACTAAACTTGTGGAATGCCATGACATTTATCTAGCCATAACTGGTGTTTTTTTTTTTTTTTTTTTATAAAAATGTTACACAACAGGCTTAGTATTTTCAGAGGAATAAATAATAAAGCAAAGGCAAACAAGAGTGAAAGTCTTGTATTTTAAAATTAAAAATGACACATATCTGTCATTGTCATTTGAAATGTAAAATGTGTTCATGTTTTTTTCCACTTTTTGGCCTGTCTTTGGAACTGCCAACTGGACTTCCAGCTCACCTCCCCACAGCATTCTCTGTGGTCATAAATAAATACAAAATGATCAATGATTCCAAATTTTTAAAAAGAAATTTTAAAAAGTCATATGCTGTTCTGATGGTTGTACCACCTCTGTAATACATATTTATTCAGATGACAAGCTATTGCTCTCTGTCATAATGAGAAATGCATGTTGCTTTGATATCATGTAATATCTCTTAAGAGTCTCAAAACAGTCTCCACATACAGGCAATGTCAGACAGCTTTTTCCTAATTTAATTAAACTACTATGTGCTGAAGTGTAAACAGTATTCAGGTATAGTTAACCTCATCCTCTACAAATAGACAGAGGATTATAATGTATAATAAAGCCCAGCTATGTAAAAGGCCACCATTTCATTTTGTATCGTACACTAAAAGAGCAGGTGTCCATGCCTTTGAGAAGGCTGCTTCAGCAGTTCTCTGAGGTAACACTATCCTTCATATTCTATAACTTTCTGAAATATAGTCCATGATGTAAAACTTATGGACTTGTGTTTAGCTAGCAGGATACTGGTATCCTGGCAACAGAAAGACAAGTGTGATTGGACAGCCCCTCAGCCTATTAAAACATACACACGGGTAGCACATAATGATGTTTAGAGGCTGCCCAAAGACATATTATCCGGTATCCATGAGCTAACACCCATACCCATGTAATCTAAGAGAGGATTTGAAGTGTCCTTTGTCACTGGATATACTTTAAAAATAAAATGTGGAGCTGATATGAAGGGATGCTTGAATGCTAGCAGATATTTTACAAGCCCCTGTTTGAAGGTCTCAGTGACGGAACTGGATTTGTGTTTCAAGGCACTACCGTGTCATTGTAACTTCAACAACACAAAACTATTTGCATGAGGCACAATACACACAGAAGCACTGGGCATCTTACCTTGAGTTGAAAACTATCCCTCCTTATTCAAAGGGTATACCAGTATCTTAAACAAAGGGACACAGCAATATTTACATTCAGGTTATTGGTTCATGAAAAACACAGCTCTGGTTGCTCATTTTCAGTTGGCAAGCTTATTAATGATTTGTGAATGTAGGATGAAATCAATTTAATAGACATAGTGTCCCCATACAATCCTCTCCTAGTCTGAGATTTTCATGGGACCTCTGTAAGGTTTTGTCTCATTTAATCCATAAATGTATATGCAACAGCAGCAGAGGGTGGCTGGGAGCTAAGGGCATTACTTTAAAAGGTGCTGAATTCACTTTGATAAATTTCCACTATGAGTCACCATCAGGAGAGAAGGGTGCACTCAACATTTGACAATTGCCACATTCCCAATGACATCGAGGACGATCACATCATTCAATCAACCTGTTCATATCTGAGCTCAATTAGATACAAGGGCCATGTAATCTGTTTTTCTAATTGGGCTGGCTTAAGGAATTTACATAGCAACGGCTGCACGTGAAATCTGAGCTGAGGGAGCGGGAGAGGGGCAACGGGGTAGGGGTGGGGGGAGGTCTTGGTGTTTGGTGGACACGGGTTCCAGGCAGATAACGTCACTTGTCAATCAGTAAGTCCAGCTGCCAGGGGGGTGGACGTATGTGGGATGGGGATTGCGAGAGGGATTCATTCTTTTCTCCTTTCGACACATTCCTGATGTGAGGCATCATGCGCCTTGTATTGTGGTATCTTCTCAGATGACCTGATTTCTCGTCCCAGAGCCAAACGGGCCCCACTCAACAACTGCTGACCCGGCCCTTTACCGCGGAGATGGACGGGATAGGCTTTCAGGCTAGGGGAGGCAGATTCAGGAAGGGAGGGCTACTTTATTGTGCTCTGAGAGCTGCCTAATCGGGATCGATGAAGAGAGGGTGCGCTCTGGCCCAGACGAGTGTGCGTCAGGTTCCGAGTTTAAAGTCATCCTCGCATCACTTTTGTGACATGTCACCTTTGACCAATAGCGACATGTGAGTCATCAAGCTCTCAACCGCTCCTTGTTTTCTGCTGGGATCATTACATTAAATCACTGGATCAGCAGAGCTGCACAGGAGGAGAAGATTAAATGTCATTTTTGCATTTCGTATCCTAGGATGTGTGTAAGATCTGTCTGTAGGTTCATCTTCACTGTGTTCCATTCTCTGAGGGAATACTTAGATTGAGGGGAATATCTGAATATTCACTCTTCAGCTTAACCCAGAAAGTTCAAATCAGTTTGGAAAATGCTCCAGGACAGCACTATTCTTTAAAAATACAGAACCAATGAATGAACCTCCCTTCACTGTTCTACCTCTCCTTTATAGGGATGGTCAATATCCTCAGGACTGAATTAAGTCCTTTGGTAAGAGCAAAATGTTATGAGGGTTTCAGATATGACTCTTTTTATGCAGCTCTTATGAAAGTGATGGGCATTTTTAGGAGTGATTAAACCGAGATCTGAAATCTGAAAAATAAAAAATAGCATACCAGTTTCAAGAACTATATGGACACACCACAAGTGAACTTTGCTTTTCTGGGTAAATTGACCTCCCTCGCTTGCAATAAGTAAGCCATGCCTTGACCACAGATCAACCTAATGACTATTAGCCTTTTTGACTACCCTGACATTTACTTGCATTGAGTCGAGTGAAATTCCCAGAAAAACCATGTTTGCTATGATGCCACTCATGGTTTGCTTTTCAGTCGCTAAATGTATGGTGACTCTACCTCCTGTGGACTTTCCATCATATCAGGCTGATCAGAGTGACTACTGTATTTACTCAAGTATTTCAAATGAAAAACTATTTATTTTCCACCAACCATCCGCTGCACTTGTTGCCATTTACCATCTCTCCCATACTACAGACTGGTCATCTTCATATTTTTACACTGGATGCATCTGTTAGTTCAGACATGAGAGGAAGTCTTGATTTGATAAACAGTGGCGTGAAGAAGGGCTGTGGGACCGGTTTGTTGAGCCCTGAGGGGACTGTGGCTCCTCCCAGGCTTTGCTTTGTGGCCTCATAATGTGCAGTGAGAAACTTGTCTCTCCTCACAATGTTGGCCCCTCCCTCCTCTCCAGCTCCCTCGCTGTCACCTTTAACATCCTTTGCAACTGTTCCCGTGAATCATTCTGCCTCGAGAGTCTGGCAGGACTCCCATGCACATACACAATGCAATGCTGAGAACAAGCACACATGCACACGCACACACACAGCCACACACAGACACACACATACACTCAGACAGACAGACAGACACACACACACACACACACACACATGTATATATGCACACACATATACACAGACATGCACACATACACATATTGGCCTAAAGGAAGATGAATCACAGGTAAAAAAAAAAACAGGACTGTAAAAAAACAAAATCAAAGCCATCAATGATGGGATACCCTGTCAGTCAAAACTCGTTATTAAGCCATTTCAATAGAGGCTTTTTTCACCTCTAAAATTTGTGCCTTGGTATCTTTTGGTCCATGGCTTTGATTTTGTATGATTTTTTACTGTTTTAAATAACAAGCCATAGCCAAATTTTTATTGAGGAATATTATAGCTAGTTAATGTTGTTCACGTAAACAGCACAGACAGTGGAGGGATGGAGGGGTATGAGTGACAAAGCCATGAGGTTGGAGGGTTTGATGAACACTGTCATTCATACTTAGATATTCAGGTCACATTCTGCTTCATCAAATCTGTTTTAATCCACTGATACTTATGGCACATGGATCAGCTAACAGGGGGCCTTGGTGAACAGGATAAGATGTTCAGATGATTGAAAGACCAGTGAATATTTCAGTGTTACTTGTCATTTATTCCAGCCATTTAGTGTGCCACTGGAAATGTATATAGCATACTGGATCTGATCCGCAAAACGACATTAGGTTACCTGCTATACTAGATTCAAGATAACTATTGTCCGTAATGTTTGCAGCTATAGCTACAGCTATATCAAACAATATAGCACATGGATTCAGTAGTAGCTTGCTTTATTGCTGATGGCTATGTTTCGTGCATACATTGTATTTACAGTTTATGGAACATCAATTAAAATTGTTATAATTAAAAACAAAGTGGTTTGCTGCAACTGTTCGTCTGCTGAAATGTACGGAGCTGTATGTTTGCCTAGGACAGGGCAAAATGCCTAGGGCTGCCACTGACTGTAGACAGGAATGAAGACATGAAAAAGCAGTCAGTCTTAGTCTCAGACTGCCACTCCAGCTGACCCCCGGTGTCATCACACTGTCTTCCTTGTGTCATCATAGGTTTCAGTGGAGTCATTGACCACTCCCTCAGTGATCTGTCACTTTCAACAGAAAACAGCTCATCAGTCACTGTGCTCTTCTCATCAGCCAGGCACAGTGCAATCAGCCTTATCAAGGTAACCTGGAAAGGATCTCCACCGACATCAGTGATGTTGAGAGAAACCAAGACCTGTAATTATCTCGTTTTCAGCCTCACGCCTATGGCTACCAATGAGGCCTCCCCAAAGGGCACCAGCTTTTTTCTCCTCATTTGCTCAGCCCAACCTTGAGCAGCCAATAGGCAACGAGTTTGTGGCCTTCCCACCAGTGCCACTTAGACCAAGACTACACGCATGTGTCTCTGTAAACAGCAGTCATGCCAGGCTGCTCTCCACATTGCGGCCTTGGAATGCAAACAGCCCCTGGCTGATAGAACTGGCTCCCAGCGGCAGCAGGCCAGCAGCAGGGACTAGCTGGCCCGGCCATCTCTGCTCCACACAGCCCCAGCAGGAGTGCACCAGCAGGGGGACCGCCCATCTGCCATGACCATGCATTTCAGTTACTGCTGTGCAAAAATGCAAGGGAAGAAGACCAGTGACGAGCACATCCCACAGGGAAGCACATTAAGCATGACATACCTTTACTCACATTCACTCATAAAACACATCCTATGGTCACAGTTGCTTATTGAAAAAGTAAGATACGAAACCACCCAGACCACAGTCAGTGACACCCCCAATCCCCCGCCCCGGTTATGGCTCACTTTAGGACGCCTGCAGAGTTCCAGATGTGATTTGATTTAACAGGAGGCAGTGCCCTAGCTATGCATGACAACACTTCGCCCCACGTTTGGGAGCTTAGGAGACACCGTAAATCACCCGGTCCAGAATGTTTCAGACGCTCGAGCCCAACCGGTGAAATTCTAGTTTGCGCCTCATATGAGCTCCGTGCTGCGAAAATATTTACTGTGCATTTCAAGTACGTTCCGGAGGCGGCCAGCTCACGTCCACTGAAGGTTAAAACCGCGGACATCTGGTGAAACTGAAGCCCCAGCTGTCGCCGGCCTGACATCGTCTTGTGCGTGAATTTATCTCTTGCTCATGGACATCTGCTCGCAGCGTGCCAGCCATATCAAGGACATATTTGTGAGCTGCAAGTTGTGAGGGGTTGCTGGGGACATGGTGGCCGACTCCTTGACAGATAGTGGCGGGTTCAATCTGGAGAACGTACGACAGTGATGATGTAGGCGGACGGTATATGAGGGAGCAGGAGGCTCACTTAGCGGCACGCCATCACATTCCTGCATGGTCATGTGCCTCAAGCTTCTACTCACACTGACATCTTAACCTCATGCACACTGAAACTAACTGAATTAATTTGCCAGTACAAATACATACGTTCAATAAATCCATATTAAAGGCAGGCAAAGTGAAACAGATTGAAGTGTTTACACTTCATTCCATTTTGACAGCAGGGCTGGGCACTGGGGGCAGTGCTCATATATGCGTATATATAGATATATAAAGGTTTTATCTTTAAATCCTGAGTTTCATTTAGTGTTACCAAAGCCAGAGATAGTGTAGCATGTGCATAACATTATAAAGGACATTTCAAACAGGGAAGCTGATAGCATCACATATAAAATTATGTACATAAAAACAGGCCAAATCCTTCAGACAGACACAGAGCTCTGTTTTGAGCACTGCTAATCCTACATACAGAGCCCTGCATATTTATTCAGAATAGAAATTTAATATAAGCATTGTAAATATTTTTACAATGTTAAATACAACATTTCAATTCTGTTGATGAAATAAAAAAATGAAATAGTCATGCAATTTGAACCCTTTTGCTTTTATATCTTGGTTTTGTTCCTGGTTAGTAAGTGGTATGAATAAATCTGCATTTCTTTTGTTGCTAGGGTGCCACCATACCTGTTACCTTAATTTTATTAATAATGGACACACACAGTGGTACATTCAGTTTTTTGTGATTCCTATTAAGAATGTTGATGTAGATTTGTTTTGTTTGAAAGATTGCTTAAAGATGTGAATTAATATGACCCTTCTGTTCTCTGGATTCGATGCATAATTTGTGATAAATCTTAATTTGCTCTGTGTCATGCTATTGAACATAACATACATTTTTAAAGATAAAATAAAAGACAGTAAGGATCCTTGCTTTTATTGCATGTTGCTTACTTATGTAGATTTCTGTTTTTCCTATGTAGATTTATTATATCTAACAAATATAGAGGGCACTTAAAAGTTCACAAATTTCTGTGTCCAAAAATCCCTCAAGAGAACCTGGGTATGGTGACTAATGATCAAATATGAAGGTAGTTAGTAATTTTTTAATAGAAAAAATGCTTAAAATAACCATCAGATACCTACACAGAATTAACTAGGTCTACACTGCTTCAAAAGCATTGGACTGTTGATTGTGACTCGGACACAGTTAGCTTCTGGATGATGGTAAGTATTGCCCCCTGTTGGCAAGCAATTGGATAGTTTTGCATACATTTATGCGTATAAAGATGCACAAAGACACATACACACACACACACGCACACACAAACATTCCCACTGGAAAGCTTTAGCGTCAGAGCAGAGTCTGCTTGTTTTTATTGGAAGCTGAATAAAGGGACTGGATCTGGAATTACTAGCTCCCTTTCAAGCCAAACATCCTTGGATTTTTTTTTGGCTTGGATAGCTGTGGAAAAAAAATGAGAGTGTGGAATGTTGCAGGGAGAGGCAGCGCCCACAAGTACCTCAGGGGTAGAGAGCTCTCTGTCTCTCCACTCCAGCTTCCTTGGTTGCCTGTCAACAGTCATTACTGCTGCCCAGTCTCCCCAAAGTCCTCCAAAGGGGGTCTGGGTGATTAGCTGTAATTATTCCTCAAAGATGTTAATGGAAGCCAGGGCAGAGATATACTGAATGTCATTGACTCACTTGTTAAATGTGTAAATGTGTTTTCTAAACATGTAAAACAAACAAAAATTCATTCACTATAACCAGCTGCTCTAACAATAAACTAACCACTTATTGGATCTCTTTCCCAATTAAACCAATTTCTTCAATTAAACCATGTTCATCATTTAAAAGCTGACTGATTGCACAACTTGCCATGTGGCATGTGACCACTTTTTTGCATACTTTCAGTGGTTCTGTAATACTTCTAAATACAATGTGTATTTGAAAATAACCTGTTACATCTGTACTTTGTGGCAATTTGTCTCACATCTTCAATTGCAATCCATAGTGGTGAAAAATTGTACTGCACCAATTAAACCATTAATTGATTTTTTTGACAAAAATGTGGAAATTTTTAAAAAGGTTTCTCACAGCCCCATGGCAGATTGGTGAAAATGTTATTTTCATTTAAAACCCATGAGCTTTGACATTGAGAAAAAAAAACCCTTCTCCCTGTCTAGTTGAGCTGTATTGGCCCAGCGAGGTCTGCGTTCATCTCCAGGGCTTATTAAGAGCCCCCTCTGAGGTGCAGGGGCCAATTAAAGTGAAGTTAAAGGGGACCGGCATAGCTCTGTCTTCATATCCTCAATGCATCTTGCTGCTGGAGGAGATATTCCGTTTCAGTGTTTATGTAGTCCTTTCCCTATGTGCCTGCCAGTGTTCCTGCGTGAGTGCCATCACAATGGTGTCTTTATAAAGGTGACTACTGTCAAGCCTGGAGCATGGATCTGATATATGTTGCCTAAACAAAAGATGTAGTTTTTTGCAGTTTTTAATTCTGATGCTCCCAGTACATATTAAAACTGTACTGATGCTCCCTAGTAAAGACTCAAGATGAGCTCACTGCTTCTGTGTGTGTGTGTGTGTGTGTGTGTGTGTGTGTGTGTGTGTGTGTGGTTTCCAGGGTGAATTTCCACTGTTGCATCAGAGAATCATAAAGCCCTTATGGTACATTTGTTACTCCATAGTACAGCAAAGCACGGGGAAAATATGGTATTGTTTCTCAGCCAAATGAACTTTACCTCTCTTAATAATGCCTCAGGAGTGAATGGAAAGTTTTCACCTCTACAGTAATTCCACACAGTTTAACACACGTGCACTGCTAACAGCTCAGAAACACAGGGAGTTGCAGCAAAATCTCCTTTTGCTGACTACCCATGCTACCCTTTAGTACTGAAGAATGTATGCAAGCAATTGTAGGTAAATAGTTAAAACTGAAATAAAAGGCCTAGCAAATCTGGCAGGATATACATACCTGAACATGATACTGGATCTTCAAAACAATGGGGAAAAGGAGAGCCAGACATAACAGATTATTTCATAAATGTTTACATAAGACAAATCTTTTTAAAGCTGTAAGGTAATATATCTAGCCAGTTTGAGCTCTCTTTAAAAGTTAAGAATTTCATTGTTAAGTAGTGCTAAGCACAGGGTGCAGTACAAAGCAGAGTGGAAAGTGTGCAGTGGTGCTCTAATTTTGTCAAAGCTGATTGTTGTGCAGAAGTTAAGTCATCAAGTTCAAACAATCTGAAAGAAAGTACTGAGAATTCGTCT
Source organism: Megalops atlanticus (assembly GCA_019176425.1). NCBI lineage: Eukaryota > Metazoa > Chordata > Actinopteri > Elopiformes > Megalopidae > Megalops > Megalops atlanticus. The sequence goes on from CM032876.1 coordinate 37,922,060, forward strand.
ATACATTTTGTGATATTCATCTCTCTATCACGGTTTCATAACAGAAACTGGGAGTCCTTGATAAATCTATAGTCTGCCTTTTTTCATATTCTACTGAGCTTTTCTTCACAGTAGTCACACTTTACCTTACATCACAATATGAATGTAATATTTTGGTAAGAATTTGGAAATGTGGCAATGTGAAGCTGTAATTACCTAAACATCCCCAGTCTGTGTGGCTTGATATACTAAAACAAACATAATTTTTTTTTACACTATTAAATTATGTGGCATCAGAGTCATTCAGTAAAGTGTTTTGTTTTACTTTTATGCTGTGGAGATGGAGAGAGAGATCTATATAAATGAGTTATGGCCCTCAATCAGTCCCTAAAAGTGATTGCTTTAAGTCATTAGTCATCCTTTGCATCATAAGTTCACAATGACTTTCTGTCAACTGAAAAACATGTTACAGTGAAATGGAGAATCGTTTTCAGTTTAACTGCAGACTGTCATTTCCTGAATCAGATTTGTTTTGATGAAGCTTGAATCCCTGTGGGTTAGATTAGGAATGCAGTCATGAAGGACAGTAAACACAATTGTGGCGCAACAATAAAAAAGATATGTTAAAACAGTCAACATAAAACACCACCCTGCGGTGCAGAAATTGCAATCTTTACACCTAATCCAACTAAATCACACTGAAATTTCCCCAGCTACTCATAGATTACATAGTTTGAATTTTCTGTTTTTGTTTTTTTCCTCAGCTGTCACACTTAAGACTCATGTGATCTTATTTCTCCATGGCTGAAGTCTGGGTAGTGTCCAGTGTGTCTGTTTTGTTCACTGTTGTAAACAAAGTTGCAGACACCGTAATTCCACAGTGACAGAATCCATAAGAACTGGGTCGAACAACCAGTCCAGAATTTTCCTCATAGCTATTGTTTACCAAGGGAAGAATCCAGGGTGTGTTCCACGTTTCTGAGTTTCTGCATTGCTGAGAGGACTGGCGAATTTGAAGTTTTTCCAAGTATCTCGTTGCTCTCCGAGTTCAACTGAGTGCTCCAGACACAACAGTGACAGCTGAGGGGAGGGGGGGGGGGTGTGGATAAATAAAATGAGGTATCCTTATCAGCCTTGCATGAGACCGAGAGGGAGAGTGATCTCCTGGCATGGCCAAAGGCGGCAGCAGATGGCAAGGCGGGGGGAGAAAGAGAGAGAGAGAGAGAGAGAGAAGGAGGGTGGAAAAGAGGTTTGCAAAAGCAATAAATGCCGCTGGAAGAGCCTCGTTGGCAACCCGCATTCCCTTGACAGGTGCTCTGTGTTTACTGCGCAAACAAGCCCTATGGATGTTGGGGGAAAAAATGTCAGCTTCCTCACCAACAACCCGATAGCTGCCGCGAGCCACCTCGCGATAGTTATGGCCCAAGGAAGGTGTCCTCAGAGATGCATGGATTCCACCGCATGTTGGGATCGCGAGCCCCTCGCAGAATCTGTCTAAGGTTACTTGCCCCAAGCATCCCAGGCAGCTCAGAAAGTCAAAGGGGGTCAGACGGGGTCACGGGCACTCTGTGAGCTTTTAAAGCTCCACTTTACTAATCAAATTCCACTTCAGGGCGATGGGCGACATTCACAATTCAATATAATGCCTCTCTGGAGCTTAACACAGGGTCCTGGACCCTCCCTTGTGGTCCTTTTTGAATTAGGACTTTGGGATTTGTCTGCTTGAGCCAAATTAGTTTGGCTTGCATTTCCTCATGGCTACAAGATGGACAGTTGTCCATCTTCAGCTACAGTCCCCTAGCATCACTCTGACCTCCATAGGTTTAAAGTGGAAGAGTCATGTTATGTGATTCAAACTGATTTGAATGATGCTGGAGCCATATTCTGTACCCTCAGGCAGTGTTTCACCTTTTCAGACTGGCATGCTTGCTCTCAGTACTAAGCCATGGAGATAAATACTCTTCTGAGTCAATTAAACACACCTGAATGCACAGCACTTCTCCTTTTGAGGAGAAGGCACAGTGGGAGTACTTAAGCAGATCAAAAATCATCAAACATTTTTGCAAACTGTCCTCTCCACTCAGCTTCATTACTTTTCAAAAGTCTCTAATGTTATTTTACAAACAGCCTGGCTCTACGCCTCCTGATATGCTACTATTTTTTTTTTACTTCGAAAGCAAATAATCAACTCTCCCTTGAACAGCTGTTCCTTCAACTTGGTAGTTTTTCAGTCTTTGCAGAGTGAAAAGTGAGCAGTGAACTGAGGGGCCATGGGAAAAAAAAATGAGAGAGAAAAGTAGTGGTGGTTGAATGAAAGGAACTTATACTGCATGCAAAAGCACTACTCGATGAAGCTCACAAAGGCAGATTCATTTCTAGAGTCAAAGAGGACATTTCTGCAACCAGGCCTTCATCAGTCCATGTCAGTGCTAAATGCTTTTTCTTTAGTAGAACACATTTCTATGCAGTGCAGTTTTTCACCACTAGTGGTCCCAAAAGTATAGTAATAATTTGCATTTCAAATAAGGTGATAAAATGGGGTGATCCATTACATTATATGAAGCATATGTAAGATTTCTTCACCAAGTCAACAGCTACAATCACAACAACAACAATAATAGTAAACATCATCATAATAATAATCATTACACCCATAACACATTATCATTATGACTTTTACCAATATGATGGTGAAAATGATGATGCTAATGATGATGACAACAAAGATGAAGACACAGAAGAAGAAACATAATGCTGGTAGCAGTGCTCATATTTACCCACAGGTTAATCTAACAGTACATACAGTTATAAATAAGCACCATGACAACATCTAAGGCAACTGAAGATCTTTTATCAATTTATAATTTATGGTTTTTACCATTTTCTTAGCTATTTAAAAGTTGCAATATCAGAGACTGTTTGAACTGGCAGAATAATTTATAACTTTCTGTACCTTAGAGCAAAATAAGACACCATTAAGTTATAGAAAACAGGTTCGTCAAGGTGTCTGGAAAAACGCTGGAAGTCTTTTTTACAAAAAAAAAGCAGCTGAGACATACCCATTTGTTTTCTTCATGTTCTTTTCCACTTTAGTCATGCAAGGAAAACAGACCCCTCTTGTAATTTTGTATTTAATATTTTCAGAAGCTCCAGAAGATACTGTGTTCAACCCTTTTATAATTTAGGGTAAAATACTTTGCTAAAACTGAGGATAGTTACACCTTCTGGGAGAAGGCAGAAAATGTTGACCATAGGTGAATTCTTGAATTGTCATTACAGATCTGTTGTGAGCATGCAATGGTATTGATCAAACTATTGATCAAACTTCAAATATTTCTGTGTGAAAATGAACTTAAAAGGAATGAATAGGGGCAAATGTAAAGTGAACAAAACATTTTTCTCCAAAAATGTTTGCGTTTCTTATTTTCGCCCCATTTACAGTGTGTAACTCCCTGTCTGCAATCTCTAAATCGGTAATTAGTTGGTGAGGTCATTGTACACACCCTCTATTGTGGCAACAGTGATTTTTCTATCTTATCCCAGGAAAAAAAGTTTCACTTTTCAATGCCAATGTAAACAGGTTCACTATATCTTCCTGTACCTATGTTATTTTCATTGCTTTTAAAACATATCTTCAGATAACTATAAACATGTAATTAGGCCCCTCATGGGAGTAGAGCACAGAGACATTAAACAGCACAATTATTGGAATTACAGATCAAAAAAGCTCAACAGAATCCATCACCACAGAATCCATCATCAGAAACAATGAATGGAGCTACTAAATTCCGTGTATCTCCAAGAGGTATTCATTTGGCACATTTTATGTTTTACCTTACTCCAAATTAACAACAATTATAATTAAAAAAACACAAACACTTCATGTACCATTGAATGTACATGATAGCAGTGTCATATCAACATACTCAGACCATATATTATAGTTATGCACTTTATGTCCTGTTAGATATTACACTGGCATTCAAATGTACATCTTTTGTGAGCTATACCAGTTTATGTATATCTTCCTGATCAATTCTCTTGTAAAATTTATCTTTTCAAAGGCAATGAGATGAATTTTAGTTTGTAAAGTAACACGTAGGTTTGTACCACACTCAATTGCATGAACTACATTTTTAGCAGACAATTTCCTCCTGGTAAATTGTTCACATCATTCACAGGCTGCAAACCATTGATGCAGTCAGTCTTTACAAGCACACTATGAGTAAAGCTTTGCTGAAAGGCACTATGGTGTCCCACCCAGGATTACTGAACTTTAGTCATTGTAGGTGGAAACACGTTGTCATAGCAGCATTCTAAAAACTTTGTTCAAGAACCAAAGAGTAATGTATTGGGTGATATTCTGAGGTTTACTGTTGCTAACATTGAGGAAGGGATATATGTGCTTCCTCAGTGTAGAAAGTTCGATTAAGGACCATAAAGCAGGTGGCATTGTAACCATGCATTGTGCTGCTCTCTGGGTGCCATCGGAGTAATAAGAACTGAAATGAGCGACTGGGCTGCACGTGACTTCACTCTGCGAGTCTACAGGAGCCATACAAAGGAATTCTGAGGTACACCATTATGCTGGTCTTAAAGCTCATAAAAATGGGACACAATCCAATGTAGCATACTGTAAAATATAATTCAGCTACTTTTCCAAAATCAGCATCAAATGTTCCTGAGGCCCTCACAAGCCATTCAAATGGAGGTTGTTGTGTCTTTTGGAAAGGTTCTGGGATGGCCTGGAAGACCACTTCAGAGAGGTGCAGTTTAGCTGGGTGTGGGAGGCATTTAGTCCAAGGCCCTGAGGCCCTCTTTACGCATGGGTCTTTTGGTTCGACAGCTTCAATAACAAACTGCACTCAGTGATGTTGTGTGTTCACACCCACATGTATGACTACAGCACGGATGCTTTTGTGTACAAGAAATAAAAGTCCTCTCAGACAGCCACAAGAGCTGTGCTCATGCCATGCCACAGTTGCACTAAATGAGTCGTGTCTACCTTGTTGTTTTTCACTATCCTTGGCAATGAATGCATTCATTAAAGATGAGATCTGCAAGGCTTTGCGAAACTTTCGAAAACAGCATCTTCATACCTGCATTTGTTTCAAATAAGCAGTAATGCTTTACACTCACTGTAGGTGTATTCTAACATTCTTGCTGTTGCTGTTATAGGGGCCTTTCAGAGAGAGACTTTTTATTGCTTAGACATTCTGTACAAAAGAGGTTGGGCTTTAGTTCCTTAATGCCCCCTTTACCCCCCCTGCCAGCCAGATGGCTATGCTGTATGTAAGAGGGACACATGGTCCATGTTCAGACTGTGATCTCACACATACTCCACCAGGTGGCACAGACAGAACTCAGTTCAATTAAATTTTATTTGTACAGTGTTTTTGTACAAGTTGTCACAAAGTAGCTTTACATTGTCACCAGGCCTGAGACCTGAGAACTGACTTCTGTGAGTCCCTCATTATCACAACATGTATGTCATGAATGAGGGACTCACAGAATGTCTGAGCACACAGAAACACAGCACATGAGCTGCATGAAAAAGCAACAGTACAAAATGCACAGAACTATACTGGCTAAACATGAATGTCTGTAGTTGTGACTGGCAGCTATGTTAATTCTTGTATCAAAAAGCTCAAGTTCTCCTGGGCTATGGATTCCAGCAACACATTGTCTAGGAAGGAGAATGAAAAGAAGAGATTTTGTCTATATTGTCACACTATCTGTTAATTATTAATAATTACATAGTCAAAGCTATTATCCACAGTAAGAGCACAGGGCTATGAACAAGCCCATGTGATCAGAAGAAAGAGCTGTAAAGACCACAAAGAATTTTTTCCATGGATGGCTATAACAGATAATCTTAGCATTGCTGCATATTTATTTTGCCAATTGTTTGTGATTTGTCTGGGTGTATTACCTTTGTATCTTTGTCCCTCTGTCTCTGACTCCATATCCCTTAAAGAGGTGTAAAGAAAATAATAAAAAGAAAAGAAAGAAAATAATAAAACATCTGTTCACAAAAAAAGAGATAGTTGTAGTTTTGACCTGACAAACATGGAGGCACGTTCTATTCAAGAGGTTCATCATCTATTGGGGTTCATCATCACTTCAGTACAGTCACACTGAAATACAGACTGTTGATTTTAGTTCTATTACAATAATCAGATAAAAATGTATGTTGTGTAAGGTGCTATTATTTACAATCCAAAATAAGACTCATCTGATGAGTATTCTCAGTTAAAGCGTACATGAGGCATTCAGTAAGTGTATGTGAGAAATATTGATACTGGTGTTAATTAATTTAATCAAGTTTTCTGGAAGAAGTCAGAAACTATTTGAAATCTAAACTCAGCAAAAGTGTACAGTCTAACATATGAAGCACACATCATGTAGGTGGCCATTAAATGTCTGACTAATAAATGTTAAATATAAATAATAAATGTTTCATATTTTTGGTGCTTGGTATGCTTGGAACACTTTAAGAGATAAACCATTTGCATACTAATCTCCAAAATTCAAACAAAATTAAATCATCTTGGTAACACTCTTATTACATTGCAAAATGCTAAGAATTCTTTTGCAGAACAAATGTATGCCATGGCACTCTTGCAACTGTAAATCTGGTGCGATGCAGTGGAAACAAACAAGACTGATGGAAACACAGCAGGAGGGGATTTCCAGTGGCATGCATTGCTGTAACAATACACTACAAATTATCAAACAAAGATGACAGTTCACCTCCATGCTTCACAGACTGCATAAGGAGGGTGGATTTCAGGGGAGAGACTGTACATGGAAAGAAAATCTGTCATTGCCAAAGTCATGAACTAAACATTACATTATGTTTGCTTAGAAGACAATCTTACCCTGAGTGATTCACACAGTAAGTTGCTCTGTATATGAAGCTGGATATTTACTTAGCTACACTAAGTCGTTTGTCCATTGGTACAAGAGCTGTGGCTCACCTGTGAATAAAACAGCAACCTGTAGGTTATACATCCTGCTCCTTAGCACTATGTCACACTGCTGCACTGTCATCACTGAATACAGCACTTCAGTAAGTCATATACAGAGGGAGGTACCTAAAATATCATGTGATTATACACCCCACACAGAGAAAATGAATAATGTCCAAGCACACAGAAACATGTTTTATATTATGAAAAAATACAATAAGAAAGGACTATGATGTCTATGACCATAAGACATGGAAATCATTTGTAAAAACTTTATTGCCAAAGGTGTAATGTAAACTAGAATAATAAACTAAAATGTAACCTAAAATGATCATCTTTTTATCACATGCTTGCTTTCAAAGAGAACCAAATAACCGGTCCTTTAAAATGTTCTTATTATTAAAGTTTGAGGTTATTGAAGCATCATTAACATCACAAAAACATTACTGCTGAGCAAAATAGCTACTGATTACATTGGACTACATTATCGGCATTTATGATCACTACTTGAAGGAGGATTCTCCATTTACTTATGCATAACCCCATAGTTTTTGGTATTTTTTCATCAGACTGTCGGAGCAAATGATCTCAATTGAATTCTGAGTATGCCACTATTATGTTCACTGTCAAACTTCACACAGAAACTTTTAAATACAGTAACCTTCAATGACCATTAGTGCAACACAGCTCCAGGATAACATATGTCAAACCTTCAGATAAAACATGGAAGAAGCTGACTGGTTAGAGACTTCATTACTGGGAAGTTTAAAGCGTATTTGTACTACCCCAGTGTGTGCAAGGTGAACCCATAAACGTGAAGTGATGTCATCAACCAAAGACAGCAGATCAGAGTGAGGTGGGCACACAGAGGTGGTATGTGCAGGAAAATGCACATTCCTGATTTTAAGTTGAATTGTCTACAAGATGCAGTACTGCCTAGTACATTACGTGGTAGTTTTGATGAGCTGACTTGCAGCTGCAGTTTGCATACTCCTAAATGTGGCTATCATGACTGCTGGGGGTCCAATGGGGGTTAGTTTGTGACTGTAGCCAACTGCAAGTACACATTTTCTATCATTAACCCTTTCGCACGTAACTTATTTTATGCTATAGCGTGTGTGTTACATTACATGGTTTGTTATGTTTTCATTAGCGTCATTAAGCTTCTCATAGTTTTCATCGGCGCATTTGCTATACTTTTTAACGTTAAATTGCTGTTTCCTCAAAGCGAACATTAGCTGGAATTTTTCCAAACTAGTGTTGTAATCACACCGGTTTGACCAAACACGCTAAACGGCTAATCACACCGGTGTGACCGTACATGCAAAAGGGTTAATGTTACTGAATAATTTCATCCAAAGACTGAGGCAATAGATCAAATCATGTCTAGGCTGAATATACCTGGAAAGTAGTCAGTTGCCATAGCTAGTAGCTAGTCCTAGCTACCTACTGCAGCAAGCTGGTCATGATGAACATCATTTTACACTTGGTTCACTGGCACTTTGTGTACCACCACCTGCTCTATGTGGATACATCTGCATGTGGCTTGAGATGATGACACAAACATGGCTGCTATGGTGCACACTAGAGGTAGTATAAATTATGCTTTAGAACCCGATATTGCCCCGAGCCAGACAGTAGCCCAGCTTGTTCTGGTTTCCAATGAAGGACATTAGGCCCACGTAGGCATCGATGATGACAGGCTGGTTCAAGACAAGGACCCCATTGGCCTTCCCTGGGACTGGACTCTTTGCATGTGCCCTCTGGGCTGCCTGGGTCAGCTGCTCCCGGAAGTTGTGGATCTGGGGGCAGAAGGCAGGAACCTCTCTGTGTCTGTTTAATTTGTCCTAGGTGTTCATACACTCTGAACATTCTTCACATTTAAGTGACCAAGGAATGTTTGCAATGGTACAGAGATCCAGTTTGGAGTTTCCAAGTGACCAATTACGCGATCCAGGAGGTTACCTACGTGAGACTCCTCTCACAGTGTGTGGGAAACATTCCTGTTTGGGGAGAGGACCTCCAAAGAGAAAGTGGGTGGCACTGTCAGCTAATAAATCAGGTGTTGACACAGGATTAGTCAAAATTCTGAGCTTCAGAGAAATGTTAGACTGTTATAGATTTACATTCCCAAAATGAATCAGAAGATCTAAGATCAAGAGGGCTACAGTCATTTCATATTTGGTTTGGTTTTCCCAGTTTTCATTGTGTTGAACTGTTCTAAAGAATTGGAAATTGTTCATGGTATTCATTTAAGATGCACAGCAGATAATATCACTGTCAAAACATAATCAAACTGCTTCCTCAACATTTTATGGCATCTACATTCATGAGTTTTCCACAGATTTATTTTTGCAGAGGCAAAATTACTGTTTAGGATCCCTATATGCATTTAATATCACAATCTTTAAACATTTCCTAACCAGCAACAAACTTTTGTTCAGATGGCCCTACATTCAACAGCTCATTTGAGTTTATGTTTCATCAACACATTCTTCTGGTGTCTTACTCTCAAACAGCAGCTAAGTTTCATTAGCTGGGCCTGTTCTGCCGAGCGCTGAGAGCTGAGCGCTGAAGCTGCCTCACTCGCTTCCACTGACCAGCAGATTCCTTGATGACTGAAATCCACCCACAGAACGCGAGTTCCATGGAACATCCCTCATCACATGGTGACAGAGCCTTGGGGGCCCTGATGGACCATCATCCATTTCACCCCTCTGTCTGCCAGGCAACACCAACCCCCAGCACTCACACATGCACTCACACTGACAACACAATCGCAGGCTGAGGACATTCTGTGGATGTGCTCCTCAATGCATTAAGCAGAAGGTTAATATTGGACTATGTTTAAAAAGTAGACAAAACAGTAAATGTTGGATGCCTACAACAAACATAATAACATTAGTGAAAATGGGTGTTATGTTTTCATATTAAATCCTAGACTGTCACCACAAGGCAATAAGCCAGTATAAAAAAATATAGTGGGAGTTTGGCTTAATCAGTGCCATTTGTTACATCCAAATGTGTGGCTAGCCCTGCACTGTTAGTACATGTGAATCACTGACTGTATATAAAAATATCTTGCAGCACAGTATGTGGAATGAAAGCTGAGAGAGTATCTCAGGACAGGCCATCATTTCAGAGAGAACGCTGCAATATGAACAAATGATGCTCAGTTAAAGTATTACTTTTGTCCCTCTGTCCTTAATTCCGAACAGGGAAACCAAGCAAGTGGAACTATTGTTTGTTACACAAAATTAAAACAGAAGTGCACAGCAGTTAAATTATATCTGGCCCTAAGTATAAGATTAACCAGTTATGTTATAAAGTGTGTTTTTTTCAACAATATCGTAAGACAAAATGTTTTCAAAGCAATTTATATTTGTGAATTTCACAAAAGAGGAAAATTATGAAAAATATTTCTTTTAGGGGTCCTGCACTGCATGCATGTGTTAACTTACGTATCAGACAACGACAATTCAGATTACACTTGAGCTAGTTGGCTAACCCATAGCTTCTTTGACATTTCTGCTGTTTTTATCTAATTACATAGTACATATTATCAGTGTACTCCTATTACGTTGTCCGGTAGAGTACAGTAGTTTTCTTAATAACCATTAACTATGTAATTAATGTTCCTTAATAACCATTACCTATTTAATATATATTGCGGCTATGGTCAAGCTTAACGTTATATCTGAGCTAGCTAGCTGCTAAGCTAAGCGAAATTAAGTCTCTGCAAAAATCAAAACTTTTACAATATCCACAGTCCAAGTCCCAAATAATTACACTGTTTTTTTTATTCATTTCATGACAAACACTTGGCAAGTCTAGTTATGTCCTCTTTGTTACTAGAAAATCCTATAAGACATTCACATTTCAAGTGTGTTGTTATTACAGCTATAGTAAACTTCAATATTAAATAACTATTTAAAAATCCCTCACAGGAGCGATCTTGGGGGCAGAAGGTTAGTGTTAACAAACTGTAGCACGCTGTGCTTTTTGATAGAAACCCAAAGTTCAACCCTTCCTCACAGGAGAATGTGAGGCATCTGAAATGGCACAAGTGTGGTTCTTCCAGCACCCACCTCACACAATGCTGCAAACTTGGCATCAGCTGACCTCACAGGGTGGTAGGTGAAAGTGCAGAAGGGGTAGTCTTTGGCAAAGGGGTTCCAGCGGGAGGAGAAGGAGGGTTCTCTTGTCCTGTCCCAGTACACACGCAGCCCCTCTCCCTCCCTCCTGCAGAGTCAAAGGGTCACACAATCAATATGCCAACCACAGCAACATTCAGTGACACCGCCTTACCTTACAACATTACATTCATCAAATGCCTGTATTCCCAGCATAATACTTGCCATACTGCTCTTCCACGTCCAAGCACAGCAAATTTTAAAGTCAAATTCTCAAATCCAAAAAAAAAAAAATCATTTTACCATAAAAATGCAGGATACACACAAAAACAATGGTATTGGATGAACAGAAATGATAGGTCTAAAAAGAATGTAAAGCAGTTGATATTTCTATCTAGTAGGACAAAAGCAACAAACATTCTTCCTAAAAATGAAGAATTCAAAAGAAAGGGACAGCCAGATGCAAGCACAGTTGAACCATGGTATACAATGTATTAAACAGAATGAAGCCTAAAAAGTCAACAGCATCTATTGACTGTGTGTTTAAGCACAGCTCGATACTCCGCTTGTTTGGCTCAATGGGACTGCTTTATCTCTGTATCCTTCCATAGAATTTGTAAACCTTTTGTTGCTGGATTAAGACCGTTTCAGAAACCTTCTTCAGATCACAGCAATCACAGCATCGCCATTCTATCCCCTCGCCCCCAACTTTACTCTGTCAAGAGATCCTGTCATGCTACGGTACATTTCAAAACATGCTTTGAGTAAAAGACCAGTGACAGATGTCAAATGGCTTCAATGAGAGCATAAAAATAAATCATAACATTTGTATGGGACAATATGTGTAATGTCCTCGCCAGCTATTTATATAAGGGATATTTTGCTGCATAATCTTCAGATGAGTGCATCTTAATACATCACCATCATAAAATATAGAAACATTATGTCAACTAAGTATGCAGTTGTAACAACAGAGGGGAGGTAGCCAACTAACTGGTTCAATAATTGCATTTTTGATGGGAGTGAGAGGAAATCTTGACAGAATAGAACTCTACCAAAAATGCTGAAGTTTGACAGACAATTAGCTTTAGTGGGGCTCTGGGTTCTTTAAAATGTATGGGGCTTTAACTCTCCCTGATTAGTATTCAGATTTACGTCAATTACATGCTTAAAATGTAATGCACGCAGTATTAATGTAGTTGCTACCTCATTGGTGCTAGCCTGTTTTTGATTAATAAAATAAGTCTTGTCTAAAATAGACAATAAGATAATACCTGTCCTGATCTTCATCTGACATTTCCTACTTGCATGTAAGCTAGATAGCTGCATCAGAGAAAGTAATAATTTGATCCTGCACTGTCTTGGTTTTCCTTCACACTTTCTGCATGCTATCACAGGGTGGCCATACCACTTGGACTGAAGTTACTTAACCCCAACAAAAGCTGCCCAATGACAGTACACAATATTATAATCTTTATGTTCAAGGAAAAGACAGGATTAAAGCAAGTAGCTTGATGGAAACTGAGACAACATCCACCTTACGTGACTTACCTGTGGCTCTTTGTAAATTTTGCAATCAATGTATGAAATCATTCAGAATGTAAATGTCCTCAAATTTGAATCTGTTAGCAATTGAGCCTTCTTGAACTCAAGAACCAAAAGCCCCCACTGATATACTACTAACTTAATAAGTCAGAATGTCACAACACCATATTTTAGGATGCTTACTTCATATGTACACAGTGTGTACACTGACCCTAGAGGCTATTTTCAATTTTCCCATCATGCTCTTGTCCCTCCTTTCTTTTACCATGGTAGATAAATAGGAGTAATGAAAAAGGCCCCTGGGCACATCTTTTTACAATCTGCTGAAACCTCAATAGACTCCTCTGAGCCTGGCATCTCTTAGAAACCCACTGCATTCACTCACTGAAATTACACTGGCACCCTTCCATTATGTAGAGATCTTACACAATGCACTATTTTCAGTGTGTCCATCAATCAGTGTTTAGTGCTCACTGTGCAATTTTTAACTGTGTCTTTAAGGTATGAATGTGTGCCAGTAACCTTGCGTGCCTTCCCCCAATGCATCTGCACCTATGGCCTTTGATACCAATTAAAACCAGACCATATTTTAATGGTTTAATTCTCTATGTAACATGTTCAGAAAGGCTTCCAGCCATTTTCTTGTTTCTGATTACCACACACACTACTTGGGTCAACTGTTAAAATCATCTAAGGGTTCACCTAAGTAATTAAGATTCCTACCCCAAATGCTAAATCATGCGAGGTCATTTAAAAGTTAAGCATACAACACCCCTGAACACCCTGAGATGATTTTGGTCAAAACTTGCTCAAACTGAGAACATGTTAATTTGCATGTCAATATTCAAATGCATTCTATTGCATGCACATGCACGCACGCACACGCGCCTGTGTACACGTACACACACACACACACACACACACACACACACACTTTGAAGGCAGAGGACTGAGGCATGGATGCATAAACAGACAATTCATTACTTAAGACCAGGAAATGGAAAAAGGGCAGACAGTGCCTTTCTTAAAATGAAATGACATGACCAATTATCCCACAATTAATCAGACTTAATGTTTATAACAACATAGGTTAAATTGATCACATGGCTTCTAGTTACCAAATGTTATATTATAATTACTGCTCCAGAAAGTTGTGGACTGGTTTTGGTTGGTGCAGGGGAGTCCTAATTTGAGAGTAACAGGTTGAGTCATGAATAGTAAGAAACTCTTTGTTTTCAGTCCAGATTGATGAATCCGTTCTTTCCTGGGCCTCAGTGCTGACTGCTTTCTGGACCACTCATCTTACAGGGCTACAGGATCACACCCCCACCTATGATGGAGTGTAAACACTGCATCTTTTATCTCAGCTCCCATCATGCAATAACTTTGTGCAAATGTAACAGAGTCTTACCAATTTCAGATCAGGAAAGTCCAACATGATCCCGTGAGCGTGCCATTCTTACTCCTGTGCAGTGTTTTAATAGTCTTTCAGGGATGAGCAACACGGTGGGGAGACTAATAATGTCATACCAAAATGAGTAATGTTCTTAAGATGGAAGGTTTCAGGTTATTGCAATGGAGGTATGTAAGGGGATATGTGGCTTTGCTATCACGTGTAGAACATGTGAGTGCAGGTTGGCTTATCTTGGCGTAATTGCATCAGAACATGGATGGCCAAGCAGAACAGACACTTAACCGTGTCTAATAGGGGGATGATCCCAAAGCTTGAGGTGTTATCTCTGAATGCACTTCATAGGGGAAGAGAGCTGAGAGGATTGACCAGCAAAATGATGTCACACCTAAGCTAACAAATCCTCCATAAAGAAACTGAAAAACGCCATTAACATTTTTGAATGTTAAAAAAAAAATTTGCACAGCTAGCGGGGTAAATATTATTGTATTTTTCTTTTTTACCCAACACATTCAAAGACAAGAAACACAAACTTTTTTCCATGTGAATCAATAGGATCTCCATTCTAAAATACAGTTGAACTACATTTCCCTTCACACCTTTGCTGAATGACAAGCCAATAACTTCTAAGGTGTTATTGTCAGAAAAATTGAGAAATTTCAGAAGATACTAAATACAAAGTATCAGTGCTTCACCTAAAATGAAATGACATAACAACCCATGATTAATCAGACTTAACATTTATAATAACATGGGTCAAACTGACCACATGGCTTCCAGTTACCAAAACACAAGCAGTTACTATTCCAGTAAGTTGTGGACTGGTTTTAGTTGTCGTAGAGAATCCTAATTTGAGAGTAAAAGGTTGAGTCACAAACATATAAGTCACTTTGTTTGCAGTCTGGATTGATGAATCAGTTCTTTTCTGGGCCCCGGTGCTTGCTGCTTTCTGGACCACTCATCTGACAGGGCAACAGGATCACACCCCCACCTTCCCCCGCTCCAAATATAAACATTCCATCTCTTATCTCAGCTCCCATCATACCGTAAAAATAAAAGTTCACTAGAGGCTTTTACGTCAATAGCGAGGCAAATATTATGTTATTTCATCTTGCATCATGTTCAAATGCTATCAACACAAGCATTTTCCCATATGAATCCACGGGACTACCAGTCCAAAATACAGTACCCACTGAATTGTATTTTCCTTCACTCCCTCCATTTGCTGTCAAGCAATTTTCTACATTTTCATGGTTGACTTTTATCTGTGACCACCATGTGCTGTTGTTATTACTTCCCAAATGAAAACACATTTTGCATCAATGTCATGTGATTAAGCTGCGGTAAAAATAAAGGTTTATGGTACCTCTTTGGTCACTTCTGAATGCCTCAATGAACATTCAAAGTATTGACTAAGATGCTATCTGATTGAACATTATTCAGATCTAGGAAAAAAGCATACCATCACAATTGATATGAGAAAATCATCTCCTCTCAAAAGACTCACACCATTCAATACTCAGCCGTTATGTGAATAAGTGAGCTATGTATATAGTTCCTAACTAAATGTATTATTAGTCAAGTGTAATATAATAGCACTTACAGTAAGAACTTTCTGTGGGGAGTGGATGCATAGAGATGAACGCATTTTTTTCCAGAAAACCTTCCATTCTCGATATAATTGCCTGCAAAGCAAATTAATTGCAACCATCAATTTTGAGCACCATTTTTGATGGCACTGTGTAAAACCTGTTATACACTATTAAATGTGTATCCTGTAAAACACCAATAAAGTTTAACCTGTGTACTGTCAGAACTGAAACCAGATTCACCTGAGGCTCCTTTGTAAAGGAATACCCAAATGTGGGAATATTCTCAGCCCTCTGCCACATTTGGACTGCTCAATGCAACACTACTGCCTCATGAACACACTACAAAGGCATTCTCTTTCAGGCTAAATACAACACCTTGGGCTACAAAATAGACGATCATCTATATTTCACTCACCAAGGGAGGGCCTGTGTTTATAATGTGATCACTCTCATCACCGTTTACACAAGGGCATTCAATATAACACACTGAGCACACCCACCAAAGCAAATGTTATGCTGAGGAAGGGAGTGGAAAAAAAGGACCTCACGGTACAAAAACAAACCTCAGCGTTTTGAACTGATCCATTCCCCCTGAACAGGGTGAGAGAGGGTTGGGGGTGTGAGGGGGAGAGAACAGGGGGGCTGTATACACTTCCTTTTGTCTGAACGCAGAGCGATTCCCATTGTATAAAAAACCCCACAAAATTCCACACATAAGCTATCACTGAGAGCAAACTAGCCCGGACAGGCAAACCAATGCAGGGTTTTACACCCAAGGGCCTTGGGAGATCTGATTGTTTACAGGGCTGGTACTTAACTTTCACTGCTTGCTCAAAGGGAGACAGCAATGGATGGCGCAACAGTGGGAGCAGGGCAATAAAGTGATGAATCTGAGCAATTCCATCATTTCATCATAGTGCCCTGTCATGCCACAGGTCCCCAGGTCAGCTCTGGTGTACACTACAACGCTCGAAAAATACATGCAGCCTTGAATTTGCCCTTGCAATCCAAGCAGCAGCGTGAACAGTCAGACTCTTTGTGCGGGGCCTGTGCATCACCCACAAACCCCCCCCCAAACACCTATCCACAATACTGTTAGGTGTGCTTGAGAGTGCAAACAGAAATTCTTCCACCACCCCTCCGCACTACCAAGGGCTGGACTTGTAAGTCAACACAGCAGATAAATATCAGAGCTGGCTTCAGCTGTCATGGCACATGTCCCACATTGTGTGTGTGCCAATAAACAAATCTTGTTGATTGCTCAACGGTGCCCTCGAGCCTGCCTCTCCCCTCTCTCCTCTCAGCAGCCAGACCATGCCGCTTCATCCCGGAGGTCATGACCTTGCAGGGGCTACAGTGTGATGGGAATGCATCAGGAAAACTGGGTGCCCGTAGTTCCGGTGATCAATGAGCCACTTAGCAATTGCAAGAAGTAAGCGGATTGCAAAGCTGTTGTTTGCAACCTTTTCAAGGTCAATGACGTGATCTTGGCACTCCAAGAAAGGCATGGGGCCGTTGAAACTTTAACACCATCAAATGGCCCTTGTGCACGGATGTGTGAAGGAATGTGTTGCATATTTGTACAACAGATGTTTCCTTTGTAATTATATGTTGTTTAGGCCCGATGAGCATATGAAATGGCCTTTAGAGAGTGGTCCAAGTGTTTCTGTTGTTACAACTTAAATATAATCCTGCCTTAACATCAAAACAAGATAAGTTTCCCGGTGGTTTCAAAAACCTGTCTGACTTGATATGGTGACTGTTAAATCGTTGCTGCATGCTTACCATAACTGTTGAAATTGACTGTCATGCTGAAAAACAGGTAAAACAAATAGACATCTGTGGTGCAAATTCCTCCACAAAACTAGTTTTGTCAAAGCAGATCCACTCTTAAACAAGACAGGCATACAGAAAGCAGAAGCAAAAAGAAATAGTACATAAAACAAAAGATCTGGACTGCTACTATGAAAAGGGAAAACACATTTTTTTCTAGTACACTTGGAGATAAAAACACTTTAAATAGTCTTCAGGCAGAAAATGTAGCTTTGATGTGTGCTAAAGTATGGAGATGGAGGTAGGTTTGCTCAGGATTGAGCCTGCGGCAGCAAACCTCCAGCACAGTCATTCACACAGCAAAACAGGTGTGTTCGCTGAATCACAAACCTCCCCCGGCCCCCCTCCTGCCAGTTCACCTTTATCTAACACACCTTTCACAAGGGCCATTTGCACAGGAAAACCATGGCACAAATGGAGCTGAACCACACAATTTCAACAGAATTTTTCACTTTTACAGAGAGAGTATGTATTGATATATAAAAATTAAAAAAGGAATACATGTTGCATTTAAACTGATTAATAGCGAGCTATGGATGACATACTGTACCTCTTAAACTGAAATGTTAGTAATGTAAAAATGGAAAACAGCACCCTCTGTTGTTCATATGATTTCTGTGTATTAAAAGCTTCATTTCTTTGAGTAACAGGGGGAAGCAGGGGGAAGGGGGTGTTTTTAAGTTTGAGGTGTGATTGTGCAATCTACACTATACATCAGCAATGGTAATTTATCATAGAGGGTTTCTTTTTGCTGAAAAGGAATTTTCACTCAACAGCTCCCCCCATGTGCATATACTGTATATTGTGTAAACACTGTACCTGTGCCTTGTTAAAATGAGCATTAATGACAGCTGGTTATATACAGACAAAACAGGCTGGCAGTAAAACATACTCATGTCAGCCTGGCAGTGATGGCTGATCAAGTCATGGTGCATTACCAACATACCCACCCACCACTTCCCACAGAAAGAAACCTGCAGTGGCTTAGACTAATTTTGCAACAACAGTGATTTTTGTAAGTCCTGGACAGTTCTAATTAATGCTACAATAGACTGCTGTACATCAATGCTGTAAAATACAGCATGACACATTTTAATGAGCTGATCATTGTTGCACAAAAACAAATTTGGGGATGACATCACTGTTACTGTACCTCACTGTCACCACTATTGTCTTTGATTTTTAACTCAAAGAGGTGATTCAAGATGTCTTTTTTTTTTAGAGATTATTTCCAGCAATGACATGTATGAGGCTGAAATTGTTTACAGAGCTCTCTTCCTACCTCAAACTTAATGAGACACTTGACAGAGCATCAAGTGAATTCTATCTCAACTTAATGAACATCCTTTCACTCCTCACTTAGAGGAGTTTCTTGAGGGACATCTTCAAATATCTGCAATAGGCAGTTTTGTACAAAAAAGACATTTCAATAATGTGCAGGGTAGCTCAGGTAATTACCATGTCTAGACAGTTTTGCAGGAAAGATATTTTCAGAAAACCTGTATCTCCCCCCAGCCACAGGAATAGTTATTACCAGTGTTGTGCAAGTTCACACTTCACAAGAGCTAGCTCAAAGTTCAGTTCACACAGATTAAAATGAACAAGTTCACGTTCATAGTTCACAATTTTGAATTTGAACAAGTTCATAGTCCCAGTTAATTTCTTCCATTTTTTAAAAGAGCTGCTCCAGGGACTATTTTATGTGTACGTCTACATGCGCAGTGATTGTTACGTGGGATATGGGCAGTTGGTTGCGAGCTGTCAGTCTATCTGATGGATGAGTTGCACTAATAAAAACGTCTGAAGTATGGAATAACATCGTCCGTGTTTATTCATAAAGCAGTAACTTTAACACACCCAAGGATTCCGAATCTCGCGCAAACCTGAACGAGCTCAAGTTCACATTCTTTAGTTGCAAACGGATACGTTCAAGTTCACCGTTCACCGAAAAAAATTTTAACGCATTCATGCACAACACTGGTTATTACGCTGCAATGACAGACATAAACTTTAAGAAACACTGGGCTGGAATCATAACCATCATTTGACTTTCCTACAATTCTAGAATTTTGTGAGAATGAGGTATGCTGGGATCCAGCCCCGCTGTGCTCAGAGCAACCCATCAGGTCACCTGATAAGAGAGCACTTTGATGTTACTCGGACTTGAGACAGACTTATCTGTTTTGCCAGCAGTTAAGGTGTTGACGAGTGAGGTGTTGTTTTTTCTTCCATTTCAATAATTATATGGAGAATAACGAGACACCCAAGTATAATAAGAAAGTACATATAATTCATGTTCGTTGGAAGCCAAGCCCATCTGCATTGGCAAGCTGTCTGTAGTTCCACTTGCAGTTGCAAAGACTGCTTGAGGATATTCATTGAATCGCATGCCAGCACGCGCTGACCTCTGTTACACACGTCACTCCCGACTAATTAATCTTTCCATGGAACAAAAAGACCCTGATGTAACGAAATACCTGGAAATGACTCATCCTCAGGGCGACTATGTGGAGAGGAAGTTGAGGAGGGAGATATTAAGCACCCTGTATTGTAAAAAGATCATGCCGATTCAGGGAAATACCCCGTGACACAGTCTGTGGTCAAACTGCTTTTAAGCCAGCTCTGCCTTTCTAAGGACCAGGATAGATGATGAAGCATATTACTGAATCATTTATTTGTTAATGCATTAGACTGATTGTGCAGTCCAATGCAATAAAATAACGGTGATAACATCCTACTACTCAAACTGCCTAAGACTAACGCGCCATGCAACATAGCTGCAAAGTCTCCATTTTAACCAAATCTAGGTTATTGATTTTACCAGTTTACCATTAACTTTTACATATATCAATTGCTTATTCTAAATTTTTGCTGTTTAAAAACAATATAAAGGTAACACAAAGAACACCTGCATGAACAGTCCTTTAACCAAGTATCACTCACTCTTCCTAAAAACAATTTAATATGAATTTGAATGAATGTGATTCTCTCAAATCTAATGCAAAAATGCTTACCCTGCTAACCCTGCTACATCTGTTATTTTCAGAGTGTGAAGTATTGATGAAAACTGACCTAAATTTATTTGCACTGGAATGTTAAGATTAAATAAAAAACTGAATTGTCACCTCCCATTGTGTTTTACTTTGTTCCACAGACACAGAGAGGATAAAGCAAAGGGTGAGTCAGGAGTGCCTGTCCTCGTGTGTCTTCTGCTGTAACTATGGCAAAGAAGCCCCCAAGAGGTTCCCCAAGCGCTATCACATCTGTGTGTAGAGGTTTTAAGACAATCTCTTGTGAGGAATGGGCTTTTTTGGGAAGAATGGAGAAACATTGACATCAGGTGGCCAGGCAACAACAGTGACTCCTCTGTCCACCTCTGCAATTTGTTTCACAGTGAAATGAAGTGATTGCAGTACAAACTACTAAGGGTGGTTCTATGACAAAATAGACCCAACAGCAAGGGATTGGTTGGCCATACCAAGTATTCAGATTTGCTTTGTAAGTGCCTTTGAATGAATTCACCTTTGTGAAAGTCAAGCAGGTGATATTTTAAACTAAGGTGCATAGGATTAAGAGAAACTGCACTAGGGATCTGGCTTAGAACCAGCGCCTTCTTTTAGACTAGCTGTATGTGGGACTCCTGGGTGGTTTTCAGAAGCATTCTATTTATAATTGAATGTAATGCAGAGGGATAAAAACCTCCAGGAGCGTATGCTTTTTTTGCGAATGCTGTATGGCACATTACATTGTATTCATCAAATTAGTTTTACTTGGTTTTTACTTGGTTTCCCCTGAGCCAGCTTTAAAAGGTTTGGATGAAAGGGCTGCAGTAATTTCCACTACTAATCAGTCACACCAGAACACAAGCTCCACTGCTATTTCAGTGTCAACCCGCCTGTAAAAGCTTTCTTAAGTGGGCATCATCAGTGGAAACCTCAGACCTTGTAAATATTTTCCAGAAGCATGATTCATTACTTCACTGGTGGGCCATTGACTTTTAAGTGTAAGTCATGAAAAACAATCATAGATCAGTGTATTCAAGATGCGTTTTTGTAAGTGATCAGGGTGCTCCAATTGTATTCCCTTTCCCCATCTTAACTATGCCCAATTAATTGAACAGTATCATAAGTTTTCATTTCAATGCTTTTCATACTCTACAGAAAGTACATAGACACAGCAATGCCTCTGACACACTACTGTTTGGATATTATATGCAGAAAACAACTGCATTGGCTAGGTGTGCACAGAGTGTAATATCTGTATCCATTTCTGTCATTATTGTATCTGTATCAGTATTCATACAACTATTCTGTGGCTAATAAGAGTGGGACAGATAATGTTACCACATGCACACAGCTTTTGTAATTGTTTTATATGTTCTCATTTTTGTCCATGTCCATCTGTGAGGGATCACTTTTTCAGCACCTCAGAATATTTTTGGCACATTTCTGATAGAAATGCTTCATGGTTATGACTTGTTTTCTTTAGTGTTTTATATGTTTATTTTCTCAAGATATTGTGAAACCATTCTGCAACTTGAAATGAATTTGAAAAAAGTTATAGTGAAATACATTTCACTCCAACTGAAGATATACAGATAGGTTACAAATTAAAGGAAAAACCTGAACCCTTGACCCCTACAGTCAACAGATCCGGTGGCTCTGTACTACTGTGGGGGCATTTTGCTGGCATGGTTTGGGTTCACTTGTCCCCTTGGAGGGAAGGGTCACTGCAAATCAATACAAAGTTGTTCTGAGTGATCACCTTTATCCTATGATGAAACATTTCTATCCTGATGGGAGTGGTCTCTTCCAGGATGACAACGCCCCCATCCATAGGGCATGAGGGGTCACTGAATGGTTTGATGAGTACCTTCGCAGTCACCAGATCTCAACCCAATTGTACGCCTATGGGAGATTTTGGACCGACGTGTTAGACAGCGCTCTCCACCACCATCATCAAAACACAAAATGAGGGAATATCTTTTGGAAGAATGGTGTTCCATCCCTCCAGTAGAGTCCCAGAGACTTGTAGAATCAATGCCAAGGTGCATTGAAGCTGTTCTGGCGGCACGTGGTGGCCCAATACCTTTACACTTTATGTTGGTTTTTCCTTTAATTTGTCACCCGTCTGTAGCTGTACCGTGTTTTTTTTTATTTCTAAACATATTTCACAATTATAGTAACATATAATGCCAAACAATCCCAAATAAAATGTATTCTAGTGATCTAACAGAAGGCATTTTTGTCAGAGACCTCTTTTTAAAAGAAGTCATTGGTCCTGCATGGGACTGATTTTTTTTTTTTTTTTTTTTGCAATTGCTGCAGTCTCACAATTAATTTGATTAAAATTAATAGACTGGTGCAGCTAATGCTGCCCAATAACACGTGCAGTGTGTTATGCATGCATGTGTGAATAATATGCTCAGGTTCTGGTACATCCTTCCTACTTAAATAGCTTCACAGGTGTACCTGTACTTTCACTGTCCAATGCCTTTCACCACTGTTGTGTTACTATAAGCTCAGTAATATCAATGTGGCAATTGTCAGATCTGCACACCAGGCTCTGCATTTCACTGTGATTGTAAGAAATAATTTTTAAAAATCTGTGATGAAACCACATGCACTTACATGTGCTTAGCTTACCAGAGCCAAATACATCTTTTTGGAGGTTCTCTGATCTGCATGGCATGAACACTTAAAAGGAATGGCAATACTTATTTCTCATAATAACAAAAATCAACAACTCCCCTAACATGGAATTCCTATATCCCCACTCCCTGCACCCCCCAAAACCCACCATCACAGTAGCTGTAAGATTGCCTGGACCAGTACAGTACTTAACTCATTAAGGGCAATGAGGTTTTTATTTTTATCTTTGATCAGTAGTTATGTATCAGCCAGTGGGGTTCCTGATGATTCATGTCCCACTTCTTGCACCAAGCTATGATGAGAAACAACAATTCTGCCTCAGAGCATCAGCAATGCTTAAATACGTTTTGTGCATAAAAACATTTGCATTGAATGTCTACATAGTGAATATCTGTGCAATGTACACACATAATGCTGTCCATAAATCCCTGACAGTATGCAAAATGGGTACAATTACAGCAAAGTTGTAATTAGCCACAACACAGAAATATGAAAGGGGACATTTTACCTTGTGAAGTGCAGCTCTGACACTGAATGAATCTGTTATGGGTGGGCAAAGAGTGTCTGAATTGTTCTGCCTGCTATTCTGTCTCAGCTGTGAGATTTAACGCTTTAAGGTTGTAAATAAATTTCCTGGTTATAAGACGACACACCCATCCATCCATTTCTGTGAAACCCATTATCCTTCAGAGGTAAGCAGTGAGCTGCAGACAAATCCAATCAACACAGAGCCCACAGTGGGATCACACCCTGGGACCACACAAACACACACACACACACCCACACACACACGCACGCACACACACACGCACACCCACACACACGCACACACATGCACACACACACACACCCCCACACACACAATAACACGCACAAACACCTGGAAGAATTCAGAGACACACACACACACACGCACACACACACACGCACGCACGCACGCACACCCACACACACACACACGCACACACATGCACACACATGCACACACACACACACCCCCACACACACAATAACACGCACAAACACCTGGAAGAATTCAGAGACACACACACACACACGCACGCACGCACACACACACACACACCCACACACACACACACCCCCCACACACACACACAATAACACGCACAAACACCTGGAAGAATTCAGAGATTTCAATAAATCTAGACACCTTGAGGATTACAGCGACTGCTAACCCCCCAGGTAATCTGTGTTCCCATTGCTGGGATGGCGGTACTCACTTAAGCAGGGAGCGCGGAGGGAAGCCAAAGTTGCCGTGGACAATGCGGTCCATGTAGTTGAGCGGGATTCTCTGGATCTGCTCACAGTTGAGCATCATGAAGTCATACTTGCAGATGAGAAGGGTGTTGTCTGTGATGAGCACCACCCGCTCGCGCTCGTTGTTCCAGTGGTCCAACCTGCAGGGACAGACCTTGTGAGTGCATCCGCTACAAGCAAACACTCGCTGTTCTCATAGCATTGGACACCAAGGCACTGCCACAATTTCACCACAAAAATTCTGCAAAATCATGGCCATGTTATGTGTTTGATGGGAGCCACTCTACCACAAACCCATACAGAGTTAAATACTGATGACTACAAATGCTTGACCTGGTATAAGCCAATTGTGTGCAATTGCAATTGTGTCATACTTCACTGGCAATGTTAGGCACAAATCATAATTTAATTTGGATCTGGGCCAAAGGTTTAACACATGGAGTTATTTGGTACAAGATGCACTTCATTTTCACTGCTAATCTTGCTGACTGAATTAAAGGATTTCAAGTGCAACTGAGGCAGGTTATTTTAAGTTTCTCGTATCATGCTACATCTCAAAACCCTTGCTTAAGATCTGTAATCTCCTGCAGAGACACCATTCTTGCACTTATTATATATGGTATGACATATTAATCAATCAATAAAACACATATCCACTGGAATACATTTGCATGAAAGCAGAAAGTGTTACTCCACCGTCAGTCCCAACGTTCTACAGCAGAAAACCAAGCTGGAGCTGTGACTTTTATTGAAACTGAGCATTGACAATTCTATTCCATTTTTACAGGAATGAACAAGAGGAAAACGGAAAAACTGACTAGAGACACCTTTAATACATCAAAACCTGTCAGGGAGGGACACTACGGAATTCACTTGCCTTTTGATTGTGGTTCTTCTTAATAAAGCATATGCCCTTCACCGCTCCACCCTTTATTGTCTAATATCAACTGCCTGTCAGCTGCCTACACTCAGCCCTGGCAGAGCAATGTGAGACTAGCATCGCCCACACCTAAAGCTGCTGAGCCAACAAAGTTTAGCTGTATGCCCTAAGGAGTGCTCAACTGAGCCATGACCAACTGTTGCAGCTATGCACTGCTCTGAAGTAATGCTCATCATTTATCAGTTTGGTGTTACATCAGGAAATGGTGCTGGTGTCTTATAGCAACTTCACGACCTTGAATGTTACTAAAATGTTTGCCTCACAGGTTCAAGAATCCTTAGTCACAGTGTATGTCACAACATATTATCATCATTCTCAGTGTTCACATTTACATCCACCCTAATATTATTTCATTTGAATATTAGTATTAAAAAATCTGAATATATAGGATCATATAAACATCACTTGTAATAAAATATTTCTGATAACAGCAGTCTCCCAAAAACTGAAGAAGGGGTGGAATATTCAATTTAAGAGAATTATACAGTGCTGGCTGTGTAAAGATCATGTGTAAAAATGCATAGCCCTTTCTGATAAAAAGTGCATGTGTGTACACAAAAAAATAATGCAAGAAAAAGAATGCAAAACTACAGTCATACATTGTGCAGTTAACTGAAAAGAAAAAAGACTAGATTAGCTTAGATTAGCTGCATCAAAATGGGTCTGACAGGTAACAGAAAATGAAAGCGCGTGCTTCTGAATGGAGACAGTACTGGCTGCATGGTTTTGGAGTGTGTCACACTGACGTTCTGAATGTGGAGGTAAGGGAGCCGGATCAGCATATTTTGCGACTGTACTTGAAAATAAATGGAATGTCATACTGTCCCGACAGCATACCTTAATACATCTTCTGCCTTCATGTTCATGTGTTCAGTGTGTGTGTGTGTGTGTGTATACACAGCTTATTCAGAAAACGTATATTCAAAATGCAGATATTTGTAATTCAAGTATTTGGAATACAGGTCTACACATAAAACATGGCCAATTATGTGCATAATGTGAAAGCTTTAACCAAGAACTGCCTTCGGCAAGCTTCATGTAAAATACAAGTAAGCCCCCCAATTCGCTGATGGAAAAAATATGAATCCACAAAGTGTATCACTAACTTACAAGCCATCCTGAATTTAAATGACCTTTTTGAAACAAAAATGAAAACAAAAACACATATTTTGAAAACTTGCTGAACGTATGTTTGACGACAGCAAAAGCGCAACACACTGAATGTTTTAAACCTACCTGTCTGCTACTACAGAGGTGCGCTTAAAGACAGCTCTGGGGTATAAACATAACCTTTATGAACAAGGCTAAACAGAAGTGGATAACGGGACACATGAGGTGCCATTTTATATAAAAACAGAAACAGGGATGCAGCCTTCCCTCCAGCACCTACCCCTGCAGCGATTTGTCTCAATAATTGATGTTGTGAGGGCCTGCATCAAGACATGCGCTCTTGTGTTCCTAACCCCTGCCTCCTCTCATACAGCTAATTAATGTTTGTATGGAAGCTTTCTCGGTTGGGGGCAGCTTTATTCGTGGAACAGTAACCTTAGAACAACAGAGCTGGTTCAGAGCCAAGGCCTTGATAGCTGCAAGACTACCTGCAGGCCATGCAGACTCTAAGCGGGCACAATAGGTGCAGACTCAAGGTTGAACTATCTTTGACACCACTAATAGAATAAATAACCTTGACTGAGCAGGAGCGCCCGGGGACAGCTGTGTCAAATGGTACCTGCTGGAGCAGAGGTGCCGCAGGTGGGGATATGATACTGCAAACATTTGTGTCTCATGGGGTCCTGACTTTATGTTAACCCACACCTGGTGTGCGACCAGGGGAATGCCCTGGGGTCTATAGCCCTTTACCACCCTGTTAATGCCACATCGCCATCACAGCCCTGCTCTGCTCTGGGCCTGATTTACCACGCTTCCAGAGAGGCCCTTTTTTGTGTTGGCCTGACAGCAACCACACTGCATACAGGGAGAGGTGGAATACTGTGGTGGTAGGAGATAGAGCTTTATGACCACAGGGTCAGGGGTTCAAATCCTGCATGTGACACAGATGATGCACCCCTGAGCAAGGTTACTGAGAGAGTCTGGTAAAAGCCTGATGGCGTGTGCCAGTTTATCATTTGGATTGGATTAAAAAGTGAAAGAGGTCAATGCAAAGGGAGTGTGAAACTGCAGCAGAAAACAAGCCTTTTGGAACTGAATTTCTTTTGACTGAACCATAAATCCAGCAGCAACATTCAGGCTCTTAATTCATTACAGTCACAAAGTATTTTGTCACCAGACCCCATTAACTCAAGAAGGAGAGTTTAAACACATAATTGTGTGGCAACAGTGGGTTAAGCTTTGTGTGTTGAATGGAGCAGAAGAAGAAGCAGAATGTATTATTAATTATCATGTGACAAGGCCCTTCGACTGTTTCCTGAAAACCTGCCTCAAACTGATAGGTGCTGACAGCTCTCAGTGCATTTGGCAAATGTCCTTAAGCCACATCATTTTGCTCTCTGTTTATTTCAGCTTAATTATTTCCCACATTTTAATTTTTTTACTGAATGTGGCGCAGCACAATGGACACAAGTCATATGTTATTTTCCAGCACAGGCTTATTAGGTACCTGAGGTAGCATTTCCTCTTTTGAAAATCAGGCCTCCATTGCTCTCCATGTAAATGCTCTATGCAAATTATTCCTGTATAAACAATGTTGTCTTGTTCTCTGCAGAGTATTCAAAATGCCAGTGTCTAGTCCTTCAGTTACGCTGTCTTATGCACTTGAAAACAAAAAAAGAATCTAAAGGACAGTAGTTTTTATGGAGCAAAATTTCTAAAATGCTTTCAATTTCTTTTTTTTTGAGAACACAGTAGATGGTCATCTTAACACAGACCCACCAAGTGTGTTAGCAGCAAGCTGAAAGGATCAATCAGATTGTACCCCAAATGCTGCTGGTTCAATTCCTAGGGGGGCTACTGCTGTTAGCAGCATGTTGTTACAGCAGCTGCTCAGGTACACTTAGGCAAGGGACTGAACCTTGATAGCCTCCAGCTGTATGAATGGGAACATGTAAAAAACTATAGGGTATGTGAGCGCCTGCTAAGCAAATATAATGGAAAGTCATATGATGACAGAGATCAGTAAGCAGTTTGGTCTTTGTAATGCCCAGACGGGTCCAAATAGGGCTTTTCAATTCACACAGCTTCAGATGAGACATGTGTGTTCCTCTATCCAAAAGTATGTATGCTCTAAAAAAGAGGTCTTCATTCCTCATGGGGACCAGATAAAGAACCACCTCAACACTGAACTGTAAAATAATAGTTCAGTTGATGATTTGGCATCAATATTCACTCTGAGTTCCAGAGTAATTCCTGTCAAAACAACACATTTTTTCATTTCATTTCTACCATACCTTGCCCACAAATAAAACATAAAATAGACACTTCCATGATGCCCATTTCTTGTTGAATACCTGTAAGATGAATGTTTAATTCAGTGGTTTGCCCTTACAGCAGGTGCAAATTGGATATTGAAGTGGTTGGGGAAAACCTACCCCTCTGCTCCACAACCACCAACTATATAAAACCCAGAGAGGGGTGCAAGTAAACCTTCAAGACTAACGTGTTCTGCCCTCACACTGAAGTAGCCACGCCACTGGCATCACTTCTGCAGCATGGGATGCAGTGAGGGAAGAGCGACAAACTCACTCAGCCATGAGCCAAACGCTCTGAACACTGCCGTCCTCTTCCTGGTTCACCAGGCGTTTGATGTCTTCCAAAGCCTGCTCCAGAGTGCCCGGCTACAGAAGAATGATAGACATTCAGTCACATGGTGACAACTCCAAAGCATGCACTGTTTTACTGAAAAACATTTTGGCTGCGGGAATGTTGTCAAAGCCTCAAAATTAGATTTGGCTGTGTTATTTCATTTTGTTGATTTAAGCCAGCATAAAGGGTTTTCTTGAAGCAAAGGGTGAGTGGGGAAAGATAAACGACCTTTCTAGCCACCTACACCACAGCCACATAGTTGTCAATGCTTCTATAATTACAAAGAACATTTTTAATATATCATTAGCCCTAGAGCAGCTCAAACCTAGTGCTAAGGACATTACAGTGTCTTTACCATCACAGCTTCAAGCTTATTCTGATTCATTTTCAGAGTGAATTTCATAAATTAACATGACTTCTTCAGAATGTTTCACCATCTGCAAAGGAGGTGATGTCACGTCAAGATTAACTCTCTCCTGCTTATGTCATTTGGCAACATTCCCATTACTGCTCTCTGCAGACAAATAAATTTGCTCAAATTCATCTGACAACAGCATGACAGGTCAATAAATTAGAGGACAGACTAATTAAGTTAGTGTCACAGTGTTGCAACAAAGTAGCTTGCTTGGAAGCTGATTAAGCACAATCATATTTACTACAGGCATGAAGCCAAATAATGGGGTGCTTAAACTCTAGCGGTCTTATTACATCTTAAAAACAAAAATGCCTGGTGAGTTGACAAGTGCATCATTAAATTATCCAGACCTGTGAGACTGCGCACAGGGTCTATATCCTGAGGTGATTTGGGAAACTAAAATAACCACAAAATAAAACAACAACAACAACAAGAAAACATTTAAAGATGATTTAAACAAGGCATACTGCACACATATTTGTGTATGTGGAAAAGCACTGTTCTGAGGTATGAACACTTTAATATTTTTTTCATCCAAGCCTAGCCATGAATACGCTTGAAACATGATGGTGCAAACTACTGTTACTACTCTTGTATTTATTTTTAATCACCTGCCCACTAAAGATCTGAAATGAGAGAAATCACATGTAACCTAGAAATACTTATTATAGAAATCATGATTACTAGAACTGTAGTCTGATGGGAATGGCATTACCCGGAGTACAAAGAACTTCCTGAGTTTGAACTGCTCAGTTGCAGATACCCATCGCCCGCCTGCAGCCCCTGAGCTTGGCGTGGTGGGTGACCCACTCTCCATCATCCCCGCAGGCTGGGTAGCAGGATCTGGGGGAGTGGCCTGTGGGGTGCTTTGCAGCTCTAGGTTCGAGGGCTCCTCAGCATGCTCTCCCAGTTCCACTGCCTTGAACGCACCTTCTTCACCACCTGACATTGTGCTCTGAGAGACCAGACCAGTGTTATCTGTAAATATTTCATTTAATGCCACATTTGGCACTCTGATTTATCTCCCTTCCGTCTGTACACTCCAAATGGGCAGGGTTCTGTTTTCTAATAACATATTATATCACATATTATATTTGATATTAACATGTTTTTTTGTAAAGTTGCATTTTCACAAAAAACATAGAAAAAAGCAACACTATCAGACATTATCTAGTTACAATGACTATTTGAAATGATTATTAATATCACAATAATATGCCATATGCTTTTTTTGAGAAAGGTTGAAAAATTAGAATTCCTCGAGTGTTTCCATTTTGGCAACTCCCATAACCAAGGAAGTGATTTCTAGTGTAAGGTTTTCAAAATTTTAGCAAGCTAAAAACCCTATTTTGTTTAACAATAACACAAATGACGCCCAAACAATGCATATGATAAATCTAGATGTCATAGGTGTGAAAGGATGAGCCCCACTGTGCCGTTTACCGTTTTAATTAAAAAGCAACGTTCTGACTACGGAGCCTGCTGACGAAGACCTCTGCGGTCGAAATGGTTTGTTTATTCAACGGTAGGTAAGACTGTTGTCATCACTGATGGTGCACTGGATGCGTATATGTTCCACTGCCGTACAAACTTTTACGCTATTTCATCGCTAAAAATAAAGTCAGTCGGCGAAAGATCGTGAGAAAACCAGGAAACGAAAGTGAATTGCATCATGTCGCTTTCAAGTATATGGTCGCAATTCTGTGAAGACCTCTCCATCTAAAAATGAGCTAATTTACAATATACTCTGTGAGTATTGTCACAGGAATGCTCTGGCAGCGAATTTTTCAAGTTCTGCCACGCAGGACATGAGAAAATGAGATTAACTGTTTGGAGCGGAGCCTCAAAGAAGGAGGAAATAAATGTAAAATCTCTCCAGCATCTAGTAGCCTATTTCCTTGCTGAGAATGTATTCCAAAAGTTAAACAAAATGTGTACTTACGTATATATTTTAAAATAAATAAATTATGAAAAAGAAAAAATAAAATGAGCAGCAGGGGAGTGATAATCCTGAAGAGGTGGCAGGTGGATGAAGCACGTGATTTCCTTGTTCAATGTAAATTACAGCCAAGTAAATCTTGCAGTTTATTTAGTGGGTGGTGTGACAGACACGGAAACAAAAACGCCTCGCTGTTGTCAAAAGACTGGCGAGCAGCAAAGTGATTTACGTTTGTTTTTAATTCGAACTACATGAACGCATTTTCTATAGGCTAGTGTTCTCAAGGCCTGAAAGCAGTGTAGGTTGTATTCACTTTTGTTGCAATTTTGCAATTGCATTTCTCTTTGTAAAGCTTCATTACGGTTTAATACACACATGTACGAAATGAGAATTAACAATCATTGCTACAATACAACTACAAAAATATATTCCCCTAGTGCTTACCAAGGTTGTTGTTTAAACTAACAACAAGATAACACTGGCCTTGTTACAGGTATAAAGCATCGCCTGTGTAACCAGTTCCCACCGGGTGGCGATATTACCTCGATAAGAGTTCCATTAACTCCAGTCAATTTACTGCACTAATGTGCAAACTCTTCATCCATTACTTAAAGTTTTGTATATATACATACATATATAGTTTTGGCCAAATGGCATTTTTCCAATCAGTTTCAGCTGAATTTTATTTTATTTTTATTTTATTTTATTTTTGCTTTTCGTAGCACAAAAATCTTCAACAGTGAAAGAGAAAAAGGGCCCCCCTTTGACATACCAGCATGCTCTTTCTTTCTTTCATTTACAGCTGATCATGAATCAGCCTTAACTGAACTATGTAAGAAATGCCCCCAGGCCAGTTATGGTCTAAAAGTAACTGCAGCTCTCCCCCACACATTCTTATATCATCTCAGTCAACTTTCAACTACAATAAAAGTGGCATATTGAAATTTACATCCACAATGGCTACCCGTCCATTGCTGAAAAGTAGTATGGGAAAAGCACCACTGAATGCCATTATCGTGTGAGCTAGCCATGCAGTTGCAGCTAGACAATTATTAAGTAATAAAAAAGATAAATAGGAAACAGTGATGAGAGGATGCAGGCATATCAGAGGAGAAGGAGAGAGAGCCAGATGATGCACCATAGCATCTAAAAGGACATACCTATCTGGTGCCAGAAAAAAAGGAAAGAAAAAAGAGGAGGAATGGCATAGTCAGAACAGAGATACAGCAAATTTGCTCATTCTTAAAATTGTGCTGTGTATTTCACTCACCTGTTAATGTATGCCTTAAGGTAAAATCAAAATGTGTAGCCATAAGACATGAGTATATCTATCTAGCTGTCTAGCTAGTTGTGCTGGTTTTCATTTAGCTAACTGAGCTAGCACTGGATAATCTGTCTTTCTCAGTTCATGAGTGTGTTTTCAACCAACTTTCCAATGTCAAAAGCAATTTGATGTAACCGTGTACACTACACTGTACACCAATCATATAACTTATAGAAACATATCTGATAACCTTTTGCACTGCTAAACTAGTTTTTTTCATATTAGTGATTTAAAAGCTTTTACAATGTTTGATGTGATTGCAATAGCCTAATAATCTTCAGTATGTAAAAAATGTTACTGTGTAAATCTGAGGTGGTGGTTGTCCAGCGAGGACAGCTATTGCCTGTCCTCACAGAGTAAACATATCAACTTTTCAATAACACTGGGTGGTTATAAATTGTTACCAGTACCCTCCCACAATTCCAGGAACCTTGGGTTACTCATGCTGATAAGCTTTCCCCAGCAGATAACGCCATGCCCTGGTCATACCGGTTCTTAAGTATCCTCCCATTTCTCGTCACCCATTCTTCTCAAACCGTACTCCGGGTCCTTGTACTGTCCTACTTTGACTACTTCAACTCCCTGTTGGCCAGCCTCCCTAACTGAGCTGCTAATCCACTTCAGCTCTTTCAGAATACTGCTGCTTTTTTGCTCAGTGGTCCCCAGTGGTCAAAGGAACTACCTGCAACTGTCAGGAAGACAGAATCACTCATCATTTTCTGACACTGACTGAAACCATGCCAGTTTAGAGTTCATCTTGGTCCCCAGAATTTGGGTCTGTCTTATGCATAACACCAAAATTATGATCATTCAACCTTTTATTGAATTCTGATATAGTTAAGCTCCTTCGGTTCATTAGTCACTAAATATTATGCCAGAAGGAAATGTAGCTTTTATAGATTGTTTGTGGGCTAAATGATCACTGATATATGAATAGTTCTGTATACCGTGCCTCAGGTGTGCCAAACAAGAGCTGAATGACTGAATGTCATGAAAGGTTGAATCTAAGTATTATGAGTGAACTAGAGATCTGATGCTATGGGTTCTTCATTTTTATTCAAATCTTTAGTTTGTGTCCTCTATCGTATCTTTCTTGTATTGATTCTCTTTAATACCCTCACCCAAATGATTGTGTTACTAGGATGAACAAGGGGCATCACTACAGAGAATGCAAATTTTCACTGTATTTGCATAGGAAAGTACTTCCTGAAACATTGGTATAGGCATAACTGGGTAAACAGCTGAAATCTGTATCAGCCCAGAAAATCTCTTGGTGTGCTCCTATTGTCATATCATAATGCAAAACTACACATGGTCATAGGACAGGATCTACAAGTATACAACATAGATGAGAAACTCCTGTCCTTTAAAGGACAGTCGTGCATGTTTAGAGTTATCTTCATTTAGCAATTGGTTGACAACGCAAGCCGACTCCCGGGTGAATTAATGACTTTACAGAAATAATTAAGATCTGAATCAACAGGCACTGTCACCATCTCAGAGAGGAATATCTTATCCATGTTTGATAAGAATGTTTATGAAATGGGCCCACTGACAAAAGCAATACCTCCTGCATTATTGATAGGAGATGGCTTACTAATTCCTAGTATTATTATCCTCAGTACAACAACCACAAAAATAGTTTTGTCTTGTGGAATTAAATTGATTTTCACCTCAGCACCCTCTGCAACCGTATCTCACAGAAAAGGAAGAAGCTAATAGTGTTTATCTTATATAATGAAGTGCATGCTTGTGGTATACACACAGTCAAGCTGTTCCACTTAGTCTTCAGCTTTGCTATGTCTGGCTAACAATACCGGTATTCCGGGCTCCAGCCTTCTCAGTACAAGTATTCTTTCGAACAATTTTGTGTGGGAGGTGTACTTCATTCTTCAAAGTGAATTGGACTTTTTCCCCCACAAAGCATTGAACACAGGAACATAAAACAGCCTTCCCATTTCAGCTAATCTGTTTTGATGTGACATGCTGTAAGACCTCACATTCCAATGTGTGATTCTTTATGAAGGCAATCTACACAAAAGGCCTGTGGAAGTAAAAAAAATCCACTTATAATCCCATTCCATCAAAGGCACATTAATGGTGCTCTAAAAACAGGCTTTCAGCAATAGCTGGGCTCTTTATTCGACTCCTACGTGCTGCAGTCCCATTCACTATTTTCAGAACCAGCTCTTAGGCATTAACAAGCGCAGCTACCATCAGTGGATACCTCAGAGGATGCATCATATCATTGCCGCTCATTATTTCAGAAGCCTCAGTAATAATTCTGGATTGTGATGGGGGGCTTCCTAAAGTAACGATTCTCAAACTCCTGGCACAGGGTAATCACAAATGTTTCTCCCTCCCATAAGACAGGGTCTCTAGTCACAAAATACCACATTCAGTTCTACAGAGCTATGTCACAATTATATCCCGCTTTTGGCTCATGCTTTACCCTCTGCCAAAGACCAGCAGAGACACAACAGATGCAGTACACCTTTGCACAACAATAGAAAACCATGATGCCCACACAGTGGGCAAATGCAATAATACGGAATACGAGTTACGGGTGGGATTTCAGAGTATCTTTGGACAGACTCACAAAAGCATTGCACCAGCATACCACTGTCTTCACATGATGTCACCGTAATTCCACTTTAGTGTTTCTCACAGTAGAGATTTCTAAAGGAAGGTGAAGGAAGTAAACCCACAGGAGTAAAACCACAAATTTCTTACACCTGCTCTATCAGGCCCTGTCCACACGTACATGGGTATTTTTTTTTTTTAGCTTTTCTATGTGTTTTGGCCTTTCATCCACATGCAAACGGCATTTTAGGTCACTGAAAACAGATCTTTTGCAAAACCAGATTGAACCAGGGTGAAGATTTTCAGAAACTCCCTTTTCAGTGTTGACGTGTAGACAGGGAAAACAGAGTTTTTGGCTTGTGATGTCAGAGTGTGCGCTGTAATAACTTTTTTTTCAGGCTTCTGATTGGCCAACATGGCTTTATGGTTAGGGTTATATCGTCGCCTGTTGGTTTGGCCTGCTCTTGACAGCGTGTGTTTGCATTTTCATGTGGACGGAGATTTTTGTAAGAACGAAGGAGGAAAACCCCCGTTTTAAAAAATACCTGTGTACATGTGGACCTGGCCTCAGAGTGGTCATCAGCTGGGCTAGGAGACCAGCTCACTGCTCGGTACTGCTCGTCTGGCCCCTTGTGGAGGTGACGCAGGCTGTTACCACTGTGTTCCACTCTCCAGCCTTGCCAGTGTATTAGCATCTCTGAACCACTTACATTTATGATCATGTCATTTTGTGATGGGTCTCTCTAATCCAGCCTACACAAAGAAACAATGAAATAAATGGTATCAAAGTGGAGAAAATAGCAGCTTTCTCATTCTCAGGTGGACTCTCGTTAGTGCAGCGCCTTCGCTCACAAAACATGCATTGAGATTACATGCATCATTTCAGGTAATGAGCTTTTTCTTGTTGAATTCATGTTGACAAAAATGTCTCTCTTTTCTTTTAGCATAATTGAACTACCAGGCATTATCATTTTGTTCAAGCACATCTTCCCATCAAGCCCTCCGAACAGCAGAAAGATTATTTTCCAAATGAAACTGCAGGTTTCTCTGGATCCCTGTGCTGTCTTTTCATGTGTTACTATTTTATCAAACAGCATCTGCAATGCAGCTCACAGGTATCCCACCTGAGCAGCAGATGGGTCAGAGGTCAGCATGAGATCAAAGATTCACTACGCAAACATTTGTATTGAAATTTATCACATTCTGTTACTTAGGCTTTTAGACAGAGGAAGTATACAGACTTCACACAGCTACTGCATGAATTATGTGAACCTGAAAAAACTCCATGAGCAAAGTGGCTTCATATAATCCAAATATGCCCAGATAAAGATAATCCATATTGTTGTATCTGGGCCACATAATCAACACTGCATAACTGGGGACTTGGGGGGAACCTCTGAGCTTTCCCCCAATGCTGCTAAGCTTTGGGTTAGTTTTATAAGCCTTATTAGCTCAACAAACCTTTGTCCAGTTGAATAATAATCCTAAGAACATATAGGAGCATCACCCACCATCTCTTATTTTTTCATGCAACAACAGCTTTGGTTGACCTGACCTAAACTCACTTGACAACAGGAAGAACTGAACCCTGCTTGTTTGAGGATCATACTTGATCTACTGAACATTTTTTGTCAACGGGGCTCACTCATTTTGTTAAAAACAAAGATAATTCCATTGATTTGCCATATTACAAAGCTGATAGAATGGCAGTTCAGAAAAGGCATTCGGAAAAAAAAGATAAAATCAATAAAAGAACAGGTCTGATAGCTGTGTCCCTTAGTTCAAAACAAAACATTGCGGCCTTCCCTCTTTTCTCGGAGGATGGTGTATTACATTGCCCAATAGCATGCTAATATTTGTTCACTCAGATCTTTATAAAGCCTAATTTAACAGTCCTGAAACCTGGAGCTGAGCTAGTGGTAGTAGCAGATGTTGCATAGTCCTCTAACCCAAGAGGTGTATCTGTGGACTGTGCGCCCTCCCGCTCACTGAAGCTTGGCAGACTGATACATGTTTGACCTGTGAAATAATGCATAGGCCAGCACAGAGCTGGGCCAGGAGCCCTGTCTAACTCTTCATAGTGAGGCAAGGCACAAAACTCCACTTTCAGACATTGCCACCCGAACTCATCACTGTAACTACATTGATGGTAAAGTGCTCACAGTTCATTCAACCAGCCACAGCTCACACCAAGCCCAACAGATTTATAGGCATATTTGGAAAATGTTCCCTAGCAACAATGTGTGTGTGTGTGTGTGTGTGTGTGTGTGTGTGTGTGTGTGTGTGTGTGTGTGTGTGTGTGTTTGTTTGTGGATGTGGGAGTGGGGTTTGGGATGTATGTGCATGCACCTTGATCACAGTTAATGTTTTAATTGCTCAGCATCTTATTGTGTGTATGTGTGTGTTTGTTACATTCAACACTGATTTGATCAGTAAATCCAATTTTAGTTAATATAGGGTTCTTAACAAAGGAACTGTCACAGAGTACTTCACAGACTGCATCACAGAAAAGCATGGCAAAATTATAGTAGACACAGCATGAAATGAAACTGAAAAGGAAAAGCATTGGTAAAGTGGCTGATAGAAATACATAGACATAAAATGGTAAAGACCTACGCAAGTCATTTAAACAGAAATTTACAGCTACAATAGTATTAAAAAATACACTTAGAGCTGGGCTAGATACACATTTAAGTACATAGAAATATTTAAAGAAATATTCAAAGATTTTTTGTCCAACTCAGACTCGGAAATGTGTCCCTATCATTATTGGCAATCAAAGATTTTAGATAACTCAGACTGCCCTCATTATTGCTCTCAAAGCTGCTCAAATAAAAAAAATACACAACAGAAGCAGGAGACACTCAAAGTAGAATATGCTCTTTTGTCAATTTTATTCCTTCTTCAGATTTTTTTTTATTTTGGAAACAGATAAGCTGTGAAATTTTAGCAGTAAAACTTTTACCTCTGAAACATCAGGGATGTTTGAGCTGTCTGGTCTTTTAACTCTGAAAAAATCATTGAAAGAAAGAATAAAATTACCAGGGTAGATTTTTCAGTGTCTTCTCCTTGTCCATGTCTTGTATTTCATGCTTAGCAGATGCTATATCACACCTTTGATTTTCTGTGGGACAGTCACTGGCTTTAATAGCCCTTGAATGTGCCTTGGGCCCTTCTGGATGTGAGCTATATATGTCTCTGCGGACCACTGGTTCCCACCCCAACAGAGGAGCAGTGCACTCCGTCATGTGAAAACGTGCCGTACCCCTCCAAAGCTGACCACCCCACCACGACCACACTGATGTGATCTGACCAGAGAGAGCTCTGCCCAGAGGGGCTCCAGTACAATCTTCCAGATGAATGCTACTTCTTTTTGAGCATCACTATGGTGACAGCGAGTGACAATGTCCACTGCGGAAATGCCCTGAGGCATAAATAATGGTACGCATTTTCAAAAGGTTGATGGTCTGTTTTACACTGACAGAAACAGGTAAGAATGTTGGAGAGTGCACTGTCAGTGATCAGACCCAAGTTATGGCATGACAAGGCAGTCCACCTCTAATAACTAATACACCTCATTTTCAGTGGCGAATACAGAAAGTGGCTGATGGGTGGGCCTGGAAAAACCTGGGCCTGAGTGAAGCTCATCACCGCACGTTTTCTTCAACAGGCTTAGATATTTACAACGTGGTGACCGCAATAATACAGCCACGACTGTCATTGTTGCGGTGTCCTACCTAAAGAGCACCACTAGAGCGAGCTCACATATTCAGACCACTGTACAGTTATGCGGAGGGACAGAGTTACAAGACGGCATAATAAAGTGCTTAATAAAGTTTGGTTTATTATACATCTGCTTATACAATTGTTAAGTTGGTAAAAAGTGTCACCAAAATACATCACCTACTAAGAGAGATCACAATAGGCCTGTCTATGAAGCAGCCAGATGAATGGCTAGCTAGCCATGAAACATAACATAATAAACATAACATAATAAATGTTCGATAATAAATGTTGCATAACCCTCGTTAGTGCACTGACAGGAATACAACCACAAATTAAATAACCAATACAGTATGTCACAGTTCAGAACTCCCTCGCTCACAGAGGCTGCAATCCAGGGTTTCCGTTAGCCGGTAATTACCAGTTTTTGCCTGGTAAAATTTATAAAAAAACAATAAATTAAAATTAAAACTCAGAACTATTGGCGCGAGTTAAGGTTAACATAACGTAATGTAGCCTAACGTCAGTCAACAAATGTAAGAGAGGAAGTTCTGAATATTATTATTGTTAATACATAATTCTAATGATTCCCAAGACAAAACAATTCACATTCAAGGTAATTACTGAAAATTAAACTTAAAAAAAGTATTATTAAAAAAATATATTTATTTTCATGAATCTGAATGGGTGGGCCAGCTGTCAATCTGGGCGGGCCTGGGCACACCCAGGCCCACCCGTAGATCCGCCTCTGCTCATTTTTGATTTTGTTAAACATCTTTCATACAAAATAGAGTAGGCCCATATCAAGTATGTTCACAGCATGTAATACCTAAATACACACAAATATAAAACTAATATAAAACCCACAGATATTAAACTGACATTGCTAAGTTCAGTCTGTTACTCTTCAGGTCAAATGACTAAATGTAACAGAAAACCCCGACACCCACTTCTTTTCCTGCGGCTTCATTTCTCCCCTATACATAAAAGGATTAAAACATGAGTCGTGAATAGAGGCGGTAATGCCAGAGTAGGCTACAACAGCTGCCAACCTCAAAAATTCACTTTTCTTTTGAGCTTTAAACTGATCTTGTCTTTT
The DNA here is from genome assembly GCA_019176425.1 of Megalops atlanticus. NCBI lineage: Eukaryota > Metazoa > Chordata > Actinopteri > Elopiformes > Megalopidae > Megalops > Megalops atlanticus. The sequence goes on from CM032876.1 coordinate 37,962,235, forward strand.
ATTATCCCAAAGCAGATAGGCTTTTCTTTTGGATCAAGAAAACGATTCTTTGTTTTTTACTGCGACACTCTGAATTCTGTGCTAAATATGAGGCAAACCACAGAAATTCACTTTGAAATTCAATGCAAACTCTCCGAGGTCTGTCACCAGGTGGCAGTGTTAGCTCATAGTTAATCTAACCGATCGCACATGGACTCTTGGGCCATAGGAAAAGGGGATAAAGAATCAATGTTAACATGCATGTCAGGTTGAAGGAGCAAATTCTCACCTGCTATTCCAGTAATGATAACAGGCCACTGTTAGAGTAGAAACACATTTGAATCAGCTATGTTTTATCAGTGATTTGTTGAAAGCCTTATTGCTACAGATGTAGACGTCAACATTCATCTTAAATTCCTATTTACTGATGTTATCAATTTTCAATTCATTTCAATGCATCACTGAAACAGGATGAGTGGTAGTATTTTAGAGAGACAATGTAGCCATACTTATGCTGGATTTGTATTAACAGTAGGCTAGTGACAACACCAAATCGTAAATGAGAAAGCCTCTCGAATCCAATTTTTCAGGCTTTTGTTGGCCCCTTTTCACAATCACAGCACAAGCCGTGGGACACTAACATAATTTATCCCCTTCAAGATGTTTAAACTGATCAGATTCTGTTTAATGCATCTCAGATTGGGTTAGGCTGTATCATCCTTCTCCTTTTCTTTATTGCTTGTAGAGATTGGTCTTCTTTAGAAATGCTGGTATCCTACAAACCCATTGCAGAGCTTTCACCACTGTCTTGTCAACATAAATAATCATCAGAATTGACTGCAGTGTTTTGTAACCTTTTCAATTCATAAAGTTATCAATACCAAGGGGGACGACACTCGACACACCGTGACTACCTGCATCTCACATTGGACACAGTACGCCCCCAGCCTCTGAACGCCGCCAGCAACTTCCTGTTAGTTTTACCACTCCTTTCTCAGAAGCCAAACTCAAAATGAGCCAAATCAATAAAGACATAAAAGTACAGATGCCTTCACCACATGCCAATGGTTGCCATGGATAAACTACTCTTAAAAGTTAATGTAGGCTTACGTGAAATGTGTGCTGTTGCTGTGAGCTGTGGGGAGCTTCAGGGAGCTTCAGTAAAGCCTGTCGTAAAAACAAGGCCCGAATATATAATAGCCGCCTGCATTAAAGTATTGTTCTGTACTTCAGCGCCTTTCTCTGAGAAATGCTCCAAATGGTGCTACACTGTGGAGTTATCCGAGGACATCACGGAGTCGACTGCTTGGAAGTTTGCGTGTGCTTCAGCGCAATGTCTGTAGGATTACGCTGCATTTCACACTCTGTCAGTTTTTTCATATTCTACTGTAGCAACCTCCAGTTTATTTGGACAGTCTCCTTCTTCTGTGATTTATTGTGCACAATTACAAGATGAGCCACTGGAGTATCATATTCCCGTTACCTATAAAAGGCATAATTGGGGGGAAAGAAACAACTGTCCTCAGTCTATTTATTATCTATTTCTCAAACTACCATAATTCACCCAGACACAATCAAACGGACCTGTTTCTCGGGGACTGACAGTCAAGATGTTGGAGGTTCTGATATTTAACGGGTCCAACATATGACTGTGAGTGAAGAAGGAGCATCTACAAAAAGGATTTAAGCAAGCAGCTGAGTTGTAGTGAATCTTGCCTACCATGAATGCATGAACTACATTAAAATTAATTCACCAAACTCTCCCTGTCACACCATCACAACTGGCTTCAAGCGGGAGATGAAACAGCACACACCTCCGTTTCCTTAAAAGGAAATAAGAGCTAATTAAAATGGCAGCCACGGAAATGGTCCTCTGGAATGAAACGGAGAGAGTGATTAAGAACAATGGTCCCGCAGATGCAGTTGACAATGCAAGGCAATCCAACAAGCAAAACTCGTTCATCCGGTATCTCATCCCTCAAGGAGGGTATTAAAGTTTGAAACCAAATTAATAGTTTGCCGGAATTGCCAGCAAATAGAATGCTTCTATCCCGTGTCTGTTTACACAGTGCAGTTGATGATGTTTCACCCAGAAACTGGGTGGTTGCATGTGAAAATCGTGTGCAATGAGCGCTAAAAATATCCTTATGACCTACTTTCCTATAGGGCCCCCAAGCATTGTTTGAAATCAGAGAATACATCAAACCTCTAAGTTGTTTGGTTACTGTTTGGAATACCTGGATTCAACATTTTAGCCCTACACTACAACTCTCTTGCTCAAAGATGGGGAGCAGGTTAATCAAAGGTTTTCTTTTTTTGTGTTTACTTGGCACTTTGTCTTTTGGATACAATTTAAATGGTATGGCGTGCATGGCTTTGGGTATTGGGGAGAAGGAGGTGCAAGATATTGGATATTGGGGAGATATTAGTTTTACTATTATGCCAGATTCTGTTACCTAACCAATCAGGTTTCCCAGAGGAATTGGGAATGACACCCCATTGCCTTCCTCTCTCTGTATATTGTACAGTATCCAAGGCACTGATGACTTTGTCTCCTGGTGTTCAAGATGAAAAGAATTGATTGTAATGTAATGTAATTGTGAGTGAATATAGGAAACCGATGACATGACACTATCAATGATGCTTGTAACAGTATACATAATTCAACCTACTGTACATGGATTTGCACGCAGCATGATATGTATAAATAACCCTATTGCAGGGATGTCCTTCACTACAGCAGCATGGAACTTTAACCTTTAACAACTGGATGTTTTGCTATGTCCCTCAGGGTCTATCAAAGGGCACCTGTAAAGTGCCCAATGGCATACTGGGACAGATCTTACACTTCTTCCTTCTTCCTTTCTTTGATCTTTCACCAGTGTGTGTGTGTGTGTGTGTGTGTGTGTGTGTGTGTGTGTGAGCTGGTGTGTATACTGTTTTCCCTGCAGATGACAGTCACACAAGAGTTTCTGATAAGAAAATGGGAGATTCTAAGGTAAATACATTACAGGTAGGCTGATACAGGAAAACACAGCTGGCTGACCAAGACGAACGAACTGTACATTCAACTGACATCGACATTTTTACATCTGTGAGGGCCAGTCATATCATAAAATTCTCTTATATTATAAAATGGCTCTGGATTCACTTAAGGAAAAGAAAGAGCAGTTTAAGTGTCTTTAAAGCTCTCTGTATATGTCTTGTTATTTCCTGCTATGTTCCCTTGGGGTTCCGAGGTTCACAGAATGCCTTTCTTCAAAATCATAAAAACAAAATGCCTGCATTGAAACTAGTGTTACAATTTCTCCATATTGTAAAAGTGCTCATCAACACAAGTTTATAATGCCCTGTAAGTACCACATTTCAGGAAATGAATATTGCACATCTTTTAGTACATCTTATTGTGCTGTTCAGTACTTTGTGTTGCTGTGATTGCATTTGAAGCCATCTGGTCACTGGTTTGTATCCTTTGAGAGATGTTCTGATGAACAAGCTGAAATTTCCTGAAATGTAAGCTTTATTTATTGCCAGTCTGCCAACAAGAGAAACACACAAAGCTCCTTTAATATTAAGGCAAGTCGCACTGGGCTTTGCATCTCACTTTCAAAAGATATGACTCAAATCTAAAATAAGAATTCCATACTGTGGCTGTCCTTTTATTACTGAAGTTACAAAAGGGAACAAAACAAGCAAAAAAATGATGGCATCCAAGGCTAAATGCAACAGCCATCTGCTTGTGTTGAATATCCAACAATCCAGTGCTGCATTTGTTGTTATTAGACCTTATAAATCTATCAGTAAAACACTGTATACTATAATAGCACAGTATAATGCATTTTCTTTCTCTAGCCAAGGACAAGGGTAATATTGTGACAAACAAGGTGTAGGCTGAACCAGAGCAGAAATGCCAGGAACCGAATGCTGGCAACAATGTTAACTGTGTCATTATAAGGTCTTATCGGGACTGTAACCAGCTGCTACAACATTCACTGCTAACTACTCAATCTGCTTAACAAGAGCCTGTTCAGTGCCAGGCCAGCGTGCTGTGCAGGCAATATTAGTATCTTACCCCTAAACTCCTGTGTCAGGACTGAATAGGTGGAGTAGGTTGAGTAGGTGTTTGTTGTTGGGAGATGTAGCCAGTAAGTGCTGATCTAGGACCAGTTTTACTGTTTATCTTTTGGTGGTTAAGGATAATTGTGGTTGGGACATCTTGTCCTAGCTCAAAACCTACAGGCAACTATTGCCTTGAGCTTGCTTCAGTTAGATTTGAACTATTTCATGAGAGGTTGTGGATCATTTCTCAGAGGGTCCACTCTAGTGCTGCTGTCAGGATTCCTGACAGGGTTAATTGGCCGGGCTGGATTCCCTGGAGGCAAGTTGGTGAGGCACCGGTTGCACGCATTCCAGGGCAAATTGAATGATTGTTTAATTGGCTCTTGGGCGGCAGCTTCGACTGGAGTGCGGGCTCTCAGCTGCTCCCTGTTCCTGATTTGGGCGCCAGGCAGGTATTTAGGAGGGGTGCGAGGCTTATTTGAGAGGGATGCCAGGGAGGAAGGCTCTAAATGCGGGGAGTTTTAGATGGGGTTTAGTTCTTTTTCTTTTTTGTTGTGGAGCTGGCTATTTTGGGAATCAGTTGGAGGTTTTTTTTTTTATAGTTTCCTTTGTTTGGTGTTGTTTTAAGTTCCCGGAGGTTGTGGACTGGGAACTTTTTTTTTAGTTTCATTAATTATTCCTCTCTTTCTTTTCTTTTTTCCTTTGGGGTTCTTGGGTGTGTGGTTTGTGTTGTCGTGTGGTGTTTGTCGGGGCCTTCCTGGTGGCGGTTCCTGAGATGGAGCAACGCGGGCCGGTAAGAGCCGGGGAAGGGGAAGATGGCAGGCAGAGAGACGGTGGCCTTGGACCCCCGGCCCCCGTGCTAGGCGTGAGATGGGGAGTGGACTCCCCATCGTCGTAAGGAATGTCCGCACCCCGGTGAAGCATTGGGGGTGTGTGTGACCGGCAGCAGTGGGGGGCTGGGGTAACACTGACCAGCCGCTGTTCCCCTCCCTATAGTATGGTGCCGTGGAGCTCTGGACCTGACGGTGCGGTGTCCACGAGGAGGAGCCGACGACTGCAGCCGCTGGGAGGCCTGACGGCGAGAACAAGAGCGTACCCTCCGCCTTCATGTGTTTTCTTTTCTTTTTTTTTGGTTTTTATTTTGGGATGTATTATGGCCTGGCAGCAAGGTGCGGGCCAAGGTACATCCCACCGTTATTGTATTTTCTGTTGTGCTTATGTGTGCCTGAGAGCCTGCCCTGGTGGTGTAACCCCCCCTTCCCTGTTGAGTTGGCCGAGCGGGAACTACCCGACCCCCCCCAAAGTGGGGACGAGAATGGGGAAGGGCCAGAGTGGGGGCACCAGGAGTGGCTAATGGCACGTGGGGGGAAAGACCCGAGTGGTGTGTGTGTGGTGTGCTGTGTGGGGGTCGCCCATACCTGCGGGTCGTCTCCGGGCTGGGGTGGAGGGGTCCCAGGAGGGGAGACCAGGTTGGGGAGGGGAGTGAACCAGGCCGGGGGAGAATTGGTGAGAGTCTTGGCATCTCTGTTTGTATGAATTGTCCTTAAATTGGTTGATAGTCTCGCTTCTCTTATTTTCCTTGTCCTGGCGTCCTTTGTGGTGGGTGGATCCCAAAGGGTAAAGAACCGGTTGGGGTTCAGGGGCGAGCTGACGCTGCTCCTAACACTACCTCCCCCTTGACCCCACAAGGTTACTTATGAGGTTGGGAGGCAGCTTATTGTATTACACTGCTTTCTGGACCTGTTCACAATTTTTTTCCTACCATATTTTAGTTGGATGACAATTGACACCAGGCATCAGGAGCACGGGAAGTGCCTTTCTAACACATTGGATATTTTTTCAGGGATGCTTCGCTTGTTACATATGCCATGACTCACTGACTCATTGAACAACAAGTTTACTGGTCAGTAATGGAACAAAAACAGTTCAGTTTTACATGGAATCCAGACCTATGATTCCTGGATCCAGGTTCCACTTCAATGTCCTGGTATATGGTTGTATGCGTATTCATCAAGACATTTGTAACTTCGTGCCAAACATGCAGCCTTTTATGGCATCTTGATAGTGTGTGCTTATTAAAACCTGCTGATCTGGCAGCGCAGCCCTGACTGTAACACAGATATTGGCTAGTTGACAGTGCATGGGACAGCCCTCCAGAATAGAGGTCTGAGTTTGGAAACTCTAGAGTTGCAAGTTTTGTCCTCTCTAACCATTCCAGGCTTCTATTGCCACCTTCCCTCCCTTTGCAGTGCTCTGCAGTGTTCTAGATTGAAACTAGAATTATTGCATTCCTTTGCAGAATAAAAAAGAGCGCATTACCTGTGGTGTGTAAAATAAGAGGGAATGTAGCACAGTCTTTAGTAGTCAAAGATGACCACTTATATTAAGAGGGACTAGAAAATATTAAAATTGTCATTATACTTGGTGGTACTGCTGTGAATGTAGCCTTTTAAAACCCCTGTCATTGCCAGAGGAAATCATTGCAACAATGGCCAGCGCTCAGCTTAATCTAAACTGTCCAATCAGAAGGCTACATTCAGTCAACCTATAACCCTCATGTTGTGTTTTACACAACATGAATTAAATACACAATATTTATATTGATTTTTCAAATGTGAAATCAGCTAGCTTCTCAATTCAGATGGTTCTCAATTCAACCTCAATCTGTTTTACATTTAGTATGGTACCTGTAGATGTTGTGAAATCTTGGACACCTGTTCTTTGGTATCCCCTGCCATAAGAGAAGGATGCTATAGAGTGATATACTTTCATTTTAAAAAGAAGCCTGTTCCCATGGCAACAAAAAATATTGAATTGAAGACAAACAGGAGATCTCTGAACCTCCACCTACGCATGTGCCTGAAAAAAACACAACCTTTCACAAATCCATCAATGCAGCAACTTACTGTAGTCTCTTTGTGCTAATGGGTGGAAGCATATTCAACTTAAATAGGTCACAGCAGCGTATAATTGCATTAACCATGCTGAAAATAAACTTACAAAACAAACAAAAAAGTCAAAAATGTTTATGACTGGCCGTCATCTTTTCATACACTTAACAGAACTTGATACAAAAACCCCCACCAGACTGACTGTGCAGGGTTCTAAAACTACACAAAGTGTTTATGGCTTCATTTCCAAATTGACCTCAATATGATTTGTCATTCTCAGAATAAGATGTTTTAATACTTGACAGGATTTGATTAAATCCTTATTATAACAACACAAAGCATAGCATTGGATTAATGAAATTCAGAAACATATGTGCTTGTTTAATTACTATTATTATCATTAAAATACTAGTGCTACTTATAAATTTTGTTTGCAAAGAATCTAAGATCTGGTATCGCAACACGTGAAACCATTTTGAACAGCTCATTTTGTAATTATGGAAAAGTGCAGTGACTGTAACATTTTGTCGAGATTGTGGAATATGTCAGTAAAGTATTTCTTAGCAATGGTTCATTTGTTGATGATGCAGATACATGTGTCTGCACTGTATATTGAATAAACTTGTTTATCATGAAATTATGCACATGAAGACACTATGCATACATTATCTCTGCTGAGAGCACAGCTGTCAGCAAATTACAGGAGTCAGGAGAAGAGTATGTTTGTCTGAAAAGGTTCCTTCACAATACAGATAGACTGCAGCACAGCACAGAGTCAGCGTTTAGAACAGGGCTGCCCAATTTGGGGCCTGCGGGCCCGCTCCCTTTGTTGTGGCCCGCCATGGCATTTGACAAGCTCATGCTTATTCTGCTCTTATTTTGAAAGTGCTGTAAAATCGTAACCATAATGGCTATGAAACGTAAATTTTGTGCAGCTAAAAAGTACATAATCAAAGTTTTACAGCAATGTACAGCACAGTGCTGTTACGGTGTGTTTTAACGCGACGCGCAATTTATGAGCGACGCGAATGCATGAAAAGTCAATGGCAGGAGGCGAATGGGCGGAGTTAATCGCGGTGAAACTGTGAGCAACGCAAAACGGGCATTTGCTTCAGTTATAAAATGTTCAAATCGAGCGAAAATTCCGCCTGGCGAAAGCCAATCACCTAGAAGTAGGGCTAGGAGCCATGCCCCCTTTCCAGAAATCTCACATCAAACTTGCTAGCTACGTTGGTGCAATCAAAATGCTTGCTGTGACATGCGCGAAATTCGCTTGTTCGGTTTTCAGGCAAGCGATCAAACCCGCGCGAGGAAAGTGAAGCGAAATTTCGCGCCACGTCACAGCAGGCATTTTTAATTACACCAACGCTGCTAGCAAGTTTGATAGACACAATAGAAGACGGCTAAGTTATCTTGTGTTGGTAGCTAGTTAATTAGCATATATAAATACCACACACAAGCAGTTTGTCATTTCTTGTGATCATGGATCAGTGACAGAGAGTCAGTGCCATGGCTGTGCTTTACCTTCGCTGGAAGTCCCGGAACTGGCATCGGTGGTCAGTTTGGGTTCATAGTATCAACCGGAAATGTGCCCAGCTTGGCGAATTCCACCGGAGTTGCGTCTGGATGACGGCTGGTTTCACACATGTAAAATTATTCTTATTTGCGTATAACAATTATAATTATACATACTATGAGGCAGTTATGCGGGAATCTTTCTTCTTTCTCTTTGCGATACCACAAAATTGGTGGGTCTTTTCTGCTTTTGGTTAATAGAGGAAAAGGAAGGCAAAGCCATAAAACATGGGGCTATTAGTAGCCATTTCTGTATTATATTTTATTGTATTATATAATATAATGTCTTTCCTTTTAAATATGTTTATGCTCTCAAAAAGAAGCATATGGATGTTTTTATGTTTTTGACAATCATCTCTGCAAATTAATAAAATTACTGTTAAACAGACTAAAGAGTAGTGTTTTTATTATTTTGCAATTTTATTTTAGAGTAATAATGTTAATTTTCTATAAAATATAATACATTTTAATGTAATATGTAATTTCACATAACATCAACATTTATTTTTGGCCCGCGGCCCTCCATCCAGATTAATGTTTGGCCCTTCATAGGAAAGAATTTTGGCACCTCTGGTTCAGAACATTTCATTTTCCTCAGGATACATTTGCATTTTGGAAAAAAAGTGTTAAATGCGACAGGACTTAGTGACACAGGACATAGTTGCAATAATAGTGACACAACAACTTTTCCTTTGCAATTGCGCTGGCATTCCTTTGAAATAATAGCATTACCTGAATTTTTTACACCATAGTTTTTAAGACATTTCACTCTACTGGTCAGGAGGCCTGCAGATGTTTTGAAATGCTGATTTTGACTATATTCAGAAAGTCTTTTTGTGATTGGGAGTGGCCATATGCTCAGAGCTCAGAATATAATATTACAGACCCTTTCAGACCATTTGTCAAGTTTTATTAGAATCGGTCAGTATCGCCATCTGGCTTTCTGATGCAGAAAACAGAAAGAGAAGAGACGAGCAAAAACAACAAAGACCATGCTAGCTTGAAAGCCTTCAAAGTTATGTTGATGAGTTTTATAGTAACCAAAAGCTGTTTGCAGATCACAAAATGTGCATAACTTTTGAGGAAAAATCCCAAACACCCCTCTGGCATTGAAGCAAGTGGAGCAGAAAGGGGAAGAGGGATAAACTGGGGCAGGGGCGGGGGTGGGGGGTGGCAGGGTGTGAGCAATTGCACTTGTGAGTGAAAGACTTGAATTCCTCGACTCATTTGATTTGGCAGAGCCTGTCCGCATTTTATGGATGTCACAGCATGACCTCAGGCACTGCCAAGAACATGCTGTACTCTGGACCCAGACCAACTAGAGCTCTGGAGTGCTGCACAGAGACAGTGCCAGGCCCGAGGATCCACTTTGTGGCAAACCTCCTGAGAGGCAAGCTCAAAGCCCCCTTTCACTCTTTCCTTTCCTGCCCACTGCAGACAGATGAAAAGTCATGCCTGCTTGCTCACTGAGGTCTTGCTAAAGTTTTTGATTCTTTCAAAAGTTGTTCTCTGAGAATATGCACTATTGCAGCCATTTGTGCCCATGTTTATTGATGCCTGGCCCTGACAAGCGCATACCCTGTCAGCTACTACTACCAATACATCTTGTCTTCACCTCTTATTCACGGGCACTTGAACATTTACTAGACAGCACATTCCTCGTTCTCAGAGGTCAAATAACTCCTCTCTGGCAGCTTTCTGTGAGCTAAAGCTTAAATGATTTAACGGTTGAACTCAAAAACTCAGGAACCCAAAACAGAAACACGTGTGCAAAACTCCCTCACATATGAAGTCTTCTTTTGTGATCCATGGTATGGATTCAGTCTGTCTGATATTGATGCACCTCTGAGGTGATGTGTAGATCCACCGCAGTTTCACTCTGTGCTGGGATCAATGACATTAAAACAATTAATGCATTTACCATCATTGAAGTAACATGAGGACTGATGCACAAATTCTAGTACTCTTGCAGCAGTGTTACCACATTCACTTGGGCAAGAGTGGCCCCTTTCGCTGGTTTCTGTCCAATGGAGTTATGCTAGTATTTCTTATATATGCTCTTAGATACTCACACCCAGACCACTCTGCAGCGATTGGCCCAGAGGTGGATTCAGAAATGAGAAGGACACTGTTCATTTACCTAGGTGCTTGAGACTAGATGCTTGTCTCAGAAAAAGTTTAAATTAAGTGGAAATTAAGGGAGCAAATTTTTAGATAGCTAACGTGATGCCATAGGGAAGTTATAATTTGCCAATGGGCTGGCTGGTTGCCTACCTTATTTGCTAATCAACTACCCACTTGCTAACTTCTAAGAGTTCCCACCCTACAATGGTGATTTTATGAAGTGGACAGTTAATTAACCACATATCACTTGAACAAAATTGCTAGACAGCTACTTGCTCACTAACTGTGGTTCTTCAATTTGGTGTTTTGAGTGAGTGCTGTTAACATGGATTGCTGCCAATTATTATGACAGTCTAGATGTGGCTGTTCTGGAATCTTACTAAGCCACCTCAGCAATAGTGTTACAATTGATCTTAGTAAAACTGTGAGAGGATAATTACAATCTCTAACTAAATGGCTAATAGCATACAGACACAGCAAGTTACACAGCTGTTTAAGCGGTAGGACAATGATTCCAACTGATTTACATTTACATATATTCACATTTTGTAGACACACTTATCCAGAGTGACTTAAATAGGTTATAACTCTTACATGCTATCCATTTATTGTCATGTTCAATGACACATAAGAACAACACGTTCCATTTATATTAAACAGTTGTTGAATGTTATTGCAATCTATTTGCAGTTCCATATGCAGTACTTACAAAACACATGAACAGAGTCTGTACTATTTTAGTACAAGTACTGTTCAGTAGCATTTCTCCATGCAGGCTTGAGAATCCATTTGCCACACAGAAATAGTTTCAAGTCCTTTAAAACAAACACTCTGCTGAGAGGGGAAGGGGGAGCAGTTTTTTTTCCATAATGGCAGTACTAGTCTGTCTTAAACTAGTTCCAGGAACAAACATTTTGTACCAGTACAAAAAACATGAAACAATTCCATCCCCTCATTATTAAGAAAGCATAGCTATATAATATTCAGGATTGCACCTTGAAAAGCCATCTTTGAAATAATTAGGTAATAACAACTACAAGACACACAAACTCGTGTGCATGTGCTCTCTTCACACACACACACACACACACACATACACAGCTAAGAATACTACATGTTAAAATAATGGATAAAGATTAAATCTCAGAAAACCTGTCAAAGTTCATTTTTGACATCTTTTTTATTTTATGTCTGAGGTGATGGTGTATGGAAGCCTCACTCAGAACTAAAGGAATAGGCCAGGAAGCTGGCCATAGGGACCCCAGGAGATACATTAAGGGGTCTTGCAAAAACATGTGTAACCATTTTAAGAGTGCGTGAAATCACACATATCATCACACAGGTTCAAGACTCATCAGTTTCAAAACAGTGTTTAAATCACCACTCAGTCTCTTTGCCACCAGGCAGCTCCAGGATGGTGGATAGGGCTGGTGGATACACAGACAAACATGTTATTAATTCAGCTGACACCCTGATTTCCGTGCTGCTCTGTACTGGTTTCGAGTCATTGCATATGCTCAAGCTTAATTGTTAATGATTTCTTCAAGTGCAAGCTGTGCTGTCAAAGGATGGCACGTGCCAAGATATCAAGTCAAGGCAGCTCTGAGGCTCTGAGGCACTCCACTCTGCACAAAAACAGCCAGAGCACAAGCAGTGCATGAGACAGGGGCTGCCATGCAACCTGAATCACACGACACATCTCCAAATGACTGGAGCTGCGCGGCTCTAAATGTTTTACCACCAGACTGTGGAGCACGGAGGCATGCATGACCAGCATGGCATCTAAATGGCAAACATAGAAAATGTGACTGCTGTTAAGAGAGTCCGTTAAAATTTTAATTGGATTGGGGGGGGCATCCATCCATTTGATTTTGAAATGAGAGACAAATTAAAAGTCATTAAATATTTGGCACTAATATTTCAACTTCATATATAAAACTTTACATATTGTGGAAATATGAATGCTAGCTGTAACTTGCATATAGGTCAGAGATGAAATGGCCAAATCAACAAAATCCCATATGAGCATTGGAAGGTCACATTCCAAGAGGCTGTTGTCTCATATTTGAAGGATGAACAATTTAAAAGACATTAACAATATATCATTCAAAAGGAGGGCAGTCCTCTGGAAGGTTCAGTGCCTGGAAGAATTTGGAAATGCTAAACATATACTGTAGGAGGACTCACCGGGTACTTTTATAATTGGGTAAAGATGCCACAGTGGAAGAACCAGGAAAGAACCAAATGTTCCTAATGAATTCTTAATGGTATAACAAGGGAATCTTTGTCTGAGGAAAAAGTCAGTTAACCATACATAGTCCTGAATAAGAAAGAACTCATTTTTCAATAACCTGGAGGGCAAAAAAGAACATGTTATAGCTCAGTAGATACTGTATTCTCATGTGATGAAGCATGTCTGGGCATACTTGACTAGACTCATTTTACTCTAAGCAGACTTCTTGGTATAATCAGGAGAGGACTTTAGGTTTAAGCTGTACATGTAATATGTTGTTCCTTACCTTCATCTAGACCTTATACTAGAAGTGATGCAGTGATGCTTTCTAAATCCCATTTCGGTGCACTGTACAGTACCATGTTCTGTCTATCACTGATACATCATAAGCCATAAAAGGCTGTGCTCTCCCTAGCAAAATACTAATATCATTCAAATCAATGAGTCACTGCTAGCAAACCAGATCCACCAGTTTTGGGGTTCATGAACCCTCCTTCTCATAACTGCCGAATGCATTGCCTCCACTTCTTTTATCTATGTGAATTTTATCCAATTGCATTTGCAGAATGACATCATTGTTACTTGTTTCTTGAAAAAGATTCCTGTTCACGCATATGCACTATTATACATGCCTCTCCAACTGTTAGGGTAAATTGGTTTTTGTATGTCATACTGGTTTATGTCTTACATTGAAGGATTTTAGCTCCCTGCTAACAAGGACTGCTAACAGTGGCACCTGGAGGAAGACAGTGACAAAGTGAAATGGAGTACATGTGTCTTCAATGAAAATCTCAAGAAAAACTAACATTTCAATAAGGAAAGAGTGACTTAATTGTTTCAGGAAGGGACGTGGAGAAAAGAAGTGATTTGTCGCACGCAGTTTTAAATCAAGTGGCCATTAATGGCTCCTGTGTGAGGGAATGTCACACGCAGAAGTCAGATCATGAATGAAGTGTGGAAATGTCTCTGCTGTGAAAGTGGTTAGTTGATTTTTTATATATATGTATACCCACTACAATGTAGCAAGCAAAATCTTTTGATCTTCAGTGGAGGTACCACAGTAACAGCATGGACAGTAGATTTCAGTTCATCTGTTTTTACAAACATGAGAACAAATGAGACAACAGCAGCTGCTAAGAAATTTGCACAAGGTACTTGTGATGTACAATGCAAAAGTAAACACAGCCTCCAATTAAATTCAAAGAACATTGGGAAAGAGAGGTAAAGCGTGGGCTTAGAGAACTCAGTTGGCTACTAATGAAGAGTTCCATCCATTAATTATTTTGCTCTGTGATTGCAGAGAACATGAGACTGTTCATACATGAGGTTCTGCTCTAGGTCAAGGTCAGTGTTGAAGAAGATTTTCAAATGTTGGTAGAGAGATTGCTCCTAGCAAAGTTTTCACGAGGTTCATCCTGAAGAGGCAAAAAAAGTTACTTGAAACACAGTCTGTATTGTTTGGAATCAAAGTTATACTGAAAACATGATATAATCCTTATCCTCATGAGAAATCTGTCAAAGTAGGGCAGTTCTCTTTCATATAAAAGTTCTAACCCCCTGGTAATACCAAGCCTTCCACCTCTTAATCATTCTAATACTGCAGCCCATGAACGGAGCTCACAATGTCAGCAAAAACAATGAAGAACAGGAGGCATAATGTGAGTGAGGCAGGAAAAACATTTACCTTCTCTCATCCCCCCTTTAGCAAATACACTGCTCTGTTATGTGATATTGCCTTCCTCTAAAAACAAGAAAAAATAGTTCAAAAATCATTTACAGTTCTAGGAATTTGCAATTAATTGACAAATACTTGAGTAGCAGTGCTTGTCAATCAAAATTTCCCCTTAACCATGATTAAAAAACTATGTTGGCAGTACTCACAGTAGTAAAAAGATTGTCATGGTGACACTGAAAAAGAATGTACTTTAGAAGCTGAAAAGTCAATGGAATCATTTCAGGAGATGTTATACCTTATATATTCTTATGGCTGAAGAATACATTCTAAAACTCACATTTATAAAACATAAATTTTGAACAAGGGTAGGTGCTCAAAGCTATTTGCTTGATGAGGGAGCATCCAATAAAAATGTGAGAATGTAATCTCACACAAAGCAATTATTGCTATGTCATGGGGTAGGACCTTTAAGTTGATGTTTCATTGTAATTTTGAGGTAGGCTCTATTCTAATTCTGTATAATTTACTTCAAGTAGGAATATGACTTTTTAGCTTTTCCTGCACGTTTAAATGACAATTATAGACAGCTATTGCAAAGGGAGTCATCTGTTAGGACAGAAGAATGTTTGCTGTAACTGTGGGTGCTGTAACTTCATATATTGTATGAAGATATAACATGGATTCTTTCTTGGTGAGACAAAAAGTTTGACAAACTGTCTTGTCTGCTTCAGCCTAAGATATTTGATTGCACACATTGGCATGATTGCTGTGATTGGTAACTTACAGCTGATATTGTGATACTGAGAGACTGCACTTGAGTTCAGGATAACCCAGGAGACAGTTGCCATTGACAGAATGTGGCCTGTTGGATGCATGAGGGAGAACCAACTAAGCGTTCACCTTCAAGCCTACAAACAACCACACAGCACACTGTTCCACATGCTTTTATGAGTGACAAGCACCCCTGCATTATGAAACATAAGAAGGCCCTATTTGTGTTTTCATACTTTGTAGGACTCCATCCATTTTCCTTCCACTTGTATTGTTCAACAAAGTGTGAATGTCATGATGGCTAAATTGCCAAAGACAAATTGGTTGCGGCATCCCAAACCATGTGTGTTGAAATTAGCATGGCAAATCTCAGGCTTCAGAATCCCCCCAGCCAGATGCCCAAGGGTCTGCTTCTGACTTAAATGGCTCCTAAAAACCCTGGCCCTGCCTCGCACAGAGAGCTTGGTGCTGCCCCGCATATGTCCCTGGAGTCATGGAAATGAGGCTTATTGGAAAGGTCCTTTCTGCTGATAGATGGAGACTTGAGGCAGACATGTGTGCATAGGCAGCAAGTCCTCCATAAATTCAAAAGTGTGCCATGAGAATAAGCAACACAACTGAGCACACCCCCACCACACATTGCATGCCTGATGAGGATCATTATGGCAGATGACAGAAGACAGACAACAGAAGAGGAGGAGGCCTTATTGGTCAAGCCCGATGAATGAGACAGTCTGGACAGACCCAGGGAACACACTGGCAACACAAAAGATTTGCATGTGTTAGGGTGAGACTGCTGACTGCACAAGAATGATGGCTGCACTATTTAGTGAATGAACTCATTGAGACATTTTGTACCTCATAATTGAAATTGGTAATGACAGCTGTGAGCCCTCAGGTCCATACCGGTGTTTCTTATCCGACATCAGTATGACAGCAACTCAGAACTGCTGACCACAGAGGTTCAAGTAACCCTCAAGGCTGCAATCAAGGGGAATTGCAGAAATGTGAACTGAGCTGTAGACACAATGAATCCAACAAAACCTGACCTATCAAAAACCAAACAAGCAGGAAAAAAACAGCATCTTCAGTATCTGTGTTCTTTCCGCCTGGTCACTTCACGGGCCCCACAGCGCATTAACACCAACCAGGTCAGATGGGTTTCAGTATATCAGGTGGCAGCAAGTGTTACATGTCAAACTCCATGCGGGGCAAGGCTGTATCCTGTTGACTCTGTCACTGCAGCACAGCTGGCAGGAGCTGCTGATCTGACACAGCCTGAGCCAGACGCGGCCGTTCTTCTTCCCTTGTCTCCCTCCGTCAGCCCACTGTCGGTCCACTAATGGCCCTCAAATCCTGTTTACTCTCAGAGTCAAACGTGCGGCCCCACAGCTTCATACTACTGGGCAATGCACTGCAAAAATGGAGGTCAAGCACTACAGTAGCCCCACTCCGCCAGTGAACTAGTCACAGACGAGGCCCGATCATAGTCGTGCCAGTCAGTTGCCGAGTTCATCTGCCAGCCAGAGGCACAAATATATCCGTCTGATCCCCCTCTACAGCAGTGGAGATCAGAATGAGAAAACAGCACAGCTGAATGTGGGGGGTTGCATGTCCTCTGGTAAAAGAATCATAAAAACTGTCATGCAAACTACAGACATAAAGGCATTATCAGGTATCTGTGCAAAGATAATAGGATAATAGGTGATTACGCAGAGAGATTTCCCCAATTAATAAATGACGGTAGTCAAAGGAGGCAGAATGGCTCCAAACGGAAGTGTGTTGACAGATTCTGCCAGGGGTTCTTTTTCGCAGATATTAATGTGTTGCGCTGCTGATATAATCACTCGATAAAGCTCCTTGCCATTCAAGACCTGGCATTCGGATTTGCATGCTGTCAGTGAATCGGTATCGCGTTACACGGAAAGAATCACAATCCTCACAATATGCCATTAAATCAAAGGCGGCAGCAGCCTGCCAGCAGCTATGTGAGATGGGGCTGGCCCATTAGACTCCAACATATCTTAATCCTGGCTCTGCCCCCGGGGTGAAATCAAAGAGCAGCAACCCGTACACACGCTTTTCTCCCATTTTCACACTAATGAGTATGAGGTACCTGAAAAATCCAAACACAGGACAAAACTTCCCTGTGGTTCAGAGTAATGCGATTCGTTCCCCAAGCCGGTCCGTCACGCTTGTTGCAAGGGGGACACGTCCCATTTGCTTCCTGGCCTATCCCCCAAGCAGATGCCTGGACTTGCCAAATCAAAGTGGAACCACGGTGCAGACTCTTCTCTGACCTCCACTAGCAAACTGAAAGTCAAATGTATCACAGGGAACAAGGCTCAAGTTACAAAAACATCAGTTGAAATGCACCAAACTTATTTCACTCAAACTAATGCTTACAGATGAAAGGTTTGGCTGTTCTTGTGACTAATGAAGAGGGTTGTTCATCAGAATGGAAAGCACTATGGTGACTATCTCTCTTCCATGCGGGCCCTTGCTCTGTGAGATACACCCTGGCCAACATGCTGTGTGGCAGGGAGTGTTGGACCCTACATGGGAGGGACATTCATGAACTATGCTTTCTTCTGATGTTTATATGTGCAATGAGTACAAACTGTACCTTGTGTTTGTGTTGTGTCATATCATTCACATGGAAAATAAAGAAGACATGGGCATGGAGTATGAGTTAGTGCTCATTTGAAATATCTCGAAAAAGGCTGAAAATATCCCAAAAAGGCACATATTTCAACCCTCTGAGGGTTTTAACTTCTGTTTTTGATGGAGAGTCTAGTTTACTTGTGGGTTATGTATAGCATTTGCCTGACATACCAGTCCAATCAGAAACAACAGTATTTGACATCAAAACAACAAGAAGTGCAAGTACTGCATTTAAAACATAAAGACAGTACAGATGACCAATCCCTTGAATAAGGCACTTAAACCACTTTACAATCAAGAGCACAGCATGATCCAGACTGGGCTTTTAGAGTTGACAGTCAGAGCTTGTAGCTTCTAGCTTCAAGCCTTGAAGATCCCTGCTTTGTCTGAAACCACCAGCAATATGGATGCTGAGGAGGAATTTAACTGAATTGGAGTGGTCAGGAGGAAAGTGCCAGAAATGTTTTAAAAAAATGGAGCAGGATGACAGTAGAGGGTGGTGACCCACGATGACCTAGGGGTGAGGAGACCTACAAATTGCTTTCACTTTCTTTGTTGAGCTCATTTTTCATTTAATTTCCTCAAGATCACTAAAGCCAAAGAGCTTTCCTGGCACAGATGTGCAAAGACTACACTGACAACAAGGTTGAGACTGATGTGCACACTCCTCGCAGTGCTCCCAATTCATTGCAATGTTAGGAAGCAGAGGGCCTGAGTGGTGTTTGATTTCAAGGCTTATCAATAAAACTGCCTGATTACCAACATGATTTAATAGCTAGCCAAATGACAACCGCTTAACCACATAACCAACCATAAGCTTGGCAGGGTTAATTTTGTCAAAACCTACTCTACATGGTGAATTTCACTTCTGATGAGCTGGTATTGCTTGTGGCACAGCCTAACAGCAATGAATTTTGTGATTTGAGCAGCTTGGTAAAGCATTTACTCACTGCACACTATCTCTCATGCACCCTGTGCTGCTTTTTGCAAAAGAGAAAACAGCTAAACACTCTCCAGGCTTTAAAAAAACAAAGGCTGCATGAAACAGAGCAGATTTATATATCTGAGGAGGTAAAAAAAACATTTGTTACCAGAAGCACCTTAGGCTGAGCTTGCACAACAGTCTGAAATTCCTGAAATATAAAAGATTTGTTATGAGGAGATCAGGAAAAGGAAAAGATTCCATGTAATTTGTGGGACAATTCTCAAGAAATTCTCCTAAATGAATCACTGGCCCCCTGCCACTAACAAATGTTCACTCCTATCTCCTCATATTGCTGTTTATTTTCTCTCAAAGCAGGAAGTAAAAAGGAGTTTTCTTCTAACGAAGTATAAAAGACGAGGAAAGGCATACTATTACATGCTGAAATGTAGCCAAATATATGCAGAAAACAGTTAGGAGCTAACAGTCAAAGGAGCTGCTGCTCAGGGAATGTGAATGGCTTTAAGTAATGAACTTCAAGAGAGTACAAGGTGTATAAAAATACTGCTAGAACATGAACTGTTGACCCTCTTCATAAAAGTAACAGAAATGAGTGCAGGTTTCTTTCTGTCTTGGGTCTGGAGTAAGGTTTAAAACCATGAACTAGGATTATGGGAATTTTGTTGGGCCCTGTGTGCAGCCAGGAGAATACTTTCACATTTAAAATCCAAAGTGAGTATATCACAGCTGGATATTGGGAAAAACGTCTTGAAACAAACAAAAAAAGATAAGATTAAATGCCGGTAGGAAAAACTTTAAATATCATTTTTGTTCCATCATTGGAACAATGGAACAACCTCTGAAAATTTCTCATTTTCATTTCTTCTCCCTAAACCAGGTCTATTTTCTGCTTTGGACCAATGTCCAGAAGCAAGCCAGCAGCAAAATTCTGTAGCTTAGTGTGAAAACAACAGCCCCACATACCTGTAAATAAAAATCTTTCACCAGTGTCTTTATCATGTGATGAACACTAACATTTTTGATTGGTCAGACTTCTTAGTAATGACTATTAGCTAGGTCTTAGTAATGACTATTAGCATTTCTCATGGCTTTATTTGGCAATGACAATCCATATGGCTGATGAAGGGCAATGATTCTCCACCTGAAAAATTCCACTATTTATTTACAAATGTTTGAACTGTAATCCACATTATCCCCACCAATCCCTTTAAGCAGGACTGATTAATCCCCTGCAAAACTGTTTGTAAAACATTTAGTGTGGGTCATCAGGGAGCACACAGGCTCTCACTGTGAGAGGAAAGTCACATGTGTCACCCTTAATTAGGGATCTAATGGAGAGCAAAAAGCATCTTTAATTGGCCAGCTATCAAAGGCAGACATCAATGTATGTGCTGTACTATATGTTATGCTTGCCACTTGAGACTCATTGCATGGTAAAAACCTGCCAGGTTCTTAACTTATCACATATGAGCCCCCAGAGGCATTGAGGGGGAACCCATGTCTTTACCTAACTGCCTGTAAGAGCGGATTCAGATTTTGTTTTAGACATAAACAGGACAAATGTGAATGCTGGTGGGTGCATTCAAAGCACTGTTGAATTTTGTAATGTTTTACAGTTCGTCTGTGTGAATAAAAGCAAAGTCTGCGTAAATGTGCTGATCCCACTTTCATTTTCTCACTTATTTAATCTAAAAAACTAATTTCTGTATGGTACAAAGCTGACAGAACATGAAAACAGATGAGCAAAACACGCTCATCAAAAAAAAAAACAAAAACCAAAAAAAAAAAACAAAACGGTGAAACAGAGAACCCAAGCTCTTAAAAACATCTTGGAATAACTTGAATCAATTATGTTTTTGTTTGTTAATTTTCATCAGGGTTTCTATATTGATTCTAGTGGTTAAGCATTTTGCAGGTATGGAACAATATGTGAAGCTTTGCAGAAAGTTGACTTGAGGTTCACTTCTTCTTGTGAACTATTATAAAATGAGAAAAAAAACTCTCTTTCCATTGCCTGTATAAATCAAAAATCAGACTCAATATGCAAATCAAGTTCATTTCTGTAGCAAACAATACGACAAGTAGGAACAGGAATTAAAGTGACTGTCCTTCCTTTATGTAAAACTGTAAGAAGGAGGCAGGTGACGAGAATTTTGTGGTCTTGCTCTTTTGTGGTTCCTTAATCATTTAAAGCAAGGAACTATCAAGTTGGGGGGTTGGGGCTTTTCAGAAGCCATCTCTTTCAATGTACATGTTGTCCTGGAACCAAAGCATACGAGAACTCCTTTCACCGCACATGAAACAGCCTCTGACAACCCTGGTATGCAGTGATATGCTGCGGTGGTGTGTGCTGAGGCCCTCGCCACGCACTTCCACTGCTACAGAAAGCTAGGGGGAATCTGAGCTTCTTTGAGAGACACTGGTGATTTCAAACAGAAAAAAAAAGTTCGACAAGTTAGATGTGAATAATTTATCATGCTGGTGTTACAACTCCCTTTGTTCTAGATCCAAAGGATATGCGTTTTAAGCTTTAATAGTTTTTGTGGCTGGACTTATTATGTGCGATCAAATAATTGTCAGGCGAGGGATTTCCAAAGAAGGATTTTTTTTTTTTATCAGCCATGAAAGTTATTGAGGCCACATGGGTATGTTTCTCTTCTCTTCCCTCTCTTGTTAAATTACACATATATATGTATGTGCTCCCCGGGTATTTAAGTGGGTAACATTTCTTTAAAAGGGCCTTAATTATTCATTGTGTTAAACATTTATTTTGTTAAAAATTCACATTATTAAAGCTAAGAGTCTACAAGCAATACACTGATGTATCTAACTGATATTTATACAATACAAATTCTAACTCTACATGCAAGTCTAATGCGTTCCTTTTACAAATGCCGGAGTTGTCTCCACGTCTCCACTGCCCATGAAATGAAAAGTACTATTACTGGGCCTTCTGTACATGCCGTTTAGAGACTGGGCAGTAATGAAGCACATTTTTCTTTCACAAATTCAACTGCCATCAGGAAACACCCAGGGACACATATTAAGTGAATGATTGAGGGTGATATGGACGTTTGCTCATGAACCAAATGGTAGTGCTAACTATGGAAAATGCACGCAGTGTGCATCACGGGATTCACTCAAACCTTGCTCTTTCAGTTACAAATGAAGAACTATCTACAGTATTCCAGGACCTGATACATCTTCAGTTAGGTGTAACAATCTGGTTTCACTCAAATGTATCAGTATGGTGCCACTTTGTCTTCTTTACAAACAACCTTGGCAATCTAATACATGCATGGTAATCCATCCATTGTAAATAAGGAACAAAATAAAACTTAATGTAAGAGTTAAAACTGGTTATAGAGTGTTGTCTTGTTAAACATATTAAAAAAGCTGGTATCCTGTGGGGATGCTGTTGATTAGTTTTGCCTTGATGTTGATATTCTGGGATGGTTGAGTGCAGTCCAAAGAGTAGGCAGAGAACGGGTTTTGAAATGGCGGCACTGTGCATTCCATGTGCTTAAGGTGAGTAAATGACTTTAGGCGAGTAAAAAAACCACAATCTCCCTGAAGGTTTATGCATACAGTCTCCCCTGCAACATAACCCAACAACAGTTATTATATTATCATTAAATCATGTGCATTTACAGTATGTTTACAGAAATTCTAACCTTTACTGTAATTTCTTTTCTTTCAGAGGTTAAAAGATTACAGCCAGAAGCTGTTCAAAATCACGAGAATTTCCACTACTCTTTGGTATTCCAAATACCAAAGAGTATTTGAGGAATACTCTTTGGACCTCTTATGTTTCAGTTGGTAAAGTCCAAGGATTTAGCAGTATCTGGCAGCTTGTCCTCTGCTGAATATAAAACACCATCAATCAGCCAGACTCACAAGTTAACTCACCTATTTTCACATTAACGGGACAAGAGAAGGCCATGTTAGACGTGCTGAAAAGTGAGTTATCGACTTGGAGTTGGTCTGTTGGAAATTTATTCAAATCGCTTGACAGATAACCAGGAAATATATTGCTCCAGAAACCTTAAAATTAACAGACTGTCGGCCTTTGTTGAAAAATGAAACTGAATGGAAAAAAAAATGGTTTCAGAGAAGGAAAGTCTGAATCCATTCATGAAATGGTGATCATGATGACTGATGATGATGATGATAATTGTCATCATTATTTATTCAGACATTCCTTCCCAGAGCAACTGAAAGCATCTAACCTGTATACATAAATGACTATGGTTTGACAAATGATAAATGAGTAGTAACAATGGAGTTCGTTATTTCATCACTCCACAATTTATACACAATAATACAGTATAAAATGGAATCACAATCACACAAGACATAGCCTTGAATCTCTGTGCCTTGGGTTCATTTTGAGGGGCTTAGCCAGAAGCACTTCAAATGAATGGACCTACTAAAGATCCATAACACCTGAGACACTGTAGATAACTCAGTTGCAACCATTATGGTTCAGAAAAGCTGATGAATAATGAATGAACTAACCTGAGTCCTTACCCAATCATGCAATCAAAATGAAAAGTATGTGCGCTAAAAGCAGCTTAATGAACATTAAACTACACCTCTCCTTCAAGCTTGTCACTGTGATTGAAATGTAAGCCCTGAGAATCAAAGACGACACACTTTAATTTGCTGCTAATTAAACAGATGGCACACAGGTGCAGAAAAAAGAAAACGCTCGCCTCTTGTATTCTTTGTGAAGTGTGCTTGTGGGGACATACAGCGACAGATGCTCTGATTAGTTATATCATTTACACCATGTAATAGAGCATAGTAATCCTGACTGTGTTAGAAACAGTCCCCCTCTCAGACCCCTTTGATATTAGCAGGAGGACATGTTTTGGCATCATCGCTGGCATCACAACATCGTTGGACAGCATCTACATGAAATAGGCTTATTCTGAATATATTATTCTCCCTATGAACTGTATTGTCCTTTAATTTTGCATTCCTTAATCATTATTTGCTCTGTCACATCCTTCTCTGGAGCAGAACTCTCCCCGAAGAATAGCTCATATATTATTAAAATCCTCAGTGTTCCATTTCTGTGCCGGCTTCAATACCACACCCACAGCTTATTGGCCAGTTCTCTTCAAAAAAAAAAAAAACCTTCCCACTGCAGCCCTGTGAGCTCTTGCACTGTGGGCTACCACTGTGTTTACTAATGAGAACGTAAAACTTTCTACTTCTAATTAAAGCATGCATCTTCTTAGAATTAAAAGAATGTTTTAAAAAATGTGAAGCACATGTGCCAAAATCAGGCCTGACAATGGGGTAATTATCTTAGCTTTTTTTTTTCTTAGATTTTTTAAAACGTTAAATAGACAAAACATGGATACAGTAGATAAAGTCATTTATCTACTGTATCCATTTGTAAAATGTCCAGTTGTGTTGAGGGTTATATTTCTGGCAAGCTGGTGCAAAGAACTTTTTTTTAAGTAAATCACTTGAAATGATTTGTAGTTTCTCATGGTTTTCCACAGACAACGATGTATTGTCTTGGCGGAGAGATTGTTGGTGTCATAGTAAGATTTTAATTCCTGTTGATTTCTTGTATTTGGAGAGATTGTGACCACATCATTAAAAAGGAATAAGGAATATTGAGTTATAAAATTTATATTGAATCTCAACAGACATCTTAAAATGGAAATTGTGCCCCTCTGCTCATTGTCGCTGTGTGCATCGCCTCATGTACAGCGAGCAATTACTGTATGAGGGCTTCACAATGCTACTCAGGGTTAATGAAGTAGTCAAGGAATTAATTAAAGTTGCAATATCAAACCATGGACTGAAATAAACAAGTCCACAAATGTTACATCCTATTACGGAAGCTTTTCGCAAAGAAAAAAATAAAGGAGTATGTAAGTCCCTAATGTGGGCTTGGAATTCTTCAGAGTAGTCTTAGATAATTAAAATCAGGTTATGAATGGTTCTCTCTCATCTGAAATAGCACAAATCCTCAGCACAATGGCCCAGACTCATGCTTTAAATACAGCTGCCTTAGCATGTAACCTGCGTGACAACGTAACTCCAAGGATAGCTTAACCCATGGGACACATCTCCAAAGACCTTGTTTGTTTACTTATATGTATATGGCATCTCCACAAAAGCTTTCTTAAGAAGAGTTTGGGCAGTGGGATTTCACTGCCAGTGGTCAAAATTCACTATGTTTACAGTAAGTGACTATTGGCTTTCATTACCTGCCTTAAGAATCAGGGTAGGACACTACCACGGAATACAAAAAAACATACCAAAATTGCAGTCTTAATTACCCACACATGGTTTATTATTTTGTCTTGAAATACCCATTTTTCAGATACATATGCTTGTTAAAAAGACACTGTAAAAGAGGGGAAAAACCTTTCACTACAGAATAATTCTGTTTTGCAAACTTGCCTTAAGGCAAGAAATGTTGTCACTGTCAACCCACACTTTAATTTTACTGCATAGCTTTGCTAACAGACAATCCACTTTATGAGCAAATAAGATAAGGGGGGTATTTTGATCATGTTTTAACAAATTGGATATCCTTTTAGGATGCTGGACAATGAAAACATGCCTTAGCTATGAGATCACATATGATGAATTATTGATTTTGTTGCAACTGGATCATTAAAGAAATGTGCTGACACAACAAATAAGATTGTGGCATTATGTCTGGAGTACATATGGTTCACCTTTTCAAATTTTGAGCAGCAGGCTGAATGGTTCGAATAGAGTCCAGCTGGATAATATTTGATATATAAAATTTGATGTTGCAGCACTGGATAATTACAGCTAAGCAAGTGTAGAATTGGCAAGTATAATTACTGAATACAAATGGGTTCAGGTTTGTTTCCTATAATAGTTGCTACAATGGGCAATTCTAGGCCCATATGGCTGTTGTTTCAAGCGAGCTTAGTTGTTTACCTTGCAATTATCAACATGAATATTATAAATTTAGGTTTTCTGAAATATTCAGTAAGAATTTCAAAACAAACTGGACATACAGAATTAATTAAGTGAGGGTTCTCACACACTTTGCACAGTCACTGTCAAATAGCTGTACACCAGTCAGAAAACCACACATGAAAATACCCCCAAAGTTCAGCTGACTTTCTGGAGCTCCCATTCTGGTGTCTTGTCAAGCTAAGATTCAGTGGTTTGAATTTCTCCTCTTACCTCTGACTTCACTTCTTTAAAAAAAATAAACATTTTCATGAGATACAATAAGAGGATATCACAATGGTCACAATCATACTTTGTGTGCAGATTTAATCATGCTCCAGACTTCCACAGATACATAATGTATATAAAAATATCAGCTTTTATGTGGATAAAATGGATCCTGTGTAACTTGCAGGGAGTCTGAATCATATAATCATCATAGATTTATTTTCACTGATGTCCAAATATTAAACAAGTACCGAGAAAGAAATACCTGCATTTGTAAAGTACAAGTTATTTTTGATTTTGGTATGTTTTGGTATATTTGGTATATAGTTGCTTAACGTCAACCATTAAACAAATTAAATTTTAGCAACCATCACAACAATGAGCAAGATGCTGACTACTGGAACTGTTATTATTCACACCTCCTCTATCTTTACAGAACATTTTTAATTTTGGTAAGAAATTTTAAGATATAAGCTCCTTTCTAGTTATTTTGTAGTCTGAAAAACAGAAAAAACAATACTTGTTGAAATTAGTTATTCAGGATTATGGAAAAAAGCAGTGCAGGTATAGTAAATTCCATATGAAGACTGTATCTGAATGTGTAGAATCTGATGATTATGAACCTCTTGTGAACCATAATTACTATATATTACGTTAATAAAATAAAATTTTACTGCAGCAATCCAGAAGACTCATTTTTCTGTATTGTGTGCAGATAAATGTAAAGCTGCAGGAAGGCCTTTGTTTCTGTTATCAACAGAATGACAAAGCCATGGGTCACCATCCTCCACAGTAACCACCATCTTTGTTGAAATGAATAAAAACAGTACATTCATCATTAGGTCGCCAGGGACAGAAAATGACGTGAGAGTAAAACTCAAATGCGGTTTATTGTTATTTAAATACATACAGAAATTACTGCTCATCTCCAACCTTTCTGTGTAGTTCGTTTTCATCAGAAAAATTCAATACAAAAATAAAATGTTCTCCGACCCCCTTCTTTCTTGCCTCCCCACAGCAGTGAAAAAAGCACAAGTGTGCATTTCTTGGTGTTGCACGAGCATCCATTCTGGAGCAGATATTAATGTCTCCCAGCATGCTGAGCTGCGGCTGATGGCAGTGGGGATGAATCACCTCTGGCAGTGTGGGACAGTCAGTGGGTCTGACAGGGCCTGTGAAGCTCAGGCTCTAACCTCTCAGCATGCTGTTCTGTATTGTGACATTTCCTTAAATATCTTACATGATGTCAACATTGCCGCTGTTCCAGCACGGGTGCAAAAGCCAGTCAACACAAGGCCCTTGCATGATCACCCAAGGTCCTGCGCTTCCATTGAGGCAGTCAAGGGGCCCTCAGATTTTAGCAACACCTGGCATAACCATGAGTTAGGGCACCAGCGTGGCATAGCATTAAGGAGCAGCACCCATAACTGAAAGGTCACTGGTTCAATTCCCTGCTGGGACACTGCTTTTGTACCCTTGGGTAAGGTAATTAACCTACAATTGGCCCAGTAAACGTCCAGCTGTACAAATGAATAAAATCGTAAACTATGTCAGTGGCTCTGGATAAGATCATCTGCTAAATGACAATAATACATATGTAATGTAAGAGTTCATATTACACTACCTATCTGTGTATCCCCATTTCAAGGCGTAGTAGTACATGTCAGTTTAGCATTGTGAGTCCAACGTGATGCCTTGTCTCTTTGGCTCAATCATGCAATTACCTCATAAAGCTACTTTATCCATTTGGTTGTATTTCTGCTTTTTCTTGATCATATTGCATGCTAGAGGTTACATGGGTGTGCTCCACTACCCTCAAATGAACTGTATCACATCCATGTGCAGCTACTAACTGAGGAAGAGCTTCTGACTGTATTGTGTTGACAGCATCTTCAGCTCAATATATTTTACAAAGCATCTCAAAACACTGGATTTGTGCTCGCTTTATTTTTACCTCTTTAGGCTACAAGTGACTCACGGATTACATTGACCTCCTGCGGCAGATCCAAGGACTTGTAAAATCAATGCTCTTGATGCACATGCACAGAGGGAATTGGCTTTAAGCGAACATCCAGTTCTGAGCACAGTAACATCAACCTATATTGTAATATTATGCAAATCTTCCCGAATGCCAGCTTCATTTAGAACGAAGTCCATAAGATTATGCATGATAGCGGCCCATTTTGCTACTTCATGCTCGTCTGGTTCCTGGTAAATAATTCAAAACATAATCCAGAGCATTAAAACTAGACATTCACAAATGCCAAAGCAAGCCCCTGGAGTCTTTACAATATTTTCACACAGAGAAGGAAATTTGAAGGTACACTTCACTGGCTGGAGGGTCCCCCAGTCATCAATTTGTTTGTAAATCATAGATTAGTGTGGAGTAAATGAAGTCCCTGGCTGAAACGCTGAGACACACACACACACACAGCCATCACAAAAATGTACATACACAAAATGCTACAGCTCCTGCCTGAAGGATTGTAAAATGCACTGAAAGTCAGCAATACATGAAATTCTGGTTCCTCCACACAGAGAATTGTTGACAAATTTCAGTGAAGGTATGGAATCTAACCCAGGCCATACTTTCATCCTCAAGGCAGTACTCTGTCTAGGATGCCATGGCCTCAATTTCTCAACATTCCTCAACAATCCTCTTCCACCACTGCAGGATATTAGTCAATCTATCTGCATACTCTTTCTGATTTGTTTATATTTCATATAAACATACAGTATGCACACAATACATATTGAAAAGAGAAAGTGCCTCATTAAAACCCCTGCAGGCTTAACAATGTGAGGGCCCACTGCTCTGAGGTCCCCCCAAAATGGACCCAGTAATCCCCTCAGCTCACGTTTTTGTTGGAGACAGGAATCTGCTATAACTGGAACAGTGCAAAAAGAAGCCTTTTACTTCCTAATGCAGTGAGTCAATTCATGGTTTGCAGTAATATTACTTGACACGGGGGAGGTTTGGTGTCCTCAGGAGAATTTATTTATTTTTTTATTTATTATTTTTACTTCTCTACAAATGCTGTAGCTTAAACTTTCACCAGGTCACCCAAAAAAAGCATGTGAGAGTAAATGTGTTGTTGAGGCTTTACGTTCCTTAAAATCAAATATTTACGTGTTATTTCCAAAAGCACCCGTTGGGATCACTTTTCCATCTTACTGGATTTTGGAGAGCAGTTCTGACTTTGCAGTCAGAGGCAGGGAAATAAAATGCTCGTTGACTTACTGCTGGGCTGCAGAGCTCAAGTGAAGAGGACAAACTGAGGGGATTAAATAAAGTGAGTCTTGGAAGGTGACAGAAAAAAAGGCTTTCTCTTGGCCCTTAAATTATTTTAATGAATACATCAAGCTGATTCCAGCCATTATCATACTTCACTATTAGATGTGTCTGCTGAGCTTGTGGACAAAAACAACAATGCACCAGAAATAAAATGTTCCAGATTTGAAATGCAATTACTGCAGGCAACACAGAGTAGTTCAATTGCAAGGCAATGATAATCTTATTTAGGCATTTAATGCTCTGGTGTGTACACTGGATTTATATATGAGACAAGGATGAGATAGCCAAGGTAATGAATTTCATAAAATAAACAGGGCATTTGTAGACACTGAAATCCTATAAAATCAGTCTTGCAGAGGGTCATGGGGGTTCACGCTAGCAAAAATTAATTCCCCAACTCAAAACCAACTCAGTAAACAGCAGGTAAATTATCATTCAGGACATGAGGATCAAACAGCACAGAGACATCAGTTGACCTGTGAAGAAATGAAATTCTGACAGTGCTTCTAAAACATCAGACACACCTAAGAAACCCTCTGATGGACTCATGTATTTCTAACCAATTTCTTGGGGGTGTCTTAATGAGCAAAAATTCATATAACAAAACATGGTTTTGCAAAGCTTTTATTAATTAAAGAGGGATAAAAAACAGCAGTTACAACAATCAGTAAAATACTCCAGCCAAATGTCAATATTTTGCCTGATGTGTATTTAGCGATGGCCAGTAACTTTGGATGTGATAGCATCATTTTATGCTTCAACACTTTTGTATTTTAATCACTTCTAATTTCAGATTTCACCCAAGAGAAAGAAAACCTTGCCTACATTACTTCATTTAGCAGACGCTCTTACCCGGAATGACTTCCAAATAAGTGCATCAGTATGCTAAGAGTAGTTATGGAATAGTTATCTGTCATTCAAAAACAAGGAGTGAAGTATTCCAGGAATGTGCATTGAAGTTGGACAGACCACAGCGTGGGCTTTGTAAATACTACACATATAAATTCACTCGAAGGCCTCTTATGACCTCACCACTATCTGTAAAGGTATGTACTTTATTGAAATATGAAAACCCATTTTTCCATCCATATGAACACAAATACATTAATGTTCATAACCAGGCACTCTTAATATTGACAGAACAAAACCGTAAAAGCCTTGCTTAGCAAGTAATGTAAATGTGTTTATACGAAAAGACTAGAGAAGCAGGCTGTCCCTTTCATTGGATGAAGTGAAAATGTTCTGATACAGAGAACTGGCATCATGCCCTCTAGCCACCATACAAAAATGGACTTACTCATTTTTGCATGGTTATGCACAATAAACAACATTTTAAGGTCAAAGCTATGGTTCCACTGAGTGGCATCAGTGGCAGGCACCAAGCCAACCAGAGGCATTTACTCTGACCTGGACCAACATAGAAGCTTCAGTCTACGCCCAGCAGGTCATCCGGTAGGAGGCCTTTTCATTCTTTGTAAATCACCTTAACCACAAAGTGACTTCACTTCATTGCTTATTCCTGGGTACACATCATCAATTGTTCACAGCAGAAAATACTTCTGGTGTAGTATGCCATATTTGCATATAATCAGCACCATTTGGTGTGAATCTTCCCCCATCCAGGACTGGTGCACTGCAGAGAATTACACAGTCAGCTATTGCCCTTGACTGATTATCCATGCCCATACTATAAATCTGATATGATACAAAGAGAGCTCATTCATTTTTGTACCATGTCTGTCACACTCAATGTAGCTAAAGCAAATGCATGGTAGATATTAAATTGCATATGATAAAACATACTGCTTACTTACTGATGCAGCACCATCGTGATGATCTATATAATTGACATAAATGTTGTAAAATTAACATCAATGTAACAACAAGGTGAATGGAAAAATAAAGCAATCATGCAAAAACGTGGAGAGTAAGTCATTACTTAATGCACAGTGACATTAGATGGCGCTGAGTTATTTCTTGGAAAACATAACAATACTCTGCATTCATGGTGTTCTGTGGAAACCTGCTGTGGTACTCTGCTGCTGTAGGTGATGTGCTTTATGTCACTGGCTTGGACACAATGCTCAGCCAGAGCTAGTGATCATCTACAAACCTTTGCAGAGGAGGAAAAAAAGGCAAGACTGGAGAGCATCTTCATTGAACAGATTGGGCTGGACGAGAAGACTTTTTGGGGTACTTCTACTCCTCCCCCCACCTGTCTGAGGTCTACATGTTTTGTAAGGCATAGCTTTGAAAAATGTTTGTGAGCTGAGACTTTAAAGCCAGCATTGAAAGCACATTTCTCATCAGAACAAATACATAACATGACCTAGAAGGATAATCATAAGCCTGGTATAACTTGTATCCCTACTTAACATCACTACTTCAATTTATACTTCATCTATGTAATATAAATATTTCCCTGCTTGAAAAAAAAGAAACATGCATAGTATTCTTAAAGTGTCAATACAATTGATTGCAAAATGCACATTGATATCCATGTCTTTAAAAAAGGATCACAAAAGCTGTCATTATAATGAATGTGTTATGTGATACAATGAAACATAAATTACATTGATCAATCAGACCTGGTGACATATAGAATGACGTGGTGTTGCTGTTACAGGTGTTGCAGAGGGCAACCAAAATCGGCAAGAAGAACTAAAAGAAAGTTTTAAAAAGGTTACAGTAAAAAACTTGGGCTCCACAGGTGGAGATACAAAGAGGAAAGAGTCTTAGGGTCATTTCACACTAAAATTTTTGTATGTCAGGAAAAGTTGGCCATAACACTGTGGCCAGTTGCATATAACAGTCAGGTCAGCATTGTACCATCTGGTAGCTCTCAGTCCTGAACTAAAAGACAAATTTCTCTCGAAAAGCCACATACCCATTGTAGAGAGTGAATGGGAGTTGACAGACAGCAAAAATCACAACTGGGAACTAGCGAATTGACCACAGATGTATAGAATGACCACCCCTCAAAAGGGAATATTGATACAATGCTCCTGAAAATGTTGGGGCAGAACCAACAAAAACACTTCCCTGTAGACTAGGACCATGGGAATGTCCTGTAAATATCCACTGTAGTGACATTAAAAACAAGCTAATGTCACATTATGTTGTCTTACTTCCTCAAAAGGACTTATGGAACATTCTTTGAATATCAGTAACGTGAGTGTTAAAGCTAGGGGAAGTAAAACAGGTGTGTTGTGTTGAATGGCAGTCCTGTGAAGTTTGGGATTCTGCTTGGGTTTAAACATTTGAAGTTGACAGGCTACAGGTATGTCAGATCTGAAAACGATTCAGATAAAACTTGTAACATCTAAAACTTCTACTCCATGAAAATATTTTTATTCCCCTGGTAATAGTTTCAAAAATGTATCCACATCCAAATTAATGTTGCCACACACTTACATGTCAATGTACATAGAGTAAACTGTATTTATATTGATAACTTGTGTTATTACATGTATTCATATATTGAATATATGTTGTTTTATTTAACATCTTTGGAGAAATGTTTTGTTTTGGTGATGTTTCCAGACATATTGAAATTTCTGCAGTAATTTCAATGTTACTTGAAAGCCAAAATAGAGAAGATGGCCCAGGTTAACTGCAATGCACTTTTCCCTTGTCTGTAAATAATGAATAAAAGCATATAGCATGATCTTTTATACTTACAAAACAGCATGTGCTTGGTAGTTACTGGAATGAATGCAATCGGTTAGCTAAACACTGAACAAAAAATAAGTACAATACATTAAGTAAATGACAAGAGTGGTGCAAGTGTTCTCAGATTGAATCCAGGATTCTGCCTTAAGGGATCGAAAAGACTTACATTTCTTCTCATCATTCTGCTTGGACTTCTTGATTTAAAAAGCCAGTGCTGTGTTAAGAATGCTTTTTGTGTGAGACGTTTAGAGCCAGCACATAAAATGCTATGAAGTAAAAGGCCAGCTGGTGGGGGGTGGAAGGCAACTTGGTGTTTGCCCTGGATTTGCTAATGTTAAGCAGTTATACATAGTCATATACTTTTATACATGGATAAAATGAGTGAGTGTGTGATTTTAATAAACTGAGTATACTTTCCCATCATAAAGCTAATGACATTATAGTAAAAAAAATGATAACAATGCTACTATTCAAAACAGCACATTCTATGCACTGCATTAGAAGCACTGTAAATCAAAGTGCATGGCCCCTTGCTACTAAACTAACAGGCACTAAGTGTTACGTCCAGCTGTATTTGTGATTAGTGCAGTGGTGTGGTCACAGACAAGTCGGCTGGAGGGTAGCCCTCATGTTGACATCACGGCATGGGGAGCCAATGCTGCGCTCAGCATGGGATGAGTGGGAATGAGGCAGAAGCACGGGTGTTCCCCCTACACATGTGGATGACATCAACACAGAACCTGACGTATGTAACCGGAATGGATACTGAAACAACAGCAGGCAGTTTAGCTTGAGTCCATGTCACCACTGAGACATTCCCACCTGCAGAAACATTCCTTTGTCTCTACAGACACTGACTTGGGCTCCTTCAGAAGCGAGACATGCATGTGTGCAAGGGAGAAGCTCAGGATACTAGGGGGTGTAGCATGGGGGGTGGCATGTGTGCGAGATCGTGCAGGAGGGAGGAGGGGAGGGAGGGGCTGAGGGCGGGATCCCTCAGAGGTCGGTGGTGGCCTTGGCGGTGAGCGCCTGGATGCGGGTGGTGTTGCAGCTCTTGCAGAGGACGTGGCCATCCAGCGGGTAACAGCCCTGGTTGTCCCCCTCAGACAGAGGGGAGCTGCAGTCCTGTGGGACAGAGACAGCGTCACATCAGTGCGGTCACACATGTGCTTCCTTTTAAGACACATTATTACACAAGGGCAGCACTGCTGCCCAAATGCTGGAGGCCTCTCAATGTGACTACTTTCGTGTTTGCAGCTCCCCAGCTCTCTCAGCATGCAAACACATCACCTCTCTGTTAGCTGACTGAAGTGGCGTGTTTGGGAGGTTGGGGGGGTGGGGAGCTCTCTTTGATCAACTGCACTGTTGAATGTGTAGAAGACAGGAAGACATTCTGTCTGGTGCTTTAGCACCGTTTGAGGTTGAAAGACTGGGGGTTGCAGGGGAAGTGGATGCAGGGGTCATTAGGGAAAGCAATCCTATGACTGCATTCACCAGATGAGAGAGTGGCCTATTCAAACGGGGGTGAGCCACTGACCTCACAGCGGTAACACTGCACATGGAAGTCTCGGTCCAGAGCCACAATGCGCACCGTCTCCTCCTGCCCTGGGGCTGGCATGATGGGCTCCTTACACACAGAGCAGCGAGGAGCGAATTTCCTTCCAGGTGAGAGGCAGAGGCAGAGTTAGCCATGACAGGGCAGGGGATGGGAAAACACACCAGACCCGGTCATCATCTCTGAACATGCTTTAACCTGCTGAGAAAAATGCTATAAATCACACCTCCGAGTGCCCCAGTGTGAGTAATTAACATAAAGAGATGACTGCAGTGAGATAAAAGCAATTAACCATCAAGTCTAACCTTTAAGTGATAAAAAGTGTACTGTGAGGTATTAAAGCTGGACTCCATGGGTATAAGTCAATTCTAGACTTGATGATGAAGTAAATCAGTATGATAGCTGCCTGACAACGTAGGTTAATGTGGCTAATGAAAAAAAAATACAGACAGATACAGTTCAGTCAAAAGGGAGCATTGTTCCCAGCACCTCTTTCACTTCCCAATATCAGCATAAACCATAATGTGATCAAATCAACCTCTTCACATTCAGGAAATTACAGCTTTAACTGACAAATAATAACACTAAAAACAAGTAAAACTGTAGTTACTTTGTCTCAGAAGGTTATGGATTCAAAACAGACAAACGTTGACACTGAACCTGTTTTAAAAAGCCCCACCAACATGAATTGAATTCGAATAAGCTTAGCAATCTTGAATAACTTGATGATACTGGCATTATATTTTCATTTCCAGGCAGATTCATCACAACTAGCATAAGTCATATCCATACTGTTGTTAATCAACTGGATATTCATGATTTGACTCTGTCTTCTCACCAAGACATAATATCTGAAAGGGGAGTCGGTGTAGCATTATATCATTTTGAATAAAGGGACCAATGTATTTAGATACCCAATAAGCAATTAAGGTAAAGTATGTAAATTACACTTGACCGTATTGATTTAGGACTAGGCCTGTCATTGTCCTAAATCACCAAGGTGAAACATCATTGAGCAATGCTGACAGCTCGTGAGTTAGTGTTGTAGACTGAAACCCCAAGAGTCTAGGCAGATCTAGTCTGCAACTTGTATAAGCTATCTAACCTTCATATGAGGGGACATAAACTTCAAGCCTGCATGAACTCGCATGAACTGGTACAAGGATTACTGGCACAAGGATGAGTTGAAAGGAGACCCTTGAAACATTTGAATGTTTTTAGCGAAGGGCACTGTGTGTGACCACATAGTGTGGATAGTGCTTTGAAGTACGCAGTCCAGGAAGAATTAGTAGATGGCCCTGCGGTCTCAGGGCCAATCAGGTGTCCCAAGGGGGAGACCTGGACTTCTTCATTGGAGAGGCACCTTGAATGCCAAAAAACAGGATGTTGAGAGTGGTGGTTGAAAGAGAGACCACAACAATGACAGTGGATGGTCACACGGAGTCACATTGGTTTGATCACCTGCACTCACCGGAGTTCCTAGACACAAAGGCTGCTTTATTGTGCATCTGCAAGCAACCTGCAAGTATCATGTAAGCTTCAGCTCAAACAATGCATAGAAAAAAGACTGAATTTTCACATCACTTTCTCACCACTGAAGGCAAAAGGATTCAGATGCACAGGTGTAATGTCTTAGTAGCTTTGTTCTGCAGGAGGCTGAAAAATTGGATGTTTCAGCCAAACTGAAGAAACAGATTTACTACCTATTTCACTAAGATTTCTTATGCCACAAGTGGACCATGTGCGAAGGAAATGCTGAAAGCCCAGAGCCTGGTACTTGAAAAGCACAGAAAGGAAAACACTGGCATCCTGGTCAGTCGAAACATGAAAGCCAAATTCTACTACTCCTGCCCAACCAAATCATAAAAACAAAATGTGTACTGTGCTTGAGCATGTTTCAGTCTAACTCCTGCCATTTGAAAGAGTGCTGAGATGGTGCCAGGCTTCCCAGCCTTCTTCGAACAAGCGTGCAAAGAAGGGCATGAAAACTTTCGGTGAATCAGGCCAACTGTCATGAGAGGCGACGCTGAGCTAGCACGTGACTCTGTGTGGTTTGGGCTACACAGGGTGTGAAGGGAGTGGCGGGCAGGGCCTCACTTGTGGAAGTCCTCGATGCAGTGGATGTTGTTGCTGGCATCTACAGTAAAGGGGATGCCATCCAGGCTGCGCTGGCAGACAACACAGGTGAAGCAGTGTGGATGGTAGGCCTTCTCCGTGGCCCGCAGGATCCGCTCCATGATGGGCTTGGTGCAGATTGTGCAGGTCTCCAGGGTGTCCTGTAGGGGGCAGACACACACATAAACACACACACGAATACACACATGCACATGCGCACACCCACACACACACACACACACACACACACACACACACTTAGTCACAGGGTGACTTAACCATGTCATCAACACAAAATTGTGTCAACCACGTGTACACACCAACTGCTTTTGAGTCGAGTACCCAGATTGTACAAACAAGTCATGAGAAACGGTTAAAGCTGGGATGTGGCCAGATGTTTACAATTAATAAACCTGCAGTCACAAAAAATAATTATTGTTTCAATTCACAATGTTTTTTTCAGCATTATGAATGAGTGAAGGAGTATGGACTGTCTGATAAGTTATAAGTGCCTTCATTGATCCAGACAGGAGAGACTTCTTTATCTCATTTAAGATTGTGATTGGAGCTGCTCTCTATAGTAAGATGCTGTCTGGGGTCCAGGCCGACCAATCAAATGTAACCCTATCCATCACACCAACAGTCAAATACTTTCAGCAGAGAGGGAGGGATACAAAGAAGATAAGGAAAGACCCTTGCTGAGTAAAGGAAAGAAAAAAGGGCACTGGGCATGAAATGGTTATTTCAATACTGTGGAAATGGGTCCTTTGACAAGTATGGACTATACTGTAAGTGAATGGCAGCTACGCTTGCAGCATCCCAAAGAGGCCTGTTTACTTTAGATGTGGTGTCCTCATTGAGGACGTAAATATCTGGCTCAGCTTAGGCCTTGGAGCGGCGGCACGTGACAGCGATACCAAGTTTCAGAGGAATGGAGCATGGCTCACTCGCCCATATAATGGCTGAGCTGACGACATGGACCTACACAGTGTGGCTGTCCTCGAATGACTCCCGTGCCAAGCCGTTTCAGAGGATTGCAGAGGGGAAAAAAGGGGGATCTGATTAGCTGCTTTCTCGAACACAAACAAAGTCATTTTTCACCCACTTTCCCCCTCTCTCCCATCTTGGAGAGTCAGGCCCGTAAATATTTCTGCTTTCTGATGACTAGGTTTTTAGTTGCCAGGACGATGGGAAGGCAGCCGAGGAGGACGTGGCAGCCGAATCCATTACGCCTCTCTGCAGCATCCCTCATATTGATGTCTGCTGTAAACAGGCGTCGGCTAATACAATTTTTCATGCATAATAACTGGTTTCCCACACCGGCATTGCAATTACTTGGGGGACAGAAATAATATCTGTGGGTAATCATCTTGAAGATGACTTATGACGTACATAAGGGGTGATATTAAGCTCTTAACCCAGACATTGAAGGTTTTGCTCCTACAATTCCTTGATCCCTTCTCCCCCCTCACCCCCACTCCCGTCAGGCAGACGGCATGGCTGTGCAGACCCCCGCTGCTCTCATTGGCTGCTGCCAGCTGTAATTCTGGCGCAGCTCCACAGTGTTTCCAAACACTGCCTGGGATGTGAAATGTACCGTTGGGGCCAGGCGATTAAATGACACTCCAGTGATCACTCGGCTGCGGCAGCTAGTGAACTTCGCCGACCCACCAAGCCAGTAGTCCTGCAGCCAGCCAGTGTTTGTGCCAGTATTTATAGCATGTACCCTGCTCGAAGTGTTGGTTGGTGACTGACCTCACAATATACGCAACATGCACAGCACAGATGTAACATTGCTGTCTCTCTGGTGGGTCAGTTGAAAGGTTGTCCTGCCAAGGAGGGCCAGAGAATGACATGTACTGGTGGGGTAGCTGATCTCTTTCTACGTGCTTAAAGGCAGACTGTTGATTCCCCTTGGGAGAAGTTATTATTCTTAATAAGCTTTAAATATTTACAGCTAAATGTGTATACCTTATCTCTCATTTTCCATGTGTTTCACAGAAAAAAACATTATTCTCAGAGTAATGATGTGTGCGTCTGTTATCGTTGAGGTTAAAAGAGATTAATAAGTTTGTGAGGCAGGTGAAAGGTCTTTTTTTTACTGTGCTCTCTCTGCCAAGACTGCATTCATTAGGACCTGAAACTAAAGAGTCAAACACCCATGATTCCATCTGTTTTACTGTAATAGCAGTACTGTCTTTTCATCACAACTTTCACATAGGAGTATCTTGCTTCTGTTCAGTGTAAATGGAGCATGTGAATTCCCTGTATACAGTTTCCCCACGCTATTGCAATACTTAGCCACGATAACTCATTTTTTTCCATACTCCGTGTTTCTCAAGTCACAGAAAATATTGGCTTGATTTTATGTCTATCAATACTTATTCTCTTACAAAATGGACAAATAAATCATTCCACCCTTTAAAATGCTGATATTAAAATTGTTTTTTACTGAGGCTTTGTAGTGACGTCAAAGCAGTGTGATTTAGAGACCTTGGATTTTCTGGCCAGTAATAACTTTAAAAGATGGTTTAGAAAAATCCCCATAAACCACCAGTACAGAAACCCGTTAAATGAACAATCATTAATAAAAATGGCCACTAGAGGGCTGTAGATGTCTAGGGATGCTTTGCTGTCTCCTGCTATAAGTGATGTATATAAGCAAATGCATTTTTTTCTGCTTCATACATTTCTCTAAGTGCTTGCCCAGAAGGCTAAACAAACGTCTAGGCACATGAGGTAGAGTGAATTTAGGTCATCCAGCCTCTCGCTGAACTGAGGGCAAGCGGAGTATGTTTAAGTCAATTGTGGGCTCCTTTTCAGGCCTTTTCAATTCTACAGTATATAAAATGCTATCCCCCCTCTCTCCATCCCTCTCCTGGGTACTCCTTTGTTAGGACACATACAGTACACACCATCTCAGAACACATCCTCCTCGTGCAGCTCTCCCAATTCCTGTAACTCAGCCCGTGAATCACAAACAACGTTTGACACCGCTGTCTCCCCGAATAACGGCGTGAAACCAAGTGCATTGTGGCACGTTTCAGAAGCATGCATTTGTTTTCTTACATGTTGTGGAGAATCGGGGCCCTGCAATTTAGTGTTTTTTCAGGGTAAAAGAGAGAGACGGGGGTTTTATTGAGGCTGCAATACCCATCCATTCTTTCACGCTCTCAGGCAGACCTATAAGCTTTAAATTCAGGCAGACGGCACCTAAATGTCTAGTGCTTCAGTGAATTTTACTCTAAGATGTTATCCAACACTGTATGAAGCATTGACTAATGTAGATCTTAATAACATTGTTTTTATGTACAGTGTTCTTTCCTGTTTTCTACATTTCCTAAATGCAAAAAGGGTGTAAATAAAGATTTTATAGAGACTGTTATCCAAAATATGTAACAAGAAGAAGAAGCAAATGACAAATCAAACCAAATCACATTCTCCTAGATGCAAATTTTATGGTCCATTATGCTCCCAGGTAATTGCAATTTGGACTTTCCTAAGGAGGAGATTAAATACAAAGCTTGAACAACAACAATAACAGACACTTACCAACTTTCCCTTCAGGTGAAACATTAACTCTGCCAACTAAATTCTTTATTCATCTTAAGTGGTTAGAGACATAAAAAGACTTGGACTATGACTACGTAAAATATGTTAAAAAAAGAGAGAGGACAAAGATCCTGCAAAAAAAAAAAGTTTGAAAAACTGCATGGCACTTTATTCAGCTTCTATGGCCGCTGAAAATCAGGAGAGGAAGCCATGGGCTGGCTGTTAATTGTGTTTATGTTTACCTCACAGCCAGGTATGACTGTAAGGCTGCTATGGAGTTGTCATCACAATGACTGTCTGACCAAATGAAACATCTGCATTGCAGTACTGAAAGGCAGCTCTTCTAGGTGGAAATGATCCAGGCAAAATAACACTTTCACAGACCACTTGCTTGGCATTGCATGTCCATCTTAACACTTTCTCTGCAGTTTAAATTCATCATCACGCCACAGAGAAAAAAAGTAAAAGAACGTCAAACAAGGTCATGACCCATGATTCGTATATGTGATATTTACTGAATCCATATTCTGACAAATTGAATCTAAAACCAATACTCACAGGACAACAGAGCAAGACACGAGGGTGGCGCATTTAAGTATATTAGGTAATGGACCGGTACAGTATGGTATACTCATAAATTTTACTTCCTTTAATCAAGTGGGTACCTAATTCAACAGTTCAGTACTATTAGTGAAGTCCCCTCTTTAACTGACCAACAGTGAGCTGTGATCTACTGTACAGGTTCCCCGGTGCTTGCCTTACTGCAATTAGCGAGACTTATGCTGGCCCCACACTAGAGGATAATTGGGCCGATTTTGGGTCCGATTCGCCCCTCCTGACAATCGGGGGGGCGTTCCCGACTCGAGGCTGGTCTGAACCGATTAACTGCCCAAATGATCCTGTAGTGTGAGGGGTTTACATTCATAATCTTAATGTTACCAACTTGATCGGAGTCTCCCAGATTTCCAATATGGAACAGCATCTCCATGGTAATGGAAGGTCAGAGAATGTATGAAAATGACTACATTTCTAATGATCACAGGTTTCACTCTCCCCTCCACCTGTGTACAAATAACAATAACGTTAGCTTGTAGCAGTAGCTTGCACTAGCCCTGTTTGAGACTAACAAGAAAACTTTATTTCCAGCTCGCGCTGCAAAATGTATAAGCCATGCTGATTCCATCTTCTCAGCCATGACTTCATCCACAGTTTTTTCTACTATTTTTTTTTTCGGTGCAAAACATAGCACGCACAAGTGCAACAAGCTGAAGACGACAGCTCCATGTTTGTTTTGCTCTGAAGTCAGGTTTGATCACGCAAGTTTCTGTAAGATCCCAAGTGCCTGGAATCACCACTCTGAAATCCTTCAGTATAAATGCCAAGTGTGTGGTCCTGCGTCTTGACTGAATTGTCTGGTGTGTGCGTTCTTACGATTAAAATATTAAAAATCAGTTAAATCTGTCGTTACGTCTGTGGTCTCCCACGTTTTTAAAATTGGTTAAGATTTGAAAATCCTCTAGTGTGCACCAGGCATTAACAGCCAATACTTTACGGTTTTGAACTGAAGCACTCCGAGTGAGTTTTCCACTTGTTTGAGGCCAGTAGTTGGGGCCTTTGCCTTTGCTGAGGTGAAGAAAAGCCTGACTAACTGAGGGTGGCGCGGGTCCCACCCTGGCAGTTGGCAGCTTGCTCTGAGGTTGGCAACTGGATCCCTGCTATGTAAGATAAGACGCTGTGGGCAGTCTGCAAGCGCCCCTGAGCTCCGGCCAAACTGAGACATGGGAGGGCACGGATCCAGAGCTCTGGGGCTGGAGCTCGCACCACACCATGTGCCATGGAAGGACGCCTCAACCTGTCAGGCCGGTGCCTGTGCGGCAGGGGAGAAAACCCAGTACAATCCAATACTGAGCCATTAGAGGTTAGCAGGTCAGGAACACCCTGTGGGTACTAGGCTAGATGTCTTTAATTACTTTCACGGATCACCAAATCCCGCTGGTCAGTGTGAGCCGCGCGGCCCATGTGTGGTGCGGGCTGACCGTATAGCCATATGGGATGTGTTTCACGTCAACGCTGCCCTTTGTCAATAAATTCTTAAAGATTCAGTGTAGCAGCGTTCTATCAATCTCTCCCGCTGCCTCACTCTTGATTCAGCAGACCCACTGAATTGTTACAATAATATTTCCTGGTTTGGCTTCACACAAAGAAGGGAGGGAAAAAGGGTTCTCTGGGGTGCGAAAATTCAATCACCTTGAAATTGTACTATGAGTAGTACAGAACAATACAATCCCCGCTCTGCTCTTGCTGCCGGTGCATGAGAACACTGCAGGTCCTGCGAAATAGGCTGCCCTGTCACCTCATGTCTCAGCCCAGGGCGCTGAGCCACACCACCTGGCCCATCCTGTGATTCAGTGTCGCTGAAATAAATGAAGCTCTGGGGGGACGGGATGTTCTGGAAGCGGGTGGCCACTTGCCAGGGCTCTCTCATCTCTGTCTATTCCCTGTCCCAACATAAGAGTTCCCTTGGACTGCCTTTCCCCTTGACTGCCAGTTCAGCCCATCGAACTAACACCATCATGTCCACATCCCTCCTACCGATCCCATCAACTAACACACCCCCACCGCTACTGCCAAAGGTGAAAAAAAGTGCTAATATCGCTAGCAGGGGTTTCGAGAAGTATCCAGAGACAGATAGTGTGGTGGAGGTGGGCTGTCCATGTGATTGCCCGCACACATTAAACAGCAAGAAGCTCCACCCCTCATAAAGACCTATTACATTATCACGTTCTGCTCCTGGAATACTGGTCACAGAAAAATCCACATATGTAGCCCAGCCACTGAGGGAGTCAGGGGTTGTTGACCTTTCAAATATGTATTCAATTTTCCTAGCCAAACGACATGCTGTTTCAGAACAGGGGACAGACATGCACAGGGTGTGCCAATGGGAGCTGAAACTTTAGCGATTCCAGGGCTTCTTACACACTCCTCTGACGATCAGTGTTCCTCGCCTGCTCTGCCAAAAACTCCCCTCCTCAGCAGAAACTGACCCCCTGTATGTGGCAACATATCTCCCTCTCCAGTAACAGAAAGATTCAGACAAAAAAACGAAGGCAGCAGTGCTCCGAAAGCTTGAATTAGAATGCCATCGTGGTAGGTCAAGTTTGGTTCAACGGTGCTGTTTGCCAGATGACTCCTTCAGGATGGATATACACTGTGACTCTCATACTTTGGTTGCTTTAAAAAAACTTTTGTTGTTCTTTCCTTTCAGAATTTCCACACTGTCAGCGTCCTTATAAAATATTGTCCAGCTATTGAGAAATCAGACTTGAAGTGTGCGTAAGGTTATTCTATGAGAAAGTATAAGCCAGTAAAGGTGTCTGGTTTATACCAAGTATTTAAACCAGCTTTGTCTGGGCCCTTATAAGAGCCATTGGCATGGTATGTACTTGGTACATCCAGCTAAACACTTTCTCAGTGTTTATTTTTAAATAGTTCAGAACAGTTTGCATGACAGGTAATTAATCTTCAATTGCAGGTATACATATGTGAACATAATGCTTTTACAGTACAGCCATAAATGCTCCACAACGCTGGCATATTACACATTAACGCCTCATTAGTTGTGAAGACAAAAAACACATTTTTTCATCTCAAAGCTGATTTAACTATCAGAAAGCTTTTTACTTGCCTGCAAAAGATCCTATATCATCACAGCAGCACATGAAAAAATGATACCATTTTGCTACATTGTAATGTAAAAAAATATATGGTTAAGCCCATAGAGACAGTAAAATACCTGGTGTATGAATATATAGAAACTAAGGAGAAGAGATCCAATTCATACAAGTGCTCTCTAATTGGGTCTCTCCTTTGAGGAATTAGGGCGAATTAATCATGTCTAAATATACAGAGCACAATTACATCTCAGCAAGTCAAAGCAGACAAGCATGAATATTTGATGACACAGACAGCAGAGAGGGGAAAGTTTGTGAGCTGCTATTGCGTATTCAGTACTTTGCCTCCCTCCCACCTGTTAATGCCATTTCCCATTTCCGTGGTGCTGGGAACGGCCTAGAACCGGAACAGCACCCCCCTGCTAAAGCCCAGCCGTGCAGTGGGCCCCTCAGCACAGGACACACAGCTGGAACAAAGAACACCCATATAGAGCAGTGTGGAGTGAAGGCGTTTACAGAGCCATGCAGCTGCATTTGCGGATGCGTCAGCCCCGCTAGCTGATGGCCTGCACTTTATTGCCTTATTCTTTTCCTGCCAGAGTTGCGACCATTGTTCAACACATTCCACTATAAAATTTGTAAAACTACTATTATAATAATTTTGAATACACTCCTACTACTGCTACTACTGATAATAATAGTCTATGTTGTCATTGTTGCCACTCTTGCCATCATTAAAAATAAGTATGCAAATATTGCAAATGGGTGGCAGTGTCACTTATTGAAACCTGAACATGTGC
Organism: Megalops atlanticus; assembly: GCA_019176425.1. Taxonomy (NCBI): domain Eukaryota; kingdom Metazoa; phylum Chordata; class Actinopteri; order Elopiformes; family Megalopidae; genus Megalops; species Megalops atlanticus. Next base: position 38,006,997 of record CM032876.1, read on the forward strand.
TCATTGCAGTTCTAAGATGAATCATGCATGACGTTGCTGATGATATTTCACTGTTAGTTCACTGTTTATTTTTTTTATCACTTACATCAATCCAAGATGGCACTTAAAACATTGAGCCAACCTGGTCAGAGCATCTCCCTGGAAAGACAGAAAAATCCTCGGATTGCTGAGGAGCTCCAGTCGGTTTGACAGAGGACATCCATCCCCAGGAGCCTTTGCAGCAGCTGGCGTTTTGCCCACCTCCAGTCAACGTCTGTGCCATGGTGGAAACCCCCTCAATGCTGCCCAAATCCCAGCCCGCAGGCTGCAGCTCAATGTACGCAACACAACACGTCTGACACGTGCTGGGCCCGCAGGAGGAGATTCGGTGAATGTGACCCCGCGACGAACAAAAAAGCCTGCCTGACGCATGCCACCACTTCAGTCATTTCACACAATCATTCTACAGGAGAACAGGCACAGAGTCCCATTTATTTAACTCACACCTACGACTGAAAAAATCTTCCTCTGAAACAAGGTGATACTTTACAAGTGTGTAAAAAGTTAATTTTATGTGGCTCCACATCAATAAAGGAATCCCATTCTCACTAAAAGCCTTTAAAAAGATCGCACCAATTTCTGAGCACATCACAGATAACATCTGAGACTTCTCTCTTAACCCTGCCTGTTCCACGTTCAGACATTGCTTCCAAAACAATTTGCTTCTGAAGAACATTTCTGTAAAAACCCTCTGTGTGAAATAATCACCAAACAACATTTGGTGTATTTCTAGTACCATCTAGTATCAAGTTCTCTGATATAGCCATTAACAAAGCTGTTAAGCTTCACTTCAGCTTGCAGCTTTCCATCTGATAATATTCATAAATCACTGAATTTAGTTAAAGATTGGGACAATTCTTCATATTTCTATACTGTTTTTAAACTGAGAGCAGAGGCTATTCTCTCTGGAAGAATGTAGAGTTTTGCCACATCAAGCAGATTCATATCAACAGTTTGCACTGACTCTGGCTCTAACAGCTGTGTCAAAAAATAAGCGACATTCCACACAGCCAAGTGTGAATGAAAGAGATCTTCCTTATATGAATAATGGCACACTGCGACGTTACCATTTTCCAGTGCACTGACAAAAATATGCTAGCCTTGTGTTTTTTAAAAGTGACAGGCAGATTGGGCGTTATATTATGCCTTTATAACTGCATAATGTGGGAGTAAATTATTTCACACACTAAGTGGGCCAAACAAACATGTATTGTCACAACAAGTGAGATCTCTGTGCAGCAAAGTCAAAGTGATTAAAAGCTAACAGGTTTGTAAAAGTTCAGAAGTGCTCCATACATGTGTGCTCAAGTGTAACACACGTTTGCAACTTTACATTCTGTAAACTGAGCACTGACATATAGCACTGACTTGGCAAAACAATATAGAGCAAAAAAGGTGCATGATATGGCCTTCGTGTAAATTGTCATTAATGAGGAGCATCTCTTCTTGCATTACTGAGGAGAAAGTAGAGAGCAAAAACCTAAACTCTTCACAGCATTACAGGTCAGGGCATGTACAGGTCTGTCTTTCCTACATACTTCTCTCCTACGTGTATTGTTTTCTCTAGTAGATATTATTGTCTCCTGTGCATATAACTCTATCAAGCATGTATAGCTCAATGTAGTACAGTACATATCTGTCTTGCATATACAGTTTTAAGGAGCAGGGTCATAAAAACCATTTGTGGAATACATCATACTGACCAGAGTACCTGCCACAGAACTTTAGAATCCAATGCATATTGCTGAAAACCATCTAGCTGCAAGTATCAGCAGAAATCTCCATCATAGCCTCAAACATTGTGTCCATCAGAGGAGGGGGGGCTCTGAGAGTTTATAAATATAGAATAAATATAATATCTTGCCGAGGGGATCCCGACCACAGAGCAGAATGAAATGGTTTCAGCATTACTCCCAGCCTGAAAGAATTTTGTGTTGCTAAATATTTATGTAGACGAGTAAACACAGGCCAAATCTGATCTTTAGCTAGGGGTTATAGCCACAACCTGCAGAGCGAGCATTGACGCAATTCTTATTTTCATTTAATAAAGACAGTGTGCATGATCATAAACAGAGCCTATGACAATAAAAGCCCTGCATACAGTAAATATAGTTATACCATTTCCATACAGTGTAGAATACATAAGGTACATTTTAAAATTAACTGAAGTCTCTCATTTCTAACAAACACATTTTCAATGTATATGCAGTGTTATGATTGTGAGTCATGGTTAGCGATCCTTTGTGGAAGAGCTGAGTTTATTGTAGGGCAGCAATCCAGCATTAGAAGTAGAGAGAAACATTCTGTCTGACAATCAGCAATGCAAAAATACCCATCAGCCTTCCAGATTAAATTACACAACGGTCTTCAGTTGCAGTGTAATTGTTGACATATGAGGTGCCGGTCATGTGGTAGCATCGCTTCCAGGTGGAAGGCCACCTCATTTCACACAGGCCCAGACTGCCAGCCTGTAGGTGTCAGGTGATGGCCTCGCACTTGATATGCACAGGCAAAAATACTGCTGCTTCAGAAGGAGCATTTTTGACGCCTGAAGACTGTCCTCAGCCTCCAATCCTCTGACGAGCCCGGTGAGGCAGAGTGCTTTTGTAAGTGTCTTAAGTGCTTTTTGTGTTTTGCCCTAACTTTGCACAAACCATTGAGCATGGAGTCGCAACAGCTCTGGCTCTAACCCCACACTTACAAATGTACACATGGTACCACCTGCGCCTGGCTTTTGATGGTAGCAACAGGGCCATCCTGAGCACCTACTCCCATCTGCTTGAGTGACACCATTTTCAGTGACTGTTTCACACTTTAGGCTGCTGCAGTCAGCCACCTCAAAAGGGGAGTGCCAAGAGGCCTGCAGCTGTCCACACAGGGTTAGCTTCACACTGGGGGGTCGAGAAGAGATCCCACCGCAGGTTTTATGGGAAACCATCGGACTGAAGCGACCGCTGCCACACCCAGCTATGTGACATCATTGCGGCTCACTAGATTGAGAGTGCGTGTGAATGTCTCGATCTCATTAGCGAAGGCGATGCACACTGAGCCAAACAGGTCAGGGGATGATGCGAGAGGCACCCCGGGCTCCTGCTTTACATGTGACAGGAAGTGGAGACAAAGGCAGCCTGACGCTGATGTCACATTAGCAAGATTAGAGCCACTTTATGCAAAGCAGAGATTAATTGAGCGGCTGTGCAGTTTATCTCCATCTTGCAGTATTCAAAGCAGCGACGATAAGTCTCTCACAGAGGAAAAGAGGGAAACCAGCGGGGACAAAGAGCGATTTTTGCCCTGCGCTCTGTCGGTCAGCATCTCAGCTGAGGTTTGGGGATGGGGAGATAGGGGAGTGTGAAAGCAGGAAACAGATGAGAAGAGATTTGAAGGGTGACAGAGTTTGTGTTCATTACTGAAAGGAATTAATGATATCACGTACGACTGCTTAAATGGTCCACTTCACCCAGCAGGAAGAGATGGTGGCGTGCTCAATGATGAGGCCAGACTGCCCCACAGAATATGCAAAGTCACTACCTTGATAAATACTTAAAGAGTTCCTACTTTGATACATTAATGAAATATTACTGGATTGCAACAGCTCTGTCCAGCCATACATTATTGATTCCACTATTGGTCTTAAATAGAATCTATATGAAAGCATTTAAGTGTATTCAATCTATGTGCTCACAGAAAGGCAACACCACTGGGAGAGCTCATAGAATATCACACAGTGTTCCCTAAACCATTGTCTAAACAAACACAGCAAGTGCCTTTGAAAACAATGTCCATGATAATGTCTTTCCACAAGTTATTTTCCATGAGTGTCGACATATAAATGATGATATAGAAAGAGCCTGATCTTTAGGTATCACATCTGACTGGCAGTGTACATGCAGTCAGGGAGGGGGTGAGTATGCACAGTGACTGTGCTGCTGGGAGATGGCCATTCGGCTGTATGAAGGTTGGGTAGCCCTGAGGACCAGGACCAGGTCACAACTGAGCATCCAATTGATGCTGCCAGACGGCAAGGGCGGGAACACGTTGAGGTCTCCCCACCCTGCTCATCTACGACCCCTGAGGAATCTGTTGAATGGAGCTTGCTTCCAGCCATGGCTAAAAAACATGCAGCCGTGGTTTGAAGCATGGCACATTGCCACTCTCTTTGGCTAATGTATGTTCTCCTGTGGCCAGAGTGTAAGAGCTGCAAGGTTTCAATCAGGCAACATGCTATTTCCTCCATTTCCATGAAAAGTCATGAACTGTCACCAAGGCAACAGAACTCAAGGAATGAATCAATCAATGCTCAACTTGGGCCATAAGTGCTCCATTCCAGCCTCTCTACAGTCCAGTAAGAATAGCATTTATAATGTTTTACTTGTAATCTATTTGTAGAGCTGTTGCATTCTATAGGATACTTACCAGAGTTACAACAGAACAATTCTAGTAAGTATCCTACAGAAGCGTACAACAGCAGTACCCCCACCTGGGAATGGAAACTATAACCTGCTGCTTACATGTTCCTTAGTCACTATCCCACATCTCCACCTAATGAGCCAATAGCAAGCTTTACATGCAGACACTGTCTTAAAAAGTGAAAACGTCTGGTCACATGATGAGTGTATTTTCAATATACACATTACAAGTTAATATGAATTTATTAATATTACTATTACTCATTTAACGTTTAGTAAACAGATTTCAGGCACATTGGTACCAGAATGCCATTTACCAGTTGAGGCAGTGATTTGAGGAAACACTTTTTGTGTTTCCCTGATATATGTGCAAAGCAATTTAGGCATGATGCCTCTGAAAGCACAAGACCAAAGGTAAAATTACAAATTATTACAAATACATAGTGGGGAATTTCATCCACAGGTGGGAATTTTCTAGCAGCAGAGCAATACTTCTGTTTGCCTAAAACTAAAAGTCTCGACATCTGTGGGACTACCATGTCTTTAAATTAAATATTAAATAAATAAATAAACAAACAAACAAATAAATAAATGTCTGTATACAGCTTAATCTCTTATGCTCTTAGAGATTCCTAGACTGTCTTTAAGCTTCAATTCAAGTTTTCTTCTTCTCACTTGGGAATGACACATCTCTTTAGAGACTAAAGTGTCACGTTCGTTCTCTAATCGTACAGAGGCGTATGACCCTGAGGAAGGGAATAAAAGAAGAAGAAATTACTTTCATTAAGAAATTCAGATTTTTTTCCCTTCCTTTTGATCTTGTGCCAGAAGAACATTTATGCTGATGAAATGCATAAATAAAGTTCTTAAATTATCCAGCCCTCTTTAGTGAATGTATTCGAGTTGGAAAACTTCCAGCACTGACTGATACAATCATTTGGAGTGCTGCTAGCTTGAGACAATTTAAGTAAAGATGTCGAAAAGGATCAGACATACCTTTTGAAATGCCCTCCTCAATACAGCACCCTGAGTGGATGTGCTCACAGATATGATGTTCAGGAGCCCCTAATTAAATCAAAACAGCATGCGCGAAAGACGTAGCACAAATTTAGCAGGCTATTCCTGTCCAATGTACTGTAGCCACCCCATGGGGTGAATGGCCTAGAAATTATAGATCTATGGAAGAAAGAGAAAGGTGGTGCTCCAGACTGAGATGCAGACTCTTACAGTCAACCACCTTCACCAGGTGATGTAAGTGGAGGGGAGGAAACCCATAAAAATGTGTTTGTTGAGGGCACAAAGAGTAAAATCACTGTGTGTTTTTCATGCTCATTACCATTCTTTTATCGTCTGTTACTGAAGGACATCAGACAAAGGTCTTCCTTTGTGAAAATGTCACAAAGCTAATGATGAGAAATAATGTCTTGATATAAAGGAACCGTACTTAAAAATAACAGTCACAGATTTACCTTCTGTGTTTTGCTACCTGAGAACATCTGATGGATTCCTCTGCACATTTCTCTGCTGGCCGTGGCTCTGTGAACGCCACACAGAGGAGCGTGGCGAATAAGCCTGCCTTAAGCGGAGGCTCAATTGCCACTTCCCAGAGTCCCTCTCCTCTAACGATCAAACTTCTTGCAGTAATTACAAATCAAATTAATTACCACTCACATGAGTAGCTGCCTTCCCGGTGCGAGTTACCAGGGTCACAGGGCACCAGAAAGACATGGAAATATCACAGAGCTAAAAACAGCAACCTAAACAACTCATTAACTAACAAGCTCCGCAGGCAGAGGGCCTGTACGAGCCTAATCAAGTACATCTCGAAAGGTCTTTCATCAATACTTTGAGAGGGGAACCAGACGCGACTACGCAAATGACATTCTGACATCATTAGACTTTCCTATTGCCTTCCATGGTGATACCCAGGGCATTTGAATATCCCAGAGCGGAGAGGGATGATTGAGGGGCCAGTTAAGCAGCAGGTTGCTGTGGTCCCCGGGCACGTTCAGAACCGCATGGGGGAACTTCATTTCCCTGAAAGGCTGAGAGTTATTTTGAAGCTGTCAGCTCTCCTGGAAGCGATAGGAACTTCCTGGTTTCCCTGATTGCAGCAGAATAGAATTGAGAAAGACTGGTGCCCGGAAATGCACAGTAGTCATAGTGAAACTGCTGCTGTAGAGAATGCTTCCCATGTCAAAGATGCACGCCATGAGAGAATTACTGCCATTGACTTTACCCTGTTTGTAATACTTTAAATCTATTTGTGTGTAATCTGTTTGTGTCAATTAAGGGCAATTGATGTTAAGTCTGAAACAAAGTCTGTCGTACATTTAAAACAAGTGTCTCTGACCAGACAGTAGATTTAGGTACTGTGATTAATTAACTGACACCAATAAATTGCCCATTAAGTGGACCTTCTCTGTACAAATCACAGACTCATAGCTGCCTATAAAACCTGACTTGTAAATCTGACTTAAAAAGGCAAAGAAAACAAACAAAACAAACAAAAAAGAAAAGTTTTACCCCTAATGCATGTCAGTGTCAGTATTTGATTGTAGCTATTACAAAAGTTTATGCAGGCTTAAGACAGCAAGTTATATAGCAATGGTTAGCACCATGTCTTCGTTTGAGGTATTGTATCTGTGTTTAAATCCATCTGAAGGAAGCTTAAAGTGTAGGATGGCAAAGGTGAATAAATATCTCCTTCCACCCTTCACTGAGTCAATTCCGATATTAAGCTGATAAGTTGTACACATGCAGTCATATGTTGCATTGATCCCATTCCACAGGGTGAGCTGACTTCAGTCAAACAGGGAGAAACATCTTTCAACACTTTTCAGACTGCTGTGGACCTTCATAAGAAATACAGAATGCATGTGGACAAGAGCTGGCAATAAAGGGCTACAAGGAATCTGTGATTGACACTGTCTACTGTTTGTGAGAGTCACTTGGCTCAAACTACTCAATATCAGCAACCTTAAACTGGACATAGATTTCATAGGTCAGGCTAAGAGAAATTAGAAAGTGAAATTAAAACTATAGAGCAGTCCGCTTATACGAATCACATGCATCCAATGATTTGATTTTCATAAGCAGTTGATTCTTAAAAGTGGAGTTGATAGGATAACATGGATGGTTAAGTTTTTTTGTTTTAATGACTAAATTTTTCAAATATGGGAAGAAATGTTGATGAATCATTTGTTAAATAAAATAAAAATAAGATGAATCAGGTTAATTACCTTCAAGTTCTGCACAAGCTACAATGCTGTTAATTAAAACATAAAATCATAATTTGACTCATGTTAATCATTTATTTAAATTATTTTTATGTTTTGTATGTGTCTTCATAATATCTTTGTGAGCTGTGGAATTTCTCAGCTGCCTTTCTTTCATTGGAATTAAATCTACAGTAAGACTTAAAAAGGCAGCATTTTCCATCTGTAGAAGTCATCTTTTTCATTCCTCCCATGCTGACTTGTGTCCAGGCACTTAGCTAAACTGCTCTCTTCTGAAAACATTTTATGCACTACATGCTTTGGCATGTAGCATGAGATAAAAAAAAATACACTGTATTCAAATTTGAATACCTTTTTATCATATTATCTCAATTGTGTGCAATATTACACAAAGCCAGAGAAATAAATTGATTTTAAAAAATGGATTTCTTGATTCTTATAAGTTTTTAATCAATGTTAGTAAAGGAATGATTTTGATTTGACTGCTACATCTGATTGATGGTTTATATTCGTATTTCTTATAAGTAGAGTGCACCTTTGTCAGAATTTGATATTTTCTTCTTCTGAAGCAGGATTCTTGGAATCTCTATGCAGTGTTCCACCAGTTCAACCCTGTGCACTGGAACGTCAGTGTGAGTTGACTCATTTGGCCATGCTATTTACATGAGCTATCCTAAAATGATGTCTGTGAGGTAACCTATATGATGGCATCACTTTTGACGCTACTCTTAGTACCATGAGGATGTGCTGTCTCCAACATGGTTATGCCTGTGCAATAATATTACTATAAACATAGTGATGCATGTATAAATAATAAAAATATTACGTTCCAGATTTTTTTATGTTTAAAAAAATATATTTGTTAGTCTTAACAGCAATGCCAATATGCAGGGCTATATATTTATGCACACACATACATCCATAAATATTATTGTGAACAAGTCCCTTAGTATTTTTACCTTGTAAGGCAAGATTGTACATGTATATTATCATTACATAATCAAAAGATACGGGAAAAGAAAAAGTTTCACAAGATTCTTTAAGAATTTCCATCTCATCAACTCCCAAAAAGTACGGCACATTGTCTTACTGGAACTGTCATTCATTTCCTGTTTTTGATGAGTTCCATTGATTGAAGAAATAAGAGAATTTTCAAAGGATATTTTTGGCTCAAAAAGGGAAGGGTGGAGGGGAGGGAAGGCCATTGTTTTGTTTCAGATCTACAAAGGGAAGTAATCCTATCTCAGATTCTAATTTGATTTTAATACTTGCTTAACATCTCAAGTGCGATTCATCTGTGTTTGTCGGCTTATCAGATATACCTCCTGACAGATTTGCATATCTGCCGATGGAGTGCTTTGCATGCCTGGCCGCTATTTTTCTAATCTCCGTGCCTTGCTTTTGCTGGGCAGCCAAGGGGTGTGGAATGTGTCACGGCCAGCCTGTTGAGAGGAGGCTGTTGTGGGATGGTGCAAGTTTTAGGGTAGCTGCCTGCGGACGGAGAGTCCATGCATCCCATTTGCTAGCTTTGCCCCCTGAGTGTGGTGAGACCGTGCATTGAGTGGAATGTGCCGACATCCTGTTCTGCATAAATATTTAAATGGCTGAGAACACAGTTATTTCTTTTTCAGCATAAACATGGGTAAATCAGAGAGTTTAGGCTAATGCCTGAATGCAGTGAGCCCCACTGTGTGTAAACACTCTGAAACGCATGCTGTGTGCTCCGTGCTGTGCAACCTCCTGGACCCGTGCTATGTATCATTACACAGAATACATTGTTTCACAGACTGCACCAGCTACCGTCGGCACTGACCTCCATTAGCGTGCCATGTAGCCTCTGCCTCAGCTCGGATTATTTTCTAAAGCAGGGGGCAGAGACATTTTGGCACCAAGCTCATGGGTGGGGGTGGGGATAGCGGGGTGCACTCACAATGTAGCAGGGCTCGCAGTACGGCTTCTTCTCCACAGCGTAGAAGGGCTTCCCACGCAGCTGGAGGCCGCAGGTGATGCAGACAAAGCAGTCTGCGTGGAAAGACCTGGTCCATGGCGGTGCAGCCCGTGCCCTCTCCCACCACGTTCTCCCCGCAGCAGGAGCAGCGCCCTGGAGGGGAGGGGAGGAAGGAACGATGCGGTTCAGACACTGTGCCCACTGGGCAGAAACGTCACACTCACACGCCTCCACTGAAACACAGCATTGACCAGGTGTCAGAGCCCATGGTTCAGAGCCACGGAGCAGTGAACTACTCTAGTAAGACCTAGCTGGAGAAGTAGGTAAGGTTGCATGTTACATTGAAACCCTGAAGAGGGGAGGCAGCAATATAAACACAAGACATGCAGTCTCACAATAATAGACCATAAAAGCTACATGTCTGATAAACACGCTGACTGTGATGCAAGTTACACGAGATACTGAAACAATTGTATCATGTCACATTTAGGGCTAGGTGTTCAAGAACTCCCCAGGCATTATTATGAGCTATCTCTACATGCCTGAAACATATTTTGTTGTTTATTTGCTGTCATTAAAAGACACAATTTAAGGAAAAAGGGACATGGATTCCTAAAACCGTTGCAATCTGTAGCAGTGAAAATGAGAAATTCTTAATTACAACATTAAATGAAATTAAACACCATGAAATATGGAAGAAAAAACTGCATTGTAACAGAAAAACGAGCAAAACCTCACCTTGTTTCTGCTGATCTTAGTTGAATTTTTACAGAGCCACCCTGAATACCCTATTTATAATATTCCCCATACAAAAGAGGTAATAGTGGCATTAGGATAATGATTGCATTACATTAGAAATTGCTCTATGTTCTGTATTTGAAACAAAACTGTGACAGAAGGCAACACCCTGTCTGAAAAAGTCAAATCCATTAGCGATAAATGGCAGGCTTTGGTGCAAGAGTGTCAGCCTTTGTGTTGGAGGGCAACTGTGCTGATATATGTGTTTTTTTACAAGAAAAAGCCAGATTGCGTATTATGGGACACGGCATTTGGATATCTTTAATTGAGTTGAAGATATCTTTAATTGAGTTTAAGATGTTTCAAACTCAATGCAAGATATCTTCAACCCAATTAATGACACTCGCAATTTAATTAGCGGTATCTTAAAATAATGGGGTTTGGAGATATCTCTGAATGTTTTCTTTTTACACATCTGAAGGCAGATAGAATCTTGCAAAGTAAATTTGAGATATTGTGAATTAATTTAACTTTGGTTCTGCTGTTTTTTTGTTCTTTCACTTTCTGCCCTAATCTAAGACTGTTTCAGTTATGATTGACTTTCTCTCTGCGTCTGAATTGTGCAGTTCAAGCACATTCTAGTTGTGCAGACACAGACTCAACAAGGAGATATCAGACGCAGACATTTCGACAGCTGCAGCTGCTGTCTTAATTGCTTTTATGATTAAGGGAAAGGTGAGCAAAGTTTTTCTTTATTATGTGTTTGAGGTACATTGTATCAGACATATATTTTGAAGTTCTCTACAGATATGATTGCAGTATCAAAGCTTGTGGCACAGCTTGACTACTCATTAGTCGTATTGTGATCTCTGCTACTTTCCTGCATGCAATTAGCCTGTGTAAGGACAGTGCAGAAAGTTTCAGAGGAAGCAATAATTCTGTTACATGAGCTATAAATCCTCTTCTGCATCCCAGTCTAAGGAGCTTGTTGGGCCAATCAAACAAGGGGCACAGGCATTCTACAGCTGGGGATACAGATGTAACCTTAGTAACACTCAAGAAAGACTATCTGGTGTACACTTCATAATCTTATCAGCTGAATTGCACCAAATCCATTGACACCAGCAAAATATTTACCTACATCATAAATGTGACTTTATTACCGTACATTGTGTACAGAGGACAACATTATTTATACCGTCAAAAAACCAATAATAATTACATTGCTACCAATGAATTAAAAAGGAGTTTAAAGTGGTTACCAGTCAGATCAAGGGCAGGCAGGAAATTGGTAGTAAACGTCCAATTTCAGGAATGAATCAACATTTTATAAATGCTCATCTTGTACAAATTTCTTTCTTGTTTTGAAATAATGTCAGGGCCTAACATTGGCATTGGTACAGTTCAATAATGTAATGACAAACGTGGCATACCAACAACAAACTCGAAAATATTATGTATTTCCTGCCCACTTACTATCTGCTTATTAACACTTTCGAAAAGTAAGGCAAACTTTATTAATAAGTACTAACATAAGCAGTATAACCAACTACCAGTGTAAGCATGCCAGATAAACCATAATTAAAAAAACCAAAAAACATAAAGATGATCTTTTAAGGTATAAGGTCTTATCTGCAGAAGAACAGAAGAGGAGTGGCTGTAAGTAGAGTGAAAGGGTAAGAGGCATCAGTGTCCCAAAGGGAGTCCACCCTGAATGGCGAGGAGGAAACCTGTGAGAAATCATGTTCATTTTGGCACCTTGTCAGTGCTGGGACCTAAAGACCAGGACACATGCACACAAACAAGAATTCACGTGTGCGTGCACACACACACACACACACACACAAACACATGCACACACACACAAACAAAACAGACCAATGTTGTATAATTTAATACTAAGTTTGGGACTTCCCCATGGCCCGTGCAGGGAAATTCAAAAGAGCTGTTGAAAAATGTCTAAAATGGAAGGCTTTGGGGTCTTTCCAGCCATGAATAACCCTCCACATGGTGCAGTGCTCCTAATTAGTGCACTCCCATCCCCCTGCCCCCTGTCCCTGAGAAGCATGAGCAAGCTGAACTTCTGACACTGCTGGGCACCTTTATTCTGCAGTTACAAGCACCTCGGCACGGCACTGCTGACTAACTTCAAGCTTCCACATGCCAGCTCATGACATTCCTCGTTGCACGACCTGACCCTTCAAAAAATGGGTTCAATGGGTGGAGGGCATGGATGGCCCTGCTCCATGCCATTACATAAGTATGCTAAAATCCCAAAAATATGATGCTAAATGTGCCCTTATGTAAGGCCATCTTTGTAGAGCCAACCACGACATGCCTGAATTTAAATCATTTCCAAATCAACTGGCTTGAGGTTATTTGTATGTCATGGGCTTATGCAATCTATTTCACAGGTCTTTAACTTCCTCATCAGAACACAGGAGCTCATGGATCTTGTTAGTTTTAATTACAATATAAATAGCTTAAAGTGGGTGTAACAACACCAGATCAGTAAGTATTTACACAGAGGAAAAAGGAAGTTTGATCAGGATTTGATAATGATCTTTGGAGCTGTATTTACTGACTTCTACCCTGTAGTCACACTATAGCAAAAGATTATAAAAATCTGTCAGCAACACCTTAGAGCTGGATTTAATCTTTTGTTTGGTGGGAGCAAGCTGCACTTCTCCAGTAGAAAAAAGGGATATGATCTGTAAAATAAAGCAACCGAGTGTGTTTTATAATGCCTTCTCATCAATAATTTTAGCAGCTGCTAAAACAAGTATTCTCAATTTCGAGAGACTGCTGAAATGGAGAGGTTTCCTAAATTATGCAGGACAAGAATCTGCCTAACACCATATTTACCCTGTGGAAATGGGACCAAATACAGTTTTGAGCTGTTTTAGTCAGGCATCAGGCATGGAAGAACATACAGCTCCCATATGCCCCTTTGCATTGGGAATGGAGCACAAAGCATAATATTAAAACTTCAAATAGTTCTGTTGTAACAAGCATGACAGCGAGGGGAAGGGGAGGGTAATTTACACTTTATACATTTTCTCTCTTTTATTCCACATCCCTGAGAAGCATCAGTTCTGTCATATATAAAGTGAGGGGAAAAAAAATAAAATTAAAACATGAGCAGCACATTCCAGGCGAGCCGGGGGAGGCTTAGTGTGGTTAGACACTTTAATTGGATAAAAGGAAAAGATTAAAGAACCTTCCAACTCGGTTCCATAAATAATTGATTTCTAATGTATTTGTAGTGGCAGCGAGACGCCGTTGTTTGGGATGGGGTACGCTGAGTGGCAGAGCGCTCCGATTTCCTGCAGTCCTCTCTTCTTTGTGTTTCTCTCCCTCTTTTACGGCGCAACACTGAAGCTGCATGAGAGAGGGGGTGAGCGAGTACGCGGCTGGATTTGATCTTACATCACCGGGAATCAAAGAGTGGCTGTGTTAAAAAGAACTTGCGGGGGCCAAAGTTTTTATGCGCTCTGCCGGCGGAGAACACGGTGCTCTCGCGTTCTGGTGCAAGCGCGAGCACAAAGATATGGTCCGCGAAACCTGCTCTGAAAACTGCCAGAAATATCACATCAAGAAGGATTCCTCTAAACGGGGAATTTGCTGGGTTTGCTGCATGGGAAAATAAAACATATGGGTCACTTTAAAATAGTTATTGTCTTTTTCCAGACTACTAAAAACAGTATTACCATAATGACAGTTGCACGCTCAACTGCCGATCAATTTTAGAGAACTGCAGTAAGTACTCTTTATGATACCTGTAAAATATGCTTGAGGATGTGGCATTCAGAGTTGCAAATTGTGTACAGTACATGTGAGAGTAAAATTGCCAGCAGTTCAATTCATCTTGGTTTTGAGGAGCTTTCATTTGATTTAAATTTACCACCCTGCGTAATGTTTCTTGTACTTACAGTATATGAAGAGATACGTATACATAACTAAAATTATTTTCTATGCGTATATGTATACTAAAACAATTTCTTTTATGTGTTGCATTACTATTTGATGAAGGAAAAGAACCCTTAAATTCCTTTCATAAAAATAAGTATATCATGCTATAAAGTTAAGTGGCATTTCCAAATGAGGGATTTTCTAGGAAACTCAGAATGCATCACAGTGGCTATGACAGGCTTTAAAAAGAACCTATGCAAAGGCAAAAAGTCACATTAAACTGTTGTTGCTTAATTAAGGACATAAACAAATGCATAGGTCACTGGATATTAGAGAGGGAAGAGATAGTCCAGCCAAGTGCATTAGACACGCTACCGCAGGCTGTTGAATTGTTAGGAGTCCCTATTACTGTACCCTGTGTTTTTTTTCCCCTTCCCCTCTCAGTCCATCTATTTTGTTCTTCAAGATCCACTGCCAGCCGCTTATACAATTCCCTGGCCCTGAGAGACCTGGAGATGACAGGGGGATTGCTGTAGTCGGAGCACTTCAATCTCCCTGCGTGTCTTCCCTACAAGCCTCCCTGCCTTTCACGAGTAATCATCAGCAAAACTGCCAGCTCCATCGTGGGCGGGAGTTGGGAGCCATTGCCATAAAGCATTACTGCTTGGCCAGTCAGGCCAGTAGCGGGGGGTGTGTAGGTTACATGTTTTGGAAACAGGTTGACAGAAGCGACATAGAGGGTTGCCAAGGGAAAGCAGAAGCGCGGGCAAGGTGAATGGTGGCAGGCAAGGAGAAGGGGGCTCTGGCAGGCAGGATGTGTGTGTCCGGGGGGAGGGAAGATGTGTGTGTGTGTGTGTGTGTGTGTGTGTGTGTGTGTATGTGTGTGTGAGAGAGATTCAGGGTGACAGTTCGTGTGTGTGTATGTTTTGCGGAGTGGGGGGGCATGTGTATTTTTTCCTCGGGTCAAACACTTGCACAGGAGCAAAATGGAGCAACGCAAGTGCCCGCAAGTGCCAGCTGGGTTCTCACGGCAGCTGATCTTGCAGGGCTCAGTAGAGATGTCTCAGCAAGACGCATCAGTGGCATACCGCCGGGCCTCACCTGCCGTGACCCCCGCGCTGCCTCTGAGAGCTTGCACAGCACATGTCACGCATGCATTACAAAGCAACACAACCAGTGTCACAACAACCGGACTGCAGCAACAACAGGGGAATGGGGCCCAAAAATAAAAACACAGAACCCACGGGCACAACAGGTGGGGAAAACACCCTTTCCAACAGGGCCAAAATTTCTGTTCTCAGATCAGTTGCACCATACATGGCTTCTAGGAATAGCGATGGAGCAGATGAAGTAGACAGGCTGTGGCTGGCATCATTTTGCTAACGAAACACACTCATAGCTCACACCCAAATCCCCCTATTCCCTGGGCTTCCTGCTCCCTTCAACATATATGATTGACATGTGCAAAGGCAACATTGCTTTGCTGTGGTGCTTTCCCTCATGGCATCTCATATCCCTTCAATCTAATAAAACACCTGTATGTAAGCAGATAAGGGTAATCCACTCAAGTGAGCTTTTCTGCCATCAATATCCCACCCTCTCTGCATGACAGGATTAAAAGCAGACAATAGGCATCTAAACAGACACCCAGATTGATATTGTGTGTGTAAATCTCCCTGCATGTCAAAATGGTGCTCTCTTCCTTCATCTGTTTTTTTTTTCTTTGGAGCAGAGGAGGTGTTTTGTTGTTGCCATTGTTGTAACAACATAAATTGTTATTTTTGAGCCTGATTACCGCCTGTAATGACTCATGTTTAAAGAGCCACCACATCCTGCATAATGCGCCTCAGCCCCGGGGTGGTTCCACAGGCAATGCTTGGAGAACCTTAATCTTGCCAGTGTTGCCCAACAGTTAACCGCAGCATATATGCCAATAACAATCACCCTAGCTCACAGTTCTGCCAGCCCAGTGCGACTCCTGAAGACCTAACCTCAGTGGCCCTATCAGCTGCTTAGCACTGAAATTGTTTTGGGACTCACAAGGGGAATATCCATATGCCGAATAAACAAGGAATGGTGCTCATTTTTTCTAACCATTTATAGGGAAACCAGGCAATAAAAATAATGATCTGTGCAGTTCAGTTGATTATTTGATGTGGATCAAAAGTATCCACATGAAATGCTTCAAAGACTCATTTCTGCTGCCTGATTTCTGATGTTAAATATTACATTCTGTATTAACAGTTCAGTAGAACTATACAGTAAATTGTCTGTTTACCACAAGGAACAGCCAGAATCTCTCTCAGAATTTGACTTGAATGTCCAAAGCGGAGCATCTAACATAGCTGTAGACAGACTGGCTGTATACAGAGGTCAGGAGATCTGCTCTGCTGGCTTCAAAAGCAAAGCTTCACTGGTAATGGTTGACTGTACTTTTTAATTTATGGGGGAAAAAAAGGCATTTAAAAGCAGCAGTAGGGCTTGACCTGGGCTGAGGTTACAATAATTCAGCACAGTGCGCATTCCACTTGTTTTGACAGACACAAGTGGGAGCGAATTTAAAAGCAAACTCCTAAGAGTTTGCTGAAGGCAACTGAGTAATATGCAAATGCATTCAACCAAAGTATCTAGGACAATGCACAAAGCTGTCTAACGGAAATCCTATTAATACATTAACTTGTGAGGCTTTATTTTCCTTTAAAGAAATACAGACATCTGTATGTGAACATGTTACGTGAGCCAAAACTTTCTTTGCTGCCCTGACCCATTTACCTTGGTTGGTCCTCCAGGACCCTCTGCTGTGGCTGCTATGCAGTTTTGGGACTCTTCCAAGGTTCCTCAAGAAGTGTGAGGGCACCTCCAGATGATGTTACTGGGAGCAAAGTCACATGCTCTACGCACACACCATGCTGCTGTGTGCAAAGACCCTAACAGTAGCTGAATTACACTTCAGTTAACCACACCTATCTTAAAACTTATATTTAAAACATAGCATACATGTACAACATATTGTGTGTTTGTATGTGTCTACACACACAAACATACATTTTGTTGACCATTAAAGATATGTGACTGTGTTAAACAACATGAAACAAAGCTGGCTAACTAAATTTCCCTGATTTGTGTTGCTACAGCAAAGAGAGTCAGCCAAATACATAAATAATAATAATACATTAGTATCAAGCTAATGTATTCATAAATAATGTACCTGGGCCTTTAATGATTCAGCATGGTGACTTGGTGTTTGGCATTGGAAATTTGCCCACCACACAAACAGAGGTTTTTAAAAAGCACCCACACGTGTTGGTCCCACCTGAGGCCAGGCAAATACAAGGCACAAATTGAGCTGCCCTGTCTTATTAAATTTCCTCTAACACAGTACACCTCCACAAAACCTAAATGGATTAAATATGAGGGATGCTGACACAGAAAATGCTCTTTCAGGGACTCCAAATCGAATCTAAAACTCGAAGTCAAGACTAATCACCAGTGTTTAAATGAAACCTCCCTGAAACAGAGCCAATGTGTTGGGCTCCTGCTGGCTAACTGCATTTCCTCGATGACCAACTTCCTCCAGCTCCAGCATTCTCGTTACCGCTCAACTTTTTGTTTGTATGTAAACAGACAACAACTCATTACAACCAGAGGACTGATAACAAACAGAACACTGATTACAGGCAGAACGCTTACTGCAAACAGAATGCACTGTTTCACATGCGAACAAATACCATGTCACTGTTTCTACAGTTTATTTGTGTGTATGTGTATGTGTGTGTGTGTATGTGAGACAGAGAGAGAGCGAGAGAGAGAGATAGAGAGTGAGCATTACCATATCTTGAGCACAGTTTAAAAGCCCTTGTTTTAAAGCACTGTACGCTCTCAACATCGAAGTGAGAGACCAAGGTCTTCTTTTATTCCCCTAGTGCCTTGAATAACCCTTGGAGTCATTTGAAAGCCCGGACTCATAAAAGAGTGCTACAATAGATGCGTTTGATTGGAAGCCCATCAAAGACATTAGCGATGCCAATAAAATTTAGTAGCATGAGGACAAAGATACAGTCCAGTTGAAAGAGATCATGGCCTAGCTCTGATTAATCGTGTTAATGAATAGCCCCAGGGCACTACCACTCCCTCTTCCAAAAAAGAAAAGCCTTAAAAAATGTAATCACATGTATTGTAATTACAAAGCTGTTGTGATCTTCTCTGTGAGAAGGACACCCTGGACCAGGGTGGCTCTTCTGTTGCCCCTGATTGCGTGAAGCACTCCACATTCATAGATAATGTGTGTAAATATACTGTACTATGTTCTGGTGCTGCCATGCCAGCAGAGCCACATGATCTCTGTTCCTTGATAGCCAAGTCCCTGGTGCCAAAACTTTGCCTCTCTCAAACTTTTTCCCCTCTGGGGGACAGGGGCTGTTGAGAGCCCATCTCCTACACTGTGTCCTGGTTGGGTTTTCTCAGCAGGCGTAAGATTTAACCCCACTTTACTGGGACATCCCATCACATTGCATCACATATCATTCATTAGCAGAAGATGACATGATTCATTCTGAAAGATGGTAAAACAACAACAATAAAGCAACAAAACATCTATATCTCCACACCATAAAAACAGAAACCCTGCCCTAAGAAAAAAACAAAGTTACAAAGAGGAGTGGCAGACAAGATCTCTGACTCTACATTGTAACCTTAGCTTACATATGATCAACTTAAAATCTGTGATAATCACGTTTGGCAGACTCCAGGTCCTCAGGCATTAGCTTGCACACAGTGGCATGCACATGCACACACGGCACGGCAAGACATTTTGGGATTCTCAAGGATGTTCTCTTAAAAGAAGGTGGTGGAGCTTTCAAAGCCACCCTGGTGAAATGACTCAGCCTGCCTGACCTGGTCGCAGTCGTGTCTCAGGCTGATGACAAACACAAAATAACAACCTCACAAGACATTTCGATCTCGTTTGGTTCCCTTTTGGTCCCACAGCATCTGTGACATGAATTGTTTAATTTCTTTGTTACCCCCTTCAGGTGGCCCAGCTAAAATACAGAGATGCTAGAAGCACTCAGGCTAATAAGCTTTAGATGTGAATGCTGTAGAGAACCGTCAGGCCATTCGTGAGCTGAGAGGTTCGATAATTTCAATGAGTTCTCAGCAAACGAAGAGGCAGATTTGGCCTTAATCACATTCAGACAGAACCTCTTCAAGCTGGAGAGTCTGTAAATAGTGTTTTTTGTTTTGCATTAATTAACACGGCTAATGTGATTTCTGAGTAGTGGAGGATCCGATTTGCGCGGATCAGTTAAGAGGGCCTTTTCTCTGTGATGTGAGCTGCAGTGTAAATACCAGCTCAGATCAGAAACTGAGACACCTACCAGGAAAGTTCAGGGGAAAGTGGGCTCTTGGTGCAACCACCTTTACAGGGTCAGTGTGAAACACTTCCTACTTCCTGTGATACTGAAAAGGGAGCAGGCTGTGGACTGACTGTCTCCTTCATGCATTCATGTATTTCTTGGGGTAACTGTTTGCACTCTTTCCTGTTAGAGCCAGTGCTGTTTTTTCCCTAGGGACAGTTTAATTCACAGACTGCCAGTACGAAAAAGATAAGTATAAGTTTGGACAAATGTACCAGCACAGGCAAAGAAAAATCCAAACAGATATTTGACAGGGTGAGGCCAGGCTTTCCTGGGACTCCCAAATGCTTCAGAGGGGCGATGCACCACTCTTTTGAAGTATGTAACCTTGTGGCGAGAGGCTGTCCTTTCAGCTCAGCCCACTTCTGCGTTTAACGCGTGACCACAAGAGATGCTGGGATGGCTGTGGTTGGGCTGCATTCATCGCTTATTGGAACAAGCAGGGAGGAAGCGCATATTGGGAAGAAGAACACACTGTCCACTTCAGTTTGGAGCAGTGCAGTTTTTTTCTTTACTTCTGCAAAATGAAACGCACCTGTTGTCATCTGGTCTCAAAAGAAGACCTTCCCTATGCAAATATAACAGGCTCTTGGACTGAAAGAGCGAAATAGCTCGAGGTCTGGGTTTCTCTACATCCCCATTTTTGCATATCCTCATTTCAATAAGCCAGTCCATCAGAGAAGCCTCATCCCCAGATGGGGAGGGGGAGAGAGGAACTATTGTCTGAGCAGTGACAAGCACCGGCTGTAAATGAATGCTAGACGAACCAAAAATATCTATTTATATGATAATTAGAAATGTGCGTAAACTGATCTCACTTCACTGGCCATATGTGCGGGCATAATTGCTGAGCTTGACGCATGCCTGAAAACTCTCTACCACACATTTTTATCTATTTGCAACAATAGGTCATTTGATGCTCCTGTGAAAGTGGGCAAAAATTGTACCTGCTGTCAATAATAGCAGGCCATTATATCTGGCATGAACTCACAAAAATGGAATTCTGACATGCAGATTTGTTCCCTTTTGTGAGACAATGTGACAATTGTTGTCTTTTCTTTGAGATACAGCACACATTCCAGTGATATTGGAAAAAAAAATTATAGCCAAAAAATTTACCAAGCTCTAGCAAGGAGATTGTATTTGGTACTGATGCCTCAATGTGTAAGCCAGTTATAACCAAGATCTTTATGGCACCACTGCATGAGAGAAACCCCCTGGAAATAAAGTGGAGATTCCACAAATTCAGATTTTCTCAGCAGTTCTATAAATCTGGCCTGGACTTTCCATCCTTCATATGCTTAACTTGGGCTCATCACAAAATGCAGATGTATGTTAAACTATGCAATGCAAAAAGAGGGTAATATTTAACCGTCAATGAAAGCAGGCAAAATCAAACTGAACATTGCTCAGATGTAACTCTGTCAAAAATACCAATACTTCGATCTTCTGAGCTACTTAAAAGTTCAAAAACCGTTCTTCATTAATGATGCATTTGATAGTGCAGAAATAGCAAAAGGATCAGAGCCTCAGTATACTTACGTGATGAAAATTGTGTCTTTGCGTTCATGTGAATCACAGTGTGAATTACTAACAAAAGGATCAGATTTCCCAATGCCAATTCTAACCTTTATTGAAGAAAAATGCTCTTATTTGGGGTTAGGGTTAGCGTTAGGTTCAGATGATTTTTTCCAAAAAGGAGCGAATATTGTGAAACTGAACTATTATCACATCAGAGTTCAAAACTCTGGTATAGTCACGACCCTACTCTCATGAACACTGCCCACTTACTGCCCTGCCTTTGTTGATGTTACAGGGGTAAAAGAGAGATTTCTTGGATGTTGGCCATTTATCCTATGAGTCATAATCCTGTCAAGAACACAAAAACCGCAAGAACAGCCATTATCCGCTGAGGGGAGTGTGCGTATCAGTTCTGTCTGTGTTTGACACAGGCATCTATGGAGCTCAGGTCAGGTAGTAAAGGCATCCGGCTCCAGCTTCCAACTCTCACCTCTTTCATCTAGGGCAGAAGAGGATGACTCACCAGCTATTTTGAGCTTCACTCACAAATGGCAAGCTGCTGTCTGCACTCTGTTCACCTGGCATGTGTGTCACTTTGTTTCTATACGCGCATCTCTAAACGTTCAACCGTGCTTTTGTGCCAGCGACGTCCCCTTTTTATCTGCAAGTGCGGTTTCTGATGAGGTCACTGTTGCCAGGGCCAATCTGCACTTGAGTGAGTGACTTGCGTCGGTGAAGGCCTCCCCTGATAGTCAAAATACCAAGCAGGTCATGAGCTTTGAGGGGATGGTGTGCATTTTGATGGATGTCCTATGACTGGGGGGGGGGGGGGGAGTGGAGCCCTCACCAAAGTACTCTTCAGCTGGGGGGTTGTTCATATCGTAGAGCATCTTCTTGGTCAGGCGGTCCAGCTCTTCGTCTGGCTGACCCTGAAAAACAGAGAGAGACAGTCACAGTCTTGCACCTGTCATGCATTCATCCACTAAGGCTCAGTAGGACTCTCAGTCTTTCTCTCTCACAGACTTCTCAACTGCTGAAACTGGTCTCAGTCTAACAGGAGGGGATTTGAGGTTATCAGGCTTTCTGGCTGAACAGTTCAGGTGGTGACACACCATGACTGACCATGCCATATGGCTTGTGGGTAATATACTCACTCAGTGATAACACCAAATACTATCTTCTGGAGAGCTCTGTTCTGCAGGGACGCACTAGAAGCGCAATAACAGAACTCATGAATCATGCAGATAATGGTGTTTATATGATTATGGGGGATCTAAAGGTGAAGGGGGTGGTCATCTGTATTGATGGCAGAGCAGGCCCTATTAACCCTAATTTACAGTGCCCTCCCATCCTAAAGAATTTACCCTCCCTGAAAAGGAGCGTGTGGTTATCAAATTGTGGCGTTGTGTCAAGGCTGAACTGACTGTAAAGATACAGAAGCCTGTGAAACACTGCGTGGAGCTGCCACAAAGACTGGGTTAAGAACTGTCCCCTTGATGCCAGGCAGGCACACATGTGCACACATCCCCGCACTGATCTGCCGATTCACAGCCCTTAACAGTATTTTGATGATTTACTGTGCCAGAGCAAAGACCAGAGCCTTACCCAGCTTCAGAAATGTCCATTCATGATGGAGGAACAGGCCCATATCACTTTGTTCAGCTACTTGGCTGCTTACCACAGACAGCAACTGCTCAATGCTGATCCACGGCTCACAAGGACATACTGTGTGGAAGTGAATTAGTACTGCAATACTGACTTACAGAGCCACTTGCAAAAAAAGGAGGTCAAATACATACAAATGATGCATTATGAATAATTTTTTGAAAAGTTACAATGAGAAATCGCAACAAGATGAGATGTTGTAAAGATAGAAGAGTTACTGACAAAAAAAGAAACATACAATGTTCTCACTGTATGGTATCAGATAATCCTT
This sequence comes from Megalops atlanticus, assembly GCA_019176425.1. Lineage (NCBI taxonomy): Eukaryota > Metazoa > Chordata > Actinopteri > Elopiformes > Megalopidae > Megalops > Megalops atlanticus. The sequence goes on from CM032876.1 coordinate 38,030,153, forward strand.
TATGGTCATGTACCACAGCAACAAATCTTTTGGTCTTACAGTACAGTACTCACCTCAAGGGATGCTCACTTTAGCTATTGCACAAGTGCTTTACCAAAAACCATGGCTATTTATAGTAGTGTAGTTTATGTCTGAACTTTGGTTTTGGACAGAAACATTACACTAAGCATGGCTTGTGTCCACACATTAATATTTTAAAACTGACTCTACGAAACCACTTGGGGTACGTCCTTGTGGCCACTGACAAATATGCTCCAGAGCCAGGCTGGTAAAGGAGAGAGATCTAATCAACCCCACATATTGTTTGTGGATTGCATGTTGGAGGTCTCTGCACACACAGTCACACGCCATGGCGGCACACATGAACAGAACACACACACACACAACAAACTCTCAGCCCTCCAGCATGAACTGCACTCTGTCTCTACTTCGTGCTACAGCTGACAGCATTCTGTCAGCCTTGGCTCAGAAAGGTGGCCCTGCAGATAGTCACACTTGCAGGGGAAAAAAAACTCATCTGCTGGTAATGGTTAGATTGTTGCATAAGATCTCAGTGCTACTTCCTTCATTGAAAACTCTATGCCGGTCCCATCAGTCTAAATGCAACACATTTACACCCCCCCCACCCCTCTGCTCTGCTTCTATTAATGTGCCATGCATGGTGAATGGGAATGCCAAATACTCAGTCAGCCGAGTCTGGAGTCAGAAACTGCCCCTGAGTTTTTCCTCAGCGCAGCCTTGTTTCACAGGTGGTCTCTGACACAGCTGGATGGAGATGTCGCAAGCACGACACAGTGGCCTGCAACGCGCCTCAAAACAGCCCTCCCAACTTCATACACCGTCCTGGCATCTTGCCGTCAAACAGGTTTTTCAAGGTGCTCCTCCCACTAACAGCTTTAATTACGCTGCTCCCTTCACCAGCGTAAACAACGACTTTTGTTACAGATTTTGTCAGTATGAGGTAATATGAGTGGTGAGACCGGTCTGGAATCTGTATTACACTGCAGCTCACTATGCCACTGGTCTAGGCTCTTCACTACAGTTAAACTTACCACCCCAAGCTTATTTGAGGAAACATTCACATTAAGCCCATATGGAGATTAACTGCACTGACGTATTTGTACTAAGCATAAGTTAACATTGCCTATTGCACATGCAAAAACATGAATTGTTTATTCCTGAGGACAAGTTATGAGCAACATATGCTGGATCATGGGAGTCCCATACATTATGCTACAACAATGTCAACAGAATAGTAAGCCTCAAAGTTTATTTAGAACGCAAGTATACATTCATAAGATACCATTTGAGGAGACACAGAAGTGTTTTAATTACAAAGACAGACTAAATATTTCATTAAAAGCCCAAATGCAAAATGCTCTTCCCCACTACATTTGAGTGCACTGTCGATTAGCTTTGTTTTGAGATATGCATCTCATTAAACTATTTAGACCCTGCAAATTGCATTATAAAATCTAATCACACCATCTCAGAATGAATACAGGAGTGAGGCTTGTCATTAAGTTCTAGGTCATCTTCATAAGCCTTAGAAAGTGAGCAATATAATTACATCCGTCAACAGATTATTAATTAAAGGACCTCACGTGTGCATGTGTTTAGCCTAGTTTGTCTTAGCCTCAGTATCTCAACTGATATTCATTCCAAATACTTTTAAGACAGCACTTCAGAAAACGCAACATTTTCTAGTCACAGACATGTGGCGAAATCCAAAGACATGTCCACTTTTTAACTGTTCCAATTATGTATTCCACAGAAAGATGTCTGTGACGTTACAACACGTGAAAGTGTTTTGCTGGATTCCATTCGGTGTGCTGCCAGGAGATAAAGTGCATCATTAACTCAGGGGGATCGACACGTCAGGGCGCAAATCCCACTGCTGCACAGAATGTATCCCTGGAGACCATTTCCTTGAGCCACTGAGCCTAAGTCCCAGTTTAATGGGAGGAGAAGCACATGCCACCGGGTTTGGTGATAAAAATAGTGATTGTTCCCGATCCCATAAAAGCTCAAGACAGACATGCATCCTCATCATCTTCCAGGGAGATTCATCACACGGTGATCTGGAACACAGTCAGGGGTATTTTCCCATCCCAGCCTGCTAAATTAATGGAATAATCTACCCGCAAAATCAATCTGCCTTTGCAGCTGCATGAGAACTGAGAGAGCACAAGCTGTTGTAGCTGGAACCCCCAAGCACGGCCCAGAAATACAGATGGCCTTGGCTCACAACACTGGGCCAAAAGCAGCAACTGGTCCAGAGCTGCTGGGATGAGCCAAGAGCTGTGGCCACAGGAGCAGCGCCACTTGAATTCACTTCATTGGAGTCTGTTAATGACCACAAGAAATGACGCTTAAAAAAAAACACTAGAATATAACTGAGTATACCTAAAAGCCTTTAAATCACATTATGGGGGCTCCTTATTCTCTGTTCATTACCACTCTGAGACGACAGGAAGAATGTTTTTATAGTGTTAATCTAGCCTGTCATCGCAACTTTGAGAAGTGATGAAATGCTTCCATTACAGGAAACTCATTTGGCCTTTAAACTTCATTTATGCCTTATCCACTTGCTGACATCCATGGCAACACTTCCCAAGCACTTTAAAGCACCTTGTCTGAATGTCTTTTGTGACAACTCTGAATAATTTTTCACATGAATAAGAAAGAGAAATTGGCTCTCTTTCTTTAATGACTACCACCATGTTTTTATTCAGCTTTCAGCTTTTCAAATACTGCAGTCCGAAACAGATAGGGGAAAATAGCTATTTTGTTCTGTATGCTGTTAGGGGGACTTTGCTTTGCTACACTCAGAGAGGGGCCTGCATCCCTTTCAGTGCAGATGCAACAGGCTGATGCCCAGTTTATGCCTAGATGCATACAGTTTTTTGATAAAAAGGGGAAAGAGTAAAAAGCCTGTCTGATCTCAGCTCAGGTGCAGTTTGCCCAATTTCCTTGCAGGAGCAGCTCGCTTCAGTGTGAATGCTGGCGTTGATGGGCAAGGAGGCAGGCGTGTGGCAGCCCTCTTTTCCATGACGGAGATGGACACGGAAGTGTCCGTCCCAAATGTAAGTGGCAAAGGAAAACCTTTATGGGCTTTGCCTGCCTGCAGTTAACCTGTCCGAAAGTGAATGAGATCAAGGCCTGGCCACTTGCACTGAACAGAAAAAGACATGGCCATTGGCACAGCACAAAGGGGCCCTCTCTCTGTCTCATCCCTCCAGCTGAGTGTACTGGTGCCTCATAGCTCCAAGCCACTGAGGTCATCCTGCCCAATCCAGTTTCATTTGTTTCTGACTGAGAGAATAGAGGTCTATTTCCCGTTAATATTTTGCTTTGTAAAAGAAAAAGGAAATATGGCATATACATTACTTCTTCATGAGACAGAGCTATAGCTGCTCCTGTAAGGCCCTTTTCGGGGGACTTTAGTGGTCTCAACACTCCCCGAAGAATTCAGCTAAAGACCTGTTTATTGCATGCAATGGCAGTGCTTAAGTTTATAGGAAATTTTGTGGAATGGATGCTTGAGCAATGAAGTGGAAATAGGAGATTAAAAGGGCTCTCTTTATGCAAAGGAGACTCCTGAATAGAGGTGCCCCTAATCCATACCTCTTGAATCATATATACTGCTTAGCACTACTTGTTTATGCAGTTAGAAGTCTGGGGGGGGACTCTTAGAACTATTCCCTCATCTTCATTTTATTATTTCTTTTCAAGATGTGCATACTGAACAAAAGAATGAGTTCCCTGGCAAGCAAACTGTATTCCTCTCGATTAAATGCCAATGAACCTTGAAACAAATGCTCTTTAACTTTAATGAATCCCCACCATCCCCAGCTAGAGAAAGAACAGAGAGCAGCCCTTTTAAAGGTGCTTTATGTAACCACAAATACCACATCCCTTTTCTAAGTCCAACACTGGGTGTTAGCATCATCACAAAACACCAAGTGCCATACTTGCAGCAATAATGCGGCTTATTAAAATAAATATAGCAGCAAATCCTCATGCAGCGTACTCAATTTACACAGTCCTAAGTGAAAAGCACATGGAACAGAGAGCACAGAAAAAAATGAACATTTGTTGAGGCTTCCTCAAACGAGCGATTACAGAGGTTTAGAGGGCTCCAGGAGGCTCCAGCATAATGTACGGTATTGTTGTGGAAGTGGCCACAAACCCTTTCAGTTCCATTTCAGCCTGAGGAAAATACCAACTTGGCATCCAGTAATACTGTAAATACCAAACTTATGTGACAGCTGAAATGTTCCAGCGTTTGCAGATCATTGTCAGTTGGGTTATTGCCTAAAAAAAGCCTAAAAAATGGAAAGCATGGTGCAAAAATCAAATTCAGCTGGACGGAGACGCATGCCTCAGAATGGCCCTCCCGACTTCAAACCCCGTCCTGCCATCTTGTCATCAAACACATCTTCCAAGGCGCTCCTCCAGCTAACAGCTTCAGCTGCTCCATTCCCTTCACTGATGGGAACGACTGTTTTCATGGCTTTTGTCAGATATGGGACAGTGGACTTGGGAATGCTTTTTTTTCTGAGCCTTTTTTCCCAATATTGCAGGCCAGGTGACGAGTGATGGGACAATGGTTCGGAAACATTGGTGAACGCTGTCCTTCAGCAGGGAGGAGGTCTCTTGTTCACTGTTTGCTCTCAATTGATGTAATGGCTTTAATCTCAGCCTGCTGAAGGACACTTCGATGGCAGCACATCCCTTCCCTTGAAGCACACAGCAGCATAGTCAAGGCACCATGAGTGACAGGGGCATTACTGTGCCCCTCTGCAGTAGTGGCATGGTACAGATTTCACTGGCCAAAATCAATACTGAGCAGAGATTATCAAACTCAGAGGGTGGAGAAAAGGAAAAAAATAAGGGATGTTTCCAGAGACCCTCTTTCTTTGTTGCATTGGGAGGCTATTTCTTTGTTTTCTGCCGAATGTGAAAGCTAAGCTCAAGGCCACCTTCTGCAGAGACACACAGTCTGTAAATGTGTACATTATTCCCAAATAAATAGGTCAACTTATTTCACCTCCAGTTAATTAACAGCCTTCAAATTCATGAATGCTAACTGCAGAGATGACAGGTCTACTTGACTGCAATAACCACTACGTGAGATAGGGTTAATTCACACTTATGTTATTCGAATGAAATTTTGATGAGCTTCAGTTTGTAAGAAAAGACTTGGTGCTGTATGATGCTGTTAAAACAATGTTTAATGTTTTCTCTGTGTGCAAGAGGGTGTGCGTGTGTAAAAACTAGGTCATGTTTTGGGAACTGACATGTTCATCTCTCCCCAGCCAAAGAGATAAGTAAAAATCTAAAGCACTAAGAGGGGTATGAGACCAGTGTGCTAATGGCAGACCTTGGGGAAAAAAGATGACTACGCACACCGCAGGACAATGGTTAAGCATTGCTGTTATGCCTCATCTTGATTATATAAATACACTAAACGCTATATTTTAGAGGCGCAGACTGTTATCACTGGTTTGGGAAGAAATTGACATCGTTCTCCTGTTGTTTACATCAATGTGGTGTCATTTATTTATATTTAAACATGTGCGGTGAACCTAATGAAGATTTACACAGGTTTATGTTTTTAAAATGAGTGTTCTGGCTTTCTTTTTTCCCCTTTGTAATACACGGTGTGAAGTATCTCCTGTATAATTTGGTCTCTAAAACAAACTGTAGCGTATCCTTTTTCCCTCTTAACCGAACAATGACAGGCAAATAACACTTCATTTGGATGAAACCGTGAAGGTTACCTCCTGTCCAAACACTACCACAGTGTTTTATCTTCTCTGTGCAAAACAAAAGCCTAAACCACAGCAGGCTTCTTCCCAGCACATTAAAATGTGGGTGTTTTGAATCTTGACGTGTTTTAATTTGGTTCAAAAGGTTTGCTAGAGTGAGGAGGTGTCTGCACAGCAGAGAACGGTTGCTCAAAGGATGCGTTTGCACCCATCTGAGTTCAACCATGTAGACCAAGGGCAAACTGTTTTGCTACGGAAGGCGAGCCAGGCATGATGAGGTGCTGGGAGTTACAGGCAGCTGTGTCTGTGATTCAGCAGCAGGTGTCGCTATTATGCAGCAAGTGTTGAAGATGACTTTTAGATGAGAACCAGTGGAATGAAATAACTAAAGTAAAGTGTTGCAAACACATGTGTAACACCTGTACATACAGGCTGGTCAAGTGCAGACATTTTAAGCCCCCAAAGAGGCCATTTTTGGCTGGCTTAGTGCTTTTCATAATCAAATCTATAAAACCACATAGATAGCAGAAGTATAACTGATCTCAAAATAAATTACCGTAACTCTCCATGGAGTTAACAGAATTTCACTAGTTCTCTAAAGCACTGCCAGTCAGGATGTCAAAGCCAACTCGCCACTCTCCTGGGTTTAAGTCACAGTATATGCACACTTCTGACAAAGTTTCTTCACAGTTTCTCTTTACAATGGCAAATGAATATAGTAGAGTTTTCATGCATTCAGCAGCTGGTTAAGAAAACATCTATAATGTCAAGGCTTTGAGTGGTTCTGCTTCTGACTTGGTGTGTAGACACTTGGAGAAGCTGAGACTCCCATACTGCATTCAAAGGCCACTTTCAAAGGACCCTGCATACACACAAAGCACCATCTCTCCCTGTCACCCTAGCCACAATAGAGTGGCCTAATTAACGGGCACAATCATCATGTTAATGCCGTTACATTACCTCTATTTCAGGTCATGCAGCCTAATTTGAAACAAACGTTGTATTTCAAGTGAGCTGAAAAAATCATTTTTGATTGTAATAGCTTACAGGATTTTGATTTTGTACAGATGTTTTGGATGGAATATTTAAATATCCATGTATGAGTTTGTTTTAGAGGACTGTCTTGTTAAATTCAGGAATCTGAGACACCAACCTCTGAGTGAACTGGAGGGGAAATTCCATCAGAAGTACATATGGGATGGCAGACAGAGAAGCAGTGCTGCAGTGCTGGTGTTCTTGTGGTCAGGAACCTACATGATGGCTTCCTAGTATTAACAGCTGAAAACGTTCAGGTCAACACTCTAAACGTTGGTCAACATGGATGACACTGAACTGAAAAAGATGGGTGGTCTGTGTGTGTGTGTGTGTGTGTGTGTGTGTGTGTGCGCGCGTCTGTGTGTCTGTACATGTGCGCATGTGTGTGCAAATTAAGAGTCTAGATCTAAAAATAGCCTAGGGCCACAAGAAAATACACAACACCTATATAGGCACACACACATGCATATGCATGTATACACACATGCACATCAATGTGAAGACACATATGCATGCACGTGCGCGGGCGCGCGCACACACACACACACACACATACACATACAGCCCCTGGACTTGTTCACTGATTTGCTCTGGAGGGGGAATGAGAGGGAGAAGATAAACAAGCGGTCCAACATTTCAGATTGCCAGCGAACACCGGGAGCGCATGGGCAGATATTGATCTGTGCAGTTATTTACTGTCCACTTCGGTCACAGTTGAGAGAAGAGAACGTAGACGGTTCACATTATTTAAGCCTGGTTGTCTGAGGAGTTCAGCTGATCTATTGAGGGCTGGGTCTGACAAACAGGTCATTTTAAACCTGAAGCTGCTTACAGAGATGAGGGGTCTGTTTTGTTAGCAAGGGTCAGGGGAGAATGATAGCAGTGTACCTGATTTTCACACAATCAGTGACCCATGTGTTACTGAAGTCCCCCTCTCTTATTTGCATTTGTGAGAGTGAGACTGAGAGACAGAGAGACAGAGAGAAAGTGAGTGCATGAGTGAATGAGAGAGAGAGAGAGAGAGAGAGAGAGAGAGAGAGAGAGAGAGAGAGAGAGAGAGAGAGTCATTATACAAATGACAGAAACATTCTGCCAGGCCAATAAAGCTCATTTGAATTCAAATGAATTGAACTGACAGAGGGAGAGACAGAGAGAGAGAAATACACAGAGAGACAGAGACAGATTCATACCTTATAATTAGTCAATATTCATGGTGAATGATCAGTTCATTAACATTACCTTCAAATTCATATTTGTGTGTTATGTCTGAAAATGTAAAAGTATCTCTCTGTGTCTTGTTTCTGAAAGTAACAAATTTTGGGTGTGTTTTATCAGTCATTGTATGCTTTATCAATACTTTATCAATCAATTTGCTTTATCAAGGTTTAAGCTGACTCTGAGAGAGAGAGACGGAGAGAAATACAGAAAGACACAGAGAGACAGAGAAGGAAATACAGAGAGGGAACATCAGGATTGACTCCTGCCCATTTAATTCCATGCCCCACCCTCTCAGGTGGTCTTGTCTCTGCACTGTACACTGGCCAAACTGCACACAAACTCCTGAATAGACTCACTCTGCAGGGCCAGGGGAGGCCTGAGGAAACCCCTGGGAGCAGCATGCAGGCAGGGACATTGCTTTCGAGATGGCAGATGGCCAGGGAGCAACTTGGGTGAGGTGAGAGGGATGAAACCTGATGCGGACACCACCGACTCCACAGTCCAAAGCGAGGAACAAGTTGAATCACTACACCGACCTTTACTCTTGCAAACATTTGGCAACCGGAGCCTGGCGACCACTGATGGGCATTCCACAGATGTGTCATATGATGGTGCATTCACAGCCAGACCAGAGCGACATGGTCCAGTTAAAGCCCTTTGCTACACAGCACCCAAAAGCAACAGTTTGCTGACATACAGTGACTTCACACGTGCTCTGTTATACTCATGATATTATAAGCCTAAAAAACAAGAATCTTTTTTACTATATGAAAATTGGTAAACAGTGAAGTTCACACAGAGGTCTAAATGTCCAAATCATCAGCAAGAGAGAAAAAGCAGCTATGACAGCTTCCGAGACAGTGTTAAATTCTGCCATTGGAAATCAAATTACACTTTAAAGTACAAACCTCTCTGTGTAACCACGGTTACTGAGGTGGAGAGTACAGGCTGTACCTTCAAGCTGTCTCTCTTCCATGTAATTGAATCTGTACTTATGTTACATTAAAATGCAATCCCACTTCCCCCCTCCCAACAAAAAGTAATTTGTCTCAAAATGTTACGGAGGGCGCATTAGTGAGTTCCCCCTCCACTCCCTCCACCACCACACAGTTTCCTGCTGTGCAATCTGGCCTTAACAAGCAGGCAGCAACCGTCTGCGTCAAGATGAGTTCCGCCGAAACGTCCAAGCCATGGTCACTTAGAATGGGCTTTTAACGTCAATCTGGACCACGTAAATTGTGTCTTGGAATAAACGGCGCACCACTAGTTAGATCAGCAGACATGCTTATCCAGGACACTGCGCAGTGCTTCCATCTTCCACAGTCCCTGACCTGTTTCTACAGCTGGACCTGTACTGGAGCAATTCATCAAGGCCACAACAGCGGTGTTCCGCTGGGACTCAAATCTGCGACCCTCCGTGTCCAGACTGCCACTTTGTGCAGGTGTCTGCCGGCATGCCCACCGACACGAGCACGCAGAGCACTGCCCCCATTCTTAACGAGGAGAGGTTCCTGAGTTCACGCTTTAACCTCCGCTCCACGCAGGTGTCTACTGGCATTCCAAATGAAACAAGCACACAGAGCAGCCTCCCCGTTATTAACGAGCGAAGGTGTTACAGCATTGCCTCCGCACCATGACGGCAGCTGGCGGTCGCTTTCAGTTTGCCCTGCCACTGTCCTTCCCCTGGACTTCAGTTCACTGTAGTGTTTGTGCTCTGTTTGACATTAAAACCTGAGCACTCTGCAAACTGCATGCGGCATGTCATGAATGAACAAGAACCTGGAGGGAGGTGACACTGCAAGGGGTATCCTGGGTATTCAGATGTTACGTACTTTTGAGGGTTTATTCAACCTGCCTGACTTAATAATCAGTTCAAATTACTGCCTCACATGTGCTTGTGTAGTCAGCTGCAACCTCAAGATCAGAGTACCAACTCATTTCATAGCCATATTTTCAGGGAAGATTTGTTCTAAATGGAAACATGTTCATCTTTAATCCAGTTTTTGGCAGTTCTAGAATAACTGAAACATTGAAATCTCAAACTGTAAGCAAGTGAAATGAGCAATTGGAGACAGTGGATCTCAACCTGTTAGTCAGAATGGCTTAGCAACAATTAACAAAGAGCAGTCAGCGGTTGGTTTCATTCTTAAGGCAATCAATGCCATCCTGCATCTTAATTAGATGTCAACATGCCTTATGCACTTCCTTGATAAATGATAATCATGTCATTGTATTGATTCCTGTGTGGGCTTCAACCTCTAAAGTCATTATTCACAGTTATTAATAGATCCCCTCCTGATCAGATCAAGTGAAAACAACAACAACAACAACAACAACAACAACAATAATAATAATAGGAAGAAGAAGAAGAAGAAGAAGAAGAAGAATCTTGAGAAAGAATCATTCACAGTTCTTGAAAACAGCATGAAGAGGACAAAGGTAAAAGAAAAGATGATAAATTTCATAGATTTCAAAAATGATAAATTTGTCCTTGAGAGACTCAACTGTCAAGGTCTCAGGTGCGACCACTTGACAGGTATCCCCTCCACATGTCCCCCAACACCAGGGCAGGGGTAGGAGTGGGGCTTTTTCACTAGTTTCACCACGTGTCATTAGTTTAGTGCTGCATGCAGCTACCGTGCAGCACTGTGCAGCCCGTTTGCACAGGAGTCCTATTGCAGGGAACTAAAATACACAGTCAGGCTGCCAATCAATATAATGACACGCCATTTCTCTGAGAGACAAATGGAGAGTGTCAAGTTTGGGTCATAAGAGGACAACAGGCAGGAAGGAGCGGGGGCCTCTTTTCGAAGGCGTTATTTACAACTGGAAAACCAGACAAACATTCTCCTCCACGCCTGGCCAAAAATGGCTTGCATGACAGAGGGGTGAAATATCCTGTTGATGGCCTACATGAGGGAGTTAGCTCATGGCTAAAGGAGAATGAAAAAGGAAATGCGACAATCACGTGAGAAACCATCAACTCCACTGCCATGACTGCTTGCATAAATTCAAGTGAAAAGTTTGGATTTTACTCCAAGCTGTTTGAGGGTTGAGGCTGCAGCAGCCTGGTAACAGAACAGGGGCATACAGAGTGGCTGTCATAGCCATTGGTGCCATTATCTGTCTATGTGAGCATGAAGCTACCTAAGAGCTAATTAAGGGACCCTAGTGTGTACCTGGCCAGTATATCCAGGCACCAGAGAATGGTTGCTCCCGCGCATCACATTTAAAATGAACGAAGACATCCTCATCCTGCCACACCACCTGCTGACAGGGGGTGCCTTCGGAGGCATCCTTATCTGCCATCCTCCAAAACACAAGTATCACTTTTACAGGAGATTGATCTGATTAATCTCAGTGTAAGGTGCTCCTTAGCTTTGAGAAACACTGCACTTTGGCCCCTTACTGTAACCCCCATGCTGCTATAAAAAGTATTGTTTTATCCTAATCCATGTGGAAGGAAAATTGCAGGTATAAAGACCAGACAGGGAGTGTATGAATGAACATGTGCACTAGTATAATGGCTTTTCTGCATTATCTTAGCGAGCTGTATTTGGAATTAATCCTGTTTCTTAAAAGTTGTTAAGAGCAAGCCAACAGTAGCAAATTGATTAAGAGTGGCCTCCTCCCTTGCCCAAATTCATTTAATGGGGAAAAATGGCATGCATGACTTGATGAATTGGTGCACTAAATCAAGAAATAGGCAGAAAAGAGGGTCATTGGGTCATTGATAATATGAGCCTGATACATGTGCAGGAGTGCTGTTCTAGGTGTCTCAAAACTGTTCTCAGTCCCTCTGGATATCGCAGCTCAGCTCATTCAGCTCGTACTGGGTTCATCTTACACTCTGAGAAGTTAAACACAGGCCCATAGCCAAGCCCTTTACAGATCGCTTGACTTTTCGTATTCTCCCTGCTCCTCAAAAAAAGAGAGAACTGAGAAAGAGACACTTAACTTGTTCAGTGACTTGAACAGTTGTCTGTTTGATTAGCTCGGGATCGGAGAAGATCAAAAACCTGCTCCGCTCCTCCATGTTAACAAAGAAGGGGCATTTTGAGAATGTACTGACAGGAGCCTGGGCAACCATTTCCATGAAGGTCAGAAAGCAAAGTGCCCCATATTTGAAGGGAAAAGAGAAATATCACAATATAAAATGTTGTTCCCTTGACAGCACAAACCATCATTGACCTTCTAGGGGTTTTAACCAACAGCAGTTGAACATTTCACGATAATCCTCCTGTCAAATGTCACTCAAGCTCGGCACCAACAGAAATCATCATCCAGCTTAGCCTTTCTCAAATATAGAGAGTTGGGGGCCTTGTGGAAATTGTTAAATTAAGCGTCAGCCATGAAATCTGTACATTAAAAGAAAAAGATCAAAAGCTGGCTGGTGGCTTCGCGTAATTAAGTCTCTTGGAGCCTTGTTGACGTGAAAAGCCGTCTCCTTACGCATTAGGACAGGAGCCATTTGGGAGAAAAGCAGGACAGGGGAACCAGCCATGTGCATCTGGTTCTCAGTAGCATGGGCTCCTCACTTACACACTTCTGTTGACGTTGACTTCTGGTGATTACTCATGATTATGTGCAATGATCCTGTAATATGACACATAGCATGATTACAGATCTCCAGACAGCAAACGTTCAGTGTTCATGCTGAAAAAAATCAATACACCCATGTACATTAATGAAAGCCAATGTTTGACAGGCAACAGGGCTTACAGAATGCTCAGTCAGCAGGAGTATAGACTTTGATGCATCATGTAAAAATGAAAATGCATTTTTTTGATCATCAGTAATTAGCAACATTATGACTGCCCACCCAATAAATTGGTAAACATTACAGTTTTCACAACAGAGAAGCAGAAACATAACTATAGACTTATTTACATAGGATTATGAAAATGTCATGACATTAGATCAGTCCAAAATGGCAATGAAAATTTACAGATTTTTCTGTAATTCTATCGACTGAAACGAGCTCTCATAGTGTAGTCTGTTCTCTACTGTCAGTGTTCACATAGCTGAGAGGTGTGGTATAATCAAGGTTCCATGTTGTGTTTATGGTCTGTTTTGAATTTAGGGTCTGAAGGTGTAGATACCAAACAGAATAACAGATTAGAGTTTACAGAGGGAGACAAGATCTGTTGAGACAAGGCGTAAATAGATGCTAATAGCCAAGACGGTCACAGGCCCGATGGGTCACCACAATGTTAGTGGTGCAGTTTTACAGGTGTAAACGTCATAGACTTTATCATCATGGTGGTAGAGATATATTAGTTCATTAAAAACAGAGCAGCATGAATGTGAATGTTTTGCAGAAGAAAGACATCACAGAGCAGGTATGTCCAAATAAAAACCTTTCTTCAGCAATAATAATCAGTTACGCAAGATTCCAATACTAACAGCTAGAAAACTGCTGGAATGTTTGCCAACTTGGCAAAAATGAGGCACCGAGATATATAGAGGATTTAGAAAGCTCCATGATGTTGAGGCATTCTCATATTTAAACAATAACCTTTCAGATACTCCTGTTTCACTGATCACAAAGCATTCAGTAGCCCCCTCATACAGATACAGTACCAGATATTACCAAATAACAATAGAATGTGTTTAATGTTAGACTAAAAATACTGTAATTTTGTATACACAGTGCTCCAGTTTAGTGGTGCCACCATTGTAACAATTGGATTACATGTTATTCGTGTCGACAGTTACATCAAAGAACAAAGTAAAGCCTGTGAGTTTTTATTTATTCCAGTTTTGACTACAGAGTGACTTTTTGGCATTACCCTGTTGGCTGTCAGACAAGCAAGCTCGCCGCTGGGGAGCAGGTGCCCGCTACCTGTCTCACAAGCTTCCGTGGCATCCCCGTAATTAGCAATTAACACTGATCCTATTAACTGCGGAGAGCTGCTGTGTGAATCCACACTTGTCTCAAAATGGACAGAGATCATACTGTGCCACTCGGAGTCTGTGACATTTTCCAAATGCCCCCAGTAATGACAGAATAATGGTCTTAATCATACATTCAATATTTTCACAGGCTAACACAAAGAGAACCTGGAGTCATAAGATACAATAATTCTATTTAATGTCAGTCCAGCAGTCCTTTGCTGCTGTAGTGATGCCCATGTTGGTATTTCCTCCAATCTTACTTTAAGTAAACATTTTTATTGACCTAGTGTATTATGAGAATATACACATACACTTTAGATTTGCATACAGAGAAAATTTGCTTTTATCTCAAATCAAAGAAAACAGATTGAAAAACTAGGGGGCAGTACACAAAGCTAATAAAAAAACACATTTGTTTCCATAATGAACCATGGTGGAACTAAAACAGTTGTCGCGAGTAAATTGTAGACTTTTGTTTCTCACAATATTAATTAGTTTCTTAAAAATGCTTTCTGCGATGTGGTATTTAATTTGTGATTAGTAAAACAAAGTCCTTGATGAGCTATTCCCAGGTGCCATGTGGTGCTGTTCAGATTTGTGTTGGCATAAAATCCTTGAATTAAAGGATACTCATGGGTCTTACACTTTCCAGAGATTGCAGATGACTCAATGTATTAAGGCTACAAACACAATAGTCCCATTTGTTTTAATGTCCTGTGTGAATGGCAAGCAGCTCTACACAATCCTGAGGCTGCAATGGCAAGGTTGCCTATAAACTATTCCTATCCATATTCCTATGGCTATTCACTATAGCCATTCAAGTTGTATTTAAAGGAAACTACTTTCGTGCTCAATTAGCATTTTGAAAGGAATTTCCCCTTGCTTCAGAGCACTCTTAATTTTTAACATTTACATCCCACTTTAAATACAAACCAATACCTTAGAAACACACAGACATATATATGTATATCTGTATTATTTTAACTCACAAGCCCATTTCAATTGACATTACATCACTGATACACACTAATAACTATTACATATAATTACATGACTTGATGTTTGCTATCCTGGAGGTAATCATAAAAGATCACATTCCTGGAAAGATTTAGAAGGCTAAGTGTTTTTCGAAAACCTTGGGGTAAGAAGTGTTCCTTTTGTGGAATTCTTGATGTCAGAGTTGTGACCTAGAAGTTCCGCTAAAGGCAAAGAAAAGTGTATGATTAGAAATGTTTCCTTCAAATGCTCAACTGAACGTCATTTCCTTGTCATTTATTTATGTATTTATTTTTCAGTTTGCCAATAAAGCTATGCTATCTCTCTTTACATGAACTCAGGTATTGCTTTATATTACAGCTGCTTGCTAGATATACTGGCAGCAATTCGTCCTTTAAGGTTTACTTCTTTTGTCAGTTTAACCTCAATTTACCAGGAGTCATTCTTTCTGTAAGTAATGTAAGTGCCTGAGCAGACTCCATATCAGAATTCTCATCCTGGTTCTCCTTGGGGGGATTTACTTCAGTTTGTAAAGCAGGAACATTACTTGTGCTACAATTCTGTTAAACTTTATTGTAACACAGTTTTATTAACTGTGGCCTCTGGGTGATGCAAAGCTGTGCAAAGTATTGAAAAAGGTTCAGATGTCTTTGCCCCTTGATGGCCCATGGATCTTGATGAGTAGTCCTTCATATAAGGTGAGCCCACATTATATTAACAGTCCATTCACTATGTAGGCTACAATATCTCACTACATACACATCAAATCATAAGTAAATTTACCACTTTGGCTGATTTCCAGATAAATGTATTCTACTGGTCTCATCAACTGAATAAAATCATATCTTTTTTGAAAAACAAAAAAAAAAACAAAAAACTGGTTTGTAGTGACATACAAAAATGAAGCACTTACATGCTAAGGAAATTAATCAGATTAATGAATCTTGAGAGCATAAACCTCTACAGAGATTACTCTTAAAAATTCATGAAGGTTAAAATAACTGTTTAGTACGAACATTTCAGCAGAGGACAGAGAGGATCTTCCTACTCCATGATCATCTAAAGCAACTACAATCTATACATACACACCTACACATGCTGATTTTAACTAGAAGGACACACAAGCCACACACTCTACAGAGTGTTTCTGTTGATTTGCAGTACATTAAATACATTATACATTAAAGATACATATGAAGCAACTACTAATGCGATATGATACGATTCACCCCTTTTGCGATGCAGTGCGATTCGACATGATTTGATGCAAAAGAATATGATGCTATGCAATTCAATATGGTACAGATAGTTTGATTTTATTTCTTTGGTTCTTCTTAAGCGGACAGCAAATCATAAATTAACTAAAAAAGTGCCATTTTTACTTCACATATTTGTTCCTCTAGTACTGCAACTCAGTAAACATCTCATTTATGCTGTTTCTCTTCTTTATAGCGGCACGGCATATTTTGCAAATTGCATGCCTCTTGTCAAATTGTCCGTCTCTCTTGAAAAATCTGAGGCGTCGCCAAACATTTGATTTGCAGCAATTTGGAGGAACATGTAGCTCCTCCTCCTCCATGATAATCTGTGACTCGCCCGGACTAGCCTCCAACTCGCGTGAGACTTGGCCGAGAGACTTGACGAGAATTGGCCACTGACAGCAGTGGAGATGAGAGAGCGCGCTTGAGAAACAGTTTAGAGAGGAGGAATCAATCTAAATATAAAATAGTTGGTCACATTTCTAAATAATAAAGGCATAGAGCCTCTACTAATAATTATATATAAAGAAATCGGATTTTATCGATGCAAAGATGTTAGAAACGATGCATCCCAAGTTCATCCCAAATTGTATCCGGTGCACACTTTTTTAATCGGGGTAATCGCATCGTGAAGTTTATGCTGGTACACCAATGCGAATCGGTGAATCTTACCATCCCTAATTTGCAGGAAGCTTTCTGGAATCAGCTTGATGTGCCTCTGGTCAGAGTGTATGCACAATTCACAATTAAACAGGTTCTTTTCAAGCAGGAATATACAGCCAGAGGTATCTCATTTCACAGTCATCCTCCAAATTCACATTTTCAAAGTGCTCTCCCAGGCAACCCTAGCACAATCAAGAACACCCTGATCACCTAACATGAGGATGGGCACTCTGAGTGATAGCGTGGTGTGTTCTCTTCGGTGCAGAAACACAAAGCTGCCTACCTCTTTTTTGTCCATATGTCAAAGTCATTCATGATTTGGGCACCTTTGGGCTTGAAAACTAGCCAGGACACCTTTGACTCTTTTTTTCCCCAAAATGAAGGTTCTTCATGAGACTGTCTACTCTGGTTTAATTTGACACTGCAATTTTTGCACCGCATTTCTAGGATCCCCCTATACTCCTTCTGAAGCCCATGGGAATCCTGATGTTCCAGCTGACTTCAGTCCTAGGCATTTATGATGACAATACAGGTTTTCCTTAAGCCATTTATAGTCATGAATACAGGCAGAGTGAGATTTACAGCCATGTTCATTCATTAATATCTTTAGGGTGAGGCCAAGGACATACTGCCTATCTAGGAGACACTTGATGCATTTGGATCTGACAGACCCAAAATTCCATGCAAAACATGTGAGTCAAACACCACAAAACTCAGCTACACAAATTTGCCCCATTTATCCTTATCACCTTAAAGACCTGATCACAAAACAAATTAGACATCTGGCCTGCTGACAATTCACCACTGTAACCACTGTAAATGCAATGTAAATTCACAACAAATAAAACTGATCTGAAGTGTGCAGTCCAACTGATCTGTCTGCAGTAGTGGAAGGCTTTCACAATACTGCCTTTTAAGTTGTGCGTACCGCAAATATATTTGACTTTTCATGTCAGATTAAATCAGTATTAAACGCAGCAGTGGAACATTTTAGTTACTAATGGTATCAACTAATTTAACACTAATGTACACCTGTTCAGCCAATATGCTGGTGACACGGTGAGTTAATTACACAGAGACACAGTTTGTGGGGAGGCAGGCTGACCTACCTTAGGCTGAGCAGAGCCATACTGGGCCAAGGGTGTTGGAGCGGAGGTGGGCTGGGGGTCGGTGATGTACGTCTTCTTGGGGGTAGGAGGCTGGTACCCATGGCTGGCAGGGGCAGCCTGGTAGCTAGGCTGAGGTTTCCAGGTATTCTGGCCTCCTCCATACACAAGGCCCTGCCCCTCTGACCCAGGATGCTGCATTTGGGGAGCAGGGGCATACCCGGGCTGCAGGGACCCATAGGCAAAGTTGGTACCTTGGGACTGGTATTGAGGATTGGGCAGGGCAGCCTTCCCCTGCACACTAAAGGTGGGCTGGCTGGGGGTGGAGGCAGTGTCGTAGGAGGCCGGTATAGTCTGCGGCATGGTCTGGAATTGAGGCTTGGCTATGGGGTTAGAGGCTGCTGGGGGCACAGGGGCTGCTGGTGTCTGGGGCTTTGTGGTGGATCTCTTGGTGGCCGTCAGAGGTGGCTGGGGTGGGATGACCATGCGCTTGTGTACGGTGACTGGTGTTGAAGAACTGGCACTGGTCACTGGAGAGCCACCGTAGTTCTGGACAAGTAACAAAACAGCATTGAAGTGGTTGTAAATGCCTTCCATCCAAAGACAGAAAAACCCTACAGAGAAGAATCTGTTTGTCAGGCTCTTCAACAGAAGGGATTTTGGCCGCATGACCACACGCATTGGTCTGCATCTCATGTAATGAAAAGTGTGAGTCCATAGCAACATCACTCCCATTTTACCATTTTATTCTTTTGCTCTGAAAAAAAGCACAGCATCTCAGACCATGTTATATTTACAGATCTCAGGCACATAATGGGTATCATAAACATACCATGTTTCAGATTCGCAGCACATTTTTTGGTTCTTATGTGAAGATAGTTTATGAATATTGCAGCATACAAAAATTGTGTTCTTGGCAAATGCTAGCGACCCACGTCAGCACAGGAGTTATTTATACGGTGTCTCACAGTGCACGTAATTATCCAGCCTGCTTCCTCAGTATCGATTGCAAAGCTACCTAGACACGAGAGAGCCAGTGCAGCCTGGGCCATCTCCAGTCATAAACTATGGCTCATAAAGCAGAGAGGTGGGGATAAATTGTTTTGGTGGAGAAATCATGACGGTGCATTGGCAGTTGTGTAGGACACTTGTGCTGACGTTGGCTTTCAGAGCTGTAGGAGGCGCTAAATTAAAGAGATTTGTGTTATTTGCTCTCAGAGAGCTGGTAACAGCATTGCTTTTCTGCGTCCCCGTGTGACTTGGGTCTGCTTCAGAGAAAGCCCAGCCTCCCCTGCCCATGTATGGACTTCTCATTTTCAATGTGTCAACAGCCATCGGTTAAAAAAAAAAGAACAAAAAAAAAACAAAAATTTGCCACGTTAATTTTAGTGTTTGCAACAACATCAAAATGACTCTGATCACCCAAAATCCACCCATTAAAAAGAGGAACCACATCCACAGTCACAGACTTTTGGCCAAGCCAATGAATCGATTTGTGAAAAGGCGCTGCTGATGAAGCTACCTTTTACATGAATTATGATCATTTGTCTCCGTCTGCAGGAGGAGGCCATTCTCTTACAGAAAGCCAAAGGGCAGCATATGAGCTCCCAGTGTGAACCTGACAGGCTGATTTCAATAAGTAGAAATCTTCAAGATGAGATAAAAATGGGAGCATGAACTTAAAGCCAGTCTCCTTCTCTCCAAGTGTCATATCATCTGCTGTAATAAAAAGTAGATGCTGCCATGTGTCATTAACCTAAGCCAGATTACTGCCATGAGCCAAAAAATCAATCATTGGTGTTATTGCAAGATGAGAACAAAGACTTGAACTTCAAGTGTCAGGACTGTTTTTAATAAAAGGGGAATGTTTTCAAAAAGACTGGTCAAAAAATTTGATAGAATTTCTGGTATATGTTTTAGGTACAGGTGCACACAATTAAGCATTCTGGACAGGATGCTGTAAGCCTAGAACCTCAACCTTTCATTTGATGATGCAGGTTGACCTAACACCAGCCCCAGCTTTACCTCAGAGTTACAAAACCCTGTCAATAAAGGAGTTTTTCTCACTCATGACTGGTCTTGGATCACACAGGGAAACCACTAGTCCTATAGAAAAACTTCTTTTGCAGTTGGTGTATGCTCAAAATTTGAGCACATGAGTATCGTCTTCTTTGGTTTTAGTTTCACTTTCTTTCCAGTTTCACTTAGATTAGACAGTCTTTTCCTGTTCACCTCAGTTAAAAACTCTGGATGTAATG
This sequence comes from Megalops atlanticus, assembly GCA_019176425.1. Taxonomy (NCBI): domain Eukaryota; kingdom Metazoa; phylum Chordata; class Actinopteri; order Elopiformes; family Megalopidae; genus Megalops; species Megalops atlanticus. The sequence goes on from CM032876.1 coordinate 38,050,360, forward strand.
GATGCTGGATTGTACCATCAACTGCAGGATGGGTTCTAGGCTTGTCAGAATACACCACACAGTACATACACCATAACACACAATTTTTTATTTTTGACTATAGCTCTCCTTCAGCTCACTTAAATAACTTTCACATTTCCCATAGCTAAACAGGGTAATGGCACTGGATTATAAATATAAATACAAATATAACAATGATGAGAAACCTTTCCCTTGCTTTGTTAATTAAAAAAAAAACATGTAGATTGGTGGTATAAGTGCCAATACCTAAGATGGGTGAACTACATTAATTTTGCTGACATAATAATTATTATAATGGTACTGTCATGCTATTACAAGTGGAGAAATAATCTTATCAAATTCTTAGCAAACTTTTTCAAACATAAGGTCCCTTATTTCTGAGGATAGGGAAAGCTTTACTCATTCATAACATGTGACTGAAGTTCCCTTGCCACCAACTGTCATGGCCCCGCTGATCAACATAATTGCCAACACTGGATTAACTCAAAAGAACCATAAGAATTTAAGAACTATCTGAATTCTGCTTAAATGATAACTGATATTGTCATTTTTAAATGTGCTTATCTGTGTGTGAATACAACCCTAATAATGCCCTATGGTAAGTAAAATTACTTAATTTAAATGTTTTATAGTTTTTTTTATATTCTAGATTATTCATTTATCTGTAAAGGACTAGAAATCTTACTTAGCAGAGCACTGAAGATGCAAATGGTACCCTCAAAATAATTACATTGCCATGGTAAATTTTTCACCAATTAGAGCACTAAAAATTAAATCCTTTATTAGTTTAAGGAAACTGTGAAGAGGATAAGATCTTCAGCACTGTTTTATAGTACTGTAGACATTTTCATGCTACCCCATTATTATACCATTCAAATGCACTGAGGTCATGTGAGCACTGTCTACTGAGTGCCAGATGCAGAGCCAGCACAATGTTTCATTCCGTTCCCCAAACACACTACTTGATCCCTATCAGCTTGTTACAAACCTCCTTCTGTATCCCTAAAGATTCTGAGACATTTATCAATCTGTGAGAAACATCTCAAGAATCCCAGCGGATGAATTTCAGAGATGAAGATGAGTCACGGTCTACTATTTAATTACACATTGGGCCTATCCACTGATACAAATGTATGAATTAGTCCTGCATAATGCATAATACAGGTCTGTCTAAAAGACCCAGTGGTTATATTGTGCCAGAGCTTGGCAGAACGTTTGTTCACCACCTTGACTCCTATCACACAGGCACACACACACACACACACACACACACACACACACACACACACACATTGTGCGTATTGTTGTATTCTGAAGGGTGGTCTAATGATAGCTCTTACTATACAAAACACTGTAATATATATATTCTGTTATGCATGAAGCTATATATATATAGCTTATACATATATATATATATATATATATATATATATATATATATATATATATATATATATATATATATATATATATATATTATATATATATTCAAAATATATATATATTCAAAATATATATATTTCAAAATATATATATTCAAAAAATATATGTACACTATATATATTGTGTAGTATATATATATATATACTACACAATACTTCATGCTATTCCCAACTGAAAACCAATGGCACAGACTAAATAAGGCCTACACAATAACCTCTGGCTACCGGGAGATGTCAAGTATGTGATGGATGGAAGCTCAATGTGACAATGGAGGAGGACACCCAGCAGTTCCTGGAAAGATTTCCTGGCAGGAGAGAAGTGCGGACATGAGCTCTAGCTTTGAAGAATCACACCTGAACACCTGCAACATCTCAGGCAGAGAGAGATCTGGGACAAGGGCTCATGAAAAATTAAAACCTGAGCTTCGGCACTGAAGACAAGCTTTGGACACATCCTCTGATCTAACAAGAGCCCGTATGACACTAGAGGATAAATCCAGGAAATACCCCCATAGTGATGGAGCAGAGTGGAAAGTCTTATTATTGTTGGATCACATGTTTTTTTACACACTTTCTGACTTTTGACAGCAGAGCGGTGTGTGCGCGCGCGTGTGTGTGTGTGTGTGTGTGTGTGTGTGTGTGTGTGTGTCTCTGTGCGTGTGAGTGAAACCTACAAACACAAATCACACTCCTTTTGTGAGTCTTGGAGAAAAATGATGAAAAAAAAAAGTCCTGATCTTTCTCAAGCCTACAGATATTCTCTCCAATATGTTCTTTTTCATTACATCATTGTTATGTGCACTCGTATTCCCAAGGGCACCAAGGACTGCTCATGAACAACTACTGTGAGATAACATTTTATAGTGTTACAGTAAAAACACACACACCCACTGTTTCCTGGATGAAATCATGCAGAGGACCTTCTGTACCGTAACATAAACAAACCCGTCTATCATGCAATTTACAGACTTTCCATCAAGCAGGTAGAGTTCAATCAAGACACTTCCATTATAATACTGGACCCACACAACTGGAAACACTGTATGTATTGACATGGCACATGTGTTAATTAATCTCGTTATTTAGATTTATAATGGTTAATTCTCTCTGGAATTAAGGACACAGGTATGCCAAGCCTTACAACTGCAGCTTCAGAGCCATACGGTTCCATGTTAGAAGGGCTGCCAACATTCATTCCTCTCTTGTGGTGATGGCAGATGGCGATTTGTTTTCCCCAATTGTTTTTTTTTTGTCTCTCCTCCCCAAGTCCACTGAGACCAAAATGTCTGAGTGGCAAGCCCCCGATGACTATACCAGACCCCCCAATCACAGGAAAGAGATATTTTGTTTGACACACACAATTTCAATTCGGCTCTCAGAAGTTTCCCTAACTCTGACTGTGTCTGACCTTGCAAACAAGCAGAGTGTGAAATTTCTCAGAGAGTCTTTGAGCCATTCAAAAAACCGGGAGAGAATAAGCAGGGCTTGTGGCCAAGACTCATCTGTCAACTTTGCATTTCAAACCTGTGTGGGGGCGGGGTGAGATTTTCTCGGTGAGCTTGGGGAAAACCCCTCCGTGTACTTGAGAGCTCTTTCACTTTTTTCAGTTCTTTTGCTCTTCTGCAATACAACTTTAAATGTTATTCTAACTTCCCCACGGCTTCTGGGTCAGGCTGGAGGAGCGGCTAAGAGTCCACTGAAAGACTCCGCTGGGGGTCGACCTCCCCGCATTACATCTTCCATTCCTGATGCCAGCAGAGAGTGAAGCTTCAGCTGGGAACTCAACTGCTTCTAATCTCCATCCTTATTACTGTTTCTATAGTGCTACAAGAATGAAACGCAATCAGGCAAGACCAGCACCAAGTAATGAGACTATCTTCCTCCATCCGTATTAAAAACAATCCCCAGTTCCACTCAGTCATGCATTTGAGGATATCAGCGCTCTACTTAAAAATAGTTCCAGATAACGCACATTAAACATGATTAAAGATGTCTCGGAAAATGGAGGGAGACCTCCAGCTGTTTTGAACTATCTCACATTTGCAGATAAACTACATTAAACTGGCACAGACAAGTTTTGTGTATATCTTGTGGAAATCTGTGCAATTTTTTTTCTTAAAGCTTGAATATGGCATGCTGTGCTAAATCATAAATAATCTTCTATGGAAGGATCTACACAAATAAAATGAAAATAAAATGAATTATATTTCATTTGCTTTTTTTTTTAAATTTCCATTTATTGAGTTTAAAGCTCATTGGATATATCATTATGTCTGTTCCTTGAACCTTATTAATTATCTACAATATTGTGAGAAGTGAAGGTTACTATGGGAAACACCAGTACATAATTAAGCAGTACGTTCATTCTGATTCCTATCTTTGTACAGCTATTCCTTTTCATGTCCATTGTACATCACAGGACACTCATATTGCTCAGCTAGATGTAGAAGCCACAAGTCCCCTAGTATATAAATATAGATAAAAAAAATCTGTCCAAATACCAAGGGCCTATCTGGAAGGCTCGACCCCTTAAAATTTATGACAAAAGTTTCTTTGCAAAGAAAGCTTTTCTTGTCTTCTTTGAATTGCATGGCAACTACACTGATGGCATTCAAAATCAAAACAAAGCACAAAAAAGCCTTCAACAACCGAGGACAGTGATAAAGGATTCCAAGAAATAGACAGCACAGTAAAATTGAAACTAAGGGTTGGCATTAGGGGACCCATTGATGTGTGCATCCTGAGAGTAGCAAAGAAGATCAAATCTGTTACCATTTTCACTCTAAAATAATAGAAACCGTTTGAATCTGATAAGGACAGCCAAGGTATTACTGAGAGTCTACCATTTTAAACTGAATCATACATGTCTGGCTTCCAGAAATTGCCCATCAAAGACATTTTTCTCGGAAGGACTTTCATTAACAAGATGTGCGTGGGGGCTGTTTCTTTTTGCACTAAAGTGGACTCCATCTCCTGAGCTTTCATGTCTTATCACTTGCCTCAAATCTCTTATCAGTAATCTGTGAAACTTCCACAAAAAACAAACAAGGCCTACACAGATGAGGAAAAGTAATATTCTTCAAGTCAATGTGTAACCATGACTGCAGGCACTAAAGATGCAAGGTAGCAGCAAATATTCCCACACGTTGAACTCTTTCAAGTGCTTTTTTATGGCATCACATCCTTAAAAAATCCCAGCACCTGTTCATGGGTAGATCTGATGTGCATCAAACTTTACAATATTTTAGTTAGAGGAAGGATTTAAAGATTACGGCAAGGCATATCAGGATGGGGGCAGAGATCAGACAAGCAGACACATTTAGAACTAAATTTCTTCCTCGTGTAAATACAGGGGATAAAACAGAAAAGTGCACATTAGAAAAATCTGGACCTGTCACGGTTTTCGGAATTTAAAACTTTGTATTTCACAAAACAGCTCAGCAGTGCAGGGTGTGGGGCATTTCTGAGAATCCCCTTCACTTTCTGTTACTGTGAAATAACTCATAACGTTGCTTGGGAAATCCTGAGATACATCTAATCAGATCACAGATAATTATCAAAGTAATATGGTGCCTTTCAGTTGCAAAGAACCCTTTTAAATATCAGTGCTCCCACATCAAGATTAAATATGAATAGCTGTATAAAACCTGTTATGCCTATAAACTACATATTATATAGTAAACAATTTATATATGATTCAAATTTTGTTATAACATTTTCTAGAGAAGGTATGTTTACTGTATTGTATCATCAAATTAATAATCCAAGAGTAATGAATAAATCAACTATTTTTTCTTGAATTATTCATTTTTAAAGCAATTTCAACTGATATGAATATGCAAAATTACAAATATGATGTAACATGTATGTAATATGTTAAGATAGTTCATTGTTTTATGATGGATTTTTTTTCCTCTTTAGATAAATGCTTGTCCTTATCTTCTTAATAGATATTTAATAAGCTGGTGAGATTGTTTACTTTTTAGAATTCCTCTGTTTGTGAACTGACTGGACCATGGAAAGCCACATTTTGGCTGCTGGCAATGTTCAGGAAGCTGAATGTCACAGAATGGGTGATGGTGCTCTTGTTAACAACCTGCGTTACCCCCTCACTCGGGGGTTGATGCACTTCTGACCACAGCAGCTCAAGGTCAGACCCAGATTAAAACCTTCCTCATTGACATCACTGTTGTCAGCCTTGGAGATAGCCAATCAGTGCTTCTGACAACTGTAGGGGTGGGGATGGGGTTAATGTGCATTGACAGGAGTTAATAGTAAGCCTTTTAGCGCTGTGGCTGAGAGGGCAAACTTTCTAATGAAAAGAGGCAGGTTGGGGTGACAGTCCCTGTCTCCCAGCTCAACCAATATTTGCCATTGGTCTGTCCTGTTAATAGAAGATGCAGGGGTGATAGTACGCAGTTGATTAGGCTAACGAGCTGTGACGGGACACATGGAGTGCCTCCGGGTATGCTCCTCTCCACAGTTGGCTGCCCCCGTCAAAACTTAGAACCTGCTGCCAGAGAGACCTTAAGGTCAGTGGGGGCCACTGGTGCTTTGGCAGAATACTCTCTCAATGTCTCAGTGCATCCTGCTAACACTGAGAGCTGCTAAGGAAAGCAAACAGAAATGAAGAGTTAAGCATGGAGGGTCCATTGTCACACAAACCACGCACCTGCTGGCTTTCCCTCACTTGAGGTGGCCATTCCATACAAAGGCACCCGACTGACAGGACTCTCTTGGAGGTTATGAAAAGTACAAGGCTTATACCCAAAAACTGGCCCATTACTTCTTGCATTCTAACATCACCAAACCAGTGAAATCATACTGTCCCCAATAAATTAAAATTTGGGATGACCCTAAGATTTTGAAAATTCTCATTTCAAATCTTCATGCATAGGATAATCAACAAAGCATGTATTCTGCTTAAAAACTGACATGGTAATTGATATAATAAGAGGGTAAGAGACAGGGTTGTATGATGGTAAGTTGTAGAAGATACTCCTTAATTGTGGCATAGACTGTGCCAAATCAGAAATTTTCTTGTTCCTTGAAGTTAATAGCACCATTTATTCTCTTTGTTGAGGTTCAGTATAGAGGTGCGAAGCAACAACTTCTGAGATGTTCCTTTGCATTTTGTGTCCATTTCTGGCCCAAAGTTTCACCGTCTTGAACTGAGCAGGCAAATTAACTAGCAAAATATTTATTCATTGAACTCTATATTCTATACTATAATCATTGATGTCAAGGTTGTTTTAATTCCTTGTATTCTGGCCCAAAGTCTCAAAATTCATGCTTTGTACAAAATATTACATTGACCTGGGTAAGGTCATTACATGGAACAAGTGCTCCAGTTGTATGGTATAAAGATTACAAACAAATGTAAAACAGCACTGAGTGCTGTTTGTCACAGCCAACCAAAGTGATGCATGTGAACAAACTGTAAATCTTTATGAATATGGTCCCTAATTTCATTAGCCTGTAATATTTTGTTTTCAATAACCTCTTTACAAAGGGCATCTATCTCATTTAAGGCAAAGCAAACAGTTTACAGTTTGATTAAGGCAAGTTGATTTTTTCAAATTAAGGAAATCTTAAAATATTATTGTGATCTACCTAATTAAATGAAAAACGTAGTTTCATTAGTAAATAATCTATTGACTCCCCATTGACTTGGTCAGGTATTTTGCAAGCTGTTTCCAAAAACAACAGATGAGAATTTGGATTGGACAAATTTTTTTTTTGTTTTCTCATTATTAAGACCGTATAAGTCACTAACAACTTACCAATAGACCATAGATGAGTTGTTGAAATGTTTATGCTCAACATTTCATAACAAATTACTTCTTAAAGGACATATTAAGAAGCAATAGACATGTTCCTCTTTGATAACACTGCTTGTTGAGTATTTAGATAAGAACAACAATGTTCCTGATGTCACACTGTGGAGACATAAGAAAATTAGACAATACATATAAGCTTATCCTCTCTGCCATTGAAAAATGAAAAAATAAGGGAGGTAGATACACTTTTACAAAATAAATTGGTATGTTTGAAGTCTACTGTAATTTTCATTGTAATATTCAAAATTTCACTCACTTCCTCACATTTAGATCTCAGCCCAATTCAAGTTGTAGTGTAGGAGTGGGGAAAATGTCTTCACGAAATTACCGTAATAAATATTTATCCAAGCTGGCTCTGTTTACTCTCTGAACTTATAAATTCTGTCACCTTCCCCTGCAGCTAGAATGTAATGTGAAACTGATCCTACTCCTCAAGTCAGAATTGAACAACATGATTAGATTCCCTCATCATACCAAAGCCTGCTATGGCTTTTTAAGGCTTATTTTCCTCCTCTCTAACTCAGTAGATAAGACAATTGAAGAAAGAATAGTAACTGGACTAAAGGTGTGTATGGGTTCCTGCTAACTTCTTTAAAGTTTAAACGTGAAGATTAGTGCCCCTGCCCCCAGAAAAGAGGGCTGTTACCTGGGAATATAAATTAATTTCCAAAAATGTTAAAGTGGCGAAAAGATCAGATCCGTGTCTAAAACATAACAATGAAAAACATATCTGTTGTAATGCCTAACAACGTCTAGTACAAACACAGCTCAGACCATGGTTGAAGTAATCCCAGTTGAAGTAATCCCAGTTAAATTGTTACAAGGCACAATATTTACAACTCTCTTGTTTAGGTATTTACTTAGGGAAACATGTTTCAAACTGTATCCCCCTAAAAGACTCCTCAAACAGCTGTCAACAGGTTCTCACCTGCATCAAAAGCAAAGCTGTGTTCTCTGCCCTAGTGCTCTAGGGCTGAGCTGTGTATATCTCTGTTTGCATGTTCTGTCCCCTGCTCTCTTTTCTGTCCCTCACTCTTACAGGACGGCTGCACAAACGACAATGTGTGGTGGTGGCTATCAGGCTCTGCTGTTAAATGAGACAGGCAAATGGAGCAGGGCAGTCAGGCACTACCTACCAGGGACAGGGGAGTGCCAAATGATAGTGGCTGCAGGTCTGTACTCCATGTCGACAGACAAAGATTACAGGGCCAGTGTTTATTCACCATTTATTTATTAAACAACTTCTAACTGAACAGAGGGCTGGGGCATAGGTCAGACGATCAGGACTTTACTGCTGGCGTGGAGACACTGGTGCATACCTTCTTTGGCTAAACTCTTGGGATGGAGCTAGACAAGTAATAGTGAGACAAGCAGTAGTGAGACAAGTATGGACTGGAAAGGTGCTTTCCATTTTTGTTCAGTGGAGTGTTCTGCTTACTGGGGCTTATGCCTCCAAATAAGACACCTCTTATGAAGGTGAGCATGAACGACAGCATTAGCAGACAGGGATCCAATGACTCAAACTGAAATACGCAGGACATCGAGATTCTGCATATCACACTGGCATAAAGAAAATCCTAAGAAGTAGCACTGCAGCAGCACTCACTACATCACATGTAGCCTAATACTGGCTAATGAAAAACATGTATAGAAGTAACTGTATGTATATAATGTATAATGCATAGTGGTGTGCATGCAGTAATAAATGATTGATGCAAACACCAAATACCGGAAGCTCATAAATATCATCTAGATGCCTGTTTTCGTATGTATAAGGTAATGAATCCATCCCTTGCAAGAATATGTATCTATACACACATCATTATTCTTCAATTATCAGTCAGAGCAAAAACACTTATCCACATGTTTTAAGTTTAAAGACACAAAAATGACCAAATAGGGAATAAATGCAATAAGCAGAGACAAAGATGAACCCTACACTGCGCATCTATTTGAAAGGAGTATGAGTAAGAATATCAGTACGCTTAAGCTCCACTAAGTGAGTCCGCCTCATCTTTGCACCCTCTGGCTCACTGTGTGCCTCAGACAGAGGCAAGAACCAATAGACAGTAGAGCCAATAGATGAGAGAGCAGGGCCCAGGGAGGCGACCCAGGGACGAGGGGACGGCCGAGTCACAGAATCAGGAGGGAGGCTGTGTCACACTGCTGATGGATTAAGCACTTTCTGGCACAAAGGGCTGCTGGCGCACCCTGGATTCGGCGTGTTGCCTCCAATTACATCTGAAGACACATAATAAGCTGGCTCCAATGACAAAGTAATCCACAGATCAGGGATGGCTCCTCTCAGGGGAGGGGTGGAGGAACTCTTTTGGCACCCACCGCGTGGCAGCGTGGGTGCTTTTTCGCCAGAGTCGCATGCATTATTTAGCAGAATTATCTCCTAGATGGACTATGCACACACTTCTTGTTTTTGTCATCCTCCTCCTCCCGCTAACAGTATCAAGCACCTGCTGTTCCACGATTGTGTTGACAGCCACCTGCAAAACGCATGAGCTGACTTGGCCTATGGACTATGAAAATAAAATCATGAAAAACTTAACTGTGAGACACTGACTGATTAATTTTAAATAGACAAGACATACACCACAATTTTTGGGGAAATATCAGAATGTCAGAAATGGCTTCCTTCTGACTTCGGTGTGGTAATGTTCCATTGCTTCCCTTGCAAAAAATGACAAAACATTTTTGCTGAAGGCAAATTGTAATGTTCAGAAATCCAAATTGCAAGAAGTGAGAGAAATCAATGTTCTAGGTGTGTGCGATTAAGGTGTGCTTTTGACTACAGTAACACTTGAAGCAGTACTTTTCCTTTCAAGTGCCTGAGTCCTGTCCTATTACCTTTTGCAGGGGCTTTTAGAAGTGTGAAATTACAGCTGCAGGTAGCATCCTGGTAACTTGAGGTCTCTGCCAGGAGCCAGCCAGTGTCTCAGCACTAACATATGTATGTTCACTCTACTCTAGTACTCTTATTTAAACTTAAAGCAATTCATAAGTTCATCTTATAGGCAATTCTTATATTTAACCACTGAAGTGCAGCCATGTGGCTACTACTACATTATAATGCTGCCTTCCTTCTCAACATCTAATATATTCTTCATCTTCTGTCATCCTACTGCAGACTTCTCTGTGCTTTATTCATAATCCACTACTCACTTTTCGTGGGCAAAGCTCAACATGCAGTGGAGGGCTAGCCTGTTAAGATCCCAGCAGGCGCTTGGCCTCATCGAACAGCCCTCAAAGGTCATCTCTCCACAGTTGGCTTCAGAGGACGGTGGGTGTCTGTGACCAGACGTCAATTCAGCATTTTGAGACCTTTCCCTAGGAGCAGTGATTGCTGTAGCGCATTTCGAGCAGCAGGCAGGATCGCAGTGCTGTGTTGTGACAGCGCATGCTATTCTCAAATGCTCCAATGGAAGTGACACGCGAGGGTTGCCCCGCATGCCAGTGTTTGGCGTGATGTGGCGCTTAGCAAGCCCGGGCGCTGGGGCAGAACAATACCTCCCCACAGCGCTGTATTCACTCAAGCAAAGAAATGCTGGCAGGACTTTGTTAATTTATTCATCTCACTTTTACGTTTCTCTTCCATGCTGTTGCGAAGCAATACATGTAACGCATTTAGATTAGAATTTAGATTACACCTCCATATACATGCACAGTATGCATAGTCATAACCACAGCATAACAGTACCATCCCAACTTGCAAGTAGGAGTATCATTCTCCTCCAAAACAAATAGTCAAAGGAATAGCTGATCATTTACCACCAAGTATCTGATGATATGTTACTCTTGACACTGTGCCATTTAGAAAGCATGACACAAAGATAATATGTACTATTAAGTCTGAAGTCTTTCATATTTTAATGGGTACTATGATGCATATCTACATCAATAATGCATATGTACATCTCTTATGTAGAAGAATATGGATCAAAGAATTACACAGATTTAATGACTTATTCTGAAAATAAACTATTGTGGTAATTAAGGGGATGTTTCTTCTGATTAATGACTGGTAAAGAGGGCTTGGCATGTGTAAGAAATTTTAAGCAGAAGTGATCAGACTATGTAATAATTAATGTCAGAAAATTAATTTATCAGTAAACAGCCACTGCATCTTGAGCCCTACAGTTATTAATTCAATGGGATAGCTTAAAATTTGTCTGAAATGAAGTGAGGACCCACTAAATCCACGGGATAACCTTTTCAGAGAGCAGTGCAGCTGCCTTTCCAGTTCACCGCTCCTCTGTAATATCGAGAGTAGGTTCATGGTCAAAGTAACTACATTAGCAAAACCGTACTTGAATTCTATCAATGAACCAATGCACACAAAAATCAGATGTAATGGATTACCCTGGTGGTGCAAATTGGGGTGGGACTGTAACAGAGAGATGTCACTCATGAGCGAAATGCATGAGGCATGAACCAGGCCCACTAAGTGACAATAGCGTCTGTGGTGCAGTTTTCAACAAACCATTGAACCTCTCCCCTCCAATCAACTCAAAGCAGTCTTTCATCAGTCAAAATTTGGACTTTGTAGCCTTGCTTAACTTCGGAACAAGTTAACATTGACTCGACTGTTTTGGGAAAACATGACGGCTTCGCATCATAAGAGAGGGAGAACCCTTAAATATTTCATTTCGAATACTGGATATTACCCTCTCCCAGAGCACAGATCAAACAGACTTCCCTATAAAAGCTTTTTAACTTTAATTTATATTTAATTCTTAGACTCTCTCTCAAAAGTGCAAAAGGAAAGAATTAGAATGTTAATTGCCTGTAAGGTCAGGGACAGTGTCGAGGCAAGATTTTGCCTGCCCTGTACTAGAAAACTCCCTCTGACCCGAGTCCTCCCAGCACAAGGCGAGGGTAAATTCTCTTCTTCTCTCTAGTCAGCTACAAAAAATAAGAAAATGCTGAGAGCTTGTTGTAAAAGCATAATAGTGGTGATCATTTGGCTCTTTGTGCTTACATGTTCTGCTTCCAGTAGAACTCTTATTCAAAAAGAGTAGGCATAAATGTCTGATAACATAAATGGATTTCATAGCAGTGCAAGCAGTATATAAAGCAGCAGAACCACCTTCTTGCTGCACATTAATGAAGATAGTTGCATGAAGGCATGATATATATAACATTCATGCTGTTGGTATTGCGGTAATTGTTGTTTGTGTCAAAGGTTTTGCTAACAGTAAATAAACACCAACAAAAAGGTACCAGTGTCTAGAGTTTCCCATGGTTACCTGAAATACTTTTGGAACTTAGCTGTGGATGTCAACAGATGAGAGCGTGTATGTTTTTACTATAAATTAGCCTCAGACAAGACTCTCCTAGCTCACATAAGCAACATCATGTCGTGTTGACCCTGACTGTTCATGAGAAACAGCAGAATCTCATAGCGACCATACATATGAATATGTACATGCATCAGAAAGACTTGTAGTTAGTCATTTTCATGTAAAAATTATTTATATACATAATTAAAATATGTCCTCAATAGTACTCATTTAATTTACTCAACAGTATGCATTTCAGTACTTGTATGGAACTATTAATTATGAGCCTTTGAAAAGGTATAAAAACCAGAGCAAGAGCTAAGCTTAGCAGACCAATTCTCCAGTACTCTCACATTATTGAAAAGCCAGTTCAGCACGTATCTCATGATCCGGTGTGACACAGTAATTTGACACTCTTATCATATATTCTTTTTGGCAGGGGTGTCTGACTACTACTGAATGCAAGGATGAAGGGAGACCCACTGAGTGCTGCTCCCACCACAAAGCCCAGTTCCCCTTATACTGCATGATTAACAGGAAACATTAGCAAGCTCAATAACAGCACAAATAATTAATTAATAAATACCCAATAAAGTATAAATCATAACTCCAAACAACTACAACCTCATCAGTTTTAATGACCACCTACATCACAGAATAACAGTGATAGAATTTTCAGTTTATGATTCTCATAACTATGTGTTTTTCAAAGACAGGAAGAAAATACTTAAGACTATACAATAAATTCAGTTTTTGCAATTGTCAACTTTAACCTCAGCACACAAGATTGACAGGAAAGCCAGTATGCCAACTGTATTGGACAAGCCCTCTCTACACATATTCAAAAAGGAAAAAAAATCTATTAATTTAAGAAATGTATCTCTTAACACATCGTGAATGTGACTTCAAGTTTGATGTATTATTCCATTTAACTGTTACAAAGCTTTGATTCCCCAGCTGGACCTTGCAGCCTATTCAGAGTTATCACTGGGTGACATGGAGCCACTGCAGACAGGAACAACTCTACTTATTAGTGTCACTCTGTCTCCTGGAAAATACTTTATACCCTCTATTTGTGTTCTGTCTTAAGACAATGCTTACTTGTTATATAGTTCCAGCACTTGAATTAAACATAGAGGCTTTAGCACTGATATTTCAGCAGTGCAATATTCAAGTGGGCATGAATGAAACCCAGTCATTGGGCCAATTGTTGCTTTGGGTCAAGTGAAGTGAGAACTTAAGTGCACTGCCAGAGAAAAATTCTTCCAAAAGAGCTACATTTCAATTAGTTCGATTTAGTAAGGTTGTGCTTGAATTTACAGTTGTGGAGGGAATGCAGTGAGTGAACCCCTGGCTCCCATAAAAGAGGTTACTTGACGTCCCAAAGCCTCTTCATTCAGTCGACTGATAATGGGAATTTATTGTTTCAAGGCACTGATGTGTCCTGTAACTATTAAACTTCTGTCTGCTGATAAGGTTAGGGGATATCCTCTACATGCAAATAATATGGCTAAAGCAAAGTATACAGTGAAATTACAGTAGGAACACAAGGCAACTGATATTCAAACAATATTCAAAAGAGAGCACAACCTGAACAACCAGATAATTGTTCCTTCTTTTTAATACAGTCTTTTTGTGTGATTCTATTCAAACACACCGCATGCATCCTGAACCCGAGATACAAATATAATTTCTCATAACTCATCACCATGTCAATAAGTGCAACACATCACTGTATACCCATTAGAATGGGGGCTAACCTGTTATTTAATGGGAAAATCAAGGCCTTTATTATAGGAATAATGGTAAGCTTTATGAAACCAGAGCAAGCAACAACACCGGCTGGTCAAAATAGACACAGGGAACCACCTATGACTTGATCTCCAGGCTGGGATGACTCTGTGTGTGTTTGAGTGTACGTGCGGGTGTCTGTGTGCTCGCGCGTGCGTGTGTGTGTCTGTGTGTTTTGACTTTTATTTGTGCCTTTTGTTAGCGCTCTCCCACTGATGTGATGTGCTGGGACAGGCACTCTGCATGTTACTGGCACTAGCACTAGGGACTGATTGCCCAGTGCTCAGAGGGCTTTAACATAAGACAGCCTGCCTGTATCTCCCTCCCTGTTGGCGCGCCTCTTCCTCCAGACTCCTGCCTCTGAGGAAGAGGAATATTGATTCTCACTTGCAGCTAATTGTTGCTCCTCGCACCGGGGTCAGACTCGATCAATGGCCTGTGCTCTGTGGAGCGCGCTCAGCAAAGAAACTCTATTCTTAACTCCGTTAAGGTTGCAGAGGTCTACTGTTCCTAATTTACAAGTCAGGACTTCCTACCTGCAGTGTAATTACCAGGAATTGATCCAGGACCGCTTGGTTAGGTACTCGGGGCTCGCCGCTGTCTCAAGTACTCCCTGTTTCAGCTTCTTTAGATTCTCTCCCACAGAGGTCACCTATCACCCACAGGTATAATCGCAGCTTAAAATGACTATTGTTTTCCTGTTCAGACAGGATGCCTTCTCTATAGCTGTGTACGGGTTTCTGAGGTTTAAAAAAAGCTTTGTTAAGTTACATTTAGAAGTTCTGTTCATGGTCTGCAAAAGTGAACTCAAAACACCTGAGTGCATTTTTATTACCATCAGAGTTTGAAGGTTGTTGAGTTCTCATATTCTGTTTTGGAGCTCATTAAAGAAAAAAAAACAGACATGCACAACAAGCAACAACATCCCACCACCGAATAAAACCACTGAATTAAAAAATGCTGCACAACAAATACTACACAGTTTCTTCACTTCCCTGCACATGCACCTAGCTAGGAACAAACAAGACGCAACTGACTTATATATTGTTACAAACTGTAGTAATCCTGCAGAAAGAACAGAGTGCATAAGGAACTTACAATGTAACATTGTGCAAAAATTCGCATTTCAAATGGATTAGGACAAAAATGGAACTTATATAATGATCGAATTTCATGACCTGATATTATGCCACTGAGAATACCAACCACAACAAACACATTTTTTATGATGTCTCTGAACCATGAAACCCTTTTCAGAGTTATAGAATGGCGATCCAACTTTTATGACTGTACAGTGTAACAAACACACCCTAGATTGATATTTGCATTAAAGCCCCCAGAGAGACCAAGTCCCCTCCATGGCATCACCTGGGGGTGGATATGTGGAGTGGGGTGGGGGCGGGGGGGTGCTCAAGACTGTGAGCAGAGCTCCAAAGAGAATGGCCCATGGATTTTGCTGCCCCAGATCCATGATGAGTGAACCTAGAGGCTGTAAACGTAGGGCACTGGATACTCTTTGCTTATACAAGCGTGAGGTTACGGTGGAGCAGCTGTTCCAGTGCTGGAGTATGAGACCTGGCACATTACACAAGTGCATTCATGCTGTGGAGTAATGCATAGAAAAAGCTCCAGTCAAAAACTGACAGGAGCAGCTGGAACAGGGGAAAAGGTCAAGCAGAGTTAATCAGACAGAATCTGCATCAGCTGCAATGTGAAAAGAGTGGGATAGGGGTGCATGTGGGGGAGGGACTGGTTACTGGACAAAACAAACCAATCTGAATTTCTCACGGTGAATCAATTAAGAAAGAAAGAAGGGGATGCTGGGATTTTTAAAACATTTCTGGTGTGTCTCAGACTCAAAAAAACACCACCTGCAATGTCCATAGAAATGCCTGAGGACAATTTCTTCAGAGAAACAGTTCCAACTGTCACTAGTTAACAGGCTACCAGCTATAATGAATTTGAGATTGACGCTCAAGGAAACAAGTGCCGGCTTTATGAGAGATGAGATGGAATAAGCTAAGAAAGTGTCAACCACTGATCACATTCAAAATGTGGAGATAAATGAAAGTAGGTCTCTGTGGCACTCAAGTTTGACCCCAACAAAAGAAGCTGTTCACCTACCCATACACTGTGTTTGCTCTTTCAAGGTTGTACAGGTACACATAAATTTTTCAAATAAAACTGACAAAAGCTTTCAGAACCTTTCTACAACTTGTACCACTCACCAGGCATTTACAAAGATCTGCACTTATTCTATATTTTATTTAGTAATTATTTACCTGGTACTTCAATAGCAGGTGGGTGCAGAACCTTGTGTGTGTATGTGTGTGTATTTCTTTGTGAATGTGTGCATCTGTGCTGTATACATGTGTGTGTGTCTGTATGTATGTATGGGTGTGTTGTATATATGTGCATCTGTACTATATGTCTGTGAATGTGTGCATACCTCTGTATGTGAGAACATGTATCTGTGTATGAGTGTGTGCGTCTGTGTGTATAGGTGTATGTGTATGCATGTATGTGTTTTCTTACATCTTGTTTTCACAAACAGCTTCCTAACTCTGGCAGATGGCAGAACTTGGCAGATTCTGAAATGTATTTTATTGACCTGTCCTCCATTTCATTGGGGTATGGCTGGGGAGGGCAATGTGTATCACCCATGATGCAACACAGTGCTGCTTCTGTCCTGTCTTGTTTGACACCTGACTTCATGTCCCTGATATTTGTGTGCCTTATTTCTAGGAAGAGCAGCTACTCCGTCAGAATTGCAAAGCTTTCACCATAACTTAACTTCTGGCACAGGGGACTCAAAAGCTCTTTGAGTGTAAAACTTAAAAGGACCACAGAGTTTAGGTCTCCTGCAGTTAGAGCAGGGGTTGTCTCCAGGGCACGAGTTTTATCTGCAGTGGACTATCTGCAACTTGGCCTCACATTGCCCCAAGGTCGTGATCAGTCCTCGCCAATCAGACCTCACCAGACCTCTCCAGAGAACAGAGTGCGGAAGCCCATCTCCCCATCCGCTAACGTCTCCCATCCCATTGGGTTAGGAACATGGGAAAAGGAGTCCCACTGCCCATCTCTGAAGGAAAACACACCCCTGCTGGACCGATTGGGATTAGAGTTCTGGAGTCCTTATGACAGCAACAATGTTAAAGCATGTCATTAGTTACACATACATAGTAAATATAGTAGATATACATTCATTCATATTCAGTACCGAGATTAAAATGTGTGTGTGTGTGTGTGTGTGTGTGTGTGTGTGTGTGTGTGTGTGTGTGTGTGTGTGTGTGTGTGTGTGTGTGTACAGACGGACTAGTCAAGGCTCTATATGTATGCAAACAAGCACACACACATTCGTCAAGGTGCTGAATATGTATCCTTAGCACATTTTATCTGTTTGATCTGTTTACAGGTTTCCTTGCACTTGAGAAGCCTCCTTTGAGACAAATGTTGGTGCTCTGAATAGCCAGTGGAGCATGCCTCATTCTAATTTTCTTTATGTACTGCCTGAGCTCTGGAAATAGCTATCCACTGCATGTGTGCTGGCCATCAAACCCTGTGCAGAGTGCAGTTAATCAGAGGGGCAGTGCCATGCCTTCCAGGGTTCCGGCTCACACAGTGAAGGAAGCTCGACTACAGGCAGCCTGAAAGGGTATGAGACGGTTCTAGGGAAATTCTCACCTGTTAGCATACCAAATTGGGGATGACTCATGGCCTAACTTTTTGATCCTGCCTTGAGTAGTCTTGGATTGGACGTTTGTCTCTCCAACTGAAAATACTGCCAAGTATTTTGTGAATCTCAACTTTCCTCTGAAAAATTCCACTCTGAAAGAAGAGCAATACCATTGCAGGTTTGGAGCTGAGCATCCAGATATAATGCCTGATTAACTTTAAGATATTTTCAGACATTAAATCAGGACTACCCTTAATGAGAAGGACTGTATATACAGTACGTCATGACAAAGGTGTCCTTCCCATTTTTGTAGATGCCAGTGGATCATAGGTTGCCTGTTAATGAAGGAAGACCACAGTGAGTCACTGGTGAAGATTATGGGAGAGTCAGGCAGTTGCCTGTAAGGGAGGCCCACAGTCAGTGTGTAACAGTGCTGGGCCCACCTGCTGGTTTCTGGGCTTGTAGGGAGAACTGCTCTCCAGGTCAGCCAGGATGCTGGTGAGGGAGTCGATCTCAGCGTCCAGGCTGGAGCGTCTCTCTTCCAGAGTCCTCTCTGGTCCTTTCATCTGGGAGGAGCCAAAACGACCAACACATTAACAGAAATGACATTTACTGTCCTTTATGACTATAGTGAATGACCAAGACTGCACACCACAGTATAGGGAGCTAACAAAGTTGTCAATATAACCTTAAACAACATACAAAACATGCAAAATTGTATCAGCTCTATGTTTTCAGTGCTTTGTGGGGTTTTCACAGGTTCTCTGCATGTTATCCTTTTTTATTTGCAGGCAGCATCAGGATTAATTGCTTGTGCACTCCTCCATTTTCACCTTGGCCTTAAAGTATGGCAATCTTCTGAAGGCACTGCGTCGATACAAGAAATATCTTTCTGAGAAAAGAATCACATAGCAGAGACTCAAAAATTATTGTTTGCCACACAGCTCATCTTATAGTGTGTTCCATTCATCTGCCACCTTTCAGTCTCTGGGTGCATTTATTTATCTGTGTTGTTTTTTCCCATAGTTCTCCTTCACACTCATCTGTTCCTTCCTTGTTTTCCTCATAAGAGCAAGAGCAACATGGCATTCAGTATCTTGTTCCATTTCAGCCAATGTTTTATAAGATCCAAGCAAGTTGCAAGGCCTTGCTCAACATATTCTCATATGTTCTCAAGAGAAGACACAATGGATGACTTTGTAAAGTAATATTTCACCAGCTTAGTCACAATATGCATCAGGAAAATAAATAAACATGAATAAAACCAACAGAATATATTACCCATATACTGAAAGGTGATTAACAAGTTTATGAATAGAGATTATTCTTTATTTATTC
Organism: Megalops atlanticus; assembly: GCA_019176425.1. Lineage (NCBI taxonomy): Eukaryota > Metazoa > Chordata > Actinopteri > Elopiformes > Megalopidae > Megalops > Megalops atlanticus. The sequence continues at coordinate 38,069,759 of CM032876.1, forward strand.
CTTACAAACACATACTACTACAAAGCAACTGATGTCTGCTTGAGATGTGATATATAAGACAGTACTCAATATATGATGAAAGTCTAGCAATAGCATTGAAACCAGTGGGTGTATTAAACTGATTGTAGAGCTTTAGGCTACATTCAACCAGAAATGATATTGAGCCACTATTAATCTAAGCTGTCTGTTTTTTTTTTTTTGTAAAATGTACAGGCCTATAAACCTGACATAGAAAAACTACAATGCACTCATTCCATGTCCTTCATTTTAAATTTAATGCAGAATAATTGTATTGTTATGCTGGCTTACAGGACACTGCTACAGAGAAAAGTGTATGGGTTGTGTCAACTATATCCTACATGAATGTGTGTCACCTGCCTGCTTTTCAATTCACCTGGACCGAAAAACTGTAAAATGTATCATGATGGTATGGGTCAAGGGAATTCACATTTTAGGCAGGATCAAATCTAACCAGATGACAATGGTATGAAAACCCCATTAAGGCCACCACATCATCAAATCCTCTGAAAGTTGTGCCTGTCATTGGCCAGTCATGGTTCTATGGCTTCAGAACATCAGAAATTCAGAACAGTGCAAGAGTTAACACTGGGAACGGCCAGGCATGGCTGGAGAATGGTATTAAGTACCATTAAGTACTATTGACTATGTAGTTACATAACACACATCAGTTCCCAAACTGTCACTGTTTTGTCTCAATTATGCAAAAATCTCATGTTCTCATGTTTCCATGTGAAAAAGTTCTTGTGATCTGATGAGACTAAGGTAGAACTTCTTGGCCTTAATTCCAAATGATATGTTAGGTACAAAGTCAACACAGCTCATCAGCCTAAGAACACAGACCCTACTGTCAAGCAAGGCAGTGGCAGCATCATGCTATGGGGCTACTTCTCTTCAGCAGGGACAGGAGCTCAGGTGAGGATAGAGGGGAAAATAAATAGTTCAAAATACCAAATCTCAGTAGGATTGACAGCTTCCATAATATAGAATAAATGTGCTTCCCATATTCAAGATATTTAAGGATAAACTCCAGATGGGCTGCAGGACAAACATGTAATAAAAAGTAATGTCCGATGTCAATCAAACATCATTGTGGTGGTAAGGAGTGTTGTTGTCTATAGCAGGGTGAGCTAACTCTAAATTATAGGGCAATGTGATGACCTTACAGTGAGTGACAATATAACTGTGCATTACACTTAGAGTGTCAATCCAGCTCCAGGTATTTGCTCATAGCCATACTTCTGTGTGTAGCAGGCAGATTTGATCCTGGCCTCAGTATATGCTGAGAAGGGTTGCTTGTTGGCAAATACTTTCTCTGACTCATCTAATGGGATCCTGTGCTTGAATTCCTGGCTTGGCTTTTCAGGAGTTTGCTGGGTTGTATCCAGCCTGTTCCATGCCATGATAATGACTGCACATCCTAATTACACACTCACACACACCACTACACAGATACATGCAGGCGTACACACACACACACACACACACACACACACACACACACACACACACACACACACACACACACACACACACACACACACCTCTACTTCAGGTGATCCACTAGTATGCAGTGAAAAGACTTGTGTCATTCCACAAGAATTGCAGCATGTCCTTGAGTGAGACCTATGATAACAGGGCCAAGGTAGACCAGAGGTGGCTGTCTTTCCACAGCAAGGAGAAATCCAGGCTTAGCATGTGCCATGGAGACGGGCTTATTTGTTGAAATGCTGAAATGTTGTGTTACTATTTGCTGACTGAACTAAAGTGCCTGGTTTAACATCTGTCAAAACCTCAACAGTTTTCAACAGTTCAGACTCAGTAAAGCAAGTAATGCTTATTAGACTCCAGCAACAGAGTTTATGACGTTGTAGATGTTTTATTATTGATCAACAAAAGTGTGGTGACATTTTGAGACCATCCAGGTTCTGCATTATTTTACCAATATCCACATAAAAGAGATGTAGATGTTTCAAGGTTGTCTTAAGAAATTTTTTGTTGTTTTTGCTGTTTTGCATGGTGCCAAAGTTAATACTTGTAGCAGTGTAGCATAGCAGTTAAGGAGGCGGACTTGTAACCGAAAGGTTGCCAGTGAGATCCCTGCTGGGGCACTGCTGCTGTACCCTTGGGCATGGTACCTAACCCACAATTGCTTCAGTAAATATCCAGCTGTATAAATGGATAACACTGTGACTGATGGGAGTCGCTCTGGATAAGAGCGTCTGCTAAATGCCAATAATGTAATGCAAATGCCAGTTGAATAGACTTTTTCCTCTTTGACCATTTATGGCTTAATGAAAAAAAAACTCCAGTCTGTAGAGTTAAATGAATTTTGAATTTTGAGTCTTTTATGAGCGAAAAATAATTATGGCCAGACTGCTTGCCATAATACTGAGATGAAGGTAAAATCACAATGTCTACCACTTTTTTTCCAATTTCATTTTAATCATTTTATTTTTCAAACTGGCACTGAATCAGAGAAGGACTGGATTATTGCACCAATTATCATGCTGGTAACATCCAAGGTCTTCCAACCTGTCTGTTACTATGTAGATAAGATATTGTGTTAGTACTTTACAGAATATAAGTATGAGTCAATACCCAATCAAATAAAATTCTGCCTGAATCATCTCATCTGACCACTAAGGCTGAAGGAACCACTTGGGTACATGGTGCATTGCACAATGCTTCAGTGCTATCAAAGAACCGTTGAAGGCTAAATCATATATTCCTTTATAAACTGAATATTATGAATGTGCTTTCAGTGGTGTATCTAAATGACACTGATTTACAATATAGGCTAAAAATGTGAATAAAGACAAATGAATGGATTGAATAACGGATGTCAGGATCCTATGTGCCTCTTTGTCATGCCTCCAGACTGAGAAAACTGAGTGAAAGAACTTGTCATGTATTTTATGTCAGAATCACATTAAAGGTGAGAACTGAAAGCAGGTCTTTGTTCCATCATGAGACGGATCACTTTTGCTCTGTACTAACAGTCTGCCTCACTCAATACGTTTTGCCTACCTCAGTTACTGGACTGAAAATGGTTGGGAAATGCTGGTTGATGGGGGGTGGCATTATTGTACCATTTACCCTGCTCTCTTTCCAGATCACATTACATTACAGATCACAAACAATGACAAAGATAATTTCCCCTGATTCGCAGCACAGAGGCTGAGAACCAGCATCACATGGATTCAACAACAGCACAATAATTTATTCTTTTAACTGTGAAACACTTTGGTGTGAACTCTGGGGTAAACAGAATTATAAGGGATGAGACTATTGGTCTGTGAAAGATTTAGGTGAATGGTTATTTAGCGAGTGTGGGGGCAGAGCTGCAGTGTGTCTAGAGTTTAGGAATACTGTATCATGGAGCAAATACCAGTTCAACTGCTGTGATGGAACAGCCCTCAGAGAATACAAAACAATTACACGGTGACCAACACTTTAGTGGAACTCTTACCTCAAGGTTTCAAGGACAGCTGCTCCTCATTTTTTTACAGAAATCATCAAAAAAACCCATTTATTGCCACATAAGGTATTTGTAATGTATACAGCATAAAACCTATATTGTGTCACAACATTGAGTAATGAACAAACAGAACAAACGGTTCATACAATTTCCTTTCTTCTCCTTTCAATTCTTTGCATTGTATTCATAGGAAAGACAGTGTTTTCTGAATGAGACATGTGTTTGTTTACAGCTGTGACAGATTTTTTTTTGGCCATTCTATCCATGAAATGTCTTTTGCCTATATATGCTAACCATCAAAACAAAAAAAAAACAAAAGAACTCAGTGGCAAAAATGAAACCTGATGAAAACCTCATCTAAAGCCAAGACATTAAAGTGTTAAGCAGGCAGTGAAGTGTTATGGTCAGAGTGTTTCTGAATTCTAGCATCATTTTGTTGTTCATCCCAAGCTGTGGAAATGTCATCTGGCAATGTTGAGCAGAGAGAATTACAAAAAAGTTTAAACCATTAACCTTAACAATTTTCTACTGATTGCCGCAATACACACAAAACAACCAGACCTAATCAGAGACAACATACTGTGTCAAACATTACACAAATAATGAATTGATAAATTAGAGATGGAAACCTCCCCCAAAAGTTTTAATGCATATATTTCAGTCTGATAAACTATAATCCAACTGCAGAGAGGATGCATAGAATTGGCCATGGGTCCTTTCAAAATGGTTGGTTCACTGAATGTCTCTCCTTCTGATTTATTTCTTTGCATTACCTGTCACAAGCCATTATGGGCAGAATTTACTTTAATTTGAAGCAAGCCTGCCTTGAACATCAACCATAGTAAAGAAGGAGAAAACAAAGCAAACACCACTGACATTTTTTTTATCAGATTATGAAACTAATGTTCTTCTTGGTTTACTCATTCTATTATTATTCTTGGGTGTTAGCTTTTGGATGAAACCAAGCCAGTAGAGATATTAAGTTGAACCTGAACATTTTGACTGTCATTGGCAACTTACAGGCCAACAGCCACCTTTACAAAAACAAATTACATGAATGATCACCACACGGGCAAAAGAGTGAAATTTCTGTAATTATCACCATTTTTAATCACAAATTTAGCACTGCTGCACAAGACTGTTTGCCCATGCTATTGATGTAGCAACAAAGTAAAGGAGAATACTGCAGTGAATGAGAATTTCCAAGAAAGAAAAGGTTTAGTCCTGAAGAGAAATTAAAGTTTAAATTATTCACAAATTCTGTATGTGTGGATTGTTGTTAGGTTCACTAATGCAGCCAATCAAGATGCGACAATGCATGAAAACAGTAATGTCACCATAATCTTAAACCAAGGAAAAGTTGCACAGATCTTCAATTAAAAGGTCATAAATGTTACTGAATGACATGGCAGCCCAGACATAAATTACCTAGGAAACTTTGGGCTTCTCACAAAAGTTCTACTTTGTTGTGCAATGTTACTTTAGACAACACCATGGCAACAGTAAGAACTATAGTTAGCTGGCTTTAGTAAGGAAATGTAATCATCACCCGTGCATACTAGAAGCTGGATAAATGTGTTTATTAGTAGGTTTATTTACATATATACCTTATCAAGACAAAAAGACTAGAAAAATTAAAAATGAGAGTGCATGGCTCTTATTACATTAACACATAGCAAGCAACAAGTCACAATTATCAGGCAGTTAATATGCATGGTTCCAACGTGGTTGTTAGATTATCATAAGTAATCATTATCATGATCAGGTCATTTGAGTTTATTGTTGTTACATTATTTATGTTCTTGGCATATGGCCGCACCCAGACTTATAAAGCTTATATTTTTACATACAGTATTATCCATATACACAGGATACTTGCTGAATATTTACTGGAGCAAATCAGCTAAGCAGTTTGGGCCTACAAATATATGCCTGCAGAAAGGCTCCTTCCCCTGCCAGACTGCAGCCAAGCCACATCTTGCAGCCAACCAGCAGCCACACAGTTGCTAATGAACCATCCCCTATTATTTAAGGCTCCCCAATCTCTCAATGGGGGTGAAGTACCATCGAGTGAAAAGCATGGAAGGAGTGAGTAGTGTTTGGACTGAGCTGACAATTGAATCTGTGTACCAAATTGGTTTTTATATACACTATATGGCCAAACGTATGTGGACACCTGACCATCACACCTATATAAGCTTATTGGACATCCCATTCCAAAACCATGGGCATTAATATGGAGTCCCCCTTTGCAGCTATAACAGCCTCCACTGTTCTGGGAAGGCTTTCCACAAGATTTTGGAGTGTTTCTGTGGTAATTTGTGCCCATTCAGCCATAAAAGCATTTGTGAGGTCAGGCACTGATGTTGGATGAGAAGGCCTGGCTTGCAATCGGCATTCTAATTCATCCCAAAGGTGCTCAATGGGGTTGAGGTCAGGGCTCTGTGCAAGCCACTGGAATTCCTCCACACCAAACTTGTCAAACCATGTCTTTATGGATGTTGCTTTGTGCACAGGGGCACAGTCATGCTGGAACAGGAAAGGGCCTTCCCCAAACTGTTATCACAAAGTTGGAAGCATACAATTGTCTAAAATGTCTTTGTATGCTGTAGCATTAATGTTACCCTTCACTGGAATTAAGGGGCCTAGCCCAAACCCTGAAAAACAGCCCCAGACCATTATCCCTCCGCCACCAAATTTTACAGTAGGCACTGTGCATTCTGGTAGGTAGAGCTCTCCTGGCATCCGCCAAACCCAGATTCATCCATCAGACTGCCAGATAGTGAAGCGTGATTCATCACTCCAGAGAACGCGTTTCCACTGCTCCAGAGTCCAGTGGCGGCGTGCTTTGCACCACTCTAGCCGTCGCTTGGCATTGCGCATAGTGATGTTGGGCTTGTGTGCAGCTGCTCGGCCATGGAAACCCATTTCATGAAGCTCCTGACACACAGTTCTTGTGCCAATGTTGCAGCCAGAGACAGTTTGGAACTCTGTAGTGAGTGATTCAACAGAGGATAGGCGGTTTTTATGTGCTACGCGCTTCAGCACTCGGCGGCCCCGCTCTGTAAGTTTGCAGGGTCTACCGCTTTGTGGCTTGGCTGTTGTTGCTCCTAGACACTTCCAGTTGACAATAATAGCACTTACAGTTGACTGGGGCAGATCTAGCAGGGCAGAAATTTCATGAACTGACTTGTGGCAAAGATGGCATCCTATGACAGCTCTCCAGTACGACCCATTCTACTTCAAAGGTTTGTCTATGGAGATTGCATGGCTATGTGCTTGATTTTATGCACCTGTTAACAATCGGTGTGGCTGAAACACCTGAACTCAATAATTAGGAGGGGTGTCCACATACTTTTGCCCATATAGTGTGTACGTATGGTGGTATGTTTTCTTTTTTTTTTTTTCTTTCTCAATCTCGGGTCCTCTACCAGAGGCCTGGGAGCTTGACGGTTCTGCGCAGTATCTTCACTGTTCCTAGTACTGCGCTCTTCTGCACTGAGAGCTCCGATGTTGTTCCTGGGATCTGTTGGAACCACTCTCCAAACTTAGGTGTCACAGCTCCAAGGGCACCCACCACTACTGGGTCGACTTTGGCTCTTACATCAAAACCAAAGTCGACCCAGTAGTGGTGGGTGCCCTCAGAGCTGTAACACCTTAGCTGGGCACGGTGGCGTGCGCCTGTAACCCAAGCTACCGGAAGGCTGAAATAGTGGCTGGGTGGTGCAGTAGCAACATACTTGTTTACCACCTGGGAGACCGGGGTACGCATACCGGTCGCAGCTGCGCCACAAGTAAGCGTCCTTGGGCAAGATCCCTAATGCTACACCTGCCTACCTCTACAATGACAGCTACAAGAACAAGGAGAGTCATACTGGCTCGGATGTCACCCCCAAGGTCTGTGCCAGATGCTGGGGAACCAGGGCAATCTGGTGAACAGTGGGCTACTGGAACAGTGCATATATAGGTTGTGCAGAGCTATTCTTCAGTCAAATACCAAATAAAAGGAAGATAAAAATTTGTTTTAAATGTGTTTTTTGGATGGTCAGCATGTATTTGCATTGATCATGCAGAGTTGAAACATGTTCATGCTGTGCACATGTAGCAGTCAAGTTTATTTGCAAACACTGGAAGGAGTTCAGTGTATCATTCCTAACATGAATCTCTGACATTGCATTAATAAGAACATTCTGGGACATCAAAGAGACAGCTAGTGGAATTTACAGTCATATGAAACCCATTCACCATTCCAATCAGGTAGTGAAAGTCATTGGATATCTATCTACCTATCTATTTATCAGTGATTACGGTTTTACATTAATAACCTTTGACATTTTTATGGCTAAAGCAAAAAGTCTAATCCTATGTCAGTATTGCTATGACTCCAAGACAAAAGTGGCAAGGTTCTCAACTGCATTTTCTTATATTTATGCCCTGTTAAAACATTTGATCCACCACCACAACAGGGAGGAGGAGAGTAACCGCAAATACATGTTGATATTGATAATTATTTTTACTTAATTAGTGCTCATAGCAACAACATAAAGCTAACACCAAACAATATGCAGAACTTACTGAACCTATACACAGCTTGTCACGAATCATTGCAGGCACATGGACAGGTTAAGTGAAGGCCATTTCTATCCATCTATTTATATTCTTACCATTTAACTGATGGTGGGCTGCTACCTGACCTAGAGCATTGTATTAGTTCTTTAAAATTCATCCACAAGCTGAATTAAAAGATATTGCCTGAATTATAAAGGGTTTCTGATGGATGTAGGAGATATAATTAAGATCTTGAAGGTTTTTAAAGGAATTTGTTTTTTCCCTGGGTGATCTGAAAGTTAGTTCACACAGTAGAACAGAGGCTTATTAATGGCAATTAATAAACAAATTAATAAAGTACTTATTTGTTTGAGTGGCTGCTTTGAACGCTGTCAACAATCAGTTTCTGGAGTGACCAGATTCATTCAGATGTTGTTTGTATTATCTATGACTACAAAAGGGCCAAGCTAGAACCATGGCCTTGAACAAAAGGCATTTACATCATGTCTCCATACATGTTAGAATACTGAATTACAGAAAAGTTATGAATGTAGGTTACTTATTATTTGATTATTCATGTTGGCTTGTGTCTGCTGTCCTCTTCCTTTTGTTAGTTCTTCTTTAGAACAGTAATTATTTAAGATCCCTTTTTCATTCATGAAAATGTAATGAACTGGAATAAGTAAAAGCCTGCCAGGCTCAATACATTGGATCTGTTGTACTTTCTTTCCCATGAGCAACTGAAGTTAGATGGAACGTCTTTTGGGAATGACTTAATTGCAAAGACGGCAAAAATTTTGCCTAATGTACCTTGTTGGCAATTATGTATTGCAGGATATACTTTCTAAATAACAGTGACATTTCCCCTTTGCTGCATAAACTCATATTTTCAGCTGCAGCAGTGATTTGGAAAAGGAACTAGTAGAGGGTTGGAATATATTTATATCCCATAATTGTGACCATTTAGTTACTTCTTTCTTATTTTGATAGTACAGTGCATGGTGTAGGTCCACTCTTGTCTTTATCGTTTAACTGCCTTACATTGAGGTTATACAGCTGAATAAACAAACGCATTGAACCCAGGAAGTTCAGAGGGCTCTGACATAGCATAGCACTGCCACCCAGCTAAATATCTGTTGGAACCAGCTCAAACTTTAGTACTACAAGAATATGTATTTCCTTTCTGAACTCTGTGGGATACACTGTACAAGCACTGTAATTGATAAAACTGGCTATTGATGACATTAAATACTATAAACAATTAATATTCTCCAAAGAGCAGAGTAATCTCTGGTGTCCTGGCTAAATTCCCAATAAGGATTTATCCATCTGGTCATCTGATCCAGGTTAATTGACAAAATAATTCTCTCCCCCAAGTTGTCATTGTGAAAGAGAATTGTAAAAGAGAATTGTAATTGGATAATTAAGTAGGTCACCAGTTGTTTATCACCAATATTAAGCAGGTCACTATTAGTGCACATCCATGTCCAGGTTAGGTTGTCTCCATGTGTGTCATTTTTTTTATCTCTTCAATACAACTCCACCTATTACCAACTGGTAAGCATTGTATTCATTACAATGGTTTTGCTTTGTTTTGCTCAGTTTTGAGGACAATTACAATTTACAATTACAGTTTAATTAGTCTGGGTTAAATATTTGGTTTGTTTTGGCGAGTTCAGCTGCTCTGAAAACTACAGCTGCACAGAAAACTCTCCAGCCAGCCATCAAACTGGACCTATGAGGGTCTAAGACTATGATCAGCTGGGATGCTTTGCAGGCACCACAGTCTGTTTGAGGATGACAATGAAGTGCCAACAGGTGTTAGTCTCCTCTCTGAGCTAAACAGAGCAAAGCGAAAGATTTATGAAGTAGGATACAGTTAAAGCAGAAGGTGATGCCTAGGCTGATGTGCTAACAAGACTTTCAAAAGTGCCAGGATGCATCCTCTGAAGGCTGACTGGCCAGAATCCTACTCCTTGCTACGGCTGATGTAACAAAGCAAGTGTCACACAACTCCGGCACGTGGTGGTGTGGAGCCGGGTTACCCGAGGTGTGGTGCTGAACTGCTGCGGTGCTTCAGCACATGCACTGTTTCCTCAATGTGTGCTGTAGCGCTCAAACAGGAAGCTGGGCTGGCTCACCTGTACACTGACAGGGTCTCCTTCATAGGACGGAGGTGGAGGGAAGGCCCCAGGGGGTGATGAGAGACCACTCAGCTCATCAGAGGGTGGGGGTGGAGGAGGGTATTCACCTGCACAAAAAACATCAAACAAAAGGGATTCTTAATGGTGCTGCTAGTGAATTCCTGGCAGAGACAGCATAGCAGGCGGCCTTACACCCTGCAAGAGGTTTGACCATGCTTGAGCAGACTGCAATAAGTGATTTTACAACAACATACGAGATGCAAAAAAATGAAATCCCTGGAAAACAACAAAATATTTCCAAATATGAATGTAAGACATATGGTACCACTGCATCATGGTTGAAGTCAATCAGCACTGGTCAGGGTCTAGACCCCACATGTCATGGAAATTATGTATGCATGATAAGCGGTACACAATATTCAGGTATTATCAATATGATGTTCATGTATCTATTCATTATGGACTTTGTCATTTCTCAGTGCATCTGAGAACAGTGTAATATGCATCTCAACACATTTATGGAAAGATCTGAGAAAAGAGTGGATAAGACTTCATCTCTGTACAATATGTTTGTGAGGGGACAGGGATCACACTATCAGATGCAGATTAGCACAAAAAAACTGCAGTTTGGTTAACTAAAATGTAATCTGAAGTAGCCAGGTCTGTCATGAAATTGAAAATGTATGTTTAGTTTTAAGAAAGGGTTTATGGATGATTTTGGATGAGAAATGAATTTAAAGATGGGGTATTTGTCCAGGCCAGGAATCAGGCAACAAGACAGATTTTGGAGTTACAAACTCCACGCTAATCCCAAAGGATTGAGCCAAACCACATGTTTCAGACAGGGCAAGGAGTCACCCGCCAAATTGGATTTCCATTTGACTTCGATCTGCAGATGAGCTGAGATTAAATAATTTGTCCGTGTTCTCCTAAGCACCAAACCAGACATGAGCTTTGCAAATTAAAGACTTTTATGAGACGTAATGGGAATTTGCTGCGATGTTAAGACTTTGATGATTCTTGTTGAAAAATTCCATTTGCTTTTTGCTTTTATCTGTTTTCATTAAAATGTAATTGATGTCATCAATGTAGTTTATCTGCATCTGCTGATCATATTTATTAGGGAGGGTGTTGAGATTTAAAAAAAAAAAACAACTGGCACAGTAGTATTACTATGGACGGGGACAAACTTCTGCCCAGTGCAATGCAATTGTGAGCATGACACTTAATAGTTCCCCAGGGTGCACAAGAGCCACACGTGACTTGTTTATGTTATCACCTTGATCTCTAAAACCCTTTAAAGTAGCACTACATTGAAACAAAATCTAAACTAAATAAATAAATACATCTAAATAAATTTATATCTACACTGAACAGAATAAAATTCTCATCTACGCTGTTGGCTGCCTCTCTTCTCCTCCCGCCGCTTCAACAGAACTCACTTGTAAGTGGTGGCTTACATAAAATTAATACATTAAGTTTCATGTACAGCTCTCCCCGGCATCAAAGTTGTTTTGGATTTCTTATTTTAGGACACACGAAAGTCATGAATATTTCAAAGACACATGATTAATTGATAGGGTCTTATGTGAAGCCAAGTGATGTGGGGATAGGGAGCAGGGTCATGACGCATCTCCATTTGTGATATCTGCCCTTTCTGAGACATGGTCCCCTGCCACAGTTATAGGTAAAGAAAGGAGCATAGTCAGCTTGGCCACAATGCAAATGCATAAGATTTGTGAGCTGTGCTTGTATAACATGAGTAGAGGAAACGCTTGTGCAGCTGTGATTTTGACAGCTCCCTGCAAATTAGCAATAAGCACAGACCTACTCACTCACTGGCCAAAACCTCACCTCTAGTAATTCTAAATAGTTCTAATCAGTTTCCCTTCCAGGTCAAAGAAGGTCAGGGATTAAGTTTGAAAAGCTCTTCTCTATGAACAACATAGATGCTACCTCAACTGTCAGTGCTGCAGCAACGTAGCTGGTTGTTTGTTTTTCCCTGCCATTTGCTTTCGTGTTTGTTTTTCTCCCTTGCCTGCCCCGCCCCTTGTTTCCCTGCCCGATTGCTCATCTGCTTCACCTGCCCGCTTGTTCACCTGTATCTCGTTTTCTCGTTAGCGTGTTCCCTTTATATTCCCGTCTGTTTCTTAGCCCTTTGCCAGTTCGTCTCAGTTTATCTGTTTCGTTACCAGCGTTTATCTCTGTCTTGTTATTCTGCCTGCCCGTTTTGATCTTGCCTGTTTTTTCTCGACCTCGTCTTTGGATTTCGTCTTTGTACCTTTTGCTGTGTCTACCTGGTTTTTTGATATCGCCTGTTTTTCGACTCTGTCTTCTGGATTTCCCTTTTTTGGCATTAAAACCATCGGTTGCCATTCTCCGCTGTCTGTGCCTGAGTCCCTGCCTGAGCCCCCTGTTGACATCAACATAAGACAATTTCATTTGTTTTTCAAACCTACTCATCCAAGCTCCTGGTTCAGACCCTTGTAGTATCCCATCAGGACTGCAGCAACCCTCTGTTGGCCAGCCTCATGGCCTGTACCACAGTTTCAAGTATTTCAATTCTTTGCTCTTGTACTGGTCTTCAGCCTCCCAAAATATGCCTCACTAGCTTCCGATTGCTGCTAACATCAAATGCAACACAGTGGTGTTCGCCTGCTGGCAGCGAAGGGCATGTCTCCTTTCTACATTCAATTCATCTTGAGACCCTGCACAAGCACCAGGTTATCTAGCAGATCCTTCCCTCTGTAGTCACAAATCCCAGTGGTGGAGTAAACTCCCTGCAACCAGCAGAACTGCAGATTTGCTCTCCATCCTCTAATGGCTATTAAAAAAACTGCTCAAACATCACCATGGTTACCAAAAGTATATGTTCTACCCCTAGCAGCCGCTAACTGATCAGTCCAACCCCCAAGTGAAATCTGACATGCAGAAATGTGTCCCTCACAGATCACAGGAGTCTGATGCAAGGTACATGGTGCACTCTCACACACAAACATACAGTATATATAGGATTAGTATAGTATGGTAATATGTAACAACATTATTATTTACTGTTTGTAATAATAATAATAATAATAATAATAATAATATCACCTGCATCAGCTCTGTTACAGACTTTATTCTGGCAGCTCCTTTTAAAGGGAGGCCAGAAGGAAAGGATGGCCTGCTCACATTAGGCTACATGAAGGCCCGCAAATTGCAAAACATGGCAAATAGGTGGGTATGCAGCACTTCTATGCATTTTACATGGAAAATAAAATGCAGCAGGTTGCTTGAAAGGGATTTTCCAAGGGTCTGAAGAATGCCAACACATTAGGGATGTGCATCTCCATCACTGTGGTGATGCGATACACATCTTGATGCATTGCCAATGATCCGATACATTAAAGATAGATATGAAGCAACTACTAATGCGATACGATACGATTCACCCCTATTGCGATGCAGTGAGATTCGACATGCGATGCAAAGGAATATGATGCTATGCAATTCAATATGGTACAGATAGTTTGATTTTATTTCTTTGGTTCCTCTTAGACAGCAAATCATAAATTAACTAAAATAGTGCCATTTTTACTTCACATATTTGTTTCTCTAGTACTGCAACTCAGTAAGCATCTCATTTATGCTGTTTCTTTTCTTTATAGCGGCACGGCATATTTTGCAAATTGCATGCCTCTTGTCAAATTGTCTGTCTCTCTTGAAAAATCTGAAGTGTCGCCAAACATTTAATTTGTAGCAATTCAGTGGAATTGATAATCTGTGACTCGCCCGGACTAGCCTCCAACTCGTGCGAGACTTAGCTGAGAGACTTGACTAGAACTGGCCACTGAGAGCAGTGGAGATGAGAGAGCGCACTTGAGAAACAGTTTAGAGAGGAGGAATCAATCTAAATATAAAATAATGGGTCACATTTCTAAATAATAAAGGCAAAGGGCCTCTACTAATAATTATATATAAATAAATCGGATTTTACTGATGCAAAGGTGTTAGAAACGAGGCATCTAACATTGTATCCGGTGCACACTTTTTTGATCGGGGCAATCGCATCGTGAAGTTTATGCCGGTGCACCGATGCGGTGAATCTTACCATCCCTAGCATCTACACAGAGGGTGTTGCCTGTGTAACAAAGGAGGGTTGCATGTATATAGTGAATCAAATAATGTCAGTGTGTAAAGAATTCCTGGCACTATTCACTATATACATATTCTGTATGTAAACCATCCCTACAACACATGGGTTCTTCCCCACATGACCAGCATTCATTTGCCTCATCGGTAAGTTGGAAAACTATCTTTCATGTTCCCTGCTACTGCACAACGATAATATGCAGCAGGTGTGTCACTAATTACTTTTAGATGCTCCAAATAAACATGATGAAATTCTCTTCCCTCTCACTGTTCTTTTATATGCACTGTTCTTTAACATTTTCCCAAGCAAAAATGTGTTTTCAAATCTACAAATTTGTTACGTACAGTCGTTCACATTTACCTAGTATATGTGATCTTTCCCTGTTAAAAAGTCTCTTTCTTCAGTATACCCTGTTACAGTTGATCACTACCAAAAAATGTCTCTAAACCACTACTCAATCTAAAGCTAAAGTGATGACACTGATGCCATTCTGTGGACCCCAAAATGGCTAAATGTGGATACATAAGACCTTATCGATCTTCATATACAATGTCATACACAATTTTCCAAACCAAGAATGATGAAATTTGCAATATGCAAAAATTGAACATAAGTGCAGACCAACTACCAACTGAAGACAGTGTAAACAATAATCACCATGCTATCATAACTACAGTGGCATTTTACAAGTCTAATCAATGCTGGGTACAAAGTACTGCATTTGTGTTCAATTTCTTCATAAACTTTATTAATGCTTTTGCTAAAAGCACATCTGCCTCTACAGATAAAAAGAAAAACTATCACAGCCCTCTGCACCTATGGACGTATTTTCTTTTAAATAACTAACTTACATCTCATTCCACAAGTGGGAGAAGAAAGGTATTAAATAAGATATCTAGAATAGAATGATCTTTATTGTCATTATACTCAGGTACAATGAAATTTCACATGGCTTCTCCTGATGTAGTTAAAAAAAGATAAAACAAATAAATAAAACAAATAAATAAAAGCAGAAGCCAGAAAGACAGCAGACAGCAGTGACAGCAGCAAGGCACAAATTATAAATTATATTTACACATTCAGTCCTTAATGTGTTTGTGTGTGTTTCACAGTTCTGATGTGTGTGTGTGTGTGTGTGTGTGTGTGTGTGTGTGCGCACTCACAGTTCCTGTATTCTGTTCTGCGGTTGGGCAGGGAGGGGTGTGATGGAGGCCACAGCTCTGGGAAAGAAGCTGTTCCTCAGTCTATTGGTGCGGGATCTTATTGTCTTGAACCGCTTGCTGGATGGCAGCGGTTCGAACAGGGAGTGGCCAGGGTATGTGGTGTCCCTGGTGATGCTGCTCGCTTTCTTTCTCATTCGACTGGCGTAGATGGTGTCCAGTTTTGGGAGCTAATGCGCTGGGCCACCTTCACCACGTGATGCAGGTCCTTTCGCTCAGCGACTGTGCAGCTGGCGTACCACACAGTGACGCAGTTAGTCACGATGCTCTCGACGGTGCTGCTGCAGTTTCTGTGGGAGCTGGGCCTGTTTCAGCTTCCTGAGGAAGAAGAGCCTTTGTTGGGCCTTTTTGACTTACTTTTAAGTTGTCAAGGAGACCACAGTAGTCACTATGAGCAAATCCATGTCGTCATCACGATTCAAGCGCTTCAACCAGCTTTGCTATAGTTCCATATTATTCACAGCCAATGCTGGTTAAACACCGCAATAGTTCAATAACTTGTATGAATCTCCTCTGGAGAGCTGCCGTCTCCGGGGTTTCCACTGAAACTAAAGCTTAAATTAGATTTGTGGTTCTTCTAAGGGGACTTGTCTGCTGCACACATCATTCTACCTGCTCTTCTGAAGATTTCATAGAGATGAATAGCAATGAAGTCAAACCTCACTTCTGTTGACTTATTTAAGAGTATCTCTAGCTGTATGCCAGAGCCCAAAAAGTTCAGCATAACTGAGCATATCTTTTGGAGACAATTTTATGGAAGCTCTGTCTTCCTTTCATAGCATAGAAATATGAGTATAAAAACAAATTGGCGTGTTAAAAGTAGAAAGTGTGGTAAAACTAGAGAACTGTTTAGTTCATCTTAAAAATAAAGCATGTTTGAGGGCAAAACTGGGATCAGACTACGGCTGTCAACTGATATAGGGAGGGACATTTGAGTCACTGTTAATAAGAAAGAGCTGAAGCAGGTACTTCATGGTATCGTTGCCATCAATACCCTTATCTGTGACCCCACTGTATATGTAAGTGTAATGTAAATTTTTGGTTCTGAAGGAGGAACTTTCTCCCACTGTGAATTAATACGAACTTTAAGTAAAAAAAAAAAAAAATTGTTCTACATTTTTAAATTAGGTTAGTCAGCAAAAATGACCTACAGCACTATATATGTCCCGTATAAAAAATTTATTGAGTGCTTCATTAAATGTCCTATTATTTCATAAAACAAGTAAAATATGCTCGTTCGTGATATTTCACTTGCAAAGATAATTAAGCATTTAGACTAATTTCTGCATTCTTCCCATAATTCTAATTGTAACCACACCAATAAAATGACCATCCTAAGAGCCATTTTTAGCAGGGCAAAAGGTACTGGAGGTACTGGGGGCTGGACAGGAGCTGTCTTATTCCCTGAGATACCACAATAAGAAACTCTGCTTGGCTAATCTGTCATGTGTTCCACCACAGCACTTCCTGAGGTTGTTGGGTTTGAGCAGCGTCAGTGGCTCTGGCAGCTCAGCAGCAAAGGAAGCGGCCCCTGTGCCGTGCATGAAGCCAGCTCCATTTGCGCTCACAGAGAGACCGGGCCACTGCATGAGCCATAATGAGAGAAGCAGTGGGGACACCAGTTTAGTGCAACAACATCTCCTCTCTTTATTGAGCATAATTATTCTCAAGTAAGTGCTTTGTGAATGAGGAATTCTAATCGGTAATTAAAGTCATTTGAAAAACCACGAGAGGTGTAATTGGTTATCAGGAACAAGTGTGTTTACACACGAGAGTGGCAAATTAATGCCCCTGAGCTGACAAAGGGACAGAACAGGATTCAGTCACGTATTAGCATGGAGATTTAAATATTTTTTGAATAATTAGAACTTTTATATACACATTCTTGGTATCAAACCAACAATTTAACAAAAGACTGCTTTTGTGCATTCCACTTAAGAAACAAGAGTGTGTGCCACTTGTGGGATGAAAAGACACTTGTGTTCAACTAACCCATAATGGGGTTGTGTAACAAACCCCTAATGATTTGCAGCAACTGACCTGCAATTTAGATAATCTTTCAAGTAGCTATTTTGAAAGTAACCTTTTTCATTGCCTGCGAAGTGTGTGCTTATGGGAACTGTAACCGCTCGGAGGATTGATTAAAGAAAAGAAGATGAACCAAAGGATACCATGTGCTAATGCTTGCAAAAGCATGTTGGAGGAGCAGTTGCCAGGACACAAAAGTTGAGTTTTCATCTAAAATAGCAGCTATCATTAATACAATGTTTTTTATGCATGCAGGCTCTGAGTTACAAGATAGTCTTTTCTGTGAATCAAGAGGATACAGTGAAAACCAGTGTCTCCCTTTGCCTGAATTAAGCCTGGGAGAACTGCATGTTTTAGGGTAATGCTATCCTAAACCTATTCTCGTTCTGTAAACCAATCTGCACATGCAGCATAAGTGTAGTATTTAGAGGTGCATCAGACATACCTGTTCAACTATGGATATAGTGCAGTACCATGATACAGGATGAATGACATGCGATCATCTATGTTGCATAAGCACATAGCTCCAGTATTTTCCCCACGTAACCTATGGACCAATGGAAAGGAGCAATTCTGTCTACATAACCTGAACAACAGGACATTTCTACATGCTGCACTGATCAGGTCTGCTCATCTCTAATGAGAAAGTTGGAGGGACAGCTATCCTTCTGGCTGTTTAATGAAGCAGAGTTATCAAACATGTGAAGCAGAAACGAAGAAGGTCCAACTGTGCTGACTGAAGAAAAGACAAAGGCAAAACATCTGTCTTGAGTCTCACAGCTGCAAGAACTTCCACATTTTGTTTGTTTGTTTGGCTGGTTGGGTGTGTGGGTGATTGATCTTTCCCTCTGGACTTGATTTATCGCTAAAAACTTGAGGAGTTTCTGCGCACCGACATTACACAAACCACAGTAAACAAAAATAACTACCAGGCTTGTGTGACAGCAGGGGTCCAAACGGTAGTAGTGAATCACACTCCACTGCTTCATGCCGAGTCTGGGAACTGTCGTCTGAGGTCCAGGACATGTGTTTAGAGAACCTGATACCTGTCTGCTGCGCAGCATGTTTGACCTAAATTGCACAAAGTAAAGTCAATGAAAACTTGATTTCCTTTTTCCCTACATATAAATCTGTAATCTGAACAGACAATTTGCACTTTTAAGTAATCCACAGATTACATGGCAGTAAAATAAAACAGAGTGTAAGGATATTTAGCAGACATTTCATTTAAAAAATGCACTCAATGGTATCCACTAATCCTTCCCAGCAAAAAGGACAGCATTTTTTAATGACCATATTGACATTTTACAATTTTATCTCCCATAGAGTATGATCCAAATACAGTGTAGTAAAAAGGTTCAAAACACATTGTTTTTTCATAATTACACAGATTTTTTTACAGTTTTTCACCAGAATAGAGTGGCTGAGCCCTTCTCTTAATTAGCTGTGAAATATGAGAATGATTTATTATTTCATTTGGCTGGAGATTGCAGTGATGGATTTGAGGTCTTTAAAGATATAATTTTGTAAGTGTACAGGAACAGACCAAATTGGCTTCTGTGGGTTTAGCAGAATTCCTGTGGGATGGGAAATTGAGTTTAAGATTAAACAGAATAAAAGAGGGATTATACTATTGCATTGAACCAATGAAATAAATACAGTAAAAATTTCACAGCTTCAGAAGAAATTCCACCTTGCAATTTCTGAGATATCTATAGTATTCCACTGCACAGTTCTTAAAGAATTTAAAGTCATCTCCACAAAACATGCCAAAATCAAGTTTCATGTTTTCTGATGAAGGAAAAAAAAACCCTTCATCCAAAATAAGTACTGCCAGAGACCTTGTAAAAGAAAATGATTGTGACTGCAAATAACTGTTCATAACCACAGAAAACTGGCACAGAGCACAATGTTTGGTATATTGCTTTTGTTCCTGGTTCATTATAGTTCTTGATTTATGTCCATATGGTGCCAACCTGGGTGCTTGCCAGTCAAAGCCATGACTGCCTGCTGAACACACAGGCATCCCAGGGCCATGGATCTACACTGCCTCGGGTGTCTTTGCCATTGGGCAAATGCGAAAACAAAAACAGTGTCCATCGGGAGGGACTGAAGACTTTCACACGGCAGTGGGCCAGCATTCGACCACTAGTGCGGCACGGTCCAGTAGCCAAAAATAAAACAGAGGAACGTAGCTCCCCATGTCACTGTGGCCTCCGTGAGGCTGTCGTGAGTGAGGAGGCGAAGGGAGGCTTGTGCGACTCATTTAGAGCGTGATGACCATTGAGCGGGTTTGTGAGTGGGCCTCAAGTTCACCAGAGGACAAGTCCAGCTGGGCTGAGGCACCACAGGCATGATGTCACTGCTCATTTCTGTTACCACTTTGCTTCATTCATGTATTTATTTATTTATTTCTGCCCATACAGACCATTTAGCCTCAGTTTGTGCATGTACAAAGAGACACAGAAGAATAAAACAGCTGCATTTATTTTATTCTACAGACTACTGCAACTGCTGCAAAAGAGAAAACACAATGCACACAGCAACCAGAACTTCTACTACTGTTAATAAAGGTACTTAATACAAGCAATGTATAAAAATGAGCAAAATTTCCATGACTAATTTTTTATTAAGGGAGAGTCTGACATAACAACTGGAAGACTCAGTTGGCTGTTGGGTAATCAAGCTGGGAGAAAATAGAAGGGCTTCATGTCTTATTAATAGTAGTTTAATTTCTGTTCCTGACCTCTTGAAATGAAAAGTGACAGGTAGTGGTGGAGATTTTTGGAACATTATACTTTGTGTGCATTTTGATGTTTGAATGGAACTCATCTGTCCTGTGCCATATTTGACAAGTACTCCATATGAAGAATAATTTTGGCATCTTTAAAATAGTAAACACTGTTTAATGCAAAATTACAAAACTGCATAAAAACAGGGCTTTTGGGGGGCAGAAATGGATGGTGTTTCAGCTTTTTGCTGCTTTGAATTACTTACTGGGTCATGTCTGACTACGTAATACAGTAATCTCTTGGTTACTTCATTTAGGCAACTTCACACAATGTTATACCTCCTTAGATAGAAAAACCGTCTGCAGACTGACCCTGTTTTAAGACTTAAATCTGACTGTGCAGCACATTTTGAATTGATGTCACTAGTGGTTTTACTGGCATTGTCAAGCATTCAGTGCCCTAGGCACTTACTAAATAGTATTGAGACATTTCTTTGCAAAACAAAGAACAACAGATGATGGTTCCCTGATTAAGAGAACATTACCAATTTGTTGAAAAGGTCCCTTTTAATTATATAGGATTATTCTTCACTATATAGTTTTAAATTTTCACATGTCTAAGATTACCCCAAGATAAACGAACATGGAAGATAGAGACAGATTCATTTCGTAAGAGATGCTGTATTTTATAATTACAGGCAAATGATTACAAGCAAGTTGAAAGAATATCAAACTATTTATGCTGTTTGTAAGGCTAAGTGACTCTTTAGAAATGAATTCTAAAGCACAGATTCAAAGATTAGTTGAAGATGGTACAAACTGATGAGAGAGAAACGAAATTAAAAGCATGCTATTTTTATATACAATACATATTTACAAGGGAGATGACTAAAGATATCTGAAGATACGTATGACATATCTGATGAACTGCTGTGAGATATTTGGTTTTGCTTATGTATAAACTGTATGAATACGATGAATTGAATTTATGTGCCAGTGTTAAAATTCCATAGACAGGACTGATCCTGTGTCAGTATATATCTCACACAGACTGCATCTTAGAACACACACAGCCCAGATAAAGAGCCTGACTGCTAGTCTAACACAGTCTGAAGGTGACAGTGTCTTGGTTTGAGTGTGGAACTGAATATTTCTGAACATACTGAATACAAACCGTATCACTACCAGTGGGTGTTGTTATTTGTTATCTCAAGGTGGCTTGTTACTGCATGTGAACAGGCCACATGTACTCTCAATGTCCTTGACAGACCTTTCATAAAATCTATATCCCCTCAGGCAGTTACCATGGAAATCCTAAGCAGTGAACATTGGTATTAATTGCAAACTTAAGTAAGTGCCTTTATATTATCTGCATTTCTGACAACCCCCTCAGCAAGGGCAATGCACATCCTACTGATAGCATGTCCTGCTGACAGCTGAAGGATAATCAGTTTTGTCTGAAACTCTTTGAATCAAAGGAGATCCACAGACACCTGATGCCACAGCTGCAAAACTCCACTCTGCGTAATTCTATGGCTGTAATTTCACAGTTACTGTAAAGCAAAAATCAATGAGTTTCTCAAATTAACCACACAGTGAAGCAAAACTGTATCAGGATGTGCATTCAAAGTCCATTCTCCCATTCTGTCCAGAATTGCGTTTCACTGAGTGTGGAAGCACTCTTCCCCATGAATCCTCACTGTGCTGTAAAAATATGGAAGTGTCATTTAAGACAGAGTGGCTAGATTGTCAGGGTAATTCCTAAGACATACATTCAGTTTTAGATTTTTTTCTGTGTATCATGTATCTTTTCTCCATTTCTGTTCCATCAACAAACACAAAGGTCACAAAAGTCACAGTGATTCCTTCAGAGTAAAATCTCACTGACTTGTAGGATTAAAATTCTGTTGAGAAACAAACATTCTTCAGCCTGGATTAGCAGTTGTCTGCGTTTCACTTCAGTCAAATCTGATGGATTTGTATGTTTGGTGACTAATCTGAAGTGCTTCACTTCATTGCTTCACTTTTCTCATCAATGACGTATCTTTTTTTGGGCTGTGAAGGTAAAACAAGGTTAGAATTTTGATTTTAAGGTTATGAATTACAGCATTTCCTCTTTCCTGCTCTTCAAAGAGATCTTTTCTCTACAGTTTGTTTACAATATGATTGTGGCAAAATGGTCAATGATCATGTTGGGTCTTGGAGCCACAGTTATACAATGATGTGACTTTATCTGTGGATACACTTTTATATATGAAGTAACAGACATTTAGTGATAAATCCCTGCCTCTCAAATGTGCTGAAATCAAACAGAGAGGGATTTTGGCAGTTCCCCGAAGTGAGCAACATCAGTGCAGGGGAAAGCCAAGTTTGTGGCACACAGGTTTCATTTTAATGGTTCATTTTCATTCGACTGTGCTAGGTAAGTTTGTGCTATAACTGCCAGCCCTGCACTCACATACTCAGATGAGCTATCCATCTATTCTAAGGTCCGCAATGGATCTCCTCTGACCAAGTCCGACTGAGAAGGTTGACCTTTGTCCTCAGTCATGGTGTTCGACACATTGATTCCAGCTACCATTTTACATAGACATCAAAATTCTCCAACTGTCACGAAACAAGGCTAAATATACTCAACGGTGCTGATCAGCGGAGACAGCTGCAGAGTTAACCGGGGACATTCACATGAGGAATCTCTGAAGAGTCCAATGAGTTCTGCTTGGCAGATCATTACTGCACACTGAAAAAGAGAGGGCCAGGAAGGGGCAGAGATCCCTGCAGTCTTCTCAACCTGATGAGCTTCTTTCCTGTTTTTGTTTTTTTGGTGCAATTTATTAATTTTTTTTGGAAATGCTTGGCAGGAAAATCTTTAAAAGCTGCTGGCATCTTGTAACATATGCAGCAAAAGATGTACAAACAAGCATCTCCAACCTTTGGATGCAATCAGAAGCTTATTTGCAAAGGCACTGCACACTTTTAGGATCTTCTTGGGAGTCATTATAGTTGCTGAGATGGGTTTGGATCTTGGAACTGCACACTGCACGAAGTGTTCTCTGCTCTCTGGCAGCACATATTATTGTCATTAATTTGTCGTGCATGACCTTCTTCTTCCCGTATCAAATCTCCTTAAATCCATGAGATGCTGAACCTAAAATTATGGGTAACGTGCCCCAAGGCTCCAGTCTCAGACTTTCATTTCCACCTCCTCATGCTGTGCCGATAATCTTGGCAGTTTAGGGTTGGTGCCATAGCCAAGGGTCCTGGAGAAATCAGACAGAGGGATTCCTATGCCATCCCCTCGCCCCAGTTACCCTGCACCACATTGCCCAGAAAAAAATCGAGCAACCAATCTGTCCCTGTCCCCATTCCTCACAGACAGAACCTGTGCAATATAATGGAGGACCCAGGCACTCTGCCAGGCTACGTTGTACTGAAGCTGGGCCCCTAATTTGCATTAATGCTAATCCTTCATGTTTCAGACGGCCCCCATGAGAAGTTTAAAAGAGCAGACAATAAAGAAGAGAAAACAAAGACAATCTCCACGTTGAGCGTGACTATCCTCTGATGAGGATGGGAGACACTGACATGGAAATCCTGTCTGCGGAGTGCTTTGTTTCTTCTACTTTTCACTGGTTCTGCTGTGTGCTCCAGTGGCATGACCTCCTTAAAGAGCATGCCCTGATTGTGGACCCTGTACAGTTAATCACTCACAATCTGGCACAAGTATTTCAGCTTGTCCTGTCTTTTAGTACTTATCCAGATTTTGTTTATTTGTTTACTTATCTATAGCTGACTTCAGTTTGATCTTTACATTACCAAAGTCTTAGTGCTTCTCTTCCTCTCTAATGATTCTTCAGTTCATACCTCATTGAAGGCCTTCAATTTCCTTCTAACAGCCCAGACTTGTTCCTTTTAATTAAAGTGATCTTGTTTTTCATGGAAATATATGAAATTGCATGCATGCTGATCAGGTGTGTATATATAGAATTAGGGTTGGGATGACAGTAACAAAAAGTAACATAAAATTAAAACAGTTCCTCATGGTTGAGCTTGCAGGTTAAATACAGAAAGCTGCGTCTAGAATATTACATTTGATCTATTTCATTGAGGCCACTAACTTTTCCTCCCTTTGCAAAAAGCCAATGTCTCACTTGTAAGTCGCTTTGGATAAAAGTGTCTGCCAAATGAATAAATGTAATGTAAATGTAAATGTATTTCTGCTATAGTGCTGCAGTCATTACATATCAATACAAATTAAAAATCAAAGGAAATTGAGACACGTCAGATTTATTATGCACTAGGTTCTCCTTAATAAGTACTGGAATTTCTTCAAAAGAAGGTGGACCTTCTCTACGACAGCCTTTCAGAGCTTGTGCCAACAGTCTATGTGTGACAGCAAAATCTATAACACCTTTTAATTACACCTTCCCAGATACAGATTATATGGGAAGTAAAAACTGATGGCTGAAATCTTTGTTTAATCTAAGCATATCCTTATCAATTAATTTGTCTTTTTTTAATGTATTGTCATTTCTTTTTAATGATTTTTTTAAAAATTATCATTATTTATATATTATTTATATATTTATTAAATATTAAATGTGTTTTAATTGCATTCTTTTATTTTTATTTTTTTATATATATTTTTCATGTATAAAATTCAAACAGCAAATTTTTATATCTATTTTCATATTATACCTTAAATTACCCATTTATTTGTATCTATCAATGATCAGTGTAATAGTTTCAGCTATATATTTTAAAGAACAAGCAGGATAAGCAGAAAAAAACAGATGCATTGGTTTACCCACTACAAATCATGCAGGACAATGCAATTTTTTATTCCCCCCTCAAAGTTTTGAAGTGGCCACCACAATCTTTCTCTTCTAATCCTCTTAATAATGCAAAGACAATGGAGAATTATGAGAGATAAAACGACAATGATGTGCTGGATTAAATGACCTAAAATTAGTTTTCGGATTACAGTGGTCATGTAATCATGAAAGAAACCTCAAGAGGGGCCCTGTGTTGAGCAGTCCAATTTAACTTGGCTCACAAACAAAATTCTTGTACAGTAAATAAATAGAGATCAGTGCTATTTGCAGACCCACTGGGCTCGCCGATTCCTGTTGCAGAGGAAATGAAAATGCGGACCCCCTGCACTGAAAAGGTGAGGATCACACACCGTGTGCACCCCTGGCCTTGGCATGCCCCTCCCACTGAGATAACTGTATCAACAGAGCCAGTTACTAGTGTGAAAATGCATAGGGCATCTGAGAGGGTATTACCGGCCATCTCATTTTCATGCTTCTCCTCACGTACAGCTCCACCGTGTAAACATGACATTTCAGCCATTTTTTCTTTTTCATATATCTTTCCAGGAATTCCTCTAGTAAACACTTGTTCTGTAGGATCGATATACCCTCTATGAGGCATACAGGTAAGAGCCTGACAAACAGAACTTGTGAGTCCGAAGCCTCCCATTCATCTTTTTGAAAAGACCTGTGCTTGTGACAACACTGCCAACTTTTGCTAGCCGTGCTGACAGAAAGCAGGTTGTATGGAATCAGCCAGGAGTCTGAAGCAGGTGTTTATGATTGAGTACATAACCTCCTACATCCTGTTGCCACAGCCAGACTTCACTGCCTGGCTCACAAGATTCTCACCACACTATAAATACCCTCAGAAAACACACAGACACGCAACTCCTTACAACAAATAGCACTCCGCGTCCAGCATACTTAAACCCTGACAGGTTTGCATTTGGCATTTCAACAATTGTGCCTTAATTTGATCTCATTATTGGAGACAACATGCACAGTGATCTGCTTATAACAGTTTCTTGGAGAGAAGCTGATAGCACAGAAGTAGATGCACTGTTTTCGATGTAATCACATAAACAAGAACAGATGCGTACTTTCAGGCAGGTCATTCAAAATGTCAGACGCACCAGCATGGGCTGATTCCTGTCTGCAGCCCCTGAGCAGTGCCAAGAGATGGATGCTTTGCATTCCTGCTTTTTCTCCAGCCATGTTAAGCTTTTATTTAACAGTGCCTCTGAGATACTTCCATGAGGAATTTATTAGTTTCCCTGTCATATGCCAAAAATGTACAGACCCACAATAAAAGCACTAGGATTGTTTTGTAATTTCACAGGAAAGTGGGTGGGAATATCACTAGATAGCTGAGAGTGCTGAGAGATCTCCTGCTTCGAATTACCCCAGCCACAGTGCATCTGGGTGGAGGGAAATTTTGAGTGCTGCATGTGACTCAAACCACATGTCCCCTGGGGCTTGAGTTTTCAAACTCTGCTTATTTGAAAAAAAAAAAGGATTCACATTTGCTCCACTTTTCATAACCTTTTCCGATGTTATTGAACAACTGGGCCCTCTGGAGAACCCTGATGCTTTCTCCAGTGGCGCTTGTGATATCGCGTTGAGCCACATGCCAAAGAAAAAGACCCTGATGCACAAAAAAGTGCATTGCACCCTCTGACACTTTATCAGCCCTCAGCTGGGGCCTCGTACAGATGTTATTTTTTTCTGGTCACATGACTATTGGCAGATGAACCGCCCCCTTGTCCTCCTCTCACAGCTGAACCTGCTGTGATGCACTTGAGGGAGAGGAGCTCTGATAACGCAGCTGCTGGGCCTGGGTGGGGAAAAGCACTGCACGAAATTTGCTCTTGCACTGTGACTTTCAGTATCAACTCCTTCACATAACCAACCTGAAACACTGCATAATAACATTAAATCGTGACATAAATTTCCCTGACAAGAGGCCAGTGCTGGAAAATATCTGATGCATTAGTTGATGCTCCTTGACACTGACCACAAAATACGTACTAATATTTTTGTTGCAATAGGGCATCTTGAAGGAAACTTATTTTTTCTGTTATAATTAATAACTTTTAGGGGTTATGGGGTTAAGGTTTCTGGTAATACTTTTCTGACTTTGTTGTTAATAGTCACTTATAATAAAATGTGCTTGCCAGAAGCAACAAAAGCTAAAAATGGTCTTCTGTCAAGAATGGTGTTGAGAGAGGGGTAACTGGAGCAACATTCAGCATCCAATAAATTATGAAATCAAAGACAAAAATGAAAATAGACAATTAAAAAAGGGCCGTGCTCTCACAAGATCTGTGTCAGGCAACTGGTGGTAAGTGCCTGAAATACAGCAGATCGAGGGCAGACGTAGTTGATATAAAACAATTCACAGGGGACCTAAAAAAAACTGGTAGAGCAATGACAGCTGCCAGCCAGTCATCAGCCCCCCATTACTTTGGTCAACCTGAAAAAAAGGGTAAACAAGCCATTCAAAAAGTATTAAGTCCATTACAAATTTATTCACAAATCATATATGACATATATGACCATACAGAAGATTCAAAATGAAGCTATCTACTAGTCCAGAATGCACAAAATGTATGGAGAAATCTGTAGGAACTTATATGTATGTATTCTGGGAATGTCCAGAGGTGTCCCAGTTTTGGTCTCAGGTATCGTTATTCTTAGAACCGGTTCTAGGATTCCCAGTTCCAAAATGTATCACATTATACTTGTTTAACGATGACTCTGCCTTAGATCTTAGACTTATACACAAAAAACTAATTTTTGCAGGGTTGACTGCAGCAAAAAAGACTATTCTACACTCATGGTTCACTCCAGCGGCCCCATCATTACAAGAATGGATAGGCTACTACCAAAACATTGCCAGTATAGAGAGGTCCTTGGCAGTACTAAATAAGGCTCAAGCCTCTACAATCAGTGCATGGGGTGCACTCATAATATCTTTAACTAACCTCCCAATCTCAAACCATATGGTGGTACACTAATAATGTAAATCTTCATACGTTCAATTGTGTTGGAATAAGTATGTGTATGTATATTATATATTATGGTATATCATACATATATATTATACACATATTATAATATATATCATACATATATTAAGTATATTAATGTATAATATAAGTATTATGTATATTAACATATATTCCATGTGCATTCCATATGCCCCCCCCCTCTTTTTTCTTTCTTTTTAACTCTTTCTTTGTTTCTGGTAATTTATTACATTACAAAGATGTCTAAGATAAGACAGATAAGGCTCTGGCTATGTACATAGTTGTAGTTATGAGACCTTGACATGTTATGTGAGTGATTTTCTTAATAAAAAGTTGATCACAAAAAAAATATATTAAGCCAAGGTTATGACATATTTGGGAATGTATGCATAATAATGCTGTCTAACTCACTTTAACCTGAGCACAACCACCTCTGATGTTTGTGCCCTTCAAACAAGGTTAAGTTTGCAAATGGTTTTCAGCAAGTGGCTTTTTTTCACAATGACTTGGGGGATGAATTGAAGATGGCTATCACAGAAACCACTGACATACAACACCAACATGTTTCATCTCTGTTTCACAGAAACCTAGAATAAGTAAACCTTTTCCATAAAAAATGCAGTGTTGTCACCAAACAATGTAAAACAGGTGTTTTTTTCTCACACACACACACAGTTTGTAAAGTCACTGGTCATGACATCAGGATATATAGCTTTGTGATTATTGTATGTGCACTGCACCAGTAACCTAGCAGGGAAAAGTAAATTCACAACAATTTCACAATTCTGTCCTTTAACGAAATACCAATTCTTTGCAGCCATTTGTGTGGTAATCATTGTAATGGAGAAAAATGCAATGTCGATCCAGTGCCTGTTTTGTAGTTAAAATCTGCAGTTTGCCCTTCTGGCAAATGATTCTACTTCTTAACATGTATTTTATATCAGCAATAGATACTTACATTTATGACATTTAAGAGTGGTTTACAATGGCATATAAACTAATAATGGGAGTCATAAAACATATATTCGTATTAGAGTGTGTTTCACATCAAATGTTTAAGAAACAGTTACAACTCATTTTGTCACAAAGTTAACTTTGTCTGCACTTCTGCTCCTTATTCATGTTTCAGATAAACACTGACACTTTCAAATTAAGTAGTTGACACTGATTTATATATTTTATATATTTTTACATATGTATTACACTTCATCCAAGTGCTCAACCCCAGTTTTCACCTGGGGATTTGATAATCTTTCAACAGCTTTACCCACAAACTGAACAAGGCTGCAGAATCAATTCAAGGCCAGGTTTAAATTTGACTTTTTCCCCACAAAAGATTTTAACAACTTCACAATTTCAAGACCTCATTAACCCTACACTAAACACCCCCAGCAGTATTTTCAAAAGCCTTTTGAACACAGCGAGCACACAGTTATTGCCATTTTGGTTTTATCTTACATTATGTGTTCCTTTCACTAATAGTACTATTGGCTCGATAATTGACACATTCAGTTATCTCTGCTAATACAAAGTCAATTAGCTTGCTGTATAACTCTGCTTATCCTCTGTAATGTAGGTCTTACATGCTTCACTTAGCTCAAAGCCACTGCACTCCATACTTTGTTATTTTCATCAGATAGCAAGTTCACTTTATACCAAATAGGCGTTGAGCCAGAAGTGAGCTGGAAAATGTGAACAGTATTTACTTTTCTTTGACCTTCGAGCTGACTGTTGTGGGTCATAGCGTGTGTAAAGGCAGGGTGAAATTAAACATATTCCTCTCAGGCCTCGCAGCTCTCAGTGCATACCATGTATCAATAAAACACAATTTAGATCATAAGTCCCAATGTGAGATATTTCACATTAAAAATCACAAGAAAAATCATATGGAAGAATTCTGTAACAGATGTCCACATAACTGGGTTGACTTATTTCATTGACAACAAAACATTCTCTCTGCCAGCTGATATATTTGTAAGTCAACAATTAAACAACTATTGTATTAATTGGCAAAAGATAATATTTTGTGCAAAATCAATATTTTATCAATATTTATACAATGAGTACTATGCTACTGTAATTACCATATACAAAAAATACCCATAATACTACTAATAAAAACAGACTAAAATAGGTCTGTAAGACCCACTGATTTCATTCTTGTCCATGCCTTATAAACAGTACAAAAGCCCATGAAGCCCACAAAAGTTTCTTAAAAAGGATGTGTTTCACTGCAATTCACTGGCAGGATCGTACACGTAATGCAAGCAACCAGAGACAGGATAAACCTGTGAAAATTAAAATTATCAGAATTCACAATGAGCACTTCCCTACCTTTAGAATCTAAATATTCTAAAAATCTCTTTTTCTGAGCAGAGGCTCAGGCCTGGCTCATTCAGGGGTCTGTTGAGGTTGAAGGTCATGGGGATAGAGAGGGTAAGAGAGAGTGTGGCAGGGAGAAAGAGTGGCCCATGTGCACAGCCACTGGGTTCGGAGCAAGGAGGGGCCAATGTGGCACCAAGTTCGCTGCGGTCCACCTACATCCACATTTCCCAAGAGCTTTTTACTGCTGTGCCTTACTGTCAAACAGCACACCAGACTCCTGACAGATTATATTTGACTAGCATCCTGTCCTTTTGCACACTTTAATAGCAGGGATTAACTGAAATTCATTGCATTTAGGCACCTGGATACAGTCCAGGACAAGCAATATGAGTCTCATTAAAGGAGAAGTGCTATTTACCCAGACCATGGATAAACAGTGCTTGCTGGCTGTCAAGTGGAAAAACCCTAGAGATGGGCGGGGCCTGGAGAGCAAGCAGGAAAGTGAACTCCAGGCTGCATCTCCCAGGTGACTGCTGTACGGCCCCTGACAACAGACCTGTCTCCTGGGGCTCCTGTTGTTTTCACTCTTGGAAACAGGAATGTCCGTACTCTTATATAGCACTACAATCACACCCTTCCTGAACACTTACACCAAACCCTTATGGTCCACAGGGACTTAACTTTGTTTCATTCATACCAATGGATGATTCAAAGTACAATATTCAATGTTCAATATTAATCCAACATCATCCCTAAACATCAGTGTAAACGAAGGACTCCTGGATCACTAAGTGCTGCCCAGCAGAGGGTGGCAGGCCATGCGTTATACTTAAGGCACTATGTTTTCAATAATCTGTACCCAGTCCACTCAGCCCAGGCCATGACAACCTTTGATATGTTCAGAGACCCCATTACAAAGGTGTTTAGACAGGGTCTCTTATACCACTTATTTGGTAGGCACAGTACTTAAGTAGCTTAAGAAGTGAAATATAAACAAGTACTTGCATCAAAAGCATAAAAATCCATTGCACTAAGTGTTATGTGCACCATATGATTTCAAATCAGGAATCAATTTATCATTATGTTTTCTGGAAGTCACTCCGGATAAGATCGTCTGCTAAATGCATGTAATGTAATGAGAACAACTTCAGCTGCATCATCGAACACGAACACTGCAATACTGGTATTAAAATGTATCCATATTTTAAAAAACAGCTGAAACAACATTTGCAATACTAAGCTTGCATACAATAAAAAACAACTCCATGTGACACCACATGGAATCAAAATATGTAAACAAATCATTTCAGTGAAAACATTTCATTGGCAAAGGCAAATGCCATTCACTAGCACATAGCCACACACTGTTGCAACCCTGCTTGTTGTGAATTCCTCCCCATCAAAATGTTAACGGGGGGCTCAGGCAGGGACTCAGGCGCAGACAGCGGAGAATGGCAACCGATGGTTTTAATGCCGAAAAAGGGAAATCCAGAAGACAGAGTCGAAAAACAGGCGATATCAAAAAACCAGGTAGACACAGCAAAAGGTACAAAGACGAAATCCAAAGACGGGGTCGAGAAAAAACAGGCAAGATCAAAACGGTTAGGCAGAATAACAAGACAGGGGAAAACCGCTGGTACGAAACAGATAAACTGAGACGAACTGGCAAAGGCCTAAGAAACAGACGGGAATATAAAGGGAACACGCTAACAAGAAAACGAGACACAGGTGAACAAGCGGGCAGGTGAAGCAGATGAGCAATCGGGCAGGGAAACAAGGGGCGGGGCAGGCAAGGGAGAGAAACGAACACAAAAGCACATGGCAGGGAAAAACAAACAACCGGCTACGTAGCCGCAGCACTGACACAAAACCCCAAAAACCTTATTTAAACACATAATGTTTCTCTAATGTTGATTTTTGACTGGATACCATATCTGAGGGATTAGATTGGTGGAACAGTATAAAGGTGCATTTTAACCGAACGCGACGCGAAATTTTCGCGCGTCGTGAATGCACGAAAAGTCAACGGCAGGAGGCGAATGGGTGGAGTTAATCGCGGCGAAACTGCGAGCGACGCGAAATGAGCGTTCGCTTGAGTTAAAAAATGTTCAACTTGAGCGAAAATTTTGCCTCATTCATAACAATAGACTAGTGCTGTTAAGACATACTCAAAGGTTCCCAGTCCTTTTCATGTCTTGAAAAGGAGTGGAAAAAAGTATCATACCAGTGGCTTCTGACTACACAGCATGGTTTACAGCCATGAGACAAGGAAGGCCTTTCTCAGGGTTTACACATTAAATCTGTCTCCTTACAAGACCCTGACCTACATCAGTTTCACAAGAAACGTATATCTCTGTTCTCTTTTCATCAAGAGTCCTTTGGTAGGAGCTGGAGACAGCAACCTCTTCACTGCAGCACTGGTGCATGCTGCGCAATGTGCTTTCCAACACCTGCGATCACAGTCCAACGTTGCTCAGTTCGCCAAACCAGAGTCTGCTGGTCTTCCTTTAAACCCTTGCATCAGACAAAGGCTGAAATGCGTCCACATTGTTGTCACACTATTAAAAGCAATCACGCTGACTAGCTGTTGTCACTTAGGTCAGGCCAGAGGGGTTTTTTCCATGAAGATTGAGCTCAGTCCATTATAAGACAATAGACTTGCACCGTTATCTAAAATTAACATGTATTGTTGCTGCAAAGCTAGCAGGAACAATAAACACAATGTAAAGTGGGACTGTGGTGAAGCCTATGGCCCCTGGAATGCCATTTAGGAATACATTCCACACCAATTTACTGTGCTTACCTTTGCAATACCAACAATCACTCTTTCAAAAACTTGTTCCAAAGCATTTGGAAAAAATATCTAAACTCTCACATGAACTCACATTTGGGAAATGCATAATAACAGAAATACCAAAAAAGCACATGGAGCATTACCATTGAAGGGCAGTATACAGAAAGAAACTAATTTACAGAAAGAAACTAATCTGACACATTTTTGAGTCTTATGTCCCTCTTAAAATTATGAAGGTTAAAAAGTCTGAACTTCAATATTTAGTGAGGAGGGGTTTTTTTCTAGAGTTGCAGTATGCACTTAATATCCAAAATGACATGCTGAGTTCTAATGACTTGGCCTGTTCACTGTGATACCACATTTCTCAATAACACTTTACTTCATAGCTCTGACACTCTTAACTTCAGTGTGTCTTACTTCGCTCTTCGTTTCTGTGTAACAATCCACAAGCCCTGAACCAAAGGAAGTAACTGCAGCTTAACACTGCAGTGATACCACATTTTTAACATGTGGTGTTACAACCCATTTCTCTTTATGTTGGATCTTAGTTAAATCAACCCACCCCCTTCATTATTTTACATCATGAAAAAGAAAGAGTTAGCTTTTTTCCTCTCATACTATCAAGGAGATCTAAGCGCTACAGGCATAAAACCCTCTGGAGTTCCATTTATCTTTTGACTTTATGAAATATTCCAAAATAGAGCTATTAAATTAATACTAACGCACAGATAAAATTTAAGTTATATTTCCAATCAGTAAGCTTTTTAGGCTTGAAAAAAACTATGGAACTGTAACTATGGAAACCAATATCTAATACAGCTGCTATGAGCCAATTAGAAAAACAAAGAATACTTCTATTACTGAAACAAACTCCTAATGATACTCTTTAAAAAGAAAATTAACAAAAGACTGAAGAGCAAACTGAAATCTTGGGTTGAGGTGGCAGTGTGTCAGTCCTTGGCTAGTGAACGCTGAATGCAAAAGAATGAACATCCTGACTTCAACAGTTCCCACTATCAGCTATCTTCTACTATCATCCGCTATCAAGACCTTTCAGTTTTGCATCTAAGCATCTTTACAAGGCTATAGTTTGAGATTAAGGTGGATTTTAAACATAATCTACAATTTCAGCATATCTGTACAATGTACAGCAAGAGCGTTCAATATATGCTCACTTCAAAGACCATAATGAAAACTTTTTTGTGGTTTGTAAAGAAATAGTCATTTTGTCTATACTGTCTGTGTATGCTGTTTTATTTCTACCAAGAGGATTGTTAAAGTATATGTCTACCTTTTTTAAACTAATTCCTAAATTTTCTTAAATGAGATTTTTGTTTTGCATGTCATTAGTAATGTGCAAGTGCAATAGATCAATGGACACTGAATTTCATAAGTGAAAAGCTGTACCCAAATGTGAATTCTTCTGCATACATGGACGCCCACACACTCACATCTGTGCACAGATGCACATTTACCCAGGCCCACACACATAAATACACACACATGCACACTCAGTTTTCCAGCACATTATCTGTAAGCTTGTCACATCTGCCAGGTGAGTGACAGCCGGGGCCCGCGATGCTGTGACACTTCAGCTTCGCTCTGCTCTGATCTGAACAATGTCATTGACTTAATCTGAAATAACAAACTAGTTGTTAAGTATAACATCTTTTGCCCATGGTCTGCCAAGCATAAATTAAGGTTTCAGCTGCAATTCCTCAATTCTGAAGGTTTTCTTTACAATTAATTCCTGAATTAAACAACTCACTCATCTCAGTAGTGGGAATCAGCTCAGTCAAATTTTTAACATCTTGTACATGGGGTGATTTGTTGTTGCTCCTTAGTGAGGGTGATGGGGGGCATCTTCAGGTGACTCAACACAAGGTTTTCAGTAAGACACTAAAGAAACAGATGGACATTTCACTGAGGGACTCTGATCTTACCTCCAGCCTCTGTGTGGACCAGATCTCCCAGCTGCTTGCAGGGGTTGAACTTTGGCTTGGGAGCAACTACAGGTGCAAACTTCTTGGGGGTTTGCTGCTGAGACACAGAGATACTGGGGGTGCCAAAGGCTGGTGTGGTCTCCATCCGGGCAGTCACCTGCCTGGTCTGTTCGCTGTCACTGTTTGGTGGGTTCCACATGCTTCTGGACAAAGATGGGACAAGGGAAGAGAGGTGGGATCACTTTTGCAAGTCCCTTAAATAAGCAGGTCAGATCTCCATCTGTTAAATTAATGATCTTATCCTGTTTATGAATGTCAACAATGACAATACATGTTTTCTATGTCAATAAGGGAGTAATTCTCTATGTAAGTAACAGAAATGTGGCACAAACAAGACTATCTGAATTTGGCACCATGAGTAAAACAAACAAAATTCTTCTATACTACTGTCACATGAGTCACTTTTAACCAGGTACCCTGATATGTAAGATATATTAAATTATATTACATTTGGTGAAGTCTGTTTACATTTTTACCAACATTTCTGTGTAGAGAGTAGGGTTTAGTCTGGGTAAATATTCATGGTTTCTTTTACATTTGCATGAAAAGTGACAGGAAAATCATTTTTACAAGCTTTACAAGTTTTCAAAATAAGCAAAGTTGGGTTTTTTGTAGCATTGCAACCCTTTGTAAATAGAGGACTATTTATATCTCAGTGAATTTGCCTTAATAAGCCTTAATAACCCATGGTGTAGCTATTCACTTTTGCTTTCTTTCTTGGGGAAGACAAATGATATGATGACAACATGGAAACGCAAACAGTTTACTCAGAAGTTCAATTAATCTTTGTTAATCTTTGACATGTTATTGTTATTATGTGTGCCATTGCCTTTTTTCTGAAGACATGAGAAACAGTGCAATATTTCAGCATGTGTCTGCAAACATGAAAGAAGAAGAAAATGCATGTGAAACACAGTTCTTTAGAAAACCGATGGTGGCTCTCCATCTGGCAGGCCTATGAGTACTGAAAGTAAGGCACACATTAAAAATAGCAAATAAATTACAAAACAACACCCACGCTTAGAGAAGGGTGCCAAGATGCATGCTGTGAAACATGATCTCTGACACAGACCTGAGTATTAGAAGTCTTGCATGGTCTTAGTGCTTCAGCTGCAGGCTATGGTTTTTGTTTTTTTTTTTGTTTTTATTTTTTTTTTCTGGCTGAAAACAGGGCACTTCTGAGAACTCATTATCTTTTGGTTTCAAATATGTTAATAAATCCCTCAAATTAGCTGACTCTGAGTACACAAGTAACAAGGCATTGGAATGTCAATATAGCAGTGTGTTCTACATATTGAAAACTACATAAGGGAAATAAGTCTGACAGGCAAACGGCTTTTTTTGTGACAACTCTTCATTGCAACTGTGTAGACCAAAATACTGCAGTGATAGATTGTTCTGCTAGGAGAGACAGGATTCCAGTTCTTTCTTCCTTTGCACTGAAGTTCATTTAGTGGGGTTAACATACCATGCAAGCAGTCCTTGGTGTTGCCTACATTATTGGTTTTATACCTCAGGCTTCTGGACATTATTATTGAAGCACCTGAGACAAGCACAGAAGCCCACAAATACAGTGCTTCTCAATCCTTGCCTGCTCTTAATTTAACATCTCTTCACAGTTATCTGCTGTCCTTTGTTGGAGAAAATGTGTTGTTGAAGGTGTCTTCTTTCATGATACACTTACAAATGATAACAGTCTCTTTGACAAGAGATGTCAAAGCCAGACCAGTATCCCAATAACAGCTCAATAAAACCTAATAACTTGTGCTCCACTGTAACACCAATCCTGTAGGACAAAAATTAAAGACACAGTCTTAGTTTAGTAATAGCTTTAGTCAACCCCTTAGCAGACAACTAACTGGCATAATAAAAAAGTGCATGTTGGGATGCTTTAATCGTAATTTTTTGAGTTGCATTTCCCAGATAAATGTAATGATTCATGGGGTGGGTTGGCCTGAAAAGATTGCTTTTGTTGGTTTCTTTAAAAAACTGGTTCACTGGTTATGATTGTGACAGTCAGGTTGAAGTTAACATTTATGGAGAACAAAGGTTGCACAACATTACACAACCACTCAAGCACTGGCTCCATCCAATGAAGAATTGAAATTTTGTGAAGTACTATTTCAAATTCACATGATCATTAGAAATGTCTGTACTTCTATATGTCAGTTTGAATTCCCCTGATGTGAGCCATAACTATATATTTTTTTACTTTTCTCACATACACATCCATCTTCATACAAATTTATCAATGATAGTACATCTGCCTTCCTATATTGCAGAAACTTTCCAGGGTGAATAAATGCCACAGAGATTGCATCCAAAAGTGCAACTGAGATGTGATCCAAAGGACTGGAAATTTCACAACAAATGACAGTTAATCAGAGCACTCAACCAGAAAACCAACACAACGTACACCAGGATGTGGAGAATTCAGAAATTCCAAATTCATTTTCCAGCGGTGGCATATTCATTAATTAACTGGGGGCAGGGGTCTTATTGGTTTTCTTTGAAGTAGTTCATTTTCAAGATGAAGAAACCTACATTGCTGTGCAGGAACTGAAACAACAGTCTTGTTGAGAGAGGTTTGGTGAGGGCATGCTCATCTCAGGTTCACTTGTACATCACATTATTTTTATTTTGCAGATGCTCAATTTTATCCATTTATACACCTTTTTATATACTAAGGCAGTTGTGGGCTAAGTACCTTGCCCAAGGGTACAACAGCAGTGCCCCAACGGGGAATCCACCCAGCAACCATTCGGTTACTAGCCCTGCTCCTTACTACTGCGCCACACTGCTGCAACACTTGTTGCACACATTGCTACAACATTATGTTTTTACAGCAATTAAAAAGACTCAAAACATAATTGAATTTAACTTTGATAAGATTTATTCAATTACATGCGCTCTGCTGTTTTGTCGTGCTCCTGGGTCAGCATGGAAGTTTAAATCATTGAAGTCTGAATGTCCACTCAACAACAACACGAAATGATAATATTTCTATATTTCTTAGAATCCCTTTGCAGTGCCAGGGAAGGATAATGGACCTTTTGTGAATGTGTTATTTGATATGTGATCCACTCCTGGCAAGAGAAATGTAGGTTCAGTCTATGAGAGCAGCTCTTTGGATGCAGGCCAGGGGCTGGCACTGCCCACTCAGTCTGTGGCCCAAGCCTCTTCAAAGCATCATCCCAAATTTCATCTGCTCATAGTCTCGCTAAATGCAATTCGAGACAGTTGAAGCATTAATCGTTCATGTCCATTGTCTCACTTACTATGACTCCGCCACCATTCGGGGACGTGACCTTCCAAACATCTATTTCTTATTAATGGCTGTCAGAATGCAACTGTGAGAATGTGTGCATTCAGGATTCAAGATGGTTTGTTCCGGGTGCAAGTCAATCAGGCAGCCCTGGGGGAGAAAAATGAGATGTGGAGGGATGCCCATTCCTATGAAGGAATGAAAGAGTGCAACCGGTGACACGTCTGTCTATTCACACACCAATCCATCCATCCAATTCACCTCATGGAAAAGTTACGTAACTTGAAAAAGTCATTGCTGTGAAGGTGTGCTGTTCTGAGACTGATTAACAGGAACGGCTTCTGCTTTACATCCCCAATGTTTGCTGAGTGGATGTGGTTGTTTCTGTGTACTGGGGGATTTGTGTTTGCACAGAGAGATTGGTAACTGGATAATTAAAGATGAGGCTGGATTAAAGGAGAGTAAAGTAATTTTAAAGATATTAGTCATGAAGGGTGAGGCTCATCATCACCTGAACTAAGTCATCGTGAGCCTCACTGTTTGGAAAGCCTTCTTAGTACAAATCCTTGAGCCACAACACATTAAATAAGAAACTCAGACACACTAATTAATAACAAAAAACAATGTCCACATAAGAGCTTCTTAACAGAATAAATCAGTTAAACCAGAGAAAAACACAGAACTATCCATGTTTCTCACTATTAACCAGCAGGGTGAAAGGCATGGAAAGAGCAGGTCTTATGATTATTGGCAAAGATGGGGCTCAAATTAATTTTTTGCTCTGGACATCAAGGAGATGAAATCACAGACAAAAAACATTTGAGGGAAGCAAAAAGCAGCATGACTTCTCCCCAGGGTAGTATCACATATGAGCAATCTTTCAGAGCAGAAACACTCTATTTCAGAAGTCTTTAAACTTGACACTTATCAGTTGCATGAGGTGCAATACAAAAAAGCATTTTTACCATTTCAAACCCATGTCAGTGCACTGACATGCAATGTCAACATTAGTGACAGGAATATGAGGGTTTATGAATCCCAAAAACTGTGTACTGTGTGACTTATAAATAATTCATAGTGATTGGCTATGAAGAACAAGGCTTCTTGATAGGTTTATAGTCAGAGAGTTAGTTATTGAAAGCACATGGTGCTCAACCTATTATAGTCTTTTTTCTCCCATCACTAGTTACCATCTCAGTCATGGGGATAGCTCACCTAATAGGGGAGATCTTCAGTTACAACCTAAGCAGCTGATAGAATGTTAGCGATAAAGGGGCAGCTATCCCTGTCTAATTTAACCCATCCAAACAACTATATAAATAAAAAAGCACATTTACTATTAGTAGTAGTGTGTGTGTCAAATGGCTTATAAACTTACATTGTAAAAGGGAGGTGTCCATTGTTAGACTGTTCATTCAAAGACGGCACATATCAAAAGGGGCACTGCAAACCTTACACATGTGCTGTATGCCAATGCTTTTGATTGATTCACATCACCTAACATATACAAGGTATGTGCACATCAAATATTTTAAATTGAAAGTATCCAGCTCCATCTTAAATATACTGTAATACATCAGCTAGCAGTTGGATCTAAAAATAAGTGTCCAAGAGTCAAATTGAGCATGGCTTTCACTTCAAAAAATATCTAGATATAGAGCTACATTGTGTGTCTCTGTAACAGGCCTTATTGTTCATGTCAGGAGCTTGACTGTAACAAGGAAGTGCCTTGAGGGTGCCAGGATTCTTCCATATCAGTTGTTCACAGTCAAAACAAAAAGGGGGATTATATAGCATTTTGGCACATGCCAGTGAGACATAATTCCAGCAATTAACAAGCCTTGATGACCACCCCCCAACTTCATATTTGAATTCAGTGTTATGCAAAGAAATAAACACACCTCAGTTGCTGGTTATAGGGGCCACAAACTGCATTTAGCTCTGAAATAAATGTAAATCTGTTTAATGACATATATGCACTGTTTTGTTGTTGTTGTGTTATTGTTTTTCTGTGTTTTATTCCCTTTTTAGGTGTAGAGGGGTTTAGATTCACCCCTGAAGCAAAGCATAAGCCCACGCACAATCATATTTTAATATCTGCTGAAATCCCTGCTTCTTCTGCCTTTTCTGAATGGTACTTAGCTCCTCTAAAGAGCTATGCGGCTGTGTGCTGAAGTTTGAATGCAGAACTCTCTTGTTCACAGCCATATTAGCACTAGCACATTGCTTACATGCACTCTCCTAGTCCTCACAGCACCTGTTGTCTTCACTTACAGGGAGCAGGAGTGTCGTGTAACATTAGCACTCCTGCTCCCTGGCCTCCCTCTCTCTGACAGCACATTAAGCCTATATGGTCTGGGTTACACCAGGTCTCTGGCAACACGTCAGTCACAGATGTCAAATTTACAAGCCTGAAGATTTGTCGTTATTTGTGACCTCTGAGGAAGACATTTCTGCTGTTTACCAGAGTCTCCTGTTGCTATCCCTCAACAGTCAATGGTGAAAGCTGCCTTGTTAAACCAAAGAGGTGTCCGGCATTCAGACCCTCAG
Organism: Megalops atlanticus; assembly: GCA_019176425.1. Taxonomy (NCBI): domain Eukaryota; kingdom Metazoa; phylum Chordata; class Actinopteri; order Elopiformes; family Megalopidae; genus Megalops; species Megalops atlanticus. The sequence continues at coordinate 38,110,847 of CM032876.1, forward strand.
TTGAGGCACCTTAGTCACAGGATTAAGGAGTCCTATGCAAACAATACCCCGATATGAACCCGCATACCTGAAGATACTGTCTACACCACACACGCTCACTCCTTAATGCATCATTTCATTATGCATCTTGAACTGACCGCTTTGGGTAGGTCTGCTGTGTTTTTTACATTTTTTACATTTAAAAGAATTGCCTGGGACAAGATGTAATGGATGAATATTCAAAATCATCATGGGTGTTACTGTCAAAAATGAAAACCAAAAAAGGATGTCATTGGACATATCAGCCATATACCAGATGCTTTTGAGGGGCAAGTGACTTGACAAATTATGTTTGTTGGAGCCAACTACACAATTTACATGGGAGTCAAATTCATACCACTTTTGACTTCTTCCAGGATGTCCTCTTCCAGACACAAACTCCAACTAGACATCCATTAGATAAAAAAATAATAGTATAAACTGCTCTTTCTTGTGGTTGTTTTTATTTGCTCTGAAAATGTCTCCCCTCAGCTGAATCCACAGTTATAAAAACTTTTCTATCCTTGTGGTAGGTGTATTTTCAGCCTCACCATCAGCAAAAGGGCAAAAGCCAGGTGGAATGCTGGCAAGAACACTATTATCTACTGTATGCTTTAAATTAAGCTGCAGAGGGCAATGCAAAAGTCATTAATAATAAAAACAATAGTAATAGTTCAATAGTTCATCAGGTCCTGGAAAAAACCCAAACTTCTCCAAGCAGTCCATGTCTTATTCAATGCTCAGGTGGAAGTTGTTAGGTCTTCTTGTTTAAATAATGTATTAAAACTGCTGTTGCCAAATTGAACAAGACCTGTTCTAATACTATGACCACACAAATAACAGACTACGCTCACAATCTTAAACTCTGTGCTGCTTTAACAGCTCAGTGTGAATCTTTAGAAAGTTGTGCATCCTGGTACTGTCAAGACTGACAACTTCTTTATCAACAGTGCTGCTTTTTGATAAAAAGTCAAGCAAGTTGTAAAAATATTAGATAAACAGCACTGCAAATGGTCTGACCCTAAGGTTCCCAGAGGCATTCCAGGGGGACCCTCTGTATGTTCTCTTAACTTACTCTTTTTGTTTACTGAGATTAATCTGAGCACATAGTCTGTGAATGTGCTTGAGGCAAAAGTGTAAACCATATGCTGTCATATCATCAGAACAGCAGCAAGTAACATGGTCACTTTCCAAATCAATCAAAGCTGTACTCACCCTAACATAGAGGGTACATTTGCAGTGTGCTTGGAGTCTAATTACTGTACTTACTTCCTGACAATCTAGTTTCTTAACAGTGGGTGTTGATATGCTGAAAAGTGTCCCATATTGTTAAAAATGAGGTTTAAGGATTAAGGTATCTCAGTTATTTTAGAGCTGAGTTTGTAACAAAAACTAGTCAAGTCAGCCTCCCGTGGGTTGAATTAGGACAGGGTATTTAATGCTAGAGGCCATCAGCAGAGTATTATGAATTCCAGTGCTGTTTAATGGCTTTAGATTTTGGAAAGCAGCATCTCACCTCTAGTGCCACACTCCTAGAGTTCCTGACAGGCCTCTAAGAGGTTCCAGTTGCATGCTAGAGAACACATGCTCTCTGACCCACCTGATGTCTGCACGCTAAACCCCACAGAGAGGCTCAGACCATCTCACCACTGGGGTGAAAGCAAGTGTGTGACTTCACTACCCCTCTGGCTGCACTGTTGCACAAAACAAAATGTTACTGTCGGGGGGAGAGACAGCGTACTAGGAAGAACACAGAAGAATGTTGTTTTGGAGTGTATCACTACACCATACTGGGCACATGGCCTTTTGGTTTGGCATGCCTTGGAAAATGGAGTCATCAAGGAGCCTCACCAGACTCATGGAGCACAAATTTTCCCCATTTGGCCCACTGTGCCAGCAACCTTGCCAGAGAAGCACTTCAGCTCCACCTAGAAGTTTAACTGTGGAGCCTAACCAAATATCTAGGGAGACCATTAAAAGGTCTCTGACAGATTGTCAGAACATGATATGTCATTACTCTCAGATAAGACCATATGTCAGAGGGCATGGCAAGCAGGGCTCTGATCTGGGCCACAGCTCAAAAGTAAACAATAGTGTTTGGACAACTGGGAAAACAGGCCTTGTGCCATTCTCAGACTAAACACAACATGCTAACTGCGAGTTACACGCAGTTCACACTAGGAAGATTCTGGCCACCAACATGGTCCCACGAGAGTTCTGGAAAATAACTGATTAGGTATTTAGGTAGTTGTCCAGTTCAGTTTTGTTGTGTCTGAGGAAGTACTCTAATTCTGCAAGATGATACATAGCAATAGTCTGGAGTTCTTTTGTCTGACAGTCTTTGGGAGATGCATAATAATTCTCATTCATTAAAAAAACTTAGCTTGAGTGACCATCATGAAATTATGCTTAATTTTGATGTGCTCAGGTTCCATCTGCTTATGTTTTGTGAATATGTAATAAAGTGCACTGAACTGTAATGCACTGACCTTTTAGCTAGGCAGTTACAGTCATTGGTACCCTCCCTTTCTTTCACTTCAGTGTTCTTTTCTTCAAACAATTGTCCTCTCTGGTGTTTCCATTCATATGCAGCCCCTTACACCCTTGTCCTTCTCCACCAATGTCATGTGACTCATTAGTGAACACAAATACAGTGATGACATACAGGTTCAAGCTGCTTCTTCCTGTTCCTGTTGTACATGGGCCCTGACATAGATAGGAGGTCTGAGTTTTAGCAAACCACCCTCCAGATAAGTCCCAGTCATGGTCAGACAGTGAGGCAAACCAGGATTGGCAAGACACATTTTCATAACCTTGCTGCCCCTACATCACTGTTCCTGTTTCCTTCCCTGCAACAGACATCATTTGCTTATCAGGGTAATCTTGACTGCGAGTGGTGGAGGTGGAGTGAAAGTGTGTGATGAGGAGAGGTATTCAAAGCGCACGGGATGCGCCTGACGTAAACGGACATGCGATAAGTGGCACTTATCAAAAGCGATCGCAAAATCGGGACTCCAGCATGACTGTGGATGGATTTGCATGAAATCTTCCACATCCTGCTTGCCTCAGTCCTGCGTTCATGTGCAAAGAATGAAAGGGGTCACTGTTCGGGACGAGTAATTATTTGAATGCCAACCTTGTTTATCTCCTTTGATTAGGTGCTCAAAGAACCATTGAGTACACTATGCACTGATTGATTAATTTTCTGTGCTGTGACTCGTGTGGTTGCCAAGAACAGGGAAAGCGCTTAACGCACGTTGGGCTCTGTCCAAGGACACAGCCAGCACACTCGGGTGGAATACAAACAGAAGCCAGAGGCTGAACAAACCTGAGTGCTCAGAGCAGAGAAAAAGGGAGAAATAATAATAAGTCCACTTCACATTGAATGACTAGAACCACACCTTGGGAAGAATGAGGCAGTACCATTGGCAGTTACTGGCAGTGAGAAGGAACAATCGTTGCCACAATGGCTCTCTGAGGCATTCGGATTGACAACCATATTATGAGGGCACAGGGGGCAAGTTGAGTTCGCTAGGCCTATTCTACTTTATAGCTGTTACTGCAAAGCAGCTGCCAGTGTTCCTGTGAGGCTGTCGTGCCCCCCCAGCACACACACATACACACACACAGGCCTTGTTCAATAGAAAACCAGGTGATATTTGATATTTGGGACAGAAGGGGACTCAAACATCTAACGACCAGTTAATTCTTCAAACTTTTATCTGCTTTCTAGCAATGGCACGGCACCCAAGTGCAGAACAGGATCAGATGGCATTTTGGCCTGACACACTTGCACTCCCACACATATTTACCAGCGTGGCTGGGAGTCAAGAGCAGTTGCCTGTGCCAGAGCAGCTCCACTGCTACAACTGCTGCGTGCAGCAACTGATGTTGGTCTCCAAAAGGAGTTCAGCACATTCTGAGGGAGGGTTAGTTAGCATGCCAAGAAGGCCACTTTATCACTTTACCACTTTAGCACAAGCCAGAGACTCTTATAATAAACTAACAGTGTAAGAATAAAACATCTTTTTTATTTAGAAATATATAATAGATTTCCCCTTAAATACCAGTATACATTTCAAAGTATAGGCTCTCTGACACAAATGTGAAAAAACCGGTGAAGCATGTGTGTGTGAGTGATTATGAGTTTGAGTGTGTGTGTATGTGTGTGCATACTGTATACCTGTGGTTTGAGAAGAGCGATAAGATACTAATTGATGGATTTCCTGTTGAGTCTCCTGGTGACACTGGGAGAGTCTGACATAACAACAGACAAGTGTAAGTTGACTGTGGGGCAATCAAGCTGGGAGAAAATAGAAGGGCTTAACTTCTGTTCCAGACCGCTTGAAATGCAAAATTATGGGTGGTAGTGGATTTTTTGGGAAGAATATATTTTATCCTGTTTATCTTGTGTTATACATGACTTGATTATAATAACCCACCATACACTGATATTCTGACATCTTTTAATTTTGTAGGAGAGGGTCTCTGTCTATAGTTTTATTTAGGTTTCCGGAATTACAGAAAATGATCTGCACTCAGACTCCCACTGAAAAATGCATATGTCATAACTACAAAAAAATTATGATTGCTGTCCATTTCTGTATTTTTAAAAACAGTCTTCAGAAACTATGTAATGATGAGCATATTATATTTAGCATTTCATGTGAGCATGTATTATTATCTCCTGTGGTTTCAGGGTGATACCAGGGTGACATTTGGAGAAAAACATTTTACAAGGATACTAATTGGATGTGATGCCTATAGTGGAAATATATATGTTGAAATACTTTTCCACTCTAAACTTCCGACTGGAATGTGGTTGGAAAAAGGACATGGCTTCTTTGACCTTATACACAAGATAGAAGTTGAAAGAAATAACATTTTTTTCACCAACTCAAACACACAACCTGCCCCTCCTACTTCCATTCCGCTAACTGAAGGCTTGCTGTCCTCCTTGCTTTTCTCTTTCTCACATACAGTAAATGACACTACTCTATGACTGACATTGGTATGTCATATTGGACCTCTTAACCAATTAAATAATGTTTACAAAATATGCATAATTACAAAAGCAGGCTGTATGTTGTGCATGACCATTTTTTATGACCAAATGTGTTCCATTGATTTTGCATTAAAATCTTATTCAACAAAAGTCACTTGGCAAAAAACTGATGGTTTGGTGATCAGCTCAACCTCAGGACATTTTGCATGTCAAACAATCATAGTAGAAATTATTGTGAGTGAGTCAAAGAAAAAATGGTAGATGTAGTGCTGAAGCTCATGTCTGTCACATTCTATAAGCATGCATGGATGTGCTGGAGTTTTTTTTTTACTAGCATCAGGTCTGACGTAACTATGTTCTGACACAGTCCACTGCCACATATACTTCTTGAAGTAACTGAAATTGAGTTTTACACTCTACCAACCCACTGGTTTGTCTGCCTCTCCTACAAGCATGATTAAGAAGAGGGAATGTTCATTGTTGAGGGCTGCCATTTTCCTGCCAAAATCTATAAATTCTGATTTCACAGTTTGGTCAGACTTGCGTCATTGCCTGACAGCAACGACAGCAGTCATTGATAGTCATTGACTGTCAATGCATGCAAGCATGGCGGTACCCTGTTACTGCCTCTGCTCTAAGGGCTCTTCCATGCAAAGTTCACTTCCGCGTGATGATTCCAAGTGGTGTGCTTTGAAAAGAACATTTGTCAGTTTAGGTCTGCTTCCTGTCAGAGCACAGACAGCCTTTGCAGTGCACTCTTGTTTTTCCTGTGTGTTATTAGAAATGGAACGGCAGTTGAAATGGAACACACTGAAAGAGTGTCACATGTATCTGCAGAAGGCATTGTCCCTTTTGGAAATGATTCAAGAGGGACATCTGGGGAACTCCAGGTGGCTGAAGAGAATGCAAATACGTCACCCCAGGAAATGTCACTTTCACAGTGTGGTGTCTTTTTTGAGCAATCTTTCAGTCTATTTCACGATGCATGTAAGGAGGCTGAAATTGCAAATGTGCCAATTTTAGCTCCACACAGACCTCTATAGTGCTCTTGGTTTAATTGCACTCTGGGGTAATTCAGAGATGGCTCTGTCAGAGGTTTCAAGAAAAAAAAACACATTTCATCAAAATTTGCAAATTATTCTGCACCACATACTCAGGTTTAGAGGTTCAAATGATCAATAAAAAACTTGACCAAAGCATATTTAATAAAAATCATCTGTAGGGAATGCGCATATGATGCTTCAATGAGATCTCTGATAAGCATTCAGATTTATGAGCACTGCCACACAGTTGTGGACTTGATATGAAAATTTCTTCCTACTTTTCTTCATGTTACAATTCCTTTCTACTTTGGTCACTTCAAACCAGAATTATACCAGAAGCCAAAGGCACTCGAGGACTTTAAAATGAGAATATGTAATTACAGCAATTTAAGTAATTCTTAATTAAATCCTGGCCACTTTATTAGGGATAATTGGTCAGTAAATTAACTCTCCCAAACCTTTCAAATTATGAATCAAATCTTTCATTCACTGGAGACAGCTGCATTGAAATAAGGTCTCTTACACTGCAATTGAGTGCAGGAAGAGCAGGGAAAAAATGTAATGTTGTCTCTAAAAGTCAGTCAAGGTTAAGGAAATTTTCAAACACAGCAGACACACTGAGGTGTTTAACCCCACCATTTGCACAAATTAAGCCTTACATCTTCTGCCTTGCTCCTAAGCATTGCCATTGATTCAACGCTGCTTTGGGAGCCCAGTGGTAAATCAGTACCACATATATCACACAAGGGAAGGAGATCAATAAAACAATGGCTTTGATTGCCTTGGAGGAGTCGAAACTCCCTGTTTGCACTTGCCGCCACTCCAATGTTTGCCTATTCCACTTCAGAAAGACTGTCTTAATCAAAACAATTGTTGAGATGTCGCTGAACTCCAAAAATAAAGCCTCTCCCTATCGCTCATCTTCTACAGAAGACATCGGGCTGCTAAATCTTTTACGCTCGAGTATCTTTACCTTATTGATGTGTGGTGTGTCTGTGTCTGCTATGTGCTCACACTTAATGCAGTTCATCACTAAATCAAAAGTGGAGCACCAATGAAGCTTTTAACAGGGAAGAAAGGGGTACCAAAATATTAAACGGACTTAGTGAAATATAACATTACAAACAAGTTGTTAGCCTGCTTAGTTTAATTCCCCAAACAGAAGTGTACAGAGAGAGAACAGAGCCAGATCCATTTTGTTGGAATAATATCAAATTAAAATACTGAATGCCTACTAACAAATAAAGATTCCACATATATAGAGATTTTGAAATCAGCCACAGCGCCAAATTTGTGCATGGATTAAAAGGCTGAGCTTTTACCTTCACTCAGGTCTCTAAGTTTCAAATGGCAAACAGAAGAAATGACAACCACAAAAACAGTGGTCATTTTTGATGCATGTCAGTTGAAGCAGGGAATTGTCTGGCGCAATGTACACTGAGCATTCAGTCTGCAGCCTTGACAAGATTATTCTATTGATATTCCAATTGATGGAGAGGAATGAACGGCTTGTTGTCTTCCTGTTGGACAACTGCATCTCTGGAGCAGGAGATCCCATTATCCAAGCTATGCTGTATGACTATACTATCATTGCCACTTACAAAAATCACCCTGCACATTTATTGTATATTCCAGTTCCATCCAACACCCCGACCAGCACCTTTTACTGATGAAACTCTCTTCTACAGTTCTAGATATTAAAGACTTAAACAAAGTTTTCCACCTCACATTCTTCTTTCAGGGGAAGGGGGAATTTGTATTCTTTGCATACAAAATGACAAGGTAGTTGGGGATAACTTCACTGGCAGAAGACAGCTTTCTGAAATCCCCATGTCCTCGACTGGCTATCAGTTAACTGTGGAGGAGCCCTCAGAAGTACTCCCCATGCATATAAGATGTATACTTAAGGACCACGGGTCATGCTTTAGCACAAATCCCTCTTCCCTATAGCACAAAGCAAGGCAACCTTCAAGAAAAGCAGCGGGATACAACTTTATTGCACCTCAGTTGTTCTGAGTTTTTGTAGACAGTGGAGAGGGAGAGGGCTGGTGGCAGAGGACCATGAATGACTGTTTATATGTTACATGACAAAATGTGCTGGGGCTCAGCCATGTGAAAAAAATGGCTTTAAAAATTAAAGGTCCCCATCTGCAAGTGGGTTGTCACCTCCAGCCCCACACAGCCCTGACCCAGCCTTAATTTAGACAGCGGTTGAATGTCTGAGTGGTCTGATATGCTGGTACACACATGGGAGCTGTTCTTGGCTCTGCTGTTTGGAAGAAGAATGGTGTTAACAGTTTAAATGGTCATTATGGATCCAGAAATGTTTTGCTCAGGGTAAATATTTGAAAGTGCTGGTGGACTGATACCATGCTGCATGTTGACTCATTAATTAAAAACAGCCAGCTGTTTTGGAGTCCTTCCAAGTGTTAAATGTCTCTTATTGGCAGTAAAACCTTGTATCACAGAATAAATGGGTGAGAGCTAGCTTTCTATGAAAGAAAAAGTCTCAGAGACAGAGGACGACAAAGGACAACAAAGGACGACATGGAATGCTGTGCAAACCATAGCCTTGTATCCTTTGACTGAAAGGAAACTTGTTTTACTTTGACTGAATTGAACAGTGAATGAAAATGATGCCTTTTTTTCACTTTTCCCCTTTTTCACCCAAATTTTGTAGTTGCCAATTATGAAGTTAAGCTCATCACTACCACAACAACAACTGCTAAAGCCACAAAGAAGAGCAGGCCAAGGCTTGTGCAATCCACCGATATACTTGCATGCCTACATCAGCTATTTTCCACTCTGTAAGCCTTACAGAGAGCTGAGCAATGAGATGACCCTGGCCAACCAACCTGCCTTTATCCTAGGCAAAATGAAGGCAATTACAAAGCTGTGTGTTAATTCAGTTCAACTAGAACATCCTGTGCTCAAATTCCATGAAATAGGGATGTGATGCCAATTTGCCCTTCTATTCCCATTCTAACAGCCATTGAAAGTACCAACTCAGTAACTCATTTGAAGATGACTATTTGAATGATCCCTTGGGAAATGTATTAAACATACAGCAAATCATTTGAACATGAATGGTAACTGAACATGAGCATGCCCATAACATAGCTACATGAGCACACAGGGTAATAAATCTTTGCATGTTGTGGGCACACCCAGAGCTGGAGGACAGGCATTGTCCTCCAGAGGCTATCTAGCAGCTGCCTACAGTCACGGTACCTCTGAGCATATATCCATCCTCTTATCACACCACCCACCCAAAGCCTCAGGTGTTTGACAGCATTGGTCCCATCAAACACCTTTCCAGGGACTGAATTTAGGGGTGATGTCACATGTGAAGTTCACAGTGTTTTTCAAAATCTGAAGGCACCCTATTTTCTAGTGCACATTGGTTACTGAATACCAACTGAACAGCCATTGACTAAGATTTAAGTCAGTGTACTGTGTGATTTTGTTTCCTTCATAAGCCATTTTCGCTCCTGCAGACTGAAGAGGATTTACTGAAAATCTATTGTACGCTGTGATTTGGTGTTCACACGGAGCCATGGAGAAGATGTGAGTGTGATTGCCATGCCATTTGAACTCGAGCTGCACGTGAGCATGCCCTAAGGGACATACTCTCCACAGCAGTTAACAGCTGAGACTGTGGAAAAAGTTCCTTTAATCGACATCTTGGAGACATTGAAATTAAGGACAGTGATGTCCTGAAGACACAGCACTTTGTGGTTTCTGTCAATCTCACCAGAACAGGACAGGGCAAAGTATTACAAAGTATTACATAGTGAGAAAACTATCAACATTGCATCTATCCATCATCACAAAAAACACTTGGGAATCCAACCCCCTTGACAAATTGGCAATAAGCAGAGAAGGCCCTGTATAGCAATGAGGCTGTGACACCATTAGAGCAAGCAGTGAAAGGTGCCAGATGCTGCTGCCTTGCCATATTTGCATGTTCTGTTACCTTAGTAGAAGTGACTGCCTGGAATCTAAATCAGACTTGAGATAGGCAAAGGGAGGAATTGGCCAGGACCCACTGAACAGAAAATAACAGACACCAAATCTTCTACTCATCCTTTGGTTCTCACCCATAGAGCAGCCACACTACAGTGCTCCTTTGTGCACTAAAATTTAAGTGCAATCCAAGCATTCTCAAAACATCTGCTCATTACATTTGCATTTCTTCTCATTTAAAATATGTCCTTCCTCCAATAACAGAGACCTTTAGAGTGCTTGGTTGTTTCTCTGACAGTGTGACAATCGCTAAAATGCATCATTCTTTCAAACAGATGTGATTGTATTCATCACAGTTTTGTACTCCATTTCATTCTTATTTGAATAGCAAATGCTCTTATATAGGGTAACTTGCATATTAAAGCAGACATTCCACACATTTCCTATTCAGCAGGATATAGGACATAAACTGAGGGTACAAGGGTACAAAAGTGGTGCCCTGCTCAATGTTGACTCTTAGCTCAAATTCTTAATGTTCTGGCTCACAGGTTCGACCCCTCAGCACCTGCAGTCATTGCGATTGGCTGCATGAAACACTCCCTGCCTTGGGAAAAGCAGTGACCTTATATAGCATGGTGGTCTAATGAGCTAGTCCTGTGAATAAAATGAAGCCAGTTTTGCTCAGTGAAAACAGAAGTACATCTTGTTTGGAGGAGAAAAGCTATGACAAGCAAAACTGACAAGCTGTAATGACTTCGTCCTTGCTAACTGAAGGGGCTGCTGTCAGCCATGGTGGGTATGAAGTTAAAAATAGTATTTGGAAACAGCCCCAGCAGACAAAATTATCAGCTAGAGCAGTTCAAAGGGATAGAACCCCTTCCAAGTTCAACAGGCAAGGCACAACAAATTAATGTCTTTCCAGGAATCACACTCTATTATAGAGAGGGAAAACTTGAAACACAAGTAATTAAAATGCCCAGCTGGATAACCAGGAATGTGGGTTTGTTAAAAATAAATGCAATCTTTCACCAACACAAACAGTTTCACACAAAATCTGGCCATTTCTATGTTATGATGGCTGGGAGCCACATTACTAAACAGTAGGAGCAAAACTTCTGAGGTGAATGTTCACATATGCCCGAGACACCCTCTGTTTCTTCACAAACACACAGTTAAGACACTTTGTATCTCCAACCTCAAACAGCAGGTGCTAATTCACTGTTCTTCTGCTTAATTTAAACTGATAACATTGCTCTCAGAAACAGCAGGGATCACTGTGAGATTCTGGGCACTGCACAGTGGGAGATTTAGTACTATTTCTCATTACACAGGCCTTGTTTCTGAATAATTATAATCACACTATGCATGCCCACCTGTGTCACAGTGATAAACAGAAACTTAATGTTGAGAATCTTCAGGGAAACACATTTTTAATTTGACAAAATTTTCTAATGGATCCTCTCCATGGCTTTCATAACAGATGACCTCAGTTAATGCCCCCTCCTTTAATATCTCAACCTAATAGCTAATGTTCTAGTTCTTTTTTGAACATCATTTGTAATGGCCTATCAACTTCCACACCTCCTTCTTTTCCTACTTCTTTAGGTCTTGCTCCCACATGCCATCTGAGCAACAAGTGCATCTACCAATCAGTCACTATATAAAACATTCACCTTGCATTACTGGACTGCCCTGCATCATTGGATGCCTTTCACCAATCAAGGCTGTATGGTTACTAAAGAGTAATTGCTCATCACAAATTGTATCCAGTGTAATTTTGTATGATTCATGTTTCAGGTATAGCTCAGGAGGAGTGAAAATAGTTCTTGTCATTGGACATGTGAAATGAATATTATTCTGTTGGGCTGAAATTTTCACATAAATACACTGGGACTTTATGACGGCCCTGTATAAAAGTCCATATACTGGGCACATATACTGGCACGCAGACCAGTCTGTAGACTAGGCACTACCAAGCATTTCTTCAGGAGGTATTAAGGGGGTACGCTGGTACCCCAAACATGTTGTAACATTGTTTCTTGCAGATAGCTAGTAATTTCAGAAAACTAATTTTACTTTCAATAAATAAATCAGTTGTGGAACCAGGTGAATGGACCTATATTCAATATAGCCTTGCAAGCTAGTTACCTTTTCAATTGTGTCAAAAGTTACTGCAACTGATTAAACATGTTAACCCCTTTCTAAAAATTACAACATTGAAATTTATTGTATTAGGCAACAATAAAATTAATACAATTTGTATTGCTATGTAGCTAGCTAGTTACTGCATACTCAAAAGGAGCATTCAGTATTCACTGAAGAGTATCCCTGTCCCCTAACACCTGATACCTCTAGTTTTTGATAATTATTTTACGTAGCACTGTGATGTATTTTGGACTCTGTGTTCTAGCAACTGTTGTATCGTAGTATACTTGGCTTTCATCAGATTGCACTTGTGGTAGTGCTTGAATAGTGTTTTGCTCACATTCACTGGTCTGGGAGTGTTAGCCTGGTCTGACACTGTTGTTTGTTTGAATTGAATGGACACACTTATGCTATATTGTGCTGGTAAATCCTCGCTTCCAAGCTATGTCATAGGACCACCACATTTGCACAGATGAGAAAAACGGGTAGGCCTACAAAAGGTAAAATTCTTGAAGGACATGGCGTAGATTACTCAGCATAATGAGACAATTGACAAATAAGTGTTGCCAAACACTGTGCAATTTACTGTCCAGTTACACAAAATGTTGCCACCAGTTTTGGGTACTAGAGCTATGTCAGAAAAGCTTGTCTGTGGTCTCTGCAGAAAATTAGCCACTTCCCCACATTCGTCCATCAGTAATTTGACTCAATTGACAGATCTTTAGATGATTCCTCTGTTGCCCCTGTAAATGAAATTGTTATCTTCCAAGTTCTTCTTCAAGGAGAATGATTTAGATAACAACCTGCACAAGCTAAAATAAAAAGTTGAGCACTCCCAAACGCAGGCCTTGATTCTCTTATCTCTTACGTTCATTTTGAAATGATTAGCATTAAAGTTTCGAGCCGCGATTGAAAAGTAACTCATATATCTTTCTTCTCTGCATCAGCTCACAGCAGGGCCTGCAATAAATATTGAAAGAGCAACTCCCTTTTACTTTCTGTGGTTAGAGTGTTTTAAGTTGACTCAGATCAAAACTTTGCCGTTTGGAGATGTGAGAGTGTGCGGCAGTGGTTGGTGATCTGGGGGCTGCATTGGCTTTGAGTGACTGCACAGTTGAAAGTGATCAGGAGAGCAGTCATTGCCCAGGTGCAGCATGGTGCTGCTTTCATCAGTTCTCTTGTTGTCCATCTGCTTGGTGTCAGGGAGGCAGGGGTCACTCCTGGACATCCAATGAAAGTGTGGCCCACAGAATCAGTGACACTGTTTGGTGTCACACTGGTCACTTTTCAGTTTGTTGCTGTATCACCCAGGGGAGTCAGACCAGTAGCTATAACATCAAGGTCTCCCTCACTAGGTGTCTGGATTCCTGAGTGAGGAAGCATCGGTCAGCTTATGTGTATGATTCAAAGTAGAATATGTAGAATCTGTTCTAAACTACCGAAAAAAGTGTGACAGCAGTTCATACACGGCATTTTCTACCAAGGAGTCAGCACACAGTAACGCTACTCAATCATGCAAACTCTAATTGTGACCCTAGATGGGCAAACAAGCCAAGTGTCTGGCCATAATTTGGTTCAGTGTTTTTACTAGTGGTACTCAGTGGTGGAATGATCTATGACAGGGTGCACAGTGTATAATTAGAAAGAACATTTTGACAGCACGTGTTGTTGTAATTCATTTTTTAGAGTGTCTTTATGACAAGAAAAACAAGTAGCTACAGTTTTAACAGCCTTCACGGCATTATATTAAATGTATTTTTAAACTAATTCCATCTTAGACATTCAAAACACCAAATGACAGTGCAAATTCTGTATCACACAGTAGGGTGTTTATTGAGACAGTTTGTTTTTCTCCATTTCTATTCATATAAAAAGGGGTGTCTGAGTTGGTCTCCTGACTGCTTGGAGGGTCAGGTTACCCTGAGTTGTGTAACATGAGGCATCCAAACATTCTAGCACAGCAGAAAAAAAACAACCCGAAACAAGCCCGCTACTCTAACTCAGTGCTTAGTGCCAAAACCAGATTAATTGAGTAACTTGACCAAAATAGAGATATGTAAGAATTCACTTCAAAAAGGGTTTGAGTTTCTGAGGTAAATTTCAGTCAGCAAATAATTTACATCTAGAAAACCTGGTGACTTGACATAACATGATAAATTACCCCAATAAAACAATCAAGAGTGGAAGTGGTACACTATCCATCTAAGTACTGAAAGTGCCCAACCCTACTCTAACCACTAGGCGATTGAAGCAGTTACAAAATCCTTTTCAAATTTCAGCAGGGGACAGAGTATCAGTGTCATACAAGACCAACACAGAGTACCTAATTTACTGATTCAAATAAAAAGAGACAGACACAGTGAGTGGTCTAAACAGTGTGAAGACAGTTCTCCACAGAAGATGCATAGCTTCATTTCAAGCTCCCCTCTCACAAAAATATCTTGGAAAGACAGTGGTAAACATGCTACCAAAAACAAGAACTTATTCCCATGAACAAAGAGACCAGAAACTGAATTGATGATGTGGCACTTGTACAGTGTATATGAAGAGTAAAAGCTAGTTCCCCCTTTCAGAATCCTTGCTCATTCCTTGTCTGACATAACCCACATAAAGCACCCATATACGACACTGTGCTATTTTTTTTTTTTTTAAACTAGTGATATACCTTGTAAAAATATTGTTCTAGAAGGTGACAATACCACTTTTGAGATCAAAGCATTGACATTTATAACGTGTTAGAACTTATCTGGGATTCGAAATGTCAGGAATATCTTATATTTGCATGACACTGCTTAGTTCCTTGTTTTCAAACAATGTTACGTTATCATATGTGTGCTCTTTTGAATATGATATAGAAAAATGATGAAAGACTGGGGTCCAGATTAAATCTAACCGTGGCTAACTTTGTCCTGAACTTTGAATAACGTTACTAAACAACTGTTACATTTTTTATACCATAAATACTGTATACTTGTTCAGCAGTCACTGGAATATTAAAATAATTCAGATGGTATATTCAGTATTCAGCATCATTCAGATGGTGAGACTAATGCTGTGACAGAAAAAAATGACACGATCAAAATCACATCTCCAATGCATAACTAATGTTGCACACACACATATTTATCAAGCATAAACTTAAATGACTTCAATGGAAAAATCTATGGACGCTACCAATACACACTTAAATCACAAGAAAACATATTTGATCAATCAAAAGATAATAAGGTTTCTTGTTAACCATACTCAAGTGTGAACCTGCCAACCACATCAAAATGATCTCGAAATCACACACCACACAGAATGACATAAGTTAATTACTCCAAGGAATCCAGCAACATATTCATCAATAACAAAAGTGTGAGAGAGAGACAGGTCACCTCGTAAGTAATGAGTGGGAGATGGTTTGCTGGGATGGTGGGGAAATAAACAGGACAGTGCTGGCAGTAAACAAGATGCTCATTTGCATTTGCGGGAAGATCAGAAACAGCCTTCATCACAAACAAAGGACCGCCTTCATAATAGCTCCTGTAATCACTCTGGCACCAACGAATTGATGATTTATACCAGACTGCGACTCTCGCCAGGTCAAGAAGTTAATCAAAGGGGTCCTGCGCCAGGAGTTGCAGAAGGTTTTATCCTCTCTGCAAGGATGGGGTAAGAGGATTTCTCCATTCTCACAATCTGTGCCATATGTTACACACCTTCCCATTTCTCACTGTGTCTCACTAATTCTTTGCAAGCCCTGGGACTTCTACTGAGATTTCAGAAGAGGCTTGTGGCATTGTAAACGCAACACAAGCTGTTATCAAGTGCAAGCCTCAAGTAACGCGTGCACAAAATACAGATAATGGAAAGTTTGGGGATTACAGTGTATCGGCTTACTGAATCTTCATGGCATTATGACACACTGACGAAGGAGAGGTATTCTTTGCAGAAAACAGAAGGCGATTAATTCACACTCAGGAAGGTGTGGGCTTTTTGAATCTTTCGGTTTCACAGGTACCGAGCACTTTTCTTTTCGGTTGTCTTTGCCACATGATGCCGCTTATCCGTCCCTGTGTTTCCCCGCAATGAGCTTTGCAAATCCATTACATTTTTCAACTTCTTCTGAGTGCTGGCTCGAGTGCATAATCCTTACCCCGGCCCCCACACTGGCACAGTTAAACCGGAATCCCTTCCACTAACACCTTGTTTATACAATAGAGTAGACGTTACTCAAAAATCCCTTAAATGCAGCAGTATAGAAAGAATGACAAACTCAACTGAGCATTTTAAATGCTTGAACGACAAATTCAAGGTATTACGAAAAGGACAGATATTTTATTCCAATTGTGTGACAATTGTCTTCATTTGGAGCAGGCCTTGTGAACAGGGGAGCTGACGTGGAGTCAGGCTGAATGACAAAGCCCTGTCTCAAACTCTATGGGCCTCACGGAGCCCAGGCTAACAATACAAGCCGAGGCGTGTGCTGTCTGTACTTCATGTTCCATGTGTTTTATGCGGGAAGACACAAGACCCCAGACCAGAGGACCAGACATACATAACAATGAGAGGAGGAATTATTTTACCATGTCTGGCATAGCTCAGGATCTCCAGAGCCCTCCCTGAGGGATGCGAGTGGGCAGTGTGCCAGTAGGTTCTCAGGGTCAACAACTCTGCCTACTTCAGTTGACCCTGCTGTTGCATATCAGTAACTCCTCACCAATAGCAACCAATCAGCACACAGGGCTTAAGAGGTAAGGTAGTCCACTTGCTGTGGGGTTTTTATGCGCTGTGAACAGTGGGGAAATTTAAGGAAGCACCTGAGGGAGGACCCATTGAAAATTCTGAGCCCTGATGACTAAGCTCTAAATAGCATTTCATTAGCGATACAATACGGTTCAAGTTAACAAAATATGGTTATTCCATATGGAAAATTTATCTTTGCTTTTGTACAGGTTTATCAGAAAGACAAGAAAAGGTGTCCTAAATGATGGAACTGTCTTCCTTACGCTAGGAAATGCCATAAGAATTGTTATTGTAAATGCATTGCTGATCCCAAAGTCAGGCAATGTTATTTAATGTTTCAAAGTTCCTGAAAGGGCCTCCATGGACAGACCGAATGTAAGCAATCGTGTAAACCAAAATTGGACACATTTTGTCATCAATGATTCATCTGTCGATCATTTATTTAAACCATATCAAGTCCTTTCTTCTTTCAAATAAAATTGAGAGTGCTCAAATCCTGCAGGGCAACAAGCATCTGGAGCACCAGGTTATCTGTTAAAAGCCACTGCTCTGTGTCACAGGGGTCCTAACAGCCACTTCTCGAATCCCTCACCCTTCTCCCACTAACACCACAGTACGGTGATAGAGTCAAAGAGGATTGCTTGTGACCAAAAAACAATTTTGCTGTTTTTAATTGACCTAGGTCTCTCCATGGATAAAGAGGAGATTAGGCACACCCAGAACAGTAATCCATACTCCTATGAACTATAAATCTTCTCAGATAATCTGTGCATTCTGTAATGCTTGTTTGTTTGGGTCTAATCTTTGCTTTTTCTACTTTTATTTGTTGTTTTTTGCCAGGGGGAAATTGTGGTCTACGACAACATTACCTTGGGGGGATGATTGTGAATCGGGAAATGGAGAACCTGTTCTCTTCAGCTCAGGCTGGAGCCTACCTCTAGGCAACAGGTTCCATAGGGTGTCCTTCAGAGTGGGGAAGAAAAAAAAAAAGAAGTGGCTCTCTACAAGAAGTGAGGTAATCAATCTTTGATCAAGGGAAAGCTTCAAATGATAAGTGGATAGTGGAAGCACCGCATCCAGTACCCAGTAAGTGTATCCTGCTGGACACTAGATTTCCGATGTCTTGCTAACCTCCAGGCATCCGCTATCCTTTATCCTGCATGGCAGTTGTGCATAACTGTACCAAGGGAACACTACAGAACAAAGCCCAGACAGCTGCTACGCTCTGGGTACAACATGCATCACCGATGGTGGGACAGGGGCACCCCCTCCTATGCCAAGTAGAAAACCACCAGCATCCAGTGGGACAGCCTGATTTCTGAAAGAGGATTAACCACTTCAGTTGTATTAATGGCAAAGAGCTGATCTATTGATCAATGCACTCTGGTCCAGGCTCAGCAAGCCTACATGAGGAGTCTCACCTGATGCAATGGAAGAACAGCATGCAGGGCAAATCTATGGATTGGCCCATTCTCATCCTTAGGATCACCCCCTCAAAACCAAGTGGCTGGCGTGTCCACATATATCCAGATCCCGTTGCCTCAGTAAAATTAAGGCCATCACAGGAGACCCCTCACATCCCGCCTATCACCTGTTTGACCTGTTGCCCTATGGCCGGCGCTTCAGGTCAATCAAGTCTCACACCACCAGACTAACCCACAGTTTCCTCCCCTGGGCCATACGGACTGCCAACAAACACTGACACCCCCCCCCCCGCCATCTACCTCAATACAACTGTACAATTCCACTGTGCACTTTACGTAGTTTATTTAAAAGGTCATATTTATTTTGCACAAGTTTTTTTTTTTTTTCTATATTTACAATGTGTGTTTTATTTTGAAATTTGTACTTATTGTAAGTTATTGTATTTTTATACTTAATGTCATGTGCCTTATTTGTTTTGTGTTAATGTAAATGTCATATAGTGCACTGCTGTTGCAGACCACCCACAATTTCGTTGCACCCCACTGTGCAATGACAATAAAGCCTATTCTATTCTATTCTATTCTATTCTATTCTATTCTATTCTATAACTTAGTTGTTATACTCCATTGTAGAACAAGCTGCTTAAAGTGCAGCTGGGAATCTTCGGAGTGGTGGGTGACTTTGCACTACCCAGTACCTTCTGAAGAAAATCACCTAAGAGGTGCGAGAAGCAAAGGAGGACAATTTTTTGTCCTTTAAAGCATAGAAGTTGTACCTATGCACACACTGGTTACTGTGTCTCACAAAAAATGTCTCAGTCACAGCCCAGTAGCTGTCTTTCTACAGTAGAGAAATCTAGTTCCAAAAGGAAAACACTATCAAATTGTCCACTAAGCATATTTTTCCAAACAACTGCATGACAGACACGAAATAATGTACAGTATTAAAAGCTTAATAAATGAGCAAGATCTTTGAGATGTGTGGGTATCAATTTAAAATTTAATTTCCACAATAAATTGCACACATAGAATATGTCTCACCGCAACAGTTAAGAAACTGAATAAAAATAATAGCCATTTGCACAGTACATTTCTCACTTGTCATTGCCTTTCTGTTCAGTGGAATACATAGTGATTAAATCTCTCTGGCTATTTGGCACAGTTATTCTTATATCCCATATATGAGTATGTCTCACATCTGAATAGATACAATGAAGTAAAATTTTGTGTTAAATCAAAGCTGGGAGATGCTAAATAAGCCTTCAGACAGCAGAGCAAAACTTTCAACATGACACTTTCCAAACAAAGAAGAATGTACACAGACCTTTCAGCTAAATTCAGTCTCTCCACATGAACAGCATATGACAAAGATGTCAGACTTGTGAGAATTCAGTAACTTCAAATTCAATAACTTTAATGTGTGTGTTTTAAAAAAAAACAAATTTATATACATTTTCAATATTAAATAGATGGAAAAAACACCAGAATTTGTCTTGTTCCCACTCAAGCTTTGAGCTTTGCTTTCTGAAAGCTGATCTCTTGTTCGAGAGTTTGAATCTAATGAGGTGTCAAACTAATCATACGATTCCTTTGATGCTGTGGAGGAATGGGGTGGGAGATAGGCTGGTGTTATCTATCAGCACGAGCCCCTCTCACATTTTGCCAAGTCTTACATATGGTCATCATGTGTTAATGGCATAGGCCGTGGAACGTGGCCTTGGCGGTTGGTGGATATCCGTCTTCCATTTGCCATGTCTCATCACCCCCTGTCTAACGGATCGCCTAGAACGGGCGAATTATCTTTAAACCACCATAATATGGCCCATTCAAAACACTTCACTGAGCCCATGAGGAACCGGAGAAAACAATAATTCCTTTTATTCAGAGAGCATGAATAAATCTTCAGCTTCATTTCTCTAGCTGAGTCAAATTTGATGTTAATGATGTGAGCAACCCCATGGTAACAGACGCCACAATAAATTAATCACAGCTCCTTGTTAGAACAATGTTTCTGCGTGTAAAACAATGCAGGCTCCATGTGAGGTGCTAGTCGAATGAGTTCTTGATACTTTTCCCCCCCTTTTCATATATTTCCATGTGTTGGAGTCTCAGGACTCATGAAAAATGCATGACAGTAGCTCTGCTCTGCATAGACTATAGAGTATTTAGTGATGCCGGCCCTGGTGTTGTCTGACTTGAATGTAAAGCTTTGGGGAACTACAATTTCTTTTATTTGCAACCCCTTTTTCTTATGGGATCAACCGTTCACACTCTATCCTTCCTCTGGAGATGGTTTTGATTTTTTTTTGGCTGGCGACTGGGTTCAGGGATGATGTGGACCCGTACAGCTGGGTACTGAGACATGGAGACAGAGGCTCATCAGTTTAAAGAGAATATTTATTCATATAGAGACTTTTTCCCAGTCTCTTTCCCACTGCAGTTCAAGTTTGTTTCAGGGCAGGCAAGAGAGACTGAAGATTTAAATACGATTTTGACCGGAGGAGTTTGACTGTGGGTTTGTTTGCATCTTCCCCTGCCAGGTTCCCTACAGGATCCAACAGACAATAATTATGTGGCATGTAGCCAGCAATAATGCACAGACTGCTGACAGGAGAGGAAAGCATTATTTGTTTTCTCAGAGGAGCAGAGAAAATGTACAATAGTTGCCCCAGTTCAATTATATGTGTGCACTATGATGTAAAACTGAGTCAGAAGGGTAAGATTTTCAGGATATGTCCTCATTTCAATAGTAAATAGGGCTGAATTTCCTGGAAAAGCCACGCCTTTAATGACACAGACTGGCAGAAACAAAAACACCTCCAACAACTGGAATGTCGATCTCGTCACACTTAAAAACCATTCTGTGTTTTTGAGCCGCTGTGTTCTTTTACCAACGAAGTCACCGCTATATGAAAGGAGTCAAATTTTAACCGGGGGTCAGCAAGCAGTGAAAAGTGATGATGTTGCTGACACCCAGAGCTGTTCTTTGGCTATGCTGCATAGCTGGAGGACTGTTTGTTCTTCAGTTCCATGTGTGCTTTAAGCAAATGGACAGAATATGATGCCTAGCAGCCAAAATTGCAGGGGAGCAACAAATAGTCTGGGAGTAAAACAAGCAGCCGGCTCTGCGCAGTTTCCACTGAGGAACTTCCCCCCATCTCACACACTGACTGCGCCAGAGACAATAAATAATGCCCTTTGTGATGCTCGCTTTTGTCCATAAACACTCATTTTATACAGTCCCTCAATTAAGGCTTTGCTTAAAGGGTTGTTTTAATAGTTGCTACTTCACGCTTCTGACATGTAAAATAATCAAAGCCATGAAATAGTTTAAACATCTCTATTTTGTGCAACTGGGTGTCCAGGGAGGGCAGGGTATTCCCACAGTGTGTTATTTTAGGGTATTCCCATAGGTGTGGGGATCTGTACAGTGTGTCCAAAAGTGATCTCTTTAATAAAAGTGACTGCACAGAATGCTGGCAACCTTGACAGATCCACTGTGTGCTGAATGGAAGCTGAACCGCTGGCACTTGCACCTGCAGCAATACTAAAAATAATTCACATGGCAAGGACAGCTGTTGGAAGGTGATCTTTCTTGGGGAAGAAAGTATTTGTGAAAGCTGCAAAAAAGTCACACTGTCAACATAAAAGCACTTTATAGTAGGTAAAATCTTAAGGCAAGAGGCAATGCTACTGGAAGCAAATACACTGTAGAGGACATTTTACCTCTTAAAAATGAAGGAATAAAGCAAACACAGTAGTGAGTGAAAGAAATCACAGCTTGCCAAGTGTCATGGTGTTCTGAGTGAAGAGGTGGCAGAAGTGCCCCCTCTCACCACACAATGACCATGGTGCTGGGGATTTCTCCACAAGCACCTAATCTAGCATGGCTATCAAAAGCAAAGGATGGGTGTTAAAAGCCCTGATTTTAATGAATGGGAAAATGAATGAATGAAAGAAGCTCACTGAATATATAACAGGTTTTCCATCCATTCAAAACAAGCCTGTCAATGACTCAATGACCATAAAAAAGCAACTAAAACAGTGACAGGGAGGTGGCCTTAAGGTGAGTTGATCAAGGTGAAAATATTTTCCTGGGGTTTGGATGCTGTACCAATGCAGAATGCAGCAAATAGCTGTGGACATGGAAGTGGTGCCAGAAATGCTCCCCTGCAACATCTTCAATTGCCACAGAAGTTAAATCAGTTCACTCCAGCAAGCTGGTCTTTGCGGAGACAGCTCAACAACACCATGAATAATATATCACAATTATTGGTCTGTAAAACATTGTGAGCTGGTTTCTTGTCATTAGTTCTGGGAATGTTATAATTTCTGGGAAGTTCACTATCTACACAGGCAAGCTTCAGTTGGGACCAGATGCTGCTAGAGCAGTGGCTAGTGACAAGCGAACCAGAAGGATGCTAGCTGGTGAATGGTGCTGCTCTTCAAAACAGGGGCCATTCCCTCCATATTAGACAGAGCTGTACATGGGGCAGTACCAATTACCACAACAATTTAAGTGATCAGTACAGCAAGAGACATTTTGAACCAACAAAACTCCCAAGAGGAAACAACTTAATAACATAAATAACATTCCAGATCAGTGGTATATAGTTACAAATGTAAATCTTGAGTTATGTACAGTATGACCTTATAATCTATAATTTGTATGACTGGCTGAATGGATACAGTAGAAAAGCACTGTACTGCACTATAATAAATACATGCTGCCACTTTATTAAATATGTGACTTCCCTGGCCTTGCAGGGAATCAATATTGTGAGTGTCCAACCCTAGGTACTAGGATTGGACACTCATAATATTGATTCCCTGCAAGGATCTGGCCATAGAAAGGCCAATGCCAAATGCCAATAAATGGAGAGAACACCACATTCCTAACTGAAGAAAGGTAAACTTTCTTGCACGGTGTGGTACAGAAGGTCCGCATCTCATGACAGGACTGCTGCAGTAAATGGGATTGAACTGAAAGGCAGTTAATTCAGACACAAATACTGACCGCCAGGACTCAGGAATGGAGGACTGAGCACACAGAAATCCGTATCAGTGATAGTTCTGTAAATATCAACTTGACTGCCAGGGCCTGAAGCATTCATATCAGCTGCCAAGACAGGCTCTCAGAAGGAATTTAAACTCACAGTCAGACATTGCTGGAACCACTGGAATATAAAGCTATGCACTAAAAAACAAATACTGTCATCTGTCAGCTAGCACAGCACACTTCAAGTTGCTTTGTCTGATGATATTACAAAAGGCTTCTGTGGATGGCTTTTTGTGCGACTGAAAGAGGAAGCAGCCATGACAGCAGTTTTACACGTATTTTGAGAACAGACCTTCTCCCGAACTCTACAGCTGGGGCGCAGACATCTAGGACCACCTGTTTAACACTGTGAATTCAACAAATTAACAGCTTGTGTTCTAATAGGGGTTCTTGGCCATCTGTTTTCCCACACTGAAAGAATTTACATTGTTTTAACCATTGCAGATATAAGCATCCGTTGATAGAGTAATATTTAATTATTCCAATGTTAAAATGAAGAATAAAAAAAGAAATAAAACATTGTTAAATCTCTCTGCTCTAGTTTTTCTCTGTTCTACACTGGTGTGCAGCATTGCGCCAGTGCAGCAGGAGTTCCAGTGTTTGTGCACGCATATTTTACCAGAACAATCCCTCTGGGAATCACTCCACAGGGCATCATTATGTGGATTTATTCTGGATGCATCTATGGTAAGAACTGATCAATCATAGTAGCATGGAAAAACAAATAATTAGTCTGGGGGCACCATCTTAGTTTGAGGGGCATATGAAATGCAGACACGCATTCCTCATATTGCCTGTTTGAAATTTACCAGCTTCGTAAGCAGGCGTGACTGTGAACAACTCACCCTGGAACCATCTGTAAAATCAATTAGAGGTGCGAAGCATTTAGTGCTATCGCTACATGCAAAGACAAATTTAATTTAGGACATTATTTAGAACTGCTTCAAATTAGTATCCTCTGTTTCACATCTTAACAGCTACACAGCACAGAGAGAATGAATACAGCCCAAGACAGGACAATGATATAGGTCATACTGTACACAAGATTTACACATCACTACACAAACCAACAAAATCCCTTTGATGATGACATTATGACAGGACTATCCATGATGGTGAATGAAAAAAGTGATTTTTATTTAACCTCATCTCAGAACCATTCACCACAAATGCATGCTTATGTCTCTGCCAAGTTACATTCCAATTGACATCTTAATCCCCTCATTACAGTGACTTTAAAAGAGACTGCAGGTCAATTTGGAAGATACAACATCATTGCCATGGCGACATTGCAGAGCAGGCATCACTACGCAATCTGACAAGGCTGATAGTGGTAATTACAACCTGATAAATTAATCTCAGTACATAAACTGATCTAAAAGTTGTTCTGCCTAAGAGCCCTGTTATTAGACAGTCGCTCTCTTTCTGTTATTTTTCAGGTTTACATCTGATGCAGTGATTTGTACAGCTGTGTATTCCTCTCCTATCCATCCAGGATAAGGGAGTCATATTTTTTACATTACGCCAAACTAAAAACCCTCTTTATACTGGCCAATTAGACAAAGCTTCATTTCATAAATAGGGAAAAAATGTTACGAAACTGCACATGTCCCACTTATTAGATATCCAAAGCAAATTGTGGAAATTGAGAATGCATCATTCGCGTTTGGCAAGCGGCTATGGGACAGCCACAGAATCCTGTCCAATAAAGAGTGCTCTGCCCTTCCACTGGGTCTCCAGCCATTGTGACAGGATGGGCAGCTTACATAACTCAGTGCATTAACAAGCCACTGCTGAAGACTTGTAAGCTTAAAGAATGTGTAACTACAGTTACATAAAAAAACAACAACTGTTAAGTTATACTTTATCCCCCTGCCCCCTCCCCAAAAACAGAGCTGGATAAAAAGATAAACAAAGCAAAACAAAACTTCAAAGCCAGAGACAGACACGCTGATTGGATCTGCCTCTGCATTCAAAGAGACAACTGGAACATTTGCCTTTACAGAGACAGAAGCATCTGATGGGCTGAGAGCTGGAGGGACATGACTTAACCAAATTCTTCACCTGGCAAGAACAGCATGTAACTGCGGGACTGGGCACCTGGGCAGATGAACACAAGGCCACACAAAGTGCAAGTGAGACGTGCCACAGATTGACTGCTCTGCTGCTCTGCACAGATGACAGCAATCGAAATTCATGCATCTAGCTCTGAAAGCTTCTTTTACGTTTGGTTTGAGGCAGCTGATTTGGTGATAAGCGTATCAAAGCTATAAACTTCAATTGCATTGATCTCCACAGTACTATAGAGTGTACAATGTAGCTCAGAATTAGACAGAAATGTAAGACCTTGCTGGTCATGGCACACACTGCAAGAGCTAGGGGCAGGAGCAATAATGGTCTTAATGGTATATTTCAAGGCTCAGCTATCAACTCATCATGAATTAATTTACATACAATTTATTCATTATTAAGAATAATGTCTCATACGGATGAGGGGGAAAATGTTTCTCAATTGTCAGTAAAAGTCAATTTAAATGAGAAAATCACTGGATTTTATGCTTAGAGATTTAAGCATTAGGCTACAGTATCTAGTGCATTAATGACCATAATGCCAGAGCAAAACGGTGGCATTGAAATTATGTGATGGAATTCACACAAAAATATCAGAAAACTGCTTCAACATACCCCTAGAATGATCCTCTCACCTCAGCCAAATTGAGGAAAATAATGGAAATCCTATGCATCATCTTAAAATAAAGTATAATGTACAAATTGAACAATATATTAAGTAATAATACAAAAATATATTAGAACAGCACATTTATTATTATTATTATTATTATTATTATTATTTATTATTATTATTATATTATTATACCATCACCAAATATTTAAACTAATCCCATAATAAAGGATAAATGTGAACTGGGGATTCAGGGGATTTCCATTTCAGGGTGATTAAAAAATACGAACTGCCCCTCTCTTTCCTCACCTCTAATGTAATCTGTTTTTGTGTAAAGCCTGAGAAGGTTCCCCAGAGTAAAAAAAGGTATAAAGCTTTTAGCAGCTTTGGACAAAACATCGGCACTATTATTGCTTTCAGTACCCTCTGTGGCACAGATTCATTTCCAAACATATCATTTTCTCCCTCTTGCTTTACTTATTCTCCATCAAATGCTCTCTGGTTACACAGTGAACATAGTATTTTTAAATATGACCAATCCAGGTGCCACCTTTAGTTGAAAAGTTCGCCAAATTATACGAGTTAGACAAAAACTTGTAAGATGCGTGCTGATAACTTTTGACTGGAACTCAAAGCAGGGAACACAAATTAAAATTGGGAGCCTGTTTTCTGTTTTTGTTGTCAAGTACATCCTACACCCTGTTTAAATATACAGGTACGGGGGTACTGCTTTGCCTCAGAGGAAACGAAGATGCACAGTTTTCCCATCGAGGGACGCTTTTGTTCTTTGATAAATTAACATTGTCAGTTTCCCACATTCCTGAGACACTGAGAAAACCTCAGGGAACGGGAGTAGGAACACCACTGTTCGATGCGATTGGCATCACTCAATTTGGTGGATTTTTTTTTCTTTGTCTGCTCATCTCAAGATCTACATTTCAAATTACAATTAAGAAAACCGAGACAAGACTCTCCTTTCAGTTTTATTCATACTGATATCCACTATGGTTTTGGGATACCAACTTTGGTCCTATGTGGCTAAAATAGTTTTAGCTTTATAGATTTTTCAGAGAGGCAAACTCTGTGAAAAAACTATTTACTACAACTGTGACTTGTGGTTTCACTGCCTACTCTAATAGTGACTTCAAGTTGCGGTTCCACTGCCTACTCCAATAGTGACTTCCAGTTGTCGTTTTTTTTTTTTTTTGAAGGGGCAATAAAACTGACCCAACATGGCATTCCAGGGAAAAAAGTTCAACGGGAGAGGCCATTTTATCAAAGGATCCTGTAGTAAACAGGCCAAAAGCAATAACCAGTCTGTCCAATAGGAACTTTTCTTGGTGAAATAAATCTAAATAGCAATGTCTTCAACACACACTGGCAAGACACCAATATTAATCTCAGACTACAAAATTTTGCACACTACCATTCTGGACTGATTCTAAAAGGAAGATAGAACTGTGAAACTGGATGTATGTATGACACCTTTGGTCTGTATAATACATACCTTGCAGCAAGTCAGAGAAAATAAGCAGGTTTGGAAAATCTGTTGCAAAATGCTCCTAGCGAAAAAAAGCTTAGACAAATCTAACCCATGGAGAGCCCAATCCAGGGCCAAATTTCCAAGTCAGTGGAATGACTTCCCAAATAAATTAAAAGTCTCCAATAAATTCTTAATGGCCCCCAGCCAAGAGTGAAATCCATAGCTGAGGATAAAGTTTTGACACTAACTTCAGCTTTGCTGAGAGCCCCTTATGTAATGATTATAATAATTGCCATCATTTGGAATAACATTCTGCTAGGCTATTTCCTTCCAATGTAAAATGTGATCTATGAACCGAGGAAAAAAACACACTTTGCCTTCAAAACTGTAGGAATACCAGCTTCTAGTGCAGGAAATCTGCCCTTAATCTGCTGAGATCCACCCCCTAAATTTCAGGCTTTTCTCCTCTTTAAATAAATGGCTGCAGTTTCACTTTAATTCCAACTCTATTAAGATAATTTAGGTTAAACCCTTTTCAGCAGTGCAACCCATTTCGACAAAAAGGCAAAGAGACAAATACTCACATTATCTAAGCCACTTACCACTCAAATTTGGGACATTGCTAATCAAACTTAAGTGATCAGACAATTCATGTACATTAGGCCATTAACACAATTTCAAAGGCTGCTAATCAGTCAAAGAAATGCAATTTACTCATTGAAAAGGTCTTCAGGTTTCCATGTACAAGGGAGCAGTCGTCTCATGGCTGGCCATTTTCAAAATTAACAAAAAAATTAAAAAAAAGTATATATATATATATATATATATATGATATACATATGTATATTATAAGTACATATACATACGTATATACTTACTTACTTACATATATATACACTAAATGGCAAAAAGTATGTGGACACCTGACCATCACACCTATATGAGCTTATTGGACATCCCATTCCAAAACCATGGGCATTAATATGGAGTCCCCCCCCCCCTTTGCAGCTATAACAGCCTCCACTGTTCTGGGAAGGCTTTCCACAAGATTTTGGAGTGTGTCTGTGGGAATTTGTGCCCATTCAGCCATAAAAGCATTTGTGAGGTCAGGCAATGTTGGATGAGAAGGCCTGGCTTGCAATCGGCATTCTAATTCATCCCAAAGGTGCTCAATGGGGTTGAGGTCAGGGCTCTGTGCAAGCCACTGGAATTCCTCCACACCAAACTTGTCAAACCATGTCTTTATGGATGTTGCTTTGTGCACAGGGGCACAGTCATGCTGGAACAGGAAAGGGCCTTCCCCAAACTGTTATCACAAAGTTGGAAGCATACAATTGTCTAAAATGTCTTTGTATGCTGTAGCATTAATGTTACCCTTCACTGGAATTAAGGGGCCTAGCCCAAACCCTGAAAAACAGCCCCAGACCATTATCCCTCCTCCACCAAACTTTACAGTAGGCACTGTGCATTCTGGTAGGTAGAGCTCTCCTGGCATCCGCCAAACCCAGATTCATCCATCAGACTGCCAGATAGTGAAGCGTGATTCATCACTCCAGAGAACGCGTTTCCACTGCTCCAGAGTCCAGTGGCGGCGTGCTTTGCACCACTCTAGCCGTCGCTTGGCATTGCGCATAGTGATGTTGGGCTTGTGTGCAGCTGCTCGGCCATGGAAACCCATTTCATGAAG
The DNA here is from genome assembly GCA_019176425.1 of Megalops atlanticus. Classification (NCBI taxonomy): domain Eukaryota; kingdom Metazoa; phylum Chordata; class Actinopteri; order Elopiformes; family Megalopidae; genus Megalops; species Megalops atlanticus. Next base: position 38,140,091 of record CM032876.1, read on the forward strand.
CTCCCAACACACAGTTCTTGTGCTGATGTTGCAGCCAGAGACAGTTTGGAACTCTGTAGTGAGTGATTCAACAGAGGATAGGCGGTTTTTACATGCTATGCACTTCAGCACTCGGCGGCCCTGCTCTGTAAGTTTGCATGGTCTACCGCTTCATGGCTGAGCTGTTGTTGCTCCTAGACGCTTCCACTTCACAATAATAGCACTTACAGTTGACTGGGGCAGATCTAGCAGGGCAGAAATTTCGCGAACTGATTTGTGGCAAAGATGGCATCCTATGACAGTGCCACGTTTAAAGTCACTGAGCTCTCCAGTACGACCCATTCTACTTCGAAGGTTTGGAGATTGCATGGCGATGTGTTTGATTTTATGCACCTGTTAACAATCGGTGTGGCTGAAACACCTGAACTCAATAATAAGGAGGGGTGTCCACATACCTTTGCCCATATAGTGTGTGTGTGTGTGTGTGTGTGTGTGTGTGTGTGTGCGTGTGTTTGTGTGTGTTTCTGTGTGTTTCTGTGTGATCAATAGTGAGATGGCATTGTTGAAATAAGGATGCACACACTCCCTTTTTAAAATGAACCATTTCATTCTCACAGGGCAGTATGTACAGAAAGCTGGTGACAGTCCGATGAGCCATTAGGACCTTCCTCACACTGCGTGGGTGGCTATGGATGCCTGTGACCTCGGCCTTCTGCTCTGCTGCCCTCAGCTGTATCTGTTCACTTCTTACAGAAGTTGGGTCAGCATCTACTAATGTAGATCCTCTGACATGGAAGATCTCAGGTCCACTTTGACTCTGGCCAGAGCATCTTAAGTGCTCCTTTAAGAGCTGGGCTAATGGAGCACGAGTGTTTGTGGCTACTAAGGTGGACTAAAGTGAATTAAAAATACATACCAGTGAGATCACCTTGGCCTTTTCTGTACTTCGCAATATATTTATATCCAAGTTTTTTTGTTTTTTTTTACAGCATGAGAGCAAAGTGGAATGTTTCAGGTAAACTGCATGAATGTGTTACTTTTTTAAACTAAATCTCAGGTGACTTGGCAAAATGGGCTGGAGGAGGCCATTAGAAACTAAAGTGCATGGCCAGGTTATGTGACTGAGGGAGAGCAGCTTTTGGCCCACCAGCATACTGAGACTGCCAATTGGGGCAGTACCCTTCGCTGAGTTTGTACGACATGACATTTGCGTTTAAAACCGTTTTCACAATGATCAAACCAAACTCAGCAACACAATAACGCTGAAAGTCACAGGACTACATACAATCATGAGCTGATAGACTTCAATATTCTGGCACCCGATCTGATGAAAGTGTTTTCTGTGCATGATTGACGTGGTGATGTGACAGTAAAGTACATACATATTACAGATAAACTACCTGTATGTGGTTTGCTTTTGAAAAATCCTCAAAAATCTGTGAGATCACATCATAGCTACAGTTCCACTGTAATCAAATTAATTGTCAAATGTGAGTTGCCTGCATAATTCCAGAGCACAAAATCCCTAATGTGGTCTTTTTTGGTCTCCCTAACAAACCCTGATCTGTAACATTACTGCAGTTTAATTTGGCAAAATGTTTAAACACCATGTTCTCAATTCACCCTGCTTAATTGTATTAAGGGCACTCCAAAGGGACGTATTCAATGAAAGATCAGTTAAGCGAAATATCAGAAGATGAATACAACAACACTTCTACAGGTCTTAGAGCCTTTGGGTCTCTTCACATGTCAGGCCTTAATCACAAAAGTGCAAAGATTGTATTTCAAAAGAATGGGCTCATTTGTGAAAAAAAAAATCCTAACGCCAGGAGTAAGTTATCTGTAACTGCTACAGCCATAAAATCAAATGAATAATCAGTCATTTAAATACATACGAAGCATCCATTAGTCCACCACATGCAGGTCATCAAACCACTAACCCCTAGTACTTGTCATGTTATTTTTACAGAAACATGAATATTACAGCCCTACTTTAAAACCAAATATTACAAACCTACTAGACAGCTACAGTTCCACACATGATGGCAGTGCAGAATTACCATGATGACAGTGCAGAATTACATGCATTCATTGCAGGACTGAACAAACATTACTGCACAAACAATAAGACCTCTTGTCAACACGTGTTTGAGTTATCAGTCACAAATCTAAAAGCTTGTGATACTTCACTTTGGATGCAGAACTGAAGAGTTCCACTGTAAGAGAAATCCCGGGGTTCAAACTGTGAGTGCTTTCATGAACAGCTACAGTGACGGCTGGTACATTGGCTGCTTACTTTCTGGGTCCCTGACTTCAGTGTGGGTGCATCAATGGGGAGAGACACAACGTTAAACCCGCTTGGCCTAAGGAATGAGCCAGTCCAGGTGTCTCTCCCTGAATCTTGCCATTGATCCTCTCCCCCTCGCCAAGTTCTGCCAAGCTGGCACACACGTCGCATTCATCATACACATCACTGGTCCCCGGGGGGAAACAGCGACACCGCAAATCCATTTCACGGCAACAAATAAAAAGGCCAGGCAAACTTTCCATCAGCAATGGCCATCAATGTGTCTGAATGGCTACAAAGAAATGAGATTAGGAATCGCATGTTTTGAATGTCCACACCACAAGCCACACTCAAAACTTCAGTTTCACATGTGGAAGTCTTTTTTTAATATCATTTCCCCTCTTCAATTCTCTTCTCTTGCAAAAGTCTCCTGTTTCCCCCCTCCCTGCTCAATGGAATTCCCACTATGTGAGGAATTTGTGCTGAAACTGTGGTCCCCTTGCCTCCGCTCCCGTATAAGGAAGAAACAGCAGCCTGAGGGCGAAGACTCTGCCTTTTCCTGTTTATACATCCCCTTTTCATTCTGTCCATCTCCGCTCCTGCGGAGGAGCACCATCCCTGTCCCAGACAACAAACCAAAGAAGGCTCTTTCATGATGAGTTAAAGAGAAGACGCAGTACTGAGTGCATAATCAAATGGCATATACCAAAAACACAGTGTTAGGCAGCTAACTTAAAAAAAAGTTACGCTGTAAGAATATCTAAGGCCTCATTAATACACCCTTGTCTGAAAACTTGGGAACATCAGAATATTATATCATATCTGGTCTCTAAAGAGGTTTTTCCCCACAATATTACCCCAAAACATAACCAGACCTCACTGACAGAAATTGTCAAATACCTAACATCTGTAAATAAATACTTTTTTTGCTCATGAAGACTGACCAAAATTAGGTTTAGAGTATTACATGGCTACAAAATCTGACCTCAAACAATCATTGTTGTGACAGTTAAGATCTCCCATGTACCACACATCTCCTGTCTGGCAGCAATACACAAGTATGTAGGTATCAATCCAATGAGCAATAAAAGCAATAAAAGCACTTACTGTACTTCCAAATTCAGACCACAGTGACCATTTGTAAATGGGACTTGTGAACGAGAGTACAAGCACTGTAATTTAAAAATGATTGAGTGTGATGCCAGTGAGAAGTCTGTTTGCACAAACAAGCACACAAACAGATAAGATCTTTATGACTGCCCAACCCCTGCTTCATTGAGGCCTGGAGCACACTGCATTCTTTATGTCATTACAGCTCACTCTTCAAAACCCCAGCTGCCCCTGGAATAGAACTAAAGCAGCTGAACCTTAAATTTCACCATGCATGTCAAAGCCAGCACCCCTACCAAGTGACTTCCACTTAACAACAACCTGTCAAGACAGCATTCAGCACCGCTGTCCACAAAGGGACCAACTGAAGAGCTGTGCATCGTAGTTTGATTTGTTTCGAATCACATAAACTCAGCATCACAAGAAAGTTGGAGCCAGCACACTTGCAGATTAAAGGGCACTTGGAAAAATTTGAGCATCCGTGTTGTGATGAGACACTTAACCCTTACCTCTTCTATGTGTCAGTGGTGGCACAAAACTCTGTAGTGCAAAGCTCCAATCCTATCTCTGTCTAATCTAGTTCACAAAGGTCATTCTAGGCAATGATTAGCCTTTCATTGATGTGTATCCCAAATTAGCAAATTAGCGGGAGCCAAAAGATACAAAGCGGTCTGTTATGTGTTGGGCAGCACTCTTGCTCATCAAAGCTCCTTTTTCCTCTGATGCTCAACCTCACAGCTCAATGTATATCTGCCCCTCCCTTTCAGAAGCATCTCCTTCACACTCCAGAGTAAATCTTCCCTACATTGATGCCCATGAGAGCACTATCTACTATCAGTTCACATTTGGCAACACCCATGCTTCTTGCTTGTTTTTTTTGTTTTAATTTGCATATGAATGTGACAGACGGTATTCTGAACAATTTTTTGCAATGTGAGACCCACAGGTGATCCGTGACTGTTCACAAGGGAACAGGAGCTTCTATCGAGCGCTCCGCACTCAGTCCCGTGATCCCATTTCTATGGGTCAGCAGAGAGGGCTGCAGTGGTCTTGTGCAGGCAGCTTCCTCGGGCTCTTTCCAAAATGGGCAACTTCACTCTCTTCAGTAAGCCAATGCTGACTGGTATAAGGCAAAACTCACCTCTGCTCTAGTGTTTTACTCTTGCACCAGTAAGAATAAAGGAGAAGCTTTCTTCTAATTCTGATAGATTTTACAGATTCATTCAATTTCTGCACTGATGGATCTAGGAGAAGGCCACTATGTAAGCATTGCTTTCCTGTATTTTAAGTGTTTGATATAGGTGAACACGCAATGATCTCAAGACAGATCTGTTGGGTTTACACGCTGTCTATCACTGTGTGGCTCATCCAAGATCTCCCCCTCGGCTGCCATCTCACTATTGGTAAACACCACCAGTTGAGCTAGGAAAAATAGAAATACCATCATGAAAATGTATGCATTTAAGAGGATTGTTGTGAGTAAATGTGTGTGTGTGACTATGGGGGGATTTGCCCTCACAATCTGAAAGCTTTCACTAAGAATGAAAATGGACAAGCTAATTACAATTCAAAGTTACAGCAGATTGACTGTATCAGAATCAGATAAACATGTCAATACATCTCCAGGGTCCAAGGGTCCCCCTGAGCGTTTCAGATGCAACTGTAACTACTGAACCTTTTGTTATTTTTTAAAATTCCGCTCCAATTTCATATAACATTTTATAATCGCATGGTGAACCCATTCCATGAAACGGAAACGAAACAGAGAAAATTACAATGCCTATTACAGATCACAGCAATAGGTGACTCACCTGACCGATAATCGGCAGCACAGGCACATCGTGTTTGTACAATATGTTCCCATGGACAAAGTATAACAGCAGATCAGTGGCTATTGTACTAAACATATAATCTGCTTAGGAAGCTAAGGGGGCTCATGTCATATTTAAGGATCAACGCACAGAAATGCAGATGAAGACCCAGTACATCAGCTTTCCACCTTTTTAAAGGACTCCCTGCATTGAACAAAACCTTACCATTAATGCAATAACAGTAGTGGAACTGTGAAAATCTACAAAAATTCAACAAAATTGTCAAAAATGGAGATAGCAGATTTTAATTAACTTATCTAGCAGACAAAGTGACATTTTAAATTGAAGATGTGTGTTACACTGTACCCCTTTTCAAGCGTAGAATTTCAAGGGTAGAATTTTCAAACGTAGACATTGTTGTATGAAGTCAGCACAAGGCTACAATCAACAAAGAATGTTCTGCCAGTGCCATTCACTCTTTGTTAGCAAACGCAGTGTGCAGATCAAAAGACTTTTAGTTACAGCTGAAATGTTATAACACTATGTTTTTCAAGCCGCATCCTTACTTAAAAAAATTAATTACATGTGGGGCTTCTACATATGCACATACATGTGTAAAGGAAAACCGAAAAACCAGTGTTCAGTAATGAACTCATTCAGGCTTCGGGCTTTAGTGGACTTCTCAAACCAGATAAGGAGTGGACACGGTCAGCTCAAGAGTTAACCTTTTATCCCAGCTTATCCCCTAACCACTGTAACATGCCGCTTCCTTTTAGGAACCAGGTTAGAGTGCCACACCTGGAGAGAGGACTGAGTGAACAGCTTCCAAATATAGGGCGTTGCATTACATTCCCTTGGTCTCTTGACACACACATACACGTGCTCATGTTCACTCAGTGCGGAGCACAGTTATTCCACTACAAACAGTCAATCCTGCAGAGGGGAAGAGGAACACAGCTTGGCAGGTGGGTTTGGAGGAGGGGGGGGGGTTAGTTTGTGTGGCTATGGGCCAAGAAGAGCAAGCTGTTTGAGGACTGCGACTTTCTGCCATGAAATTATTTAGGTCATTAGGTAATTTCACTCAGTCACATTCTGGGATCACAAGGGACTTAATGTCAATTAATACCTGTAATGGGCACGTGAATGCCGCGCAAATTGAGACGCTCTGCCAACCGGCATAAGCAGCTTCGGCTGGCAGCGCTTTGCTCAGAGGCACAGGGCAAATTGGTCTTCATGTCTGTGCGGCTCACAGTATGTAGTCCAGGGCAACTGCTTTGAATTCATCTCTTTTGTGAAGCAAGAAAAAGGTTTGCTTTCACACTCACAGCTATTGTACATTTCAGACAGCAACAGCTTTCTGTCATTTCAAATAGTGTTTCAAAGCAATAGATACAAAAAACACAGTTTTTGAGTGCATTCAGGTTGAAACAAAAAAACGACTAAAAATACATGTAATGTAAATAGGTGGAAGCCTAAAATCCCTTGCTGTGAATGCCTTGTCCCCATTGGACAGAACCAGCCAGAAGTGTGACACACCTTATCAGTACAGTATGCAGAATTTTTTGTACACCCACTGATGTGAGCTCAAATGACTGCAGGATGACCCAGGACTGCACACAATAATGATCATTCATGTTTGAGGATTATTTACCAAGAATGATAATGTATAATGGAAATGGGAGTGAACAGTCCTCACTACACCTCAGTTAGACACCTCTCATTATGTATTATGTTCTGCATGCAACTTTTACCTAGCATAAAAAACAGGGACATGGAATTAGTTTAAACATGTTTAGAAACGGGTTAGCAAATTTCCATTCTGACTCCTCAGCCCACCACTCTAATTTTGTAACAGATGAAAGCAATTGTTACATTTCTCTGGTCTCACAAATAATTTCAGTGAACTTCAAGTACTTTGGAGAAATACAGCTGATACTGTACCTCTGGATCATATTCCATTATATATTATATGATCATATTCTATACTCTATTTTCATAAAGGAGAACCACAATGAAGTCCCAAATAAATTCCTTGACCGACTGACATGTATCCAAACAACAGCACACCCATAATCTTCCAGTACTATGCCAGTTTTATCAAGATCAACATATACGCAAGTCTTGTCACACTTTCGAGGACCACTTCTAATATGCCTAAGAAGATTATCTTTGACCCTCAGTCTCTTGTGTAGAATGATTTATATAGGGGAAAGGGTATTTGGCAGAACAGCAGTTAAAGGACTTTTTTCTGTTCACAGAATGTCTGATTCTGAATTTACTTGATTTGTGCAACATATGCAGCAGAGAACAAATATGTGGTAAATACTGTATATATGGTCATATATACTATATATTCACTGTTTTTGAGAAGTTTCACTGTTACTCAGATTCTGTAGGCTATAATTAGCAGCTATCTAACTGCAGAAACTAACTGTTAGTAGTGCCACATACAAATCCGCATAAAAAATCCTTTTTGCAAAATTGTACAGTTTCTCCCCTAATATATACCTATTTCTAACTTTGCAAATTAAAATGAAGTTCAAAAGCCAAGTCCCCACTAAGTTTAAAGGTAGCTAAAATGATCCAATAATTACTTCTGAAGGCAAAATACTGGCTAAAAAGGGTCATTTACATTCTCTTTTGAACCTAGAACACTTTGCTCATCTACTTAATATCCCATTCTTATTCTCAATAGTCAGTCTCCACTTCCTTTTCATTGTGCTACATACTAAGAGCACTTCTTTTTCTAACTGCAGTTGGGGACTTTTAAGAAGATTTTAAATCAATTCTGAAGTCTTTTGAAACATGAGAGCAAACTTGGAAACCCCTAAAAAAAACAGAAAAACAATGGAAGAAAGGTCTCTTAAAGTAAACTTAATCTAAGAATTTTGCAGTGGTATAGCTAAATACCATGTATAATGTAAACTGACCACACTTTTTATATTAGTAAGTCTTATTTGTATTACCCATGCCATTGGTCAACTGCCATAATCTTTTAGCATCATCCAAGGAATACGTTAATTCACTGATCTGTTTACTAGGTTTCAGGTCTTAAATGGATTGCCAACAGATCGATTATCCCTCAGCAGCAAAACGGATCATTACTCAGACCCTTACTTACATAATGGTGGGCTTACTGCTACCATTAGCAGGCTATTCACACCAAAGGTACCACAGTGGTATAAACTGAATATGAATAAAAGTATTGACACTGCACAGGAACGGAACAGTGTTTGGGGAACTTACAACACAGGTTTTTATCTTGCCTTCCTGTGTGTGCTGTTTAGCACAGGAAGAGAAATAGGATTGAGCTTTTTACTGGCATTCTCACACTCTGGCATTCTGATTGAGCTTTTTACTGGCATTCACATGCATGAATAACTGCTAACAATTTCTGGAAAGGCAGATTTTATGCTTTGAGATGAGGGCATTAGAAAGGTAAACCTACACTCCACATAAAAAAGATTGCAGTGATCTAAAAATGTCACAGAGCACCCACACCAACTCTGCAAGGCTCACAGTTTCATTAGGGATTCCTACCACCAGATTTAGGTCTGAGATCTCTGGCATCTGAAAAGCCTAGATTGCTGTGATCAGGTTTGAACAAAAATGCACAAACAAATTTGCAGTTTGTTTGTTTATTTATTTATTTATTTTTGCAAGACCACTGGAAACCTTACCATCTGTGCAGTCACTTTGTTTGAGCTACTTTAACACATGCAACTACACATACTGATGCTGATTGTTTAAAAAATAATCATCTGATCCAAACTGTGGAATGAAAATGCAGATTACAACACACATGGCATGTAAATGAGCACAACTGTTCAGTTTGAAACCAGTGGCCTATCTGATCTCATCTTATCAAAATGGCTCAATCTCAAAACGGATCACCTGACTTCATTTGATTGCACCAGCTTTATCCAATATTATATTATCCAATATCCAGTCTACATCTCAGGGTCACATGTGTGCATCAGGTTTATACTACACTTGGTTCTGAACTCACTCTCTCTCCCTCTCTCTCTACACTATATATATATATATATATATGAATAAATGCATAAATGTAAATGTAAATAAATGTAGATAAGCCACCTTTGTTTTTAAGCTTCCCTAAAAGCCATCACGTAAAAGTATCATCATTTGATGAGGAAAATGGCTGCATGTGGTATTACCCCAGCTGAAACAAGTACCTGAGCTGAATCAGAAGGTCAGCCTTAAGCTGCAGCAAAAGGTTTTGTAAGGACACAACAGAGACTGATACACTTTGTGCTTGTTCTGCAGTTTACCACATGATCTCTTCATCCAATTAGATTGATCTGCTTGAGATCAGTAACTTGGGAAAGTATTAGGGAGGAGGTGAGCAGGAACTTGGGAAAGTATTAGGGAGGAGGTGAGCAGGAGGTAATGTTGTTAATAAAGCATGGCATGCACATACATTAGGTGGAAGAAATGGCTTTTCTCATGGTCACTACTGTACGGCAGTCCACATTTGTCCACTCAACCAAACCAGCAAACGAATGAAGCAGAGAAGTAGTATGACCCTAAGACATACAGTGCTGAGACGGACAAAATAAATCTGCACTGTAATTACAGTATATCTGTAGAAACCTGTTCCACTGAAAATGTATCCCAATGTATTTTGAGACACAATTCAAACATGATTTTCCATGAATGTAAACAAACTAATTGATTTCATGCAAAAAATAAAAACTACATCTACATACAAACTACATCATCAAAATTACATCATGTATCATTCTGAAAAGCTGACATCCAAAGTCAAAGTGAGGATGTTGTGTAGAGCAACCTACATCTGAAAACTAATCCATCCAACACTATTTAGTGTCTCTTTTAGCTGCATCTCTCCCTGACAAATTGACAATCTTTTCTAAAACATGTAAATATGTTTATGCCTTAATGTATTTAATATTGTCTGTATTAGTTAATGACATCCTTTATATACAATATGAAACAATATGAATGAGGCACAAAATGAAACACACATGTGGACTGTATGCTTCATTATTGGAAAGTCACACAATGCATTTCCTGCTTTTACTAACATGTTGTAAATATTGCACCAGTGTAAAATGCCCAGCTGATATGACAAATTGGTCTCTGCAGGCCCTTTTAATGCTTCTCTTGGAGACCCTATTCAACAAAGTTAACTACTTAACTGTTCTTGTTAACGCTGGCCCTTGGTAGCACTTTGCTGGCATCATGCACATTGACATGATCCATGGTATAGAACTGATTAATCTAATATTGGTCTTCATAGCTGAAGTAAGGCAGCATGTTGATGTCATCATTGTTTTTTTCTTTGCTTGAAACTCTAAACTTTTTTTTCTTTGCAGTTTTGTACTCTCAAATTCTCAATAATAGGGAACCATTAAATCTTTATCACTGTCTAACAATAAAGATCTAAGCATGAAAATAGAAAGCAATCAAACCCTTAAAATGATTCTCTTTTTCAAGCTGATAATCGTCTACTTCTTGGTTGAAACTTGGCACCTTACTTTAATTACTCTCGTTAATCATGGTTTATTTTTTAATTGTTGACAGGAGATCCGTTAGGAAGACTTTATTTGAAAATAAACAGTAAATCTCTCAATCTAAGAGTGCAAACATTTTGCAGTGCAAAGAAGGGAGTGAGACCACATTAAGCTGTCTTATGGATTCTTGTGATAGAAACATATCTCTAATTCTAGTCTAAGGCCCTGTAAGGATGTTGCTTTGTTGAACATTGTCTCAAGAAGGCAGCGAGTGATTAAAGTTACTCTCTTCCATGTTTCTAAAAACCATGCATCATAATGATCTAGGCATCATGGGAAAAGCAAAACTACCATCCAGTCAGGTTCTGCTGTACCAAGGAAGAAACTGGCCAATGCCTAATTTTCTAAAGGATTCTTATTCTTCCTTCTTCTTACATGACCATTTCAAAGAATAGGTCAAATGTGTTTATCAAAATATTGTTTCATGTTGTCAGTCACTCTATGAAGGGTATGGTTGTTCAGTAGTCATATTGTCAATATAACATTCTGAATGAGCAGATTGATCTTTTTTTGAACCCACAGCAGGCAGATAAAGTATTTCAGTCATTCTCCACTGCCTTTTTATTAAATGTACAGCATCACAGTAGAGGTTCATAATTAGCCATTGTACAGTTTTTTTCTCCAGCTGCAAAAGGCATGGGGCATGTGAGGCCAAGAAAAGTTCCTGAAAAAGCTGAGCCCCCTGTACTTTAAGGATCTGATATTTTCTGGGTCATTGATTTGCTGCAAAATCATGTGTCACAAGATTTGCTGTTCAGATCAAGTGGGAAAATACAAAAATGTTTTCAGGCACTAAAGGGAAAGGAAAGTATACTTACCACAGAAGGTAGAAAATTAAATCCAGCAATCAATTATTTACATTACTTACAATGGCAAGTAAATATTGGTTAAATCAACAACATTTTCCATGGATAGCTAATACACATGTCTCTGTGTATTAGCTATCCATGGAAATAACAGTAGGGTAAATGACCAATCAAGTTTTCTGGTTTTAGCCTAACCCTAGAGTAGCTACTCATAATTAGGTCAGCCACAGTACCTAACTTAATGAGCTGTTAAAATGTTGTCAGTAGCTAAAACTAACTCATCCTATGCTATGGTTCACTACCCAGTTTGCATTTGCTACAACCTAGTGTTATTTACATGAAGAGACTAAAAAAATACTTGAAACATGTCTACAGCTCTACATAAATCTAAAAGTGAGTCAGGGGAATTATTGGTGTAATACATAGTTGTAATACAGTGCTTTTGTGGCTAAAGTTTTTTTTTGTTTTTTTTTCTTTACCAGTAAATAAACCCAGTTTTACAAATCTATCTGTACTTGGCATGTTTAAGAAGCAGTGTTTTTTCTGATGTTGCAATGGGGTTAAGATGGTTGACAGAGAGTGCAGGCAGAAATGCTAAAATTAACTGATTGACTGTGTCACCTCACCACTCCTAAAGTGAGTCCCTGTTCTATGCAGCATCTCATTTACAGCATTACATTAAGTTAAATTTGCATAGTAATGTGCAGAGCTGTAAATGGTACATTGCTACAGTATCTGCATGTTTCTTTCCTTACAAAATTATGTTATCTGATAACTTGAGCATAGGAGTTCTGGTGAGCAGAAAGGAAAGTCTTTATGTAAAGTATCATTACAACCAATGCACAAGTGGCTGAGTAAGAGACTGTGTCTGACCTTTAACACTGCAATATTACAAATGATAGGGCCTTGGAGGAGAGTGAATATTCCATACGTTCCATAAAAAACACAAAAGACTGTTTGACTTTGAGTCCACAAATTAAAAGTACAAGAGCCTCAGTGATCTGTTACCTGAAGATAGATGTTTCCTTCCCATTCACCTGAAATCACTTGTGACAGAGAGATGCAAGGACAACCCAAAATCCCATTTAACAATTTCTTCTAAATAATATAATATGTACCAAGAAATTATAGCCAAATCTTCAGAAACAATCAATGTAAATTATGCTTATTCACATTATTGCAGGATTATTTCCCAATACGGCATGTCAAAACAAAGTATACTCCCTTCTCTCCTTCTAAAGAGCAGAATAGCAAATGCAGCTTTTAAGAATAGACAATGAAAGGTTAAAACACATTCAGAGGTTGGTATATATCAGGTGACAAAAAATAGCGCCATGTCAGGTTGTTCACTGCGGAAAAGGAGAATTATGAGATTAATTCTGACATGGAAACAAGCCAAGGAAACATACAGAGAACATGTTCTTCTCATATAAAGACAGGGAACAGGTGGTTAAGTTCCTAAATTGCCGGCAAGGCTGGCCTCTAAAAAGCACTGAAACAAGAAAATACCAGACTGAGACCTGATTCTCTCCCAACAGTCTGGCTTTTGTTTTAATATTAAATGAAAAATAATTAAAACAACGTGTGCTTAGGTCACACACAGTATGTACCTATTAATAGTTACAACTGAATTACAGCAATAAATTGTGTGAAAATTTCATATCCCTGAATCCTGAATTTTCTCTCAGCAGTTAAACCAATGAACCCTCAGCTAGGAAGAATGTGCCTCAACAGAGCACCTTTTAATTAGCTTCAGTAATGTTTGCCAGCATCACAAGAACTGTCACATGAATTAAAACAATGTGCTTGATAAAAACATGCACAGGTACCTGATGTGTGTTTGAATCTCAAAATACAGCAAATCTAGCACACAAGTTCTGCTTTGATGCATGCAAAACATCACAGCATCAGATTGAGCAGAAGGAATTAAACAAGGGTGAAGACTTTAAAGCAAACAGGGTAGCTACCCTCAAGGTAAAGAGCGTTGGATGCACATGCCTTGTGTACTGTCAAGCAAAAGGTAATTAGATTAACACACCACACTATCACTAAAGTCGACTATGCCATTCCTTACAGCTACATTAAATCCTATTACTTCTACCTTTGCCTGCTGTTTCCTTCATGGAATCGGAAAAGACATTAACATGTAAAGTGCCAGCAACGATTTTGTGCTGGGTTGCCATCATGAAGGAGTCAGAAGTTCTGAAGACCATCAGAAGTTAGAGGCAATGACACACCTCTTGACAGTTACATTACATTATTGTCATTTAGCAGAAACTCTTATCCAAAGTGACTTCCATATAGTAGGTTGCCGTTTTATCCATTTATGCAGCTGGATAATAGCTGAAGCTATTGCGGGCTAAGCACCTTGCCCATGCGTACAACATCCTAGCAGGGAATCGAAGCAGAAACCTTTTAGTTACAAGCCCTGCTCTTTACCACTACTCTGCACTGCTGTCCCAGCTGAATAGGTGTTCAAGACTGCTCAGATATACCCAACATAGAGCAAATGGTATGAGATTGGGGAAGGAAAGATCCTTTTGTCTCTTCCTTGAGCAAAGCACTGCTATTTAATATTCACTGTAACATTCCTTTCTGTATGCTTAAACAGATCTTTCAGATATGTTTTTATTTTTACATGCATGGTTAAGTTGGCATTGAGTGCTTTACTTGTTTGGAATGACTGTGTTTGTACAGTAATCAAACTCTTGTCTCCCCAATGGACATCCGTGTAAGACTTAATTAAGCTCTCAATACTTCCAGCCACTTGTTGGATGGTGGAACTGCTCAAAGCTCTACTTAACATCAAAGCAAAGAGAAATGATCACAGAAAAATGGATATTCAAAAATGTAAGAACCTCATGGCAAAATCAGAGTCCACAAATGTACCCAAATGCTCAGTGCTGTAGATATAAACAAGTACAGATACCTCATGGTGACTTCCCAAATCCCTGTGTTGTTATAAGGGGTCCAAAAAAAGCTGCTGAAATGAAGCAAAGTAAAACCTATTTGCAGACATTTGATCTTGGAACCCTGAATGTGCCACCTCACCTTACAGTCATTCTCCGGTCTTACCAAGAACTTTTAAACATGCACTCAGAATCTTCAAAACTCAGAAACAAACATAAATACACACTGCTGGAGGTTTGTTTTTCTTGAAAGTCCCTGTTTTTGTTTCTTCTTATTGGTCTCCTTGCATTTCAGAGTGAGTGCAAGAGTCTTTGTGTCCCAATGATGCATCTATGCTGAGAAGAGGCTGCCACCTTTTTGTTTGTTTGTTTTGAAATTTGGAGATGTGCTGTGTGTGCGTTTCAATTCAGTGCAATGCTAAAGGCTCACAGGTAAGCATGTCTGGTTCAAAAGGCATGTGTGTTTTCACTATTCAGGAATATAAAATTTCAGCTGATTAGCACCAAACATAAAACCATATCATATTTTTTGTCAGCTTTTGTCAACACAGTTTGCTAGACAGAGAGCAAGAGGTTTTCCTGTGTTTCAATCAGCTCTGTGCCTCTCATTAAAACATAATTAATCACATCCGGGGTGGCCACTGAAATTCCACATGAAATACTGTGCTGACAGTAAAGACATGGTGCAAGCCATGCCTCTGCATTCAGGCCTATGCTTCTTTGGGCATTCCTGATTTGGGCCTTCTTGAAAGACCATGCTTAGAGTAATTAGCAAATTGTGGTATTTAATGCTCGCAACTTGAGAGTATTGAATCAGGGAAGAAACATCAATGAAAATTCACTTCTCTGCATTTCATCTTCACATTAGCCTGCGTCAGTATAGGAAATGAGGACAACCATGACACCGTTACAGAATTTGTCTGGTAATAATAAAAAGTTCACCTCTTCTGGAGGTATGGGATAACTCATTATTTTACTTTACACAGGACCATGAGAAAATTCAGACTCTGGAGGACAAACTTAAGATGGAATATCCATCCTGCTGTATACAGTTACATTCAAGGGTATCTAATTCAGGGCCCCCTTATGCAAAGTGCACACCATTTGTTTTTCTCCAGAAAATTAAACCTTAAGTTAAAAACTGCTGTAGCACTGAAAATGACAAAAAATAATTCCATATTGTGGAGGCAGTGGAGCTCGTTCTGTGAACCATTGGTGAGGAAGGAAAAAATCACTTCAAGGTAGAATGTGACCTTTGCCCCTAACGGTTGTGTTCCCAAACTGAGCCTTCCAGTCTTAACAATTAAATGTTTTTTTCTGACCAGCAGCCAAGACTGGGTGCTAGAATGCCACTTAGAATACAGGAGACAGCCATCACTAGTGATTTGCCATTAAATGGTTTTCATGCTGAAAATGTTGTTGCATGTGTGTAGGGAATAAATCCCTCACTGCGCTTTTAGTATTGACAGAGTATAGTAAAGTCAGTACACCTTGATTTTACCATTCACTGGAATGTTGTGAATGACAAGGGTTTCCTGTATATGTGTAATGTATTCTAATTGGAATATAAGCTTAATTGTTGAAGGATCTTGCATCCTCTGTAGTTTTTCAACTTTTTTGAGATGCTCTGAAGGCCTCTACTCATCAGCTTAGTGTTCATACATTCTTACCATGTAAACATTCCATTATGAAAACATTCAGCACTGCTCATCATGAAAGAGTAACATGACTGACATTACTTCAAAGTTATATTAACAGTACAGTAATAAGTACACGTGTGTTGCACATTTTGTGGCATTAGATTTCACTATTAAACATAACACTGTAGCAGCACATTGTACAGTTGCATGACAAGTGACTGAGAGAGGAAAAATGTGCACAATACAGCTGCATCCTGAAAGTCTGTAGTCTTGGGTTTTGAGGAGCAGCGTATCTCAGGAGGTAGGCTTAATTTCACTCATGAGGCACTAAAACACCATGTCCCAACAGCTCATGTGTGAATGTCACTATGGCGTTTTGTGTACAAACTCGTGAGACTCTTTTCTAACAAGCAACACTGCATAAAGGTCATGAACAGTCAAATCAGAATTTGCTCAAATTAAATGAAGCCAATGTGAGTTCATTCTTTACATATCATGATTTTATAAAGCTATTAAATTTACTTTATTGACAGAGTACTTTAATATGCCAAATATCAACATGCTATGTGTGGAAGACTGTCATGACCGTACGGATCAGTTCCTCTAAAGCGTTCATACTGAGGCGCAACAAAACCGCTGCTGAATTCTTCTAATACAGTGACATTCCTGAATCAGCGAGAAGGCAGCCAGGCAGAGTCATACATACTCCACACACATATAAACACCCTTGTGTGCCCATGAAGAAATGACCACTGTTGAATTCCTATTAACCACATCGACAACACTGTAATTTTTTTTTGTCTTTGTGGAGTTATTAGCGGGAAAAGCTACAAAGAAAGCAATGTGTTACTTACATAATTTGGAGTCTTAAAAAAGCGAGGTCTGTCACTGGGAGTTTAATCCAGAAGATCCTAGCAGAAGCCCTTCATCTGACTTTTACTTTAAGAGACTCACCTCCCTTCTTCCACCCTACTTGAACAAGCATGAGGAGGTAAACATTTCCAAATATGGAGAAATTTGAGAAGATTGGGGCAAAGTCAATTCAGTTTGCTTTTAGTCTGGAATGACACTTTTGTACGCCAAGGTCACAAAGGAGCCAAAAATGTGGTTCATAGCATTCGTGTGGAACAGCACAGATAATGGCAGAAAAGGAGCTGGGTTAAGTCTAGCTTTGGATGTTTAAATAAAAAGAGCCCTCACCCATGTACTGCTCGCTCTCTTCACCAAGCTAGGAGTACACCATGGAGAATGCCATCCTCACAACGACCTCTGACACGGACAGAAATTTCCCAGTATTCACCACCTTGTGTGTCATGCTCATACACACACACACAAACACATAGGTGGCAGGCCTTCCAAGTGACCCCCTACAGCAGTCCTCGCTTGTAGTCAGTGGCTCGTGACATCAGCGCTGATCAGAGGACAGAATCGCAACGCAATGCAACGCACAGTCAACGGAGATAATCCAAATATGGAAACTGGCAGCGTTCACACGGAAACAATCCAAAGTCTCAGGCTGCCATTAAGGCTGTGTTTTCATCATTAGGCCATCAAACGCTTGGCATCCACGGCACTGTTCAAGGGATTTATGTTAGGCCGAGGAATGCCGGAAAGCGTCTGGCACATTGGTGCCTCTGTAGCGCATTCTGCACAGAAACAGGCTTGTCCTTACTGCCAGCCTCACACTCAGGGGGGTCAATGGTGATAATACAGATTGCTCTGTGAATCTCTGTGTAGGAAAAGGGCAGTGCATTATTACTTTTCTTCCTGTCCTTGTTATTCTGTGGCCCATACCATGCCCTGCATCACCCCTTCCCCTCTAGTGGCCACAGATCACGGCTCAGGCCGCGACCAAAGCCATGAGTCACAGCCCAAATGAGATACACTGTAGCCAGTTCAGCATGTGACAATGTGGCAAATGAGTAATTTCCACTTGTGTCCTCTGTATGAAATCAAATTCAATTACTTTGCTTATTGCTGTCTTGTTTGTCTGCATCATCTTCTTAGGGGCCATGGGATTTCACACCACACACTTTCGAAATGAAGTGTTTCAAAGTCAATAAAGTTGAATGCGTGCAGGTGACTTGTAGCATGTCATTTATTTATACAAAAAGACAACTTAAAGATGGCAGTTTCCTTAAGTAACCAGTATTCAGAAATGGGGATTCATCTTTGCTTTATGGCAACCCTTGTTTTTACAATAAAGACAATGATAAACAAATGTGGAAATTAAATTCATCTAAACTGATGACATCACCATCTTAACACCAATGTTCCTCACTCATGATTATTTTACTTATTTTTATATATTATATTATTATTAGTATAATAATCATTCATATATAACTGAAATAATCAGATACACTCTCAGCATCTGTTGGTATTTTTGTACTCAGTCAAAATGGAAAGCACATCCCATGTTTCCAATCACTGGCACCAACAAAATGGAGGTCTCCACAGAGAGTCATGGTTGCAAGTGATCTGAAACCACAAAAACCTCAACTTAAACCTGCAATGCGCCGCAGGTCTCCCTGATTCGAAGTGTTTTATTTATTTTGAGGTCATGACGGAGAAGTGGCAAAGCTGCCAGGCAGGGCTTCCCAGACTGACAGCTGATGACACTGTGGTGCGTCTGGTTCGCAGCACTCTGCGCAGCGCTGTAACGCTTTCGCTAGCAGTCAAAAGAAGTGCTTGCCTGAAGGATAATCGTTCAATCATGGAAACCCTGAATATGACACCATACACACAATCAAATACTTGTTAAATAATCTTGTGTCCCCTCTAGTTCGACAACAGCATCACATCCCCATTGCTGTTTGGAGGTGCTGCAGTTGCACTGAACCCTATTTACAGCTCCCAGTAGGTTCACGCACTGCTGGGGTAATTTAGTCCCAATCTACTCAGTGAGAATTAAGCCTAGTGACCACAATAACCAACTTGTCGCTTCTTTCTTAAAAGCAACACCTCTACTCTGCAGGCACAGTGGCAAGTGATGCTGACCTAGTTATCCCATGGCATCAACATTTTCTTCAGAAAATTTTGAGCAGTTCAGGTCGAAACAAATTATGCAGTACAGACGAGCATTTCTATTTGTGGAGAGGAACTCTTTTCGACTACCAGTGTACAAACAGCTACCTATCCTGGTATCCCAGGTTTTTAGCAGAAATATATGCACATATGCAAACAAAACCCTTTCCTTTTTCCTTTTCATTGTAAATATATACTACTTTCAACATGACATAGGGGTCAGGCCATGGCAAAATTCACACAAATTCAAATCCACATTTTTAAAACCAGAAAGGGGAGGTTACAATGTTGTTCATGAGTAAGAAAACTAATTATTGAAACAAGAAAACAAAACAATGACAAAATATTTTTAAAAGGATTTTGTCTATAAATGAAATTCAGCTACATAAACCCTGTGTACTCATGATGGTAAAAGAAAAATATTTCCTATGATTAGCAATAAATATCATTTAAATGAATGCTACATTTCTGCCCCTACTTTTGATGAAATTACAAATATCATGAACTGAGAAGGAAAGGCACTGTTTAAATACATGACGAAACAAGAAGAACCCTGCCATATCTATTCACTTACTGTTATCTATTATTGTGTAGAAACACCATCAAAGGAGAGACTTTCATAACCACCACTTTCCCAGAACCATTTCTGCAAACCCCAAACGAAAACGTCTCGCATGACAATTATCTGTACACTACGTGGTGTCACAGTGTCAGAACCTGTTGCATGTATTGATTTAAATAGAAGGTTGATTAAACATTTCCAGGGTGACATATGATTAAAGACAGCAAGGGAACCCTGCAAGATTTTAAAATGCTACAGGCTACTCAGAGACAACCCTTTGAGCTCCTAATCCATTAATAATCTCCAAAAAAAGGAAAGAAGATCTTTCCTTTCCTAGAGGGACAAGATTACCAAATCAAAACTGACCTTCACACCCAGAGAGATTACACTCTAGAATTATCACCAGGAATAAAAGGTAAATGAAGAACCACTCACAGTGGACTTTGAATGTGTGACAGCGGTGCATTTTTTCACACTATTATGTCCACTTTGGGAGCATTTAGAATGACTACTTCTGGTAGCAAAACATAGTCTTACCAGATACTGCATCTTATTCTAACACAGATTACGTCAGCATGCTGCTCTCCACATCCGAGAGGGATTACAAAGTATGCTTCCAAACTGAGTCCTAAGCTTTTAATGCAATAAAATCCACCGGGGGTGAAGAGTTTGAGCCCAAACCAGATTCAAGTTGCAGGGAGCAATTTCAGTATGGCCAAACATCATCTGGCTACATATCATTTTATGTTGTTGCAAAAAGAAATAGAAATATTGCCATTCAGAAATGTTTAAATTGTATTGATGCATGCATGCCCCAAGGGAGGCTTCAGTACCAAAAAACAAAAACTTGGACAACATTCATGCTGGCTGTAACTATTTTGGTGGCCTTCTCACCCTCTAGTGTCTCCAGTGGTAAAACTGTTACTCATTATTACTGCAAGAGCCCTACTTTGCTGACCTTCTGCAGTCCACTGCCTTAAGCAATTAAACTTTTGTTACTGTGGAAGCTGCTCACTCAGTTAGTCATTCAGTCAGAAAGGCAGCGATTACATACATTTTTATCCAAATGCCAAGGTTTTTACTTTAAGGAAGAGAGCATCTGATTGTAGCGCATGATATACTTTTTGCACATGTGAATTATCACTGGCGTAAGTACAACAGTAGCTAGCCAAGTATCACTCAAGGTAACTCAGATGTCAGCTTGTGAATGTTTGTTTGGCCATTATAAACACACACAGATGATCATTACACAATTACATTTGAGCTATTTAGCTTTATATTGTATAATGATAGAGGAGAAAGAGCTTCTCACAGTCCTACTTTTAGTAGAATATTATTCAAAAGCATCAGAGAAACCTGGAGTATTTCAGTTATTACCACTTCTAACTGTATCAGTTTCTAACATCATTATTCTTTAAGTGGTTTACGTAAAGACCTTGTGGGTATTTATGGGCAGACAATTTAATTAGATGATCTAATTAGCCGAAGAATAAAGGTGATTGTTTTAGAGTAGAACTGGAAATCCTGAGGGGAAAATATTGGTACATCAATGTTATAGTGATTGATGGGACATGTTCTACAATACTGACTTTCTTCCCCCCTAGACTGGATTGGCAATGCATACTGTCTAGTCAGAAGCCTGGAGGGGATGTTTGAAACTACAGAAGCCCCAATGGAACCATCCTAACTGAGGGAATAAGGTGCATGTATCACAATGTTTTATCATCGTTGCTTTGAAGCCACCTCATGATTATATGGCACAGAGCTCAAATGGAAAAGTGCCAGGCCTAGTGAGGCAGGCGCCCCCATCTCCACATGTCAGTGAGAGAGCTGTGGCAGTAGGGCTGCAAGATCAGCAGCATGTTATATACTTCCTCCCCTCTCTGCATGTCTGGCCGTTTGGCAGAAATAGCACCTCACTTCTCTCTCCGTCTTCCTCTAGAGTTTCTCATGCACTCCTTCGGGCCAAGAACAAAAACCCCATATGCACGTTTAATTCCCTCAGAAGGGCCTCGATCTGAACCTTATGTGACCACAGCAAAACGTACAACTTATTATTTGCACAGTGGTAGCCTAAGCATGTAGCTCCTGTCATTCCTGTGGGCCTTTGTGTGTGTGTGTGTGTTTTCACCCATGAAAGTAATGTGTTTTGCAAAATGCTTAAGATGACTCAAACTCAAACACATTGTGTTGTGTAGCCAACTCATGCCCATCTAATGCAACAGCTGTCCAGTTCTCTCCTTTTGAGATGGCCCTTCTCACATGTGCTGGTTCTCACATTTGTACCTCTGCCCTCCTCAAAACCTCAGGAAACCTGGATGTTAAACTGATGGCATTCCAGGCCGTCAGACTTCTGCCAGCAGTGCTGCTCTGTGGCACGTGTGACATTTTAGTACCAAGCGTAATATATGGCAAGCCTTTACTAAAAGAAAAGGCCAAAAAAGCCAACAACGAAAAAACTCGCGTCTACGTCATTTTGAGTGTGAAAAACCCCAGACCTGCCCTTCTGACGTTTCTGAATTTCACACCGGGGGAACGCTGTTCTCATTCAGCTGTCACGGAAGAGTGTGAGGAATGCCACTTTTTCTGTGGTTGCGCCCCCATAAATCATATCAAATGTGTCCTGGTTAATCTGTCCTCCTGCCTCAGAGCGGTTTGCTTAACCATGCAGCAGCATGGCCGCTGTACCTCCAGTCACCCTTCACAATGCTGATTTATTTGTCTCCTATCACCTGTGGTTCATGTTTACCCATCTTCTCAGGCTGTGATATAAGACTTTTTCAGCTGCTCTTACTGCCCCCAGGTTCTGGGCCACGCAGTGACACAGAGCAATCTGTTAACCTTCCTCAGATAAGTAACCATTTTCATTCTTTTTGTAATGCATGCCACGCACCCTAAATGCATCAGATGCACTGCATTCATACTCCACATCATTTACAATGATAGAGTAATGGACACAGCTGGATCTAAAGCAGACCCTTGTAAACAGTAGCCTGTAGATGCTCACTGTATGCACGGTCATGTATAAGTAGCCTGCATCTGAAAGCTCCATTAAAATGGTTAATATCAGATGGATCCCTTTAGAGAAAAGCTCGGCACAGCAGAGACAGCTGCAGTCTTAACTTTCACTCAAACATTCTACGAGCTGTCAAAAGTATCCTCTTTCAGAAGTTTAAAGGAAAGCTCAGCTTCCTCTTGCTCAAGTCAAATATGTGGGGATGACACACAGATATTCAGTTTGATGAGGGAACTCTCAGGGACCTTGATGTTATTGATCTGAAATGCATATCAACGTACAAGTTTAAATATTTCTGAACTGAGGAAAGGATGAATACTTCAATATATTACCCCTGTTTGAAATGAGCAACTTGTAAAGTATACACAAAGCCTAGTTGTAACAGAAACAATTTCATGATTGTAAAAAGTGCAAGCTTAGAGCATGCACCCTGGGCAAAGTTGGTAATGGATCATCAATGTATTGAAACACAAGAGGGCAGAACAGTGGTGAACTAGTGTTACATCCCTTTCACACTGCAGCAGAAGAGACTTAATCCCACAGTTGCCCCAGTATCACAAACTGCCTTCACTTCAGTGTCACATTGGTCCACTTACAGAATTGTTGGAACTTAGTCAGCTTTTTGTAGACTCCCAGTAGCTGCCCGCATCACGTTCAAGGCCTTGATGCTTGCGTTCAGGACAACCAATAAACTGCACCTACCTACCTGAACTCACTACTACAGGCCTACGTTCCCTCCCAACCACTATGCTCTGCTACAGAACAGCCTCTGTTGGTCCCGTTCTATTGTGGCGCAAAATCACTATCCAGAACTTTCTCCGCCATTGTCCCCTGACGGTGGAATGAACTTCCACACTTCATCCGTTCTGCCAAGTCCCTCTCTGTCTTCAAGAAACATCTGAAGACACAGCTCTTCCACTCTCACCTGTGCACCTGAAACACTACCACATAAAGGAATTTCTCATGTCTCAAAACTGTTTCCTATTAAACTATTTAAAAAATGTAATCTAATGGTTTAATGCACTCGTTATCTCTACCAGCTAGCTGCTACCTTATCTGGCCAACCATTGAAACCTGGTCATGCAGCACTTCTAATACTGTTGACTCCTTATTGGTTTTTACTTGTGTTGTACTCTGCCTCACTTGTAAGTCACTTTAGATAAAAGCATCTGCCAAATTAATAGATGTAAATGTAAATACCTCATTGCCAGGTAGTCTGAACCCAGTAATGAGTGACCACTGCTCAATGTGAACAGAGCTGTAAATTGCCAAAATTCATATGACCTGACCATCAGTGCATAAAATGACACAAAGCAAACATTGACAACAGAGTTCACCCACAACAGATCTCACCATCAATCTTTCCATCTCAGATAGCAAAAACAGAAATTTCCAGCATTTGACCTCCTTTGCATTTTACCCAAAGATTGTCCATTTAAGTGAATCAAAACTGTCTCTGAAAGGTGCCGTAGGAAAAGACTCTCATTAGCATAATAAATCTGTTGGGAGAACCGACAAAGACTCACTCACATAAAACAATAATTTTATACGTTATAATGAAAAAATGGTTTCAATATGTTGAAAAATAGACTTTATTGTCCATGCACATACATTGTTCAGGAGAGGGTTAACTGGCATTACCTCATGAAATGTGAGAGGTAGTAATATAAGTCAAGTGCATTAGCTGGCATCAACACTGGGCAGAGAATAAAGCCAGCTTTTTGATGCAAAGGCAATTTTTTTGACATTTAATTTAAAGGGGACTTAAAATTCCTTAGCACGTTGCTTGCAAGGTATTTCACTTACAATATTAACTCTGCAAAAGGTACGTAATTACCCTTGACCCTAGCAAGGACATCCTGATCACATTGTTCGAGTTCACTAACTGTAATAGGTCCGATATCCTGTCAAAAAGACAATGGGGCTCCACAAGAGTTTGCAAGGTGGTAAACGTACTTCGACGTGCTTAAACAATAGTGTCTTCATGAATCTTTTTGTTAAATTGAGAGTATAATTGTACATTATAAGCTAACATATTTGTCAACTAGTACAATGTGACCGCGACATTTTTTATTCTCGCTCCGTAAGTCCACTATACAGAAAGCAACACTTCAGCCCTCCAAGAAGTCAAAACACATGACAGACCTGAGGCACGGTAGATGCCTAAACAGAGAAGCGCAGCTCACTGGCTGTTCATCAATGGTTAAAAAGGCGGAGGCAAAACCATTGTTACCATTGTTCAGAACACCGTTATTTTAAGGACAGAGTAAAGAGCTAGTGACGGTTTGCACCCGTAGCCTAAATCGATGGATAAAGTTAGCGACTTGTAAAAATATCGACACATTATCCACATCATTAGGCCGTATACTTCTGTAAGCATTTCCTTTAAAGACACAATACACTAACATTACAGCGCACAATATCAGCAAATAAACCAAATTCTACGTCCTGCGTACACGCCGCTGTCATTTGACTTCCGCCTTGGTATTGCCCTGCTTTGACAGATGAAAACGTCGAGCGAGCCCTCTATTAAATATGATTGGGAAGAATAAAAGCCTGGCAACAAACTCAAGTCTGCAGCAATATACAAGTGTTTACAAAAGTCGTCCAGACAAATGTACAAGCACACTAGTGTTATATCACTCCTCAATTAAAGACTTTCTTAAAATGCCGCTCTCAGCTCAGGAGTGCTGAGAAACTAACGAACGTCCTCTTTTCCGTTTCATGTCCACGCCCTCCATTACATATTTGAGCTACAGTATAACTCAGCTCTTTCTGAGAAGAATAATCGCTATCAAGATAACTACGTTATAGCGAGCTAAGATCTATTGCATATTTGCAGGGGATACACCTCGACATTGTTACAGGTAACATAACTCTCCAGACACTGAACTGCTCCAAGGATGTTTTGCAATAGCTGTGTTTTTCTTACCTCGCTTTCTAAGAATCAATGAGTTTCAAATCCCACAAAAAATGAAACTTCTTTTTCCCAAAAATGTGAGAGCGGGGCAGGCAGTGACGTCACGGCTCGAAATTCCAGCCGACAGACATCCTGAGCCCTGAAATTTGCCCATGTAAGGCTGTATGAATTCTGTTATAGTCTTTGTTCCCGGCCTCGTGGGTTTTTATTGTTATGTAAACACTGAGCATTAATCGAAGAATACATTAAAACGTGCAAAGCCCACTTTTAGGGTGTGAAAGTGATTTAGTTACCAAAAAGAATCTGATTCGTCAATTTATTTATTTTATTTATTTTATTTTTTTAAAAATCACACGTAGAAGCAATAAACATCAGATTTAAGCAGAAAATGGTAGACAAGAAAATAACCATTTCAGTATGTTAAGTCTAGAGAGACAACGGAGTCAACAAATGTAGATAAGAAAAGAAACAGAACATTTCAAAACATTTGTCAGAAGTTGGCTTGTTATTGATGTCTTCAAAGAGCGGCCTGACTACTAATAACTGTAGTCAAACCATGCTCCTGTACTGAACAAAAAGTTTATACTGTATGCATGCTTCAGGTTTATTTATGGCATGAAATAAAATTATGCCGCTGTATTGCTCACAAACCCCCTGCAGCTGTAGGGCTACAAATAATATGCAGCCGATCTTGGCCAAGACTGACAATACTAGACACATTACAAACTGTTTGTGAAAAGATGTTTAATAGGTAATAGGTTATTTAGATGAGGTACTCAGATTAAATATTGCCCTCCTCCACGTAAACTCAATCGAGATGAAAATTAAGAGGGTTCTGTATGTGTGAAGTTACAACAGAGATGATGGCTAAGGATCAAGAGTGACCTCGTGATTCTCTCCCTTATCATCAAAGCCCCAAAAGAAATGGGAAGATAAGAGAATTTCTTATTTTGTGACAAAAGCTGGTTAATGGAAGCATGTGCAGGCTGAATATTTTGCTCACAAACACAGCCATGCAGCAAAGTAAGAGATTTATGAGAAGTATCTTATCCGGTTCATATTCATAATTCTCTGCATCTGTGCATCTCTCTGATATAATGGATGGGTCATGCATTAAGGTTTATGAAATATGTATTACACGATATTAATATTAATACAAATGTGACACGTTAAGTCATGTTTCAGGCAAATGATGTTTTTTCTTCTAATCACTTATACCAAAATAATCCATGTGTTGCGTGAGTGGCACTGAACTTCAATACTATTGCAAATGTAGTGCTACCCTCAGAAGCTGACTGCTCAATATTACAGTTATCTGCTTTCAGCTTGAATTTGTACTGTTGTTTGCAATTCTGAGTAGAACAGTCGCATGTCCTGTATTCATTTCAAAGCCTTTGCAATGGGATTTGATTGACTGATGTAGCACAATGCTATATTTTTAATCTAGATTGCTGTTATGCTTGTTTGTGCCTACAACCACAGAAGGTGACATCCAGTTTTAAGGTCTACCACGCCTTCCGGCTCTGGAACACTGTCATCCTCTACTGGGGACCTGGAGCATTTGACTCTCCAAAACTGCTTGAGAGAAATGCAGGAATTTTAACCTTGCAAGCTTTAACAAAAAAAAAAACTTTGGCTTTGTACTAGGTGCAATTTGGATAGTTTGTGGTCTCCGAAGAACTGTAAATTTGGCATGAATTTAAATAAGGGACCTCTGTCTGTCTGTATTGATGGTGATCTGTCTAAAACGTGATGGTATTTAAATGGAGGACTTCAAAAAAGCAGACAGCTTCTGAATTATAATGGGGGACTGAGAGTCAAGGAGTCTCAAATCTGCAGCAGCTTGGCCACCAGACTCCACCAAATATGCCTGGGATATATTCTAAAACCAGCTGCCACAACCACTGAATATAGATTCCATTTCTGGAAAGAATGTCTATTTCAGAGCCCAGTATAGTGCAGCCTACTCCTCATAATTATTTGCAAAAGAATCTGTCTCTTATCTTTTGGCACAACACAACTGCATTTAAAACTTTTTCTTATAAGAATTACATCATTTTGGACTTATATAGCTCTTTTAGAGGAAATACCATTAGGAAAGGAATCTGTAATTTCACCTACTTTGAGTAGAGGATATATGTTTTTAAAATGAGGTGTCTCATTAGCACTGATAAATTCTGCTTTTCTCAAATACTGTGGTAAATGCTTTAGTTTGCTTTAAGATAATTTGTTGAATCTCTCTTTAAATGCATTGATTTCATCATGTGTTGTGTAAGTCTTCTCCATCTAAAGGTCTAATTAAACTTTTAATAAAACAAATTCATTGCAATGCCATTCTTCACAAGGCCTCTGAGAAATAAATTAAATCAGCAATCAAACAATGAAAATGTTGGTGAGGCTAAATTCTCAGGCCCTTGTTGCTTTGAAACACAACCAAATCAGTCTAACAGTCAACACTTAACTGGTTGGCCCAAAAAAAAAAAAACAGAAACAGATTGATGCTTTTTTCCCAAGGGCTGCATCTGTAGTATATCTCCAGGAAATAGCGTGCAAATAAGTGTGTTCATAATCTCCCCCACTATACATTAGCACAATGTTTTTTAAAGAGAGAATTTTCACAGACACAGAGTGGCTGGCATTTGTGAGAGAAACGAAATCCACTTCATTGTGTTTGCTGCCTTTAAGTGATTGTCCAGCAATAATACAAGACTGAAACAGTATCTCCCAGGACACGTTAAATTACTATGCCACTATACACATTATACACTGGCTACATCAGTTTGCATAGCCCTCTGTGCTTTGACATAGTTGATGTGACACTGTCTAAGAGACTGAATTCAGTACTGCTGCAGTCACACAGCTGTTTTAAAAAGGGGGACTTTTTGTTGACATGCATGAAGAAAGCTGAATGCACAGCTTGAAAATAGTCAAGGAAAATGACCCAAACCCAAAAGAAATACCACAAAAAGTAAACACACAAGGGCTCCAGAGTTCGCAGATACATAGAAACACTGCATGAATGTAAAGGACCATTTTAAAAATGAAAACTTTTTTGTTTCAAGGCATTGTCTGACTTCAGAGGTTGTCTAAAACTGATTACCTTGTGCTGCAAGCAGTTTGTGAACTACTTTGCACATCATGCATGAAAAACCATGGAGCACTTCTCAAAGATCAAGCACACAGATAAACAAAATGATTGTGGCTTGCAGTTTCCACTTCTGGATCCCCTTGTGTACAGGTTTGAGGGCACAGTGAAAGGTAATCTCATTTGTACTGTGTAACAGCTTATTTGCAATTTGCTTACTGGCAATTTTTATTGGGCCTGCAGTAAGTAATATCTTGCAATGCTCATTTCAAAACTCAACCTAGAATGAATCTTGAAACAATCACCATCACCACAGCAAAACCCCTGTTGCAGCTATAAGTCAGTTTACAAGTAATGTGTTGAGTTGAAGGCAAATTAACCAGACTGTGAGGTAGACTAGGCACAGAGAGGCAAGGGACCCAAGGCTGACAGTGTTGCCTGTAAGAGCCGTGTGAAAGTCACACTGCCCTACATTAAAGGGCGTGGGCAGCACATGTGGAAAAGATCCAAAAAAGGTGAAGGAGCATAGAAATATATGCTTCAGAGTGAGTCAGTTTGCATATGGGGACGCTGTGGCATTCTTTTTTTAGTTGACAAAACAAGGCGCACATTTCCAGTGTCGGATATCCTGTTACACATTGTATCAGAGCAGGTGACGTTTTCTTTTCTCTGCACAACTTCCTCCAGGTTGCCTATCACGTTACAAACCTCTTGCATGCATGTTCAAAACTGGGGCAGGTGCACAATGAGCGGCGCTGCACATCATGTTTGCCTCCTTCAGGTGCAGGCATGCAACCTGTGCTTTGCACCACATGAGCAGGACTACCCCTCAGCAGCCGGACACCCTGTGGAAACAGGGTTCAGGCAGCGGCAGTACAGCGCTCATTCCTGTAGTGGGCTGCCAGTGAATGGATCCTCATGCATCTTTAAAAAAGTGGAAGTACAGAAAGGAGCATCCCAGGAGGACATCATAGGCCATAATGCTCTTTCTCCAGAATAGTGTAGCCATGGCTAATGTGGCCATCCCACCGCCACCGCTACCTGATCAAAACAGAGACGTTTGTATGTTCATTCCTCTAAATTATAAATCCTTTCTGAATTATTCAGCACAACCTCAATTACAGTAGTACAAGTTATTAGAGATGAACAAAATGGATCTGCAATGGTAAAAGCCCATATATATTTATAGCATATATATTTATATGGTGCAGTATACCAGTACTGTACTATGTTGGTCCTTGTCAATGGGCTCTATTCTAATTCAGTCTTGATCACTGGGTCTTTTCCTCAATGGCACATGAATATGAAAGGGCAATGAATGTTCAAGGAAAGTAACTGAATTACATGAGTAATGGCAAAAGAAAATTGTGTTAACAGCCACATCACGTGCCAGAAACTCACACTGAAAAGACAAAAAACAAAAGGTACGAGAAACACACCACTACAACCATGCCTGTAGGCAACTAATCGTACAACTTCAAATCTAGATCCAGACCTCAGATTACACTAATGAATTCCGTTTAAAACATTTCAATATGTAAATATTCATTAATACAGCTTCACAGACAATCTATGCCTGTAGCTAAGATGTATGAATTTAGGGGAGAATGCAGAGTGAACCTCACTAATAATGTGCTTATACTCTCTAAATATATGTGTCAGCCTGTATCCATTTAACCATTTTGAAACAATTTTAAGAATCAGAAATTTAGGAGTGCTTGTTGTATTTAACAGATTATTTCATATATGAAACAAGAACAAATAATGCTGCCAGTTCCCAAAATGTACAACTAATATCAAACCATACCTGACCATAAGTACAAAAGAAAACACAAAAAACAGCACAAAGTTTTAATTATATTCAACTGACATGTCCCTAGGGTTAAAAAAAGGTTTTCAAATTGACCATTTAGACTGTTTTCACAGGCTGGAACAGCTTCTTCTTTATGGTGCAGATTACCGAATGACTCTTATGGCTATGGGCGTGTCGAGGGAGGCAGACAAGCACAGCAGCAGAATTCATACCGCGTGAAATGTCAAGGAAAAAAGTAAATGCTTATAAATGCTGCTGTACTTACACAGCTGCAGCCTGTCCCTTTTTCCATTCTGAAGAGCAGATGAGACGGTCTGTGCTTACTCCACAGAGCTAAGAACACAGAGTGAAAATACGACCTCACTGCAACCACAAATCCCCAATATGTGGCTTGACTTCACAGAGGCTAAGGCCGGTCATTTCAGACTGACATCAAATAAACACCATAAACCTGACAAGAAGGGCCTGACGACAGAGGGCACATCTTCATATTAATCATGTACAGAGGGGTGTTTGGAGGGAGGCTCCTCTGCAGAGTGTCATGAGAGCTGGACAAATGCCAGTGGTTGGGAAATAAACGCAGTGCTGTGGGGGGATCCGGGTTTGTGATGCTTCTTAGCAAAATCAATCCTGCAGCTGTTCCAACTGGCCCCTGCACCAGCTCAGTTAACCACATTTGGCACAACATGTGCTGATTGTTGCTGCTCTCAGGATGTCAAAAATCAACCGAAAATCAACTGGCAGGTGCACTGAGAGCTCGCTTTTGGAAACCATGCATCATGGACTAATTCTGTGGCCCCTTCATAGAGAAAGATGCATAGGCCAAACTAATATATGAATGCTGTATTCAGTTTTGGGAAAGAAAAAAACACTTACATTGTATATCCTCAGACAGGAGGAACTATTTCTTTGAATAAAATCACTATTAACAAAACCACAGCCAATGATAAAGGTAACGATGGCAAATAAAATCTTTGCCAGCAATGTTTCCCCTTTCGCTGGTGTATGCACAAACAGTCAAGAGAAACTTGGGAATTGGCAAGTTTTTGGAAGAGAGCAGCTTCTGGTTCCAGATGTTCAATCTTGGGCCCTAAATAATCCATGGAAGAGGCCACTTCACTCTTCTGAGTATTGATCAGATAAGCATAATTTAGGCTCTGGGGCCAGCCTTGATCCTGGGGTCAAATGCAATAACCCAGCCAGCATATCATGCTGCTGCAACATTTCACAAAATAGGAGCAAGTTTGTGGTTTTACTATGGGACATACCATGTTATGACACAATTTCCCATATTCATGCAAAAAAAACATTCTTTGGCTATCATGTTCTACAGACGGATTACATGGAACTGTCATCAGTGTGGCTAATAAGTTGTGGTTGAGTTGCATCAATCCCTACATTTCAGGAACGTTATTGGACCCAACTCCTGAAACACCAACTTACACGCAACGTTACTTTAAAAAGATTTTACTCAGGTTGAAAGGAAGACGCATTTAACATATTCATAGCTTGTGTGTGTTAGATGAAACAAAAAAAATCCTTTTTTTTGCAATAGCTTCAATTAGGTTGGAATTGTACTATATTGCCCACATAAGCAGGTAGAATTCTGGTAAGTAAAAAATGGACTCACAGTTGTGTTTAAAACCCTTGTAGTTAAATGCTTTTAAATCTTGATGCATATGCATATTAATTATGATTAAAAGATATTCATCACTGACTATTATTGTGCTGACATCAATCTGTGAAAATAATACAACTACATCAAAATTCTTTTCACAGACTAAGGTCACAGGCTAATAGCATAGCTATGTCTGTCAGAATCAGTTTTTTTTGCATTGTGTGCAAGACCAGATTCATAAGGTTGGCAGGAATGTAAACATTAGTCAAATGGATCTCAGTGATTCAATTTGTGTCCTTAAATTTTTCATAGCTTAAAATGGTATTTTATGTGCAAATAGCTAAAAATAACTAAATCTAAAAACCAATCAATGAAACAAGCAATTAAAGATGTGTTTTTGACCCAACAAAAAACAGGGCTAAATAAAACATTTTCACATCCTAAAATATTTTCCATACTGTAGGGAATGTCGGGAAGAGAATTTTTAAACCAGCTGCAGACAGAAAGTTCATCAAAAAAAGCTTTGTGTCCTGAAAGAATCAAAAGTTTGTGTGGATGTGGTTGGTCAGAATGTCTTAGTGTAAACAACTGTGCTGCAGATGGAACAGACATTGGAGTGAGACGCAAACAGACAGGTTAACCACACAGAGGGAGTCCTGCAGTGCAACACCTATCGGACTGTCATTCTACACCCTTCACTATCCAAACGCCACTCACCTGATTCTAATTCTATGTCCCTTCACGAGCTTTCCCCCTCTTGAAATGTGATAGCTGTATCAGTTCCACTACAGCTGCCTTAAAGAACTAAATTAAACTGAACAGATCTAAGGTAACAACACAGAGATGCTGCACTGAGCTGGTGTCTCCACAGATGCAGGGAACTGTGCAGGCAACACTATCCACCGTCTCTGAGAGCCCTAACTTTGATTTTATATATTATATATATATATATATATATATATATATATATATATATATATATATACATATTATATATATATATATATATGACTGTTGCCCCTTCTGTTTATGTGTGCCATAGACACAAAAACTCCATCACTGACTTGCAGATTAATGTGGACAAGTCAAGAATCCAAGCATGTTACTCACAGGATGCCTGGCTGAAAGTAACTCAGGCAACCTGCTGGTTGTGCACCTCTCCCCCTTTGCAACATCCTCACAATCATGAATTTGCAGACCAGTCTGTTGTAACACATGCTTTTGTTTAATGTAATAAACTGAAAATCTGCCTTGCTAAACAGCAATCCAGGCAGAAATTTTTCTTGCCCAAGAGAACAAACCAATAAATTCTTTGCCACAGACAGCAGATCAGACAGTGGGATTCAAAAGTAGATTTTTTTTGCGAGTTGTAAATTATATATTCTTCAAGCATTTTAATATTCAAAAACAATCTTCTTCATAATTAGGCATTAACAACAGCACATACCCACAAATACATTACATGCTCATACTGAGGATAATTACTTAACATTGTCTATTTTAATAAATGAAACTAAACCCTCACAGGTGGTTGCTTATTACATGGGTCATTAAAATCAGTCTCACATTCCTGTATGATTTGCACGTGTTGCTTCTGTTCCCCATTATTTTCTGTTTATGGACTGGTAACACATTTGACACATTGGCAGAGCATTGCATGAGAATGAGATAAACCTGTGAAATAATTCCATTAATCCAGAGGAATGAAAACATCAAGCATTTGTTGCTGTACAGAAACCCACAGGCAGAGCTTAGGGGGACTGTACAGTAAGACAAAACAGGACCTTTAATGCGTACAATATACCCTTTGGACTGACCACATGTAAGAAAACACTGAATGTATTGTATGGCTCTGGTAAATTGACATACATTATCTTTATTTATTATTTTGCTGAATCCTCTGAATGTATGCATATTGTAACACAGAATCCACTACTTTAATTCTTATCTTAACTCATAGTCTGTGTTCCCTGTCTGAATGAAACATTCTGCTTTTGCACAGCAGTAAATGCTAGTTGATGTTACAGATTAGGCATTCCTGACCTTTAGTAAAACAGACAGCCACTGCTCTGGGCTCCTATGTTCTCCACTCTGACATGATACACAGTTAGTTCCCAGCAGCCAAGTTTACAGATCCAGATGATAGCAGGTCAAATTCTGCCTTCTCCCTAGAATATGCATTATCATGAATTGACAAGTAGTCATTACAAAATGCCTCAGAAAGGTTATCATTCAGAATGAAATGGCATTGCTCTAGGTTAATGCTTAGGAAGAAACACTGAAGTGAAACGAGATCCTTCTCCTCCTGAAGCTTAGAAAGTCATCTTAGCTTTAACCATTTTAAGCAGGCAATGAAAGGCTGGTGAAAAGGAGTCCATCCTCCAAACACACCTTTCCCACAAAGAGGCAGTGGTCAGGATTACTGATTATGGGATCAGCTGTAGGGGACCTGGAGCTCCTGGTGTGTAAAGCCTCAGAGATTGATGACATGCCCACATAAAACCTCATGTCAATAAGAGAGCAGGGATCAGTGTTGCAGACCTTGGACAGGTTTTAAAAAAGGGAATGTGCTTGGTGCCTGGGTTTATAGAGAAAGGATCGAGGATCGAGAGCTTGAGGATCGAGAGATCCTTTCTCTGGTGTCCCATCCACCAGGAGATGCCCTTCTGTGAAGAGGACTAAGGCATTCCTGACCTAGTGTTCCTACAAGAGTGCCAACTGAGATAAAACAAGCTGTATTTAGACACTGATAGCCTACCACTACCTCTGCTGCTACAGCTATTGGAAAGATGTTGCCTCAGACTCTTTCATAAGTATTATTGGCAATATCCTGGTTTGCAAAATCAGACTGTGCTGTTGTGTATGAAAAAAGGACTACAATAACTGCCATACAAAGTGAAACCACTAAACAGAATGCAGCATGTTGTCTCAGTTACAGGACATGGCCTAACAGACTGCTCCATGACAGTTGAGAGAAAGGAAGTAAACTGCTCCTGGCTGCCTTTGCCCTCCACAGCGAAGACCTCACACTGTACTATGACATTGACACTGTTTCCATGGTAAAGGTTGTGCCCTGCCGTGTTGCACCTTGCTGCTGGTCACTGATCTGTTACCAGCTCATCATTTTCACATGGTGTACCTGCTGTGAGCAGCCAGATTCCAGTGGGAGGGAGCTGTTTTCTGACTGGAGGATGAGCACGAAGTGGCACTGTCCCAGAGTGCAATAAATGATGTGTAACAGACAGCAGATATGTTCTTTTACATATCTGTATGTTAATGTTTTTTGTTCTATTTTTCCCTGTTATTCAAATGAATGTGCAAACACTAACAGACCTTCTGGATGAAGCTACATTATGGCCCAGTGAAAACATTACTCCATTATGAGTCTCAATGCACAGCATAGACCAACAATTGCTCTTGTCTCCTAGGTACACCTTGTAGCCCGGCAACGGTGGTAGGTGGTCTGGAGTAAACATGCTCGCAAACTATTTTTTTCCACACCCTCTGGAGATTTCCTCTGTGCCAACGATGAGACTACAGCAAACACTGAGGGGGTGACCCCTGCGGTATATGTTCTGGTGTTTTGCACCGCAAAACCTGCAACCCAAAACCAAAATCTCTATGATTAGGGTTAATCGTGCACACCATAAGCCTTCTTAAGGGAAACAAATACAGTGCCCTCTCTGGACACCACACTGCAAAAAACCAAACATGGGTACTGATCAGATGTAAACACCGACCCACTCATTGATCACGCATTAGTTACCTTCATACTTTCAAACATTAGTAATCACAGTGAGTTATGCAGTTGACAGGTGACTGTAAACTCTGTGCAAGAAGTAAGTTATGAGTTGTGGACATCAAGAATCAAGTACTCATACAGACTTGTGATGTGGGACTCTGAATCTCTTAAAGCTCTGGGTTGATCTAACTTGACACTATGATTGGGAAATATTTTGACAGCCTGGCCTGAGTGGTAAGCTTCAGCATCTTCCTCTGACTCATCCTTTCAAATTTATTCTGTCAGGCCAGATATAGCTTTGACATAACACCATGCATAAAACCATGAAGAAATTAACAATTTAACTTAAAAAAAAAATCAGATATTTTGCAGATACAGCCCTAAAATCAATTGCACCGCTTATATGCTGTACTGACAGAGAAGAACATAAAATGTTTAGAGAGAAGAGATTACATGAGATTGTATGAGATATGGTAATACAAATGGATCTGGGCTGATTGTGATGCAAGGATAATGGGAAACCAAATTAACAATATACTAACTGTATTTTCTGGAATTACTTTGTATTTCAGACTGGCACATCCAAATTCTGCCCCACCGGCAGTGCCAGGACGAAGTGACAGCTGGTATGATGTAATATCTGCTCCAAGTTATGAAGCAGATATATGAGCAATATCCAGTTCTAAGGACTGAGATCAGTTTAGGTAGATTAATGTTCCAGGACACTGAAATGTTTGTTGTATAAAAGATGTGTTTATCAAACAATGTGTCATCACAGTACATGAAGGTCTGTAATCTGGCAGATGGCCTGAAGTTCAAGAGCTGGTCCATATTACAGGGAATAGGAGTCCAGGGTCAACGGGATTTGAGATTCCTCTTCATTTAGATGTATTATAGAGGGAAAAAACAGGGATTATAGCAGAGGCATCATAATCAGAACTACACTGCAGAACTGGGTACTGCAATTCAACATTTGTGAAAAGGAAACAGGATGACATGACATTTACAGAAATCAGTGCATGGTGACCTGTCTGCTGACGGTCACATTGAAGCCCCATGGATCATTCCTCTAATATGGAGGGTGCTCCATTAACTTCATAGTCTTTAGTTTCCCTACTACTGCATTTCAAGATGTACACTCTTCCAGTATGGGATGGCCAAGCACAGGCAGAGAGCTCTTGTCCCCTGACCCCTCTTCCAGTGCAAGCACATCTGCATCCCTGAGCTCCAGGCACAGACACGAGTCGGAGATGTGGACTTGCTCCTCCTGATCCCACTTTGTCACACCATCACTCTTCCCTCTGTATAAACCCCTGGACACTCCACTCTGCCTTTTTGCTGAGCATTTCATCGGGCACTGAAATTGTAAACTCGTTACACCACCACTTCAGTAGTCTGGATTTGAACCAGGAAACATGCCCCCACCCCACCCCCCTGCCACTGTCCCATGCCTCCAGCTCCAGAATTCTTAAAGAATTTTTAAGTGGGATTCCCCACAGCTGGCTGACTGGAGAAGAGGCAATGACCCACACAACCCAGCAGAAACACGCTCATAAATCCTTTTTTTTTTTTTTTTTTTTTTTTTTTTTCACCCCAAAGTAATGTTACCATTTGGGATAAATTGCAAGGCTGCCTGAAATGCATTCTGCTGAGGTTAAACTACACATGCAAAAAGGTATACAGTATTGGATGAACATATAAAATGAAGCATCAAATTAGCTGTTGCTAGAGTGTAACTTGTTTCTAATAGGTTACAACTTTTAAAGTGATTGAGTGTGATTCACCCTAACCAGAACCAATTATTCTGCAAGTAGAGAAATAATAATAATAGCAATATTATTGTAATTGTAATGGTTCCTCTTTAAATTAAGTGGCCCTAATAGCTGTGTATTTACACTGTATCCCCTTAAGTATATAGCACTTACAAAAACCACAAACCAGTACACCACAGTTACTATGTGGGAGTGTATGGAAATGCAGTGTAAATACACAAGTACTAGGGCCATGGTAAAGTGGGTCTGTTATAATAATTATTTCATAGATTAGCAAATGCCCTTTTCTTGTGAAACATGTAATCTTGTGATTGAATGGTCTAGTTTCAAATCCACCCCCCTAGACTGGCAGCCATGAGTGTTTATGCTACCCCTCAATATGCCTTCTATACTGGTAGACTAATTGTGTTTTCCAAAGAATGTTTCTGCTGCAAAACAAATTCCCCCTTCAGGAAATAAAGACACAGGCTATTGATTGATTTGTACATCATGCACTGGAATGCACAGATGCTACACTGTCACACTGTAAAAAAGACAGTTGGATTACCGTGTCTGAAGCCTTACCACAGCACACAGCTGGTTTGTAATGAGAGTAGTCCATTTCTTGCAGACTAGTATTCTGTAATACATGTTATCTTAGCTTTGAAAGGTTGCATTCTCTTGTTGCAATATTTCCGCAGTATTTTCTACAGTTCAGTTATTCAAGCTTTAAAAGTCTTCAAAGGAAAAGATATCATGTAGTACTCATGCCCACAGATAAACTTACAATATGGAAATATAACCAGCACAGCACAAGACAACATTCTAATGTACTCTAAAACTCCCCTACCATACTCAGCTCCTCTCCTGCTGACATGTGGAACCTGTTAGTTTGAAAATCAAAAGGGGCTTCTTTTAGTAGAAGCAGTGGGAAGTGGGTTGAAACATTTAAAAAGTGCTGGGTCAAGGCACACAAAGCCTCAACAATAAAATACCCAAATCATTACTGTGCCTCTATGGAAAGCAATGCCAATGCTAGTAAAGTTCAATGTTGTGGTGCAAACTGTGTTTGGTAGGGGTTATCCTAAATCTGGGTGTTTACTCAGCAAGAATATACAGTGAAAACATGAGAATTCTAAGATTTCAAGGATACTATTGCAACTAAGGATCCTAAAAGGAATCGTAACTGCTCACAATAACATTACTACACAAGTGTCACTGTGGCAGAACATCCCAAAATGCACTGCAATGCATTATGCCATTCAGTTGCTTAACAGGCATATATATCTATGGCAATTTAGTGCACATGCACATTCAGCAGTACATTTTTATTGATGGACCAAGCAGAGCTGGTTCATGAACAATGTGTAATCTTGAGCATGAGCCCCTGATCTTCAGGTTGAGAGCTCTGTAATCTGACAAGACCACCAAGACTTCAGTCACATCACCGGACAACCAGGGTGTAGTGTACCACCAGAGGCCATCTGAATATGATCAATTTTCTGGTAAGACAGGAAATTCACCCTGGCCGTCCTGATAATACAGCCATGTTACCGAGTTGCGGGACATGCTGTAATGAGCAATGACCCCAAAGTGAAAAACAAAAGCGCACAGACCATGCGGGAGGCATACGTGATGGGAGAATGAGCATAATGTAAACATGTCCTGTGCATCCAATTTTTACAAACAGTTTGGAATTGCATAACATCACATATTACAAAATTACACAATGTGTTTCTGTATTGTTGACTGATGCTCCATTTCTTTTTTTTTGGGGGCGGAGGGGGTGGGGGCACATTTGCTTATCATAAAAAGTCCAGTGTTCTAAGGATGGTGCCATGGCTGCCTGGTAGCAGAGACCTTTAAAGGGCTCTTTTGAATATGACCTCAGGGTTTTACTGCTGAGTAACCATCCCTTACACCTGAGAGTCTGGTCTTTTGGGAGAGGTTGCATGAGGTGAGCCGGGACACTTCAGGGCTAACTGGTATGGTGCAGTCTACCAAGAAGTCTTGACCTTTGTGGTCGTCTTCCCGGGCAGAGCTGTGGTCAGGGAACGCCTGCACAGCAGGAGCTGGTTAGCCAGTGTGCCTTAGCGGGGTCATATAAGATTAGAGCTCCATATAGGAGTGGACATCCCAATGGCTTCTGCAGAAGCTACTCTGAAGCCTCAGACAGGGTTAATGGCGTATTACTTGGTCGGCTCGCCGAAGGGATTAGTTACGCATTCACCACTTCAGCCTTGTAGGGCTCCTTAAAAGGTTGGTTGGAGCCTATATCTGATGACAGTATGCAAGCTTCATTGGACTTTGGGTCGAAGCGGCTAAATGCAACTAGCCATAAGCACAGGCGCCCCCAATGTGGTGACAATGACGTGAGCTGATTTGTTTCCAGACAACATTCGCGAGAGCATTTGCAAGAGCTCAGAGCAGAGTGTGCACTGAGACAGCAGAACATTTCTGTATGTAGCGAAGGGCGAGAGCAGTCACCCCACCCGGCCTTGAACCCGGGTCTACGGGGTACCAAACATGTGACTTTGACCGCGACGCCAAAGAGCCTGGCTCTTTGGCGTCGCGGTCAAAGTCGCATGGTTGGTACCCCGTAGATATAGTTTTGAATGTGTTCTCACGTTAAGTCCTCATAATTTTGTGGTAGGTGATTGCGGGAATGTCCCGCGATCCGCAGCCGATGCGTGCACTCACCGACTCCGAATCGGAAACAATTCACAGCACCTTCCCACACGACATGCTGCTGTACAGAAAAGTAACGTTAGGGAAACGGGTTAGTCCTGTTTCGTCGCGGGGTCAACACAACTGCAGCAGGCGATTAAACCGTTTAGCCATAAATTATTGCCGCCTTAGAAATATATCACGGCTACGCGAACTACCGCAGTTGTAACGCAACAGGGATGATCGGGGTACGGCCACGGACCCATCATCACAGTGTGCCATCTGTGGTCCCCGTGCTGGTACATCAGTTATAATCCTTGAGAGAAATCAGAAGGAAAACAAATCATGTCATGTCATGTTGTCAAAAACATTCTCATTCTGCAGCGTTCTCAGATGCTGCCCTCTCTGAACTTAATAGCACTCTCAGAGCATATAGAGAGATATCCAGAGGGATAAAGACTGTCTGCTACACCACGTGAGCTGCAGCGAATGGTACTTTTCCACTCTACAGTAAACAGACACCCACAGGGGTGAAAAGAGTTCACCTGTAATTCAAATCGTCTTCACATTGGAACGCATTCCCCGTTTATATAACTGCTCACTTGACGTGTTCCTAGTCACAGCACACACAGACGTACTCTGATCTGTTTTGAGAGAAAATACTCACATGAGGAAAAAAACAAGGAATTTATGGGAGGCTTAACTTGAATAAACCATTATTGGCATAATATTATCATTGTATGTATGTGCCATAAGGAAAGTATGCAGATAAATAAATTAAACTCTATGAGACGTATTATTTCATATGGTGCAAAGCATACCTGTGTATAAATATTAAAATGCGCACTCACTCAGCCTGAGGCTTCAGTTAAACCCATCCTCTATCTCTGGACACCACCTCCATAACAACAACCCTGTATGGCATTTGACTGCAGCCACGATAACCAAATACAAAAAACTGGATGTATATACAGACACATACACACACACACATACACACACACACACACACACACACACACACACACACACACACACACACACACATACGTACATAACAGGTATCTGCATTGTTTGGACAGGACTAATTTAGCACATGTATTTCAACATGGCATTAACATCACACTTAGAGAGACGGGCAGTTATTCTAAAACAGCCTCACTTCAAATCGCACCATTCATCTCGCTGACTCCAAAGGCTCTATTAAAGAAAGAGTGGAAATGAGAAAACTTATTTTAAAGGTTGAAGAGCAAAGTTGCCAGCCATTGATTGGGAGCAATGGAAATTCTAATTGCTTCTGATGTCTGCTTTTCGCTGCCTGTATTGGTATGCAACCGTCAGAGCCATCTTTGCCTTGCCCCTGCTTTAATATGCAGGAGGCTCGGCGGGCTTCCTCATGAATCACCACCTTATCAATCCAGATGAACAATGTGAATGCCCCTGATGGTCAGGTCACAGGGTGGAGGACTGCGAGCCGACCTGCGTCAGCTTTCCATACATCAATCTGACTGCCCCTGATTAGTGACTCTCTTATGGAATAAGGCTGAGTGCATTTTTGAATGCTTTGAAATCTGGCAGTGATGAAAGTCGTTCAAGTTATTTTATGTTCAAAGAAAAATCAATGGACATATCTTTTTCTTCGAGAAGGGGGGGCTGTATGGAATAAGTATAGCTAACAAGAACACACTCTTGAAGACAACACAAAGTACCTTTTCTTTGCATACTTGTTTTTAATGTGTAGTCTTATTTTTTAGGTCTAGGTAAACCAACATGTAAACAAATTGCAAACACATAAACAAAATGTTGTCTTCGATAGTGTACTGAGCCTCTCAGTATCCTCACTATCAAAGACCTATGCCTGCCCTATACAAAGTTGGCAGCTGGATATGAAATTAACTTGTTCAATTTCAGCTGGATTTACACAAATGATTAAAAAATATTCATTGAAAATGATACACATCAAAAACTTCTTCAAACTACAGCAGGAAAGCCGACTAATGGCATGGATTTGGAATATATATTTTCATAGTCAGTCTGGATCTCTCCCCAAAACTTAAAATATACAGTTTTTAAATCGCCCCAAAATCCCATGTAAATTGATATGTTATTAAAAACCCAGGAAAGCACTTGTTTATCTGCTTCTTGGGACCATGGAATTGGTCTGAGTTGGAAGACTTTCAACTCAAATCAGGTCTGAGAGCGGGTGATTTCTGGGGCTTGCTGGAATTGCTTTCATCCGAGCCGAAGCTCATGGTCCCATGTTGCTGTGGATTATCCTCCATT
Organism: Megalops atlanticus; assembly: GCA_019176425.1. NCBI lineage: Eukaryota > Metazoa > Chordata > Actinopteri > Elopiformes > Megalopidae > Megalops > Megalops atlanticus. The sequence goes on from CM032876.1 coordinate 38,182,675, forward strand.
TTCCACTGGGAGGAAAGCACCAAGAGAAAACAACAGCCAACAAACCCACACCTACAGATAAACTGATGGATCACATGAAAGTATCAGGAGGGATTTCGTTTGCTTCCCCTTTTTATATTACATTAAGTACTTGTCACTCCGATGTCCTGTTTAAAAGCATTGCCAATCCTTAATTAGAGATGAAACACACTGCTTTTCATCTCAGACAAATAAAAAGGAAACTAGTTGACAGCCTTACTGAGATACAGTCAACTAAAACTACTAAACTGAGACTTGACAGGCTCTAACAAGCATGGAACTGCGGTTTATTAAGTAACATTAGGTCAATGTTCGAGTGTCCTGTGCCATTCTAAGAGGTAGGGGGGTCCATTGAGAGGGAACAAACAGGGGTTACACTGGACATTTTGAGACAAACATATGCAGTTAGAGAGAGCCTTTGTCTATCCTCCAGTACCAGCAAGCAGCCAGAGCAACAGGAAAGGAAATCTCCATTAGCAGTCATGTGCGTCTGCTAGGATACCAGATGCTAGGTTGGTTGACTGGTTCCTATATCATGTCATCAACTTGCCTTGCAAGTCAACCCTATCAATTCTATGGAAACTTCTGCTCAGAGTGGAAAAATACTGCTCAGTTTTTGGTCAACACGAGAAGAGCACTGCACTAAAACAAAAAACTGGAACACAATGCTTCCCAGAGTGGATCTTCTGCACCTGTAAACATTGTTTTAATGAAGTACAGCAACCCCTTTATGAACTTAAGGATTCGTGCTTGCTCACCTCAACCTTTCTTTTGCTGTATTGAAAGCATTCATGGAAGCATTGCTTTAAAAGTAATTCTCTGGTCGACGGTTCATTTTTTAACTATAAGTAGCACATTAAATAGTTTTATAGATACTGCCTATAAAGCAGTGGTTTGTGAAAATACAGTACATTGCTGCCTGAGTTTCTTAGCAGACAAATACAGGACATACATTGAGAGCTCAGTATTTCACTAATGGATTGCTGTTGCTATAAGAAATGTTGACAAATTAAGTTATAATATTACATATAAGGAATGGAATGTTGCAACATTACTTCTCAATTACAAAATATGAAATTTCATTTTTGACCCTGATATTCCCATTAAGTAAGTGAACAGGACAATTTGATTGCTATAAGGGGTTGTTTCTGAAAAGTAGAGATCCAAATGAATGGATAAAGTCAATGTTTTAAACAACACTTTTCATATTTAATTGAGAAATATCCTTAGTTAAATATTTCAAACATGGAACATTTGAAAGTACAGTGTTTTGTGCAATCACTATCACTGTGTGGTCTACACTGCCCTGGCACAGTCCATGTTCTTAACTAAATGCAAAAGAAAAACTTTTTGTGCCTGCAATAATTGGCGCTGTGCAGGCTACAAAGGTGTATGCTTCACATTTATTTTCCTCGATCTGCAAGATGCTCATAGCTGTCTTTTATAACCTTACACAATACAGAAAAATTGGCAGCTGCATCTCTTTGGTAAGATTAATCTCCACTGTACATACTGTTGATATGGAGAAACCATCTTTCTTGTCTGCTAGCATCCAGGCACTTAACTAAACACACTGAGACAGTAAGCAGCACAACTTTTTTTTCCTTAAACTATTTCAAGTGCTTCATGTTTCACTAACTAGGGCAAGATTTGAATTGAAAATGATAATTATTCTAATTCCTAGCGCTTTCAGTTTGTTTAGTTAGGCACCATTGAACTGTATGTTACCTGTGAGCGAATGCATAAAAATGACTCTTATAAATGGACTGCTTCATTCTTATCCAAGGAGTTTTCAAACTGTGTTAGCAGAGGAATGATTTTGTCAGCATATCAATATATGTGGTTGATTCTTAAATCATGACTTCTTATTTTTAATACAATTTAAGATTTAATACAATGAATGTAAGATCAATTTACTTTTCCATTTAAATAAATTCGCATTTTGTCAACAACTGTCCTTTTTCAAGATTGCATCACACAACATTGAATAGTTATTTATTTGCTTTGCAGACAACCCTTATCCAGAGCAGCTTTACTGCACAAAAATGTGCCCAGAAATGTGATTTATGCCTGAGGGAAAAACATCCCACCACAAAGATAAGATGAAAATCCTGGAATACTTTTTTTTCTTTTGCTCCACGTTCTTTTGGAAGTAAATTACACAACATGACTTGGAATCAGGGGCTCCACCTTACCCAACAATGGAGAACATTCCAAGAAAGAATGGAGTGTGGAATTCAATGTTACGAGTTTTTTTTTCCATTTAAACAGTGCATTCTAGTTCCCCCAGACTATAAAGGAAAATTATACAATGGTTTTAGAGGAGCAGCAGTTGCATGAGAACTCCAGGCAAAATATCAAACATGAAGATCATATTCTGCTGAAAGGTCATGTCTTATTTGATTACGCAAAGTATACCTCACTAAAATTTGCTTGCATGTATTCTATGCCCACAACACATTCTCCCCATGTGTGTATTTAAGAGGTATAATCTCAGATGTAGACAGGTTGGTTTATGTAATTTTTCAGATACATCTAAACATATGGATTTTGAAATGTTGAGTGATATGAACACCAGCTGCCTAGTGTTTCTCTTGGCTTTTGTTCTGCTGCCAGGAAGAGCGGGTGCTCTGCCACTGTGATGCGGTCCCCGTCTTTGGAGCCATCCATTACACCCCAAACTAAATAAAACCTGTATATGAAGCAGTCACTGTGCACCGAATGCGCTGGAATGATAGCATTGTGGAACAAGGAGCCAGAGAATTCATACGGAGGCATTTGTCCCCCTGACGCCTCCACATGCAAAGGCCACTGCAGGGTGCAAAGTTAGTGGTAAGTGGAACATTGTTGCTTTATCAATGGCCCCCTATTCACTCCTTGGGCTGCTAATGGGAGCCAGACAAATTGCAGGATGTGTGAATGTAATTCTCAGCAAAGTAGACCCAGTCGGGAAACCCAGACTGACAGCATTCTGTGAACCTTTTTAAGGGAGACAGGGGATAATGTCACTGCTTTATTTGGTTTTTGACTGTGCTGAAATGTTCCAGCCTTCTCTTTTTGTAGCCAGCTGCAGAACCCACACGCTCCAGCCACACTCAGTCTGGTGAGTATTTATGTGAGAATGACTGTGTGCACAAGTGTTAGTTGTGTACACATGCTTGCAAGTGTATAGAGGTGAAGGCTGTAATGAATTTAACTTTCAAGCTCAATGGTAGACAGGAGACAAGACCGAAACAGCAACAGAAGGACGGTACAGAACTGTAACACTGTTTTTGTAAACTGAAGTCATCCTGGCACTTTCATTTTCAGACAGATACCATGAGGGGGCTCATGCCACAGCAGCGATTTCAAATGGGTGCAACCGAGGGAGCAAGGGCAGGGTGAAACACAAGGTGTCTGTTTACAGACTTACCGCAGCTTCCTTAATGGTTTCAGAACCTTCTCATCTTGCATGCAGCAATTAAGAATATAGTCTTTCAGACATACTGGCAGGACCAATTCAAAGTTTCCAAGCACAATCAAGCACTATGTGTCCATTCCAAACACATATCCAGAAAGGACATTTTGCTGATCTGGGTATTTGTAGTACTTCTACCTGTCTTTGAATGTGCGTACCTCAAGCATTTAAGAGCCAGCAAATGCGTTGCTCTCAGCTGCATGTAATCCACCAGATGGCATCCTGGTAGGGAAACGCTTACTAGAGTTGAGCGAATTCCATCTCATTGGACTCCGCATTCCTGGCACTTCTCCTGTGCTCCAGCACATGCCAAGCCCTGGCTCTGCAAGCTTTGATTTGTCCAACCTCGTCCCATTGCAGCTTAATAACCTGTGCTCTGCTCTCCCCTTAGTCCCATCAAGGGAGGCACAGTTAACACAACATGAATCCAGAGGCCATGCTGACAGCAGTCAATGAGGCAGCTTTTCAGGCTTTAACGCGATGCATGTGCAACAAAGGCAGCTCCCTGCAGCTACTCTGTCTTTCTTATTAATATGATTTTAAAAGGAAAATCTGCTGGAAGGCCAGCACTCAGGTCCTGGTCAGAACAGTATATGGCTGCAGTAGACTGTGTCCCCTACATTTTGCTTCACTGCAAGGTTTGTTTGCCCAGTACAGAAATCCTCTCCACAAATGCCATTATTGTCACTACTATAATATATCTAAAGGTGAAAGGGTGGTCGTTTCAGGATGTTCTATGCTATAACTGAACTATTTAACCTGAATGTATAACAAAGCACAGTAAACAATTTTTTTCTGCCACTGACAGTGTTTATGAGTCAATGCTCAAATAACAAAGTTATTAATGGTAAATCTCAATATTTAGCGAATATTGAATTATTGAATTTTTTTTTTCGCTGCTTGAACGGTTAGCAACAATAACAACAGTAACACAACATAGATAAAACAACATAATAGACATAATACAGTTCATATTTTCTTTCTGCTTTTGTTTTATCAACATCATAAAGACGAAGGAGGGCCTCCTCCATCCTCAGGCCAGGAGCCACACAAGGGCCCTGTGACCGCCCCAAGCCCAAGAAGGTCACTCTCCCCTGACTGACAGCAACACTCCCCAATGGGAATCCTTAGTAGGAGGGCTAGGTATAGAAACTTAGCCAAAAAAGAAAGAAAAACGCTTCCTCAATAAATAAGGGAAGCAGCCATCTCCAGTGCTAGGAAATACCCATCTGCTTAATCACAAAAGCTGAAAAGGAGGCCAAGGGTCATCCTCATTCATTTCCAAAATTCAGGGATTTCATTTTTGACTTTAAGACACACAGAATCTTGATGTGCCATCTTTGGTTAGGGCAAGAAAAACAAGAGTCAAGAGTGAACCTGATCAAAAAAATGTTGTTGCTGTTTGAACTCCATCATCTCATTCTATTCTCTGCAGAAGCAACACAAAACCATGTAAAAAAATGAGGCATTTTTGCCTCTGAGGGATATGGGAAACATTTCCAAAATGTTGCCTGCTCTAGTTTCAATGTAATGTGACTGGTTTAAGAGGCGCACACCTCAGCTACGTAGGACAATGATGACGGCAGGATGAAAAATTAAAAGCAGGTGACGGCATGCAGATCTCAGCTATGACAATTCAGGTCACAGGCAGTTGTCAAACACCTGAGCCCATTCAGAGCAACTGGCCAGCAGCTGAAACAGTTCCAGCAGTGGCACTGGTCCAAAGCGAAACAATACAAATCGGTTCCCCTCTTTCCTGTCAACTGAACTCTTGCAAATTTAGTGACAACAAATGACCTGATAACAAATGTGATGTAAAGATTGCCTTTCTGTTATTGATGCTGTGAATACTATGAATGTTTTTTTTTTCTTTCACCACAGTTCAACTGAAAGTCAACGTTTGCTGTATAAATAAGCAAGAAATCATCTCGGCAACAGGAAGTTTGGCAAGAGACAATCTAAGTGTATAAATCACTTGTTGATGAATATAAAACATGTGCTTGGAGTTCACAGCTGAGGTCACTTTACACCTTTGTTCATAATAATATCTTTGACAAGGTACAATCACAAACACACCATTAAAACACAAGGAAACAAAACAATGAAGTGGTTTCTTTATTGCCATCAATGACTATTAATTGCAAACACATTCGCTAAACTAAACTTAAAATGTTCAATTGGACCATAAACACCATGCACATGCCTCCCACATGAGCCCTTTGTGAAAGAGTCAAATGACAGCGTGTTTTGTAATCATTGAGTATTTCACCACTATGTGCCTGGGGGCTTTCAACATGTCAACGGCTTTCATTGCTTTGGTTATCTGCCTGAAATACGTCTAACAAGAAAAAACTAACAATTTGTTGCCAAAATATGATAGCAGGCTCCTGCAACTGAACAATGAAAATCCATGGAAAAATGAAGTTTGTTCTATTACAAGATGCTTAACACATGATATATAACACCCCTCTTTTCACATCACCAGATGCATCCAAAATGCTTAATGTTAACAGTGGGTTATGGACTTTCCCTTTTCTGACATAGAAATGTTTTCCTTTAACCAGTAGCATTCATTTCAATTTCTGAAATGAATCATCTGGGAAAAGGTTAATGACAACAAAAAAGTCTGTCTTATCAAAAAAAAAAAAAAACAGGAGAAGTATAGATGTGCAACGGATGTTTGACTCGGGGACATGTTTTATTAATTAATTTATTTATTTATTTATTTATTTATTTTTTAATTTAAGGCAGCAGTTTGGAGTGCCGCCAGTTGCCCAGCCTGACTTGCCCTACTGTCACACACCATTTCCTGTCTCAGACATGTTACAATACCAAGCCCTGACCAGCACTATCACAGCAATTACTTCATGAATAGCTCAGTTTGACCCTGCGTGCTTAATCTGGCCTGTGATGTACAATTTTTCACAAAGCACACATACTTATACAAAGGAGTGTGTTTTATTGTCTGGGCAGAGGGCAAAACTCTGCTGCTCCTACAGATGTGACCATTTCACAGAGGAAGCTGTCAATGCAGATATCCATTAGTACTTTGCTCTGCAGCTGCAGAGTATCAGTGTGCAAGTGTGTTTTTTTCACAAACTCACTGAAGTAGCACACCATCATATTTGAAATAAGGTTGATCTTTTTTGTAAGGTACTTTGGCTGAACGGATACTTCAATGAAATTGCAAACTGAGGAGCCTTGAAAAAAAAAATCAAGGTTAACACAGAGAAATGAAACAGCTTAAAAAGGCTATTCTTTCCAGCAACAGATACATCTGTACAGACATACAGCTGTGAATAGATATGGTAACACATGTGAGATGAACAGGCCTGACAATGATGACAAATTCTGATTGTTGTGCATTTCCTGCTGTCTCAGATTTTGTCAGCTATGAAGAAGCTGAAAACATACTGGAAAGAAGTTCTCAGCTGTCAAGCATACCTCTCCAACCATCTACAAGCAATTTCACAGGAGAAATCTCCCATCTGTGCTGTCATCTGAAGGCTGCAACAGCCTGTATAAAGATGTCAAGAGAGTGCCTGTTAACATCTGACCTTAAAGCCACCAGGGAAAGCATACTAAAATATGTAACATTTTGGTTGCTGGTCCTCACAAGTAAAAGTGACAAGTCACATTACCCGTTTGTATAACTCAAAAGACAAAAAGGATTATGAAAAGGATTATGCTCATTCAATTAAATTAATGTAATTTTTTTAAAATAACAGCGTTAGAAATTAGGTGTATGTGTGTTTTTATTCCAGCAAAACTCATGAAAGACATGAATCATGAATCACCTGGACGATCTTTCAGGGTGTCCTGGAATTGTGGTTTGTCTAGACCCTACAGTCTGCCTACAGGTGTCCCTCAAGATTCTGTACTCAGCCCCCTCCTTGTCTCTCTTTACATGCAATCGATTGGCTCCGTCATCTCCTCCCATGGCTTTTTATACCACTTCTATGCTAAAGATACTCAAATTTTCCTGTCTTTTCTGCCATTTGACACACAAGTTTCTGTGTGCATCTTAACGTACCTGAATGATATTTCACAGTGGATAGTGGACCACTGCCTAAAGCTTAACGTGGCTAAGACTGAGATGCTTCACATCCCCACCAGGTCCTCTATGTTACAAGACCCCTCCCTCAGCCTAAACTCTACAAACCTTTTCATGAATAGCAGTGTCAAAAGCCTTGGGGTAATACTTGATAACCAACTGTCATTCTCCTCTCAGGTTGCAGCAGCATTCTGATTTTTTTGTACAACATCTGATGGGTCCGCCCCTACCTCACTGTATGTTCTATGCAGTACCTAATCTAGGCCCTGGTTTTCTCATACCTGGACTACTGAACTCCCTCTTTGCTTGTCTTCCAGCCTGTGCCATAAAACCCTGCAACTAATTCAGAATGCAGATACATAACTTGTCTACAACCTCTCCAAACATCTCCAAGTCACACCTCTCCTCACTTCATTTCACTGGTTTCCTGTTATCACTCACATCAAGTTCAAAACCTTGGTGTAACAGGACAGTGAATGGGACAGACCCCTCATACCTGCAATCAGTCTTCAAACTGTCTTTACTGCCCAGATCACTATGCTCTGTAACCATGGGGCAACTGACTGTCCCATCCTGACAGGGTCACTCATCTCAGACACAATGTCTGTGTGTACTGGTCCCTCACGTGGTGGAATGAACTTCCCAGGGGGGTCAGGACAGCGTAATCACTGGCCATCTTCCAACGCAGATGGAAGACCCACCTCTTCAGAGTGCATCTTGATTCCACCTCAATCCCCACCCCATAAAACCTGCTACTTGTATTACTACACATAAAATAAATAGTAAGTATCACAATGTGCTATGGATTCTGTGATATAGTGACTGTTATGTATGGTAGAGTGTGTTCTGGGCTTCCCTTAGTTTCTAGGCTGTCTAGTGAGGTTACCACAAGTTAACTTGTGGTACAGCTTGAATAGTATTATGCTCACAATCACTGGTCTGGAAGGGCTGTTAAGCCTGGTCTGACACTGTTGCTCATTGAACTTGAATGGATACACCTCTGTTCTTTTGTTCTAGAAGTAACTCCGATTAAGAGCATCTGCTAAATGAATGTAATGTAATGTCATGTCATGTCATGTAATGCACTGCTTTTCATGGACCTTAAAGCAGCTTACAGTAAGATAAGGTGACTCACCTCCACCACCACCAATGTGTAGCACCCAACTGAGTAATGCAAGGTGGCCACTTTAAGTGTGACCAATCTCCACACATCAGATAACGTGGAGAGGGAGTGTTAATTCAGTTAAACTGGGGGAAGGTTAGAAGGCTAGAATGAGACAGAAAATTTTGCCAGGACATTGTGGAACCTCCTACACATTTCAGTAAATGCCATGGGATCTTCAGTGACCACAATAAGTCAACACATCATTTTAATGTCTCGTTCTAAGGGCCAGTACACCATAGGCTGTAGTGCTTTTGCTACAGGCACAAAGGAAATTGTTGCTGTAGATGAAGAAAGGGGTATCAGAAGGTCACTAAGATACAAGCGGTGCTCTTCAATCAAGTATAAGCAAACAGATAAACAGGTGCCCCTCCTCTACTTTTATTAAATCATTAAGTTTCAAAATATCCCTGGCTAGTTTCCCCTCTATTAACAAAGCGAAGACCTTTCCTTCACCCCTTCCTCTTTACTTAGGTTCACAATGAGCATTTAATAGTTTCCTCTTTAATTCCCACTGATTACCTGCAGCACTTAAGGAGACTGGGTTGCAGCTATGACCATATTCCTGAAAACTAGTTGTTTCATTAAAATGGTCATATGATAATACAGAACGGAATTGGCTTTGCTTTTAAAAAATCAAGGCAGGCACAAATGTGATTTCTGGCCTTATTCGGGCAGATATGGGCCTGTTAGCAGGACATGCTTGGAGGGTGAGTGAGGCCACAGGGTTCAGGTGTGCAGGAGGGAGAGGTCAGAGGCCACCCCTTGGCTGCTGACCTGTGGACCTGAACTCCAGATGACAGCAAGGCAAGATCGTCAATCTATTACTGTGTGAAAGTCAGACTCCTCTTCCCCCTTTCCACTGGCTATTTTTGAGCTGCCAGTGTGCCAGTGAGAATAGCCACACGTAGCCAATGAATTGATAATTACCCTCAGACTCGTGAGGCACACAAAAAAAGACGGGGGCCGCTATCAGTTGGGGGACTTTTTGCATGTGCCTTTTGCACAGCTGTGGATAAAGCCACAAATGAATGCTGATCAAGAATCGGACTGCAATGAGTCACTACCTCACACAAATGCTCTGCCTTTTCCAGTACCTGTGAAATCAAAACCATTGGAACCCAAGAAAAACTTGCTCAGCGCTGGTCCCAGTTCAAAAATATGACAGTTTGCCCCTTCTTTTCAAGCCAAGGCCACACATTTACAAGCAGGAAGAAAAGTATCCGCTATTCCTAGATGACTGAGTAGTCAGGTCAGTAAAATGAGAAGCCTGAACTGCTCGGTCAGCTTAGCATCACCACAACCTGAGAATGAAGACAGCAGTAAGGGTTACATTCTGGATGCCTGACCGCTGATGCTTAACATGAGAAACATATTTCAGGGCCCATTATGATGCATGCATGTCACCATGACCAGGGCAGAGAGAGAAGTATCATATTGCAAGTGTGTGTATGCGTGTATGTGTGTGTGTGTGTGTGTGTGTGTGTGTGTGTGTGTGTGTGTGTGTGTGTGTGTGTGTGTGTGTGTGTGTGTGTGTGTGTGTGTGTGTGTGTGCACGTGTGTGTGCTTACATTAACCATAGTTATCTGAGTTCCACCAAACTCAATGCAATATACAGAAATTAATCTAAAATTCAAAGCTCAACAGCCAGAAAATCACAAAACACTTGCCTCTCAGATCTTCTGTACACATGTTTATATCACTTGCCTTTTGTATTTCTGCATTTCAGACTCGTGCATCCTAGAACAAAGCTGTAGCCTCGTGTAAAACTGAAATCATTTTATTTTTGTGAGAACTCCAAATTCAAGATGACAGTCGAAATTTTTTCTTGTTAAGTTTAAACTCAGTCCATTCAAATAATGTTACAAATTAATAGCTGCAATTGAATGCAAAAACATTTTGTGCTGTCTGTGGCCACATAAGGACCAAAAGGAAAATGTGAAGACACTCATTCACATACACAAATACACACAGATGCAGCTAGCAAAAAGGAAATGCACTCTAGGACTGAGGCATATTTTAGGCTCTTATGGAGGAAAGCAGAGGTAGAATTGGTGTCCATGAAACTGTGTGAGAGAGGCTGTAGCTTGCTTCAGGCATGAAGAAAAATGCTCTACAAACTTTTTAACAGTTAAAAAAAAAGGTTTTTTTGACTGGGGAACCGAAGAGACCTCTTCACAGTTGCTAACAATCTATCTGTGCAGTGTTACAGCCTAGTTGCATCATGTCTCCAACAAGCTCACCCTTCTAATATCTCCCTAGCATCACTTCAAGGACAGTGAGCACTTTTCTTAGCGGAAATTTGCTGTGAAATCAGAGGAGATTGTGCTGTTGGTGTGCAAGATTGTTATGACAGCCTCCGGTGATTTAGGTTTTGTTACTGGGTCTCACCATCACATGACACCAATCACAATATCCGCTCTCTTTGGTATTGTCTGCCGTGTTGCTCGGCATTTACAAAAAGACATAACATTTCCAAGAAAGGGCAGGACAAGGTTTTCTAGTATTGCTTTCTCTCGCGCCACTTTTACTTTCACAACACGTGCTGGCTTTGTGGTTTCTGTGTTGTTCACTTTACCAAAAAGCAGAAGAGACCAGGAAGATTTGGAGAGCAACAAGGCTTGCTTTTACTCTGCCGCTCTCCAGTTCAATCAGCATCCGCTGTATGAGCCCCATTGTAAAAATAATCTCTGGGAGGGGGAGAGAGAGCAAATAAAGAGTCAGTATCATCATACTCCCCGTTTCCTGTGTCCTACTTCACGCAAATGCACAACGGCCTATAAAACAATTTATTCAAGGCAGATTTTTACAGACACTTGGCAAACTTGCATAACAACCAAACCCACAAGAAATTACAAACAATCTAGGGACATGGGAGGCAAGAATTCTTAATCCCCCCACCCTTACCACCCACACTAATGACCTCAGGTAGAATGTAAAGATGGAAATAAACCCTTAGCACTTTCTCCTTGTTGAACCTTGGTTTGAGAATGTGGAACTCACACATAGTGAGTGAGAGAAAATGAAATTGATTTTTTTCACCTTATGATTAAATATTCTGCCATTTGTGGTACATTAAAAGGTAATGGAAGAACTCCCAATGTTTTACTTTAATTTTTCTATTTATCTTGCTGCCTGGTATACTTCTATTTTATGAGCCATATTGCTATACTTTCCATATAAACACAATATTGACAATGCATAGTTTAAATAGTTATTTGCTTTAGGCAACCACAGAAACTGAAAATGTTTGTTGCTCTTACTAACCTATTCACATAGCCTACTTCTCTTAACCCACAATTGCAGTCACGTGTATTGTACAATCAAAAGCAGTTTCCATCAGGGTGCTAGACCAAGATAACTTTGATGGTAACTGATAAAAATCTGATTCTATGGAAATTACTATGTGAATATCCAAATTAAAAGTGCTTTTTTAATGATAGCCACACAAGTCTCCTCTGTGTTTTAGCCTGATGAAATGAAACTCGAATTTGAAGTGCTTTTTTCTTCAGTTTCTCGTCAGGATAAAAAAGATGCCTATATAGACAAGGGCATCATAATTGACTGCTGTTGATGTTCACATACAATTTGAAACTTGTCAGTCTTCAATAAGACTATTTCTAGCGTAGCATTTCAGGCCTACATGACAATATGTCCGTGAGACCAAAAAAATGCAGCCTAAAGCTTAGTAAAAACACACTGCCTGTGATTTTGAGAACCATTTTATTTAAGGGCAAAACTGTTTGATGTAGTGGAAACAAAGAAGATTGATGTTTGATAGAAAACCATACACTCAACAAAAAGAACAGAAGATGCCACCAGGGCAAATCCCGCAAACTGAGATTTCTCTTCCACAGAATTCAGGTCTCTCCCATTCAGGATAAACAGGGACTGTGATTAAAATTCAATTGCCTTTGTCTGCATTACAATTAATATCATGCTCTAATATCATGCTCTATTGTGTCACAAATGACAGCCTATAACTATCGTGTCAGTGAGTAAGTACACCTGAAAGATGTCTGTACATACCTACAAAGTCTGGAAATCCTCTAAATTTGTTGCAAAGAATCACAACAAAAAAGATCCAGTTAATAGGTCACTAAGAAGCAAATATTAGTGACATGGTTCCGCTGTGACCCACAATCATGCTTAATGATACGACAGTGATGGGAAGATGCCACTCATGTCTTAGCGTACATTGGCAGCTAATGGATTAAAAAGAAGGTGGTATTGATTAGGTATGCCCTCTTCCCCCACCATCTTTCCTAACTGGGTCATTTATTTTAGTACGCAATAGGTTCAGAACAAGTTTGCCAAGGCTTTGCAGTAATTATCTCATGCTAGGGTGGCTGAAAACAGCAGGAGACCATGGTAAATTGCACATTTCTCTTGAAATTTGTGGATGTTTTACAGCCCTACATTATGCATAACCATGTTTGAGCGTCTTGAACAACCCTCAAGTGAATTAAAATAAAGTTGACGCTGCTCTTTGTTTTTGGCTCTCAATGTAGTCTTTATTTGGCATTGCTGAATCAGAGATTGTTTTAAAAGCGCAGCCTTAATTATTTTTGAGTTGCCTCTCTCTGCTTTGCAACACCTGGGGTGTTTTTAATGGGATGTCCAATCCAGATTGGTGGATATGAAAGTGATCCAGTCAGAGAATTCTTTTGCATAAAAGAGGAAAGTACTTCCCCACAAAGGTTAAGAAAACATTTTACTTTCCAATGGGTGCTCATAGAGCTATTATCAACCGACCTCAAGCCAACTTCTCAAACTGCGTCTTCTCTGTTTTACATGGCGGCATTATAAATATGGAATGTCATTTCACTGACCTTTTTGGTGGAGGAAAGGCAGGTGGAAGCGCCCCTTTGCCATGGCTCAGACATTTTTATTATAAATATTTTGAAACAAAGCATTGCCAGGGAGATACCATACCTACAAAAACACATTATGTGGGCTCGTCATGAGATATAGTACAGAGGGATACATGAGGGCCTTCAGTTGGTGAGAACAGATTTCAGAACAAATATTCAGTCCCACTCACTCACTCACTCACTCACTCACTCACTCACTCAATCACTCACTCAATCACTCAATCACTCACTTGAAACCTCAAAAATCAAACACCGTCTATGAAAAGATAATTGCTGATTATTTCAGTTTATTTTCTTGTACTGTTTTTAATTGTCAAGCACTGGAGATGGATAAACAAGGTGAAAACATGTATTATTAAACAGACTATAGATGCTGAAAATGTACAGTAGGTCCTTTGTTTTTCAGTGAGAGGTGGAAGTGTGCTTCAAACATCTCTGGAACAAAAACATTTTATGTGGTTTCCTTGTTTGACTGTTTTTAGTTGAGAACATTTGTCTTAGGGTCAGCTGCCTCGCTAGTCGTGGCTCTCTCTATTGGTAGACCAGACCACTCTGAGCCAACGCGGAAAGATGGGAGTTTTGTTTATGAAGGCAGTGCAGCTAAGTTACCTCACAGTTTTAAGTCAGCCCAATTTAACACAAGGCAGGGCTGAGCAGTGGCAAACTATTTTTGGAACACCCCCTGCATTTACTCATTTCTACCTCAATATATGTGAAGCCTTTTTTTTCCATGATGTTGCACTGTTATAATGTGTCACAGATTCCGGGTTTAAACACCCCGCCCCCTCCCCCACTGACATAAATAAGAAGAGGAAGAAGACAATCACATTGCACTTTCTAGATAGCTGTAACTGTCCTTACATAAATACACCTACCACAGGACTGAAGCTTCCCACCAAAATTTTGACTTAGCAAGATATTTAAAGAAATGTACTCTGGCCTTATTTTACTGCCATGGCCACAATGAATGACGTGTCTTACTAAGAACATCAGAGAAATATCTAATATCTGTGTCATTTTATGATTTGCATAACCTAAATACACCCTTCAGTTAGAAAAAAAAGAAACATCAATAATAAAAACGGCATTCATGACACCTTTATTGAACTCACTCTTTTCTGTATGCACATACAAACAGGAAATGCCAGAGGGACGTAGTAGCTGGGTAACCTCATAGCTGGATGCATAGCTTAATCAAAATGAAAGATCCACAGCCAGAACTTCTAAATGTCAGTGAGGTGGAGTCTTATCATACATAGAATCCACTAGCTCAGTGAGCTCAGGCTATTGTGTATGGATGCAGAACTAGTCCCTTTCTGTGCAGTAAGCTGATGACTTTGTCTCATTATGCACAGTTAGTTTTATGGTGTTGAGACAGACCAAATTTAATACAGAAAACAGATCCCACAGGTCACCTCCTGGCCTTGCACTGATGGTCCATTAGCCTCTCTATTCTGTAGACCTCGAAATCTTGCAGTCCCACAGGCCAGTGATTGGCAATGACTGATATAACACCCTGCTACCATCCCCTATCCCACCCAATCCCGCCTTTTCAACTAAAATCATGTTGATCCAGTTTGTACAGGAACAAGACTGATTGTACACAAACATAAAACTGTTTTGACTTAGAGACACTCTTCTGAAACTGGTGTCATCTGTGGGTGAGAACACTGTAGAGCAGCTCAAACCTTTTTCACTGTGTTTTTTCTCATAATTCTGAATATTTCTTAAGCCTGCCAAGAACTCCTCCTCCTTATGGAGTGGTTTGACTCATTATGAGGCAGCATGAACAGCAGCGTGGTGTCAAGAAGCAATGAGAGAACATCTGTGAATTCATTCTTTGTGTATGTTTTGTGCTTCAGTTGCTTATTAGCATATGCAAGAATGGAGAAGCATGCACTTTGCCCTATTTTATAATAAATTGCACAAAGGAACTTCCTTCAAAACAGCAAATCAGTTCTACAGGGACCATATGTCCCAATACCATGGTAACAGGGTGTATTCGAATACCTCTAACATAATCTAAGGTCAAACCTATGAGAATAAAACTGAATTTCTGTAATGTTTGGTTTGATCTCTGATTTCTTAACATGTGAGATCTTCATCCTTTGAGTCAAGCCAGAAGGTCAACCAGTTTTACCTTGTTTTGGATAACTGAGAGGGGTTTTCACCCTCCCATGGAATCTGCCTACTAAATGACAATGATACTCTCAGTCTACATACTGCACATTTCAGTGTTTTATGATTTTAAGAAGATCTGCAATACGCACTATTGTAATAATTTTTAAAAATAAAACAGATTCATGCAAGCAATACTCAGATTTCTACTCATACAGTTGTCAAAATAATGCATTTTATAAAAGCAAACTTCATTTTAAAACATTTTTAAATGTTTTTTTTTTTTTGGTCCCAAATTGTGAAAGAGCAATTTTTGTAGGCGTTTCAGTTGACTTTATGTCTTCATAAAATGTGGCAGTGTAAAACTGGGATTGCAGTACATAACACTGAGAATAATTTAATTTTCTTTTGTTAATGAGAAGTATGATCTTAGAATACTTCAGATTTCAAATAGATTAAAAGTATCCATGTTAACTAAACCAGTAACATTCAAGAGAAACTTGCATCATGACTAGACTATTTATTTGGGAACACTATGCAAATGTATCCCTACTGAAACATCCTCAATTTAAATATTCTACTTTGTCTGTTTCTGTTTTTCTAGGATGTCCAAGGGAGTCCACTGGGCACCATAAATTCAATGGCAAACATTTAATTCCAATATAACAAGCCTCTCAAATCAGCAGAAAGCTACAGAGCAACTTAGTTTTAGTGCATGTTACTATTCATACATATAAACATGACATGACAGACATCCTAAACATCACAGACCTTGTTCTGTATCTCTGTAAACATGGCCCACGGACTAAAGAGAAAGATGAAAACAGTCAGCTGTTAAGCTGGTAAACACAGGTCTCTTGAGTCTATACGACCAGACAGTTTGACCCTCTAGACTGTGGTTATTGAGAATGACATCCCAGTACATGTTCAGCTTATTCCCACTGTTGCATGACAAGCCAAAGTCTGAGGTATTGGGTATACAAATCATTATTCTATTTCTCCTTCCACTTGTCCATGGGGATGGTGTCCCACATGTTTTTTGGTTGCAGCTCTTTCACAGTGACATCCCCCTGACCCCACATTATCATGAGAAGTGCCTTTGGCTTTCTTTGGTTGGCGCTGTCCATAGGGGTTTTGCAGACATCTGAGACAGATGTTAACAGATATCATGCTGCATTACATGCAGCCAAATTGCTGTGCACAACATACCCCCTCTTCCTACGGCAAATCTGTCTCCGCTTGGCTTTGTTTAGGATGCTTAGCTTGGATGAAGTTATTTTAACATCAGTTAAATGAACCCTTTGAAGGGCACCCAGCTCTTGGAAACACTGTCAGCAGTTTACACCAATGATATACCAAAGCCTGAAATTAATGTTAAGCTTTCACAAAAATAAGCAATTAAAAAGTATTTTGTAAGTAATCAAACGGTATTTTGTTTAAAATTTAGTTGGCCGTACCAAGCACCAACCAAGTCAATGGCTCTTACAAGGCTGAGGTATCAATGCTTGGTACAACCAAATAAAAACCTTCTGAGATTAACTCTGTCGAAGGTTTACCCCAACTGTCTTTAAAGGAGGGAAAAAAACAGGCATTGTATATGCTCATCACTGGAGTGCATATGTAGAAAATGTAAATGTAGAAAATCACTTCTACATTTTTTACTCACTGCCACAGACATCTCAAGTCCAAGATCTGAAAGCATGTTTTCAGGTGGGCTTACTCACAAAAACTAGAAACAAAAGCACTACAACCAATCATAATCAATAAATGGCTTCACAAGTTGGTTGCAAAGGCTGACTAGCTTCTTTTTTAGGCTCTAATCCTAGACAACACAGAGTAAGTAAGTACAATGTACCTCTAAATTCAGAAAGTGTGATGTAGTAAAACTCTTGTAAAATAAAAAACGACTGGTCCTCTTCAGAGAATTATGTATAGCACAAAAAGGCCTATGCTCCACACCCATATGCTGAAAAGATTAGTTCCCTTGTTCAACACAATGGTTTCTGCCATTTGGAGAAGACACAGTTTTCTCATTTTAAGCTATTGAGACACTTGGAGGCACAGATATTCAGGCTCTACAAATTCAGGTAATGTGGAAAAAGATAATGGTTCCACTCCATCTATACAAAGTATTGCTGGAAAAAAGAACCCCTTTTGTTGTAAATGCAGCTGTGACTCCCTGAGGAAAAGTAGCACCTGTTGTTGGTTAAATTGAGCTGCTTGGTTCTGCTCTCCGCAAAGTGACCAGTCAGGTTCCCTCAGGGATATAATACTAAACATTTGAATCAAATGGGTTTCAGATATTACGAATTAAGGTGAACAAAGCAACTGAAACACTTTTCAGTTATTTTACAGGTCATCAGAAAACACTATAGTCTGAAATATGAACCACTGTTGTTTTCCATGAGGAGGGAAAATCTTTAGTGCTACTTACTTCATTCAATGTTCGAAATCAAAGGAATTACACTTATTTCTTCTGCGTGCCATTCTGATTGCCATTCTCAACAATTACAATGGTCAAACACAGGAACATATAATTAGGAATCACTGACAACTCTCCAAACCCCTGGGCACTGGGAAGGTTCTTAAAGGCTCATTTCAGGTTTCTTGAAGGCTTTGGTGGTACTGTCTGGAAGATGCCCTCCCTATGTGCTCTAACACTTATTCACTTTTTTCTTCACAGCCCAGCACATTCTTCATGCTCCAGGGAATGCACAGGACAAGAGGAGAAAAACTAACAGCAACGCAGAGGTTCCACAAACAAGGCTACCCAGGTGACTCCGTCTGTAGGCATGGTGACTGACCCACTCCCAGCACAAGCTATTCCCTTGACACCCCCGCCCCCAATTCAGCACAGCTTTTTTCCTGCTGAAATCCAAAGCTGTTAGACATGCCTTGAGCAAAAAATAAAAAATGCCATTCCTTTACATCTAATCTCTACAGTACACATCTTTCAGTTACTAAGAATTGGTTATTTGAGGTAAGTGGGTTGCACCATCAAACACAGAAGGTCTGGTGCATCACCCATTTATTACTTTGTTTTCCTTTCCAAGAGTATGCCATGGTTCTTTACCAATTGGAATATGTACATGTGTGCACCCTGCGATAAGTGAAAGGTCATGTCTGCACCTCAGCGTTTTTCCCTACCCGGGATGCAACAGCAGCTCCATACAGGGTAATGATAGCATATGTCCCCACCTCGTATGCGCAATTGAACAGATCTAATTATGCTGAAACAGGATTAGAGGGCAAATGAGAATTATGTTGTTACAGTGTTTTTTCTTCTGAAGAGACAGTATGCATCCTGTACTTCAGAATTAATTATTACACACACATGATGATCTATTGTTTTAATTATTTATGAGTTAGAACAATCTTTTAAATCTTCTTGGAAATGCAGCAGTATTCAGGTAAAATCAAACCCACTTAGATACAAATGCAATGGAATTATGATTATAGGAACACCTAAATCCTTTGAAGAAAAAAAACATGCAAAGTAGTGAAACTAAAAACACAAAAATATTGACCACCAGCTGAACATATTCTTTCATTTATTGGACACATTTTGACAATGGTAAAATGAATACAAAGGCAAGCATTTTATCACACTGCATAAGCAGCATTCTAAAAAATATGTAGTTGTGTGGAAGGATCCAAAAACAGAAATGAATAAATCATTCCACAAAATGTTCTTTGCAATGAAACTGAAGTTTTAGACTAAAATCACACTTTATGAACAATGCCTACATTTACAGAGCTTTGCATCTAAATAGGTTATGGCCATCTCTCTGGGGTTACTAACTGGGGAAAGAGCATAAACGTATTTCCAAACATTTCAAGTTTACTGGACAACTGAAACACAACCATAAAGCCAAGCTGTTGTGTTTTTACCTTCGAGTAATTCGTTTGTATTTTCCTGGCATGTGTAAACAAGCAAAGTAAGTCATAAACACCAAATGAACGAGTAGGCCTATTTGTCTTTACATGTCAGCGGTATAGTCCCTCGATAAAAAAAGCTCCAGAAATAATTTAACCTTAAACGTTAGTCTGAGTGTGAATTAGATAATAATAATAATAATAATAATAATAATAATAATAATAATAATAATAATTTTTCGTTATTTCACATTCACTGGCTCGATTTTAAGGGAAAATGAGTGGACGGCACTAACTAAAATCCGCTGGCACGCAGATTCAAGTAACGGCATATTGCAGAATGAACAATAAAATAAAAGATCTCAGCCCTGAGCCCCATGCCGAAAAGATTCTATAATTCTAATACACTTCTACTTGTTATGAACTCTATTAATAACTGTTTTGACAATAACATATGTCTATCACCAGCGTAATATGCCCTTATAGTTATTTTAAACTAGCTGATTATTTGAATTTTTTTGTTACTTTTCTTTCTCCGCCTTTTTGTCATAACGTACCTCACGGATCAACAAAATAGTATTTTTCTTGTTGGAATAAAATTCTCCCATTACACGTCTGCTCCAAAATAGGTGTGCACGCAAGACACAGATAACTTAAGGCCAGAATGAAAGAAAAAAAAACATAGCGGAATTGTGGAATGGCATGGTCGTTATGGTACATTAATAATTGTTCTTGATTGATAAGAACATACGTGTGAATGAGCAGATTACATGTCACAGTCGCCTCTGGAGAAATGATTGCTACGTGACAGTGCGGTGAAAACATCACCTTGGGGTTCGTGTGGAACGTATTTATCGAGCACTTTCATTTCACTTTTGTATGAGTAATCCGCTCCCTTGCCCAAGACGCCGTCACTTCCTGCACCCCGTATAGGCCACTTATATAACTTAACAGCAAACAACGAATAGTCAATGGACATCTTGTCAAAATAAATATAACTGGCATTTACACACTGCGCACAAAAACTCTTGCCCATAACGAAGTGGACGTTCAATAATTTGTCAACACTACACACTGTTCCATCTGCGTCGTCAACTTCAGCATACTTTTTGATGTGCCCAGCAGTGTCCACGCGCGGTTTCAAATGCTGCTAGAAAAAAAAACTTCGATGTTTGCATTCATAGAGATGAACAGAAATGTATAAATTTCATTGATTGTGACCATCTGCATGATTTATTAAAATATACGTATTTGTTGACTTTATATAACGTTGTTAACCTGACTTACAGTTAAGGTCATCTGTGTGCTATATATTGGATTTCAATGACCACATGAAAATGTACATTTTAAGGTTACCTGTGGGTTAATATTTTGAACGTAATGGGCCTTAGAAAAACGACGTTACTATCAATCTGATGGAGCGCAGTTAGACTATTCTGTGTAGACTAATGGAAAGCAAATTAAATGGATAAACAATATCATTTTGTGACGTTGTGGAAAACGTGCCCTTTTCGATTCTCAGTTCTATCCCATGGTACAATGTAAGGCTGTACTAAAACCATATCAATAAAACTGACTGCTCATACCATTGACACAACATACTGAACCACACGGTAATGAACGCATTAAAACACCACCCGTCTTTACTGATCTTGTTCTTGTTACTGTCGTAAAATCTCCACACAAGACAACACAGTAACATTAAAACAACTGACAACTAAATACTTCGTGTCTGCTTTCAAGGTGACTTACAGTTTTATCTTCACCTGTTTACTGTACTTACTGGTTATATTTCTTCGTAGACTGTACATGCGACTGAATCAGTGGTGCTACAGCGAAACATTGCCCAATAAAATACGACTGATTTAGGTGAATTAATCGAATGTAGACTTGAACATGACCAACGAATGTTACTTTGAAGTTGGCACCTACATGATGTCCCATCACAGCATTTATTACGACAAATGCGTTTATTAATTTTGTCCAAATTAGTTACCGCCAAACTAGTCACTTAGCAACGTTTATAAAACAAAAACAAGTATTTTCATTGAAGCACGCTGCTACTAAGATTACAAACGTGTTCCTTTAAAAAGAAACGAAAAATTGAACGACATATAATAAAATGTTTACACTGTATTCACCATATTTCCAACAAAACCGTCGATGGATCGATCTTGACTTCAGAACTGCATATATAAAGCATCACTTTAAAGATCTAATGGGTTACACACCTCTTCGCCGAATGCCCTGTGAAATGTCAGATTCCCAAAGCATTCCATAAATTATTGCAGTTACGTTAGGCCTCTGTAGCAAAGTTATAACTGTATGTGACAGCACGTGAAAATCAACAGACCAGTGGAGGCTATACAGTACATGATCAAATTAATAACTTAGCGTCTCGTAATTTCGCGTTAGCTTTAACTTAGGACAGTGTTTTAATG
Organism: Megalops atlanticus; assembly: GCA_019176425.1. Taxonomy (NCBI): domain Eukaryota; kingdom Metazoa; phylum Chordata; class Actinopteri; order Elopiformes; family Megalopidae; genus Megalops; species Megalops atlanticus. The sequence goes on from CM032876.1 coordinate 38,204,675, forward strand.
TGCTTTTCAATAACTTTGTGAAATAGCTTCAACGGCCTTGTAAGAATTTGTGCAGTTTCACTACAATTAAAACATTTGATGCGACTGAACCTCCTGTCCTGTTCGGCAGCTAAATGTTTGTGCTGTGTGCATATTATTATATTAGGCCTATGGAAAGAAGTGGCATGCGCTTTAATATAATCAATAACACTTCACTTAATATTTTAACTAGTCAGTCTTGCGTATGGAGTGTAAAGCTTGCAGTTATCCTCACATGTACAAGTTTAGTTTATGACACATGTGACCAACTAGACCCAAGAACCAGTCCGCGTTACTAATAACGTCATACAAGTTTCTTCAGCCGAGTCGACAAACTCCCCAGTGAGGACCGAGGACACGTTTCAGCTAACGTCTGAGATGCAACATGAGGTGTAGTTTGAGCTATATCTTGTAAACAGATACTACCTTTACAAATATCAGCTTTGTCGTTTGTTTCTGTTCACTGGATACATTTAGCGATATAATAAAAAAGGTCGCATTGTAGATCAGTCTGTCTTAGCTGTGGGCAAGGTTCAAACGCGACTGCAGCGAGGCTAAATTACACCTGCCACTTGGAGGATTTAGACAATTTCCTCAAAGCTAACGGCTTCGGCTAACGAATCTGATAGTCTTAACCGATGATTCAATATAGCAACACAATATTTTGCAACACATATTATGTCATATTACCAACGCGGGGTTATATACTTACAATTTCACTGTATGCGAATAAAAGCCAATCGCAAATTCCGTTCGCTACTATTCCACTCAGCTAGCTAGCAAGCTATAGCTACACAATAGACAAAAGCACCGCCACCAATGACATGCACCATTTGACAGGCTAGCTGACTGATGCAACTCTCCCGGTCGCTATGAAGCTTACACAGGCGAGAAAAGATACAGATCAACGGAGCTTCCAAGGTAAAAGCCAATTTGTAAGCACGGTGTCTTTCGGTTCATAAATAATCTCCTTCCAAACAAACCCTGAAGATGATGGGCCCTCGATCCACAGCAATGAAGGAAAAATAGTTAAAAATATATATTTACCGACAGAAGCATAAAAAATAAAATAAAATCAACATTGCAACAAACAAGAACCGTATGTCCACGTGAATAATCACCCCTGCTATGTTCTGAATATGTTGTGGCAGTGAATTTAGTAGAGGGATAGGCAATGGACAGACACTGTGCTTATGTCATGGAATAGCAAATTAGTTCTGAGAATTTAGAGGCTGGGCTAAATTCATACGCTACGTAGACTGGTAGTCTGACCATGTGACCGTCTATGTCTGGAAGCATCCACACGGAAGGGGGACCTGAACATCAGAAACACCCATTTTTCTTTAAATGTATCAAAAATATAGTGTTTTTAGGAGAAAAACTGCCCAACATTTTGTGAGTAAAAGTTAGATTCTCCAAACCTTATTGTAGCCCCAAAAATCACTTTCCCAGGATGCTCTTACTACAACTTGCACAGACACATGACTCTCCCCTGCCTTGCCCTAATGGTACAGTCACAAGCTCAAATTCCGAGAATTGAGCTCTCCTGATTCTTAGAACTGGGGTTCTTAGAAGTGGTGATGCAAGAAGTTTCTAGGAAAGCCCTACCAGGTGATTTTTAAATTCTTTTTGCCAATAATTTGGCGCGAAGCTGTAGTTTTCTGCGCAGAGGGTTTAGTAACAGAACATTTGTTTCTCTGAATGTGTTTAAAATGTACATGTTGAAGATTGTGAAGGTGTTTAAGACAGTTTTGTGCGTAGGATTAATCTTGAGTGTCTTGGCTGGTGACAGTACTCCTGACAGATCTGTTTCTCTCTCTGGTGCTCCGTCGCAGCTAGTTGCTCAATGGTTGTTCAGTTTCTGCAGACAGTGGCGTTGCGGCACGAGTGTTATACATATTGGAAGATGGAATCAGCTGTTTTTCCCGTTTGAGTTCACATGACAGCGTACCAAACAGAATGAACATTTAAATGTCCTTGTGCTAATCCTTGTGCTAAATAATTTTACATTTAGCTGGTTACTGCAACAGTGGTGAATTGTGTGAGCATGCTAGCTTATTTATTTTAAACTGTTCGAGTGTACTCTTAGCCAGCTAGGACATAAGTCATATGTGTACATACGTATATACTGGAAATGTTTTTCTTTGCACACCTGCACCAGTGGCTTGCTTATGGGTGTCTGGGCAAGGGGCGTTTGGTACTTTTTAAAGTGTTGACACTGACTAGTTACCTAGCTAAATTTTGGGGAAATATCAGTGACTTGCCTTGGCTTTTGAACTATACTGAGTAACAGCTATACAGAACTGTAGGCATTGATCGTACCTATGTGATCAAGTTGCATAATGTATTTTTTTGGTATTTGCGCTATCGGCACAATCAGCGTTTTAGATAACCCTGTTTATTATTTCGGTAGAACCTTTCCTCTGCCATGTGTGGGGACGTTTGTGTTGTGGTATGCGCAACTTAGTTATATGGCTTTCGACATTATTTTTTTATATATAAAAAGGAAACGGCACTATTAAAGACTGACAACCACAATGCACATTTGACCTCAAAGGTGTAGAATAAGCAGTATATATTATACCTTACAGTCTTTGCTGTTAGGATATAGACACCTTAAATTATCGCGTTTCGGAATTGCTAGCTACAGTATAGTAACGTATGTTTATTTCAATGTATTTAGATATAACGTTAATAATATATTTATAAAAGTAACTTTTAGTTTGGAAAATAGTCTCTAGATTGTAGCTTTATTAAGTTTATTGTAAATATTGTAATTAAATCGTGCTTTAACTGTATCTGAGCTATTCCATTTGGTTTCTCGATATTTTTATATTTAAACTGCGGAATAGAGCCCCAGCCTAGACTTTGGCATTGAGGGAGAGGGTCATAAATCTCTGTCCAGTGTTTGCATGTTATTGGACGGGTTCCACGCGCTATTCTTGGAGTGCTGGCTATCTGTGTTCCGTTTCAAATAGTTCATGATATGGGCTTGTCTTAAATGGTACAAATTTGTAAAACTTATTTCTGAGACAAACGTTTTTCATAGGCTACTCCAAAATACGCACATGGCTAGCCTTAGCAGCTAACTTCATACAGGAACGTAGTTCCACAATACGTAAATCGCAGGCTTTTCTGTTTAAAGCAAGGTTACACTGTCGTTCGTTGTCCTTCTCACTTCTGTTTTATTTTATGCGGATGACACTGACATTGAAAAAATGAATGTATGTGTGGTAAAACATGTTTTCAATAAATAACGTTAAAAAAAAAACTACTGAAACTCGGTCGATGCTTTAAGAACGCACGTTCTATTTCCATTAGTAACCTTACTCTCGCTTTAATTCTGAATCTGGGTTTGCGGTGTATCCACCTGTTGGTGACACCTCGCGGTTGTAAAAATATTGTATTTATTGTTTAGGTTGTTTTTAAATTGGTCGATTTGTATGTTGGGAAAACAAAATGGGAATTATACGGAACAGTTTTGTGCATTTCAGGATTGTTTTTTGAAATTTCAGTCCCGGGAATACTTGTCTGCTAAATGTAATATTGTTAAAGAATTGATCGTCCTTATCGTTGTACTTGTAACGCGTGGACTGCCATCTAGCGTCATTATTCTGCGTGTAGAATACCTGCAACATTTCCTGTGCCCTGTTGGTCTCAAACAGCTTTGCTCTTATCCCAAAAAGTTCTATATATTTGATTTCCTTCAGGGAGATGTGTACTTAAATATCACAGGTTAAATGAGGTGATACGTATAATGAGCAATTTGAAACCGTCTGGCAGTAATGTAAATTTGGATGGAAACAGAATCTAGTGCGGCGTGACTACAGAATGTACAATATGTGAGAAATGTTCATATGGCAAAGAGCAGTATGGTCATTACTTTGGGCCCCCTTTCAATCTCTCTAACCTGTTAGGGTGTCGAGTCGGGTGTTCACTCTTTGTAAAATCATTCATTGCGCCTTGGTACAAATTATTCATATGCATATATATAGATATAGATGGTGTGTGTACATAGACACGCCTAAAAGTAATGTATATACGCTGTATATAATACAACGCTTCGGGACATAAAGGCCAAATACTTATGCAAATAAGAGACATTCGAGGTAGCCTACTTGACAATAAGCCAAGAGCAGACTGCAAGCAAGCACTGATTTTAGCCGACCGTAAAATACTATACTGCCATACTCGAATTCAAGCTCACGTGGCAGTGTAAAGACTACCTTCTGTCTGTACATAGCCAATTGCTGTAATATTATTACGTATTCTTTGAACAGCGAAATGCAATGTTGGCTGCCAACTTAGGGAGGATACGAGTATAGATCTGTCACAAACCTGTATACCTTCCTGTTACGCATCCGCTGTGTCGACATTCCTTTTGTTCCCTTGGAGTCAAAGTAAGCAATTTCCCGCGCTGTACAGGTGAACATTCTAAATCCATACTATGTCGCATGTAACCTCCCCCTAAAATACAATGTGCCGCGAAAGGAGGTACGGAATAGGATATTTCTTAAAACACCCCGCGTGAAGCCAAGTGGCAAATCTTCCAACGAAATCCCTCCATGACGTTGCTACTCAAGTGCACAGTTATTTCGAGGAATAAAGGTTATTTCGGATTGCCGTTTTTCACCCTGTCCAAACATGGAGCAAAGTAGCCTTTCTTGGATCACAAAACGGACTATCCGAGGAATCATAACGCGAAAGAACTGACAAACACTAAAGATGAGGTCATAAGAAACATTTTGACATTCTTTCACGCATGACTACACATTATATTTTTAAGTGACTGACGATGAATTCTTTTGTTATGACAAACACCAGAGCAGACTGTACTAAAGTAGGATACAAATAAAGACGTCTCGTGTCATTGTTTGTAAATCGATTGTCACGTGGCGCCGTCTATTGGTTGAAAACGTTACCTACACGAATGTGAAAGAAAAGTTCTCGTGACATTTAACGTTATGCTCGGTTAATTGAAGTAGGTGGACTGAAAGTCTAACCAACTTGGCATGAACACATAATACAAATTCAGAGGGGAATTCATCTGGAAACTTTATCAGATTATAATCATATCATACAGATACTTTCATGTCATATCAACATGGAAAAGCTGTATCGTTTTTGACGATGTGGGAGGCAAAAGGGGTCTGAAGAGTCTGAATACACAAGTAGATCAGTTTATTGTAAGAGTTTCACAGTGCATTCATTTCTAAGAAATGGTGAATGAAATGAGAAGCCCTGCGGAGAGAGGACTGTCACTTCTCGGAAATTGTGAACTGTCCATTCCACTGAATTGTCATCAAGCTATTATGCTCTCAGTGCTCTGCAATGATCATGTAACTAGTCAATGAGCAGATAACTAGCAAATATGTGAAAAGCAGAGAACTCGCTCCAAGTGTTAAGGTACGGTCTTGTGTGATAGTTTGTCCAATGCTAAAAGCTGTTGCCTGTCTAATACAAAATCATGACTAGTACTGGTAGTATAAAAGTATAAGTATGAAATACGTGTTAGGAAAATGTAGTGACGTTTTCCTACAGATGTGGGGAAAATTCATTTAAAATTAATTAGCTGGGTTTTTAAAAATAGTAACACTAGCAGAAATTAAGCAGTTTGGTCATTGGTTCAAGTGTTCTTTTTCTTCTATTCATTTTTGTGATTTCATCTTTTCCATCCAGTGTTCCTATGTAGTCTCCTGTTATTGAGTAAATATAAAGTTGTCAATGGCAATTTATATTCATTTTAGTAGTATTATACAATACCGTTCATAGCATAATTTGTTTATTACCCAGCTGAAGTTATGGTTTGGAACTGTACTTACTGGTCAATAATCTGATTTGTGCTTTGTAGTATCCTGCAAAACATTTTTTTTTTTCCTTCATTCTTCAGATTTTGACAAAATGGCATGTGCAGCAGACAGCTGCATTCAATTTACACGCCATGCAAGTGACGTACTTCTCAACTTGAACCGACTGCGCAGCAGGGATATCCTGACTGATGTCACTGTTTTAGTCAACAGACAACAGTTTCGTGCTCACAAGACAGTCCTCATGGCTTGCAGGTAAGCCATATCATCAGGAGGTTTTTCATGGACTTTTATTTAAATTTTAAGCAGAATGCACAATGCTCTCCTCCAAATGCCATGAACGCTGAAGGCATCTTTCCTCTCTCTCATTTTAAAGTGGGTTGTTTTACACCATCTTTACGGACTCCCTCAAATGCAACCTGAACGCCATCAGCCTGGACCCGAAGGTGGACCCTGAGGGCTTTGCCATTCTGCTGGAGTTCATGTACACTTCTCGTCTCACGCTAAAGGAGAGCCTGATCATTGCAGTCATGAACACGGCCATCTACCTGCAGATGGACCACGTTGTTGACACCTGCCACAGGTTCATCAAATCCAGGTAAGTGGGGGTTCACTCAGCATGTGCCACATCGACTCAGCTAGTTATTTTAAAATAATGCTCTGTGTTCTTTCTTCAGTGACCCTTCAGCCAAGCTGCCCAGAGAAGAATTTTTAGTCAGTCCATTGCTGTTACCTCAGGATGTTCAAGCCTACAGGCCCCATGATGTAGTGGAAAATGTTCCCAGCCGGCCAGCCTCTTTCAGGGATGGGAGGCCCTATAGTTCCAGTATGTTCAGTGGCGTTAGTGCTCCCAACAGTTATCTTTATGGCCAATTCCCAGTGCAGGGGTTCCATTTTCCCTTCAGCAAACTGACAGATGCCAAGAGCCCTTTTGCCGACTTCACTAAAGTGACCCCCATGCACCACAAACACTGCTCCCCACCTGACAATGGCAGTGAGGTGCTGGCAGAGTATACCAGAGCCAACACCAGCATCTCATCAAACATCTGCCATGTGACGTCCTACCCTTCCAGAGAAGTTGCCAGAGAGGATGAGGTAAGGAAGGAGAGTCTCCGAAACATCCATCAGTCTACGGGCCTGGGCTCAAGAAAGCACAGCTTTCCAGGCCTTGCTCATGAGCAGAGAGAGATGGGAAAAGAACACACCCACATGGGGGAGGAGGACATGGGCCACCAGCACTACTCCTTGAGCATATCCTCCAGCGGTCGCAAGGGCCTGATGAGCAGTCCCCAGAGTCCACTCAAATCGGACTGCCAGCCCAACTCTCCCACCGAGTCCAGCAGCAGCAAGAATGCAGCCTTCCCCCAGGCCACTCGCTCCCCACCCGCCCAGGGCATGCAGGACCCCAAGGCTCGCAACTGGAAGAAGTACAAGTTCATTGTTCTCAACTCCGCCAACCAGAGCTCCAAAGAGGATGAGGGAGGCCCCCGCGACGCGGAGATGCGCTCGCCACAGCAGCTCGGCTCACCCACCTACCTCCAGCCAAGTGATTCGGAACATCCGGACCTGCAGGCTGCCACAAAGATCAGTGAGCATGGCGAGGACTTCCCCATGTCCCAGGCCAGCCGCCTCAACAACATCATCAACAGGTGAGCTAAGGAAGGCGCGCACACATTTGTTAGGTGGCAGTGATTGACTAAATGATTGCTGTGATCTGTAGAGAGGGGTGTCTCGAATTGTAACTGACTTGAGCGATGGCTTGATGGTAAGTGCATTCACTTACTGAGCACCTTTCATCAAGGTAGATGTAAGTCAAAGTCCTGTCTGTCAGTGTCATGCATGGCTATGATCATGCATGAGCTAATTAGTTCTCAATGTGCTAGCATTCTCCAAAAAGTAGATGGCTGGTAATTGAAGTTAGTGAGCTGAACTGCTCCTGTGGATAGATTTTTTTTTTTTTTTTTTTCCCCAAATCTGTCCCAATCCTCTTACCAAACTGTGGATTTACCTTGGAGCCACAATGTGTGAAATTCCTCTAAAATCCTTTGAGAGTGTAAATTTTGGAAAAGTAGTGTATTTTTTGGTAGGCTATGCAGTGGTGCAGCTAAATGAATTTGCCTCTGTTTTCCAGAACCATGGAGGGATCACAAAGGAACAATGACAGTCACACCTCCCTCTACACGAACCACCTGAAGTGTTCATCCTGTGGCTCTCAGTCCCCACAGCACTCCGAAGTTTGCTCCAATACACCAGGTTCACATGGTGGGGAAGAGATGGCAGAACTGCATTCGGAGTACTCTGATTCCAGTTGTGGTAAGAGCCTATCATGTAGGTCAGTTTAAAACCACAAAAGGATTGTGATGCCAATGAATAAATACTCAGGCATGAGTGTGGGTTCACTGAATTAGTTTTGTTATTTTATGCCCTAAGCTGACAACCTTGTTTTGTTTCAACAGAAAATGGTACCTACTTTTGTAATGAGTGCGACTCCAAGTTTGCAGAGGATGATGCTCTGAAACGGCACACACTTCAGGTCCACAGTGACAAGCCATACAAATGTGACCGATGCCAGGCTGCTTTCCGCTACAAGGGAAACCTTGCCAGCCACAAAACAGTCCACACAGGTAAGTCCAGATGGAAGCCATCAGAGATCCCTGGTCATCTCTGCAATCAGTTTATCAGGAAGAGAGAAAAGCTGAATTTCCTCTTCAAGATAAGAAACAGAATTTCAGGTTTTTTACATGTTTTGTAATGCTCAGTGTGACTTTGCTCTGCTGTAGATCACAACAATATACTGCATTGAAATTAGATGCGAGAACAGACACTGGCTGTGTGAGTGAAAAGGTCTAGTCAGCATTAGGGGAACAGAGAGGATATAAAGGATGAGATGAAAAAGGACAAATAAAATATTTTCATCAATGTCCATATGTACATTTTGTTTTGTTGCACTAAGTAGCTGCATTTTATTGTGGAGGGGAGGGTGTACTCCTAAATGCTATGTCTCTTATTTTCAACACGCACTTAACTTCCAGGGTAGACTGAATGTACAGCTGACAAGTACCAATCTGCTAATATTTTGACTTGGTTTGAGGCTTAGATGCGGTACACTGCTAGCTTGCATGAAATTACTTTTAATATTTTAAAGAGATTTAATATTTTAAGCATGGGAAAACTGGGATCCCTGGAGATGAGAGTGCAGTACGATGATTACGTTTATGGTGTCTGTCAGTCTCTTAAGTGCTGTTTTTCATGTTTGTCCCACTCCAGGGGAGAAACCATATCGCTGTAATATCTGTGGTGCTCAGTTCAACAGACCAGCCAACCTCAAGACCCACACACGCATTCACTCGGGAGAAAAGCCATACAAGTGTGAGACCTGTGGAGCTCGCTTTGTACAGGTGAGACTAAAGATCCCAACACCAATGTTTTGAGTTTCCTCCACCTTCGTGGTAATTGTTGACAATAATCAAAGTTTAGGACACATTGTAAAGAAACTGTACAACTACTTAAAATATATGGCCCCTTCAGTAATGATATACTGTTCCTAAAATGTGCTGTTGTGCCTTTTCCTGCAGGTCGCTCACCTCCGCGCCCATGTCCTGATTCACACGGGAGAGAAACCGTACCCGTGTGAGATCTGTGGGACACGTTTCCGTCATCTGCAGACACTCAAGAGCCATCTGCGCATTCACACCGGAGAAAAACCCTATCATGTAAGCAGAGCATAGTAATTTCGAGAGGCCAGGATGAAGTCATTTTCCTAAATGAAAGAGCCTGGGCATGCAGATTAATCTGCTGTGACACTGTTCAATGGGAATAACTGAAGCTGCAATGCAATGAAGAAAATTCAATTTACCTCTTCAGCCCTCCCCACTTCTGGTTTCTTTAAATAGGCTGCTTAGCTGTAAACATTGGTCAGACTTGAAATGGATTAGTCAAACTATCAATAGCCTTTATCATAAGAGACAGGCAACCTAAATACCTAGCTTCAATATTAGGATCCCAAGAGTCAACTGTCAGTAGGAGTGAGTGTACATTGTAACATGTAACTAATTGCATTTTTGTTTTACTTAGTGTGAGAAATGCAACTTGCACTTTCGCCACAAAAGCCAGCTGAGACTGCACCTTCGACAGAAGCATGGCGCCATCACCAACACAAAGATCCAATACCGCATGTCCACTACAGACCTGCCATCAGACTTTTCCAAGGCCTGCTGAGCAAGATGAGGAGGACAGTGCTGACCTTGGCATTTGAATAATCTGAGTTATACAATCATCCAAAATTGTAGTGCCACACTGTGTTGATGAGGAAGAAGAAAAAACTTTGGCAGTCTATGCTATCCTAAACGGGTTTCCTCTTCATGTGAGCATAGAACCAGATATTGGCTCTAATAGTCACTTTATTGTCTATATAGTACAGGCAGGAGTGTTTATAAGCTTTCTGAGGTATATAAAGCTTTATTTTGTTGAAAAAAGGAAGGAATGTAAACATTAAAATCCAGTTTTGAAGATAGGGTATTTTATATCGAAACATACTTTTCTGAAAGCATAAAGGAAATTTTGATTTGAGGGACAGTATATTTTAGGGTAACGGCATTTCTGGCAAAGATGTACAAAGAATTCTAAAGATAAATTTATACATAGATGTACGGTACACCATGTATAATTGCCTCTCTCTTGAGAAAGGAAAACCCGGCTCCTACAATAACCTTTATTTAAATAGGTTTCGGTTTAAAACCCTTTGAGAATGAATGCTGCTTACTGAAGTGATGTGGAAAAAATATATATGCATGAGGCAGGTGACTACTGTTGCCAATATGAAACATTCATGAAATAGGCAATTGCATATTGTGACATAATGTATAATTACATCAAAAACAGATCTCTGCTGGCGGAGCCAATCTGGAATTCATGTTGAAATATGTATTTTAAGGTACTGCTGTGGTATGACCAAGAAAATATTTTGCTTCAAATGTATTTGTACAGAAATGTGATTTTTTTTTTTTTTTTTCTTTTGCAAGTGAAGGTTTACAGTTTTGTTATTGTATTAGGAGCTACCGTAGAAGGTTGTAACATTGTCAAGGTTTTGTTTGTACATACACTGTGTACTGAAGGTGCCTTTCTCCGTGGTGACTGAATTCTTTTCCATTCAGCCCAGTTCTATTAAGGTACAACTCAAGGACAACACTTGTCCAGTTTCTCTTGTGAGTGTTTTTTATGCTTTTCACCGAACTTCAAAACATGCAAATTCATTACTGCTTGAACTGTAAATCTTCAGGAACTGTTTTGGGATTGGACTTTTTAAAAAAAAAAAAAAAAAAAAATGCATTAAGCTCATAATTGTAAAATATAGATGTATGAATGTAAAATAAAGGTATTGAATTTCTATGTATCAACTGGAGAATAGTTTTGATTTATTTGGGGATGACATAAATGTATTTAAACAAAGCATTACTGTAACTAGATAACATGCAATGTCATATCCTTCCACGTGGAAGCCAGGTTTCCCACTTGTCCAAATGCTGCTCTACACACCACAGCCAATCCAAATCAAAAGACTGCAATAACGTCTGTTGTATGTAGTAATGATTAATAATTGAGTACTGTCACAACAAATCAGATTCATTAACAGCTTTTCCTATCTTAACTACACCCAGAGCATCAACATGGATACTGGAGATGTGCTGCTCTGCAGGTTTGCCCTGAGGTGCAGAGAGAAATAAAATCCAGTCAATATAGCTCAACCTGAACTGTAATGCAAACCCACAGACTGCATCTTTGAGAAACCAGGGGTGTATATTCTAAAAATGTGAACAAGAGACAATTACCTTGGCAATTCCAGGTTCAGAAAGGAAAGGACTATGCCAGAACTCATTCAACAGAACAATTAGTTCAATTAAAGACTTTTGAAATACAAAGCAAACACTGTACCTTAAGCCATAAACTGTATAACCCTATCCATCTAAATATGTGTTAGTTGGAGGGGTGAGTAAACTGTCCTCTCATAGTGGGGGTTTACTGTATTTTCACAATATATGAGTTACTGATGCACTGATGGATGGTCACTGTGACTTTCCTAAAGTACTGTTAAGAACAACAGATTAAAACTGCCACACTACCTAACTGTGAGACCAAGTCTAACAGAGTAAAAAAACACCAGTACAATGAGAATCAACACCACTGCATTTTAGTAATTCCTGCAGATGTAATGAGCAGAGGAAACATAAAGGATGGCTCAAAGTGACTTCATAATTCGACCAGTCTTGCTCAGTTTAATTTTCATTTTGTGTGACACTCTTAAGAATTGTGGTACCACTGCTGTTACCTATCCTACACCTCTGAGGGTCAAATGCAAAATCTAAATCTAAATTCTGCTACATAGTAGAAACATGTTTATTGAAATTGAAGAGATTTCACATTTTGCTGAGATATTGGTGAAGACATCACATTTTCACTTCATTTACAGTAAATGACTGTTCTAAAATGTCTCCTTGAAAAATCAGCATCACTCCACCAAGGCATCCACTGATTGAAAAGAGTATATTGCCAAATGTCCAGGAAGAAGGATGTTCTGCCCAAACATACAACACATAACACTCATGAACTTACACTATCGGGTTTATTTATGCAAGCATAAAATACTGGGGTACAGGCCTTGTCAGCATTCTGCTCCCAAGCTGCTCCTGGGCCATCTGTAGCACTCCACCTGGACCTTAGATCCTAGCACTTGATTGTCATCTTCTTATTTGACAACCCTCCAGACCTCCTCACTTCACCTCAACTGATGAACTCAAGTGGATATCTCCAATGCAGGGATTCCCATATAAATATTGCAACAGTCAGACTGCAGACCTACCAGTGGAATCCAAGCTAAAAAATGATGGACATGTCTCACAAATCATACTTATTTCTGTATCAAACAAGCATTGTTGAAATGCATTTTTAAATAACACATCCTAATTCGGAACAGGATCCATTCACAAATGTGTCTTTTTATTTCTGTCTTCCTCTTTAGCATAGGTAGAATGAAAAACAGGCATTTTCAAACACTGAACTCTTTGAAAAATCACTTTTCTTCTAGCCCAAGCCTCTAATAACAGTCCCTCATGGCCAATATCTAAAGGAAAACCTACTGAACAAAAGAACTAAATCTCAACTGTTAGGCCTACTTCAGATATCTTTCAAATTTACCAACAGTAAGTATAAAACCAAGCATACCTTGTCTGAAGCTTCAAGAAAGGAAGTGAGCATAGAGACCGGACAATTCCAGCATCAGATGTGGAATACAGACAGCACATTTAAAGTAACAATAAAAGAGGAAGCATATTAATAGTAGCCAGTGGGTATTTTGCCTCAGATATTTCCTTGTTGCATGCCCCATTGTGTGACATCCTTTTTAACTTCACTCTTTGTAAATTACGGGTCTATAAAATACATTTCCATAGTGGGCTGCTGGCCAGATCACTATGCTTTGTAACCTTGCGGCAATTGACTGTCCCTTCCTATCAGGGTTGCGGCTCTCAGCCACTTGACTGTCTGTACTGGTCCCCCAGTGGCGGAATGAACGTCCACATGGGTCAGGACAACATAATCACTGGCCATTGTTTGATACAGACTGAGGACCAACCTCTTTGGGCTGCATCTCAGTTCAACCACCCCCCAACCCCCCACCACCTGCTACTTGTATTACTTGCCACTTATTTATTGGTATTATGGATAGTGATCTAGTGACTGTGTGATATTTGGTCATGTATGAATTTGACTTCCCTTGGTTTTGTAGGATGTTTCAGGTTTGGGTTAGCGCAAGTTAACTTGTGCTTGAATGGTGCTGTGCTCACACTCACTGGTCTGGGAGTGTTGTTAGCCTGGTCTGACACTGTTGCTCATTTAACTTGAATGGATACACTTCTGTTCTCTTGTACTGGACGTCACTCTGGGTAAGAGGGTCTGCTAAATGAATGTACTCTAATGTAATGCCTGCATTAAGGAAGAAATTAAAACGAAAATAAATCTGAGGGGGCAACGTGTAGCTATCGTTAGATGTGCACAGAAATTTAAAAGCTGCTCACCTCATATCTTCGGCGTCCCCCACTCCACTGTGACGATGGTGCTCAGGAGAAATTACTGACCCTATCGCTTCACCTGTGAGTAAACAGTGACATCACCCCAATTAGCAAAAGCGCTTTCCGTCAGTAATAATGTGCTCGTCACCGTCTTGTAGGATGAAGTGCTCATTTCAATGCATAATCCAAGTTTACAAGAGTACATCAGGTACATTTGTTTGGCCTACTCCGGTTATAAACACACAGAGAAACATCATAGTTCAAGTGTCCACCTAAACTGGGTTTGTTATTCACAACGACGAATTGTTTGTAGCTTGTGGGTGGAAACGTGCAATTCGGGTCAGCTTCTGCGTTCGGGTGCGGGATAGTTGTGGTTATACGAAGGAAAATGTAATGAATAAAAAGGCAAATGAATTTACTTCCTCATTAGCAAGTTCAGGTATCCCTCGAGTATGATGTGGCATAATCGCTGGAGTCAGGGCTGACATTAAGTTTGGAATCGAGGAGCGACACATTTGTTTCACCACCCCAGAAAGCAGCTTGCAGGCTGTGTAAATATTACGAGCATTGACGAGTTTGGCATTTTATTGGTCTCATTAAGGGTAAAGGAACGTGTAGCAAACAAAAAGTAACTCCGGAACATGCAAAAGCAAAGACTCCCGCAGAAGTTTCTTTCAACTTACGCGTCTGGCTGTTGTTTGATGTGCTGTTTAGTTCGCAACAGGTCTCCTAAAAATAAATAAACACTCCTACAGTCACAACAGCCCAATGAACTCCTCATCCTCCACTGTTCAAACCTTCTTGTTGTTTGCCATGATGCAGACAGTGTATCTTCCGTTTTCCCGACTCTTGCAGTAATCAACTTATAACCTATTACGTTACCAAATTGTCATGTTTTCATCGATTGGCTAGCAGTTCTCTTCAGCGGTTTGTGAAACACGATTCTAACTTACCCGAAATTCATGCCTTTGGCTAGGTGCTCACGAAACTCTTCATGCTCGCCTTGTACGTTGTACAATGATCTAGTGTGGTAAGCCGAAGTAGGAATTCAGCCAAGAGCACAGGAGTTATGATTTTAGAACCATTATTATCATTACACGTGTATGTCAAATGAGAAGCAGGTTGATGTAGTGGTCAATAAGGGCTCTGAACAAAGGTTTCCAGATGGATTCCTAGGAGCGCCACTGCTATTGTAGCCTTGTGCAAGATACCTAACCCAAATTTTCAATTGCTCAATGTTAAGGGTAATGTAAAAAATGCAAGTTAACTCTGCTAAACAAGTATGAAAGACAAATCAATATATGATAGCGATTTTGAGAGCTGATTTAGAATCATTGACATATCTGTCACATCCTGTTACAGATATTTTCACCTACCAGGAGTACACTTCCAGACCATTCCACAAGTAAATCAGAATCCACCTGTCATTCTGAAAGCATTTAAGATACCCTCTGTGACCCCACTGATTCCAATGACAGTGATGCAGCATCCTGTGCCACTGATTAAGATAGCCACCCAGTTCACAAGAGCAAAGGGATGCAAAACTCACCACTAGTGCCAGTCATGTAAATGAGCATCCCAGGTATCCCAGTCATTTAATATTAACCACCAATATTTATTAATAGTGTTTTAACTTGTATTTATTTCTCCACTGAATCCAACAAATGATTGCAATTATTTTGTAGTCACACTTTTATCTGTGGCCCTATTTCCAATATAAAGTACAATTAGATTCACAACGTTATATAGGATCAAAGCTCACTTTATTTGCAAATCATACCAAACCTGATTTAAATCAAAAAGTCATATGGAACAACTCCACTCAACATAAGCATATTTACAACATCCACCATGATTAACTGGCTAAAGTGAACAGACACTAAATGGAAAATACCTGTTTTTTTCCAAATGAACTTTCTGCAAAAATGGGCAACATGCAATCAAAGAATGTAAATGAAAACAAAAAGCATTTCACAGACATTAAAGGGCTACCTAATTAATTATACTGGCATTTTTGCCAGGAAATCTTGTTTCCAAAAGGTGACAGAGTAGGATGAATATCTGCAATAACTGAATGGGGGGAAAGGTGACAGTTACTCCCACTATATACGTCAAAATAGAGCAAGTTGGAATTTACAGATGGAGAAAGATAAAATGTATTTGAGGTGTTCCCACCACCTACAGCGGTAAATACTGAGGCACCTCTACATTGAAAACTTTCTCCATGAAGATATCACAGTATCATGGGAAATCCCTCAGGCCTATTAAACTTGCATTTGGACCAATACCAATTTGCTGTGCCTACAACCCCAAATGGGTTACAGTAACTGCTTCATTATGTTCCTGTTTGTTTCTCAAATCAACCTCAATGTTTCAGGAAGCAAGGGGGTTTGATTTTGCTCATGTGCATCATTAACTATTTACAATTTTATTTAGTTTAAATGTTAGACATGACACTGGTGAGAAAATCAAAGAACAAGTGTGGCTTATGCAAATTTATGTTAAATTATTTTGAAAAACAGTAAGACGCAGTTGTAATACAGGCTATCTAAAAAGAATGGAGTCTTTGACGTACTGCATAGCAAATGTATGGTTTCAAATGGTCCAAATTGTCTTTGCTGTGAGGTAGGTTTTACAATTCTGTCTGGCCAGGCAAAACATAAACTGAGTATTGACATTATGTCAGTCCTCAAACCAAACAAAGAAATTCATCTGAACTGCAAGACTGTAGTCTCATGAATATGTCTGTGTGTACAGTAGATCTGGGGGTATAGGGACAGGAAATACAAGAAAGAACACATCTTTTGAGACTCTACTACGTTAACATTTTCCCATAAACTCAAAACCAGCCACAGTCCATCCTCCCACGCACCCTGAAAACAGGGAGAAATCACTGCTTCTGTTGCATGGCCTCCTTCCTAGCAGCATCCTGCAGCAGCTGGGTGTCCACCTCATCGGCAGGGAGCTGCACGTACCGCACCACTGATCCACGGATGAAGCAGTTCTTCACGGACAACTGGGGGAACAGCGGCAAGCGCCAAGCTCCAGTGAAACGCATACTTTACCCACGTGCTCAACATTTCTGTCTGTGGCACTTACCATATGTGGATACTTCTCTGGATCAGTAACACTGATGTCTGTGAGTTTGATATTCAGGTACTGTGGGTGACAACACATCAGTGTTTACAAATACACGTTCTAAGTCAAAAGTACTGGTATGAGAGTAAAAATCGTTCAAAGTAAAGAAGTGAAAGAACACGCGAAACGAACCTGATCGACTGAGTGGAGTGTGCCACAGATGCTGCAACACAGGCACAAGACAAAATCTGAATCAGCGCCATCCGTTGCTAACGACGTAGACTAACGGCACATATTTGTCACATGCACTCTGCTGCAAGGAGCTTGCGTTAATAATAAACGGCTACCTTCAGCTAATACCAATCTGCGCCTAGCTAACAACGGCATAAATTACCCATTGCCGTTTCTGCAATTTGCACTTAATTAGCCACCTAAATATCTTGAGAAATACATTATCTCACCTCAAGTCATTTTTCAGTTCCACCACCACGTCTTTGCCCACCAAAGACTTGAAGAATGAATAGAAAAGCTGCAATGGAAAGCATGTTACCAACAATGTGCAACGCCTAGGAAGCTACTGACACAACGATGGCCTCACAGTATGACATGGTCGGGAGCTCTTATCAAACTAGATACTTATCGAGACCTAACACAACAATTTAGCGAGCTAGTTATAATGTTAGCTAAATCAGCAGCACTGACCTACCCAGCTGAAGCTAACAGTTAAAGTAACCGGTTCTGTAACATTACCTGTTTCTCAAAAGGTAGCCTAAGCAGCTACCTAACGTTAGCTGTTTAGCGACAAAGCCAGCTAATATTTTTTGAATCGATAAACTTTTTCATTTAACTACATTTTAGTTAGAGTAGTTGGGTGAAACGACTGAAATTCGATTAAGCATTTCAATGAAAACAACTTATTAACGTACCATTTTCACTCAGCAATACAGCAAGTAGGTCCCGCTCCGGAAGATCACGCGATGTTTTTCCTTTGAACTCGTGAACGGGAATAGGAATACTCGATGCTCATTGGTAGATTTTAACCCCTGAACCAGTAGCATGCGTCACAGGGAGGACACAAGCGATGCATCGGAGTGCTTTTGGTACTGTGATGGTACGTTTTATTTGCGACAGGCCATGGCAATTTATTTATTTTTTCTAGATGTAATTTGTGCATTTCAAAATGGTGATATGCCTTCACCGACAGTGTCTAAATATCAAACTCATAAATTGTAAAGATCCTTCAAGAACTAAAAAGGAAGTTTCTTGTGAAACAATGACTTCCTTGTTGCCAAAATTCTGCATGCATATGAATTGGACCCCCGGCCCCCCCGTTCTTTGTTTAAACATAGTTCATACAGTCCTCTTTAAATGGTCCAGGACACTTTCTTAACTCCCTGGGGTTGCTCTGGAGTGGCTGGCTGCATTTCAAGCTTGCTTTTACTCACATTTTCACACATGCTGTAGATTATGCCTTCAGCAGTGTCCCTAGGTAGGTCTCCCTACTGTCTAAGAAATAGCAGTTATTTTATGTTGTACATTGTTCAGAGAGAGGAGTGGTTTGCATTGAGTGTACATGCAGGAGTGATTCTCTATTTTGGAAACGTACTATAAGTAAGGCATTGAATTTCCTTAAAAAATTCCTGAATAGTGCCTGGTTGTCAGCCAGTGCTCATATAGCAGTTTTGGATCAGGTGTATTTTGCCTCCAAAAAACAGCACTGTTTTTGGAGGCAAAATACACCTGATCCAGCACCATCAGTGGTAGTACAGTACATGCCAATATAGGCCTATGCAACATTACTATTAATCAGAGAATGGTCTGCAGTGTACATTTGTCATGTATCCTCAGCAACTGTCTTAAGGCATTCCTCTGCAGGAAGGGATTAATCGTAGAATAGACAACATTAACTGGAGAAATTTTTGGTATTGTTTAACCATTTGATTTAACATTCATAAGCTATTTAACATGCATTATCATGCTAATTAAATGCTGTCCTTTACAGTTTGATATTTGAAGTAACATATGTTGATAAAGAGGGTGTAATTTAATGACCACATTATCAAAAATTCATTTAGAAAAGATTATACCTTAAATAAGAAATACGGCATTAAAATCAACAGTAGAAGTACTATAAAATCACCAGCAGATGGCATTATTTACAAAGGCATGTAAAGATTGCTGGCAAAACAAATTTACATTTCACTTCATCTTATATGAATCACATCTGTCCTGGGCAATTTGATTCTTACAAGCAATTGATTCTTAAAGACCCAAATGAAGGTGTGAAATAGACGTTAATGTTTTAAACAATGTTTTTTTCTTATCTGAGAAATGTCCTCAGCTAAGTTCTTCACACAAGGAACAATTCAGTTGATACCACAGTGCAACCAATCAATGTCCTTAACTTTATTAAAATACAAAATCATCATTTGACTCATTCTAATTATTTCCAGTGACTCCATGATAATTGTCTCTGTGGTGACTTGCCTGTTCACATTTGTTATCATGATGTCACACCTTTGTTCTTCATATTATCCTATTTCATTTTAAGACTATTGGAAGGCTCAAAAAGGCTGTGCCTTGTTTTAATAATTTGCACGAGATGGGAAATACACTCTATTCAAATTTTAGTGGCTTTTGTCATTAAGATTCCATCATTGCACTCAATTGCATACTTAGCTAGCCAGTTCTACATGAGGCCAAACTGTTTCTTATAACTTGATTGCTTGATTTTTCCAAACAGCATGAGGATAGGAAAGAATCTGTCCCAGTGTTTTGATTACAATATGTGGTTGAATCCTATATCAGTATTTATTATATGTGCACTCTAGAATGAGTGCACTGTTGCTATTTTACTACTGTAACTAGCTAATTAGGTTGTTATTGTATATTTAAAACAGGTATTTCAAGCAGTGTGAGTGAAATGTATTCATCCAGAGAGCATACGGAAAATGAGTCATTGAAGTTTCTCATTTTATTTCCATTGCACTCGGTCACTGTAGAAGTGATGCTCTGAAACAAGCAATTCAACAATGATGAAAAAACAAACGTTCATATTGGGAACTCTGCAGAATTTACCACTGTAAATAGTTATCTGGAATTATTCATAAACTATATTTTGGTACATGAACAATGATGTTACTACTAAGATTCTCCTAGAATACCGTTTTTTTAGTTCTTACGTTTTTGAACAAATTGACATTTCCCTCATTGTATTTCCATATGTGACCTTTCTTGGAAAGAAGGCAATTACATATTCAGGACATTAAGAAGTGAGGGGATTGGCATAAAAATGGGGGTAATATTAAAGTTGTTTTTTTTTATACTAATTTGATTGCACACCATGAAACAACATAATCAAATGCCTTTTTATTTTCACAGGTTTTGGATATGACATAAATATGTAGAAATTTTACATTCAATTAAAAATGTATGGCAGCAGTCTTCATGGAAAAGCACAGTCACTGGAGAAGGCAAACACAAACTCTTTACAGCCCTGTAACTTCATCTGAACAACATGTCCGCATTTAACGTTTTGGTCCCGAGTTTCAGCAAAACAAGCTATGATTGAGCAGAAAAGCATGAACAAGGTATTTACTGGAAGAGCAAAACTGGGAAATTGCTTTTTTTGGTTAATAGATGTGCTCTGGTTTGCTAAGTCTTTGTTTATATACAGGAATCACACATACTTATTTTTTCCAAGATGGCAAGGAAGAGACATGACATTTTGATGGCTGCCCAGCAACACCATGTCATTTCACTGGGCGCCCCATCTTTCCACTTGCTTCATGATGCACTGAGGAAATGAAAAAGCAAAGATTAATATTTCCTGCACAGTCCTACATCGGCCCTACACATATACATTATAAATGCATGGAATCTTGGCACTGTCGAGTGACTGTTTATGGTGGGCCTTACCATCTTTAGGGGGGGGCTTGTTGGGCCTTGCAGGGACCCTGTCCTTGCTGGGGAGCTCAGAGCTGTCTCTATAGTCCCTGGGCCTGATGGGTTGAGGGTCCCCTTGGCGGACCTTCATTGGCAAAGGAGGCTTATTGGCTGGCATCATGCCCGCTTCGGAGCGTGACGGCACCACAGGCTTTTTGGCCAAGCCAGTGGGCTGGAGAGTGGAGGGGCTCTGTGTTTTGGCCTCAGTGCAGGTGAAGGAGCGGTTCCGGGGTGTTGGGACAGGGGGTGGGCGGTCAGGCTCCTGTTCAGAGGACTTGGGGAAGGCGAAGAAAGGTTCGGGTGGAGTCAGCAGGTCCTTGCGCTGGGGGTCCTGCTCCTTGCCGCGCACTGCTGTCTTGGGCTTGGTCATGGAGCCATAGAGAGGGTTGTCAAACATCTCAGCAGGCTTCCCATCCTCAGTTCTGCAGAAGTCACAGGACAGCACCATTTAGATTCCCCTTTTTGTAAAAAAATCCCAGGGATGCCAGAGATATTTGTCTGAAATGCCTTTGTCTGCATGCGTTTATACATCGTCATTCACATAAAGTCATGCAATCTACAGCAAAACTGAAGCAATTTGAAAACAGATGCCCTGAGCATTCTAAAAAGTGCTGTAGTGAGGAGGGGAACACAATGGTACTTACACATGATCTGACGCCTTTGCTGAAGGACTGCGAACAGCCAGGTCATGACCCATCTTCTTGGGAGAGAGATTACCAGGGGACATGTCCTTACCCGTGTGCCCCGGAGGGGGGCTCGGCCTTGGGGGCATGCTGTAGCTCCAGCCCTTCTCAGCCTGGCTCCCAGCTTTATAACCTACCCCCATATAACTGGGGTTACTGATGTCAGTGGGGAGAGGAAGAGCAGGCCTACAGAGCAGAGAAGAGCATTAGCCAAATATTCTCCATTCTTCACATCTTAATCATGACAATGGTAGTGGACAGTTGCACATTGTGCAAACAGGGAAGGGTAACAAAGATTCATATTCATGCAAAACCATGGGTATTAAGTTGAAACGGAGAGGTTAAACAAAATGCTGAGGACTCACTTGTTGGAGAATTCTCCGCCTCTGCCCTTGGGACCTCCAGAGTCATCCCTTTCCACTTTGATGAAATCTGAAACAAAAAAAACAGGAGATAAAAAATTGATATGTGCTAATACCACCTGGAAACCAAATCCAAGCCGCTCATATAGTGGTCTGTTGGCTCTGTGGTAAAGCATTACAAGCAGTCCAAGTATATGCACTCCAGGTATACATATTACTCTGACCGTTTAAAGACACATGTGCATGTATGTGTTGCGTGTGTGTATATGCATACATGCATTATGCATGTATTTGAATGTGTTCAAAGCAAATGTGCATGTGAACAGGGGCTCTTTACACTCCTCCCTGTCGAGCCCGTGTACTGCTTCTTGTGTGTGTGCGTGTGTGTGTGTGTGTGTGTGTGTGTGTGCGCATGTGTCCACACATGCGTATGAGGACACAGACTCTGTGCCCTCCTTCCTGTCGAGGCGGTGTGGGCAGTGCTCACCGTACAGCTTCTCTGTCTGCTTGCCCCCCGAGGTTTGCAGTTTGACGTCCCCACTCAACGTGCCCGTCTGTTCCCCGTGGTGTGTCAGCATGATGCAAAACTCTGACTGGCTGGTCTCAGCTGAGCGCAGAGCCACACAGCCTTCACCTGCAGCCATGCCAAAACAGGAAGCATTTCAAACCCTGCTCTCACCTCACAGTTTCCCCAGACAAGTCACAAATTCAGAGCTCCTCCAAGTCAAGGAGACCTACCATGTGACCTGGCCTCTGCTCTGCTCTCCTGCTCACTTACCATAAGACTCGTCGCTGTCGATGGACTTCACGCTGATAAGGATGTGCTGATCCAAAAGGTATTCTGGGTCTGAGATAATGGGAGTGAGCTGGGAATGCAAAAACACAGGGAGCATATCACTGTCAACACAGCTCTGAGCTGATGTCACAGGTAGTCTTCACCTGCCTTCTTTACTCTCCCCACAGATGTCCATGTGAGGGAAATGGAAACTCTGGTTTACCTCAACTGGTGCTGCAAATCGAACCTTTATCGACCCCTCACTGTGCTCTTGGTTTTCCCCCTCGCTCTTGACACAACCTGAGGATGAAAATGTATGTGTTCACACATGGAGGCATGAAGCACATGGGTAACAGGTAAAGGCCTGCTGCGTCCATTCATAAAACCATATCCATGAAAAATTTCAATGTTTCTGCAGTGGTGCACTTTGACAGGCTTTGCCAGAATGCAGGCTCCTGCCTAAGATGCTGGCCACTAATAAAGAAGGTCTCTCACTTTCCAGGCAGCTGGAGTGGTACTCAATGAAGAACTTCGTCTTGGACTTGGTTCTGAGGATGGCCATGCAATTCATAAATGTAATGCCACCCTGAGACATGTTGTTTGGATCTGAAATGGAAAAAAAAATGTTCGAAGGATATTAAGGATATTAATTAAAACAAATTAAACTAAATTGAGTAAACCTAACCCTTATTCTTCTCCTGTTCTGGGGGTGCATTGCACACATTACGGTCTTACATTAGAGGTCACACTCAGGGGAGCAGTGAAATGTTGCATTTCTATTTTTGCAGTGGGTGCAGTGAGCCATACAATCATTGTGACGTCCAGGCACAAACACAGGCTTCGCTAATCAGAACTGTTACTGAGACTCGTTTAAAGCTGATTCATAAGTTACTCCTTTGCCTGAATGATGGTGAGTTTAAAAAAGCAAGGCATACCATTTTTAGAGACAAACTGTGATGTCACCCCCACTTCAAAGGTTGCAAACACAGGTGAGTGGTCGCTTGTCATGATGTCATTGGTGCACCCTGCCAGACAAAGTGCAAGCTTAAAACAGAATATGTGGTTGATAACAATCATGCATAGCAGGCTACAAAAATGGTTCACTGAGGACCATGACCTACAGACAGGGCAGACCAGCACTTTGTGCTAAATGTGCCATATGAGGAAACAATACAAATATAGCTGCACTGGGTGAACTTCGTCAGGATAAAGAATAAATATAAGCATAAGAGTGAGTGTAAACACAGCTTCTCGTGGGCACACAAATGCTTACCATAAGACTGACAAACAACGTGCACGAGGGGGTAGGACTTGCGCAGAACACGGTCACACCAGGATGGAAGGTTATATTTAGTCTGGGAGGAAAGGTAAACACTTTCATTTATTTTTGTATTGAATTTCCCCTTATTTATATGCCCCACATCTGAGGGTAAAACCGCAATCCTTTTGTCGTGTAGGTATTTAGGGTTTTCAAAAATAACTCACATTCTCGAGTTGCTGATTTCCAAAATGGTTCCTGGAGCAGGAATGAACTGCTGGGTTTACTTATAAAGTCTTATTACAGTTCATAGTGGAAGATGTCCTTGCACAGAATGCAAGTGCTCTGAAGAGCCCCATGACCAGCAGAGGGCCTTACTGAGTTAGCTCTGCTGCACTGAATTGCAACACCAAATGTGCTTTTTATTATTTTATACCTGTTTGCTACAAAGGGTATGGCCACCAAGTTTGGATATGTAACATAACAAGCACCAAAGATGTGGACAAGAAGAAAACAATAAACAAACCCCTTAACTGTGTTTTAGTGTTTACCTATTTGTGATACTGTGTCCTCTTTCTCAGCGAAAGTGAACAGACATCTGAGAATACATACCCCCGTGGCTTTGGCTTTCGTGTAGGCATACTTTTCACGTGTGTCTCTCTCAAAACGATATGTGGGGGCAAATGTTATCTCTTCTTCCTCTGCAAAAGAATTTCACATAATCCAAAACATGAATTTTACAGTTCCAATGGAGTCACTTGCTTGTACCGATCTAAAAAAAAAAAAACACTCCTTTAGTAAAGGACAGTATACTGGGAGTGTCTGGCAAGCTGTCTGGGTTGAACAAACAATAAAGACACACTGACTATCAAAGCTCTCAGCCTGGCTGTCTGGAAAATCAACCCAGGAGGAAACCAAGAAAAGTTACAGTGCTTCAGATGTCTTCATAGTTGATCACATATTTGTGTTTTCCATAAGTGTTGCTACCATTCTGGTGACCCATTTATGTGCATTATTGTGTAGGAAAGGAACTCTATGTAAATTAACTGTACAAACTGTATGTAAATACTCATTTGGATGCTTCCGGTATTGATTTTGCTTGACTCTCACACAGGTGTTATGCCAGATTACTGTACTACTGTATATATGGTAGAGAATATGTATGTATCTCATACTGAAAGAGAGCTGCATGTCACTATGGACCACGGTAGGTGCAATATGTCACACTAACCATAGTGTAAGAAGACCTTCCCTTCTGCCCTCTCCGTGCTGAGCTGGTCACGGCAGAGGAGGTCCTGATACTGCTGCTGCTTGATCTTTCCCACAATGTTCTCTGCTTCCTGCACAGGGAGAGTGAACAATGCAAAGTAGTGGCTTTTCCTGTCTAGTGATGTCAGCATGTCAAGCAACTGAAGTGGAGGTACAGCATGCCGTTCAGTGCAACATTTTTGCACTGTGAGGGACTACATCACTGATTAATTAAACCAAAAGCACTTCCTGTAAAGGCGCGCGCTGAAGAAACCTCTTCAGGGCAGACAATCAACATGACCTTAGTGAACAACCACAAACAAATAAGGGTAAACAAGTAAGTATTGTGAACATAGGGGAGGATATTTATCAGACAAATGCTGCACCATGTTTGATGAGCGTTTGGCATACTTGCTGGTCTAAGCATTTAGAGGAACATAATGGCCAAAAACTTGATGTGACAACAGTGTCCTTGTCTTGTAGAAAGGGAAGGGGAAGTGCACCCACAAGCTGCCAGGAAGAGTTCAGAAACCACTTATTTTAGGTGCATTGAGATGCAGATATGCAAATCCTGATTCTGATGTCTCAGGACGCCATTCTGAAGTTGATGTGCTACTGCAGAACCAGCCATGGAGTCTTGTGGGTGTCAGTGTCTCACACACATTAAACAACATATCAATTTGCCTGAAAATTTGCCTTTTTGAAATACAACACTGTAGGGGAATTTTGGCTTACCGTTGAAGGAAAGTCAATGCGATAATTCAGATCACCAAACCAGAAGAGGTGTGTGAACCGATGTGTGATGTCAAATGGATTTAGCTTCTTATCTCCAAGGTTCAAGAAGCGTAGAATACTGATGTAGTTCTGGTTCCGCCTGGCAAAAGTCAGATGTGAGAGTGTCAGCAAAGCTTGGTCCACTGTACACAATTGCTGTTTAGGTGCTGCCCTACACAGAACATTCTAAAGATCTTAATCTTAGATACAAAAAATGAAAAGATTATGGTGCAACAGGACCTCGTAATTTTTTGCTTTAATTTACAGAGGGGCTCTGAATGTTATTCAATTATTTGGTAATATAAATGTTCTGAATATACTTGAATCAAACCAAAAACTGGCAGGTAGTGTTGACTAATATTTCTACCTTTTGTAACAGATAGGTAAGCAAATATCATTTGTATGGTCCACCAATATGTGCATGCTTTTATAATACCTCAAATTAATGTACTTAATACCATATTTGGTAGCTGCATCCAGGGTATGCAGCAATGCACTTTCAGAACATGAATCACATATATATTGAAGGCCCAGCTGGGGAAATCTGGGATATGGTTGTTTCAAGAATAGTATCTATTTCAATATTTAATGGAGACACCTCATGTGCATAGGAAATAGACAAGACAGTATAAAAAAGGGATCTCTGCACAGCTAATTTCACTCTAATAAACAAAGGTCCTTTCACAATCACAGATCAGACATTCACCCTGTCCTCCTTCTTTGAAAATGCTGAGCCTAGCCAGGCATGTGCCAGTCAAGTCAAGCATAACACGGTCTATCCAAAGTTTCCTGTCAGAGCAGCATTAAGGACACAATACATTTTCTCTATAGCCAACTGAAAAATTTAGTGGCTAAATAGAGTTACTCTTCAGACTTACCCATCCCATTCATAACATTGGTGACAAGTGTTTTACAGCATGGTACCCAGCAAGGCTGGCAAACCCACCTTTTTCCCTTTGCATAAAAGCCCTATCGCATTTGTGGAAGTTAACAATCTATTAAACTACAGAGAGCAGTAGACTACCTAAGCTTCTTCTCACTCCCAGAAGTCAGATGACTGTTGACAAATCCGAAGGATGTACCGTTGAACATAAAAGACACACCGACTGCGCCTTTATTTCCTGGAAAATTAAGCAGGAAGAAATGAAACAATGAGCGCATGTATATAAAAGAAATGGGTTTAGACTTATCTTTCTTCACTTGTCAGAGGTTATACTTGTCTGCAGTATGACTGACCCAGAGTATTGGCAATTCCAGTTTTGACACTGTCCGAGAAGATGTGTGAGATGCGGTTCTCATGCTCTGGTTTCGCCAGAACAACAATGCGAATGTTCCACAGTGTGTGAATGGCTACCTGAGAAAAACCAAACACAAGGCACTGTAATATAAAATTATCAGATGATAGACCCTCTGAGCTACATTTAAGAAACCCCAAAAAGTACATCTTGCAGCCCAAATTGTCAAGAAATGGACAATGTGAGGTATGGACTACAAGGTATGTAGACATTTTGTCATGTTTTCTTGACATACACCTGCTATCCACCTGTTCAGAAACAAGATATTATGATGCAACATAGGTAACTGTTATTGCTGTATTAGTCTGAACACAGTCAAAGAATGAACAGTTCATTACATTTTTATATTATGTTATTTGGCCAGCAGACGTACTCATCCAGATTATCTTACATAACTTCTATTTTTACATACAGTAGAATTCATTTATACATGTGAACCCATTCAAAAATGAATAAATTGAAGAATAAATTGTAAATACAATATAAATACATTAAATGAAATCAGAAATATATTGCAATATAACAAAACATCAGTTATTTACATATTCAAAATACATTGATTGAGCAAAAAATGTATTCTCTAAAATATATTCTCAATAAATCATTTTGTTGCATCAGAATAGTCACTGAAGCAATTCACAGTACCTTCCTCAGGGACACAATAGCCCTGGCCACCCTGAATCAGATCCTCCAGTTACAAGCTTTCTGAACTACCATTAGCCATGAATATGCTCCCAGCAACACGAATAAGATGTTACTGATTTTTAGAGTCTTACTTGTTTGAAGCTGATATTGGTGATGTCCCTCAGTGTGCTTTTGATGATATCAATCCACTCCCTCTCTCCAAGGGGGTCCTCCTGAGTTCCGATCACATAGATGTCATGGGGTATGTGATCTGCAGTGTCATCCCGGGTCTTCCCCTGGCCCTTCGACTGGAACCATGAAGTAATGTTGTGCGGGGGACCAGCGTTTCCTTAAAGACAAAAGGATCCCAATAGAACACGTAGACTGCACATATTGGCCTCTGTCCTGTGGTGAAAGGGGTTTTTCGCCAAGGAATGAACGTGATTCTTAGGATATACAATAGTGAGAATAAAAACAACATTTTCCCTTCTTGACCTCATGCTAATCAGACACACCCACTTTCTGAAGTAGTAATTAAAAATGCTCTTCACCCATGTTCCAGGTGCCTATGAAGATGGTGATCATATCAGGCTCTGGTTTGTCAGAGTGTTTATTCTTCATCTGCTGTAAGAGCTGGCAAAATCCCTCTCTTTTCTGAAAAGAGACATGCAGACAAGGAGAGGAGAAGCCTTAAATCTGCAAACAGTGAACCTCAAGCGATAGAGGAGCAATGAAACATTATGGGTCAGATTCTAGTGGCAGCTCCATAGTGTGCATGGCTTCACCTTTGAGTCATCAAAGACGTACTCCTTCCTCACAGTCTTCTCCTTCTCTGTCTCCACCACTATCACCAGCTTGTTGTGGACCTTCTGCGACTTCACCAGCTGCAAGACTGCACATAGAATTCACTGTGATGTGGACTGCCAACACAAAACCATTGTGGCCAAAGGCAAAATCCACACACCTTCCAACTTTGGCAACAATATTGTCAAAAGCCTTACTTTTGTTGTGCACATAGTACTTGTCCTCAGATCCATCTTTGGACTTCTTGAAGTATACCTTCCCACTCTCCACATCCACTTTGAGGTACATTTTGGTTGGAATGCTCAGGATATCAGATTTGACCTGCAAAATGGGAGGCATCATATAAAGTTGTCACTTGACTATACCCATGATTATACAAAGTGTCTAGAGAATGTTGGGTCTATATCTGTAGCTATCAAAGACCAAAATGATATTTGCCCGGAGCAAAGACCAGGAGACACACTTTTCCCAATGCAAGAGAATCACATCTATTTCTAAAATATATATCTCTTTCTTAAATAATGTATCATATGTAAAGCATAGTTTTAAATCACACGCAGTGGGTCAGATGTTCTCTCTGGTGATTCTTATCATTCATTAAGGTGAACAGAAAAACTTTAAAATTATGATATATTCTTTACTGTTTAGGAACACCATCCATATCTCCACACTCAGATGTTAATCACTATTTTTATGGTGAACAAATGAACAATATCCAAGCACAATGCAATACCAAGGTAACAGTATTAAAGATACCACAACCAAGTTAACCATGTGCTTTCAATGGCAGTGGCTATTATTCTTTCAATGCCCACAGCTCCTCATTCATTTTCACAGCCTCTTGCCCTCATCATCATACCATATTTCATATCTATGCACAGGCCTTAATTATTTGCCTATGGTTTTGAATTTGAATACTCAGTTGATAGAGAATCTCTATGGCATTATTGGTACAATAGCAGACAGAATAAATCCAAAAGTCCTACAACAAGTCAAATATCTGCCTTATTGTTCAAGGCTAGCTAAAGTTTTTGCACAGTTATTTACAATGAGTTACACCGTTTTTGCATTTACAATGAGTTACAATAACAAGTCATATTACTTCACACATTTATGTAGACACTTAGCCTTCTGGTTTCTGTATGACAATGCATGATCTGTAGCGTTCTCATATTCTGATTTGCATGCCTGGCATTATATAAATTTGTCTACACAGCCTTGCTTCCTTACTTCAAAGGTCACAGGTGGTATGAGTGATTTTCTGTGGCCTCCATCATATCCAACTGAATCAAACACAGCATTTCTTGCCTGAAAGAAAAGCAGCATGTGCAAATACAATGAATTCAACATTAACATGCAATGGACAACAATTTAGAATCTGGCAATACTGCAAAAAATATGCTTAAATAATGGATAAAATAATACACAACAAGAATGAGTTTGTCTTATTCTGTGATTTTTTTAAGTGAAACAAAAAGCAAATTTTACACAAATCTTAATACTAGACCCCAAGTTGGACACTGGAAAACTCTTCTCTAACTATGTGTTTAATTTTTGTTTAGATAATTTTCAATCTGCTCAATATTCATTAAAAGTTAAAACCATTTCTTTTTAAATTACTGCTCACTATCACAAACAATTTCACTGTAAAAATAAAATAAAATATTGCCAATAAGTCTTCATTCATTTTGTACTTCATATATTATACATAGCCTCATGTCCCCAATGACCTATAGATCCCTTAATCCAACAAGCACATGCAAGGACAGTTAAGATCATCTGAAAACACCACCCTGAAAAATTTGGTTTACACATTTTGTTATCTATATTCCACCCATCAATTCTGATAACCAAATCTATACTTTGGAAGATGGGTTGAATTTACATTACATTACATTACTTCATTTAGCAGACGCACTTACCCAGAGCGACTTCCAAAGTGCCTCACTATGCTAACAGTAGTTATTACGAAGCATTACAAGAGGTCGGTAAGATACAAAGTTAAGTGCTAAGCTAGTGTAGAGTGCCTTTTTTTATGAAAATAGCAATCGAAAGGATAGATAGACATAGATAGAGAGGAAGGTAGGCTAGAGATATAGCTTTGACAGCTTTTGACCTTTGACATGAATTACCAACTTAACATGAAGCCCATGCTTTGATGTGACCCAATGATTCATTGGAAAAATGGTGAAATGGTTAGCAACTCTCCACCCTCCAACCTCTCCCAGCTAATTGTCAACAGCAAGAAAATGCTTTCATCAAAGAAAACTGGTAAGTTACTCACACTAAGCACTTATTCACTATAAATTAGCACAAACACTTGCAAAAATCACTCTACCATTAAAATGATTGCTATCAAAATGAAGCCAAGTTACAACAATCTGGGCCACCTTACAAAAGCTGAACAAACACTATTCCAAAGCAAATCTACACAATATTTTCAAAATTCCTTTCTGTAACTTGATCCAGTGTTTTGTGGTATCATGTCCAAATATCAAGTGCCGAGAAGTGTCAGGGTATAAGACCTCTTTTCTATTAATGTAAAGTACTTAGGGCCCAGAATTTTCTGTTTTTATTTTCACCAAAAAATACCTGGATTTTTGAAAACAGCAAATCAAATTACACTAATATCCAATTTAAGGCCCATCATGCTCTATTTTCACCAGTTTTTACCTTTATGTCTTCAAGCACCAGTGTTTGAAACTCTTATCGTTAATCTGATTAATGCAGCCATTTGAATATGATACCACTGTCATCTATTTCTTGATTCAGTGCCACAAGATTTCTAGAATTTACCAACTCAATATGTAATTTCAAAAAAACTTCAGGAAGGACTCAGACCTAAAGAAAAATGGTGGGCTAAATTACTGTAGATGTTTTGACATGCTTTTGGTAGGATGAGCCTTCAAGGCTTTTGAATGCATTTCTTAATTTATTTTTTAAAACAATGTATTTTTAAGTTAATGTTGATAGGGCAGTAAAACATGTAATTTCATTTTATTTGTTTTTGTGATTAAACATACTTGCTTCCTTTTGTTATTGTTATTGTAGCTAATCTATGCTCTTTGAAGAAAATTATCCCTGAAGCCAATAGGAACCTAGGACTCATCCTGTGATGTCTTTATTGGTTAGTCAGCCAAATCTGTTAATATTAGAAAGAATCCCAAAACAAAAATTTGAACCTGTCAGAATGACTATTTTGGTAATGAGGTGAGATTCAAATCAAGCACCTCCTGCCTTCCATAACCTTCCATCTGAAAAATCACTTCAGACGGTCCTGAGAGACAATGTAATTTCTTAGAGTTCAAGAGGCCTTTTTAAAAGGAAAGCATTTATGTGCAAGAGTACACAGATTCTACATAAACATTCAATAGGACCATGGGTAACAAGAACAGTTTAATTTGCCATGTGGAAGTACAAATACAAAACTGAGTGACCTGCCTAATGAGTGATTTAACCTGCTAGTTAGCTGCCTACCTATCAATGTAGCTTGCGAGTGAGTTAGCCATATAGCCAATCACTTAGCCAGCAAATTAGCTAGCGCTACTTAAAATGACAGAAAAAAATTACACATTATTCCTTTTTTCTTTTTATTTGTGAAAGTTCCGAGTTTGGGAGTTTATTGTGTGGCCATATGAGACAGACATTATGTATATAATGAGTCAGAACAAGGGCTTCGAATCGGCTTGAGGAATGAAAACGAAAACCTAAAACGAACATTATTTTATGAGGAACAGAAACTGAAACAAAAACACTGTATTTATTGCTCCAGAAGAGAAACATTATTTTGAAATCTACGACGGCGTATTAGGGCCATTGTATGAAAAAAAAAACTGACCCGGAAGAGGAGGGGGGGTAATATTCTGAGAATAATCCCAGAATTTTTGAGATTAAAGTAGTAAATTTGCCAGAAAAAAACCTGGATATTCTCTGACATTGTGAAGTCCCGAATCTTCGAGAAAATAACTCACAAATGTACGAGAAAAGAAAATCAGATATTCTCTGACATTGTAAAGTCGCAAATTTTCGAGAAAAAAAACTCGGATATTCTCTAACATTATAAAGTTGCAAATTTTTCAGAAAAAACTTGAAAAACCGTGTTTTTTTTCTGTAAAGTCAAGGAATCACATTGCCTCATACATGCTTCAGCATGAAACTTTAACTATGTGTGAAAAATTCTATGTGTTTTATACAAGTCTGTATGCGCGTTTCATATGTACGAATGCGCCCGTTTCCATGTGTATCTGTAATAATATTCTCGTAATATTATGACTTTTTTTCCCGTAATACTACATCTTTATTCTCATAATATTACAACTTTATTCTCGTAATATTATGACTTTTTTCCCGTAATAGTACATCTTTATTCTCGAAATCTCAGTTTTTTTTCCCCTCAATGTGGCCCTAATACTCCGTCGTAAGATTCACATTGAAAGTGAATGTGATACTCGTACTGATAACACTGGTATAACAGTGCGACAACTGCAATGGTGAGCTTGTGAGTTTGCTCCATTTTCAATGCGTTGTTCCCATGCTTTTCTTTTCAGCAGATAGTGCTGAAATTCCCGCACGAAAATTATGACCAATGAGGGAACCGCTTGCTCGCGCATGGCGTTTCTTTAACAATTTTGGTCCGTTTTTAAATATTGCCGTGTAAAAACAAACCGAACCAGGGTGCGAGTGCAACATTGTAACAAATTAGTCCCTGATTCGGAACAAAGCAAACGGACTATAAAGTGTGAAAACGACGAAAATGGTTAGCTGATACATTTGACAAATGTTTTATAGGCCTATATTACAAGGAAAGAAAAAAATAACGTTATTAACCGTTAATAGGGATTTCTACAACGGAGTATTAGGGCCACATTGAGGGAAAAAAATCTGAGATTTCGAGAATAAAGTCGTAATATGACGAGAAAAAAGTCATAATATTACGAGAATAAAATAATGGTTTCATAGCCTATGTATGAATGCGCCCGTTTCATGTCTATCTGTACGAACATTTCATAAGTATGTGTGTGTGAATGCCTATCACGTGTCTATATGAGCGTTTCACATATATGTGTGTGAGTTTTCAGTAGCGTGGATGCGTGTGTGAAAGTTTCACATGTGAATGCCTACGTGTCTCATATGTGTATGTGTAACAAAAGTCTAAAATATTTCCTAAACCGCCCCTCATACAATGGCGGCCCGAGTCTGCTTCTGGCAAGCGCTGTTTGTCTCAGGCGTAGTGCTGTGCTACACATAAGTCAACACTCCGTGTGGTTTTCTTCTAATATTCCCCCTCTAAGATAACACGTAACCTAAAATTACAACTTTATTCTCGTAATATTATGGCTTTTTTCTCGTAATACTACGACTTTATTCTCGTAAAATTACGACTTTTTTCTCGTAATACTACGACTTTATTCTCGTAATATTACGACTTTATTCTCGAAATCTCAGAATTATTTTCCTCAATGTGGCCCTAATACTCCGCCGTAGAATCTAGACTTTGTTTCTAAAATAATGTGTAGATGCATTTCGTACGAAGACGCGCTGCCTCGAGACACTTCAGAAGGAGAAGGCGCGCTTTAAATAATTCATAGTGACATATTCACCCAACAATTTCTATTCTGAAGATGCATCAGGTAAGCTTAGTGATATTATATGCCTTGTTCTTGTGCGTTTTCTCCAGCTGCTGGCAAATGTGATCGTCTGCCCAAATTTCAATGAGACATTGTACCTCATCGCTGCTCCAAGTTAACCCTCATTTTTAATTTTGCTAACCACCCAGAATTTGTTGCCCATAATTCAATGCCCTCAATTCCTATGATTCATAGCTATTGGATAGTTTTGGTCCCTGTTGGTTCGGGTTTCTTTCTCACCAGTGGGACCGCGCCAGATGATGCGGATCGAGACCACCTCTCTTTGGGGGTCTCGGGCCGATTATTTTGGTGCGGACCTGAGTGCGACTACTGCGTTCTGACCTACGCAAACGAACCGCACCAAGGGGTCAAACGCACTACGGTTCGATTCAAACAGACTAAAAGCTGCAGGTGTGAAAGCACCCTTAAGAGTGCCCTTCATTCAATGCATGGTCTCGGTCTCTCCAAATAAGAAATGCACGCCGCCTCAGCAGCATGTCTCGCTGTGATTTTTCCCTCCCATGTCTGTAGTGCACTTCAAGAAGCCATCACTGATGAACAAAGGTAAATTGAGCTGAATTATAACAGTTTTTCAAGTGTCAGACCACAGTTAATCATAAGACAGACTACAGATGAGTACTGTTAGGCAGATAAACTTAATCACCTCCAACAGCTACCATTAAGTTAGCTAACAAACCATAACGACATATGTCTTAGCTACATTAGCTAGCCTACACAGTAGTGGGCTATTCGATGACTGAAATCAGCTAACTTTGCGTAGCTAGCTTGGACAATTTACAAATGACTAGCTAGCTATGTTACCTGTAACCAGTAGCCTACCCCAGGTTATTCTGACATTGTAATTTATTTTGGGTTTTCTGCTGTAGATGGGACACCATCAGGAAAATCCACTGCGGCAGCATTTTACTTATGATCCAGCCATTTAGGTGTTTCCTATCTTAAACATTGCGGCTGCCAGACTCCATTCCCAGAAACAGTCAGGATGCAGCGATGCTCCAGTTTATTATAAATTGAAAAGATAAAAGTAACAGAAATTGCTAACATGTTAAATAAAGTTACGATATTTAACAGATTCTATTATAAGTAAAGAGTAGAAATCTTAAAGGTGCTCTAATCGCTGTGAAATGTTAAAGTACTAACCGATTGATGTGAACTAAGCAGTCATCTCAGAGGCGAACTGGTTACTTAGCAACAAACAGTTTGACTAACAAATAGGTTAGCCTAAGCTAGCCGTAACCAGGCTAAGTTAATTGAATATTAAATATCGATCTTCAGTCAACGTCCGAATATGTACAGTAATCATACATATATTACAAATATATTGTCATTAACATTTTACAATCAAGAACACTTGCAGGCATTGCTAAGAAAGAACTTAGCAGAGGATTTACCAGCCAGTTGAGTGAACTGTCAATTCTCATTAGGCTACGTGTCACTGCGCGAGAAAACAACGTTAGACTAGACAACAGATGGCAATATCATAGTGTAGATTTTACTAGCGGAGCTTCAATGGGTGCCGCGCACCCATGGCCGAGCCCCACGGCTAGCAAAAATAAATTCTGGAGTCAGCAGCGTTGGTAGCTTACACTATGATCACTTTTAAAGATGTGTTCAACAAACGCGTTAACCACAGTTTCTGGTGGATTTTAATCAAATATTTTAATCTATAGTCCCCTCTAAAACACACACACCCTCATGGCTGCCTGCAGAGGGAGAAATACGCCGCAATATGCTCTGTACCTGTAAACAAACAATTAAAGCTCGGGTTCCGCAACATTCTAGAGCGATTTTCAGACACGAGATCTATGGCCAAGAAATATCAGGCGCTTAACCCGAAACGCTTATTTAATTCAGAGTCAGTCCTAAGTATACACGAGTTGGCAATATATTACAGTAGTGATGTTTCTGCTTCCGATGTTCCTGATGAATACTGCTCCTTTTGCGAAATGTGCAGAAGTCTGGAGATGGATGAGCTCTCCACTGGCCAGATTTTAGGATTCTTATAGCCAATGACATGGATCGAGCGTTCCCAAATCTGGCTACCCGTTACAAAATATATTTCACAATTCCTGTGAGTAGCGCACTGTTAAAAACTTACTTGCGTGCCACCATGGGCGAGGAGCGCCTCTCGCAACTTGCGTTACTTTTTATCGAAAGAGAGTTAGCTGCAAACATCGATTTGGATGAGGTGGTCAACAAGTTTGCAGGAGTGAAATGTCGCAAGGTGAATTTGACAGGTTGATGTTGCTACACTTAATATGTTGAAAATTAAATCTGTTCTATGTCTTTTTTTTCTTTACCTTACAATTCAGTTATTTGCGCTTGGCGCATGATGATTATGGCTACGGCCTGCGTGTGCTCTAGCATATGTGTTTGTTATTTTTGCAGTAAATAAAGAAAACACACACGCACTAACAGATGAACATAATAAGCTAATAAAAATGTTGATTTCATGTAATTCACTGACTTTGAATTAGTGGATCATTGATTTCATTTCCCACCAAATTGTCTAGCCTAAACTACGACTTAATTAGGACAGCTGCTGTCTAGAAATAGAGTACTTCAGTGTGCAAACATGTTTTCCTTGGTAGTCTATAGACTATCAGGGACACAAAGTTGTGTGCGAAAAAAGAACACCAGCTGTTCCACTGATTCTGATCATTCGCACCCATCGGCAGGAAAGGCAAGCTCCGCCCCTGGTAGATTTAACTATTTCCATAATCATAACATCAATAGCAGTAATAGTAGTATCGACATAGGGCATTTTATGGTAGCATCCATCTATAAGAATAACAGAACAATCCAGGAGTATGCACTCAATAGGTCACTTAATTTTATTTATTTTTTAATTAACCTTTATTTCACCAGGTTTGTCCCATTGAGATTAAAATCTCTTTTACAAGAGAGACCTGGCCAAGAAAAGCAGCACATCTAGTTTCAAACAAAACAAGACAACTTAAGCATAAAAAATACACAAAAAGATGAAGGACGAGGAGAGAGTGCAAAATACAACCAAGTGCAAAAGCAATCAATTTCCAGCTAACAAACATTTGCAATTCCCAATAGACTCTGTTTCCAAACTCTTAACAATAGCTTTAAGTTCACTAAGTGTGACCAAGTCCTGAAGTTTTAACTCTTTTTGCAGGCTATTTCAGGCAAAGGGTGCAGAATACATGAAGGCCTTCTTGCTAATACTAGTGCTAATCTTAATCCTTTTGCACGTACGGTCACACCGGTGAGATTAGAACACTAGATTGCAAAAATTCTAGCGAACGTTATCTTTGAGGGAACAGTGATTTAAAGCATAGCAAATGCGGCGGGGAAAACTATGAGAAGCTTAATAACGCTAATGAAAACATAACGAACCATGTCATGTAACACGAGCGCTACATAGCATAAAATAAGTCACGTACGGGGTGAGGGTTTTAAAGGGTTTTAAATTATCATAAGAATAGTACACTGCATACATTTATGTGAAAATAACGTTATTGACCTGTTTTCATTTGGTTTGAACCAGTTCAGGAACATTATGTTTGGGGAGGAACGCAATAACAGAAACATTAAAATACTGTTTCCGCTCTGAACGGAACGTTTGGGAAATGCTAACTGGGAAAGATACTTTACCTTTTCTTCTATTGAATATAGAAGCTTGGTCAGCTGCTCAAGCCTGAATGACACAGATATACTTGAATCAGCAGAAACCTAAAAAAAGAAAAACAGAAAGAGCGTTTCAAAACAAGCAACAACACAAAGCGACAGTCATGTTTTACGTAAAATATATTTGCATGGTATGCTTATAATCATTTGTATCAAACTTCCCTTGTTCACTGAGGCCATGCTCATGATTTAGTGATTTTAGCCTTGCTCACTCTGTGAAAAACATGAACACCTCACTTAAAAGAAGCCAATCCTGTACAAAGTTTGTGTGGTTTCTCCTGCTATTTGCGGAAATGACACAATTCATATGGTTCTTCTGAAGGATAATTTGCCTGTTTTCACAAAAAGGTCCAATGGTTTCATCTAAAATCCTAACAGAAATGTTACTGGAAAATTGAAAATTATTGAAAACTGAAAATTGCTATTATGTGTTATTATTGTGTTAGATGTCTGAATTGGAGCCCCAGTGCTATAGGATGACTGGCTTTCAGTTTGCTTTCTTATCATTTGCCAGCACAAATCTACATTTGCCTTTTGAGAGACATTGTACCTGGCTCCTCAGACGTCCACCTCCAGGTGAAAGCTGTTGATCCAGTACTTTCTGAAAGGCCTCCAGGGTAGGTAATGTACGGGAGATTTCACTGCAAGAAAGATGTTCATCCTTATTATGCACACCATAGTTTAAACAATCCTACATAAGTGGGTTGATGAACACATTTGATATTACATTACATTCATTTAGTAAATGCTCTTATCCAACACAGCTTCCAGCACAAAAGAACAGACATGTATCCATTCAAGTTGAATGAACAACCAGACTAACAACATTCCCAGACCAGTGAGTGTGACTATAACACCATTCAAGCCCTGCCACAAGTTAACTTGTGAAACTTAATTAGACAAGGAAAGTCAAGTATAGTACCACCAGTCACTAGATCGCATAGAGGATATGGGCACATGACAAAACTACTGCATGCGTTTTTAACTGTTAAAATTCTGTGCATGCTGTCACTGCTTTCCTGGAGAAGATGGAAAAATAGACTGAGATTATGCATTACTGTCCAATATAGTTCTTGAGAGCAAATCAAGTATTACTGGTATAAACAGTACTTCATTCACTTAAAGACAACAGGGGAGACCCAGGCACATTGTCACACTTTTTGCTCTTTGTTTGATGAGATATGGAAGCTTTCAGAATATGAGGTTAAAACAAAGTAGTATCATTCAATGTACAAGCCTACATTTCGTAAAAACATACTGAAACATTCCAAATGTAATTTTTATATGGTTGAGATGATGGTTGTCACAATCTGTTCCATGCAGAGCCCCACTGTCATAAATAATACAGTTGGTTTCACAACACAAAATCCAGTGTTATCAATACACACACTGTGATAATATAATATAAAACAGTAATGTGAAACACAGTAAAACAATTAGAACCACATTTCTTTAAACACAAACCAATTCCAAAGAGCTACAAAGAGTTGGAACATAAATGTCAAGGTTAACATTTTATAAACGTTGCCATCAAATGATAAGATGGTTGAATCCTAGAATGTGCCACAGTGTATGCCTCTCATGATAGTGCTCTTTAATTTCATGAATAACAGAACTGTGAATTTATCTGTTGACACATTTCATGTGTGAAATTAGATACATCAGAAAATTCCAATTTAAATGCCAAATTTGATATTTCACATATATTTCATATTTATATTATATATGTCAAATGAGGCATATCATGCATCAGAAAAGATATTTGACATATTGGAAAAAAGTAATCAGTGTCAATCCTCAGTATTGTACCTGTGTCAAAAAAAATATTTGTTTGGTTGTCTGGTTGGCTGTCTTCAGACAGGTATAAGAATAAGATTGGTTGTGTGTCAAGTTGCATTTGGTTTCCTTTAATAAAGGTGGTGAAGTATCGCTCAGTAGCCAGTAATATGATTTTTGCACACTGCATGCTCAAATGTACACACTGAAAACTACAGAAGAGAATGACTGAGGAGAACCTATTGATCATGCTTGCTAAAAATGGTAACTGCTAAAGATACCAAAGCTTATCTTTAGGTAGTTCATTGACAACAAGCTGGAGAATTTGCCTCGACCAGCCCATCACTATTTAATGTAAATAATCCTTGCTTTTTTGCATACCCAAAGAGAGCTCATTGATTTATTTAAAAATCTGATTTATTAACTGGTTAGTTTTCAGTTTATATTATGCAGCTATTCAAGATTCACTAGATCAGTTTTTATTGTCTCCAGGATTCATTTTTGTCATATAATAATGTAGAAGTATTTCACTGTGGCTTTTTGTGTTCTTTCATGGCATCATGCAGAAAAATCATTCTCAATAAATATAACTGTCTATAGCTGTATGCTCAAACAGGAAAAACACAATCAATACATTTACAGATAAACAAGCACATATACAAATGTTACTTAATAAATATTGAAACTGTCATTTTTTATATTTTACTATTGAGCCAGCATTAAGGACAATGGAAATTGCCTACTGTAGGTGATGTTGAATGCACCTCAACATTTAGGAATATCTTTCATTTAAAATTTTAAAATTTAAATTTTCCATGATTATATTAAGGGCTAAACATCACAGAACAAATACTTTACCTGTTTAAGTTTTTGCAGATGCTAAGAGTTAACTTTTTCAGGTGGGGGAGGCTGGGGTTCCCATTCTGCACTTGCTCTGCATCCAGACACACAGAGGTGCGGCAGTACTCCTGGATGGATTTTAGGTGATCCTCTGGGACACTGACATAACAGCAGGAAAATCCATCAGATTTTTTTCAATGGGTTCTCTCAGTGTAATACAGTTGGAACTGGGTATGTGAAACAGCAGTCCTTGTGATTAACTAGCTCTCACAAACATTGTTGATGATCTGACCAGCAATCAACAACCCAGCTAAAGATGAGCCCACCAATACCTGGAAGAAGTAAGAACCTAAAAGGGTAACTGCTGCAAAGACTCAGCTAACACATTCTGTAGTATCTCTCAATCATGCTGCAGTGTAGAAGCTGGGAAAACAACAGTGGAAGTAACATACTTAGACATGTCTATGTGCTGCAGTCTCTGCATGAAGGTGTCAGAAATGGAAGCCCAGACATGATCATGGCCTTTGGAGGAATCGCAGTGGGAGTCTTTGGCATCATTGACTGAAGTTCCACCACTGAAATTCCTTGGAGGCAGCTGGGGAGGTGTGTTTATTGGCTCTGAGGAAAAAGGATGAAATTTATTGGAAAAAGTGTTGACTGTCTTCTACTAAGAAGCCAAATTAAACTGTCATTACTGAAAAGAATTGCTGAATAGTCAAAATAGAACAATGGCAACAGAAAATCCTACACAGAGGAATTTGACACCTCTATATATCTGTAAGAAGCATTGTCTCTTGACACTGTGCAGAGCAGTGCTGAGATCATTTTGATGGACTAGCAGCAGTTCCAGCTGCTTTCTGTTGGTTGATTGAAGCTGGGAGGGATGCTTAGCTGGAGGGTTTTACCTGACTCCTCCTCCGGCTCCTCCTCCTTCTGCACTGGGAATTGCAGGTGAGTCACTAGCCCAAGGTTCTCCTTGTGGTATTCTTCCACAAGTTCATCTATCACTGAGAAGAAGCGGATGGGCACGCCCTCTGAAGCCTTGAGAGAGATGCACGAGAAACATAGGCTGACATACCTGATGGGGATCCATGCTCCTTATTCTTATGAATGCTTCTCGTTCTCATTCAATGTTTGTTATGAATTGTAGAACTAATTCTCTATACTGATTAATTATTAAGCAACTCCTACAACTCACAGAGGTTTAATCAGCTCTATGAGAAATAAGGACTGAGATAACTAATAATCCAGTGATTTGGTAATGTGATTTTTCTCTTATTCATTTTGTGAATTGTTAAATATGGAAATACTCTACAGGACTGTGTTATTTATTTGTTTAGCAGATGGAATTTATTCAGGGCCACTCACCTTTCCTACAGTTTCACTATTATCCTCTTCCACAGTTAAATACTGGTTAAAGGGTACAACACATCACCTCTTCCAAGATTCAAGCATGCAACCACTTTCTCATCTACTACATTGTATTGCTGCTTAAAACTTGATCATGAATAAACACCACTATCTTAGAGGATGCCTAGATGCAAAGCATAATAGCCCTTTGCTTGCCTAAGAGCTAGTGAGGAAGATGCTTAACTCAATGTCAAGGCCTTTCCTGGAAAATTCTCATGCAAAACCAAAATTGCAGTTGCTCTGAATATGGACACCACATGCTGCAATGCTCTTCGGTCAGTATTGATTCACTTCACGCAACCACCATGCATCTTTGTCTCTTAATCAACGCCTCACAGCGTCTTGACAAAATCCACCCACAGGCTTGCCTTGACCTTAATGAAAGCTAAACAGGGCTGATAACAAATCCCCATTTCGCAACACCACGACCACCAGCTGTTAAACAATAGAACATGTTTGTATATGCATTTGCAAACAACATAAACAGCAGATATTTGCATACTTTGCAGGCTGGAATATGCAGCAATATAACAGAATTTACCATTTGATGAGATGTTAATGTAATTGTTAAAAAGTATTAAAAAGTATTACTAAAATTAATGTTGTTATTACTATTAGAAATTTGAATTACTATTAGAATTAGTGCAGTAGTCAGCAGTCACACTCTGATTAACAATTGACTTTGAAAGAAACTTAACATCTTTATACACCTCTGGAGTAAAGACAGACATGTTTGTCAGAAAAACTGTTCTGAGCATGAAATTTCGGGGAAAACATCTTATATGGATTGGCTTTCCATCTAATGGTGAATGCAAGAGGAACCTTGTGGCTTCCCTGACGCCCACGCAAAGGGATAATTTAAAACTGCAGAACGGCTGCAACAGAAAGAGGAAGAAATCGCTGATGCCTAAAGAAATGAAAGGGTGCACCAGATCAGCATCATCACCTCAACGCACTCTTAGACACTCTTAGTGGGGCTGGTGTAAGATAACATGTCCACCTCTGTCTTACATAGAAGTAATAAAGGGCGTTGTTGCATCAGCTTCTGACCCTTTTGTAGTAACAGCCACTAAGGGACATCTGGGCCTTACTGTCCACTGTTAAAAGAGGGCTGACATTGAGAGAGAGCACTGTGCATGGCAAACTGTTGTACCATTGCGCACTGCTGACCTGAGAGGTTACACTACGTATTTGACTTCAGCATGATCACATATCTAGTGTGGAACACAAATGTGTGTTCACAGCTCCAGTCTCTGGTGCATGTGCTGAAAGACCTTTTCAGAGGCTGTATGCTAAAGATGTATTCTACTTATCGCTCGGTGACAAGACGCCTACACACTGTCTGCTATCTCTGGGTGGAGGCCAGCAGAGCAAGCTGGTGTCACAACCCATGTCAACCAGCCATTTACCCAAAACTGATCATGAAAGCTACCTGCTTCATGAACTGAGTAATGATTATTCAGATTTTGGGAAATTGATTTTCAAAGGAGCTATGCTTGGTGCAACAAATTTGAGGCATTCTTTTTTAGATGCTGCTGTGTGGCCCATACATTACTTACATTATTCACTTACATTATTCTCCCATTAATAACATTTGTCATTTCTTGCTCAAATATTATTTTAAGGAATGGAAACACAATGTAGCACTTGATTGTGCTGGTGTTAGTTTACTGTGACACCTTTTGTGTTAAAAAACCATGCAGTACATGGCTAATTAAAGAAACTGTATTGAAAAGAGTTCCAGAAGACCAAAGCTGCCCAGCTGGAGACCAGTCAGTATGCAATTGTAGAATAGCACAAATGGTTGGAAAAAAAAAGTAAAAAATTGTAGTAGCTCGACAATTAAAACGTCAGTCAGAAGTGGATCATCTACAATGTGTCTTATCTCTCACAGAGAACCATGAGAGTTTAGTAGTAGTATTAGGGGGAGTAGTAGCTTGCTAGATCTGTGAGCATTTGCTGACCATGTGCATGCATGTATTTTGTGTGTAATGAAAATCCTAGTACGGAAAGTGATGCTTTCTGCCATTATTACAATGTCTGC
This sequence comes from Megalops atlanticus, assembly GCA_019176425.1. Lineage (NCBI taxonomy): Eukaryota > Metazoa > Chordata > Actinopteri > Elopiformes > Megalopidae > Megalops > Megalops atlanticus. Next base: position 38,248,784 of record CM032876.1, read on the forward strand.
ATGGATAAAAAACCTAGGTTAATTTGCTTAATGTAATCAAAGCTGCACTCAGCAACTGTGTGATGTTTTGGTTACTCTCATGCTTGGAAAATTTTACCACAATTACATTCAAAGCTTTGAAATATTCCTGCAATTTATTACAGTTTTTGGCACACTCCAGTGCTGTTTTGACATATTTGCCTAACTGTGTGCTTTGGGGTGTCACTTGCACATTGTAGTGTTTAAACTGAATAAGCCCGAAAATAGCTTCCTCCTCTAAGCTGTATTTTAAATTGTAAAACAAAATTAATTCAATAGATAAATGATTCTACTATGTGCTAGTATTATACTGTTGTCTTTTTGCAGGTTGGAGTATATAATACAATATTGTGGTGATATATAGATGTCTAGAGCTAGATAATTCTGTATTGCATGTAGAGTTTGTTTCAGTGTTAGTGAACCAAGGCTAACCATATGTCCAGATTTCTTATTTGTTCTGGGCACTTCAAAACCTTGTGCAGTCTTGAACACTTCTCTCTCACTGCACACTGATCCTCCATCCTACTTCTTCATGAGCAGTGTTTGAGAGAAAATCAAAAATATGGTTAACATCAGATTAATTATATTTGTTACAAATCAGGACTAAGCACAAATGATAATGGCCCTAAAATTGCTCTAAAGATTGCTCTAAAATGCAGCAGTCACTGGTACAGAATTCACAGATGAACCCTGAAAGCCTGAAAAGAATGATTACGTTAGAAAACAGCAAATGTTCCAAATGTATTCCACTGCCCTTTTGTGCCACTTTGGTTAAAGCCTTACTGCAGCTATTAGAATTAAGAGACTTTCTAAGGGCCAAACACAAAAGCAGAACTGCTCCTGTGTGTGCGAAGTTGATCTTAAAATAGCCATGCACATCTTTCAGTCCACACCTGTGATGTTTATACAACTAAGAGGATATAGATGAAAAGGTTTACTTTTTGAATGTAAAGGACTATTATTATCCTACCTGCACTGAGAGTTTCTTGTCTTCATTTGGCAATATTCTGTAAGTGTACACACAATTCTGATATCTGCAGAGAGAGAGATTGATTGTGTGAAACAATGTGGTGTCCCAATGTTGAGCAAAATGGTCATAATAACACAAAACTGAACCTAATGATGAAAGTCATATGTAAGACAATTTTAGATGTTTCACACATGAAGGACACTTACATGTAATTCACAAAATGTAGTATTCTCATCATTTTAAATTACCTTCATGTGTAATTTTCTCTTTGCCTGTAGCTGTGACATTTTTGGTACGGGCACCAAGTAGAATCCAATAACAGACTATATTATAGAATGAGGGTAGTTATTTCTGTATCTGTTAGCTAGAAATTTTAAGCTTGCTTATTGATGAAGGACACTGCAGTCTCACTGGAGGCTGTGGTGTACAGAGTGGTTCCCCTCTTAGCTCCTACATCATGCTCTCACAACGTTTCTGTGAGTATGTCACAGAAAGGCCAGTTGGGGCTGTCACAACAACCCTGTAACCTTCATAATGTGCCTGTTGTATCCTCTCTGTTGTGCAGAGAAGAAGTCTTGGAGAGGACTGGTTCAACAAGGTGGTACAAATAAGGAAACATGCACTAAGCTGTATCCAATGTTTTTTGGGGGGACAGGATTGCACAGGCCCATGAGAGCTTTGCTTTCTTTTTTTCTCAATTTCCCTCATTGATTATGTAGGCAGATATTGTATTGTACATGTGTGGTCAATGAAAGTCAGAAATGTTAACATTTGAAAGGTATCCAATGGGATACCTTTCAAACCTTTACCTTTAAACCCATTTATGCAATACATAAAGCTGATGAAAAACTAGTGGAACATCCCATGAATGCTCATTGCCCTGTAAATGTCTGTGGTGACGTTTTTTAAGAAGTTGAAATGAAATTAATATACTCATTGTAAAATAAATGAACAAAGGAACATGCCCAAAATGCACAAGTCTGTCTCTCTACCCTAAACAGAATAGAAAATGGTAAAATGGTGGTAAGGTCAGTGGCCATACTAGGAAATGAAAGTTACGCTTTGCTGTCACAGCTTTGCTGGTATCGTACTATTTTTATGCACATTAGTACAGGGAGTGTCTTATACCAAACCAAAGTCTACATTAAGAGACAATATTGAATAACAGTATTGCTTTCCTCATATTAGTCAGTATGCATATGTTGAGCAATGAGCAACTGCTATGCAAATACACATTACATAATTTATGTGCTTACATACTGTGCAGAGTCTTGAATTTGGGAGAAGGACACGTTCAGAAAATGTGTACTCAGATAAACCACAAATGTAATTGCATAACTAATACATTAATAATACCTAGTCGTACATAACAGATATGCTGTAAATTCACTGTACATATTGTATAAAGTATTATCAAATCACCATTCCAGGAACTACAAAAAAATTCCATCGGTTCGTGACCCTAGGGAGGCACAGCCATTAAGATCATTCACATAAATCCTAGCACACAGCACTACGCAAGTCAAAGTCTTTTTAGTCATTTTCGTTTTCCCAAAACGCCACTGGTGATGGCTGACCAATGAAAGAACTCAATTTGCTGTTGTAAATCTGCAGAATAAGGTCATGCAATAAGTTTTTTGTTTTCCGGGCCTCTGCTTATTGTTACACGTATTCATCATTTGTGGACAATAAAAGCCATCTGTTACACGTTTGATAGTCAGCTACTTTTAAGTGGCACTACATGGCAATGGTTTATTCATTTAGGGAGAGTCATGAAGGATGATGATAGTGCAGAAAGCTGCTGCAAAGGAAAAAATGAGAAGAATATTGGCTGAAAGCAGCGTACACTGCTTTGTAGTTCAAATATTTCATGTATTTAGACACAGGAAAACAGGACAAAAGCAAAAATGGAGCTCTGAAAAATACTTATTTAACTGAGATTGTCCACAGTGCAGGTGATAACAATTTCCTGCCTTCTCCCAGAATGAAAATAAGTCATTTGGGTGATTTGTAGAGGCCAGGCCAAGTTCTGACCTTTCTCTGGCTATCTTGGCTACAGTAACTATATTAACTGTCAGCGAAATACAGAGGCCATCCACAGGGAACGAGGGGGAGGTGTGTCTGTCTATACTTTCAGCAGGTGATTTACCTCTGATTATGTTCTGGATGCAAAAAGATCTCAGAACTGATTACAGTTTTCTCTGAACCACACACACACACACACACGCACACGCACACGCACACACACACACACAAATTCATCCAGAACTGACCATTTGAAAAGGAGCAGATAACCAGGTTACTTACAACACACAGAGGGCATAGGCTCCTTGTATGGACTCACTGTCCCGTAGAAGAAAGCTTCCATCTTTGGCTGCCTTGGAAAGCAGGTCCTCAGCTTTGGAACGAGTAATATTGCCATGGTACCAAGGCTGGTAGTTTGCCATACCGGCCACTGACCTTTGTGAAACTCCTCTTTTTTGGGGGCTCTACTTTGTATTTTGCATTTGCTTTCAAAATGTGCGGAAACACGTCAATGGAAATTCAGATCAGCTTGCTGGTCGAATTCATCTTGGTCTGTCTCTCTCTCTCGCTCGCTTGTTCTTTCTCTCTCTTCCTGTTAGAGGGGTGAAAGCAGCAGAGAGGAGGAAGCAGCCACAAACACAACTCTGAACTTCCTCATTCTCTGCTCAGAGTGAGAAGTCAGAAAAGGAGGGCTAGCCGGCAATCTACACTGAATTTAATACGACTGCAGGCACCACAGCAGAGGTATAAAAGCTCTCTATGTTGGGTAGAGAGTTATCGTTAGACTGTTGTTCAGAGGCCTATATCCCGTAATATCAATCATTAACCAAGCAAACCAAGACTGAAAAAGGATACTCTTGCAACTGCTTTCATTTTAAATTCATTTGTAAAAAAGTAGTGAATTACTAGCTCATGTTAACATGCTGAGTTAGTTTAGCTTTTAATCTCTGGCATGGAAGTGAAGTCACATGCTAAAGTGCTCACATGGTGAAATGCTCAAGATCTCAAGACTTGCATGGCACCTCTGCTCTGCTCTACTGAACAGAAAACCTGTTGTTTTACACAGATTCAATCATAGATCAATTTGTAGATCATTACTATAGACTATTACTTTAAAGTAGAAGTAACAGACAGAACTCAAGCTGCTCGTATGAAAATTACCAATTGTTATGCTGGTAATGTTACAAATAAAAAAATCACGGGTTTCCAATTCTGCATGTGTATAATTTCTTCAAGCATTTACCTGTTTGCAGATTTAAATTTGCTTTACTTTTTGGATTCCTAATTGCAATCACTTGCGGATCTGCATATGTGCAACCAAACTATAGGGTTTTGTGTCTGTAACTAAGCACTTGTCCAAACAGACTATCCTCCAGGTAATCCAGTCACAGAGATTGTTGTGACAAGCACAGAAACATGGTTTAACTGAGGGGAAGGCCATTAAAGGTTAATAGGTCTTTAGAGTTGGCAGGCACTTTCAGGCCCTTTAATGTAATGCAAAACCTTTGATTTTAATAGGAGTCATCATCATGTCCTTGATGCTTGGATCCCCCTCTCTTTTCACACCCAGTACACTCCTCTACATTCCACTGCCCCCCCCCTTACACATACATGCTCTGTATTTCTGCAGGGAAGAACAGCAGAGGATGCCCCACACTCGCAGAGTAGGTGGTGGACAGGAAGTCTTGCACAAAAGAAGAGAGAAAAAATATCTGCTGACAAACCACAGTGTGAGTCACGTGATCTTAAAAGAGAACCCAGGCTCTGTGACACTCTCTGCAGACTGGGGATTTCCACCCACTGTCCAAAGTTTGCTGCCACTGATCTCAACACAGACACTTCCTAAGTGCTAGAACCTATATGTCAGTTTCCATACACATTAATACTAAAAGGAACCTTTTGAAAGCCCATTAAACAGCAGCTGCAAAGGTCAGGGGGAAGGATAATTTGTCATCGAATGTACCATGATTTTGACTTTCTGATTTTCAGTTATTCCTATCTGTATGCGATGCTGTTCTCCTTCACCTATGCTGCCACCTAATGAATCAATACAGTCAGTATCGAGTTTACGCCTCTCCATTTCACAGTATTTTGGTGTACATTGTATGTCCTAGACATACATTAATTTTATGTATTTCTGTTACAATCATTTAAAATTTTGAGTAGCCTAGCATTTTAGCACAACCAAAAGCACCTCTGTTGAATCCCTCATACATTATGCCAAGAAAGCAGAAATGCAGCCAGAGCCATGCTAGTTGTTTTCAGCACAGTTTAATGATTTACAATACATCAGAGAAGGCACTGGAACTTGAATAAATAATACAAAAGGTGAACAAGAAATATTTTGAGTTGACATCCCTCAAGGCAAAATAATGTTTTCTGAAAATTCCTTTGAGCATCTGATATCAGGTCTAGATCTTGGCCATAAGTTATCCTTGCAATGTGATAAAATGTTTCAGGCTATGGGCACAAAAGAAGTAAGAACACACAGAACTCTTAGGTAATGGTGGATTTGGACTGGGCACAAGGATTGGCACAAGGTTGCACTAGGGAAAAGACACGTAGTATGTGCATTGCAGTCTGCAAAGACAAATATCCTGGTACCAGTATGTGCATATTTTTGCATTGGAAATTAATTGTTATGTGATAAAAGTCTCAATATCGAAATAGGTTAAAAAAGTGACTGGGAATGTCACGGAAAAGAAATATAGTTTGAAAACTATATACACCATGGTGTTGACTGTAGCAATGCATTATAATATGTAAGTGGAGGGTTATATGGCAAAATCATCTTCAATTAATAAGTAAATGGTATTTCAAAGTGAATAGTACAGGGTTCCTCTGTCCCAGGATAGCATGAATATTCACACCATGATTGAGCATTAAAGCTGTGCATGACTCTCAAAATAGGAATAAACAAGCAGGTAAAAGCTGAGTATGATAAAGCTGAATTATATCTAAATATTTGGACTATATCTAAATATTCATTTTGTTTTGGAGCATCTAACTCCCTTTATGATGTATAAAGGATAATGATGTGCTTACTCTTCAATCCACCATCACAGGCACTTGTTTTTGGTTGAAAGGAACAGCAACACCAGCCTGTCATATCCAAAACAAATAAACAAAAACAGAACATACAATGACTAGAATACAGATGGTATCTTATATGTCTGTCTGTAAAGAAAGGCCTCTCTCTCTCTCTCTCTCTCTCTCTCTCTCTCTCACACACACACACACACACACACTTTCTGTTAGTAATGGAAAGCATATCAAAATAACATAAGTACATTTTTGTTTGGAGATGCTCCTTATTTGTTATGGTTTTATATAGAGACACCTGAACCTCTTGTTAGACGTAGCCAGTGACAAAACCTCAGAGCTCCGACCGTGCGCTTACAGAGCTCTCACGTGTCCCCTTCAGCTCTCCACTGGTGGCACTGGAGCCTCCCGATTTGTCCCTGCATAGGAGCCTCTGCAGACTGCCCCTGAACTTCTCTGCCCCAAAGAGGTACACCAGCGGATCCAAGGCTCCATTCAGACAAGTGAGGGAGGAGGTGAGTCGGTTGGCCAGCATAAGGCTGCGTTTGGTCTGGCAGGAGATGTCAGGATGGCTGTAGCCCAGGATGAAGATGGCCCGGCTAGCATGGTAGGGCAGGAAGCACACCACATAGATGAGCAGGACCAGGCCAATGGTGCGCAGAGCTTTAAGCTTTAGTGCCGGCTCAAGCCGTGAGCCCTTCAGGAGGCTGTGGATGATTAGCAGGTAGCAGGACAGGGTGGCCAGGAAGGGCGGGGTGAAGGCCACCGCGAGTGAGATGAGGGCCCGGCGTGAGGCTTTTTCACGGTACAGCTGCAGGCACACTGTTATCCCATCCACCTCAGAGGTCTGCTGGCTTGCAAGCAGGGGTGCCATGGACACGGCCACCAAGGCCCATAAGGAAAAGCTGGCAGCGTGGGCATAACGGGCATGGCGGACCTTCAACGATTGCACTGCATGAACCACGGCGAGGTAGCGGTCACCGGCCACACAAGCCAGGAAGTATAGACTGGCATACATGTTGACATAGAACAGGAACCCAGCAACTCTGCAAGGCACTTCCCCAAAAGGCCAGTGGCCCCCAGTCAGGTGGTATGTGGCCCGCAGGGGTAAGATGATCACATATGAGAGGTCAGCTACAGCCAGGTGCAACAGGAAGACATTGGCTGGGGAGGATATCCCATGCTGGTGGGAAAAAATCCACAAGGCCAAACTATTCCCATTCAAGGCCAAGAGAAAGACCAGGATGTAATACCCACCAAACAGCACATTCTCTACTGTGGTCTCCCCTCCACAGCTCCCTGAAGATTGGTTGGAGAACAGTGGGGTGACCTCCATTGTGGTGGTGTCCATCGTTACAGCTATAATGAAAACAAAATCAAGCATTATTTCGTTTGATCCAGGTGGCACATACTGTATGTTCATTTTATACGTTTTTTATATTTTTATACTTCTATACTTGCTGGTTCATTTAAAATGAATGACTTGCAGCTTTTCTAGCAGCGATATCCTCTGTGTATTTCTTTTTCACCATCTATTTATACATTCTCCAATTTGGTCTCCTATGAATGAAGTACTGCATATTGCTTAGCTAAAAGTGCAACCACTGTAAAACACATTAAAATGGATTATCTCTATCCCTTTTCCTCGTGTTTTCCTCACATGGCATTTCCTATCATTTCCATTTGTAATTCATAGTCTATAGAAGAGTAAAAAAACTAAGTTCATAGATTAGGACTAAAGAGCACAAAGACTGCCTATTTTGACAGCTCTACAAAGAAGTAGCACTCCCACTTCTAAAAGAATGTAACAGTACTTTCCCCAAAGACTAATCTAACCTTTACACTGAAAGAGGGGTGTATTTTTCTGTCCTCTGGGATCACAGCTGTACCACAATTCAAAAATGCTTCAAAAATGCACATTGGTGCTCCAGCTTGTTTTGCCTTAGAAGTATTTCACATGTTAAACAGGAATTACCCTGTTTCCCTCACAAGGAAGGAGGGTATTAGAACTACAGAAAGCACAGTAATGTCTGAGTAGTAGTAAATATTTTGGTGCCGAGTTCTACCAAGGGAGTTGGGCTCTTTGCCCACGGTAGTTGGGTAACAGGAGATGTCAGTCCCCCTGGGGAATGTGCATATGTCCCCAGAGCTGATGAATGTCCCTGATTGGTCAGGGGCAGTACTGTGTCAGACAGCCACACCTTGTTATGAGATCCTTCACTTCACTATCTTTTTTCACAATGTTCCAGCTGTCTCCTGGGCTCTGCTTTACCATGTAATTTGCAATGTGCTTCATGGATTTCTCTACTCTGATGAGATAGGCAAACAGTTTGGTTGGTTTTGAAGTGGCATTAGTTCTACCCCTCAAGCTAATAGCAGTTGTTCTATAAATAATCTCCCCCAACAGATGTATCTGATGAAGACCATTTTGAGAGATACATTGCAAGAAGGCAGTTAGTTGTGTCCTTGGGTCCCTACGATCAACACTTTATTATGACTTTATTAGACTTTATTATGTCTAGTTTCAGAGGGATGTCTGTTTTTTTCCCATGCAATTCCTATCAACATGTATCAGTACTATCTTTCTGTTCAAAACCCACAAGCATTACAGTGCAGTGAGAATACTGGACAACAGTTATTCAGTTAGTCCCTTTGCTTCATGCATTCTTGTCCATGAGTATTCCCTTCTGTGTTGATTAATGGTTTGGGGCTTATTTTAGCATGACTTAAAACAAGATACGAAATTCCTGTAGGCATAAAAGAAAAATACAAAGGGATGTGCCCCTGAGTGTGTGTACTTGTGCAAGGGTGAGAAGGCAATTTCAGAATTCATGTATTAAGTGGGCGTCCACCATGGCACTCCCAGTCAATCCCTATGGACAGAACTTTGCGCTTCTTTCCAAAAGGATCACAAGCCAAAGCACAAATTGTGCTTTGAGATGAAACAATCATTATGAAACAATACCACAGAAAGGCAGTTTGCCAAAGAAACTGATATCTTCTAGTCAAGAGTTCAGAACCTTCATCTGTCAATGACAACACAGTTACATCTCCCAATTTGGTTGCTGCAAGCCATTTACAGTATAAGGAGCAAACCAGATGCAGCAGGGTGGCTCTTTTCCATATGTTAGCAGTATGAAATAGCATTGTGAGCTTTGGGAATTCAACGGAGTGCCGTTTCTCACATAAGCTTCTGACTGTCAGAGTGCCCAGATTACAAGTCTCTCACGAGAAAAGCATCCATCCATTTAGGGAGGATGGAGCAGGGAGCATAGTCCGTTGTGAGCTATGTCTGCGAACGCAAGAAGGCAGTTAGTGCAGTCTAAATCCAAGTGGCACAATGGTCAATGAGAGCCAATCTCTATTCAACGCTGTCTGTAACAAGTCTGCGTAAGCACTGGAGAGAAAGCCACAGGCAAACACAAAGGGGTGCCTGTGATTTTTAAGATCAACCTTTCAAAAGATTAGCCAAAGCCACCCTGTGACTCCACTGCACAGCTATGCAAAGCCTTCTGCGGACACACGCTCCACTCTATGGTGTTTATGCATTACAAGAATGTCCTCTCCATCTGAAACAGCATAGGCATCACAGCTAAATTTTTGCTGGTTTGCTGGATTTCTCCGGCTGGAGTTTCCTAAACTAAACATTGCATTGCTTCTCTCATTTACACTTGAAATTGATCTCTTAAGTTCTAAAGATCATTCAATTCATTGACTGTATACAACATTTCTTGCACAAGCAGAGTGGACGCAAACAGACTGTTCAATGATTATCTGCTGCAGTTTAAGTGACCCATGAATTTGAACAGTAAACCTGTGAATGCATCCAACTTTAGCTTTAAACTCACATCACAAATCAAGGTTCTTAGCTTCAGTTTTCTTCTCTAACAATCCATGTAATAAACAGGATTTAAAAAATCACCAAGATAATGAGCCAAGCTCGTGAAATTGCTAAAACAATTAAAGCAGTATAATCATTATTTCTAAAATGTCTGACTTGTAAAGACACAAATATCTCTGTCTGTACCATAAGCAAAGAGGGGGACTTACCAAGAGAAAGTCCTTCTCAGTGTGTAGTGCTTGAAGAGGGTGTCTGGAGAGGGGAATTTTTCAGTTGCTGGCGTGAGGCTTACAACAGCTGGTGCAGGAGCAGAAGGTTAAACAGCAGCTCCAAGTCTGAGCGTGGAGCAAAGTGAGGGCTGGAGATAGCAGCAGTGTGTTATAGAGGGCTCCTGACAAGAGGCATATCCTCATTTCAGTCCCCTTGGAGAGCCGTTTTGAGGAAACCGTGGCTCTGTGCATGTTTTGTGTCTCCACAAATTTGATTACAAAGTGCCAACGGGGGGCTTTCGTTTGAACCCTGACCCCACCCATTCTCCACCATCCCCTTTCCTCTAAGGACCACTTGTGCCCTTGACAATGGCCCGAGTCAGGAGAAGGGCCTCGTTTCAGTCTGAAGAAAAGAATGGCGTGCCTTGGGTTGCAGTGAGGTGCAGACCAAGGCGCCATGGCAACGGGGCCTTGCCTTGCTCCAGTAGCCTCTGTGATGAAGCCTTGCCCCACCATATCAAGAAATAGAGGGCAGACTGTGCAGTTAATTTGGTGGTTTATGAATAAAAGCTCAGAGATGATCTTTTATGGACTGTCCAAACTGAAGAAGCCCCCAGTGCTCCACAGAGGGGGAGGATAGAGCAGGAGGTGGGGGGCCAGAGACAGTAGCTCTTGTTGGTTTCACTCCCACTGGGGATGCCTTTCATAAGGTCCCAAAATAATCAGTCACGTTCTGACCAGACCAGATGTGGAGCAAAATAAGGCAGCAGAGATAATATTTCTTTCATGCAAGCAGATCACAGCTGTATATCTGACACATCGCCCCATTCTCCTCTCTCCACCCTGCCCCATCGATATGGTAATGAGATTCAGTGACCTGAATGAAAGCACTGTTGTGTTGTGACTGTGGCAAAGCCTCACTACGAGACTCTTCAATGCCAACACTTAATTGGGATGTCTCCCTGCTTTTCTCTGTCCTTTCTTTTTTCTCTATGGCAGTTTTCATGGTCCCCTCACGGCAAAATATTGCGGTCAGTCATGAATTACATGGATCATGTTTTTGACCATGATGTCATAATCTGCCCCAGGGACAACCTGAACCCATGCAAACGTCCTATTCTGACTGCATTTAATATTCATATTAAAAAACTATCACAGACAAAATAAAACAGCAGATTGTGATAATGTGTCTTTGTAGAGGTTTCAAAAGATGTATTCTTTTATTTTTAGTTACCTCTCACAATTGATAGAATACTAAAACAGACGTGGTGACATTGTATAGCATCCTTTGCTTGATGTCTGTGAAATAAAGAGGGGATTCATCAGGGACCCTTTTCCACCACCCTCACAGTCACTCTACAGCATTTTTCTAACAACAATCTGACAACAGAGGTTAACAATAATTTATTGACAATTTTCCATGTGCATTCGCATATACAGTGCGTGGCAATAAACAGTGCCTTGTTCCTTTTTATCAAATAGGTGAAATACAGATGTAAAGATGTAGGCCTTGAATGAACTTCAGTCATTTCAAGTCAATTATTAAGCTGTATGATGCAAATATCCCAGTGTAGAAATATACAAAGAAAAAATGCTGAATTTGAAACATTATATGAATTTGTTTCTTTAAATGGGTATCCAGCTGAATTAAGTTTTCAAAGCTATTAATATCTACCAACTATAAAGCCCACCATCATACAGGTAAACTGTAGAGATTATTAGTTTGTACAGTTTGGTATAGAACAGGCTGTTTTAATGGATTACTTTATCGGTGCTACACATGATTTCAGCTGGCCACCAGCATAAAAGTGCCTGTGTTTGAAGGAAGTTGCATGGTAAAACTACAAGGCTCGGTTCTGTGTTGCCTGGTTTGACTTTACTTACATACTAAATGCAAATGTGTATGCCAATTTTGTGAAGCCTGTTTTGTTTAACTGAAGCCTGTTTTATCCTACTCCATTTATGATTTACTAAATATTTAAGAAACATTCAAAGAAAATCAGTATATTAAAAAAAATCACCTTAAAATATTTTGATTGGGAGTTTTGACGGTGAGAAGCACCAGGGCCTGTTATATACAACAGACCATAATTATGTGTCAGAAAATCTGTATAGCATTAAAAGATCCCTTGACTTTTTACTAAGTTAGATATGGTACAGAGTGAGGGAGGTCATCACAAACAGAAGTATCTGGAGAAAGAACAAATGAAAGCAAATGATAATGTACTTCTTCAAGGAGATGATCAAATGGCAAGGACTGTGTGGCTATATGATTCCATTTCCTGGGTCAAGTAAGCATTACTAATTCACTATTTCATAGGACATTCATTGTCACTGTCCAATACTGTCATTATTATGATTGTCAAAATGAAAATTTCCAAAAATGTTTTACATACATATAATCATTTCTGTGATCAGTATTTAAAGTTTAACCACTTAATACCAAATATATATTTTACATGTTAACATGCTAAAGTTGAATGAGAATTCCAAAATGAAGAAAGTTGAGCTTGTCACAAATAACATCACATCAATGCACTTTCTATTAAACATTTTTGCCTCCATTCCCCAGCATGCCTTAGGTAGTTGAGCGTGGGTTCCTAGTCCGCACAACTTTGCTTTCGTTGAGATACATGTTGACGTAGGAGGTCAAAAGGTCATCCATTTTGTAGCCCTTTTAAACAAAGACAAAAAGGTTGCATATGTCAGCCTTATTTATTCTGAAGTGAGCTTCCTTAAAAACAGGTTACAGAGCAGGAGGCGCAAAAAAACTAGCTGGAACAGAAGGTACAGCCATGTGTTGGATGAGATGCTTGTATTGTTACAATAGACAAATGTTTAAAAGCAGTTGTAAAATACACATGAAGGGACTCTTTTACAAAATTACATGAATTTTTATCACAGATAAGACACTGAAACCAAGTATTTCAAGTTCTTGTAATAGTTGTCAGTTGGGCTCATGAGTTTTAAGCTTGATGAAATATATTGCTATAGGCATCTTACCAGGGAGGTCTCACACAGTATCTTGTTTCCCTTGACAAGGTTGCCAATGGTCATGTGAAAGTAGGTGCTTCCACTGCACCAGTTCGCTATGCGGTTATATGGATGAGTGGCCAGGACATCCTTGAATAAGGGGGAAAAGAGTATGCTGCAAATTATCTGTGATCAAAGCAAAGCTCTCACTCTCAAATTACACATTAATGAAACAGAGTGACAACAGTGATAAAAACTACTTAGTGAAAGAAATTAATAATGAAAGGCCCCTTACTTTTGTTTTGGGGTGGATGATTGTGACTCCTTGTTTGCTGATAGCAATTCGCACTATATCTGGGAAATTAGGCTCAGATGTTTGCTGAAAAACAAGAGCGAATACTTCACAGTGAGGCCTTATCCAAGGCTACCACTTTTCTTTACATAACTGACATATCACATTCCATTCAGTACCTTCACTTCAAAGAAAGCACAGCCGAAAGTGGGCCATTTGAAGATGATCTTCAAGAATGCCACCATGGCCTCCTCCACAGTCTTCCCTGCTTGCTTGTTGTACGAGACAATGATGTTCTGAAAACGAGGGGCACTAACATTAGATGGCGAACTGACTTTTTATTATATGCTTCTTGAAATCTGTATCCTATGGGATGAGCAATGTGGAGGTTCTGTGTGTCTGTCGGAGCTCGCCCCCCCGATCCCAGACCCCACACCTTCTTCCACTCTTCAGAGGACATGGCCTTCAGCTGATCATTGGGCACCAGCTCTTTCAGCATCTTCGGGATCATGACAAACTGCGACTTGTCATCATCCACTTTCACTCTGAAAAGGAGTCCTGCTATGTTCACCATGTCCTCCTTGGTGCACCTGTGGTATCCACGCAAGTACTTGGGCAGCTCCTGGAGAAACAGAAGGCGGCATCAAGACTTCCTGCTGTCTCAACAGTGCCATGGAAGAATACCCTCCAATCCTCCAAATATGCATTTCATTACTGTGACAGAGCAGTTAAGTCAGCAAATCCATGTGCTGTGTCTGCTAAATTTAAATCTGAATCAAACTGAATCTCAGGGCAAGAAACAGTAACAGTTCCTAAACCTGTGGGTAGTGGAAAATGAGGTCTGCTGTCAGATCTCTCCCAGGGCTCACGTTGAACCAGAGCTTCCTCATGAAGAACACTAGATATGACATATTCACTGGCCCCCCTGTAATTCAAGCACAGAGCATCCAGACAGAAATATTAGAGGTTCTGAAAATGGTGATTGTGATGGAAGCACAAATGACAGTCTGTGGGAGGAAACGGCCTTACCATCTTTGACTCTGTTTGATTGCCTTGACCAGTCAGTGATCTGTCTGAGGCTGTCAAAGAAGTAGTCTGTTTCATTCAAACTGAGAACCTGAAAGTAACACAGAGGCAAATAAACCCAAAAATGGTTTTCTTATCAATGCCAATCACAGGCAAGTTAAGGGAAGTGACAAAACAAACTGTCCAGCTTACATACCTTTCAAGGTCTCTGCATATATTAGATGTACTTGCACCTTGTGATTTGTATTTAAATTGTATTTTATACTGTACTCTGCTGTTTACCTTTAAGTGACCCTGGATAGGGGCATCAAATAAATGAATATTTCAATAATAAAGTACCCAAAGTCCTTTAAAATACTTATAGTAATAATTTGCTCCATCTCAAACAGCAAACTAAGGGTAAGTCTTCAACTTACCTTATCAGGAGTTTTCACAAAGATGCTGAAACCATTAGCTGACAACAGCATCAGTTTAGCAGCAATGCTCCGAATGAGGTCTCGAATTCTGGTGCTCGTTCCCACCTCAAAGATCTGATGGCAGGAGAGATGGACCAGGATAAGCAAAAGTGACACGAAAGACATGCCCGTTCTTCTCATGTGTTTCGGAGAGTCCTTTTACCTCTTCTGTGTCATTGGGGAAGTGCACTTTGTGGAAGATCTGGGTGCTGTTCTGCTGGATGGCATCGAGCTCCACCTGGTGAGGAGGGAGCTTCCTGGGCTCCATCCTGCAGAGAAATTGCACATTTTTCATCAAATGAAAACTGTACACAGTGCAGCACTCACTTGGCTGATCTTCAGAAGCCATTTAGCACATTTTCAAAGCATTGGAGACTATTCAGTAAATTCATCTGGAGGGGTTCTGCAACTGGTCTGATTTAAAGTACCATATTAGAAATAAAGCCAGGGTACACTGCAACTCTTATAATACCGTGGGATCTTAAATGATCACCCTATCAGTGCACTAGGATGTCTGGTGCAGACGTCCTGAGCATTGACCAGGCCTAGCCATGCTTTACTTCTACAGTATACAAGAGGGTCACAAGGTAGGATAGCAGTTGTTGGAAACCTTGCTGCCAGGTAAGGAAATGAGCCTCTCTCACATGGTTCTGGTAAACCCATTTTACCTATCAGAATGAACATGGATGGAGTACACACAAGGACCTTTGAAAGATAAGGCCTGTTAGCCATGAAGATTTTTTTCCATCACACCCCGGGGAATCCAGGACTGCCGTCCAGCCGGGAGCAGGCTTGCGCGGTTGTGTTGGCAGATGCGTTCAGACATCAGCGCTGTGCGGAACAACTGCTCTGCCATCAATCAACAGCGACACCTCCCTGGCAGAGCGACTGGCAGGGGTGCAGTGCTGATGAAGTGATATTAGGGAGAGGAGACAGCTCACTGCCCAGACAGGTCCGCTGTCTTGGGGGATCCCAGCAGCACCTAGTGTGCTTTCACCAAGAGGGAAAGGTGAGGTAGTGGGAGCGCCACTGCCGAAGGGAAAAGTAGCTCACCGATGGAAAGGTAGAGCATACCCAGCATCCCGTGGCGGAAATTAAGAGGATTCTCCCGCCATTTCACTGTGAAAGACCACAGCACCGCGGTGGAGTACGGAGCCTACCTGAGGGCCCCCTGCAGCCTCTGCAGGCAGTCTGCAGCCAGGGGCTCCTTGCGCCGGGTCTCCAGGAAGCGCCTGGCGTGCTTCAGGAGTGACTGGCTGGGAGGGAAGAGGCCACAGCACAGCCACAGCAGCTGCCAGCCCTGTTCCATGCTGAACCTGGGACAAAGAGCACGGCACAGATAGGTACCAGACGGATCCACCGAGCCAGCCAGCCAGTGGCTCCACTGGAACAAAGGTCAGAGCAGGGGCCAAGCTATGTACTGCCTGGGACAAAGAGCACGGCACAGATAGGTACCAGACGGATCCACCGAGCCAGCCAGCCAGCGGCTCCACTGGAACAAAGGTCAGAGCAGGGGCCAAGCTATGTACTGCCTGGGACAAAGAGCACGGCACAGATAGGTACCAGACGGATCCACCCTGGCTTACAAAGGCTGCTTGGATTGTTACACAACTGAATAACATTGCAATCAACATGTTCTCCTGCTGGAATAGGTGGTGCAAAAGTGCTTTGTAACCTCTCCCCTGTTTACTGGAATTATTGGCTGACAAATGAGCAAAACGTAATACAGCTGCCAAGTACTTCCATATCCAAAGTACACTCACTAACTCTGATCCTTCCAGCATAAAAATATATGAAAACATATATATTTTTGGAATTGAAATCAAGAACAGACACACAAACTATAAAAAGCCTAAACATTCACCAATGGACCCCATCATGCACCTTTTGTTATTGTTTGTCATCTGCTTCATGATCTGGCAGTAAATCTCATCTCGCAGGGCCTCATTTTGTGTGGCAGGGCCAAAGATCTGGTCAGTAAGCTCCAGGGGACTTTGCACTTGCTTGGTGGGATAGTCTCCCATGTACTTTAGAATGGGTAGACAAGGTCAAGGAAGACAAGCACACCACATAATGCACTTACAATACCAAAGGCATAGAACACTCGTCTCAGTAAGAAATGCATGGGTACACAGCAGACTATGCTCTGATACCAACAAATCCCACTTTTAACATGCAAAGTTATTTGAAATATAAAGAGTTCCATTTAAAATACATGAATGTCAAGAAAGCAGGTGCACTAAAACAGTCATGCTGCAGGCACTGGGATTTATTGTGTTTCTCTGTGAATGTGTAGAGCAGCTGGTCTCCAGGGAGGATATCAGTGAAAGACAGGCAGGCCTGGTGGCTGAGCTCCCTGTTTCCCACCAGTCTCTTGAGCAGTGGCTGCTTGAGAGGCTCCCGTGAGCTGACCCATAGCCTCTCCGGGATAGCACTCTTGGAGATCACCTGCCGGTTCACGTCCTTGCTGGGCTGCCTGAAGGCACCAGACATGACATCACAGGAAAATGAGGTTCATCGTCATCTTTTTTACAAAGCAGAGGAATGAAACCTCAAGCCAGTGAGCCTACTACCTGAAGTATTCGAAAGAGAACTCTTTGAGAGAGTAGGGTGCCATCCTCTCCATTGTGCCCGCCTCCCTCTGGCTGGTCTGTATGATGGTCTTCCTCTGATCCGGGGAGAGATTCAGCAGGCTCTGGGAATGCAAGCCGAAGAAGAACCTATCAGTGTTTGGCTGCAGAGCAGTGAACACCATCTAAATCTGCTCAATGGATTCATACCAGCACTTCATTGGTGGGCTTGGTGAGGGTTGGCAGAATAAGGATGGCATCGGTGGAGACTGCTCCAGTCTGACCCGTCTGCTCGTTTTTGCCTTTAATCCAACCTCGCTCGGGGGAAAATTCATCATCCTTAATGATGAGAATGAGCTCGCCTTTCTTGAAGCTGAGAAATGTGGGATCATCTAGATCGACAGGAAACAAATCACTTCAATAGAACTGGCACAGTACTGCTACTAAGCAACTGAGCTGTCCCAAAAAAAGCAACTAATTTTTCACAACTACACATTTCATTAACCAGCCCCTCCCACACAGGCACACAAACACTCCTCTTTGTAGATACAAGAGCCATTAGTCATTTCATCAAGGGAAAAGTTGCCACTGGGGCTCCAATTCAAACTGACTTTTGAGTGAGAGCAAGTGACCAACCGTCTTTTTATCCTTACCTTGTCTGTTGGCCTCCTGCAAGGCCACGGCATATTGGGAGCGCTCTCTCAGTCCCCCTAGAAACATGTGCATAAGCTCAGCTATGTCCCCTGCCATGACAGCTTTGAGGGTGAAGTCTCCTTTCAATGTAGAGAGAGTGACGGACTGCCCAATGGCCTTCCCATCCCTGAGAAGAGGAAAGGAAACAGATGTGACTGACACAGGAGGAGTAAAAGACTCCTACACGAGAGCCATCATAAACTTCAGCCTCAAGTTCACAATCGCTGTATTACTCCTTTTTATGACATGTAGCCCTCTCTGTACCTAATCACTGTATTATTTTTGAATGTCAGTACAGCCCTCTGTACCTCATCATATTAGCCCTTATTATGTGTCATTGTAGAACTCTGTATTTCCTCACTGTATTTGCTGTTATTGTATTGTGTAGCCCTCTGTACCTTGTTGTGTTGACTCCAGTCACCTCTGGGTATGAGAGCTCCAAGAACTTCCTCTCCCTCTCATCCAGGAAAGTGACTCCAGTCCAGTTAATGGCCACAATAAACTTGTTTTTGGGCAGCGAAGGACCTGAAAATAAAACAAACCATTTCTGAGGAACAATAGCTTAAAATACCAGATAAGTGCTCCTCTCACTCATTTCTGTTCACCTGCAGTGAGCCCAGAGAGAAAGATCATTGCAAAATTCCTCATAAAAGGTGCACTTGTAAGACAAAGGTTTCATTACAAAAGGTCAAGATAGAATATGTCATCAAGACATGTTCCCCTGCCCTGGATGAAAGTGTCTGTCTGGATGAAAGATTGGGATGTGATTACATACTGGATCTGAGCCCTCCAAGCTCTGAGCCTGTCAATTGGGATGGGTCAGTGCAAAAATAACAGAGCTCTACTACCTGACACAAAGCTTGTACTTAAGTAGCCGTAGTCCAGATTGTAGTTACAGGGCTGTGTGGTCTTATTTTACAGTTCAATAACAGCAAAAAGCATTACATAGGCACAGGACTACAAGCATAGTTCACAAGAAAACAGTGATAATGGTAAATCAAAACACTTCATGAGCCCATTTTAATGATGCATGAACAGAACATTACACAGTCTGGACAGATGTATAAAGAGACATCAAAACATAATTACCTGATAACTTGACAACTTCAAAAAACCTGGAGAAAAACATTGGCCATGTTTTGCGAGCAAAATCAACCACTTCTGCCTTGACAGCAGCAGATTTCTTCCTTGAATTTATGTACGGACCCTAAAAAAGATAAAGACATGGACAGACACTTTCTGTATAAACTAAGCACTTTGAATGGCATGGTTATATTTATATTTTATTTCTATTATCCTTGAGAAAATTCTCCAAACAACTCAATAAGAAGGTGAAATGGAAATATATGCCCACTAAATAACGAAACACAGCAACAAAAAAGCTACCATAAAAAGATGCAACAATAATCATGATGCTAACAGTTCACAAATATTCAGCTGGTGAGCCTTATTTTTTATGAAAATAAGTTGTCACAATGAATAATGGACAGGGATGTTTTTAGCTGAAGAATAATTATCAATACAGGTTAAAAGAGTGTTGGTGTTCATAAGAAAATTGCCCTTAAAAAGTTACCCGCTGCAACCATTTTGACGCTGAGTTTTCGTTCAAGGATCAAGTGATGAATAAAATATTTCTGTACATCAACTAAAAGTCATGTATAACTGCCTGATTCAGAGACTGGACATCTATAAACTGGATATTTCTAC
Source organism: Megalops atlanticus (assembly GCA_019176425.1). Taxonomy (NCBI): domain Eukaryota; kingdom Metazoa; phylum Chordata; class Actinopteri; order Elopiformes; family Megalopidae; genus Megalops; species Megalops atlanticus. Next base: position 38,268,605 of record CM032876.1, read on the forward strand.
TGGATATTTCCATAACCTTGACCTTTGACCTAATGAGCTGGAAAATTATTTCTGAGGAACAGTGATAATAACATTTGAGTCAAGTCTCATTAAAAACAATGTAAAATTGGCCAGAAATCACTGTTTTGAAAAGGACAACCCAAAAGTAATACCTCTTTCTCCTTCATCATCTGATTTACTACATCCAGTCATGATAGCATCAATGCATTGTGTTTAAATGAATTACGTTAAAAACACAATCTCCACAAATTTATTCCAGATGCCAACAAAGCAGTGTGGTCTTCTATTTGTGACAAGGGCTGCAATGTAACAGGTGAATGCATATAAAGTATATACTGTGCTACTCACCTCCAGATGCGCTGTGCTAACTATCTGCACCCACTTGGCCTCAGATTTTGCCTCCAGCAGAGAGGTTTTGATACAGTCTTGAACCACGTTCTTTGCATTTTCACTTCCACTATCTGACCCATACTGGACATAGAAGTGTTTAGCCGCCAGATCGACAATGTCATGCTCCTAGATGAGAGAACAGTGCATGAAACAAAATGGGCGTGTCTTCACACAGTCCAGCATACCACATTATTCATTACAAATCCATCCCTATAGTCAGTCATTCCTGTCCACCACTGTGTCACCATGGTGTCATTTATTTGAAATGTGTATGATGGTCACATTAAGACACTCTTGCATGTCTAATGCAGCTAAGTGGAATTCAACATAGGGGAGTAAATTCCTCTTACCTTTTCACACTGGTATTCCCCAAATTTGAGCCCACGGATGATCTGCCTGTAGATGAGGTCGGTGCTGACTGGGTCCTGCGTGCAACTGTGCCAGGGCGTGAAGATCTCCTTGCGGAAGTAAAGCCGCCAGGGCGCATGCTGCTCCTGCCCGCCCTTCCTCTTCACCTCCTGCTCACACTGTGAGATGGGATCCATCACATGTTCCCTGCTACTGCCCAGTGCCCACACCTGTTGATGAAAGGTCATTTTGACAGCAGCCTTTTCAAATCTAACAGTGACAATGAAGTCTACAGCCTGAACCTGTGCTGTTCAAAATTATTGCTCAGGTTTTTCAGTTTTTTTTCCTTGCCACTCACATTGATAAATAGGTCCATCTTGTAAAAGGGCACCTTTCCCGTACCTTATCATACAGTGCGACGTAGAGTGAGAAGCCAAAGGTGTCTTTGAGCTTGATCTTCTGGGCAAGGACATTGCAGACTTCCCCCGAGGTGGAGGCCGAATCCACGGGGATGCTAATGGTGCGGCCGTCCATCAGGGTCACCGACACCACCATTGGCTTCTTGGTCTTAGTGGCCTGCCATGGAAGGGGGGAGATTCGGCAAACCGGGAACATAAAAAGGCTGTAGTGCTTGGAAGTGACTAGCTGCCTTTAGCTGTGTTAGATGCGCAGCGGTAGACACCCTCTCACCTGCAGCTCTAGCCAGCTTGGAGGCTCCCCACGCACTCCATTGGCCACTGTGCGGCGCAGCCTCTCTGCACAGTAGGGGGCATAGCCGACAGGCCCTGTGCGGATGAAGTTTTGCAGATACTGCAAGGGAAAAAGAAAGTGATTTAGTGGTGTAGTGGTAAGGAGCCACACTCATAACCCAAAAGTTGCTGGTTTGATTCCCAGCCGGGCAACTGCTGTTGTACCCTTAGGCAAGGTATTTATTTGACCAATAAATATCCAGTTGTATAAGTTATGCACATTGCTCTGGATAAGATCATCTACTAAACAAATTTGACACAGAGTTGGCATTGCAGTTTAAGGTTTACCCACTTTGATGAAACGCTCGCTCGGAGGAAAGATGCCAAGACAGAGGGACAGGAGGATCCAGCCACGAATGTAACTGCCACGGTTCTTATTCTCCACAAGCTGCTTGCAGATCTGACAGTAAATCTCATCCCTGGAGCAGAGACAGAACAATGATGGTTAGTCTTTGTCCTCTTACATGATTTACTCAATTGTCTGAGAGCATTTTTTAACTGTTGGAATGTATTTGTTTCAAAGAATTTGTCTCAGATAGTGGAACTTCAAGTCAGGGGACAATCATAGGCCTACAAATCTGGATTGTGGACATTTTCTGCCATTTAACTATTGCAAATATATTCCATTTGTTTTATATAAAGCCTTAGCTTTGAATCTTTTCACCACAATATGTTTACTACCGAAGATCACGTCTGACTATGGCGTATCCCACAATGATGTGAAGTTTTTCCATGGAGGTCAGTGGCCGATCCAAGGTGGGACCTTCCTCATTCAGTCCTGCACCTTCCTCCTTCACAGTCTGCATTTTGGGCTGTGGAGAATCTGGTTCCTCTAGCTGAGAGTACACAAGAACTACAGTCAATAATGCTGGCTCCACATTGATTTAAGAAGAATGGATCAGAGCATCATCAGCATAGACCACTGAAATGTAATCTTGCAGGCTTCTATTCAAGTAAAGTTTCAGGGTTCAGCAAAAGACTTTGAGCATGAAAATTACTGAAAAGTAAGGTCATTCCCATGTCTGTGGACAAAGGAGAAGTCCACACATCTCTCACCTCCTCTGGGATTGTGGAGGGTTTCCTTTTTTGTGTCACTGTTTCGGAAATAGTGGAAGGTTTCCCATTCGCCGATATCTCTTCTGGGATTGTGGAAGGTTTTCTTTTCCATGGCACTAGCTCTGAGATTGAGGAGAGCTTCCTGTTCCGTGCCACTTCTGCTGGAACTGCAGAACCTTTCCTGTTTAGCACAACCTCTTCTGGGATCGTAGAAGGCTTTCTCTTTTTTGTCACCAACTCTGAGATTGAGGACAGCTTTCTGTTTGGCACCACTTCCTCTGGAATTGTGGACGCTTTTCTGTTTTTTCTATTCCTCAGCAATTTCTACAATCAAAATTGAAAATGCAAATCAGTTCAAGTAGCCTCTTGGCAGTGGGTAACCTTTCTGGAAAGCCACTGTAAGATGGGCTAATAGGAATGGGATAATAGAATCATACAGCCTGAGGATCCTAACTTTCCCATACAACCCACTCAAAGACTTCACTAATCAAATTAAGTGCAGTAGCTCTAACGTAAGAGCAGTAGTGAGCAGAGATCCACATTATGACTGCACACCTGATCAAGGCCAACCAAGTGGCTGAGGCGTCTAGCCTGGAGAGGGCCCAAGTTCTGCTGAACGGACTGGTCAACCACAGAGGGGGCGCTTTCCTGAACCGGCTGCTTTGGTTCTGCAATGTCTCCCATAAACCTCAGGATGATCCACCATACAGTGAGAGATGCCTGAAGGGAATGAAAGGAGTCAGACACTGGTCATGCAAAATCAGAAAAGCTGGAAGAGATCAAAAACAGAGACTGAGCTTCCGGCCTTCTGGCCGAAAGAGACCAGTGGTGAGGGGAGGAGCTTTAGGGATCAGGCAGGTTTGACAGCCAAAGAGGTTGAGATACCACAATGTCTCCCTCATCGTCATGGTAGAGGAGCGGCTGGCGCAGACGCTGGCGGATGTGGGTGTGCGTGGCTGAGCCCTGGAAGTACATGGAGGCAAACTTTGCGAAGGAGTAGTCATCGAGGTCATCATAGTCCTCCTCTGGGAGGTCCTCCATCATGGGGGCATCATCGAGGTCCACCTCCTCCAACACTGTCCGTTTGCCCTCTAAATCCTTGGGATGAAGACACGTGCTCCGGTCAAACATGTGGCCTCCACCACCTTACTGGCTTAAAAAATAAGTCCCCGACAGCGGTTCGTCTTGCGCTTCGGAAACCTAACCTCGAAGCCCATTGGTGCTTGTCCCTCCTGCCCACCGACCATGCTGGGCAAGAAACCAAAGATGTTGTCCACCATCTCCTGGTCAGTGATGGAATCTGAGAGGGCGAGGGCCTCCTGCTTCTTCCGGAGTACCTCCTCCAGGCGCCTCTGCCTCTCACGGGTGGCCAGCTCCTCAGCCCTACGCTCCTGAGCGGAGAGGAAGGCCTGGTGGACAAAGGAGAAGAGCGCAGAACCATAGACTCAACTCAAGAGGGTGTCAGAGCAAGAGTTTGTGCACACATATGACATAGTGAATACAGCACGTATCTCAGAAAATGTTCACATAAATTTGTCTACTAGACAAACTTATAAAACAAGGTATGTTAGTGTTCATAATTAAGCTAGATGATCAACAGCACAGATATAGAAAATGTCAGTACACTGTTTGAACAAAAGTGTCAATGTATAACACAGTGCCATAATAACCATTGTGTCATAATGAAACATAAATACATTCAGTTTTTTTTTTTACATAAAGTCCTCCCAAGAAAACAAAAACTTGAAGTGTAAATTCGTAAGACAGAAATCCAAGGCCTGCAGAGAAGCTAATAATTTCTGGAAGGAGCAAGGCATTTGTTAATAACCCTGACCGAAGCGACCACAAGGACGCTTGCAATCTGTTACGCCTGGGAGGGAAAACCCTTTGGCCCAGTGGAGAAACTCACGTCTTTCTTCATCTTCCTGACGGCATTCCTGGCCAGCATTCCCCTGGTGTGGGCCTGCAACAGCCTCACAGCCTCCTTCTTGCGCTTCCAGTCCTTCCTCCTCAGGTACCCACGGACCTGGGTCTGCAGCACAATGGCAGCTGCACGCTTCTGCCCATAGTGGTGCTGGAGCTGTCGTGCACGCACTTTAGCCTGCAGGCGGGCAAATCCCAGCTGGACCTGAGGGACACACAGTCAACAGGTCTCTGTTCAGATCATCTTACACTCCACCACATGTTAGCACATAGCAGTTACCATGTGAGTCTGAGAAATTCCATGTCAGAGTGATATGGTTGCCACTATGGACATATGCAATAAACAGGAGGCATAGTCCTCAGTTTAACACTATACACTTGATGCTGTTGCATTCATACACACAACTGCTGCTCTCCACTGTTTGCTTTGGCAATAACGTACAGCTCTGTATTGTTTCCTGCATTTGTATCCTCGCCAGTATTTCTGTAGAACCAGTGCTGCCATCTTCTGTTTTAGAAAGCTCCTCCTGCAAGAGACAAAGTGAGAGTTTTCTTGAACTGTGATCGACAAAAGTAATATGCATACAGACTGTAGGAGTAGGTCAATATGAGACTGGATGTAATTAAGAGCTGCAATGTAGCACAAATGCCACAAAAAGACCACAGTGCACATGTGGTCTTCTGTACCTGTGTTTGTAGCCTCGCAGCACCCTCTGAATGAGAACAGCTTTCTCGTGGATTGATCTGTCTCGTTCCAGCTCCAGCATGGTGTCATGAAAATCCTGCGGGAAGAAAGAAATTAGCACACTGGGTACACTTCAGATTGAACGTCAACGTCAAAGTTATTTAATCTCATCTTTATCCACGATGTAACACTGCTACACTTAAATTCAGATAACAACACTGCTATCTGAAATGTACCCTTGCATGTCAGTTTTGTGAACTAGTTTTGGTACTGAAACATAAGAACACCTTGAGAAAGATCTTTGTCTTGCCAATTTTCCAGTCACCCTCTCCACTGATGACAGACTGACAGATGAAGTCACAGCATTTTTCTGCTGGTTCCTGGGGAGAGAGGGAAAGATTCAGACAGGAGATGAGGGCATGTACAGTTTATTTTATTGACTGTCCTTGCCTTTTTATTACTGACTGCTGTTTTATTGACCTGCCACTGCGATACTTGAAATTGAAACAAATGATTGTTTCTCTCACATTTTTGGGATCACAGATAGATGTCTTCAGCAGGGCACGGTACCGCTCCAGGAATTCCTCGAAGGAGTAGCGAATGGGATACCCTGATTTACGGATTCGAATGGTCTCCATCATCCCAGAGTAACGCAGCTGACGCATACATAACTCCCTATCAAAAAGCTGAGAAAAGTAACAGGATTGTCAAGTCAGAACCAGCGAATGGCAGTGAGGTTCATTTAGAGTATAAAATTGCTCTATACATGCATTTAGAATGAGTTTAGGCTGTTTTCAAAAACAATCACTTAAAATGAATGAAAGTTGCTTTTGCCATAATGTCATTGGTCTTGGTAAGTGACAGTGAGCTGGACTGGCATTACCAAAGAAGGTCTTTGGAATTAAGCAAGGAACTTGAGAGGGTAATGCCGCATAGTGTTCTCACCTGGGAATGCAGACATTTAACGCTGAATAGCCCATATAAATCAATTACACATCAATGTTAACATATATATTTTTCATCAATAAATTCTGTAATAACAGGCAACATCTGAGAGATGAGGGCTAGAAAATAAGCCATCTCATTTAACTTGCATGAAACATACATTTTGGGTACATTCTCCACTACAACATGAAAACTCTTCAATGTGGAGACACACTCCACTGACATCAGCTCCATCCAGAGATCTCTTTCTCTTGATTTACCATGGGCTTCTTAAAATCATTGGGTTTGATGCAGCGTATGAAGTAGGGCTGGCAGATGGTGAGGGTCTTCATCAGGGTGTCCAGAGACTGCCGAAACTGGCTGCTCAAGGTGGGCATGCGCTTCTTGGTATCTGGTGCTTGCTGTTGAGAGAGACAGACCACCTCACTGGCTATTCTACAGCTCTGACACCCAGGCCAGTATGTATAGCTCAATTGGGAAATTTCCTTCAAGTCAAAAGAAAAAAATGTTTGTTTCCTCTCTCACCCGAAGAGAGTTTTTGGGGGTGATTATCATCTTTGGGTTGGCAGAGGGCTTCGTCACATTTGAGGCAAGATCATCTTGGAAGATCTGTTTGAGGAGCTTGTTGGTCGACGTTTCAACCAGCTGAATGATATCTGAGCTCACAGCATCCCTGTTTTTCTCCAAGAAGCCTGCATATAGGACAGGAAACATACTCAAAGTCAGATGGGACTGTTTGACCTTTGACTTTCACACTACACTCAATTCATTTTTTTTATAACACAAATATAATTAATTGTAGATTCATGTTTAATATTAATTGTAAATACATAACACCATCAAATCACAGTATAATATTTTTCTTTCTAATGTTACAATATAAAATTTTATGTAACCCAGCATTTACTGAACAAATTCATCTTATTTTCATGGCAATCATAATGGTCAATAGGCTAAAATAAAAGCGATCACAATCTAGCCTTACACTTTTGCAGTAAGCCCCAAACATCTCCCACAAAGTAACAGAGGAGTCTGAAAGCTCTGTGCTGGCTCAGCTACGAACCTTTGGCATCGTAGTAGACCACCCCTGCAAAATGCTGAATCCCAAAGTTCGTGTCATGGTTGTTTTTGGGGGGTATGTAAATGTTGCTCTTTCCATGCACCTGACTTATCTTGTTCAACATGGTGGTGTCCGTACCCTAAAAACAACACACAAAATGTGGAGTGAAGACAGCGAGCACCTGGGACGAAACACCTCTTCCATTTCCTTGACAATGGAAAAAAAGAGTGGCCACTCAGATAGCTTTAGAGCTGTCACCTTGGGAAAGTGGCTCTCCTCATCGATAAGAGCCAGGATATTGAGGGACTTGATGGCCAACACATCCAGTGTGCGCTGGTTGTCATTGAAGCTGACGCGCTCCCAGACAATGTTCTCACGGGCATACTCTTCCTGCTCCAGCTTGAAGACGTGCTTCACAAAGAATTGCTGCAGCTGCTCATTGGCAAAGTTGATGCACAGTTGCTCGAAGCTGTAGCACAAAGAAGCAAATCTCATGCAGTGATTGGATTCCAGATGCAGGGGAATGGGTTGGATATAAGCAAGCTATCGCATGCATCCACCCGCCCCTTCCCTGTGTTTTCAAGACCAAGTCTTGACCTGCTTTTTTACAATACATTTATTTAACTAATTTTATGACTATTTTAAATGTATAATATGAAATATTATAATATTACACATTTTACATTGTATGTTTTAAATATTACATATGTTGCAGTGTAGTTTTAGCTGGAGGAATACTGTTGTTTTAAAACTTAAAAATGATTTTCTGTATGCACTATTGTACGTGCAGTAAATACAGTGATTTTGTTCCCACCTGTTCTGCGCAAAGTTCTCAAAGCCAAAGATGTCCAGTAAGCCAATGGATTGGCGAATATGTGTGGAGTCCTCTGGAGGGGGCTTATAAATGGCCTTGTTGATCTTCTCCACAATCCACACAAACAGCTTACCATAGATGGCCTGGAGAGAGATATACACAGTGAAGGAGGCCTCAAACTCAAAGTCAAAGGCAAAAAAGATTAGACCTGTGAAAAGACAGTGACTTGTTCAATGGGAAAATCTCCTCACAGTGTATAGAGTTTATTTTAGCAGAGGGCTAAGGAGATGAATGATAATCACATGTTTGCTTAATGTGTGACTCGGTCCAGGGCTGATCAAGGCTCTACAGAGAGATATCTATTCACCCTTTGTCTACAGGGTGGCTAAATTAACTGTGTGCTCTGGTGCTGTTGAAGGGGAGTCTGCTCTACCTTGACAAAAGCATCCCTGCCATCCATAGCCTGTGCAGAACTGAGTGGTTTTGAGACACTCTCTCGGTTGGTCATGAATGAGCGCTTCGTTAAGCTATCATCCAGGGCCTTTGCATTCACCTAGGAGAGACACGATCATACTGTCAAAAACTGCAGGGTCAACTGAATATGATTAAGAGTCACCTCAGAAGCAAAGCAAATTCAAGAAGTGCCAATTAACCCCCAGTAAATACCTCCAGTAACTTTGCAGCCATGTTGAAATGAGATGATATCAGGATGTCACAGCTTTCCAAGTTATTCATGATGGTGGCTAAACAACAGAAGAAAATTACATTTTCAGTAGTGGCACAGGTTTGTGAAGTTGATTTGAAGTTTTTTTCCTGCTGTGGCAAATGAGTATGTTACTTCAGCAGGATTGGATGGCTACCTTCAAAGTCTACATTGCCTAGGTGGAGGAGAGCAGCCAGTAGTTTAGAGATCTCCCAGGAATCATGCTCTGTGAATGTCAGGATCTTCATGGCTGAACGGAAGTGGGCATATTCCGTAATGTCATCCCGCCCTTCACAACTTGTGCAGTTGCCCTGTTGAAAAGAGGCCATCAGATTCCTTTTTCCCCACTTGAAACCTTTGCCTTTGTTTTTTAATGAGAAGCTCGTTTGCAAGCTGATATGCACACAATAAAAATATTATGACCTTATTATACCAATCCTTTTGAATTACTTCACCCATTTTGTTTGGCAGAAAGCAAAGTAGATGCTAAAAAGCATTTAAAGTTACCATGGTCAGGTAGTTGTATTCTGAGGCATTTCCCAAAGAAAGAATCTTCTTCTGCTCTGCTGGCATTCCCATCAACATACAGTAAAAGATATGGTAGTTCCTCTCCTCTGGGGCCTGCAGTAGATTAGGTAATGAGTAGAAAAACATGCTTGTCAGAGAATCATTGGATCTCCCAAAATGCATTGTAGTACATTATCAGCTGATAAGGGGTTTCCTGCTCCTTGTGTAAACAATTTCAAAACCAACCTATCAGAAACTGATAACATGGAATAGCCAAATGGGAGGCACACTTGCATATAGTTTAATAACTTACAACTTCATATTTACTTTTGATAAAAAAAAATCCAGTCACTTAGTTTATTAAGGCTAAATAGGTAAGTAAATTTTAATTTAAATATTACATTTAATAAGCTGAATAATACAACATGAATACAGAAACCCTGTAAAACGGATGCTTGCAAACTGATCTTTCCATTAGCACATTACTGCATTTCAACAAATCCTTACTGCATAGACCCACAGTTCGCCTACCTGGCGACAGACACGAGACTTCTCCAACAGATACTGCTCTATACGAGCCCCCTCGATGGCTCCTCCCTTGTTGAAGTTGATGTCGATGTACTTCCCAAAGCGACTCGAGTTATCGTTGCGGACGGTCTTTGCATTGCCAAAGGCTGAGGGAGAAGTTGAGCAATTGAGATTTAAATAAATGCCCTGAGATGATCTGCATCACAGTGTAAGGTGGTGACTCTTCCCGGAAGTGGTGAGCAGCTCACCTTCCAGGATGGGGTTGGCCTCCAGGATCTGCTGCTCAATCCAGGAGTGCTGACCACTGATTGAGGCCAGGAACTGTAGCATCAGCTTGGTGCTCTCTGTCTTCCCTGCTCCAGACTCCCCACTGACACAGGGGGACAACACCAACAATGTGAGCTTTATGTGGAGGAGACACATTCATCCCTCTTGCCAATGAATAGCTTGCCCACTGCTATGTGCATCTAATCTCCTGTCTTTATTATGCTTAGAAGTACCCCCATGCTTAAAGCACCAGGGCTGGTATGGGAAGCATCACTATTTGTGAGCAGATGAATGGTTTCATACATAGTTTGACATACCATTACAGCTTTTATTCAAATATTCAATAATGACAGCACAATGCAAACTGGTGAGTACATCAGACAGCATTTCAGCATGGGTCTCATCTGATTAATGTCTTTTTTCATACTGTGCTTGAGAGAAAAATATTCAAAACCAATAAATAAGGCAAAATAGATGGTAGCATACTGCTCCTTCATTTCAAAGCAAAAGACAACACAATAAAAGAACATAAGTCGACAAACCCATAAACCAAAACTTTAAAGAGCTTTTATGGGGGCAGTCGTTGTGACCTGCTTCAACGCGTACAACAGAGACATAGAGGAGAGGGGGTGAGGTGGGGAAGGGACTGAGGCATGCAGCAGACCTGATTACACAGCACTGGTCCTTGCGGTTGCGGCGCATGTTGAAGAAGCAGCTGTCGGCGATGGCAAAGACGTGTGGGGGCAGTTCGCCCAGCCGGCGGTTGGTGTAGAACTGCACTTGCTCATTCGTGTAGATGGGCAACAGCTGGTAGGGGTTGACAGCCACCAGTATGGAGCCTGTGTAGGTCTAAACAGAGAATAGGTCACCCGTCACATAACTGTGTAGGAACACTGCTGGGGAACAACTGAGGGAAGAGCTGTGTTTACAGGCCAAGCTCTCAATATGAGATCACTGCTTACCCCTGTATCACCCATGATTCATTATTTCAAATGACAGTAGATGTGGCATTGAAGCAGAAGATGGCTTTGGACTTCATGCAGCTGATCTCATTCAACTCACTACCACACCCTTTACACACTCCAGTAAGAGGCCTTGTATCAGCTCTCTATCACTCATTCAGGGGTGTTTATATGACAATTTACTCATTTTATATATTACTGCCTACAAACTGTGGTATGTTCTGATTTGGGAACATATGCATTGCAACTGTGTTCAATTCCTCTCCTCAAACAGCGACTTAGCAGTCTGTATGAGGACACTGCTGTGATTAGCCACAGGCTGCAGGCTACATTTGGGAAATAATTCATGTGAAGGAAATGAAAAAAAAGCATTCTGATTGCATTCTGATTAGAAGTCAAAATACATTTTTGTCAGTGGTTATTACTGCAATCATTAGAGTCACAACAATATAGTCTAGATTTCTTTGCTCTTCTTATGATACAAACATGAAATTTGTGATTGAAAGCATAACCCCTTTTTTCTCCTTGAGTTCCAGTTTCCACAGCAATTAAGCAGGTCTCCACAGATACATCAGAACATACATTGTTTTGTCAAACACAGAACACTTTTGATTCCTGCCATACAAAGCAAGGGGAAACCTACGTAGATGATGCCTTCTTTATGTCGAACAAAGAGATTACGGAGCAGTCCTGCCTCATTCAGGTCCCCCAGCCGGATCATGTCGTCCACCCCATTCACAGAGGTGGGGTGCATGGGCCGGATGGTGCCCTCATTCTTTTTGGTGACCAGCTGCTCCTGAAATTACATTAGGAAGGCTTAATTATTATACCCTGGGCAAAGTCATTTATACCCACAGGGTGGTCTCTCTGTAGTCATTCACATTTACATTTAGTCCTGTACCTTTCCTTCATCGTCAATTATCTGGAGTTGTCCAGTGTCTGTGAGCTTGACCTCTGCTCCAATTGGCACCCCAAGACCAGAATCCACCCACACATGATCTCCCTGTAAGAAAATGGACATAGATGATCATTGTTGAACACAACACCAGTGACTGCATATTAATGCTATAATCAGAAATAAATGACTGCATACAATGATTGATTAGGCACATGCTTATAAAAGTAAACAATTAAGCAAAGATGGAATTCAAACTGGGACCCAGTGTCTATCAATGGAATCAATTGTTTAATCAAGAAGACACGGTGCGTAGCTTTCAAGAAATACAATATTGCATAAATCAAACTTACCTGTCTCAACACCACCATGCCTGTTTTTTTTCCTCAAATCTACATATGCAATAACAGGGAAAATAAATAACAGTAATGTTTAATTAAAGAAAGTTCAGAAGTTGAGAATTATACAAAGGCTTTTTTTCAATTCTGAAGCCCAGACTCTAGTCATTGTTTGTACTGCTTAGCAATCAGGTGTGTAACAAACTGAAACAAAATGGCTGCCATGCCCCATTTACAGATAGCTGTACTCCTTGCCATTTCCTATTTTCATTTTGAATGGATATGGACATTTCTCCTCACTCTACTAATTATTTTATTGGCAAAGACAGCTACTGTGAAGCCAGAAGAACATGTTAAGAAGGCCTCAAATATCTCAGAATCTGTGCAAGGCACTAAAGATGAAAGTACACAATAAAGAAACTTGCATTACATAAAGCCAGCATTACATGAATTCATTTAAATGCTATTTTCACAACAGGTAAATCATACAAATGAGCAACACATGAATATCGTTGGTTTTGTATTCAAATTGAGGTCTCCGACCATCAGAAATGTCTGTCCTATCTTAACACAAGAGAATTTTCTTCAGGGCCAGTAATCTGCTCTACTATATTCTAATGCAATTTATTGTTCATTTTGCCTATTTTATCTGCTATAATACAGCATAGATATCACTATATACTGCAGCTATCATCAGGAACAGTCGTCATTTCCACCTGGTACCATGTACTTACTTCAGTCCTACTATTAGTGCAGACAAATATGAAGATATAGTGTTAAATTCACTGCCGATACAAGTTTTTCCCCCTGCCCAAACCACTGGTACAGCGATATGACCAGGAGAGCTGAACCCTCTGAGGCCCTTATTTGAACAGTAATGAAATAATAGATTTCAGGTAAAGAGTGGATGACTTTACCTTCTAGAATTCTGCTTTAGATGTTCTTTTTCTCCCGTCCCTCACGAGAGTGAGAGAGAATGTGTGCTTTGGCCACCTTGTCCTGTCTGCACTGTGCCTATGAACCAGGAAGCAGCCGGCCCCTCCAGCACACACTTTATGGCATTTTGACTTTGCTCTCATTCAGCCATTGCCACTTGTCAGGGCTCCACCCAGGGAAAGCTAGATTCCCACTGCTCATAGAGCAGCCAGCTCTCACCTCCCCTCCATCTTGTCACATTTCCTTGCCTTTCAATGCAGGGATCCTACAGCTCAACTTTTTCATTACCACATAGAAGTTCTGAGGACAGATATAACAAGTAGCATCAAGATCAGCAGGTACAGCAGATTGTTTAATGAGGTATTAAGATACTAAACACCCAACCACTCAAGCCTACAGGTCTAATGTGCTTAGGGCAAGGACTGTAATCCAATGATATATAAGGTTCCTCACATTCCTTCTGGTAAATGAATCATAGATGCTCAGAGCAAGGTCTGACCTTTGGAGTCCTTAGGAATATAACTATGCTGATTTCCCCTCAATAATCAAAGAGGAGCAATTATGCTGTAAATAACAGAGATAAACAGAGCTTACATTTAACATCTACAGTGGACAAACCCACCTCACATGCTGTAGCCATTGGAGGAAGACAATACATTTTCACTTTTTGATCAGATAGTGTTTTACTATCGGTGCCTTCCACTTTCAAACAAAATGTTTGATGAAGTCCACTTTCAACATATTACTTCCATAGTCCATAAACGTTAAAAATGGCTAAATAAGAGTGCCAAAAAGAATGCATTATCAGGTATATTTCTGGGCTGACCAGGCTTTTAGTGCTGAATGTGACCTAGGTTTCTTATTGTCAATGACAAAGCCAATGTATGCTGCTTAGTTACGTAAGTACATTAAAAGCTAAATTCCATTCATTTAAGGCACTGCCAACTTTCTCACCTACAGTACTCAAGTATTAAGTAAAAGTAGAAACATAATTTTTGTATTTGGGGATTTCTTCTATTAATGCCACTTTCAAAACAGGGCAAGTGTAACACCACAAAACTGAGTAATATGGTTTTAAATCACACCAAGTAACAGTTGTCACAGTGGTGACATCACACTAAGAGAATACATGGCTGTAGGTCTAGTTCACTTAGAGAACAGAATCGGCCATTTCACAGTGCCTGCAGGTCAAAATGTGACTGGGGGCCAGCATCACATAACAGTATTTGACAAAGCAGCATCCAATAGGCTTCAGCAAGCATCGTCACACCCTGACTGCATCAATTCCATTTGCTTCAAATCAGTGTATGGCACACAGAACTTGCGTCATTCTGACACTAAGTTGTTAAATCACTGTGACCCTGTGTGCAGTTACCACATGAAATCCCACTAGGGGCTGATTTGGACCATTGGTGTAGCTTGTTGATGCAAATCAGTGGTTTTTGTGAGCCAAAGGATGGGTTTACTTACAGCAGGAATGCCTTCCTCCTCAGTACCAGTGGCTGCATCATTGATATGACTACTGACTGGTATGACAGTAACTCATGGCACACACTATGTGTAGTGCATCCAACATGTTAAGAACAGTGTGTCAGAGTTGAAAAACCTGGTTATCAACATTGACATGGCTGGGTGGCAGGGTACAGTGGAATGGCCCTGGAGTGTACAGTGTATTGTCATGTAGGAATGTTGTGGCTTGTGAAGCATTCCCGCTGAGGCTTCAGAGATGCCATAAACCAGGACACAACCATAACTTTGCCTCTCAGGGCCTTCTAAACATAACGAGTGGAAAAAAAAAAACACTACTGGCCAGAAACCCCTTGTGAGCATAGTGATGCCTTGCTGTTCTCTATGGTTTCCTTCCTGATAAGGTCACCACTTCCTGCCACTCAGGCCAGCACATTTAGGTGACGCTAGCTGTCCACACCTCACACCACACTGGGCAGCTGACAGCACATCACATGATCAACACATATCAAATTAAAGAAGACTGGTTCTTCACTTTCACCTGTTGCTACCCTCCAACGACGCAATAAATGTTAGGGACAGCTTTCCTCTATTGCATGCAATATTCAACTGGTAAAGATTGCACAAATCTTTTGGCACTAGAGGCAAAATGCATATACAGCAGATCAAATTTCAAAGTATCTAGAATTACACCATCTCCATGGCACATTGGAAGTATATCAGTCAGGTGTTTGTTCACTGCTCATCTCTGGAGTGGTAAACAAGCAAGAAGACCACACCCTAAAGCTGAAGTAACAAAGTAACTGCACCAGGGAGCTTTTTGACAGTTAGAGAAAAAATCTAGAACACAGCACAGCAAGCTTTACCTACAAGGCACAAAATCAACTTGGAAGCAGAAAGCATTCATTGTACAAAGCATTCTTTACTGCAGTAGCGGATTATAATCTCATGACACAGAGAAAAACGATTTACAAAAATGTTTGATTTCTCAAGATGATTTAAAAGGGTAACATCTACCTGTAAAAGTGGAGCAAATCAAAAATAAGATGGAACAATGCAATTACACTAATAAAAAAAAGAAAATGACATCCAATATAAAAAAGGCAATACCATTTATAGAAAATTATTTTTTACACTTCAAACAATTATGGCATTGATATACCTATTTACATTTTGTTTCTGTAAAGTTACTTTTAATCCATTTTTTGTACTGAAAGCACAATCTCCATGACATCCCACATGCTGACCAGCGGTGGGAAACGCACCCACCTGTTAAAGAAAACACTTGAGACAACTGTGAAACTCAATGACGTGACCCAACCCCCTTTTACTTGCACACAAAGGTTATGAAAAATTCAGACAACATGTATCACAAGATCCGTCAAACATGCTGGTGTTCATGGTATGGCTCTGGATTTATCATGACATTCTTGTATGTGCAATTGTTAGTGCAACATTCAGACCATCACAGTGTGAGATGCTGTAATCAGCTCGGGACAGGCATCATTTACAGTGCTGGCAGTGATGGCATTCTCTGCTGTGGGAATTCAGGTAACATAGGCATCTACTGGCCAACACTTTTTTAACATATAAAAACATATCAGTTTTGATTCCAAGTCTGTCCATACCAATTGTTTCCAGAAGTAAGCCATACATTTAAAGAAAATGTCTTAAATTCACTTTGAAGGTTGTCATTCAGCCCACCAGGGTAATGTGTTAATATGTTGATTAGGGCCTTGAACAGAGGAAATGAGTGTCTGAAAGCCACTTACAGTTCTGAAAAAGCAACATGGGCCATATTAGAATACTTCAAAAAATGCCTTTTTGGAAATTAAAGAGGAAGAGAGGAGAAACTGAAGACTTTGTTGAAATGCAAAAAATGTATAATCCTCCTGGTGGCACAACGCTTTCATTTCTGTTTTTCATCTACAGTTACTGAACGGACACTGGAATTCAAAGCTGTGCCCAAGTCTTGAACTCTCAATTTTGTTTTAAAATTAAATGGTAGCTATACATGTGGAAAAATGGTGCCACAGCACTGAGTATGACAGAACACATGTTGCTGACTGAGGTCCACCTGATATATCATAGAACAAAGGCTTACAGTATACCACTCTATGAATGAACATTCCACAGGTTCACCTTACGTGGTGCACTGTGTACTCAGGATGCCTTTCAGCACATCAGAGTCTTTATCCAGATCCCACTGCATGGAAATATTAGTTCTGTAGCTTTGTCTAGGCCCATTTTCAGTTACCTCACTTGCAAGGGAACAAATGAAGTCTTGCCGATTCTATTCTCTTTGCCCATCTGTGCTATGTTACTGAATGAGGCTACAACTTCAGAATACAGGAGGAAGGATACTGCACCCTGCCCTTCTGTCTGCTACTACACTGAAATCAAAATGCAAGGAACAACAAAAAAGGGTATGAAATGGAAAGTAAATCTTATTCTCTAACTCCCCATTGAAATGCAACATTCAAACAAAGCTGGTGGCAGCATTTCAGAGGCTTACTTGGTCAGAATTCAAAGTCATTTGTTTCAAAGATTCGTAACCTAGGGTTGGCTGTGTCTTATAAACCATTAACTGCTTTGTGTATATGCAGGTGTACTCAGAATCCCCCTGGGGCTTCACTTGGACCTCCTTACTGCTGTTCCTTTGACTGTGTGTCTGTTCACTTGCAGGCAGGTGGGGTGATTGTGCAGTGCAGCCTAAGATCCCAAACCGCCAAGACGCCAGCGGCGACTGGGTTCGGGCCACCTCTAGGCCCTGTCCTTGAGCTTCAACCTCAAGCCCTTCTTGGTACCGCCGTTCTTATCAAGGATCTTAATGACTCGGTCCCTGTGGTCCAGCACCTTCATCATGATGTCGCGGGCCTCAGTGACCTGGTCCATCACCAGTTTACAGCGCTGCATGTTTCCCTGGAGGAGGGGAACAGGGACAAATGAATTCACAAGTGTTTCAGTACTTTTCCCCCTTTAGGTAAATCTGTTTTGTAATTGGCAAGTCGTATATTAGGCTCATCTCACGTGACAACCTCTCCACTTGTGCTGGAGCACTGAGGCGAGATTAATGCAGTCCTCCAACACTCTCACACAGCCAACAGCTCCTTTTTCACATTACAAGTCACACAGCACACTACAGTGGAGTGGGCGCTAATCTACTCACCTCATCAGAGCAACTGGCAGGCACCTGGCAAGTCTCCATGTGTCTGAGAGCAGTCAGACAAGCATACCCTGAGCAACCTACCCCCCCCCCATTCATGGCGGAACAAAGCCAAATTGTACACCATTGTGGGCTCCCTGTCCTTGTTGTCTGGGAGTCAACACGGGCTGTAGGGCTCAGCTTACTCTCAAGTCCACCATCTTAACCACTGAGCTGCTTTTGTGCCCCCAAAGCACACGTGTTTTCCTTCTGACTCTGGCAGGCAGCACAGGCGATGTGTGCAGGTGAGGATTCCTAGCTCACCTGGATGAGCTCATCGATTTGATGCAGGTCATCATCAGCCCCCGGCCTCTTCTTTGGAATAAGACCCTCCTGGAGACTCGTGAGCCGGCTGTAGACGTCATGTTCCAGGCTCGTCTGGGGACAAGGGGACAGACACAGTCATGTACAGAGCTCCCCCTAAATCCTCACTATCCTTGTTTTCAACAGCCTGGAGGAAAAACTGACAGCGCCCATTTTAGTGGGTCCTGGGGTTGTCCTGTTCTCATGGTTGCTATGATCACCTTTAAGTGATGACCAGGATGCTTCACTTGGCTTGCGTTTTGGCTTACACAATGAACAAATGGTGCCCTGCCCACTCTGTGAAAAAATCCCCCTCAGGTGGAGAATACTCACCAGCTGCAGCAGCTGTGCTGCACACAGGTGAATCTTCCATCCCTGAGCTCTGCACGCCACCCCCTTCTGATTGGCCATGTCCTGTAGAGTGCCCTTCTTCTCCTCTGCAAGCATACAGCAAAGTCAGCATGGGCAAGCCAGCTGAGAGATTGGATATGAACTCTAGCCAGCAGGGCGAAATACCAAGGAAAATCCCACACCAGACTGACCTTTGACCCTGACATCACTGTATCTCTGGTAGTGGTGGTAGGCGGCCTTCCAGGGGTTGCGGTAGTGACGGAGCATGGTGATGGGGGGGCGTGGGCGCACTGGCACATAGCGGATGCCTTCGTCATCTGCAAGTGCCACCAGACAGAAAGATGGGCTGGCAACTCAGGTACATCAGTCACACTGACAAGAGAGTGTGGGTTGTATTGCAGGACTCACTTTTGGGCAGCATTCACACAACCTTACTTTCATCAGTCCAAATTGTTCAGGTGCACCCAATTACACTTTTTAAAATTGTTAGTTTATTGGGTTTCACTCAGCAAAATTTCTTTGAGATGAGTAGGTAGCATTGACAAAGTTGTTGACATACATAAAAGCCATGCAAGAGACCACTTGTGAAAGACAAGATACTAAGCCACACGACTAAAAATCAGTCATGGAGAATACCTTGCTTTAATCATGGAGAAAAAGTTATCTTAACTGTTCTGTGGTTTGATTAAAACCTTTTGTTTACACAGCAAAATGTAAATGTCAGTACAATTGTGAATTTTCATCAGTCTGATGCCGGGTTTTCATCTGCTCATGTTTCAAAAGGCTTTTGATCTGAGTTTACCATCTATCCTGTGGTATTCATTTTCTTCTAATATACTGCAGGTTGCACAAGTCCGTCAGCAGCTATATGAAAACAAAGCACTCTTGCGGAACATTGTTACCATCACAGTGACCACCATTAGACATCAGATGGAGCAACAGAGAGCCTCTGCTTTCTCATGAGTGCTCTTCAGTTCTACAGGCCGTTTACAGTTGATTCAAGAACGCTGTACAAGCAGACTCTAGTATTGTTGGTGGACACTGATTTGAAACAAGCTTTCACCCCGCTCAAAACAAATCAAGGTTACTCTGAACAGAGGGGACAGGAATATCCCTCCACAGGAAGTGCAAAGGCCCTCTAAAGTTGCTCTGAATGGCTTCACAACACATGGCTGAATCAGTCAGTCCCTATCCACTTCTCATTCCAGGACATGATCACTGAACTGAAGTTACTGACTGGATGTGAACTCCAGTCACATCTGATTCCAGACATTTATCAGCTTGACAGACAGACCTCCAAAACAAACATCACCGTGGAGGCCCGGAGCCAGACAACGCCGCCAACAATCCCACATTCTCTGTGGCTCCAGGTATTTTCTCCCCCGAGTGTCTGAAGGTGAAGCCAGCCCAAATGATGCACACAACCATAATGTGACAAAAGCTGAACCGGGATCAGTGCTTGGGGGGCAGAATCCATCCAGCCATGCTATATGCACACGTGCACTCACCAACAAACTCCTCGGGAAGGGACTTGTGCTTCTCAGACCTGGGGACTGGGGGCCTGGCAGTGGCCTTCTCCTCATCGGTGCTGTTGGTCTCCATCATCTCGCTCTCCTCAGTGGAGATGACATGCTGCTGCTTACGAGGCTTCTTCCTGGGTGAGGCACCAGGGATTGTGTCCCCACTGGGGGCATTCAGTGAGCTGTCCAAAGGAGTGAGCATGGGGGCGGTGCTGGGGGTCACAGATGGCACTGGTGGGTAGGAAGGCAAAATCAAAACTTAACCAAGGGCACCAAACAACAGCTCTGAGCATGCTGCCGCTGATGACGGCTAGACTGGTCCAATCCTGAATTAATGCTGGAATGTAGCTATCAAATAAAAACCATCTCCTGTGAATTTTAAATAAGTAACATAATATATACTGACTTTTTGCATAGTTACTTTTAATTCTACCATTACCATTAAAACCATTTCATGAATCTTAAATGACTAAGATTGAATGACAACCTTGTTTTGAGGTGTCCATAGGCTCCACCTCTTGTTTGATCTTGACCTCTGGAAGGGTTGAACCAATTATGGATGCTGCCATGCTGCTAGCTGCTGGTTGGGTTGGTTGGGCCAAGACATTTGACAAAGAGGTAGGGAGGGGCTGGGTGACAGACACAGCTGCAGAGATGGAAGAAAGCACAGCAGTGGGCTGGGTGGGGGCTGCAACCTCTGACAGGAGGGCAGGATCAGCCTGGGAGGGGTGCTGCGTGGAAGAGGCTGTGGCCTGCTGTTCACTGCCCTGACTGGGCAGGGCTTCCACAGCAGCCATCACTGTCGAAGTAACAGCAATTTGGATGTCTGGCTTGAGCTTCACCCTGAAAGGACAACATATTAAAGTTGGCAGGAAATGGATTTTGTATCTTCTTAGAATTTCTCCCACAATCATAATAGCATGCTCTTTTTTGGACAAGAAAAATATCATCATTTTAAAACTAGTTTTAGTTGCAATACACTAGAAACAATTCATGTTTCAACAGATGCTGTGGTTTAACTTTAGCCTGTTGCATTTACAGTGCTGTTTTTTTTTTTTTTTTTTTTTTTTTTACACACATTTTTAACAAATCGTCATGGACACCAAATGTAACCAAACATAACAGAAAATTTCTGTGCCTTCTACTTCTTAGTACAGCATGCAGAATGCTAGAATGGCAGAGGCCATCTTAAATTTGTCCTTGGCAAAATCCTGTAGCAAACACACCACAACCACCCACTGAAAGTCTTGGCTGAGTTCTACATTTAACATCTTACAAGATTTAAACAAAAGTAAACAGTGCCAGGTAACTGTATTTGAGTAAGGTGTTACTCAAAAGCATACACTGCCAACTACAGGCAGCCAATAAAACTGCTGCCTTCACTCCTTCCTTTGAACACACCCTGGCACTGGCCCCTTACCCTGAAGGCCTTGGGGATCCTGACGTGCTCCTCAATGCATTGTCCATTCTGGGGCTAGTGCCCTCATTTGGCTGGGCGGGGATCAGGTTTCTCCACATGGCAGTCCTAAATAAGGCAAACAGCAACACACAACCAGGGTCCATCTCTAATCTGTCTTCTCTCTGCTTCAAATGACATTGACATTTTTACATTACATTTATTCATTTAGCAGACGCTTTTGTCCAAAGGGACTTATGAGCGAGGCAGAGTACAACACAAGCGAAAGCCATACAAGGAGTCACAATATTGAAGCTTTTACAGTGAAGGTAATGAGAGGCCATGATCCATGCGCCTGCCACACAGAGCTTTCTGACTCACCCTTCATTGGCAGGCTTCTTGCGGAGGATGCTGGGTCTGGGTGAGGACACCAGAGCGGGATTGCCGCTGCTGCTGCTCTGTGGGTGTGACTGCATCTCCGTGGTGATGGCTTGTGTGACACTGAAGGTGCTGCTGATAGGGTTGGGGATGAGGGTAGAGCCGTCCGCTAGAACCACTGCCAAATCAAGCAAAGACCCCTTGTGCATCAATATCCCTAACTTTTTCAAACACTGCTGGAGCCAATTTGAGTGAATCAAACACAAAGCACACAAAGGAGAAAGGGTGAGACATAGGTATGGATCATAAAATGCATTGCTTCTCAGGACCATGAGAACCACTGGCTATATTTCAAAGGAGTGGCCTGTTCAAAAGCCTTCAACAGTTCACATTAGCCCCTGAGCTGATGTAAACTTCACAACTATGACCTTCACATCCAATCAGCATAACCATGACTGCACAATGCACAATTTAATGTCCTCAACAAATCCACAACAGGCAGCACTAACCTAGCACTATACAGGCTTCACCCCTTCACCACCATATTTCTATCCATTAAAAACAACTGCATACACTCAAAAACACAAGAGACATCACACGAGCAGCTCACCATAAAGCCTGAAGCATAACAGCATAAACACTGAAGATAACATATTTCACAAAGAAAACTGATTGATCTGATGTCAATATTTGAATGAGATTTATTCTTTGTTATTCCTCCATTATGTTGTTAAATTTAAAAAACTGGAGTACGACTCCCTTGAAATGCAAGGGGAATGATGAAAACAATTACTGAGAATATCCCTGAAAATGTAAAAAAAAATGATCAAAAATGAAAACAAAACAGTACTTGATCATAAAAACAGACAACTTTCTTTTGCACGTTACCATTCTGACTACATGGTGCCTTTGCCTCTGCCTGTGGCTGCTGCTGCTGGGAGCTGATTGGCGCGGGGATGTGCAGGCCCTGGGCTCCGACTGGCGCTGGCTGAATCCCCTGGGTGCCCAGGGTCACGGGCTGAATGCCCTGTGCGCTCATCTGTGCAGACTGCAGGCCAATTCGGTCCACCGTCATCAGCTGCATGGGGTTCAGGTGGACGGCAGACGCCATGCCGACTCCAGCCTGGATGGGAATCGCTGAGCTGGGAGCCTGAGGAGTCACTGATGGAAACAAAGCATAGGGTCTATCAAAACAAAGGCCTCAACACAGAAGCGCAGACAGAGAGCATGCTCTAGCAGCTCCTTACCTGGGTACTGCCGAATGGTGGAGACAGAGCTGGTGATGGGGGTATATGCATGCGCCAGTGGGTACGGAGGGGACGAGTAGGTGGGCAGGATGTACTGGAACTGCATGGGCACCGATTGCCTTGTAAAGTGGGAAGGGAGATCACACTCAGTCAACAGAGAGATCAGTGTACCCATTTTCAATCTAGCCTGCAGCCAGGGTTCACTCAGTGAGAGCAATGCTTGTTCATGACAATGGTAGGCTGATGGACATTGCACAGGTAACACAGTTTATGGCAGGGTTTGTGCACTGTCAGTAATTAGGGGCCCTTGGCCTGTGCCATGTCCGTTGGGAGGCAGTGGCCCTCACCTGTTGTCACTCCTGGCCTCCATGGTGACAGGGTTGGGGGAGGAGCAGTGGCCGGAGATGGAGATGAGGTTGGTCCTGTCCCCGGGGTAGTCAGTGTGGATGCGTGCAGAGTTGTGTGCTATGGGCTGAGGGACCACTTTCGCTGTGGAGGAGAAGGAATGGGAACCACAATACAGAAACGCCAAATTTTCCAATCAAGCATTAAGATGCAGAGTGCTGCATGGGAAAATTAAAATGGGAAGCATTCAGCTGGATGTCTCAAGCATTTCCAAATTCTGCCTCAATAAGACAATTAATTGGTTTCGCCTGGCATCTCCTCCGCACATTAAAGGTGACTTTTCAGTAAAACCTGAAAGCTTACTTTCAACCTACAATTTAATACAAATAATGAATGCATATGAGTAACCATTTAAATTAGTTCAGACATTTACAAAAAAAACGAAGCTTTCCTTGACAGTAGTCACGGTATGTTTAAACAGTCTATTTCAGTTGTCTTTTCTTTAGTAATTCTGATTCAAACCTTCTGTCACAAACAGTGCTTTTGAGAGCCTAAGCACTGGAGTAAACTGATATGTAAACTGCAGCAGCTGTGTGTTGTTAGCATCTAGGCTGTGTACCATTAACACTTACCCACAGGGATGGTGGAGGTGGTGACCGCTGTGGCATGAGAGGAGTGAGAGGGCACTGTCACAGTGACAACATTGCTGGTGGTCATCTGGGTGTGGGGAACAGAGACTGAAACAACAGAGGAAGAGGAGGAACAGGCCATGTCTTAGCACAGGCTCATGTATCTGCCGTGGATTTGACCGTCAAGTCCCGCCACCCTGTGGGTCCCTACCCGTAGTGGTGGGCACTGGTGCCGTGTTGGTAGCTAAGATAGGAGCCACTGTCGCTGCAGCAACAGGAGTCACACTGCTGAAGATAGATTTCTGTGGGATGAGAGGAGAACACAGGCTCACTACAAAGGAAGTCTCTTACAAAGGGTGCAGTAGAGGACGTGTGGAAACTGACTGGGCCTCTAACCTGTGCTGTGGCATGGGGCACCTGGGGCTTCTGTGCACCGGCAGCGGGGTGTGAGGGCAGGGTGATGCGTGGGGCTGTGTCCCATGACGGGGGAGGCCGCTGGATGCTGATGGTGGCCGACTGCGGGTGGATGGCCAGCCCTGCACGCCTGAAAACATCAAAGACAGAGTGGTAAGGCCTTACACTCAGTCAGCAACAGGACGTTAGCATGAATCATTTTCTGACCACAAAGGAATCCTGTGTACATTCTGTGAATAAAAACCCAACATCGATTTTCTGACAACAAAGGAATCCTGTGTACATTCTGTACATAAAAACCCAACATCTTATGCCTAAGCTATATGGGAAACAGCAGTAAAAGCCCACCATGTACAGAGGTTGTTCTGCCATCTTTACTGATGAGTGTGAATGCTCCTGCAGCTCACCTCGGACAGACCCGTCTGTGGCCTTACCCGTGTGCCATCTCTGCCGAGTGAGTGGCGGCCATGGTGATGACAGGGGACTGGGCTCTGGCGGCCATGATGGGGGCCACCACAGCAGGCGGCACTGTTGTGGACGTAGTGATGGTGGGGCGGGACTACAGGACAAAAAGCCACATCATATATTGAAATTACGTAACAAAAAAAGAGGTTCCCACAACGGTTTTGTCACCAAAGCTGTGTTCGTTGCATCCACTAGAAAGATTTGGGCGAGTGGTCAGGAGACTCAATGTGAAATCTGACAAATTCATGAAGTGTCTGTTGGGATGCACACGTCAGAGGTTGTGGTACCTGAATGGGCTGGTGGATGATGTGCTGCACTGAGGGTTGGCTGGAGCCCGCATTTGGACCTGGGATGGGCCGCAGAATCGCAGACCCTTTGGAGCTCGATATCACAGCTGCTGCAGCTGCTCCTGCACATAGAATAACATCATTTTACATTTTATCTGTCTTCTGTTACCTTTTAGAGAAACTTCTGGTATGAAGACTTTTTCAAAAACTCTTCATACCTACAGACCCTAAATTTTTACTGTATTACAGTACAAATATATTTCATGTTTTATGTTTCACTCTGAAGCCAAAGACAAATTTCCACATTTGTGGACAATAAAGTCATATTATTATTATTAATTGGCAACAAACAAAATATTTTATCTGGACTGCGCTTTGCCACACTGTTTGTCAGATCACGCAAAGCAAAGAATGACTGCAGAATCACTCCACATGCACAATAATATATGATTCTGTCTGTAAGAAATGCAAATCGGACAAAAAATGCAAAATGCAAGTTTAAAATCAAATCATACACAAAACATTAACTAGGGGTGTAAAGTACACAAACGGTGTATATTGTTTTTCCTACATAATCACACAACTCTGTAAACTTTCCTTTCAACATGCAAGATAAAATGGTCACTAGCTTTTCAGTAAATGATCAAGATGAACTGACCTCTGGGTAGATGGGTGGTGAAGGAGTGTGGAGGTGCTGCAGGGGACGTTATGTGGAGCGCAGGTGCGCTGCCCCGAATGATCTGCACATTGGCCGCCATCAGTTGGTGCAGGTTACCCGAATGGCCCTAAAAACAAAGTACTCAGAAGCTCAACACAACTACAATGCACTGGACTACCAGCTCCAGATCCTGGCCTTGTAATTAAGAGTGTGCCTAGCCTTAACAAATTACAGTGTTGCATTACATTTTTGCTAATCAGGTACATTACATAGTTAACCATTTTAATGGGTTATCCATTTACACAGCTGGACACTTACAGTTAAGTACCTTGCCCAAAAGTACAACAGCAGTGACCCTCCTTGAATTCAAACCAGAAACCTTTGGATTACAAGCCCTGCTCCTTACCACTACGTCACATACTCTGTCCCTGCACTGATATTAATGTAGAGACAGCAAAGAGTCTCACCTGCTGGCTGCTGATGGTAGCCACTGGTATAGCTGAGCTCGGAGAAGTGCTGCTCTCCACCGTGACAGTGACATGACCTGGTGTCTGGGGTGGCACTGTGACAAGGCCCTGGCTGGCAGCTGGTGCGGGGGCAATGAGGCGACTGGGCACGGGTGTCTTCAAGGCAGCCTGCAACACACCAGAGATGGCATGACAATCCATTAGACCGGTGACCACCGGAGCAGCAGTGCACTGCTTTCAGGGAAGGGTGCCATTGGTTTGCCAGCTTATGATTTACAAGTTACAGAATTGCTTAGCGCCAGTGCCTGTTTCAAAAACTGCTTTAGCTGTTAATTACAGCTGACTAGCCAGCTTCATGCATGAAGATCTCTGGGCCCCTACGGTACCTTCATGGGTCCCTCAGTGAAGGCGAGGGGCAGGCCCTGGGGGAGGTGGGCTGGTGAGGTCGACGCGGTGACAGGCGTGCCAGGCTGAAGTGGCAGGTGCTGGGGCAGGGGCTGGGGCTGCCCGTGGACCTGTGCCTGTGGGTAGGGCCGGACCACCACCATCTCCTGTTTGTCATCGTGGAAGGGCAAGGCCCCATCCTCGCTGGGCAGGTGGTCTAGCGGAGTATGCTCGGCATCACTACTACTCTCTTCGCCCCCCGCTGCAGAGGACAAGAGAAGCGCTCAAAACCCAAAAACTGTGGTTCCCATAGGCTGTGCCATTTTCCCCTTCTCTAAAATTTATAATGTTACATTTTTTAAGAAGTCTGTTCAGTTAGTACCGAACATTAAATACATACCATAGAATCTCCACATACAAAATAACATCATGACATGTGATAAGCCTCTCTCTCATGGATATTAACTTGAAATATGGATGAATTATAGAATTATGATCTCTGAACGTTACCTGTGTTTGACTGGTTTTCCACAACGACTGTATTATTCCCGTTGGACATCTGGGATTGTCCCAAACCAGAGGAAGGCACTCCAGACTTTGGGAACTGCTGGGAGCTCATCTTTAGTATACGACCTTCCTGTAAGGCCGCAACACAAAGTTAATAAGCAACTTACAATACTTCATTTAGAATAAAAACAACTACCATATATGTTGACTTGTCAATATCATTAGCTTACTGTTGCTATTTGCTACAGTTCAATCCAACCAAAGTTAACGATGTAGGACGCCTCAGAAGTGCAGTTTTTACTGTCAACTATATGCATTTAAATGGAGCTAGCTGGCTGGCTAGCTACGTGTGAAAGACAAATTGTACCAAACTAGTAAATCCACAGGATTTTACATAACTGCACTCAATTTATTATCTTACTACACAGCCTTCTCCACATGTGTGCTTTCAGCTGTGGTTGTAACTACAGCTAGCCACCTACACACCGGTGCATTCGCAAACTTGGCTAACTAGCCAATGCAATGCCAGTTTGTATCTTAAAACTTAATGTTAACGTTACGATAACATACAACCACAGCATAACGTTAATGGAAATTCTCACCATCAATAGTAACACAGCTGTGTAGTTTAAACAACTAGATCAAGCTAACATTAGCTAGCCATTTAGTATAACGTTAACGCAGCTAGAAACTCTGAAAAACAGCGTATGTTAGACTGTATTTAGTTAGACTGACATTACCATGTTATCATTTCTAGCAATGCACGCGAGGTTGTTTACTGTACTTGAGTTTTAGCAGTTTCAGTACGTTCTGATGTTAGCTAGCATGATGCATGGTCGACGTAAGATTAAAATAGACGTTAGTGAGACAGCAAGTTAGCTAGCTACCTGACTGTTCTTACTCGGTAGGCTACAAATATTATTGGCTACGGTTACTTGGAAAACTATCCGTGGAACAGGGAAGTGGTTAACTTTTCGAGCCGTTTGCAGCAAATAATGGCACAGTTCTGTTAACATTAAATGTGCAGCATAACTTTGCAACGAGCTTGCTAGCCACCTAGCACTGTATGATACTGGTCATGCGCGCCAGCAAGCTAGAAACACAGCATACACGGTAACTTACATGTTTGAAAATGCCATTGCAATGTTACCTAAAATCAGTTCAAACACGTAAGGAAGGAATATACAAATAAAATAAAAGGCGCCTCTCACCGTCTTTGAAGTCTTTCCTTACAAGTCAGCTAACGTTAGCTAGCTATTGTCTTGAATTCGCAAGCTGCCGAGTAGGCTATGTAAAGTTAAACTTTCAGTCGTAAGCCTCTCAAGGCGGTTTTATTATGCTTCTCATTCATCCACCGCATTTGTCGTATCATGTTATTTACCAGTTGTTAATTTTGAAAAATCAGTCATTTTTACCCCACTTATCGTAAAGCTAGCTTGGTAGCGTATTAGATGAGGTAGTGCAGTATCTGAATAAATAAACTTGCTGTAGCTACATCAGTCACCCCAACAACCCTTACCGGAAGAGGACTGCGCCGCTGGAGAAGCTTGACAGTTTTCCGTCCAATCAGAACACGTAACACATGCCTTTGACGAATAACTATTGAAGATTTTCTTTCTTTTTTTTGAGAACTTGCGGAAAGGTACGCGAGGCGCAACAATGATGTTTACGTTAATCCACCTGCACTATATCAAACACAGGGTCCTTAGTTAACCCCCCTCCTCTGGCAGCTGAAGTGCTTGACATCTGGAATTAAGTATGTAATTAAGATATATAGAATGAATATATATTAATCTATATTATAATTGTGTATTCTTCATTCGGAAATATTAACAACGAAGTGTAAACCCACGAAAAATAGAGGAAACCCACTTGTTTCACCGTGTAGACATAAGCCTACAGTCTCATGGACAGCTAGACAGAGGTAATAGGTCCGTCACAGAGCAGTAGGCCTAGTGCTTATATATGTTCCGGGTCCTTGGTACGGAACAGTTGAAAAATAAGTATGTTTTACTTACATATATACTTATGTATAACTCCATGACACTGTCCTTTTTTAGTTCGTTTAACACCTCTGGGATCAATGTGTGGTAGTCATAACTCATACATTTATATTTGATTATAAATGTATCGTTTTGTAAAAAGCATATCTTATAAAGCTTGACCTTATAAAACCATATCTGTGAATTTAGATATAACTTGGAGTTGTCGCGCTATACTTAAAGATACAAGTCCAACTAAGAGGCGCTTGGCAAATACTTTTCATACTGTAATTTTTTCGGACAGGCACTAGGTGGCAACATTGAGCTTCAACAAACGCTTATTAACACGCATGAGATACAGTATTTGTTGCCAAGGTTGATTACTTACAATGTTTATTCATGAGTGTAACATTAAACTGGTAATTGAGTAGGAAATTAAGTTGGCCAACATAATCCATAACATCCACATCAACATAAGTGTGATCAAAACAGCAAAGGTCCACCTGTAAAAATGAGTAGTGAAAATAGTCAATGTCAGTGCCATGGGTTAAAAAGTTCTTCCCAACCTTCTTGATCAGAACCCATTCCTGCACATTTTGGCACTTTACAATTATCTTAATACATTAATAAGACCAGAAGCATCTGAAGAATTTTAACATAAAATCAGGACACTTTTGGTACATAAGCCTCTGTTAAGGAAAACAGTACAGGTGTCGGCAAAGAGCCTAGCTATTCTTGCATGACTGAGCAAATGAACAGCTTTCAGTTGTTTTGGGTACAAGCAATCTGAAAAAATATATTATTTATGCCTTCATCTATATGCTTAAATGAAAATGCCAAATAAAATGCCAAATTTCTCTTTAGGGGAAAAACACCAAGTTACTAGTTGCACTACCTTATTTGGCATTGCCATAAGGTACTGAACCAGCAAAACAAAGGTCTACTTTGCATTTCTTCATGTCATGGTCTGCAGAAATAAATCACTCGGGTCATTGTTCTTCCAAAGTGAGACAGCATACATTTTCAATTAGGAGTCAAATAAGACTTTCCAGCGCATTCCAAAATTTCTGGCATTCCTTTCTAGGGAGCCCAGGGAGAAGAAATGGATCTTCGCTGCTCTACATGTGATATGGTGGGAAAATATATAATATAAAAGTACTTGCCATGACTGCCACTGGAAATCAGGAGAGGGTCAACAAAATAAATGTTTCAGGTTTCACTGCTGGCTCTATTTCAAATGGGATTCCACTGGACCAACATAATATTTGGACAAGAAATTCCTCAAAAACAGAGATGAAGGGCTGTGAATAGGTCCCCTTTTTAGAGCCTGCATTCCATCTGTTGCTTTAACTGAGGACTGACCAAGACCGATGACTTTGAGCCTTAGGAAAAATACTAGCAGAGGTCTGAAACAATCATTTATAAGATTTCTAAGCATTAAAAAGAACTGGCAGAGTGGATTCATTCAAATCTCAGGTGCACATGGTCCTGTGCAGCACCTTTTAGTGCTGCAACACTTATTTTCCTTTCATCAGGAAAGAATTAGCTGTTATTGTCAGGATGTGACCCGACAATGGTCATTTAATAATTTGTCCCAAAGTTAA
The DNA here is from genome assembly GCA_019176425.1 of Megalops atlanticus. Taxonomy (NCBI): domain Eukaryota; kingdom Metazoa; phylum Chordata; class Actinopteri; order Elopiformes; family Megalopidae; genus Megalops; species Megalops atlanticus. Next base: position 38,299,320 of record CM032876.1, read on the forward strand.
AGTAAAAAGTAAAGTTAAAAGTAAGCCTAATGCTTTCCAGAATGGAAACGGTTAAAGAAGTGCCACCCCCCCCCCCAATGTGGAAATTGCTAGCTGCATGCCAGTTTTTAAGAAGTTGAATTTGACATGTGGCTGAAAGCTGCACCATTAATCAAAAAGTTTTCAAATGGCCCCCTGGTCTCTCATAGTGTCATTATGCAGAGTGAATAAGATAAGAGGGTAAAAATGATGTGTTGTGGACATGATGGAGGAAAGAGAGATGATGTCAGTGCAGGCGAGAGGCCCTAGAAAAGGGGGACAGGTTTAGAATGGAAAGGCTTGCAGAGTACAATCTCCAGCCTCTAGGACCACTGAGGTCTAGATGAGCATCATATTACTGGTACATTTGCCAAGGGCCTAGAAGCCAAGCCCTTATGTCACCCAGCTGCTCTGGATGCCTGTCCTGGCTCTGGGTGATCTCCCAGACCTCAGCTATTTTCCAGGGGACTGTGTTATTCCTGTAGTTTGCTTCACAAAGGTCCCTCTGTTCCCCTCAGCGTGTGACGACATTGCACAGTCGCTTGGCTTGGCAGCTCAGTCTCAGCACCATTCGTCATTATACCCTCCATAATATTCCCCTCTAATTATGGCAGAAAACAAATATTCTTTTTATTTGACCATTGAATTTGGCTTGAGTCCCGTAGCAGGATGGAATATCCATAGATTGTAAATTCCATGGAGATGATGCTATTCATTTACATTCACATTTTGTTAGTAGATGTACATCATCTGTCCTTGAGTATGAGTACCTCCATGTTCCTTGTTCAAAGTCTGAGATAATGATCTATATGATGCCTGGTGCAGAGTAGTTTCTTACTCCAGACTTTGGTTGTCAAAGCGACAGTACCGCTCTTTTCTTTGAGGTACAAAAGTGGACATCATGTAAATCTGTGTGGTTCATAAATAAATAACACAAAGCAAGTGGGAGTATAAAATGTTTACAATGCATACAAAAGAAATGTTACAGTGATAGCACTACCAACAAGCTGATAAAAAGCCTCCAGTAAAGGTCTGACCATACTTCACATTTGAAAACCTCAGTTGTGCTCAAAATCATTGTTTTTTGATGACAGCCATGTGTTAAAATGCAGAAAATTGCTATTTGCAAGCCAACCATTGTTTTGCTTTGATATGGACAAAGAAGAGGGAAAATGGACAACATGTCTATTTTGAGCTTTCTTTCCACCAGAGAGACACAAAACCCAATCAAATCCCTTCAAAAACTGTTTTAGGGCTGAAGACATGAGGACAGAAACCATCCTCTGTGCTTCAATATTGCATATCCTAGTATTAGTTAAAAACCAAGTGTGGACGTACCTTAAATCTTCTTTGAAATAACATGGTCAATTTTTGGGGAAAAGTGTTCCATAAAATTGCTACTTCCTTTGAAGGTGGAACTTTTGCTAACCTTTAGAAATAAGCAAAACAATTAATAAACCTCAAAACTATACAAACCAGGTTTGGGCCCTTCCCAGAATCCTCTCTGTGATGGCTGAAAATGATCCTGCCTCTCACTCCAAACCAGGCACCTCTCCAAAAACAATGGATGTCTGGCATCCCTGTGGCTGCAGGGAGGGCTGTGGGATGAAAATATTATTGTTTCCATGGAAATGACACAAAGGTTGGGACCAGTTCAAATCATAACTTTACATCATTAAATCCTTCTGATAACACATTGCCCTGCAACACTTCACCAAATCCAAATAGAACAGTTTGTTGTAGCTTTGGTTCATACAAGCACTGGGCCACAATAATATATTTCAATATGCTCTCTAAATAGTTATGGAAAGAAATAAATCAAATGTTTTAAGAATTTTGTTTGAGGAACTATGAGATTAGAGCTTGAGCCAAATGCTGATTAAACCAAAACTGACTAAAACTGACATAGTGATTTCTCTACATATGTATGTTCTGGCAAAATGCCCAGGCAAACCTATTGGGTGAAACAACAATAGACACTCCCCAGACAGTACAATACATGGTCACATTATTTCTGAACATTGAAGCAATGTCGTCACACTATTATAATGCTGCAGATATGTTGTTAGAATGACATGTGTCAGCTCAGTTGCAGAGTGTTGTTTTTTGTTTTAATATTGCTTTACTTAACTGACATAAAATATTTAATAATGAACTATTACTGTTTTCATAAAATGATATATTCAAGACCACTAAGTCTCTTTTGTAGATGTGTACTACAGACATAGCTGGTGGATTACTGATTGGACTGACCACAGGAGATTTGGCAATTTAATCAATGTTGTATTTTCACTGGTGGCTTTTCAAGGACAGCATGTCATTGGACAAATCTTATCCATTTGAAAATGGTCCTAGAAAATGTATATGCCTACATATTTTGCTCTTAGCAGGAGGAGTTCTGAAAGGACAAAGACACTGTGAGTGACAGCAGCATACAGAGAGCTGGTTAGCCATTGACGAGAACATCTCAGATGTCAACCTTTGGATGGGCTTCTTACATCTACAATTAAAACAGATCCATGGTCAATTTCAGGTCAAGGTCATTTCTGCCAAATTTTACTCTTTGTAAATTGCACCAAAGTGTGTAATGTATTCATGCATATTACCTATTATTCATGCAACATATCTTGTGCTTGAGGCATAACTCTGGGTCAGCCGTAATTACTAGCATTATAACAGTAAACACACAATAAAACTGGATTTAAAAAACAAGCAAAAAATCTGCTGATTTTTTACAATTTTATAAAAGAACAACCTCCTCCACACAAAGAAGATACAATGTAAATATATTTCAGACCATATAAACACAATGCATATGATCAACACATTTTTTTTAAATATCACACAAACATTTACCACTTTTAAAATATATTTTTGCTGTTCAATTCCTTTGTTGAGTAGCTGTAATCTGCCCTCTTTTCTTGGATTGCAGCACTGAAATGCAATCTGGACTTTGAAATGTGTGACTTTACTTTGACAAACTGGCATCCTCAAATTCAGCCTCACATTTCTGACTTGCCACTAAGGGCATGCATTTTAGGGTAATGTCTAGTCCTCATTGTTTTTGCTTTATAGATAATTGATTAAGCAGTCTTTCTCATTGAAACATTGACACACTTGGGCTGCACTCTCAAGTAATTGTACTATTCCATGATTTGTCAAGCATAGCTGATGGTTCTTTGGCTGCACTCCTTGTTTTTCCATGCTGACACAAAAGGTAGTCACTATCCACTATCCACTATCTGTATCTATTCACAGCAAATATTTGGGGGCGTGAGCTATCTGAGAATATCAAGCTAATGTATGAATGTAAGTAACTCAGCTGCATTATGCAAACAAAGCAACACAAATTCAAGTACATCTACCTGGCAAGGTCAAAGCATTTTAAATCCCTTTGGTCTCTGTTCATGAACCCTGTGAATTCCCATCAAACAGGATTAAGAGCCTTTCATTGAATGAGGCACTCCTGTAAAGTGTGTGGACAGCCTTAGGTGAGAGAATCTTGACACTCTTTCAGTTTGGCATGAGTTCCTATTGATTTGCAATTACATAGGTAGACATGTTCCACTAGATAATTATAAATCAAAATGCACTGGACAGTACAGTAGACTTAAATTAAAGGGTTGGGTTTATGTAAAAGTACTGCAGACACATCATAACTGTATTCTGCAAACACATGAAGATTGACATACAGAACAGTACATAAGCTGGGTTATGCACACAGTGCCATAGGTGTTATGCAAGAGGAGGGGTATATACAATTCATAGTTTTGCTAAATCTGGACATTTATTACAACTGCCAGAACATATGCTTTTGTTATCTTGAAAATATGTGCCTAAAAAAAGCCCACATCTGTCAATTTACACTGTAGAATTCTCAATTCCCCTGAGGAATCCTCTTTTTACTGAGGTTATGCCATTTCTCAATTAGTTAAGTGAGAAAATGAGCCTAAGGTGGAAGTAATTCAACTACAGTGTCATAACACATACACATGCCTCCCGATCCCAGCTCTATTAGACTAATTACACCAGCACATGTTCTCAAGTGACCATATTATTTTGGAACATTTAAAATCACATGCTTGCCCGTAAAGACTTTGTCACTTGAAGATACAGTACTGCAAAGATATGGCAAAAGGTCTTGTGGTCTGTGAAGGAGAGTCTTCATCACTTCTCTCTTGAACTTAAAAATAAATTATAGTTTGTTTTAACCTTTTGTTTTGTTTTACTCGTTTATTGGAGAAGTATTGGCCAGCTTCTCTACAAGTGGTGTTAGAAGTGGGATTCACACTCCCACGATGTCTATGACCCACGATGCGCAAAGAAAAGAGAACAAAAGGGACCAAGACAGAAGGAACCAACAACAAGGAGGTAGTAGCCACGAGAACCAAGAAGGACGACCTGAGAGGGACTGTCTTGGCTGACCTGGGGGCCCTGGAAGGGAGCAGCTCAGGAGTCCCTTGGAACTGGCAAGGCCAGGAGGGAGAGCTGGTGTCAGGTGCAGCAGGAGAACAGCTTGGGGGACCAGAAGGGAGATTCCCAGTGACTGGTGAGTGGCCACTCCATAGCCCTTGGGGGGAGAACAGCTGGGGAGCCCCGGGAGGCTGGACAGAGCCTTGGGGTCAGCTGTTTTGCCGGATAAGCAAAGGGGGGATTGGCGTCTGCAAAACTGGAGGGAAGACTCTTGATATCTGGCGGTCCTGGGTTGTGTGTCTGGGGACTCTGGTTCTACCATTGCCTGTTTTGTGTGGACAGTCAAGGGACATTTGGCTGGAGCCAGTTCTGGCTGTCTCACTTTTTGTGAGGGGGAAAGAAATGTGAAGGGGAGCCTTCACCACCTCTCCCTTGAACCTGATTGTTAATCATTTGTCAATTGTGTTCACCTGTTTTTGTAGGGGGACTAGTCTATTGGATAACAAGTCACACCTGACATTGAGGCCTGACTAAATACAGGTGTGGCTTGAGAGCAGGAAAGGCTCACTTTGTCCCTGCTACTGGCTTGTATAGGCTGGCTTCCTTTGTTGGTTTGAATTTTAAAAATAAATTATAGTTTGTTTTTAGTTTGCCAGAGCAACACTGGCTTAAAATGAAGAAAATTGACCTTAACCCCATCGAACATCTGTGGACAGACCTCAAAACTGCTGTCCACCGCCGCTCCCCAACTAACCTGGTACAGCTTTGAGCAATATTGCTCCATCACATTCTGCAAAATAAAGAGACTTACCCAAAAAGACTGATGCCTGTAATAGCTGTGAAAGGTGGTTCAACCAAGTAATAAAGGAGGAGGATGAATACTTAATTGTTGACATTTCAGTTCTTAATTTTTTTTGTTTCTTTAATGGTTTATATTTTTTTCATTTTTGGGCTTCACTGTTGCAGAGTTGAATGATTCACAAATAAAAAAAATCTAATTAGTCAAAATCACAGTTTGTGGAAATCATTTGTGTGGAAAAAAGGGTTGGGGGCTGAATATGTTTTAAGGCACTATATGTTATATAGCATCCTTATACTGCTTCTTCCTCATTTACATTATCTCAGTAATGTCAATTCCATATGCATGCCAGAAAATGAAAAATGGCTCTTTAATAGGATTTCAATTCTATTTCTATCAATTCAAAACTTAGAAATGTAATTAAGCCAAATTAATATCCATAAAAATATCCATACCTTTATCAAAATCACAAACATTTTTCCACCACCACAAAATGGACTAATTTCACACAGCACATAATAACTGAGGTCACAGTAGGAGTACACAGATGCAGAATCCAGCCTTCAAAAACACAGAAATGAACATTCCCAGAGTGGCATGCCATCACAGGAATTTGACCCATGAACTCTTTAGTGCTCCATCCTCCTAAATACTAGAAATTCTCAAAGAGACTTGAGGTTAAGACATGCCAACCCCTGCTGAAAGAAGGAAAAGAATGTTGAAAGCTTTTCACAAACTGTTCTAAATGCTACTCTTGAATACATGTAGATAAGTCAGTTGGAATCACGGGACAGGAAACGCTAGCAAGTGCATTCCACCTACAACTTGGTTTTGGTTCTTTGCTGGCCCCTGTCTGGCAGAGGCAGGAAATCATTCCTGCAAGAATCTAGACTTATATATAAGGGTCTCTATCAAGTTTACACTGTTGATCACATTGATGTCATCTCACAGATCTTCCAGGTAGAATTGTCCACCTTCATTTGTCTTGGAATGGTGTTTGAATTGAGATTCTGGGAAACTAATTCAGCAAAGACTCCAAATGTTACATAAAATAGTAGTAGGACTGATCTGCATTGTCACATACTTCCAGAAAGAACTATGACCTGCAGGTGGATAAATATTGTGAGAGAATGCAATGGAAAATCTGCATACATAGGAATCCACAGCATTGAGAATCTCATTTGAAGGAGAACATTTTCCTGCATTCATATTCATATATTTGTAGCAATGACATCCTTTGTATTTTTGGTATGAAAACAAATAGAAATGTAATACAAATGCATGCTATATTATTTGTTTGTTTAGTTATACTTCTTGGTTTAGAATTATGAAGAATATGGCTCAGAAATAATAAATACAGCATCTAGAAATTTCTTATGTGGTACATTTGATTTTTGAGTATGCATAAACTAGAAAAGGAGTTTACTACCTTTATCATTTTAACTGCTAACTTCCTTGACTTCTGTGACATGTGATGGATGTCCCTCTGTTTCAAGAAATCATTCTCCTTTTTTACCTTCTGTACTTCTGTCATAATTACACGGTTTCAGACATTAGCATATTTAAAATCACCTCACATTGCTACATTTATTCCCTAAAACAATTGCAAGTTAACATTTGTAAGGTTTGTTGCCACGTAACATACAAACAACAAAAAATAAATAGCTAGTGAATCACATAAAGAGAATTTGAATGTCTGCCTCAGGGGACAAACCCAGACAATTATGTGTGGTTGTAAAGTACATAATTATACCGAGGAAGGATATGTCATGAACCCTTTTCTCAGGAGGTAGAAAGACATTTATTCGCTGCAACACCTGGATTGTGTCTGGAAACTGGCTGTATATTTTCAGATGCCTCTAGTCACTTAGCTGCCAAATTAAGTTAACAGTGAAATGATGAGCCACATGGGTGTCTGATTATCTGTAACAAGCTTTGCACTTAGTGAGTGGAGAGTAGGTGGGGCAGTCATGTGTCATCAATAACTCATTGATTTGAAAAGTAGTGGCCGTGTTCCAAAACATGATGCCAAGACAAATGCTAAGACATCCCATCCAGAAAAATCTCAGAGTATATTGTATCCTTGTGCTTAGATCTCTCTCATCATTGACATTTGAAGTGTAACAAGGCTAATGAGAATCCCTGTTTATGCTCCAAGTTCCAAGCATATGGTTACATCTCAATGGCAGGATGAGGAGAGGGACAGTGCTGAATATACCTCTGCCTGATGCTAAACCTGCTCTTCTGGCACTGTGCTCCACCAGTCTGAATACAGTCTGTTGTGTGGTGCCACTCTACCCCACTGGTCACACCGCTCTGCGTTATACACTCCTCATGCACAGCTCCCTCTGCCAGCTCACACTCCACAACAATAAATTTTGCCTGACATGAGGTCACTTCCTGCACCTACTCACTCTGCACTCATAAGTCTGGTTGGTAGGAGTCCCCTCAGTCTGGATGCCTGTCTCCATAGGCAGCAGGGCCCTTATTGATTCAATGGAAATGCAGAAACTTTGTTCAGTCCTGTTGTGGCTGTATGCAACCACCACAGAGGAGGAGGGGTTTTACCGTCTAACTCATTGCTATCTGACTCATTTCATTTTATTTTCCATCAGTTTTACACAGACATGGAACCAAAGGGCTATGATAGTCAGGTGCTAATTCTAGTCCTTCTTCTAAAGCTGGCAAAGGGAACCAAAATGAAGGCAAAAGTAAGAAGCAGGAGGGAAAAAAGACCATCTGAGATATTGGTCCACTGCAATGCAAGACCTAAAATTAGTAGTCAGTGACCTGATTTATATGGAAACTGAGGGAAAACTGCATTCCATGACTGCTCCAGGCAGGAAGTTTCAGAATCTCCATGGAAACCTGGCAAAACACTTGGCTGGATTATTTTTCTAAATATTTCTTGTGGAGAGTTTGAAACAAAAATGGGGCCAAAGGCCAATGTCGAGAGACCCATGTATCACTCACATTATGACTGTTCAGTGGCTGCCTGCAACAGTGAATTGAACACACAAAACCATGGTGGACACAAGTGAAGTACACATATTCACTGAGGTGACTGCAGAAAAAAAAACACACAAACCTCTGAAAAAAGCTGCATAAATAATGAACGCTATGCTTTGATTTTCCTTTGTATATTTTTCTCAGTTTGCTACATAATATTCAGTGATGCAAGCCGGCAAGTGTTGTGTAACCTCCAAGTCCATTACCATTCCTAAAATACATTTTTCCTTATCTTGATTCAATTTAATTCCACTTTGGATTTTGCATGATTGATTTTGCTCGTATTATGGGATCGCTAATTGCGCATTCGAGCACTGCTTTGCGGTAGGACTGATCTGCTTTTCTCAGAAGCCTCCAGCCTCCATATAGACTGCCATGGAAGCATACCAGTTTGATTCTCCCGGGACCCTCCAGATGTGCACTGGAATGCACACATCCCCCTGGACTGCCCAGCCCAATGGAGAAGACAATCTAGTCTGGCCCCTTTTAAAAACCAGCAAAGCCACACACCTGTATTTAATATGCCTTTAATTCGGCAGGTGTAGCTCATTTACAAATGGCAGGTTGTCCACAAGTAAACCACATTTATTGACAATTACAATGAACAATTAAACAATTAACCTGGTCAGATGAAATTGATCAGTGAGTTCAGTTATTGACAAGGTTGAAAATGGAAAGACAACAACCCTAAGACATTTAATGAAGTGGCAATTCAACAAACAGTTTTGTGGGAGAGGTGAAGGTTCTCCTACACACAGTGCAGTGAGGAAGTCCCTGAATTTTCTCTCAATGTGTGGTGGGTGTGAACGCAGATGTGAGTGCTTTCTGTTCCCTATCTCTACCACATGGGTTTGACCTTTCATGCAGAGCTCTATCATCCCATACCAAATGTCATTACATCAGATTTTTAAAAAATCATTTGTTGATTCTGTTCATAGCTTGACTTAAAAAACTGTCCTGAATCATACTGGGTAAACAGATCACCTGAGATGAAATCATGCAGTGGCACGGTGAATTTAAGGATATTCATTTCTGTTTCTTCAGGAAACAAGATTTTTTCCCCCTAAGGGCTGTGGAAAAGTCCCACAATGGGCTGGTCACCCTTGGTGCACACTGGCCTGACCTTGTCCCACACAGTGGCAACAAGATGAGGAATTCCTGTGCTGGCATTTCTCTTGGCTTTTGTGCCCGGATTGAGAAAAGTCACATTGATCTGCTACAAGTAAACATGCTCAGAGAGAACAGCAAGGTATTTATAGCACGCAATCTCACACCTACTGTACCATGCCAGGAGAAGAGCACAGGGCAAAATATTTACATTGAGACCAACACATTGAAAACCGCATTTACCCTTTACACTCAGCACAGCCATGAGCAAAGCCTGGACTTACCAAATGTGCCAGTGCTCAAATTAAATACAAATATAGTGCTCAAGCATTTTCCCCATGAACAAAGTCAGAGGGAAAAGGCAATTATGACAGTTCAAGCATGAGGAGAAATCTTTGCAAAAGATAGGGTTCCAGGTGCGTTGTTTGCAATGTGAAAGACTGCCCTCTTTTTCAAAGTCATTCGACCACTAAAGCATATGTAACTTTTGTTCTGTCCTTATTGGAATTGGATATGAAGAGGGTAAATTCCTGACATGACTTTATTGTCCTATGTGGCTCAGCCCTGTGTCCTTCACAGCTGCACAATGCCATGTTATTCTGATAGGTTGGAATACTTGTGGGCTTGGGTCAAATTTAATTAAGACTGCAAGCTCTAATTTCAGGAAAACAACATGCCTTTCCTTTTTAAAAAGTGTGTGGGTCACTTTAACCATGTTGCTCAGGTTTTACAGGAGAGACCAACAGTGTATAAGCATGTACTGAGAACTGCCTGAGAACAAAGATGGATGTTAAACGTGGCAACTATTGTCCCATTGAAGGATAGTGCTAAGCATTTTGTGCATTTTTTTCATCAAGTCCTCCTCACCATCTAAACCAGCTGTGCAAGCTTTCCTCCTCAGTTGATTTAAAATAACGAATGCCATTATCACATAACTTGGATTTTATACTAAGCATTGTAATAAATAACATTTGTGAAATGTTTATTTTAAGGTTAGGAATGCATCTAGATGTCGCAGTCATCCATTGGCACTAAAGAGAAATCCATTTGTGAGGAAACCCAATAAGAATTCAAAGCGTTTTTATTTTTAATTTTCTGGTCAAGTGTGAGGCAGAAAATGTATCACATTCTCCACTTTGGCGTAAGCTGACCTTATGGGAGATATATATGCATACCAATTTATATTTATGCACAGACACACACATACATATATATAGGGCCTCATTTCCAGTGGCATTCATTGCCATATAAGGATAGCAATATATGTTATTTGGTGGTTGGACTTTTTAAGCTCCAAGTTACAGACAACTGCATAAAAGGTCAATATTAAATTATACCAGTAACATGACAAATCATTGTGCAAGTAGCATAACTCATGTGAAGACTTCAAGTGTGATCATCATCTTCAAAGTGCACTAAGAGCAAGCAGGAATAATTGTGTCTGATCTCCATCGTCAATAAAGACCTAGATACTGAGTATTCAGGGAGCACAGGAGGTATTGAGAGAGTCAATGGAGCAATTTGTCTGATGTCACAGTCTACTAACTTCTACTCATTAGCAGCATGCAATATCTCCTTGAAAGAATTTTAAAGGATGAAAATGCTTTCCTGACCAAACATCCAACTTAAATCTAGTGTCCACAAAAAACTGTGTACCCATGAAAAGTAATTAAGAGAGGAGTTGTGGTTTGATCATGATCAGTGGCAGATATGGTGGAACAGAACCTTTATTTGTCCATAAATATTCATGAGGAAGTGTTGCTTTTAGAGTGCTGTTGTCTTTTTTGAACTTCCTAAGCACAGTGAAGTTGAATTCATCAGACAAATGCATTATAGCAGGAAAGTGACTCTGAGTGTGTGCTTAGCATTATTGGTATGCTGCAGAAGATACCTCTGCTGCAGTGCCATTGATGAGTCTTGATGAAGTATGTAATTGCACACAAATTTTTCTCATTGCACAAAACTGATTCAGAAACTGCTCTCTGATTCAAAAACTATGCACAATATTTCTTTTGATGGCTTTTGATGTAATTGTGATCAAAACCATTTAAAGAAAAGTCAGCATGGAACCTTCTTGCAAATATTACAGCATGGTGTGATTCAGGTGCTTCTCCTCAGTCTTTAACAGCAATCCATCAGGCTCCTGACAGCAGAGAACCTTGCATATGCCTGTACAAAGTTAAAGCTCCACAAGTACTCTGAGATGGTGTTAATGGTGTTGTAGTGGGGGTCTTGTTACTGTTATACCAAGCAAGGACTTCACTGTATGCATGGACAGTGTTAGGCTTTTCATCAGCACGGGAACGGCCACATGAGGATGCTCTGAAAAAATATTGTAGAATATTGCATTCATCTTGGACCAGAAGCCGAAGGGACAATTAAGCGTGTGTGCCAACTGATCAATGCTAAAAGTCAGGCTTGCAGCAGGGGTTCATCTTCAGCACTGAATAGGAGATGGCATACCGTATGTGGAGGGACTACAATAAGTGCAACTTGTGTAGACTTGTGAGATGCCACATTTTTTCTAGTCTGTTTCTGACCGGGGTTTAGCCTTGCCATCTGCTGTGCACATGACACTACTGCCATCCTTGGCATGTCATAACAGGGATTATTGCAATCAACGTACTCAAGAGCATCAAAGACTGGAGCAAATGCACAACCTAAGAAATGTGTGCAAATAGATACTCAAGAGACATTTTAAAATAAAAGGCAAGAGATTCACATCATAGATATATTAAGGTTTTTTATTCTATTAATGAAATGTTATTGGTATTTCAATACAACATTCCCCATTTCAGAAGATCACAGCGACATCCAAGTTAGGGTCAACCAGAGCCTGAACAGAGCCTTACTGCACAGCCCTGCTGGTTTTTAAACTCAGTTATAACTTAATTGTAATGCAAATCTTTGGCATTATGTTCATGGCACTAGATATACTAAAAGGAAAAAATATTATTCAAAATATATTAAGTTATCTCAGATCAACAGTGTCTGTATACAAGACCCTAATTACAAAGAAGGAAGTAAATCTATTTTCCTCTCAGTGCACTGACCAGCAAATGCACTGTTGTGAGAACGTGTAAAAAAGATTTAATTATATATATGTAATGTCGCATTTGAAAAGTGATGGATTATAATTAACAATGGTACAATCTTCGCATCTTCACCCACTTCCAGTTGGGATTGGCCACTCAAAGTACACCCCTCAGACAAGGCAATGTTAAATAGATTCAAAAAGGAAAGTATTGCTATTCACTCTGAGCTACCAAAATCTACCCATCACTTCCTGTGAAACCTAAATCCTACTTTGGGGCAAGATGTAAATTGGATTGAATTTCTGACTGCACAAATGTCTGGTTCTTTTCATGGTGTAAATATAGCATAATTCTTATGAAGAAGGGTCAGCAAACAGAGGGTTGGTCTGAATCCTAATAAGGAACGGAGTTTCCATGTTACTGTATATAACTGCTCTTCAGTTTAGAAGCCCATGGGCAGAACCTGCTACCCGGGCTTAGAAGAAATAAATAGACCCAGAAAATTAACCGTACTCTGAATGCTTGCCATTTTTAAAGGGGAGGGTCAGACCATAGATAGCCGTTTTCTACATCTACAGGCATTCCACTGGAGGAGGAATGTGGGAAGATTAGCTCCAGCTTGTCAGGAAGGAGAGGGCATGTCAGGCAGTAGCCATGCGAGGCCCAGAACGATAACCTGCCTTTCTAGAGGCATTTGAGAAATTGTGTCCCATGACAGCCAACTGGTCCTCTGAGAGTGAATTCCAAAATGGCTCTTTAAACAAACAGATGAGGTTGCACTCTTGGCTTAACCCTAACAAGGAGGCTTCCAGTTCCCACATACAGCTTCCGGTAGGCCTCTGCTGGCATTAACAGCAGGGCTAGCATCAGTCATGTAAATATAGGTCAGCCAACATTGAGTTGGTGTCCATCAGCGTTCACACAAGAACTGTGCTAAACTGTCACTGTGGGGGGCATTTGGGGGCCATGGTTCTCCTGAAACAACAGTAAACCCCTAGAAATAAAACGGCATCCTTTGAGCCAATCCTTGTGGAAAGAGCAATGATGAAGCACACTAAGTTCTCAAATACATGGAATAACCAAGGTCACCCTGGATATACTGAGTATTTCAGTCCCATCAGAAAACATCGGGGACAGCGTTTAACGTACACAGACATGGTGTTTGACAGAACATTGTAGCTTGTGTGATTTGGCTTGCAAGCCTAACACATATACAACACCACAGGCAGGTGAAAGAAGACAGGGTAACATAAAAAAACTCCTTGAGTGTATGTTATCTTGAAGGCCACAACCTACTGCTGCAAAGACAGCACTCCACATGCACACTCACAAAAGCAGCAATTATAAATAATATATTATTTAAAAAGCAATATGCTGTATATACAGTTATACAGTCTGTCAGCTGCCAATTGCAACTGCAAAAAATACTGTCCGAGTATCTCAAAAAGATTCAAAGCCTCACTTGCACCAGGCAGATCTGTGAAATTGTGACATCAGCAAAGGTCCTTTTTTAATGTAGTGAAGCTGTCAAAGAAAGCTCAGCTCTCCTCTATGTGCAAGACTACAGTCTTTTATTCCTCTTCAAAGCAATGTGTCCTTTCCCACTTAGGCAAAGTTGTAGTATTTTCATTGGAGGGAGCATCTTCTTTCTTAGATCATTTTCATTCGAAAGTGACCATCAGGATCTCCCTTTCCCCAAAAGTGCAAGGGAGAGAAGAACCACATCCCTGAAACCTCCGTCCTTCTGCGTCATTGTTCCATGAAAATCCCACTGAATGCTTTAGATAAGGATTTCCATAACTTCTGCCTCAGGGGTGTCATTCTTCTGAGCAATGATAGGAGTCAGGGTTTGTTCCAAATCCTCTGCATAGGCAAAAAACAAAAGAACAGAACAATAGGTTTGAGACCATCAGTATACATACATTTTTTCAGGGTACACCGTTTAAATGCTGCTACACACCTGAACAAATAAGTCCTCACACATCTGTAAACTAGCTTGTGTTTGCTTGGAATGCACAGCCAATGTGACCTTGATAGTGACACGGGCGGTCAACGTTTCATGAATAAAAGGGCTCTACCTCAAATCTGAGTGCATTAGCACTCTTCCAAACCCGAGCTGCGGGTTACACTTTAACCACCAGAGTGAGAAAGTACAGGTCTGTTCCATTGGCTTGGTATATAATTACAGGACATGTTAAACACATCATTAACTGGATAACTCTTATCTCTGTGTATTGGGGGAAGTGGTGGCAGGCAGCAGGCTTATTTATGAGGACATCTCTTCTGTAAAGCTTTGCAATCCCACTGGGATCTCCACGAACCTGCATAGCTGGGATTCCCAGCAATAAGTCACTGACGGTGCTCGCAGGGGCCCAGGGCAAGGTGCGAGGGGGGTGATCTGAGGTCACCTGTGGTTTTCCCCATTAACAACACTGATACATGGTGTCACTTGAGGAATAACACTGAGTAAGCCATAAGCAGCCTGCTCCGGTGTTACGGTTCAAGGTGAAGAGCAGTACACACCAGAGGCGGGGCCGACGGAGGGCTCTGCTGTACTGCGATCCTCCTGCAGGGGCCCGTCCAACCGGGTGCTGCAGTTGTGGCGGGGGGGCTTGGGGACAGCAGAGAATGACATCATGGCAGCTGTCTGGTCATCTGACACGCTCTTCACTACTGCACAGTGAGAAAGAGGAAAAGAGGAAACCGGTTAATTACCAGTGGACACAGTCGATGTACACACTCCTGCTCCTAGGCTGGCCACCTTTTCTATCCTGGGCTTTTTGGAGTAGGGGAACAAGCATTCATGCCTTCTCAACAGATGTGGTCTATTTGGGGACGGCAGAGGTCATCTGCCCGGTGGTGTATTCTGGACGGTGACACTGTGCAGTCGACAGTTGTCAAGCAAATCATGTGTCGCGTAAGCCCGACATTCCTGTGGCCTTCAGAGCAGCGTAGGGCGCTCACCTTTCCCTCGGTCCGCCTGGTCAAGCAACGGCACTGAGAGGCTCTGCCAACTGGGGGCGCTGGTGTTGATGGAGGGGATGGACCTGGCGGTACGCAGGCCCTGCAGCTCGGCCTTGCCCTGGTCACGCCCCAAGCGCTGCTGCAGCACCTTGATCACCGCGTCCTTCTCAAGGAGCTGCGCATGCAGAGCACGGATCCTGTACGCAAGGAATGCAGAACATAGCTAAGTTCAGATGGAATTTATTGCTGTAGTCGGGGCGGGAGGTGACAGAGATTGTGTGTGGCCATACCTGTTCTCCATTTCCTGGTGCCTGTGATTGGCAGTCGGCAGGTCGTCATTGAAGCTGTTGTTGGGGGAGTGGCGGGGGGAGTGGTTGATGATCGTTGTATCCCTGCAAGGGGGGGGATCATTAGAAATGCATGAGAAGGTCACTCTGGGGTCTGGAAAACAGCACTGTAGGATACAATCCATGCATGACCTCAGCAATAAACTCCTGTGGCTACCACCCCCCATTGAGCGTCTGGGCTCATCAGTGACGAAGGCAGCCCATGTCTGCACTCACCTCTGGGCTGCTGCCGTGGCAGCCGCGTCCATGGCAAACTGGCGCATGGTGCTCTCCTCCAGATACTTCTGCTCCCACTTCGTGATATCCGCCTCCAGGGCCAGGATCCGCTCCTCTTTCTCCCTAAGCTGCTGCTGAAGTGGGGACGGGCTCAGCTCAGATGCAGGGAGGAAGCCCTGAGACTGCCGCTGAGAAACAGAGCAAAGACACTGGTTACCACCACCTGATAGTTACAAACTATACAGTGGATGATACTGATGTGGATGATGCTCATGCACTGGTAGGTATACGGAGAAAGCCATGAGCGGGGCCTAACAGAGGGGAGTACAGGGTAGCGGAGGCCCTCCTCACCTGCTGCGCACGCAGGGTCCTGAGCTCCTGCTCCAGCCGCATGCGCAGCCTCTGCTCCAGCTGCTCTCTCTTCTCACAGGCGGCCTGCAGCTGTGCCAGCGCACGCTGCAGCCGCTCCACCTTCTCCACGTAGGCCCGCTTCCGCTGCAGCTCCTCCTCCAGCTGCCCGCCGCGTGCCTGCGCCGCGCTCAGCGCCTGCTCCAGCGCCTCCAGCCTCTGCCGCTGCTCCTCCCCGGAGCTCTGGAGCCGAAGCACCTCTCGCTCCAGCCTCTCCCGCTCCCGCTCTCGCTCCTCATCTGTGAAAAGGGGGGAAGGGAGGGGTTGTTATTTAAGCAGTCAGTAATGTTACACTGTTTGCTTGCCTTTATAACGTTAGACTGTTTCCTTCTTTTGTAAAATACCAAAGTCTGATTTGTCAGTTTTCTGTGCGCCGTTTTCTCTTCAAAGATTCTCTCAACATCATAAGGATTATAATATCAAGCGGAAACGTTACAAGGAATTCAATTAAGCTGTGAAACAAAAGGCCTGGTCAAGATATGGGAAGTGAGGGCCATGGTGGACACACACTCCTTCAGGACATTTTTTCTTCCTCTGGGAACATCAGGCCCTGACTTCCCTCTGGAATGCGAACAAAGCCAGGAGCAATGGCCACATCTGTGTGACCCAGTTACTGGTCACTTATCACTGCAGTTAATGCCACTCACTAAAGTCTAAGCACTCCACCTCAGCACTAAGATTCCTGCATTGCAATGGAGAATCACCCTATTACTCTACATCACAATTTCAGAGAAAGCCCCATTACCTACAGGAATGCAAATTTGTTCTCACTATTGTTCATCAATGACCCTTCCCTAATACTCACTTCCAGTCAGGTTTTGTGTGCATCGCTTTAAATATCAAATCCCAAGAACAGCAGAAAGCGATCGCCCTTCAACTGCACTCTCAATGCCCACAGAGATTGTGCAATGCAAATTCCGACAGTTCCGACAGAACGCAGACTTCCCGTGATCCACTTACGTACCAAACAAACACGTCTTTGTGCTCTGCAGGCTTTGGAGTGCCTTAAGGCCAAGCAATAAACAAATAAAAATCATATCTAAACAGAATCATAACGTATAGGTCATAATGTAAATGTAAATGTATAACATACAGCCCATACACCTAACCCCAGCAGCTTCAAACATTAGAAAAACATTTCCCCTGAAATTCTGCTGTAGTTCCTGCAAGAACAATGCAGATAAGTGGCACTTAAGCAGCTGGTCCATGCATAAGAAATAGCTTTGGATGAAGATGAACTGCTGTGTAGTCACATTCAACCTTCCGAAAATGAAAAGGTCAAAACATATGCAGGATCTTTAAATCAATCAGAAAGCTTAAGCTTTTCCATGAAAAAATTCTCAAGAGAAGTACAGGATGACCTGACCCTTTCAGGTTAACAGCCAAATGCTGAAGCAAACACTAACTGCATTATGTAACTTAGAGAACCCATTTCAGGCTGATAAGTTTCCAGTGGAAAATGAATCACCATTTTTGCTTTTTCTTCATAAAGTGGAGAAAGTCACATGATCAAACATGGCAAACAACAGCTTTTCAGATAAGCAAGCACCACTTTATACACCTTTAAGGACTGCCATTCTTATATTCTTGCCAATTCCTATAAAAACCAGAAGAGGAAAGACATTCAGAGGTGGAATGAGACGAGATAGCAATAAGTAATTTACTGACACGTCCTTAGACCCAACTGACTTGTTTGTACAACAAAAGGTCATATAATGAATTATATGTGAAAATCCTATATGTGAAAATGCCTGACTGTATATGACTGACTGTACTCTCCAATACCAAGGTAAAAAATATGGAGAAACATGGAGATGGCTGCACAGAATATTGCACAACGACCACACATTAAGTGACCTGATGTATAGAGTCCTACGCATCAAGGAAATAAAATGACCTGCAACAAGGTCTAATTGCTGGTGTTACAGTCCATCAGACAGAGAGAAGCAGCAATAGAAATATCTAACCCTGTGTCATCCCTTCTTAAAATGAGGGAGGAAAACTCCCACACCTGGGACGATGGCAAGCCTGGGGATACCTGAGGCAACAGGGTCAAGTTCAGGAATGGATGTTGAGAACGCCAGTCCCATTAGGCTGAAAAAGGGGTAGTCATGTAGCTAAGTTGGTGGGAAGAAGGTCCCTTTCCCAGCGCACAAAACAGCCCAAATTACCTGAGGAATTCAAAGAATGCAGGCCATATTTACTGCTGCTGTGAATAATAACTGCCGAGTGCCAAGAGCTGCTCTCAGCGGGGCTGCTGGGGGGTCCTCTCTCCCCTGGCCTGTTATCCCATGCTGTGAATTACCAGTCCCACAGGCCCCACAGTGAAATGAGCACTTCAAAAAAAAAAAAAAAAATCTACGAAAAAACAAATGGAAGTTGTATTCCATTACTGACGAATACTATGACAGAATTACCTTACCCTACCAGTCTCATGTCGAGCACTGATGAGTGGGTGTCAATATGCACTTTGAAACAGTCACCACAATTGGCATCACAAGACAAAAAGACCACAAATGTACCAAATATCAGGCCCTGCCAAGGTCTTGGGAATCCTCAGAGGGGATTACATGGATTAAAGAAGAAACCCTTTCCAGACCTCACATGAATTATACACACACAAGGCCATCCAGTCACACTCAAAATTAAAAAAATACCAAGTAAAATATGTTTGTCCAAGGGAAACATCTGAATAACTAAGAAAATAAAAACACCCCATTTCCTACTCAAATGCAAGGTCAATGGTACTGCTGGGGAATCATGCAGTACACTGTTGCTGTAAAATGTCTGCATACAAAACTGTATGGGAGATAGTAATGGTGTTAAACCATGGCGAGAGCAGGTGTCATATGAACACTTCTTATATTTCCAGGTTTTGTGCAGCTGTTTTAGACTCCCCACTTACTTTGCTCAAGGAGTCTGGCAAACACATGCTGGTTCTGGTCGGCAGCTTCAACTTCCTTAGCAGCTAATTGTTTGGTAGCAGTTTCCAGGCGATCTACGACAGAGAAAATGATGTCAACTGAGAATTTTCCCAAGGAAACACAAGATTTCATCCTTATCAGATATCAAAGTACTCAAAAATGGTGCCAAGTGTCAACATCGCAAGTGTTCCTTTATTGTGCACAGTGTACTGCAAGTAGCTTCACAGTGACTCAGGACTCAGCCCTACCTCGCAGGTCTCTGTTGAAGTCGTGCAGCCTTTTAATCTCTCCCTCCAGCTTGTTCCTCATGGTCTTCTCCAGAGTTTCCCGCTTTGCCGAGCCATTCATCAACATCTCATAAGCCTCGGATATCCTCTGGATCTCCAACTCCAGCTGAACAGCCGGAAAATCAGAAAAGAATGAGAGACTCAGTTAAATGCTCCAAGTGCTATTCTGTGTCTAGAATGCCTGAAATTTCCCAAAGGTAATCTGCATTTACTCCAGAAAGGGCTTCGACATTAAATGAATTAGACCAATGGGGGTGGAGGGCTGGGGAATGCATTCATGATTGGCCATTTCATTCCATGAACCCACAAGTGAATCACTCACATGGCTTGGACTGGGACTGAAATCAACATTCCTGAAAGAACATAGTCCCAGGTGTCTGAGCATTCATTCCACAGGCAGTGTGCCAGCTCAGCTCTGCAAGGAGGATGGGAACAGGCCTTGTTGCAGGCGTACAGGCTATCGCAATGGGGGCATGACTCATATGCATGTGTTCAGACACATTTACTCCAGGCTGCCCTGTTTGCTTCCCACCTCTGTAATTATCATTCTTTGAGTGGGAATAGAGATGAAGATGATGCAAACTTTCTGGGCCAAAATACTTCCTACAACACACTAAAGATACACTAAAGAAAACCTCAATCAATTTAGAAGTTCTTTCCAGCCCATTTACTGCCAGAATCATGAGAGCCTTTAAAAACGCCTATGCACCACAATCATTTGCCTTGTTGTATCTAAGGGCTTATGCTTTTGTTTCAAAAGAACCCCAATTCTCTCCTCATAATAGAATCACAATGAAGACATGAGGCAAGACATAAGGGGCCAGTGGGGGTGAAAGTGAAAGAGGCCTTTCAGTCTGAAATAGCAACTGTTGGAGCTGGCTTGCTGCAACGCCTGCTCATCAGCTGTGACAAGGTCAGGGGCCCCCCTCATTTCTGCCTGACATCTCCTCGATTAGACTGGACATCTGCAGCCACTCTGGAGCACACCATGTCACAAGCTTTAAAGTTGTTGTTTTTTCCTACCCAACACTAAGACTTTCAATTTTCTCCACATTTCAGGTAACAGCTGCTGACCATTTCAGAGGCACAGACAACAGGGTTTTCAGTACTCATTGACCATGCCCTTTGACACAAAAACAAAATAAAAATGCCTCTTCTCTGGGGATTTCTCTGGGGTGGCTCATAAGAGTCAAACTATGTTTGATATATGCAAAGAAAGGCAATGTGACAAAATACTGTCAAACCAATGCTAAAATGCTAAAAAATGAAAAAGCCAAGGACAAGCAGATTGAGATGCTTAACTTATGTAGTTTTGACTCCAAAATGAAATAAACCCCTTGCAATCCCTTGATTGTACCAATTCCAACAGCTAATGTTTCTGGTATGGAGTACTAGCAGAGATGACATCAATATAGTTTTTTAAAATCCACTCCCTTCAGAAACCATCATTAAGATTCATATCAAGTACTTCATACTAAACTCCAGCAATATCCAGCAATACTGGATGCTCATCTGGACTTTCAGGGACAGACAGACCTGAGGAGACAGGTCAGGTGTTGTATCAAATCAGCCCCTACTTGTTATTTTTGGTCACATCACATGAAAACATAATTTATTTGGAAAAAAACCTCAGGAATAATCACATTTCTCCAAGCACTCCATGTCAGCATACATTTAGACGCCAACACAAAAAAAACATTTTTTTACTTAACAGACTGAAAGTTGTCCTTACCTTCTGAAGCCTGGCTGCTTTCTCACTGTAGCCATCCAGCTCCCTCCTGAGTCTCTCATTTTCCTTCATCAGCATGTCCATCTGGGCCATCTGATTATTTCCAGAACCATTGTGAGACAACACAAGGTCCTCCACACCAGCAGGAGTCAGTGTAGATCGAGCACTGAGGCGAACCACCTGTGGCTGGGCCTGCACATACCTGATGGAAAGAGCACAGCTTCATTAACTTCTAGCTACTGGGCCACTCAGAAGGTAGTTTTGTCCCATACACCACCCACTACATGCATTTTGGGGTTCCTGTATTTCTTTTGCCAGGAGAAGAGATTGTGGTGATGTACAATGCATGCATCCTTTCAGATATGATCATTTTCAGGACCTGCCAGTCTCATTCACATTCCCACACATCCTACAAATAACTCACTGCAGGAGTCACAGTAAAAAAGTGAAGTGAAATCTTACAGTAATGTCATGAACATTGCAGAAAGAATGCTGGTTGTTAATCTGAGGTCATTGAGTATGCGACCCATTAGGAAATTCCATTTAAACATGTCCACTGTAGCAGCACTGTGTTGTATTCCATTACCTGTGATGCTGAGAGTGAAATGCAGGATGTTGCTCTTTGTAGTAGTGCCCATGCTCTTGTGAGTGACTGAGCATATATCCTGGAGGCTTGGCAGAGAAAGGGTACTCCGGTGGTGGTCCCTTCTGTTCTGGGACCTGAGGCCTGTGGACCTGGTGCTTGGAGAGCTGGGGGTAGCTATGGGAGGAGCTCATGGCTACATTGGCCCTGGCTCCGCTCCTCTCCAAGGAGAGCTGCATGAGGCGTTCACTGAGGGAGCGCACATGCCCGCGCTTCAAGTCCAGCAGACCCGCGTCCTGGTGGCCCTCAAACTCCTGGGCAGGGGCCTCAGGTGCAGGCTGCTGCAGGCCCATCTGGCCCCTCTGAGAGGCCAGGAACTGGGAGTGCGCCTTGGCCTCCTCGTAGGTGGGCAGCTCCTCTCCGTGGAGCTGGTAGAGCTGACGCATGGAGCTCTCAGAGTGCTGATAGTCTCCTTGGTACTCCTGACCCTGGGGCTCCTGGCGCGCAGACATGTGGAGGAACTGGGACTCCTCCTGGTTTAGGCTCTCCAGGGAGGAGCGGGGGCTACCTGCACCGCCGCCGCTGCCCCCTCCACGCAGGGCCTGCTGCTGGATGGCAAGCAGCGTGCGGGTGTCTGTGGGGTTCCCATAGCGAAGCTGCTCCTGGATGAGCCGGTGCAGGACTGTGCCAGACGTTTCCTCTGCCGTTCTCATTTCAGCCGTTGTTCAAATCAACAAATTACACAAAGGCGTTGCCAAGTTCAAAGGAGGATCACAAACCTAGAAAGAAAACGTGAAAACCTATCAGCATATTCCATCTTAAAATAAACAACTGGAACCAGACATGAAATTGCACATTAAACTACTCCAAAACCACACAAAAGTATGCGTCAAGATTACACAAGACACATTCCATGTTGTATTTTGGGATAATGGATGTGCTTCATTTTCCAAAACTCAAAACAATTACACATTATTCCAAAGTAAGTATGCAGTAAATTACAGAAAAATACAAGCGACGCAAGAAGTTGATTTGCCGGACAACTTTACTTTGATTACGTTTACATAACGAATGAAACAGACGGTTTCAAATCTACAGTCAAAAAACTAACCTGGAAAAGAACTTCAGGTAGCTTTTCTTTGCATGATATAATGAGCTCTGATAGAAATGAGCCGAACAAGCTCTAAAAGCCAGGGCTGAATGCTGACTGAAACTGTGGAATCCCTGGGCCACATGCAGCCGCGATACAAAAACAGGGCACATACCAGTCGTGTCTCTTTGGCTCAACGTGCTCCGACTCTCAGACACCATTACCATAGCAACATCACATTTGCTCCTAAATATAATTGAACTAGTCCTCAAGGACCCCTTACACTGTTCTACTCAACAACAGAAGGACAACCCTTAATATTTAGCAACAGATGAATTTTGCTAACCCCAACACGTGACACAGTTGTCTGGGCCCAAGTCAACCTATTTTAAATCTTAGCGAGCATGCTACAGCGTACTTTACAATCTCTACAGAAACAATTTGCACGCATTGGCAGCACATACCATAGTGAGCCCACTGTTTCTTGTTAAATTCTATCTTACCAATAAGTGTGTAATAAAGTAGACTATAGATACACACAGTTCCCATCTCCCCGCTCCTTTCTCTACATGCAAAAAAGTGGATTCTTGGGCTGCCTATTATAGTGTCCTATTATATTTCCAGCTGCAAACGGTTGCAAATTCTAATTCATTGCCTCACTGGAATCGTACCAGTTGTTACAAGTCGCAAATAACTGAAACACTTAAGCGATATACAATTAGCAAGAACAGTATGGTAAAATGTGCGGTACTCTGGATTACACTACATTACTGATAAGAACTGTGACGGTTGTGTAGCCGATTGTGCGATAGCGGAAGAATTTATAGCGCAATGACACTTGTTTTGAAACCCGCAGCATTTGCTGGCTACTTAAGAACTTTTTTCGCTCGCAAACTTATGTTAAATTCCACATATGAAAATAAATGTTTACTTAGCGATAGTAAAACAAGCAAAACATGGTCTCTTGGGTTTAAAACACAAGACTAAAGCGATATGCCCGAGTATACTTCAATGCGAAAATATTCGGTTTTATCATGGAATTTGTATACGCAATGAAACGAAAACATTCTTCAGTGCCGATACAAATAAATCTCATTCCAAATAATCCCAGCTCGGTAATCATTACTGTTACTCTTCTGACCAAAAGAAAACCCAAATATACAAAAGCTCACCACTTCACGGTTTCATCACTGTACGGGATTGTGGACGAGTTTCTTGTAGGCTACTTTAAATTCCTTGATCCTCAATTTATGCGTTAAAAAATGCTTCACACCCGTATAAGTTCCAACAACGCGTGTGTATGTGCTCAGTGTGCTCTCACAGTAGACTGAACTCGGCGAGTAGCGCACTGCGCTAATAAATAACTGAGAGCTGATTGTTCGCTGCGACCGGAATGTTTGGAATGCGAGAGCTCCAGGTTCCTCTGGGATCAAAAGCGTAACCGCAGAGCCACAGAGAGAGGCAGAGTTGAGGAGCTTGACTGTAGTACCACACACAGCCATCTAGTCGGCGTGCAATCTGGACTGTGCTACAGAGTTTGAAACATTGGAATTAAGTTTATTGTTATTTTATTTAAAAAGGAACACCTTAACTGTCTTAACAGACTGCTATGGCACCACCATATAGTCATAGCCTCTAGTTCTATCAACTAGGTCTTATGTTTTCCTCCCCTGGTTATTAGTTTAGTAGTAGCAGCAGTAAGTACTTTTTAATGTAACTAATTACAAGTTACGCGTGATGATCCGATCGGCTTCCGTTAGTACAACCGATTTTTTTATATAATGTTGAGTCAAATGTGTCTCTTTCTTAGTCTCGTCTTTCGTTATACATTTGTCTTAGATCAGGACATAGACAAAGGGTGTGGTATGGTAAAGGGCTAGGTTGTTAGATATGAATGTAATGTAATGGAGAAAAATAGACTGAAGCTGTATTTTCTAAAACAGTCTTTCCAATTAATTTAGAAGTACCCAAAGCTCAGTAGGGTTGGAGTAAGGGACACGTGCACATGCAGAAACTAATCAAGTTCAGTTTGGAGATGCATGCTGCTCTCGTGTGGACTTCCTTACACCAGTAGTACATGTGTTATAGCCAGTCAAATGAACTTTTGACCATTAGAAAGACACAAACAAACCAGGAAGCATGGACAGTATGAAGCAGCCCCCTGCATCTGCTGTTGGGACAAAGCAAGTCGTGTGCTTTGTAGCCTCAGCCCAATATGAGGTTGGTGAGATCATATGATTTAAACCACTGTAAGTGCCTGAAGTCAACATGCCAGCCATTACCAGCACTGTCCCAACACCAGTGAATAAGAAACATGAAAACAGCAAGCAGATGCAGAGGGTGGAATGGATTCCCAAACTAAAAATGACTTTTCAGGGCCATTTGTTCCCATGTGTCTGGTAAATATTTAAGCTGCACCCCGTGCCAGCAATTGTGAAGTGTGCGTTTGTGTGTACATGAAGGAGGAGGGCGGGCGCAAGGCAGACTGCCTACCAGCTGTCCCTGGAGTAAAATACCCTCTTTAATCACTGCTCTGAGAGATGCATTGTTCTCACAACACCAGACATTACGGAGCGAGCCTTACCATCTGCTGCACCCTCTCCCCCCACCCATCCCACAACCCCAAACCAAAGCCCAGCCCCCAGCCGCCATCCCATATCTCACACAAAGACACACGTATAGGGGCTGCCATCATCAATATGCACATCCAAATTTACACCTGGGAAAAGGTGACGCTGCCACTCGGCTGGGTTTTGTGTTCATGACTGTAACCAGTCTGAGGCTATCAAAAGATCAGTGAACTAATGCAAATATTAAGGGAGTGGTCATTGATCAACCAACCTGCACTTGTCAGGTCAGATGCGCTTCTTGTAAAGCATTTCTTTGCTGCCCACTTGTCACTTTTCAGAATATTGACTGGAGACGACCATTTACAAATGCTTGCTTTTCACATTAAAGTGACATCTGTGTAGTTTACATGACAATAACCAATCATTCACCACATTCACAGATATGAGAGTATGGCACTGTATTCCATTAGTTTTTTATTCCCCAAAACTGAGCATTCCAACAAAGAAAAGTCACTGTCTATTGGCCACACCTTTGCCTATATGGAAATTTAAAGCACAAGATGATACCTTTTGTGTTCTGCAGCCACAGATGTTTGTCTGTCTGTACTTAGGCAACAATATGGAAGTATACAGATGGATGGGGGGGCTTTGTTTACCTCTGCTTGCTTAGCACCTTATCCAAAACATGTTAAACTATATCCATTTATAAATTTGAATGTTTAACTTTTTAAGTACATGGCTCAAGGTTACAACAATAGCAGTGCTCCACTAGGAGCCAAACCCACACACTTCTAGCAGCAGCAGAAGCTCCTTAACACTATGCCATACTGTGCAGCTACACGACTGTGCAGCTTCATTTTAACTTGCCATTATAAGGAGAGCACCCTCACTATGAAAACACATAGCAAAGCTTTCCTGACAGCTGCATCAAAGAGATGAAAATGCATTGTCGATTCGGTCACTGATAACATAGGAGTGCTCCGAGGCCACTGTGTCCTCAAGCTCTGACTGAATGACTGAACCTCCAGGAGTGCCCCTGGGGAAGGTGAGCTATCAGGACCTGCAAACGGGGCAGTGGTCTCACAGTAGCCGTGAAATGTGCCTGCAGTGGTGACCATAGGGAGGGCCGGGCTCTGATCAGTGGTGAGGGAGCAGTGGGCAGGGGGGCTCGGGCCCACTTCTCTTTGTCTTCCTGTGAAGGAGGAAATTGCCACATTCTTCACATTACCATGTCAAAGGGCACCGATTGAAACTCCACGTCTGCCATTATCAAGAGGTTGCTGCCGCTGACATTTTCTCCCTAATTGCAGTTTTCCCCCCTGAACAATGGGCCTGCAGGTTACATCTGACTCACCAGAGACATGATTCGCTGCACTACTGAGAGAGCCGCTAAATAACAATAAACCACTCTGAAATCTCCCATGCTTCCAGCATCTAATAGATTTACACACTTGCATTGCAGCATGCTTCTGTACATGACTGAATAATGAAAAAGAAATGTGCTTTGTTTTTACTCCACCTGGATGAAACAATCTGAGAGGGGTTTTTGGACAGCCAGCGTGCTGGGATTTTCCAAACTGCTTAATCAGATGATGACCTTGTTGTTTGTCAGTGATTAGCAGAATTATACACTGACTCCAGGCTTCTAAGTCAATTCCAGCTTTCCAGGTTCTATGAGGGGTAATAAGAAAAGTGTAGTTTAGAAAAAAAAGGCACACATACCCATTGTGCTGACTGGACTTGCAAAGAGCCAAAACAGTTCATCCCATGTCAAACGTGTTAATTGTACTTACAAGAGTTTGTGTTACTGCTATTCATTTTATCTTTACAACTTTGACTAACAACAAGGATTCCTTAGCAAACAACTTTAAACAAACATGTTGGGAAGCTGACAGTAAATGATGGACAGACACACAAATTTAGCTTTGTGCCACTGATAATTACTCACCCTTCATGCACTTTGTTCATTTCTGGCAATGAAAATGTAAATATAATATATACATATTAACATTCATTAAGAGTAAAACAGATTAAGTTTGAAATGTATCTTTATGAGGACAGTTTCTGAAGATATTATCTGATAAGTTAAAATACATTTTTCAACTTCATTATTTTTAGATTTGTTACTTAAAAAAACAACTGTGTAAAATAATGCTTTTAGTCAGAGTGATTTATTTCTGTAAAAACTATGCACTTAAAAGCATGCTACACATACACATAACTTACACATAACTAGGCAACACACAATAAACAATTAAATGTTTCACAGTATGCTGTGCTTATTTTTACTGGATTCACTTCATGCACCCTGGCACAACTGGGACAGTTGGGACATAACTAACTGTTATACACTTTTGAGTCTATGTGGATTATGAGCTACTTTAGGTATCAGAGCCCTTCAGGAGTGTGCAGACTGAATGTACATTCATTCATCATTCCCAATGCTGTCAATAATTGTGTAACCTGGAGCTACCCAGAGGAGGAGCCTGCTGAAGATCATTCTGCAGCTGCTGTGTGACTGCCATCTCAACAGCCATTTATTACTGGCCCCTTGGCCTCCACCACTCATTTGACTAACCAAATCTGCTTTGGCCAGGGGCTTGAAGTACTCTGCTAATGACACAAATTACCCTCACCCCCCTGACCACTGACAGATGTAAGTCCTTAAATTATCACTCAATACTTATAACAGTCCATTGCCACAATAAACTCCATGAGCCACATGATATTGCCTTATCTCTGTCTTCCATATCAATACTTGTGTCTCCATATGTATCTGTAATTTCTTTTGACAATGAATGTAACAAAAATATGAACCAAGAAGCCCTTTGTTTGTGTTACTTTGAATTCTACAGCTTTTAAAAGGCCTCTGACCTAGGCACATTTATGATAAGTCAAATGATGTACCTTCAAGAAATGAGAACTTGTACCGTTCTAACTTGAAATTTTACTTTCTGGTTTGATTACCCATATGTATGTGTATGGTATATTTTATATAGTATATTTTGAAATGACAGAGTTAGAAATCAGACTATATATTTAGACCTTCAGGATGACCTTAGGAAGAACTACTACACAAAACACTACACGAAAACAACAGAAGAGGCTCCAACAGTAGAATACAACCTCAGCAGGTGAGCTCATTTACATATAAGCAAATCAAAGTTGTCTTTGCTGTAAACCTTTTGTCACAGTCCATAAATGCTTAGGGAAAGAAGAAATAATATGTCTGTCAGACCCAAAGGTGACTGTCCATGTGTGCAGGCTCTAAAATGTGATGAATATAACTCCTCCTGTACAAGTCAACCGGCACATGTACAGTTTTTTCCTCTCAATTTCAGATGACTTATATTAACTGCTGTCCACAAAATCCCTTCAGAAAAATCACAGGAAAACACTTTAAATGTGAGAATATTAGGAAAGACAGGTCACACTGCTCCTAAACAATGTATTTTTTACAGTACCTGACTCAGTTGTTCACCAATAATGTCCTTTGAACCATTCAGTTATCTTTGTGTGAAATCAACCATCTAGAATGTGATTACTGCAATGTAAATAAACAAGAGGTAGAAGAAATACTTCCTTCATGAATCTTGGTTTGATCATGACCAATTTATAGAGATACAGGCATGAAGAGTCTTTCTTTATTACCCTAAAATTGCCCTTTGACAAACACTTAGAGCCAAAAGACAGATTTAACTGTTCAGATATTATGTCCATTGTGTGCTATGTCTATGACACACTATTGATGCCAGCTCTTTGAATTGAAGGATCTGTGGCTGAACTCAAACGCCTCAACTGCCTTTAAAGACAGGTTACACTTTACTCCTTTCTTCTGCAATGCATCGAGAGCTGCTGTGAAGTTAGTAACCACTTCAGTCTCCACACAAAGAACAATGCCTGGCTCTGTGTCCACCACTAAAAGATGACACAAGAGAGCCCTTGACAGAGCAGACTCCCTGACATGCATGTTGCCGATAGCATGGGGCTACTGTACTCGCAATGAATCTTCATGTGTCTTCAGTCTGTTGCACCTGCCCTCAAAATTAAATCAAGATCAGCAGCAACACACTTTGCAAAAAACTAAAATGCCACTGTTTTCAAATACCAAACCCACAAAGATTTCAGCTCGAATAATGTACATCAAAATCAGCCATTATGGTTCTTATCATCAGGCCTGCAACAGAACAATGAATATATCCGTCCATCAACAGGAATCAGAACATGCCCATTCTTCAGCACAGAGTGCTAAACATTCCATAGTGGTAGTGTTGCAGAAAAGTATTAAAAGAAGTTATGGGGCTTTATTTATGGGGCTATCTTTTGTTTAACCCACAACATCTTTGCTTTGTGACTGAGCTTAAGCCTAACCCTTCACTCTGGAGAATCTTGTAGGCAGTATTTTCACCCACTTAACATAATGTTTTGGAAACATACTGCTAGAACACAGGTTCCTTGGGGGTGGGCTGTCATTCTGGGTTCACTGAATTAGAAGAAATTCCATTTTATCCATTCCATATTAAAATGAAACCTTACATAAACAAACATGTTTTGAATCAACTGAATCAACATTATGACTACATGCTGTAGCATGAAGCTTTTAGTCACTGAAAAACACATTTATTCAAATGCAAGTCACAAATTTAATTTAATAAAACAGATCAAATTGATGCTCAGTCTGTATTAAATGTTTTATATCTATTTTGATCAAAGGATATTAAAGGACAGAAGGAGCCACGTGTGTCTACAAAACATCCACATTTCCCATCAGAGATAAGTACGTGTTGTGAGTTTTGGCAGATAAGGATCCCCATATTTGAAGGGATGTCACATTAAACCTAAAAGCAACATTCTTTTTGCAAAACAGCAGATCAGAGTCAACGCCTGCGGTCAAATGGAAGAAAAGGCATATCTCTTGCACCTGTCAAACCCCCGCCATCTGGCAGGCTGGACCCTCGCACATCACCAACCCCCTGCTCCCCCACCCGAAGCCAGGTCTGAACAGGGTGGGCAATGGGAGCAGGCCCTGTGTGAACCCTGAGCTGTGTCTTTTATGCACACACAGGGCTCAGACTGTTTGTCTGGCGGCTAATGGGCCTCGTGGCTACATAGTAACTGTATCAGAGTGTGCTCCCCTGGATACTGGCTCACTCAGGCTCTCAAACACACACATGCCCGCACACGCATACACATTTTTTGAGATAAGGTTATTTACTTTGAACCCCTCTCTCCCCATTTCCCATTGGTACTCAGCATCTGTTCAAATCTGAGAGCGAGGGTTCGCCACAGAATGGCCCTCCTACTTTCTTACAGTAGTGTTCCACGTGCAATTATAGTCAAGTAACTGGAGGTAAGTCTTAGTAAAGCAGCATCTGTGTGCTTTGCCACCACAATAGAGAGCTGTCAGGTTTTTGTTCTTGGAAAGGACAGATTCTGGATATCTGGATCAGGGCTTAGGGAAACAGAAAAAACATGAATACAATTGACAATGAATGCCATACGGTTTAATTTAATTTAATCAACTGAACATGAACATGGGACTGTCTCAATCACGTCACTATTTTGCCATTCCTGTGCTAACCTATTTATAGACCAAAAAAATCACAAGGAACATTATATCATTCTATCTGGCTATTTCAAAAAGTACATGTTACATAACTTTAGTCAAATAAACTGTTCCTTTGTGAATCAAAAATAACAATAACATTGTTCAAATGTTTTCAAAACATCTTGAAGTTCTTAAATTTATGCACTACTGCCAAACTGCTGCCTGCCAAAAGTTTGCTCAATATGTTGTGAACCCAAAAATGAGATTGCAGAATGGATGTGCATTTACAAACCTCCCTTTACATAGTAGGCTTAAAGTCTATCTATTGTAGGTATGTTCTGAACAAATCAAAGAAATTGTGATATCCATCTCTATTTTACATTCATCTCTGTTGTGACATTGCAGCTGTTTCAGGGACCTCCTTGAAATTAACTCTCTGTTTGAGGTCATAAGGACATTGTAGTGCAGAAAAGACATTCCTGATGACCCACTAGAATCAATCAGAGCATGTCTTGCTTAATGGGCTGCTCATTAACCCACCTCAATATCCATTTCTGAGATAAGAGACTGGAGAAATAGGGAGAACACAGCTGAGATGCATTGCTGAGGAGAGATTATACACTTATGCACAAGAATGCACAAATGCACACACATACATAATCCTTCTCTCTTGCTCTCTCACACACACACAAGCGCTCACACACGCATGAATGCACGCACGCACGCACACACACACACACATATGCCTGGCTGAACAATGAGGCTCGGGTTACAGGCACTCCTCCTTCCCAGCATAGGTGCAGTCTGGGCAGATGGCCCACTAAGCCAACACTTCCACAGCAGATAAAGACGTCTCCCCACGCTGCATTGACAGAGCGCACTGTCTGCTCACCAGCCACTTAAATGAGATGGATGCCTCCCCTCCCGTAGCTTAGTTACAGGCCACTCTCCCATAGGCCAGGTGGCGGAACTGCTGTGAAACAAGCGAGATCACACAATATCTCACTCCCCAGGGCTTTGAATGTATTTGCATTGTTCAACCATAATTGTTGCAATTTTTAGCCTCCACCCTGGCTTACTAATGCTGGGACTTCTGGCAGACACAGTATTCATTCAACAAAATGATTAAGCAGCATGTCTGCCCAGTGTTCTACAATATACTAATACATGGCATAATGTGACAAGAATATAATTACAAAAATCCTTCAAAATATAGGAGTTGCTTTATGTAACTCTGGAAGGTAGTGTGACAAGCACATTCACAACCTTTCCTTAAGAATAAAGTGTGCATTTCCATTCTACTCAGTCATTAACTTTGTATGAAGCAGTTTCAGGGAGATACAATCCTTTAGGACTGACCATCTGCATGAAACTTTAGGGACTTTCCAGAATAACAAACATGGCATTTGGGACCTTGTCAACAACCAGTGTCGCATGTTTTCTTATCTATTGTCTTTTTGTAGTGATTCCACACTAAAAAAGAAAGCATATATTCAGATGTGCTATAAAGTCACAAGTTAAAAGAGGCCACAGAACCAACTGGGCCAACAAAATAACCCATGTCCTTCACAAATATGCTCATTACCCCGTTATCCAAATATTCTACAAAAAAACACTTGAACGTAAATAATGTCAAATCTTATCTGAAATCACTTTCCTTTTTCAAGGAGGTTCTCTCAAGTTAACATGAACACATCTGACACTTGCACACTGAAGGATATGTGTATTTAGTGCACACGCCCAACAAGATATCCCTGGAAAACTATACTTGCTGTTGTCTGAAAAGGGGGTCTCTGGCATAGGTGCAAATATGTGGACCGGTAAAGCTCCGTAATCCAAGCTTGTGCTGACAAAGAATTTCAGGATGGAGTTGCATTCCACAAACACACCATAAGGGCATTTCACACTATGAGATATTCAGTGCCCCTTGGAAACTGGTCTTGGTAAATAGATTTTTATTCCTTTTTGAAATTACATTTAAAGGACAAAAATGGCATACGGTTACACTCAGTTGAAAGGATCCTTTAGTGTTTCCTCTGCTGAAGGAATGTAACACTTCATCCAGAGGCTGATTACTCGGGAAAGGGAAAATATTAAAGGTGTTCAAAAAATTTTCAAAGGACTTCAATGAAGACAAAGGAATTTCCTCTGAAATGATGAGGCATACACTGAATAATAGTATTTCCAAAAATCTTATTTTTAGTGGACAAGTCTCATGTTTCCTCAACATAGAACATTTAAATGTTTTGAATTAAAAGTGTGTTTTTGACCCATTTTTAACCTCTAGGTTACACTGACCATTTACTCTGTCTGTTGTTCCTGGTAATGTCTGCACAGTGCCCTTGCCATTGTCTGCCATGCATGTTCCATGGCACCCCCAACCCCCCCAAAACCCCATGAATTCATCTACAATTGGATGCAGATTCCTGAAAAGAAGGGTTGACACAGACCACCCCCCACCACCACCACCACCACCACCACCACCACCACCACTCCACCCTCCCCCTCACCCCCCTCTTCTGTCCAGACTGTCTGACTACATGCTTCTGGCAATGTGTTTCCATTGTGTCCTACTTCCTGATAGGCGGTGCTTTAGAAGGCTGGGCTCAGTGAACTGCAAAGGAATGTGGAGGGCCTGTCTAAAATTACGGATGTCCCCTGGAATTCTGTGGGTCATTCCTGCCATTTTCAGCCAGACAGCCAAAGAGAACTTTTTGGCTATTAAAAAGCAAAAGAGTT
Source organism: Megalops atlanticus (assembly GCA_019176425.1). Lineage (NCBI taxonomy): Eukaryota > Metazoa > Chordata > Actinopteri > Elopiformes > Megalopidae > Megalops > Megalops atlanticus. The sequence goes on from CM032876.1 coordinate 38,333,106, forward strand.
AGAATTTACCATAGCCAGGCAAACTTAGTGGTGCAGATACATTTAAACAACAACCACAGTTACAGATCCATAAAAGATTTGGGCTAACCAATACTTTGCTGCTTTTGGTAAAGCAGTGAACAATCACAAAGTCATGCTCTCTTCTGTGTGGCTGTTATGAACAGTTTGCATATTATTAGAGGATCATAACCAGTTTGGCATTACATTGAAAGCACCCAATCACAAGGTGAACAGGTTCCTATCTGCCTATTCAACATCTGTTTACCATTCCAGTGTATGCCAACTGCACAATACACCCATTCCAATGAACACAAGAATAAAAGTAGAACTGGGAAGCACCTCATAAATAGGCAGTTACTTCAGATCATGTTCGCTCAAGCTTCAACACTCCTTTGCTACATAGTAAGGAGAATGCCAAAGGAAAAAAAATGGTGTTAATTCCTTGACATCATGACAGAGTGACAGCTGAATAATCTCTAAGCAATACAATTAACCTGCATATCCACACAGAACTTGATAAAAGAGAGTATGGTTTTATTTCCCTTTAATATCCTGTCATAAAGAACCCTGCAGAACTGGATTTCTTATTAGACAATGCTTCTATGACCATGAAATAACAGTTTCCCATTGATGAACTCACTCCTTTTATCCACAGGCTGTACCTCACCCCTGAAGCTATCACTGTGCACTGAGATGAAGGGCTCTGAAGACAGCTCCTGCAGCTGTTCATGAGCTCTTCCCCCTACAGAAAAATCATCCACGGGGCCAGTGCCGACCAGGCAATTATCTCATGGAAATCAGAGGAAGAGAAGATGAAGGCCCCGTGCAGTATCAATCCCTTTACCCTATCAACCTTGGGAAGCACCCTCTCACCTCTTGATAATACACCAGTGGCTGGGTTTCAGGATCTAGGAGGGTCATTTGTTATCAATTTCACTGCAGCGTAGAACCCTGTTACCCACTCCTGGCAAGAGTGCACATGCACATCCACGTTGTTCTTCTCCCCCATTTTGGAGAAAAAAAAGTGATGTTGTGATATTCTACCATGGCATAGTGACAGTATGTGCCATCATTTCCCCTCTTAGATGTTGTTTTGACATTTTGAAAATGGAGAAATGCACCAGATCAGGCTTTTGAACATGATCGAGAGGTTTCTTATATTATATCTTATATTCTATAGTATGACATTTAATAAAATAACAATACAAGATGGTGACAGATTTAAGACCCTGTTCAGTCAGCTATACTTCTCCATATTTCTTCAGTTACTTGTAATTCAGGCAATGCTGTTGTGCAAATGCTCCTGGTTTTTGAACCCACTTAGATGTACTTTAAGGGTATTTCCAGCAGTAGATTGCAATGCATGTGTAGACTGACTCAGTAAAAATGTTCACAGACACTCACACTGACTCTGTGCTCTGTAAACACCTATAGCTCTATGTGTTACATGGGTGGTAATGGCTAACCATTCTTGAAGACCTTTTTTTGACTTAAGTGACTCAGTCTGGTTTGCTAAAAACACAGAAACACGCCTTCTTTCCACTTCTTGCTTCCACATTGAGGGCACTGTCAGCACTCAGACAGACATCATAAACTCCCACTGTCTGGGTTTCCCCTAGGCCAAACTGGAATATCACCATTCCCCTCTGTGCTTGTATCTGAGACTCTCTCCTTCAACACTACAAAGTGGATGAGGATCTTTTGTGGGGAGTCACAAGACCAGGAACTGACACCTCTTTGGCGAAGGACATTCAAATAGTTTGGAACTGCACAACAAGCAAGGGCAACTTGACTGCAGTATGCCCAAAAGCTAAGAGGCTATGCTTTATGAGTCTATTAAAAATCGATCCCATGACGGAAACTTTGTTTTTCAAAGAGAATGGTTATTTTCTCTTGTGATTCTCTACAAGCCAGGCTCTATTTCCCAGCATATTTCAATGGCAGATTCCAGATTAAAGAGGGGAGGGAGACAGACCTCGCTGTGATTAGGGACAATGGGCCAAATTGTTTACTGACCCAAACTGGGATCAGCTCCAGGACTGGCAGTAAATTTGTCAGAAATAAATTCTTTACATGAAAAGCACTCCATGTCACTAAGCCATGGGCATGACAGAGTGGGGTCAAACTAGTGAAGCTCTCTCCTCAGTGTCACTTATTCAGGATGCCAATTACGCTGTATCACAAGGGGTATCACAGAAACAAATATGCACAAAGGCAAACTACATGTACTTTATATCGTGCTGCAAGTAACAAGGTGAGGTAAGAGAGGCAATAGTCGTCTCATAGACATGGATAGCCGAGAAAGTATGGAACATGCCAGCTGACATCACTGTGAAGGGGGAAGTCTGAGGAAACATGCATACATGCTTCCTGAGGCCCAGAGGGTGTTGATGTATATCTGACTATGGCTGTGTTTTTGTAGGGCCTCTTTTCTCACAAAGCTGAGATGTTGTCTCTGTGACTCTGTGCTTGACCAAACACCGGGCTCGCTGAACAAACATCTCACAGCCAGGCCCGGGGAATGCCTTCAGAACATGAACTGGAGGTGAAAAAGAACACAGGAATGAGGAAATCACGCCCCGGCCCCACAAGATTGAGAGCAGGAAACGAGGGCGTTTCGGTACAAGCTCGGCTGCTCCCCAGGAAGCACAGGCAGGTCATATCCTGTGCGGGGGGGGTTAAGGGGCCTGGGCCAAACTGATAGCCTGGGGTCTGGTGGCCAATGGAGCGATTGACAACATTAACAGCTGAGGGGGCTCTAGAAGCTGAGGAGAAAAGATAAGGAGCTCCTCAATATGTCAACTGCATTCACACCTGTCAATCAGGAAGGTGGTCCCTCCTACCCCAAACCGTGATGAAATAAACTGACAAGAATTAATTTATTGAATGAATTGTGGGAACTATCTGTGGGTGCTGGGGTAAGAACTGAGCATTTGAAAGCATACCACTGTCTATTTAAAAGGAATTTGACTCTCTTTCCCCTGGCAAAGCATGAACAAAAGGCACGCTCCAGCATGCAAGGGAAATATTAGCAGCTTCACATGACAATCTGCGCTCTAAGGTGCAAACAATCATTTTTTCCCCACACCAATGAATACAATACTGCTTGTTCACTTACTAATGACTTTAGAAGAACAGTTCCATTGCAATCACTTACCCAAAACATTTTACTAATTAGTTATTTTGTTTTAAGTTTAAAAGATGACACAGAAGAGGAGGCTGTACAAAAAAGGAATCTTCTCATCCCTGTGCATATACATTACTTGGACATCGTTTGCATGCTTCTTGCTGTCATGCTGAATTCTAAACATTTGTTTTTCCTTCCAGGCTTCACAGGTCATTGATGCCTACATCCCCATTTGGATCACTCAAGAGTGGAGAATCATACTTTGACCCTTGTTCCTCTCACAAAGATAAAGCACAAAGCCTGGGTTTTAGTCAAGAGCCGCTCATCTCATTAGTGGTAATTAGTCACATCTACTGCATTCCAGTGCTGCCAAACAGTTGGTTTCAGCTCTCAGACACATAACTCAGATTGCACTGGGAGGGAATACTTTAGCACTGATTGCTGATACCAGCGCTGGTGCTGTCCAGCCTTTACCTGTTCCCCAGTTACATGCCTTTCATTCCTCTGTCCCAATTTGATCAGCATGTTCCAGCTTCCACCAGACAACAGAGAATTCCACTATCAAAACCCAGACAATATGGCTTTGTTGTAACACACAACAGTGGGACAGTGAAGAAGCCCAATTGTTTGTTATACAGCAGGTAAACTGCAGTTCAGTTTGACTGGTGCTGAGACTGTGTACTACAGATCGGGGACAAATGTGCTACCTAACACAGACATAGTCCTTACGAAAGATCTTAAGAATGCCATACACTCTAAACATCCTTGTTCCAGCATACAGTTTACACCCCCGAGAGGTTCAACACAGCTGACACACAGTGGCTCATGCTCTTAGTCACTGCACCCATGGCACGGTGAAGAGAACCGTCTTTGTTCTGAACTGCCAATGACCAGGTTTCACAGGGTAGCTGCATGTCCCCAGGGCATGCTCACACGTGTGCTCACTATTCAAAAGTAATGGTAATTACTGTCTCATTTTCACAGTCTGCAGCATAAGCCAAAATTGAGATGTAGGGATCTGAAAAGGTGCTTTTCCATTCGGATTACAGGCAATGTGCACTGCATATGAAGAGCTCCCCCTTAGTCATATGCACTCAGGGCCAGCGCTATGGGGGTGCTTAGGGGTGCTTTGCACCCCCAGACGGACCTCAGCACACCTCCAGTTGTCTCCTTGTATCCCGATGTCTACACAGTTTTTGTGATTTTTTGTGCACCCCTGTGGATTGCAGTTGCACCCCTCTGTATTTTCTCCTGGCGCTGAGCGTGTATGCACTCGTGTTATAAACCCTGTAAGCTGTCCCCGTGAATGAGAGCTAAATTGGTTTAAATTTGGCTGATGTACTACACTTCATGTGAAATTGTATTCAACCTTATCACCTTTGTCTTATACTATGAAATAAAGTAATGCCATTGCCTTCACTCTAAATGATGAGTTTTTTGGTGGGAATGCCAACGTAATGTGGGAACGGATGCCTACTCACACGGTAATGTGTGAGGAAACAGTCACACATCACATGCTGAACGCACCAGAACCGAACACTGGTTTTGTTTTGTTCTCACAAGCAATAAGAGGTAATAATTCACATGCTGGCAAACTTCAGGATCCAAGACAATTGCAAATTTAACATATGCATGTGTCCCTACATTCATTAGCTCTCCTTAGTGTGAGGAAGCAACTGACCCCCATATTTCATATTTGACATGGGCAGCAAACAGTATGGATTAAAAGTTATAGTGTAGTTTTTTGTGCTTGTCTGAGTTTAAAGAGCACTTACATTCAGGGAGGTGACTCAAGTTCAGTGCCACTCGCTTTCTGGGTTTTTGTTTGTTGTTTCAAAATTACCATCACTGCCCACATCATTGCTAGTCAGAGGACAACATGGCACTTGAATTCAATAGATTTTGCCAAGCTGTAGGGTTTACTGTTGAAATTTTGTCCTGAATTTTGAAACACCCCTACTTCCTATGTATCATCCTAAAAGTTAGACTAATTTACATTAACATATATGATACATTTTGTACTCCAACTGTATGTGTAGCTGTCATTTAAATTCAATATCCAATTTTTTTGTGTAAGGTATGTTTCTGATTTTGTCATCAGCTTAAAATAAGGTTTATGAAAGCCATGTACAAACATATCTACAAACATCTAACCAAGAGAAATATACATGACACTTTTATTGTCATTATGATCTGGCATTGAGAGCTCCTTCATATTTTAGCCAGCAGTTTCCAAAATAAGACACCAAACAGCAACCACTGGAATGATTTAGGACTTACAATTAAAATAATCATACCATCTTAAAGAATATAAACAAGACTGGGGAGCATTGAGATAGCTCTTCAAAACCACAAACCTTTTTAGCTCCCAGCTAAGGTAAATGCAATGATGTGACTTCAGTCACCATGAACTCACTCTTGTGAGAAAGATAGGCATCTACCATACATGAAAGCCAGTTAAATACATCAAAAAATTCAACAAAGAGTAATTATATGTAAAAACCTATATTTTCTCAAGGTCATCAATGCTCATCAACTGTTACACAGTATGCGGAGGAAACAAGGCCTTAGGCCACGCACACAGATGTCACTGTTTGGATCAGAACGGGGTGCTATTATAGACCCCATAGATGAATGTGTTCATAATATGGAATATGTTCTAAAAGTTATATATACTCTTTTTGGGTGAAAGTTACAATTACACAAGCATGCCCCACATTCACATCAAAACATGCTTTTAAACTGTTCCACATAATGACGAATGACACCAAATCATATTATGTAAAAGCACCACTTCAGTCCCAGAATGGAAACAGCCTGATTCACATTCTTGGAACTAAAATCTTTTACAATATTCAAGACTGCTGTTATAGTATTCACTGCTGCTCTTTCAGTATTCAGTACACTGCTCTTACAGTCAACAGACCACCAGACTCTTAGTGACAGTGTTTGGACTCTTTATAAATTACTAATGAACAATTTCCACTTTGATAAATAAGAAAAGCACTTGTTGGGTAGAAGGGTTTCTAGACAACTGATTTTGTGTGCTCACTGTTCATCAGTCTGAACACGGCAAAATTCTGAAATGGCTTCGGAATCATACATGCCCTGGGCCAAGAAACAGAACAACTCTATCATCACAAGAATCTTTCAAAGTATTTTCAATGCTACAAACAAATTTGAGGAAGCAAGCCATCTTTGCTGAATTAATTTTTTTTTATCCAAACGTCTTGCAAAGACTTGACCAGCAAAACATTGCTGTTTACTTCAGCTCCACTCCCACCAAAGAATGTAAACAAGCAATCCTTCCAAGAACTCAAGGACAGCTACACAGCATAGCACTCACAACAGACCACTCAAATTTTTAGATTCTTCATCGCTCCCTTGGCATCCTTGTCGCCTCACAGCTTCCCTGCTATTGTGCTTTTTCCCCTCTGAAACAGAACCATCCATCCAAACAAGTCTTTAGACAACATATTCATAAGCATGGAGTAGCCAAACACTAGGTGCAAATATATCCACAATAGCAAGCACATAACTTTGGGAGCATTCAGAGTAATGGTTAGAACATTGGACTCTGTGGACACCTGGAGGTCACTAATTTGAATCCCAGTGACCCTGGCGAGGTGCCATTGAGCATAGTGCACCCCAATCACTCTAGAAAAAGTCAAGCTGAAAAAATATTTCAACATTAGGAGTTATTATAAGAGCCAAGGTATCACAACAACTGAAAAATGAAGCAAAGTATTGCGTGTTACCCTCAATGCAGTAAAGAAATACTATTCCATGCCATCTGACAACAATACATCCACTGAGACCATTTCACTTTACTACTTTATTGTTGATTGTATGCCTAAAAACAAATATCTCACAATACGGGGGCATCTGTTGGACAAGGACTGGGGATGCTATACAAGGCCCAACTAAATACTCTGCTCTAATATTAGGCAGGCAAATTGAAAGGTAACTCCTCTCCCAAGCTGGACACATCCTGTTCTGCTTAAATGAAATGTGAAACACACTCAATGACCTTTAATGGAAGGCTGCTATTGACCTGGGCCAATGACATGAGGAAGAGTGATGCCAAGGAGTGGAAAGCAGAGGTTAGCTGGGGATACTGTCTGTTCTAATGGAGAAACTCCACACTAATTAATGGAGTTTCCACGCAGTTACTCTCATTAAAAGCCCAGCACGACTGCACATAGCAGTTACATAACGAAGGTCAAAGGTGGCCACAAAAGCATCCTGGTCTTTAAGCAATCTCGGTGTGCATACTGTAATGTCACGGGTAAATCCTTACAAGATTTCTGCTTCGTTTATGTGATGTAACATGTTTTTCTCAGTGGAGGAAAACAGTTATTGGGGAAAGCATAGCATGGCGTGAATTAGCTAGCCACTAAATCAAATAACACAACCCTGACGTTCCAATTTAAGAACATTCGACTTCTTTTCAGTTGGTCTGTCCATCTGAAAATACTGAAATTCCTCATGGTAATGTGCTTTCTTTTGAATCTTTTCTGTGGTCAGGAACTGCATATTTCAGCTTTGTTTTTTTTTCCTCCTTTCTTCCCCTCCACTAAACTCACAGGCGCCAAACTAATTCAATCCATTTTACCATTCCACATGTAACAACCTGATGGATTTGCAGGTCCAACTGTGCAAACCTAGGCACTGGCTATTTCAGACAAGCTTAGCCTCTATCCAAGCTTTATGCCTCACTGAGTTTTCTTCAATATAATACTCTATATATTGTGCCTCAGAGGTGAACACCCATTTTAACTTGAACAGTCCACACACTACAAAATGCACTGCCTCTACTCAAACACTGAGAACCTGCAAGCAGACAAAGAAAATCCCACTGAGGACAATAGGGCAGCCAAGGCACCAGCCTAAGGAAGGCCAGAGCAGAAGAGGTGTTACCCATACACTCAAGATGCAGTGGACAGCCTGGTAACACATTTAAGGTGCTGCTTATGCGTGGAGGATGCAGCTAAGGATTGGGGGGAGGGGTAGCGGGTTAAAACGGGCCTTCAAAACCTCTGGACCGGGCTCTTATTCCAAGCCACTCCGGTGGCCCAGCCCCCACTGTGTGTGCAGGCTGATAAGAACACACTCTTTGTCCAAGCGGCATTCCGAGATTCCTGCTCTGGGTGTTTGGGGGTCCCAAGTGCAAGGCCAGCGAACCTGCTTCCCCTCTGTGCCACAAACAATGAGATTCCTGACAAACAAGGAGACGGGTCATGACTGGAAGTAGGACACACATCGGCAAAAGCTCGACAGGCATGCTACTGAAGCCCAGCCAAAATATGCGATAGAGAATGTGCATGGGGTCAACAATCGTGGGAAAGTCACACTTCTTATCTTTTCAAGGAATTCCAGTCGCCTGACTAAAAATATGCCAAAGGAAATGAAGGCGGAACCAGCCAGTCCATGCTGATGAGTGAAGCACTGTTCTGGAGGCATCTGTCCAGATTTCCCGAAGAACTGACCCTCTTTTTCCCAAAACACAGTAGCATCAGCTCCTTTCACTTCACAGAAAACTAACCACCAGTCTTCACTTGCATTTAAAGACAGAAAGAAAAAAATACATTTTTTGGAGAGTAAGACTGTGTACACGATTTAACTCAAGTGACGGCTGGTGTTACTGACTATCTTGGCTTTTAAAGCAGGCCCAAAAAAAATCACATGGAGAATGCAGCAATATGAAAAAAAAAGTATTTTAAAGTAGGTTTACAGTAGGTATTACCCTCAGGAGAGAAAAAATGAAAAAGAACAGGATAAGAACAATTGGAAAAAAGAAGAAAGTAACCACCTGGCCAAGCTGAAATATGCAAACACTCCAATGTTACAAGCACCTGGTTTATGAAGTGAGTGCATTTAGTCTGGCAAATGCCTGCCTCTCTGCCCTACAGCTTTATCAATATCTTTCATCCCTTGAATTCATAGCCATTTTAAGACCTGACTTGAGCTTAGTGTTGCTGTTCTTATTTAGTCACTGCAGTGGAAGATTTTTTTTTTTTTTAACCAAAGGGTAATGGCTTGTATATGATAATAATGAATCTTTCTTCCACTCTCACAGCTTGGACAGATCCTACAGATTCACACGATACACATTTTACCAAACTGGAATGTTCTGTTTATTTAGGACAAATGGTTATTTTACCTTTTGCTGAGGTGATATTTCATAATGCATAGTTAAAGACAACCACTTTCCAACACAACTACATTCTGCCAGTTAAACTGTGTACAGCAGAACACCGATTTCTTAATCAACAGTGTGCAACAAGGTAATTTCAAACTAGATCAGAACCCAATGAATTTACACAGCATGTCACTGTCAGTTTTGTAGTATGGATCCAAAATGGACACACAATGTCAGCTTCACACTACCACACCAAGCAAACCCATGTGCATGTGTATGTTTGCTGAAACTGGGATCACGCAATGTTGTTTCTGGCAGATGACACTGCACCAATGTTAGCATTCATGTAGGCCGGACAGGAACTCAACAGTCCACATGATTGGCTGGTGACAAAAGTCAAAATGTCTGGAGAAACTCTGTGGATGCTGAATTAGTCTCATGAAACATGCTTTGTGCTATGTGGTTCCAGAAAGTGGAAGAGCAGCAGACTATAATGATGCACACTGGAGGGGTTCAAATGTGATATTTATCTGTGAGAGGAGTTGGCTGATTTTGTTCACTTCCAGTGTGGGTGACTATGCAATCATGCAGTCTGCGACCATATCCAGCCATGTCTGCTTGGAACTGGTACAGCCCTACACTGTCTCTTCTCTGAGAGTGACCCTCTGCCTAACGTGCTGCTGACATCACATCAAGGACCACAAAGCAGGGGTGAATACTGCCAGAGGCTTTGGGACACTCTCTCATACATTCAAGCTCCAGCTTGAGACCAGTGCACCTGCACCGCATATAATGCAAAGAAATGTGTGATGGTCCTTCCTTTTGAAGTCTGCAGATTTCACAACTCGGAAGGGGGAATTCACAGATCCGTTTGGGACACCCTCCAGCATAGCAGATTTGCACACACTGCTGAGGGTGTAGGAAACAGTCTGAAAGAGGCCTACTGACACCATATGAGCAGAACAAGACTTCTACTGAAAGGCCTTAATGAATGAATGAATCCAGGTGTCTGTGATTTCATACTGAGTCACACCATAAAATCATTCCATTGTTGTAACTACAAGTTCAATGACACTTGCAAGCACTATTTAGCTTTGTGGCCACGTTCCTACTGCAGTTTTAGGAGACAAGCTCAAGCAACGTTAGAAGCAACGTAAGGGTGTCCCCTGCTGTTTATGTGCAGCGCAACACCTAAATTGAACCAGTGAAACACAAACCCATTCTCTGCGCTGTCAACAATATTTCCTGATGAAGAGGACATCAGTAGTGCTGTTTTAAAGGTCTTACCAAAAACAAATACTTGTATTCTGTTCCAAGACCACTCAAGCACATTTGTTTTAGTTTTTGAGAGTGCACCCAACTTGCTTGTGTTTATTATCAGACCTGCATACTCATGATTCAACCCTTAGAAATGCTCACATTGGTATGGTTATTTGTCTCGTTTCACACAATCCTCTATGCATGTTTAAGGTCTAGACTTGAGTTTGAAGGAAGGAACTACTCCTAATCCTGCTCTGTACAGCTTTAGGATGTTAAGCAAAAAGCTTTAACTGCTCTCTGTATTCAAAGGATAAGACCAGGTTCTGCTAAGAATTTCCACATATAAAAAAATAGTTTTTCATGCTCCTAGGACAGTCCAAGAAGCCACATTCCTTATTTTTGTTTGTTGGGCCTGGAGGAGCTGGTAACCATAGCAACCAAATACCATTCAAAAACTGGCCTACAGCCTAGCAAAGCATTTTAATAGCCACTAATCTTCAGAAGGTAAGAGGGGAAAAAAATTCCAAAACGAACTATATTTCCAGTATTCATTTTTATTATTTCTCATTATGCAGGAGAATTCTTGGGTTTTTTCTCATACTTGCTATCTCTCTTGTTGATGCTATCAGACCATCTGTAAAATATGACGGTCCTTCCCCTTGGCTGTACATCAATAATTGCATTCTGCTTTCGCCTTTCCAAATTTCCAAGTTCCACATGGTTGACATTAAAATTCCACATGCTCTTTCTCATAAGGGGTGGGAAATGGGGCGGGGGCAGCAGGAGTACTGGCACTGCGTATGCATTCCTGCAGCAAACTTCGTTAAACAGTCCGCTGGGCTTGGTGATGGGGGAGGGGGACCTTGAGAAAAGAATGTGGCCTCCAGCTGTGGGGCTGAGGGCTAGAGCATTGGCACACCACACCCCCCCCCCAGTGTCCCCTGTGCATACACCATCATACTGCAAGGCATGTGGAGTCACCAACGCAGAGATTGAGAGAACGTGGACCCCGAGTACCACACTGTGTCAAGGAGCCCGTTTTGGGAAAGCGTGGATGATGCCTGAATGACACTGAGCCCTGCTCCACACCAGTACGGTGGGGCAGAGAGACGGGAACCAAGGGTCTCCGGCACCCGATGGTCCGAGATTCAGACCACCAAGATGCTCAACATCCAATTCAATAATTTAACAGTTTATTTTTTAAGTACGATGGATATTTCTTTCCCAAATCCACACACATCACACCAACAAACAAGACAGAAAAGACAAGATAAAGAAACACCGCAAGGATGCGGGGATGTGCAATCTGACATGCTTCAAAGTGCTGACTGATTAGGACAGGCTTGAAAGCAGAGTGCATTCGGTCCTGATGCTCACTCTGAAAAACTAAGAGAAATCTGAATAATGTACTGGGGCCATAACTACATTCAGCTCTTCACTAGAAGAGCTCCTGTGATAGTGACGTGTGTAAAACAACCCCGAGTTTTGACAGAGATAGTTTGGACAGTGTCTACTGCTAACAGGTTGAGTGTCAAACTCAAGAGCTGGAGCACCACTGTGTATACTGGTTTTCACATCAACCCTAAATGACTTAATCAGCCAAATCACTTTGAAGACTACTTCATGTCCTTCACTCAGGAAATATGTTACTGCTCTGTGTTTTTTGAAATCCAAAGCTGTAAATATAAACCGTAATTAACAATTAAAAACTGGACTAGGTCCAGGTCCAATGGCACCAAATCCTGCATAGCCATTTTTCACACAACCTCCTCAGGCGATAGGGCCTTTCATTCATCCAATGAGAGCTGAGCTCTACTGACAGTTCCCTCCTACTCATTGCCGTTATTAAGCACTTATTGAATCCTGCTCAAGCAGTGATTACACTGCTGCTGAGTTACTGCCTCTGTGTGCAGGGGACTCCTTTGGCAGCAGTGAATGGCACTGTGGCTGAGGAAATACACCCCCCCATGGTGTCCATTGAGTGCCAGGTCCCTAGTCAGATGGGGACCCTGTGCACTCTTGCAGGCACTTCATTATTGTCTTGGAGGAGTCCTCCTTCATTTCGTGGATGTGGGCGTCCAGCCGCTGCAGTAGCTCCCTGGAGCGCAGCGTTTCCTCCTCCAGGAAGCGGGAGGCCACGGAGTTCATGGGGGAGGTGCCCTCGGATACCTGTGTTTGGGGAGGGAGCAGAACGGGGTCACACAAGGACAAACCAGGTATCTGTGTATTTCAACTCACATCGATGTGTCCACATGTGTCTTGTGGACTGTACGGGTCAACCAGAGGAGAGTGCATTCTGAGCTGAAGGAGAAAAGCGACCTGGCCAATCGCAAACCATACAAAAAGCACACCTCTTGTTCTGTTGTATTCATGTTTTGCCTTCTATAAGTAAGCAGATTCCAATAAGCTGAGTGGCTACAAAACCATGGCATTCCTTTCAGTTCTCCCTCTGCCTGTCACTTCAAATAAGGAATGAAAAGAAATACACTCACCTGCCTAAATGAATAAACTCCAACCAGTTTTTAATTTGAGAGTTATTTTCATAACATGATTGATATTTCTCCTCTATGAACATATCCAACTGGAAGTTACATCTCAAGGGAGGGCTCACCTGGGGAGACAGCACCTCTCTTCCCAGCAGGTGCAGAGATTCAGCTAAGCTGGAGTCAGAGCAGCACCCTTCATTGCCATCAGGGGCAGCAGCGAGCAAAGAGGGGTCTTCCTTAGGTATCTTCTTTGCCTCACAAGATGAGGAGGAGGAGGAGGAGCCAGAGGAAGCAGGTTTGGCTGAGTGGGACCTGCTGGCAAGGGGCTGGCTGTCTGGCATGTCAGGGGAAGACTGGGGAGGGGCCTCCACCTGTCTCCGAAGTCGCTGGATCTCCTCTTCATAGCGAGCTGCGCTCTCCTGCTTCTTCATCTCCATGGCAAGCATCTCCTCCCTGTGCTTTCGCTGGATCTCCTCAATTTTCCTGTAATGGAAGTACAGGCTAGACGAACAGGAAGTTATAGACGACACAAAGGCTACTCCTGATCCTCAATGTGAGGCATACTCCATGGGGTCCCTCTGATATTCGACAGGGTAGGTGAGCATGTGTCTGTGTCTGTTTGTCTGCTTTTGTATGTGTAGGAGTCCTGCTCATTACACTGATGACTTTGTCTATGGTCTTAGCTTAAACCTTCTGAATAAAAATGTCTTCCAAATCACTAAATGTAAATGAATATGTGTGTGTGTGTGTGCACACGTGTGTGAGAATGTCGGAACGCAGGAACGTGTGCGTGCGTCTGCTGACCTCTCTTCTGCCAAGCGGAGCTGGCTCAGCTTGTCCTGGTTCTGCAGCAGCGCCCTCTGCAGCTTTTCCTGCCAGGTCTTGGTGTAGGCCTCCAGGCGGGCGCGCACCTCCCCCAGCTCCTGCCGCAGCTGCTGGTTCTCCTGCTCCAGGCTGCTCATGGACGACACATAGCTGTCCCTGAGCGAGGCCAGCGAGCTGTCACCTTTCTGCAAGACACAAAGACGCAGGACTGCAGACGGGAGCTGGCACTGGCGCTGACACGGGACTCACAGCGAGAGAAAAAAAAAGTCTGACACCAGCTTCACTTGGTGGGGAAAGCAATACAAGGCACAAGTTGAATGCCACACTTTCACATTTACAACATCAGCATTAAAGCTGCACTAACCTGGGGGGACCTGGACTCCAGTCGCTCCAGCATGTCCGTCAGGTGCTGGTTCTCAATCTTCATCGTCTCCAGCTGCACCTGAGTCACCTGCATGGTGAACAACAGTGAGCTGTAGCAGTGGGATCATAGCTAGCCTTGCGTGCAGTCTGACACAGTGTAACATTGTCAGTACAATACTCTGATTGTCAGGCACCATCTCTAATTTATTTATTATTTCTAAGCATTATGTGCATGCAGTTACAATAACATGCTTCTATTTTATTGATATTTTTCATCTTGATAATTTATCACTTTTTCACTGTAACTTACTGTGCCTATGCTGTTCTTCTTTGTGATCAAATTTTTATTGTTTCCAAAAAAAAAGTGTACAAAATACAGCAAACATTAGAAACAAATTTCTCCCATACCCCATCCCACCCCCCTCCCGATCCCCCCACATGGCACCCATTACCCATAGGTATAGTTACAGTTTAAAGAGAACACTAATACAAAGCAAGAAAAAATAAAATACAAATAGATCAATAAATAATAAATAAAAAAAACAAAAAACAACATTATTAATGTAACAATTCACCAATCAACTCTGCTGCCGTACTCCATGCCTCCACTGTTCCTCCTCTGGCACCATGGATCCGAGCTGTTGATAGTTCCATTCTAATTATATCTACATAAACAAGGATCCACTGACGCCAGGAGAGGGAATGCGGAGGTTGCCAAAGTAATGCCAGTAATTTTTTGGCAGCCAAAATTCCTGCCAACCAAATAGGTCTTTGGTTCCTGGTTAGGTTAAGCTCAGAGTCATCGTTCAAAAGGAACGTTTTAATTGTGCATGGTATGTGAGCTTTGAGGACCTCTGATAATGTTGAGGAAACCTTGGTCCAAAATTCCTTCACCCTCGAGCATTCCCAGATCATATGAAGAAAAGTACCTGTAATACCTTGAGAACAGAGCATACAAAAAGGTGTGGGGCACAGACCCATATAATATCGTTTACGAGGCGTCAGATATGTTCTATGTATAAAACTGAAATGAATTTGTTCATGGGTAGGGTTCTTAGAGGAGGAGATAATATTGTCCCAAACTGTGTCTCAACAGATCTGTCCATCAGAGGTACCCAACTCTCTTTCCCACACAAACTGGAGTGCTAAAGACATATATGAGGCACACAACAGGGTGGTATAGGTAGAAGATACAATTCCTCTGGTTTTGTTACCTACATCAAACAATCTGTGTAGCGGGTATCTAGGTAGAACAGTGCCCCATGGCACACCATATGCTCTCATAGCAGAGCGAAGGCGGAGGTAAAGAAAAAATGAAAAGCCTGGTATGTCATACTGCAGCTGCAAATCATGAAATGTCCTTAGACCAAACTCATTAAACGCATCCTCTAAAATTTGTATTCCTTTACTTTGCCATTGTGGGAAATAAAAAGGTTTGCCTGTGGTGAGCAATTTAAAGTTAGAGAAAATTGGGGAATGTTTGTGCCATTTTAATGTTGATTTAGTCAGTTTTTCAACCTGTCGCCATGTTGAAATTAAATGGGAGATAAGTGGACCATGTCTCAGTTTACAGCTTTTCAAAGGAATATGAGAATAGATTAGGTCTTGTAAACAATGTGGTGCAACTAAGCTTTCCTAAAATGAACGCCAAGACACCTTTGCATCTGGATTAAACCAAGTTGACAAGGGACAAAGAACAAAAGAGTAATAATAAAATTTAAAATTGGGAAGTGCCAGACCACCATCCGATTTCCTTCGCTGAAGGGTTACAATTTTTATGCGGGGCCTTTTCCCCTTCCATAGATAGTTAGACAAAACAGAGTTTAGTTTATCCCAGTATCCTGCCTATGCTGTTCTTCTAGTTCCTGTGATGTGCATCTATCTTACTAAGATGGCATTCCAAGTCGTACTGGATATGATCTTCCATGAAACAAACACATGATGAATAATCTTAACGCAGCGAGCTGCAGCAGTAGAATCCCCAGCCCACCCACCTTGAGCTCAGCCACTCGTCGCTCCGCCCGCTTCACCTCTGCCCGTAACTGGCGCTCAATGCTGGAGGCGGAACCGCTGAGCGTGGCAATAGTGATGTCGCGCTGGTGCAGCTCGTTCGTCAGCTGGGAAACTTCCTTCCTCATGCCGTCCGTTTCCCCGCGGCGCGTCTGTTCCATCCGCTGCAGCTCATCCTTCAGCTGCGACACAAATCACTGCGCCTGTCAGCATGACCGCAGCGCCAGGCGGCACAAGCACAGCACGACCATCCCAACCCCCGTGGCAGTCAGCACAGCTAATCCGGTCAAAACAGGGGTGCTGCAGAGATGATTTAAACCCCCCTTGTGCGTCTATTTTCAATATCACATTCATTAACAATGATCATGTTAAACCAAACAGTTCCCACTTTGAAGAGGTAAGCTGTTCCTTAAAGAAAGTCCCATACCTTCTTCACTTCCTGTAACGAGCGACTGTGTTCCTCCTCCAGGTCCTTCAGCTCCTGCGGTTTCTTGACTAAACTTTCATTCGATCCTTGCAGGCTCTCAAGGCTGAAACATAAAAATTCCAGACTCGCTTTTCAAACACCTACCTTGCCGAAGTTGAAAAGGGTGACATTCCATCTTTTCTTTCAGGAATCTTATTACCAACAGACTCGAATAGGAGGAAGTGTTCAGGTCTACCCTGGTTTTCTCATAAGGACAGATTTAAAATCATGCTGGCATTACGATGTTCGCATGCCTCTTCTACCCTGACAGACGGCTGTAATGTTAAATGAGCACCTGTTGCGCAGTCGGGCCACCTCGGCTTTCAGATGTCCCTCGCAGGCACGTGAGCTGTGCAGCTGGGTGACAGTCTTCTCCAGTTCCTGCCTCAGAGGGGCAAGTCCTGCAGACACACCCTTATTCCTCAAACACTCCTCTAGGGACCTGAACACACACAGCACATTCATTCAGCACAGAGCAGAATCACAAGCTAATCACTGTACTGTTCCATATACCTTGACAACAATCCAACTTGAAAAGGCAAGGTCAAGTCTTGCACTTTAACATATTTGTATTTTCAACCCTGGATCACTGGTAAACAAGACAATATGAGCTTCTAGCGGCCAATGTACTGTTACACAGGAGTGTAATTCATATCAAAATATATCCCTACTTGATGACATGCTCTTTAGCCTGCAGGGCCTGTGTCATCCTGGCCAGTTCACTGCGCAGCTGATGTAACTGGAGTCCTGAGTCACGCACAAACTCGTCCTGGGTGTTGAGTGTGGCCAGTAACTCAGCCTTCTCTTCACTCAGTACCTGCAGAGGCGGATGGGAACAGTGAGGGTTCTGTCCCATTAAACTGGCCCTCCATCTGTCCAACCAACTGGCGTCTCCCATCCCTCCAGCTGCAGCCTCCTGTGTCCATGCCCCTGTCCAGCCCCCTCCCCACAGTTCCCTCTGTCCATCCCCCTGGACAGATTCCTACCGTGTTGCTGACCTGCCGTTCCCTCTGGGAGTCTCCCAGCTCCTCCTGCAGCAGAGTGAGCCGCTCCAGCTGCAGGTCCTGCGCGCGCAGGGTGTCCTGTGCCCTCTCCAGCTGACCGCGCAGCAGCTGCACCTCCAGCTGGCTGGCCTGTCCGCTCTGCTCCAGCTCTCTGCCACGCGCCTGAGAATGCTGCTGCACATACAGACAGGACGCCACCATTACCCACGATGCCAGCTGCATGTTTTCTGTGTCCTTGTGAAGGTTCCATCTGAAAATGAGTTAGGGTGGTATTTGCACATACTGAGGTTTGTATCAGTATGGGTCAAAGCTGTCAACAGAGTAAATCTTGCAATGCTCAATTCTCACTTACCTGCATGAGCTGGAACTGCTCAGCCAGGGCCTTCCTCTGGGCCTCCAGGGAGGCCACCTGCTTCTGGTACTGAACCCGCTGCTGTTCCCACTCCACAGAGCGCTGTCGGAACTCCTGATAAACAAGCCGCGCATTACCACAGAGAGACCAGAAGAGGGGGAAACTTACTACTGTGATTAGGGCTGCCACACAGCACCAGTGCAAGGCACAAGACACTCCCCCTGAACCACTCACCCAGGGTCATCTTCATCAACAGATTAGTGTAAAATCTCAGACTGATTCTGGATCTGCACTTCGAGTGGTTACCTCGATCTTGCTGGTGAGCCTGGTCAGTTCTGTCCTGTCCTCCTCTCGGCTCTTTGCTCCCTCTCTGGCCTCCTTCAGCTGCTTTCGCTGGAGCTTCTCATAGCTGCGTTTCAGCCTGGACAACTGCAACAAGCATCAGACACGGACACAGTCAGCAGCCTTAACACACATCACAGCATCAACACTGACAGAGTCTTCTCAGCACGTTCCATCTCCTTCAAAGATGACATCATTGGCAGGGTCCTCTCAGCAAGTGACATCTCTTTCAGAGAGGAGAATGCTGGCAGAGTCCTCTCAACAAATGCCATCTTCTTCCGAGTGGAAAACACTGCCAGAGTATAAGCATGTGCCATCTCTTTCAGCAAGGAGAATGCGCTGACCACTGAGGGTTGCCTACCTCTTCTCGTACGTGCTGTAGCTGCTCCTCATACTTGGTCATCATCTCCTGCCTCTCAGTCTGCATCTCTTCCAGCTGTTGGTGGAGCACACTGACCTGGGATCAGATGGACGGACAAGATGAAGTGCAAGCTGTACGAAATAACTATACAAATGTAACGAAAGGGAAGTGAATATTCAGAAAGGCTGCCACCAAACCATGCAGGCATATAATACGCTTTCAGTAGGTACATGAAAACTGCTCAGTTACTGATGTATGCCACTTTACACCTGAGGTTACATTACATTACATTATTTGCATTTAGCATGATCATACATGATATAGGTTAGTATGATCATAAATACTTATTTGCACAACATACTGTTCATGGTATATCTTCTCAAAACAGTTATGACTTCACATTGTTATACTGGTCTTTCAGAAACACTGATATCAAATATGACCAGCATACCTAAACTGGGGAAACAGTTCTACTGACCTACCAACACAAGTGGGTTCATTACTGAGCTCATACTGAGTTAAGTGCTAAACTCTACACTAGTTTAGCACTTAACTCAGTATCTTACTGACCTCTTGTAGTACTTCTCGATAACTACTCTTAGCATTGTAATACACTTATTTGGAAGTCGCTCTGGATAAGAGCGTCTGTTAAATGACATAATGTAATGTAATGTAAGCCATGTGACAATGCATTCCTTAAATACAGCAGTGCTGGATCAGCTCCCACATCCCCCTGCCCCACAAAAGCCAGTGCCCTGGAATTCTAACAAGTTAACAACAGTCTCCCTGACTCTTAACATCTACTAGGTGCATAGGCATGCTGTCAGAGAGCAATAAAATGATGTACATTGTATAAACTATATCTGTTTAGTTGCCAGTGGAATCTCCTTTAGTGTGTAAGGAGGGAGTGTGTGATGTTAGCTCGTGTTACCTCTGTATGCTTGGTCTGTAACTGATCCTTGGCTGACTGCAGCTCCTCTTCGCTTTTCTGTAACTTTCCCTCCAGGACCCCCATCTCTGCCTCCCACTCGGTCCGTTTGTGGGCTACCATGATGTCAATCTGGCGCATGAGCTCCAGGAGCTCCGGCTCACAGGACGTCAGGACGGAGCTAGCAATGGAAAGGTAACCGAAAAACTTTCCACCAACAATGTGCTGCACAGTAACATCACAGGACGACGCGTTCACTGTAAAACACATTGTGGCTTACCACGTTGATCATATTTTGCTAGCTACCGTTACCTACCCTATTTACAGGCCTCCTAACGTTACACGAGATATCTACCTGCTACCAGCACTGAACACTAATTTAACAGAGGTATTTTAATAGGTTTTCACCCACCTCACGTCATGATCTTGCAGAGTCCCCAAAAAGGCCTCCATTTCCAACTGCTGACACCACCTGTTTTAATAGAAGATTGTTTAATTACCGTGGTTGCTATAAAACCATAATCATAAGTAAATATGACGTCATGAAGTAATCTGCGAGACTATCTACTTAGAAATCAGCCGTATAATTCTGCATGAATGCTCGGTGTCGCAAATTAGCCAGTTGGCTGAGGATACTGTTCGCCAACGTTAAGCATGAACTTCTTGCATTAATTCATAACAAGTAAACGGTGTTTAAAAATAGCAACTTACTGATTTTAAACGACGAAGAAGTAAAAGGTTTTGGGGAAACCGATGCTCATTTAACTGAACAAGCCGCCTCCTGCAAACTTCCACAATCCTTTTCAAGTTAGCTAACTCTAGCTAGCATAGCTAATGTTAACGCAATTTAAATTAGTAACACATTCGTAGTCATTACGAATTAGTTACTCTTTAGTTACTGTCGTGGTTTAAATGTCATATCATTTGAGGAACTCAAAGTTCCGAGACATCTATCGCTGAAATGTTTTCAGTTACAGCAGTCACACAAGCGGAATCAACTTACTTCGAACCAGCGCATTTAAATGTTTACAGTTAATGCGCAGAATCATCCTTAGTGAAAAGCATTTTGGGAAATATAGTTTTGACCAAGCGCTGCTAGAACGATTTGGTGCCTTCCCGATAGTCAAAAATGTCGTGGGTCATTGGTCTAGGGGTACGATTTTCGCTTAGAATGCTGGAAGTCCCGGGTCCAAATCGCGGATAAACCCGTGTTTTCGGGGAATACGTCGTCGTAATTCTGCTTCTTAACGTTAGCCTGCTCCGTGGGGAGAATCGGACTCTGAATGTGACGTAGCTACAGATACAAGTAAAGATTGCTTGGAAACGGCATATTATGGGAAACCGTATAAACATGTAATCACACGAGCTAATACAAAATATAGATATCTCTAATTCGGGTATGACTAATCGTAAATTCAGTTTAAGACTTCTCTAATTGTATTATGACTACTCGTATTGGAGGAACTTTTGTCATCGAGTTCTGTGGAACCTCCAATTTAAGATATGTGCAAGTAATTATGTGTACAATTAATTTGTAAAATGTAAATTTGACCAGCTATAATTCAAATTCAAGATATATCGAATTCAAATATGACTAGTCATAATATTAATTCTATAGGCCTATGTCTCCAATTTAATTATGACTAGCCGTAATATCAGTTCAAGATATCTGGTTATTTTTAATTAATGATATCTAAAATTCAATTATTGTTGATGTCTACTGCTGAATTGAAGATGCCTGGGAATCAGTTTTGATCAAAATGCCATTTCGACAAGTCAAAATTGTTTTACAGATATCTTAAATCATCATTCTGACTTGTCATATTTTAGGTTTGACGAGTCAAAAAGTGACCTGTCAAAATGTAATTATGATTAGTACGCTCGAGTGATTAAATGTTAGCAAACTGGCCGTGACGAAAGGTGGAAATAGTACAAACACTAACTCATCAGCAGTTATGCTGAATGTAGTTACTGGGTAATATGTCACAATGTGGGGGTGGGTGGTTTTAAGTGCCTACAACTCAGTCATTTATGTGGCTCGTTGGTCTAGGGGTATGATTCTCGCTTCGGGTGCGAGAGGTCCCGGGTTCAAATCCCGGACGAGCCCTGAGAGTTTTAATAATGATGATAATACAGCGCACAGCACACCTCTTACGAAAGTTGAAGTACCTGAAGCACCCGACCGAGTGTCACGCCTATCCTGAAGCATGCCTCAGATAAATAACGGTAAGTCTCAGGGGTGTTTTCCATTACTCTGGACTTAGGATCCGGCCCTTCCAGATAACTGCCTTTAACGACAATCATACTCAGTCATTACCTACTATAGTCCAGTTTTTTTTCCCAGTGATAGGGGGTGAGGGCTCATGACCCCCACAATGGGTGAAATTATATTGCTCTGTCAACCACTAATAGTTTATTTTCCAGAGCAAAACACCTTAGTGTTAGTAAGGTCACTGGTTTGGCGGCTCCCGAAACCTTCCTGCAAAGTATGCTTGACTAAACCAATGTACAAGAATGAGAATGACTTATTGGACAAGATTTTCAGATGGCTCGTTGGTCTAGGGGTATGATTCTCGCTTTGGGTGCGAGAGGTCCCGGGTTCAAATCCCGGACGAGCCCAGGGTTTTTTTTATAGGTAATTTCCATATTTACCTCAAGCCAGATATTTTCAGATACGACAGAAGTTGTGACGTTCAAAAGAGAGACATATGCGTCTTTGTTTACATGAAAATGTGAAGGTGCCACTAGGAAAATAGTAAAAATCAAGTGCTGTCAGCAGGGGGCACTGTATAACACTCCTACCATTTTTGTTATTGAAGAATACCTTCAAACATTTGAAAAAGAGTTTGAAGTGTCATCCTGTGCAAGAGGGTTTCACAGTCTTTGCCTTCCAGTGTATATGTAGAGGATTTCATCTGTCAGTGAATAAAAAGTGATCAACTGGGCACAAACAAAAGATGGCAGCTTTGCTTAAGAGCTAGTGCAGTAAGCATGCTGAGATTACTTGTAGTCTTTCTCACAGTATCTCAAGACTTGTGCTGTGTGACAGAGCATGTGACATCTTTTTTTACCCTGAATACTACTGGGTAGCTGAAGATTTCATGATATACAATAACAATTTGAAAGGTGTGGAATGATACGTTCATGAGTTTGCACATGTCTACAGATAATTCTGTTCTAAGTGTTAGAGGTCCATTGCCCACCCATCTCTTATTTTATAGATTAATTCACCTTGAGTTTTTGGGGAATTTTTTAAAAATTTGGCTTTCACATTGTACCTTTCAAACATCACCCTCAGTCTGAACTCTACCATCATCACCAATTGACAAGTTTATGATTTTATAAAATCTGTGTGTGTATATGAGGTGCGGGTGGGGGGATACCTAAGCTCAGGTATTGCTGTAATGATTTGGGGGGGTGTCTTAAAAATCTATGAATTTCTTAACTGATACAGTGAATTGATGGATTAGAAATTCCACAATTCTAAAAACCTGATTTAGATTTAAAAAATGGGCAACTAGGACTTTTTTTCTTTAAGTTTTGGATGATCCCTTACATACAATATGCTGGAAATATAACACTGTCACACGCTGCCTTGCATTTTTACATTTTCATGGGCAGACTAGCCAGCTGCAATGCCCGACAATTACTAACTCATATCTGCTTTTGTGCATATTCCATTCATTGTTGCTGGCTGACATTTTTATGACCATATGAGCCTTCACAAAAACGAAACCCTCAGCAATACTTGATTAAGAAGCTGTAATTCATTAGGAGGCCTACAGAAATGGTATCCATATCTTAGTGTAACATCACAGGATAAATATCTTAGTATCTTAGTGATGCAGCGTTTAACCATCTGATCTGCTTTTCAGGGAACATTTCAAGACAAGGATAAATCATACTGAATTAAACTCTGTGATGTTTTTGTGATAATTCACTGCATTAGTTAATATGTCACATACCTGCTCCATCTGCTTGACTGCTCTTGGCAAATCCCACCTAAACTGTTCCCTATTACCTCTGTGCCTCTCTGTCCCACAGCTGAAAGTTTCCTGGGGTTGTGTGGATGTGTATCATGTCATCCTGTGTCTTTTGTCTCATTATTGTCAGTCACTAGAGTGTGGGCAAACAGTCTACATCAGCTGCTTTGGATCAACTTGATGTGAAACACCTATCCCTATTCAGAGAGAAAATATTCATGTTGCTATCAGATACAAGCTGTCTTCTTTACCAAACACTGTTGCCTATGAAAGAAGTCTTGATGTTTACCTTTGATCTCACTTGTGAGGTAGCCAGACTTTTTTTCTCACGAAACATTGACAAAAGAGACTTGCTCTATAATTAATAAGTTACATTTCATGTCTTGACTTGAGGTTACTTAACATGAATGGTAAAAAACATGGTTACAATGGAGCATTTTCCCAAAAACCATTAAGTGAAAACATCCAAAAATACCCAAAAATATTCTGTGTGTTTATCATTCCCAAGTGACATTCATGATTGATTTGAACAATTTCAAAAGTTAAGAAGTGAGGGACAAAGGTCACATGATTTAAAGGAAAATAACTCATTTCTCATGGTAATTTTATCATTTATCATGCTAATTCCATCAGGGTTAAGACATGACATATGGCCCCCTGGTCAGATAAGTGCTGCAAGGCACATCTAACACCACATACCTTATATATGTTAACTAATTAAGTACCGGAAATCCAATCTACTTGCCTACATTTTGTAAACATTTTCCTTCTGGAATGGTGAAGGGAATGCCAATACCGAGGACATACGCTTTCATTAAAGTGTGTTTTACTTTCATATGCCCTTTTTGAAAGCATTACGCCTAACGCCATTCGGAATATTTCCGGTCTTGTGCCAATGCCAGTGTTTTGGAGAATGTTGCAAGACTTGCATTTAAGCGCTGATTGATATTCTCTCCTGTTTCAAAATGAACACTTTAATTTACCTCTTGTGAAACACCAAAACTTCTCTGCAGAAACTGGCTTGAAACGACTATAGGATGAATAAGCAAGACAGCCTAAACTAAACGTCGCAAGTATTTTGACGCGTAATACATCGTGAAACCAAACCGTCAAAGGATGACCCTAAACAAAAGAAAAACCACTGCTTATGGAATCTTGAGATTTTGATCACTTGTGTGCCTAAAGACCCGAACGTAAAACGATGAGGACAACCCCCGACGTCGTAATTAATGCAGGCGTGTGTGACGCGGATGGGCAGCCCTGCGTGAGCGTGGTTTGCCAGCTGCCCGTCAGACATGCAAATAAAGGGTATTTACATACAGACAGAGGCCAGCCCCTTCAGGCGTGAGAGCTCTTTAAACATCGTTAGTGGTTCGTCCGGTTTCACAGCTGCAGTACCGGCTTTCTTGGTTGCGACAGAACGAAAAGAAGCAGTTCGACAACTCCAAGTGCAGGCAAAAGTCGTGGCGGCCAAGACTTTCGTACATATGCGTAAACACACACACATTACAGATTTGGGAGCAGAACGACAGCTAACCAGTAGGGATTACTGTCCATATACGGTGAGTGTGCAAGTTTGTTTGAAAAGTCTTTTATGATTTCGTTTCCCTTGTAGGGTAGCTGTTCCTCTCTCTTGGGAGACTGCGGTTAATAATTGACTTGAGAACATAACGCATTATGTGTTCAAATGTATCCACTCTTCATTCGTCTTTCAATATTATGTGTTGTTAATTTGTTCAGAAGTTGGTAATTGTAAGACAATATTATATAATATGATTATAATATAATGTAAAAGATAGAAACAAAGTACAACAATATTTGTTTCTCAGTGCTTTTAATTCATGATCTTATGAGGGGTAGTCTGTATGTGCAGTGTATGTATTTCATCAAGGTTTGCTGGAATTTGAATTAAATCCAAATCTGTAATCATTTGTTTCATACATGCTGCTAAACGTGAAAAGAACAGACCTTTTAGACAGCAGGTACAATTCATTTTATGTAAATATGCTTTTATTGTATTTCAAAAGACATTGTATACAATTCTTACTTTCCTGTCAAACAAATTTGTTTATTGCAGTACATATTCTAGGCAGAGATGGTTCAGAATACTTGCAAATGTATTTTCTGCCTCCTTCAATAGATTTTAAATATCTGTGTTTTAGAGCATGAATAGTTTGGTAGGATGAATGCCTTTGGGTTCTGGGTGAGTTTTTTTTAAACTGCTTTATCAGTTGAGATAACCAAATATCCATGACCACATTGGGCAATGCATGCTGGGAACAGCAACAAAGATTTCTGTGTGTTAGCTTAGCCACTATGGAGGAACGTTCTGCTTCATCTGTAAAGGCAGCATTGTTGATGGGGCATCATGACATCTCTCTGCAGTGGCAAGATTAGGCCATGGTGCTGTGCGAGGACAGGGAATGCGGCGTCTGCTACATGCCCTACTCCCGGCACGGGCGGGTGCCACGCCTCCTCCACTGCCGTCACACCTTCTGTGCCCCCTGCCTGGAGCTGATGGCCCAGGTCAAGAGCGGCCTGCTGACTGTGCGCTGCCCACTTTGCCGTCAAATGACCTGCGTGGGCCGTGGTCTGGGCCTGCAGGAGGCGCTGTGGGTCGACACTAAGGTCTGGGACCAGATCTCGGAAAGTGAAGAGGAAAAGGAAAGAGAGGAGGAAGAGGTGGACGGGGAGAGCATGGAGGCTGATACACAGCTGCAGGTCTCTCCGCAGGCTGAACAGTGAGTGCTAACACTGGCACACTTGCACACATTCTTATCAGCACAAGATTCTTGATTAGTGCTCCTCAAGGTAAAATCAAGACCCAGGCCATTACTTATCACATTATTTAAATGTGAAAACAGCCTGTAAGCCTAGGGCCTATGTCTCACAGTCTGGACTTAATTTGTACGCATCTCTGTTCTAGGGAAGAAGGACGCTATTTACAGAACGTGAGCAAGTCGCTTGCTTTAGAACTGCCTTATAATGCTGTACTTTCTGCGTTTCAGCATTATATAATGGTTAAAATGAGCTTAAAACAGTCAAAAGATGGACAACCACAAAAATATAACAGCATTTTCATAGAAGAGTTTACACACTCAAAAATGTAAAAAGCAAAAACAGCAGTACAGTTCAGTGGAGCCCAGGTGGCAGGATGTAGTGTAATGCTCCCGCTCATTGATCAACACTTTCCTCTCTTTCCCCATCCCTCTGTCACAGGCCAGCCTTCAAGCAGTCCAGATCCAGGCTCAGACTTCCTGCCTTCCTGAGGAAATTCCGGAAGCAGCAGCAAGAGAGAATTATGCCCGTGTGCAACATGTGAGTCGTTTCCTCACGTTTTCGTCTGCTCCAGATTGACAGAGATGTGTTGTTGATACTGCATTCCTGTGGGTTGGAGTGACCATTGTTTTGACTATGTGCAACAGTTGCACAACACACCTACAGCAATAACCCACCTCCCACTAAGGTGGAGGACCTTCTTTAGTAAGCAGGGTTTCATTGTCTTTTCTGATGCCATAAATGGAGATTCAGTGGGCTCAGGTTAATTCCCAGCCCATGTGTCCTCATCACATGCTATGGACTACTAATTCATTTGAGACATTTAGCTCTCACAATGTCACATGAGCACTCACACATTAATAGTGTGAGCATATTGCTCCAATGTTTGAAAAATGTTTTTCATTGGTAAGAATGTACATTACCAAAGAGGACTATTGGGAGGAGGAATAAGATCTATACAAATCATTTGACCTACTCAAGAACACTAATTTTAAGAAACCTGTAAAGCTTCATTTTGCCTGTTCCAAATCCTCAGTACAGCAATCTATTTCACAGCCCCACTGAACAGTGTAATTTGTATTCATTTACTGTGTGAACACAGTAGTCCACTTGACAAAGCTATATCCTCAACCTTATTTTTGCCTTTTGGATGAATATCATTATAGTCCAATAAGTTATTTCTGTGCCTCTTTCATGACAGAGAGATGAAATCTTGGCGCAGACTTACAACTGAGGAAACATTTTAGAACAACTTGCAAGAAGGAGGTGCCCAGCAACAGCCAATATGAGTCTCTAAGGCCTTTGTTGTTGTTTTTTTTGTGGTAAACATGTTCTGAACAAGGTATGCCTTCAATATTACCCAAACAAAATCTTGTAAAAAATGCAAGACATTGAAATGGTTCAAGGGGAACAAATACATTTAAGAATGCATATGCACCTGTTTAGAGACTAGCCTTTCTGAGGAAGTGGCAGAACCAATGATATTATGAGAAGATTGTATCAGAGGAATCCTGGCCATTGGCTGTTCACTTTGTAATCCCCCACAGCTGGTGTTGTGGGATTTGGTTCAGCTGTGGCTGTCCTGAAAGAGCAGGTGTCTGTCCCCCTGACCCAACATCCCCCACTCCTCTGAACAGATGGTATCCCACAGGCTTGCCCCAAGAGACTCCGCCTACCTCCAAGCTAATTACACATCCCTGTCTCAGACGAGACCCACTAACTTATTGTGTGCTTCTGGTTTTTAAGTATTTCCAATAAAAAATGTTTTTAAAAAATGTGTGTGTGCACAGTGCATAATCACATCGATTGTAGACAGCTCATGACACAATCCTGTCTCAGGAGACAAAGTGTGAGTCAGACAGGGCCATAAAATCAGGTAGTCTGTTTACCTTGACCTTAAAAACACTCTCTTTAAATACAGTCAATATACCAACCTGAACATTACATGTGTCATTACTGATTGGGGGCCATTGCAAAAAAATACGAGGACATGTGAGAGCATCTAAATGGGGGCTATGTGACAATGCTCAGGGAAGTGACATAGGGGAAATCAGTTTGGTGTTCAGGCAACAGAGTAATAAGTCCCAACAAAGGAATCATCCAACCATGCAAGGGGATTATACGGCCCTCGTCATTAAGCATCTGTCATGTATTAATGTGGAGCCCAAATATAACCAGAATTTCTGCTCCCTTCCCCCATCATAGAGACCAGCTTCTTTGTTCAGGGTCTGCTCGGAGTGTGCATTGCTCTGTTTTAGAATGTTCACAAACAGGGTGTGCAAACATGCACAAATCAGCACCTGCATCCACCTGGACACAATTGTCTTTAACCTTCTCACTTCCCCCAGCCTTCTCTCCCAACCCCTGGCCCTTCTCCCTTGATGGCCCTTTCCGATCTGGGAGCTTTAGGTCTGGCTGTGACACGGGGGGATTTTCCATTTCTTTATTAGTCTATAGAACAGGCAGGGAGGGCTGCAGAGGTGCAGACTGTCACAGCTCACCCCTGCAATCACTCAGGCCTCATTTCCATCCCTATGCAGGCCAGACAGAATGAGGTTCCACTGAAGCAAAGGGCCTTAACATGGACACCAACCAGGTAGTGCCTGAAATATCACACAATCCTTCAGTGCTAGGGCCCTCAATTACCAATGAAAGTAGAGAGGTGGTAAGCCATGCTGACAGATGAGCTTGCTCTCACCTTCACACGCATACTCATTACCAATTAGAGGAAAGTGGGACACATGCTGCTCCTAATTGTACTATTGTACTGACGTGTCTTCAGTCCCACAACTAATAAACAAAAAAAAAACCAGAAACAGCAATCAGAATATATAGTCACAAAAATTTTCAGATTTAAATCAGAAATCACAAAACAGCAGAAAATCAGACATCATCAGAATCAGCCGAATTCCTCTAGTTTAAATCAGAAAATGGATGTACAAGAGTGCACATAAATGCACTAGAGTGTACATAAATTCACAAGAGTGTAAGTAAATAGCAGCTCTTGGATAAACTAATATGCCCACTCAACATTTTTGAGGCACATAGGGGTGGGGGGTGTAAAACACACTGTACTTCATTTTTGATCCTCAAAGAGAGAGATACTTGTCTTAGCACACTCTGCATGATATAAGAGCAACCTTTTCTGCCCCCATACTCACCGTGGTAATTATAACATGCCCATTTTCTGAAACAGTGACCCAACTAAACACTTACACAGGATGGCAACCAGAAGTACAAAGAATGTCAAGTGGATGACAAGTGTCATTAATAATTCTACCTCAGGTTCACTTAATGCCCCACTAAAGGGTGTGGGCTGCAAATTGCAAGGGCCCTTTATCACATGATCCTCCAAACCTGTGGGATCAAGAGCGGCACAAGAGTATGCAGTGAGTCAAAAGAGAAGAATGTGGATTCACCTTCAGTTTTTAAACAACAGAACGGGGCCGTCACTCATACTTGCAACAGAAGCATGCTCGATTTCCCACTTTTCACTTTGGGAATTAGTACATTGTCTCCCTCTTGTGGTAAAAATGACTCCTTGCCGTCTTTGACTTTCACCTTACTCTGTCATAAATAGGAGTTGAATTTTCTTCTTAAATTTGTGTATTTCTTTTATCTCATTGTAAACAAAAAGTGCAGATTTACTTGTACAACAGACTCTGGTTAAAGTGCTTCCTGTAGCATTATATTTGAAGAGCTATGAACTAAGATTGAAGTTTGGCTGAATGTAAAGGGTGGGAGACAAATGATCAGACAACAGTTTACCAGTGACAGTTGAATATCAGCTTAGCAGTGACAATTGAATAGACAGGTTACAGATATCCAACATGGCTGATGGATTGGATTTGATATCAGTTCTAAGCAGGGCATAGGACTCACTGTGTATAGTCCTTTCTTGTGGATCTGGAACTGTTAGAGAACTTTGTGCTGGCTTGCATGACTGATAAATTGATTTGGAATCCTTGAGATGAGACACCAAGAGCTGTTGATCTCTCCTTTCACCACTCTAGCATGCTATGATTAATGATAGTTTATAGAGTGTGTGTGTGTGTGTGTGTGTGGGGGGTCTATTCTAAATAGATCATCCCTGGTTTTCTTAAAGTAATTAAAGACATGAAGACAACAAGCTTTGTTTTGGTAATAAGACATTTTTATTGATCTTTTAGACAGACATGCTAAATTTCTATACAGTGTGAATGGAGAGCCAGATCTGAATCAACCAGGTCTGAATCCACAGAGCTGTGACATTTACATTGGAAATGGCCTCACCCTCCACAACAGAACCCAGCTTGCACACCACATTCTTCCAACATTGCTCTGACCTTGCACCAATGTTATGGTGACTTTTCAACTTGACAGAAACATTATCTGAACATTATGTGCTAGCTGGACAGTCCTCAGTGACTGCTTCCCCCTCTATACCCTGGCCAGGTGAAACCTGCAGTGAGTTCAATGTTTCTATAAGGGGGCTCCAACTCAAGGGTACTGTAGCAAGACAGGTGGGTCTACTACTCTAAAGCCTTGTCACTACACCAGCTCAGAAAAGTCCAACACACTCCAGGAAAAACAAACAAATGTCAAGTACACATCAGTCAATCAATAAATTACCCCTCCCCCCCAAAGATATCCCCGATGTTCCCCGTTATACACAGAGTTCAATAGCAGGGCTGACCCCTACAAGGAGAGCTTTGCATGCCTTTGTGTGTTCCAAGAAGGCACCAGTGTAATAAATACCAAGACAGAACAAAGAGAGCAAACCAAAGAGGTGACAACACCAACATCCAACATGGAGGCATACTAAGCTTCCCTCATCTTCAATGTAGATATGTATTGTAATATTTTACAGTGTGGGAGGCATCCCTGTTTAGGTGTCCAGGGAGTGCCTGACCATTCTACTTCTAAATTCCAGTGATTTTATTTTTTTTTAACAATGTTCCAACTCCTATTTAGTAGTCCTGTTAGGCAGCAAGGAAACACTAAATGGGGCAGATGTGAATGCTTATATCATTAAAAGCATTTCTTGCATCACTCTTCATCGCAATATCAGATAACAGAGGAGTTTCATCTAGTCTGCTAGTGTCAAACAGCTCTGTCATATGAGTGAGCACAAAAACACATAAGTAAGAGAATAAATAGCGACAAAATGAAACAAGTAAAACAAACAAAAAAAAGTTTCAAAAGTTTCAAACAAAGGTTTCTCTAAAAATGTGGAAGATGATGACATTTTTGTCATTGAAGGAAATCCATGTGGCTTTGACAAGGCAGCATTCTGCGCTCTCAACAACATAGACATCGCAAGCAAACGTACCCTCAGCTTTGATGCAAACGGGCAGAAACAGCATATTGTGGCATTACATCGAAGCTCCATGCACTATTGCCCCTTAAACACAGCAAGGTGCTCCACCAGCAGCTGGTTCCCAGACCCTTTTTGGCTCATTGAAAATGGGTGACATTTTCACCCCTATTCAAAGGTAACTTCCTCTAACCTGGAACATTATCAGCTATTTTCTCATTCTTCAAGATATTGTGACTGCTATGAAGATTATGGTCGTATTTCTTCAGTAGTTAAAAACAGGAAAAAAGTAGACTTGAGGACTGTAGATTTTAACAATAATTGTCAGAACACACATGTATTAAAAAGTGCATTAAGGTTTTACACAAAAGATATCAAAACAAGTATTTCACTGATCAGTGGTCCACTATGTTCCCACAACTTTAAAGTTTCTTTGCTCTTCAAATGACCAGATTATGATAAAACTGTCTGCTCACCACACACTGTGTTATGGTAATTGTTTTATGTTACTTCTTAATTCCTCAGACAGCTTCATGCAGGTGGCAAAGTTAACTGACATCCTTGTAGGACTGCATTCTAAACATTCATTTTCTGACACTGGACCAGGCCCCCATTGATCCAGCTCCATGTTAACATTGAGGTACTTCACAAAGAGCTAGGTGTAAATGTACAAGTTAGTCTGTTCTCAGGAATGTCACTGCAAAATTCACATGACTGGGCTTGAAAGTACTCTGTCCTTTAACAGCATTGGTAGACATTCCTTGTTTTAATTAAATTAGATCCAACAGATGTTAACTGGATAAGGATTCTTTTCAACATCAGATATAAAGCTTATCATATTGGAAACTCCAATATGCATGTCTGTATGCAGAGAAGACAAACCTTTTGCCTTTCTAAATCTGCTGGCCCTTGTTCACCTTGGTCTCAAACGAAGGGCAATTACAATATAAATACCATACAGGACATTGGGGCATTTATTAGTGTTTGTGAAAGCATGTGAAATACCACTGACGAAAACAATCAACGTGATGGTGCACACACATGACTTTTCAGCCTGCTTTGGCTGACATTTGCTCTCTAAAGTTGGCTGTATGGATAGCAAACATTTACACAAACACTACTGACATGTTCCTAAATCAAATACCCAAATCCAGTTTTATAGACAGGAGTTGATTACGCACAGTGCATGAAACCACAGGTGTTAGTAAGATTTGACATATTTAACTTATGGACACCAGCAGACAGAATCCATGTTCAAAGATGGCTCGCATGCATGCTTTCAATATTCATTCAGTTTGTTTGTTCGGCTTTGTAGCCATTGGACTGCCTGCCCCAATCCTTCACATTCTTGTTCAAGCTGAAAACCAAGGTTTGTCTGCATCTTTGTCAGTGCTTTTTCTTGAGTATACAAAAATACAAAACAAAAACTGTACCATTGTTTTTTTTTTTTTTTTCAAAAAAGTATACACACATTTTGAATTCATCTACTTTTTGTTGCTTTTTCCCTTTTTGAATTTTTAATATTTTTTGACAATTTAGTTAATAAAGTACAATATTATACAACTGAAAATTGACATAACACTAGTTCCAACCAATGACCAATAGTCAGATGGGAAGGCCAAATATCCAACCTGAAAACTCAACTGGAAGCTAACCAATAGGAAGCAACACAACAAGCATGTGGTGTAAATGAAGCTGCCCAGTCCAGTACTGTGTATTAACAGGAGCATCCACTTTCACTGGTGGGGGGCTCCTGTGGTTTGTCCAGCTTGATGTCAATCACTGGGAGGGAGGACTGTTAAGGAAAATTCAGGGATTTTTGTACAGAAGGTTTCACTAACATCGATCACAACAAGCAGAGAAATACCACATAACTCTCACAGAAGTCATGAAGCATAAGGTGCACTAATGAGAGATACGACCTTTTAAATTCTAAACATTCCAAAATGATTTAAAATCTATTTCAGACAAAATTTGACTGAAAAACAGCAAAGTAAATTTGATTTTGGAGGGCATGGGTTTTCCTTTTTTTCCTTAATGCTGAAAATGTTTTAACTTTTCACTCCAATTTCCAAGGTCTCTGCTTTCAGTTTTCAAAACTAAGAGGAACTAATATGGTTAATAGCATGGACAACATTTGCAAGCTTAACTGTCTGTGGGTTACACAGAGTCCCCATTAAGTCCCCAAAACAAAACACAGGAGGATAGGCATCACAAACAAGCCTTTTGAAATGATCCTGAAAGGTGCATTGAATTTCATGCAAATCAGACTGCAGCCAGCCTGTAGTCTTGGCACTGTTTTATCACTGTCCAAGAACTGCAGTACAGTAGACAAAACACTAGATGGCACTGCCATGCTAAGACTCATGGTCTGCTTGCCCTCTCCCTGCTGTAGCTCATTGAACATGTGGGGGTCAGGATAAGACCATCATTCCTAAGTAGGTCTTGCTTCATCCAAGGAAACAGCTGTCTTCCCAGCCTAAATTTCTCAGGATGAAATATCACAGGATACAAATGTCAAGCTTTTATGACCCTCTTTTTAAAAGTGCTTTGAGTGAAGTATCAACTATGAGCCCTCTTCAACAGCAAAACAAGCAGAACTAAAGCCCAGCATGGACAAGGAGAAGCCTCTATCATTGGGCTTTGATGATCAGATGTGCATTAACATAACAAGACCCCAGGTGGACAAAACAAGATGAATACTATAAAGAATGCAAAACAATGTAAAACACCTGCTCCACGCAAAACCAAGCTGGGTGGATACACATTTGTGACAAGCCTGCGTCGGCCAAACTGAAAAGACAGGAGGATGAAGCGCTTCAGCACACATCACATCATTCATCAGTCACATCATTTCTGAGGGGCTTGCCTGTTGGCACTCCAGCAACATCTTTCAAACGATTTGCTCCCTCTCTGCATGTTGATGGTACTTACAGGGACACTGCACAAATACCTGGCTCCTGAGTCATTTAGAAATTTAAAGGCAAGGGAAGCTTACAAAGAAGTGTTCACATCAAGGTGGGCACCTTTTGGTTTGATCGACACCACTGCGTGTGAATATTGTCCCTGAAGGAACTGCAGAAACTGAGAACCCAAAGAGATGAATGCACTGTTTCCGGCAGGGCTGCCCAGATGTCGACCCCACCATGGATAGGAGTCAGAACAGCTGACTGCAGCTGACATTTGGAGGACTTGAGCTTCTGTTAGGGCAGGTGCATCAGCAGTCCCCATCATCGACCAGCAGGGAGCACACAAGATGCCTCCAACAAACATTACCAAACCAAATCAGGGCTTTAATGGACAAGATCCCCTGGCAGCTGCATGCATAGATGGGCCGTGACCCCCACCCTACCATCTGAGACCCTCCCCTGGCACTGACAGAGGGGCCAAGCTCAGGGGATACTTACTGTGTTCCATTATGTATTTCACATGACAGCTGAGTACCGGGGGGGCTGAGAGGCGACCTCACTGTAGTTAAAGAGTGCCACAGGTACATTTCCTACATGGCCTATTTGCACAGCATGGTTCAATATACTGTGTTTCATGTGCCTTTGTGCGGTCTTTACCGCACACTGATCCCAGCAGCACAATGACTAAAGGATATTTAATGGGATTATTATGGACCAGATCTTTGCTTTTTCCATTTTCAACTGACACTTTTTTCAGTAGTCAGTCTAAGATGGCAGGGTGCAAGCCTTGTGCGGTTGAAAAATTGGATACACACAAAATTGAGCAATCATGTATTCCTATTCATCAGGAAGTACACCAGTCACACAAAAGGAAAAACACAACTTCTTTCAGAATTCCATTAAGATGGAGGCCTAGACTTGGACCACGTCTTTATCTGACCTCCCCGCCGTCTTTGCGTCAGCGATAATATATAGGGGCTAAACCGAGAGATTGCTCGGCAAAAAAGAAAAGAGGCTCACGCCATGGAGGCCTTGACACTCTTCATAAATCAGCCAGACTCTGGAAACTGGGGATGACCTTCCCCCATGGAAACAGGCAATTACAAGAAATAGCTCTCGTAAATTGTGTCTTAATACCTCCTACTGTTTTTCCCCCCTCAAAAAGTGTCACGTGGGCACCAGCTTCACTGCTGACACAGGGATGGGAGAGGGCGAAAAGAAAATCAATGTGGTCTGCAAACATCTGACACCTGCGCAATAAACCCACGACAAACTGTCAGCTACCTTAAACACCTTATTTCCTCATTTCGAATGTGTGGACGCATGCGGGGCGCTCCCCAACGGAAAGAAAAAGCAGAGGTTGCTCTTTTATGTCCCTTGGAGCATGTTGCGTGCAATTTAAAATGAAATCCAGCAAATTTGCTCTGGGGAAAAAAAATCTGATCACACAAAATTACCCCAATGGGATCTCAAGTGTTTTTCTTTTTGCCAGCTTCCTGGGATTTTTGAGTGGAGTGGATCAATCTCACCCCATTCCTGGGGAGATCAATATCAATGGCAGAGTCACCTAGGCCGGGGCATAATAAGAGCATGAAGTCTGCTTCATGACAACAGCCCTGAGAGAGACACAGAGGATCACACAAGCTGTTGCTGGCCACAGTAAATTACCCTTATGTGCTGTCATAAAGAGCTCCTGATCTCCCACAGGTTGGGAGGCTTGGTCATCAGCCACCAGCATTTATATACTCTAATTAAACCACAGCTTAAACACAAGAAGAGAGATAAGGGTAACTGGCTGAGCCTGGGTAACATATATAAGTATGAGGCAGGCTTTGGCAACACAGAAAAACTGGAAGATCATCATCTTTTAGTATAAGGGCTGTTAGCTTTTGACTGTTGAATTTATTTTATCCATAAAACCAACACCAATAGCTAGGATGAGCAGGAAATGAATATTTAGGATGGGCTTTTATAGTTTTGACAATACATGACTAAAACCTAAAAAAATAAGTATGAGCAAAATGGCAATCCCTCATTTGAGTTGGTGTTTGGTGATGATCAAGGACAGTAAACATGACTTTGCTCTTCACATTGTCACTCATGTCATAATCACGGGGGTTAGACTTGTCAGGTATCACATGAACACGTAAATACACAAACAACAGAGCCCACAGGATATACAAATAGAGCCATCTCTGTAAACTATTGGTGGTTACCATGGAGACAACAATTCTGCTGAAGGGAAAAAAATGAGACTTTAGCTGTCAGAGGTGCAGCAAGTAGCAAAGTACAAAATGCATGGGGAATAACTACTGTCAATTATCATGGGAAGGAAGATGAAGGTAAAATGTTGTCTTAGTTTTCCATAGAATATACTGTGAAAGAAGAAGAACAGGAGAATAAGTGGTCATTTTGATATAGCAGCTGCAATGATTGTGTACAGAGGAATACTGTTCATCTACAACAGGCTTCTCTGTGCATGTGGAACCAAATAAATTTCTCAGTTTCTTAATGCATTGCTGCTATTTACAATATTTTAGTGATCTTGCCTGCCACTCATGTTTAAAATATGCCTTACAAGTTTGCACACAGTCCCACTGCTGCAGTAGCCATAGTGGGTGACAGTGACTGGATTATGGAGCTGGGAGGTTTGTCCATCTTCACAAGAGGAGTGGTACGAGTTTCCATCATGGAAACCTAGTTCAGTGGCTAGCATAGTCCTATGCATAAAATTAAACAGTCAACTGCATGCAAAAGCCACTCTTCATAGCACTGAATTATATTTGTTCCAACTGTGCATAAAAATGTGATTCCTTACCCACCATAATGTCTCTCACGATTCTGCACTGAAATACCACGGGGCCATTGCCTAATAGAGGGTATATGGAATGAGGAACATTTCAAGTCAAGTAGAGTTTTCTGACTACTTCTCCATCCGCTCCACTGTATGTATGTATATGTATGGCCTGCCCAACCTGGCAGCTGCTCTGGCTGACTGGAGAGGATGCTCACTGCTCTTTGAAGGCAGTATAAATGAGAGCACTACCTCCAAATGGCCCACGGTGATGAAGACAGGCACAGTCTGCTTGGTGGGAGCTGCTCATTTGTGCTCTATTTGGTTGACTGATGACACGGACTCCCACAGAAGGACTTCGGTGCATTAACTCCGTGAGGCAGCTCAGGAAGAGCACACGACCCCTGGGAAAGAGTTCTGCTAGACGGGAGAAAAATTCCCAGGCATTTAATCTTAACTGTTACAGGAAATGGAGTCTGCCAAAAGACATTTATGTGTATTTTTCTATTCCTCGTCCCATTCCTAGACGTAACTACTGACTGGTGTACCTTTGCTGCCCATTGGTGGAAGCAGGAAGTCCATTTCAAAAGCTACGCTTGCCACA
Organism: Megalops atlanticus; assembly: GCA_019176425.1. NCBI lineage: Eukaryota > Metazoa > Chordata > Actinopteri > Elopiformes > Megalopidae > Megalops > Megalops atlanticus. The sequence continues at coordinate 38,371,136 of CM032876.1, forward strand.
GTGGGCACCCTTGAAAAAGAATGATACTTTCTTCACTAGCAACAACAAAGCTGTTAAATGTTGGCATGAGTAAACTCAAGGTCCACAACAGACAGCTGCCAGCAGACTTGCTATGTACCCTGAGTGATGTGCTACTCTGACTAGAACCAAAATCCTCTGACAGGAGAAAGGAGAAAACACATAGTAGATAAGGGGGAGCTCATGTCTGTCTGTGCAGCCTGCAGCATTTCCCAGGAGAATGCTAGTACATGTTAATATGTTGGTGTGAGAACTCACTTCATGAGTTACATGACCAGCTTTTTAAAGTATGGCAAACCTGACCACAGAATGGCTAATTTTAAAGATATCTTAGGTGTCATCAGCATATGCAAACCTTCCTGACCATACTAATGATCCATACTAACATTAAGTGGTCTTCTGAAATTTAATCACTTGCTCCAATAATAGTTGAATACATTTCCTGCATTACTGATAGTATTATTTTTATTACTTTCAGCAGACACCCTTGTCTTGGGTGTCCTGCATGTAGTAGTACATAATTACAATATATGGAAAAATTCACAGTAATGTGACTTCTGTAAGCAGTTTCTCCTTTAAGTTTAAGGATGCATATAATGACATGCGTTATTCTCACTCTGAAGATTACCATTCATAATTATTTTCCACATGGACAGACAGAGGTAATATTATACTATCCCAAAGAATACAATATACCTCTCCTCTCTCCATCAGACAGAATGACAGATGTTCCGGTTTCTTCTTCTGCTCACCGCAAGACACACCATCGTCGTGCTACTGGGGGTTTCATCTGCCAGAAAATAACAGCCTGGAGAGTCGGTTCCACAGCAAGATCCACAGCACCATACAAGCATGATAAACACACCTGATATCAATGTGCGTGATCTGATAACTGTGCTGCACTCTTAGGTTTGACTGATGGGTCCTGTCACTATATTAAATCACGCAGCTGCCTGAGACTCTATCGAAGTACTGCCTGGGTCCCTGTGACCTGCCACGTCTCAGCCACTGGTACTGGAGTATGTCTCGAAAGACAACAGAGGTGCGCTCGCCTGCTGGCTTGAAGTTGAAGTCTCCTGACTGTAAGACATTCTGCAGGTCTCCATTTTAAACATGCACACTGAAGTAGTCTTTTCCCCGTGCTGTTTGTGGAAGATCTTAATAAAGCTGTGAGACATGCTATCTCCACTGGGAGAGCTAATTCAAGGGATGTACTCTGTTTTCATCAAGACGGCTTATTCAGCAAGTCAACAATGAGCATTTCTGTCACATATATTTTCTCAACATGACTTTGTTGATAAAATGCCAAATTGTTCACCAAGTCACTAGTAAGCTTAATGCCAGCATCATGCATCATCAATTTGCAGGAGGAGGTATGCAGGCTGAAATACTCAATTTTTTCCTTGCATACAAGGCAGGGAATCCTTTCTGGCTCAAACAAAGTAATGTTTTATTTTGTTCTTGCAGTTCATAACAAGGTCTATATGAGTTTCAAATATGTAATATTTACATGTGAAGCAAGTTGCCTGAATTGACCTGAATTGGAGCTCAGACATTTGGTCCCCTCACACTATTTGTCATGTGTGGAGCTGGATGTAAACCCCTCTGAGCTGTTCCATACTTGGAAAAAAGCCAGAAAAGCACTCCTCGAGCACTGAGCCCTGACTTTCTAATGTTACATTGGCACAGTATTTAGACCTGTGTGTCTCTATCGAAAGGATACTGCCTTCTTTGCTCGTCTCCTGCATGCTCTCCATCCCGGGCAGTGCGGCCGCCACACGTCGAAACAGCTGCCAGGGAAAAAAAAAGAGAAGAGCATCAGAACACTGTTTCTCACACCAGAGCAATGGACAGCAGCAAGCAGCTCCTATTCCTTCTTCTTCCTCTTCTCCTTCTCACTCACATACTTAAGATGTCTTGATAAATGCATGTTGCGCTCAGCAGACCAAGATCTTGGCAAACGGCCATGGAGGAGCAGGTCTTGCCACCCTGGTTGAAGGGCCAACAGGGCTAATGAGCCTGACAGAAGTGCCCCTCTCTCATTACTGGAGCCCTGACGGCGAAAGCCATTAGAGGAACCTCATCTGAGTGGGATATAGGTATGATGTGAAATGTCCGATCCCTGTCCTAGCCCAGTGGCACTGGCAAGGGGTGTGAGGAAAGAGATACACAGAGTCTTAAGGAGGGTGTTTATTTCTAAGGCAGGCCAAACAGGCCATTTATCATAGCAGGCTTTATAGAGGTCACATGCATTAGATTTCAAAAACAGCAAAAAGTACTTCCGAACAACATTTTTATTTCATTTAGTTCTCAAACTCCTGCTTTTTGGACAGTTCAAAGGGGCAAATGGTCAAAGTCCACCACTAAAACAGGCTTGTCCCCTGTCAGTACAATGAGTACTGCAGCCCCATTGATTTGAGACTTATTATTTTTAAGTTGCTCCATACTGCCATATTACCTGAGGTAGTACTAAGTAAAGCCCATCAGTGAAACACGTCTCTATAATGAGCCCCTTGCTTCCAATCTGTATCATACAGCACAAACATGCATCAAGCCCTGAAACTTTCATTTTAGCTAATCAATCATGCTGTTCCTGGCATGAATATATGGAGCACCAACACATGGGGAAAAAAGGCAATTTTGCTGCCAGCGTTTCTGACAGCCCCCAGAGAGAGATCTATAAAATATGTTCTAATGTGTTTGGAACAGTGCACACAAAACATGGAACTTGTCAATGACTAGTAAACTGCGCTCACACACATGCTTACTCACTCACATTGCAAAGAAACTTCAATCATGGAGGTCACAGAACCCAGTTTTTTGTGGTGTGATGATTTGTTCTGAGGACTGAGAATAAATTCACAACAGTTCTACCTTATTGAAACATCCATCCACTCACAGAGTTAGTCATTTAAATAAAAAAATAAAGGTTATTTATTCCCACAGAGTTATATTTCTGAATAAGTATCACTGATTTAATAAGTAAAAAATGTGGACAAATATATTACATTAGATTAACACCTAAAATGACTAATTGGGGTTTTGAAGGTTTTGTCCTCAAGGGACTGTTCACCATTTACTTCAGATTAGCAACTTCAAATCAGACCTGGGAAATCTAATCTAATCCCATTATGGTGTAGCAATTTAATTTCACCTTCACCAACCAAAATAGTATGGTCATCACAAGCTACTCTGTACCATGCTTTGTTTTAACCTTTGAACCTTGGCATCACATAGTTACATCTTTAACCTCTCTTTCTGTCATTCTGGTTGTTTTGTCATGTTCTTATTCTGTATGTGTTATAGTTTTCTCATATTGTATTTATTTACCTATCATTCTAATTATGTATTTATTCATTTATCTCTTAGGAGTAAATTCAATTGATAAATTTGCACTTTGTTAAAATGTATAACACCCTGCAAAACCCTTTACAAAGAAACAAGCACGCATTCTATTTTGAATGTTCCAATCTGCCCATTTTCCAAAGAAGAGACACATTAATCAAAGTATAAAAGAACAGCTAAAATATCCCCTTGCCTGGTGTTGATTGTACAAAGTAACAATGGCTTGGGAGCAGCAAGGCCAAGCTGTACCAACAGTGGAGTCTTTGGTACCAAACATACGGTCTTTGTGTTGTACAGTTCTGCTTTCGTCCTCTGTTTTTCCATTATTCTCATCCAGCCGAGAAATACAGGAGAATAATAGGCCTTGTGTTTTTATCAGCACTGATTGATCAAAGCTGCACCCCTCACATTAGCTTCCTCGGATGGTTTGTTTTGTAAACAGAGACACATTATCTGTTCTGCAGCCCTTAGTCAATTGGTTGTCCTGTCATTTCGCTTGACTTATTGCCCATTCATACAGCTGGTTTCATTGCTATATGAATGCTTCATGTTTTTCAAAGGAGGCCTTACAGAACGAGAACGACATCCCTTGCTATAATTTTCCATCATTTTGGTAATAAAAGGGATAATTGGACTGATATATAAATAATAGGGTTTTGTTTGTTGGATGGTGGATCTATAATGTAATTTAAAAGGATTAATGATAGTCTGCTGTGAAAATGACACTAATTATATGTGTCAGTATTTCACAAGTGTAACAAATTGTGTGACCATATTTATACAGTGGTGCTTGAAAGTTTGTGAACCCTTTATAATTTTCTATATTTCTGCATAAATATGACCTAAAACATCATCAGATTCTCAAACAAGTCCTAAAAGTAAATAAAGAGAACCCAATTAAACAACTGAGACAAAAATATTATACTTGGTCATTTATTTATTGAGGAAAATGATCCAATATTACATACCTGTGAGTGGCAAAAGTATGTGAACCTTTGCTTTCAGTGTCTGGTGTGACGCCCTTGTGCAGCAATAACTGCAACTAAACGTTTCCGGTAACTGGTGATCAGTCCTGCACAGCGGCTTGGAGGAATTTTAGCCCATTCCTCCATACAGAACAGCTTCAACTCTGGGATGTTGGTGGGTATCCTCACATGAATTGCTCACTTCAGGTCCTTCCACAACACTTCTATTGGATTAAGGTCAGGACTTTGACTTGGCCATTCCAAAACATTAACTTTATTCTTCTTTAACCATTCTTTGGTAGAACGACTTGTGTGCTTAGGGTCGTTGTCTTGCTGCATGACCCATGTTCTCTTGAGATTCAGTTCATGTCCTCAAGATGTCCTGACATTTTCCTTTAGAATTCGCTGGTATAATTCAGACTTCATTATTCCATCAATGACAGCAAGCCGTCCTGGCCCAGATGCAGCAGAACAGGCCTAAACCATGATATTACCACCACGTTTCACAAATGGGATAAGGCTCTTATGCTGGAATGCAGTTTTTCCTTTCTCCAAACATAATGCTTCTCATTTAAACCAAAAAGTTCTATTTTGGTCTCATCTGTCCACAAAACATTTTTCCAATAGCCTTCTGGCTTGTCCACGTGATCTTTAGCAAACTGCAGACGGGCAGCAATGTTCTTTTTGAAGAGCAGTGGCTTTCTCCCTGCAACCCTGCCATGCACACCATTGTTGTTCAGTGTTCTCCTGATGGTGGACTCATGAACATTAACATTAGCCAATGTGAAAGAGGCCTTTAGTTGCTTAGAAGTTACCCTGGGTTCCTTTGTGACCTCGCGGACTATTACATGCCTTGATCTTGGCGTGATATTTGTTGGTCGACCACTCCTGGGGAGGGTAACAATGGTCTTGAATTTCCTCCATTTGTACATAATCTGTCTGACTGTGGATTGGTGGAGTCCAAACTCTTTAGAGATGGTTTTGTAACCTTTTCCAGCCTGATGAGCATCAACAACTCTTTTTCTGAGGTCCTCAGAAATCTCCTTTGTTCGTGCCATGATACACTTCCACAAACATGTGTTGTGAAGATCAGACTTTAATATATCCCTGTTCTTTAAATAAAACAGGGCGCCCACTCATACCTGATTGTCATCTCATTGATTGAAAACACCTGACTCTAATTTCACCTTCAAATTAACTGCTAATCCTAGAGGTTCACATACTTTTGTCACTCACAGATATGTAATATTGGATCATTTTCCTCAATAAATAAATGAGAAGTATAATATTTTTGTCTCATTTGTTTAATTGGGTTCTCTTTATCTACTTTTAGGACTTGTGTGAAAATCTGATGATGTTTTAGGTCATATTTATGCAGAAATATAGAAAATTTTAAAGGGTTCACAAACTTTCAAGCACCACTGTATATTTTTAATATGTTTGTGGCTACATATGTACCCTTATATCAACAAGTATGGTAGAGGAATAATATGGACAGCTGTAACACACAGACAATAAATATATACAGTGGGGAGAACAAGTATTTGATACACTGCCGATTTTGCAGGTTTTCCCACTTGCAAAGCATGTAGAAGTCTGTAATTTTTATCATAGGTACTCTTCAACTGTGAGTGATGGAATCTAAAACAAAAATCCAGAAAATCACATTGCATGATTTTTAAGTAATTAATTTGCATTTTATTGCATGATACATCAGAAAAACAGAACTTAATATTTGTATTTGTTTGCATCAGAGAAAACGTTTCAGAACTTTGCAATATTTTTGGCCCAGAAGATCCTTCCAGGTTTCGGGGCTGTTGGGCACACGGACTTTCAGCTCCTCCAAAGATTTTCAGAGGTTCAGGTCTGGAGACGTTTCCTCCAGGACCTTGAGATGCTTCTTACGGAGCCACTCCTTAGTTGGCTGTGTGTTTCGGTCGTTGTCATGCTGGAAGACCCAGCCACAACCATCTTCAATGCTCTTACTGAGGGAAGGAGGTTGTTGGCCAAGATCTCGCGATACATGGCCCCATCCATCCTCCCCTCAATACGGTGCAGTCGTCCTGTCCCCTTTGCAGAAAAGCATCCCCAAAGAATGATGTTTCCACCTCCATGCTTCACGGTTGGGATGGTGTTCTTGGGGTTGTACTCATCCTTCTTCTTCCTCCAAACACGGCGAGTGGAGTTTAGACCAAAAAGCTCTATTTTTGTCTCATCAGACCACATGACCTTCTCTCATTCCTCCTCTGGATCATCCAGATGGTCATTGGCAAACTTCAGACGGGCCTGGACATGCGCTGGCTTGAGCAGGGGGACCTTGCGTGCGCTGCAGGATTTTAATCCATGACGGCGTAGTGTGTTACTAATGGTTTTCTTTGAGACTGTGGTCCCAGCTCTCTTCAGGTCATTGACCAGGTCCTGCCGTGTAGTTCTGGGCTGATCCCTCACCTTCCTCATGATCATTGATGCCCCATGAGGTGAGATCTTGCATGGAGCCCCAGACCGAGGGAGATTGACCGTCATCTTGAACTTCTTCCATTTTCTAATAATCGCGCCAACAGTTGTTGCCTTCTCACCAAGCTGCTTGCCTATTGTCCTGTAGCCCATCCCAGCCTTGTGCAGGTCTACAATTTTATCCCTGATGTCCTTACACAGCTCTCTGGTCTTGGCCATTGTGGAGAGGTTGGAGTTTGTTTGATTGAGTGTGTGGACAGGTGTCTTTTATACAGGTAACGAGTTCAAACAGGTGCAGTTAATACAGGTATTGAGTGGAGAACAGGAGGGCTTCTTAAAGAAGAACTAACAGGTCTGTGAGAGTCGGAATTCTTACTGGTTGGTAGGTGATCAAATACTTATGTCATGCAATAAAATGCAAATCAATTATTTAAAAATAATACACTGTGATTTTCTGGATTTTTGTTTTAGATTCCGTCACTCACAGTTGAAGAGTACCTATGATAAAAATTACAGACCTCTACATGCTTTGTAAGTGGGAAAACCTGAAAAATCGGCAGTGTATCAAATACTTGTTCTCCCCACTGTATGCAAGTTTGTTGTTAAGAGAAGCACAAATCGGTTGTTAATTTCAGAGGGTTTCAAGCCCATAAGAACAGCTAGTCTCAAGACCCCAGTATCTCTTCTTCTTAAAGGCTGTGCAAGAGATCAAAGCTCACAGATGAATCACTTCAGGATGATCCTGCTGATGAGGTCATCACTCCCAAAAATGTCACTTATAAGCCTGTGACATATTCTCTCTATCCAGCGTTCACCGTCTGCCCGCAGACAGGAAACAGGCCACAGGTTGCGCCTGCTATGGGGCCAAGGTCAGTACACCAAATTGGAATTGTATTCGGGTAAACCTGTGCTTCCAACCAGTCTGCCTTTACCTGCTGCCCTTCATGTGAGATGGATGCTATAGATGGAGGTGCATGAGGAAAGAAGCAGCCAGCTGTCTGCTGATCGATTGCCTGGTATTTCCTGACTTCAGAAGGGAGAGAGGCTCAAGGCCGAGAGGGGGGCGGAGAGCTGGGCACGCTGCCTCTTGGACTCTCCATCCACACAGCTTCCCTCCCAATGTGCCCACCTACTTCACAGAATCTGATCGGTCTCACACAGAATTATTTAGATGCCTTTCGTTCTCATGCTTGCTGATTCCAGATCCCAAGACCTGGTGGTGAGTCAACAGTTAACCCAATTGGCGTGCTTCACACACAATGGAGATAATACCTAACGAGTATTACGTACAATGCAAATTTCCCAGACAGCTGGGAGAGTTGAACACAGAAAATGTCTGCGCTAGGTCAAAAACCATTGACAACAGCACAGGCTTACCTGCTTGACATTGTAGCCTGTCTTCGCACTGGTCTCGATGAACATTACATTCAGCTCTTTGGCTCTCTGCTCACCCTCCTCAATTGTAATTTGCCTGTGGAAAAAGACAAATGACAGGTGTCTCGTGAGCCACATCATTGGAGTTCCTCTATGGGGAAATCAAACATGCAGGATGGGACTGGGGGAGGAAAATGTCATCTAGTTTATTTTCTGACTAATACATAATTAAAAATAAGGTGCTGCAGCATGATATGGAGGATAACAGACAACCGCTCCGCTCCAGCGGGCCTCATAAGTCATTGCCATAGTCCCTGTTTCCAGTGGGGTCTTACACCATTAATTATTAGATGGTGAAAATGATTCATGGCACTGTCGTCTGACATTAATTAAAGCACATTTGTTCAACACACTAATGAATTAATCCATGTATGGGCTTCAGTGGGGGGCAATCAGCCAGGCGATAAAAGCGGAGACAGGGCAGGTACTGTCCTATGACTATATACAGGCAGACAGGGCTGAGTTTAGATCACAGAGCCAGTGGCCTTCTGGGACACACATGATGTAACCAGTCTGGCTTCTTTGTTCTTTTAAACTCAGACAGGATCGACAGAGTAGTATGATATCAACAATATCTAGATTTCACTGCATATGGTTTAATTATTACTGGCATAGAAAGGAGGATGATACGAGACTGAAAGCAGGTACTCAGCTCAAGGGAATGCCGTAACTTTCCCAAGCAGGATCAGAATCCACAATTTGGTTAGGCCAATCATCTCTCCATACTGAGTCTACTGCTGGATACTTACACTTTTTTCAGAACAATCTAACTGTACCACAGAGCAAACACAAAGGAAAAGGATGAAGGATATATTTACAAAGGGCTGATAAATTCATGAAAGGAATAAGGAGGACCTTCGTATGGGCCAGATCTGGCACTTAGAACAGCTCCCGCCAACCAATCTCCAGCTCATTTATCCTTTGACAGATTTATATCTCTTATCTCCTATATGAGTAAAGAGTATATCTCTATATTCACTCTAATGCAAGAAACACACTGGAAGCAAGTGGACAAAGTTGTGTGTGAGATCTGCATCTTACATTCGTATATAAGCCATACCAAACACTTCTCTGATAGAATCCTTTTTTTATCAAATACTCTTTCACTAAATTGGGCATGATAATTTAGTGTAGATGTCTTAGGTTCCAGAGTACAGTTTGCTAACAGGTGTGAAAGAAGTACTAGGATGAGGAGAGGCTCAAGGCAATGTGAGCTACCTACCCAAGATTCTGGGGCGTATTTTAATGGGACTGGAGTCTCTGAGGCTCACAGAGCTAAGCAGACATAGGAACCCTATTATCACAGCAAATAAAGGGCTATCACGGTATTGTTTGCTTTCTCAGACAGGCTTGTGTGCAGTCACTTCATTCACTACAATCAAGGCATTCATTGATGCTAGTAGATGGTGCATTTTGACTTAACCAGCTCTCCCTCCTTCCTGTGACAAGACCTTCACCTTCCATCAACTCTTCCTCACAGAAAGATAGGCTCTCATCTTTGTGGTACAGTTCAAGGCTCTGCTTGTCACAGATGCCCAAGGAACAGTCACCTTGTCGCTATTCATCGCCCGACCAGCCTTGTGTCCTCGCCCGAACAGGTGACGCCTTCGTGACCTCAGTGACTAAACCCTCCTACTGACGCTGCTGTTGTGCCTTTATGCGCTTCTCAATGGCTTTTTGGTTCACTTTAAAGAATTACAGCAGTCTAAATACAACAGCTCATGCAGCCCCCCCCAACCAAACAGCTGGGTAAACTGTGGCCAGCTTTACAGGTAGTTGAACTGTACATCTTTGTTCCCAAGAAGCAGTCTTCATGGGAGGACAATGGGGATGCAGAAAAGAAGAGAGGGAAATGTAATAGAAAAGATCTAGAGATAAAAAAGAAAGCCACCCTTATTAAGGCAGAGAGAAGCACGTAGCAAGATTGACATGCTCCTGCCTCTCTCTTGGCCTCTTCATGTCTTTCCTCTCTGAAAACACAAAAAAAGCCAATGTGTGGTGCAGTCCGAATTGATCCAAACACATTTGCAAAGCCTTTACGGCCAAAAGCTCCAGATCCCTGGGTTGAAGAGAGACAGGATTGAAATAGCACACCACTGTCCAACGCTATCTAACAACAGGAGGGACAGACGGGCCGCCTGGTCTTCCAACCTGTTTCTAGGAGGATGCGGACTGCCTTACAAATGTGCCAGCCATCCGAGAGGAGGTTTTTTCTTCCATAAGCACAGATACCAAGAAAGGTCCAGTGAAAGGGAGGGAGTGGATTCAATGGTACTTTAGTCTTTTGCCCATTCATTCCACATAAATTGTGGATATCATTTTCATGCTAGGACTTTCAGAGATGGAAACTTGTCAATGCATTAACATCACCATAACTACTTTGGATATATCCTTTCTGATGGACACTATGAATCTGAGCATATGCCTGAAGCAATTTTCATGCATGAGCCAGGTCCGAATTGTCATGCAAGGTTTTGTGTTTGTAACAGCAAGTGCTTGTTTCTTTGCTGCGGTTGTTCACTGTGTGTCACTGAAAAATTGCCTCACCAGGACTCCTCCTATCAGCAAGTACATGCAAATAACCATACATTTATATTAAATACATCATCATAACTGATTTTGAGCAGGTATCTCTCTTGAATGAACACGGGGGTGGGGGGTGGGGGTGGCTGAGTAACATGCATTGAATCAGGATATTACATTTGAATAGACATTGAATTTACAAATGTCTTCAGCTGAGAGATTGTGCTCATTAGAGAGAAATAAATGGGAGTCCTAATCATAGCTTTCCTGCATTCTGCAGATGGAAAAATACATTCACAGAGAGAGTTTTATCTCTGACTAAGTAGCAGGAGATATCAGTTAAAGCAAATGAACAATATCAGTGTTGGTCTTAAACTGATTGTTGATGCATTCAATCAAAGGCTATCTTTTTTTGGCAACAGCTATTCCCCCTTTAGGGAAGGTAATCCAAGCTGACAGTGTTGCAGGTTATTTGGAACAGACCAGCACCATCTGTTCCACTTTTGTGTGGAGTAACTTCCTCTGAAGAAGCGTACTCTGTATCACAAATACTGTTACTCTGTAATACCAATACTAAGAAAGCATGTTCAAGACGTTAGTTTAGATAGACTAGACAAGTGAAAGAAACCAAAGGGCAGCTGAATAGTTTACAGATATGAGAACACTGTGACAATAAAACCTAGACCGTGCATGAGAGGAAAGGCAAGAGCCTCCCACACTCTCACACCACTTCTAATGGAAGAATGAAGAATATACCTAATATCCATTTTAAAATTACTTCAAAATAAGTATGCTGCTTTGTGCTATTGTAACACTCAGCATCTGAATTAAAATAGTGTTAACACAACCAGCAAATGTAATGCAGATGGTTCCATCCTCAACAACGCTCTGGCGTAGGGTCACCCTTAGCCCACAACTGATAGTATACTGAAAATGGGAAAGGACCTGTTATGCCATTGCATCTGTGCATGGTGCCATACAAAATGTGGCCCCTGAAGTTAATATGTCAGCTCCACAACCAGTCCAGCTTTCTGCAGTCCAGAAATCTTAGCCCGCTGCTTTATTTGCTGTTACACTGGAGCTGAATGCTAATTGACCGATCGTTGGACCAATCCAAAAACTGCCTTCCCAGCACTTTCCTGCCCAGCAGTCTGTCAATTAGGCTTTGGCTGGAGACGGGGAGCACACCGCTGGGAGTTTAAGCATGGGCAGATATCGCAGCCTTGCTTTGGTGTTTAATGGCCTCCAAATATCACCATTGTGCAATCCATGATCTTAAAAATGCATTCAATTTAAGCACCATTTATGCAGGGTCAGGTACTTCAACAACAGAACAAATACAGAGCCTGTGATCTGATGCAAACTCACAGCAGTAAGCTATGGCTGCTGCACCTCCGATTAGAAAGGGAAAGAGGCATACTGATGCCTCTTCTCTGTTTTGATACTGGGCAGAGACCCAAACATTTGCACGAGGGAGCGTGGTAGGGCTAGCAGCAGGAACTCAGACTCAGACCTTTTGAGAAAATGACCGCACCTGTTTTTATGAGTTGTGACCCTTTGACTGCTTGTTTATTCTGTGCTTGTAAGTCACCCTGACCTAATGATCTAGCACTTGGGAAGTCTCATAGGAGAGCCACACTGCTGTCATTAGCATGAGTAATTTCCAATCACCTTTCCCTGCTGACCATGTCCATAAGCCATATAAGTATGCCGTAAACAAGCTGATGCGCAGGTGGACATGGAAAACAATGGGGGTTTTGGGTCATAACCTGCACAACAGCCTCATAAATTATGTAGGAGCCACCATTCTCTCCACTTATTGCTTATGAAGCTTATACAACTGTGCTGAGTGTGCAGAAAAGAGATGCGGCTCTGTCCAGATTTCAGATTTTTTTCTCCATGCTCTTTCATTAATTTTTGGTATACCTCAACATCCGTGTGGAACATGTTCTGTGTCTGTCACACTCATAAGGGCAATTCTGTGTGATGAATCATAGGCACAGTAAGTGCCACTACGATCACTGCATGTCTGGTCAGAGCAGAAGGGCCTGCACAACCATAAAAACCTCCATGTGAAAGCTATCCATACACAGTGTGCCAGTATTGCTCAGAGAACACAATGTTCTCACTGTGGTCTGGAACACAGTCATGCCCTGCTGTAAAGTAAATGACATCAGTGTGTTTCGCATCAGTGAAGACACAGGCTGGATTCTACACACAGTTCATTAAAAATGCAATGAGGAAGCCTTGGAATTGTTATTGCTTTAAAATCAGGTCAAAGACAATTCTTTTTTTCTTGCTTTCTGCCTTTATGCACCATTCTTATGGAATCACCAGCTGAATATTGTTGTGTCTCACCATAATGTCCACTGGACTCATGCAGGAACATTAGACATGGTAATACTCTGATAAACTCACGTCATCTATTTTTTACACAAGTTGCCCAGCACATTACAAGCTAAGCACCGACTGGAGCATGGAAGCAGCTTTACTGACATCATCTGAGCAACCTGCAGGTGCCCTGATAGTGTGTGGAAGAGTGGTGAGATGAAATACCAACCCCTATCTCAGGAGGAACAAAGCCAACTTGTTCCACCACAGGCTGAGGGCTGAAGAAACCCCTGGGATCAAATCTGAGCCGCACAGCTCTGCATGCAATTAAAGTGAATGCCTTAACCACTGAGCTACTTGGGAGCCCAAAACATTTCTTAAGGTATGTAAACATATGTACTGATCCTCTTGCAGGGACTGAATCAAAAAGGAATACTTCTCAATTTAGGCACACCTTCCAGCAACCTCATACAACATTGTACAACATTCCACAGCGAAACTACAGATGTTTAATATTTTGACCAGATAACTGTACGTGGACCAGCTAATTCAGTGTGCTCCACAATGTTCTGTTTCTGTCATTGTTGAACCTTTAAGTGTTCTGACTATCTTGTTCATTGTGAATATTCTTGAAGGGATGTGGTCACAATTAAAACATATAACCTCATATCACAGTGAAACACATGATGTAATGACATTCTCTGAAAGGGTGAACTGCGCAAATAAAAGACATCTGAAAGGCTTGGTGTGGTTTACAAAACTGAATACTTCATGTGCCAAATGTGCACAACCAACCTTTAGTTGACTTAAACAGCAACTATGGTGAAAATGAGCATTGCACTGAAGACAAAATGTGCTCATAAAAACTGAATAAAAAATGTAGGTTTTTCACAAAGACTGTGGTTTCTGTTTAGCATTGGGTATATGAAATATTGTCACCAATGTAATTGATTAAAGACAAAAACGGTGATTAATTGGCTAAAGACAAAAAGGCTAATGAAAGGTCAATCATAATCAATCAATTTCTCTCTGACAGGCCATGAGTATGACCTAAAGCAGTTTAGCTGCCATCAGTAGATTCTGGCAGACTGACCTCTACTGAGGTTCACTGTGGAAGAGGGATGATGAAATCTCAACTAAATACTTTTATCAGACAGAAAGCCCAAGATGTCAATAATGCTTTCAGTTTATACCAGTAGCTTGTCCTGCTGCTTTGGATCTCGACTTGCCTTTCATGCCTCAATGCCCATATTTGGATGCAATGGCCTGACACACTATTCAGGAGGACCTCCTAAGGCCATCCAACTGCTTTTCACAATGAGAGCTTCTGCAAACTCTCCAAGCCAAACCAATCCTTCCAGGCATATTTGACACTCTCCCTGAAGTTGAAGTAACAAGAACACTACAGATACATGGTGGGTTGTATAGCTCTAAATGGCTCAAGCAATCACTAATTTATTGTTACTATTGGCAATCGGGTGCCTTTCAGGCTAGGGTTTGTGATGTATTTATCAGTAAACGAGTGTAAAAAACAGAAAAAATATTGACATGTAAACCCAAACCAATTGCAAGAGGTCCCCCTTACTCCCTCTTGCTAACTATTTATCTTCCAATAGCAGACCCATGTTTTCCAATGCAATGGAAATGCTGTGATACTAATAATAATTAGATGGAAATAGGTAAATGGTTACATTATCATCACTGGATGATGTTGACAGATCAAATGGCATACCAAACAGGTACTCCAACACAAAGCTAACTTGAAGCTGATTTCTGAGATGGTAGGTAGTGTCCTACGTCTGACTATGAATGGACCCTGGTACTTCAAACTGAGCCATGTCATCATCAGGCAAGGCAGGAGCTCTTCAGCACCTTGCAGGGAATGATTAAGGGGACAACAGCCACCTCAACCAATTGATTTAAAATGATTTTCTTCTGACAACCTATGCACAGCTGAAAAACAGCGGAAAGTGTATCTGTGAAACACTAAGTTATAAAATGATACAAAATGAGGTTTCTCTGCCTTCTAGAATGGATGGCCATTCAAAAAAACTGATGTCATGATGCGACCAGCTTAGTAGAGTAAGATCAAATCTGCTACCAACTCCTGAGGAGCTCTGGGTCTCAAACCTGCACTGACACAGGGATGACATGGTCTTGGGAGGGGGTCATCCGGGTCTAGGCACAATCTCTTTCGTTCACTTCCAGACTGGTCCCACAATGCGGAAGATTCTTGTAGAAATTACCATATATATGGGCAAAGTCATAACAAAGTCACATCTCAAATCTGTCACATTTTCCACTGCTACACATCCGATCCTTTCTCTTTTTTCCTTCTATTTTTTAATGAGGAAGAAGCTAAAATGGGCATAGTATTATGTACATGTTTGAACACTCTTTGTCTTCAAGCAAGCATGACAATATGCCTGGAATATGCAGTTCAAATGCTTTTCAAATAGCGCAAGACTTCTGAGCTAACTGCATTCATCTAAATTACACTGACTAAAAATACAGAAATGTGTCTTATCAGTATGGCAACTACACTGAGTAATTTACTCACACAATGTTTATTCTAGAAGAGAGGAAACATTAATGGCTAGAGGAAGCTGACAGATCTGTCCAGCCAATATTAAGTAGGGTGAGGATAGGAGAGGAAGAAGGTCATTCATTAACATGAAGAAACACATTGGCTCCCTGGGGTAATACTTACTGCCGAGCTCATTTGATTCCAGAACAACACCACACACTGTTAAATAGTCACTCAGGGATATGGAAACATAGCAGGACCTTGTACAGCACCAACAGTTCAACAGCTTGAACAGAACTACATGTCAGAACTACACAAATGCACCCCTCCCCTGATCTCTCTCTACCTTGAGGTGGATAACATGCGATGTATACCGCCAGGGGCAGGGGTTTGAGCCATTTTCCCCACCAGATGCTCCTCACTGAACTGCAATCTTTGCAGAGGACAATAGTGGAGGCCCTTATAAAGTCCACATCTGCCTAGCAGCTCTGCATTACCATTTGCCATCTTCAGGTAATGTGCCATAACAGTTGAGATCCCAGGAGACACGTGGCTTCACATTACGCCAAGCCAATGAGGCAGTCATTGATCTCCGTTCACGCTAACAGGAGTAGGCCAGTTGTGCCTTCATTCTAAATGTCTCAGAATTCAGTGCACCTCTGTCTCTCTCTCACGACCTTGCTGAACCGTGACAAGGCCCTGGACGCCACGCTGTTTGGAGTAGAGGCTGGTGCTGCTGCCATAGAAAGGAAGAGGTTCCAAAAGGGTGGCTGGGAGAGATGCACCCATGCTGTGATCATCATCTGAGGTAGTACAATTAACAACTTTCAGCAAGAACAGAAAAATATTAGACGAAGGAGGCATGAGTCTTTCAAACCGTTTTAGACACCAAACTTCAGCTGAAGGCCGTACCTTTTATCTGCCAAGTCTGTTTTGTTGCCCACTAACATGATGATGACATCACTTCCTCTTTCTGTTCTGACATCATCAATCCATTTGGAAGTCTGCTGGAATGAATTCACATCTGTTGAGAAGCAGGGAACATATTACAGCATCAATGACTCATAGACAATCTAAAAAAATGGGTTAATCTGCCTCTTGTTATAATCAAGAGAAATCCTTAATTGTGAAGATACAGATATTAAATGTGCCTTTGCAATCTTCAAAATTACTGTGATCTCATGCCCACTGTCAGAAATCTAAACCTAGTGGGTACATATTTTGGGCATTACTGCATTTAAATATGAATTAGCTTTGAGTTATCAAGAAAATATCTTGATAACTTTCATGGCTGTTCTTTTCATTGTGTTTCAAATAATATCAGTAAAACAGAGAAATGCATGGTTTGTTTGGACAGCAGTGTGTGAGAGGGTTAAAAAAATTCTTTGTTGTTTTCAGGTGAAGATGTGGTTACTACCACACTCAGCTTAAGCTAGAAAATCATTTCAACAAGCCTGACAGCCAGCATGATCATCAATGTTTACCATAAAGCCTGACATGAGATGCCTGCCTTTGTTTAAAGGTGAAAGGGAATTCTCTCTTTGGCAAGATGGCAATGTTTGCCTATAAAGTTAGGTGAAAAATTCATCTCCCCAGGGCCAGGGTCCCTCCCTTGCAAACATAATAAACCCCCACCCGGAGAGCCACAATGGGATTTTGAGACAATTGAACTGTCATTTTATATAGAGAAAAATACCTGCATGAACCCCACTGGGACTGGTTTACATGGTCGTACTGTCAACACTTATATAAGGGCATGCTAACAAAGCAGCAGCTGTAAAACAGCTATGCAGAGCTTGGTGAAATCCTGACATTGATCGCACCTGTAAAATAATCCTTTCATGCTGCAGCTGCATTAATGACGATGCTGTGCAGGCTGAGGGGGGCTCTTCTTTGAAAGGGTTTTTTCTTCAAGCAAAACCAAGGGGGAGGACATTTGGTCCTCTTAGATTTAGCCAGTTTACACAACAAACTATTTCCTTTGAAAAAACTCTGCACTGTTTTTGTGCAATCATGAAGTCATCTTGGTCTTGTAATTAATGTGTGAAAGGAAACCCAAGTGGCTTGGAAGTCACATGGAAGCCATTACATAAATGAGGAATACGTTGCCTCCAACATTCTACCATAATCATCAAATCAGATTTGATATAGTGTTTTTTATAAAGAAGTTCTCACATATACTTCAAAGGGTAATGTATGGATCGATGTATGCAGCCAATTTACTCTGTGTTTATGTGTAGCCAAGTGTCTGTGTGTGTGTGTGCAGACGTATTGTGTGTAGATTTGTGAATGTATGTCAGCTGCAGCATCTGAAACTGACTTGTGATGTCATACACCACCACAGCCACTGTGGAGTCCCGGATGTAGCTGGGGATGAGGCTCCGGAATCGCTCCTGTCCTGCTGTATCCCACAGCTGTAGCCTCACCTGGAGTTCAGAGGAACAGGGCTAAGGGTGAGATTATTCACAGTTAATCCACACCCAGGGGAGACTCCAGACTTCAGCACAGTACATCCTTGAACACCACCTCAAGGTTACTCTGTATTATGAACAATTTGGACAATGCTATGAACAGACATGGTGTTGGGTATAGATACCATTACTTAAAAATATATTTTTCATATAGAAACTTAAATGAACTTTCACACATAAATTGAAATTTAGAAGACATATCTTCTAATATTATTCTGAATATGAAGATGAGGGTGATGTTTATAATAGATAATCTTTAGATTATAAAGAGAGGGTGCCGGAATTGGTACTCCTGCAAAAATAGAAAAATATCTTGCTCTGTTTGTTTAAAACATTATCAAGTTAAATTCTTCTAAAAAACCACTGAGGCACTGAGTTTAGCATTACAGTCATAATTCAGAACAAAACCACTTACCGTTCGGTCCTCTAAGTACATGGTTTTTGATAAAAAGTCAATCCCAATTGTTGCCTGTAATCATAAAAAAACATTATTACAAGAGTGCATATTTCAAGGCGAAGTGAAAAGGAAGGGGTTAATATACAATATGTTATACAATCAATATGTTAATATATTAATACAATATGGGACATTGTTAAAAATGCTACTAATGGTGGGAAGTCACAAAGAGGAAGACCCACTTAACACCTGTTGACGTTGTCATCAGAAACTTGAATCTAAAGCCCTGTTTACACTACCAGTTAAAAGTGATCAAATTCCTATTATTTGCCATATCTGATAAAGAGCTGATAAATATTCTAAGGTGTAAACAGCACAAAACCATATGGTATTGGGAATGGGCATGTCATATTGGGACCACATATGGGGGTGGAAACAAAACCGATGCAGTTTTGATAGCAAGCTATGTGAATTGCATGTGAACTCTCAGATCAGATGTTTTTAACGCTCCATAGTAAACTGCAAAATGAACGCTACTGCATGGGGGAAAGTGGCAGCAATGGTGCCAGCCAGTGGAGCCACAATGAAGTGACCTGTCTCATCAGTCTATAAGGGGATGTCTTAGTGCAGGCAAAGCTGGAGGGGTCCTATTGTAACAGAAGGGTACGTGAGGAAATATCAACTGGCATGGGCAAACATGGCTTCAGTAGGTTGTGGCTGCAATGTCAATGAAAAAAATAATACAATAATCTTGGTTGGTTCCATGATTTTATCAAGGAGGCTGTGATTTTACCACCACATGGACATATCACTTGATGCAGTGTCTACAAGACTTCTGTTGTTGTCATGCCTTCAGGTCATTTCAACTATAATGTTAATTTAAACGCAGCCATCAGATACGGGTTGCTTTGAAAAGTGAATATAAGGCAAACAATTGGATATGGACAAAAAAATCTCAACTTAGTACTAAGACCTGCAGCAAAATTCTGCACTGATACTGTCAGCTAACATAATATTGTAGCCACTTTGATATAATATCAAGTTTACACCTGTGAACCAGCCTAGTATTGTCCTCCGTTCAGTTTAAAATTATCCTTGACTACATAATTGGCAGTACCTTGACATACTGTGAGCAGGGTTGCAGTGATTAAAAAGAGCCACAGCGGGTTTTGCAAAAGGAGTGACATTCCACATGAACAGTCACATTAAGGGCACTGCCGCTCCGGAGCGAAGTCCCACGCGCACATGGCTCAATTACCGCCCCTGCTGTCAAGGTTGTCATGGATGCGGCCCCACCCGCAGGGAGAGCCCTTTACTGCCATTGCGGGGCCCTCATTAAACACATGATGAGGCTCTGACAACATGGCACCTCCATCGCCACACGCGGCACTGCTGAAGGACACAGCTTTGACACAGCTCGGCCATAATTCACACGTCCCCGTGCCTGCTTCACGGAGACAAAAAAGAACACACGGGTTTAATTGCTCCTGAATCGCATACAGGCCCAATGGCCTTAGAACCTCAAAGCGTGAGGGCAACTTTGAGATACAAGATGGCAGAACCTAGATTGTGCATTTGCTCACATTACAGCGGGTGCACTGATTCTCACAACGTTATCAGGTGTTTGTTATGCTCATGCCATGAGCCATTTGCAAAATCCTTGCACATCAGAATCAAACTCTATGGGACTCCCAAGCAGCTCTACGCCAGCTGTGTTATCATCACTGTGGGTAGGGGGTCGGTGTGTCAATAAGGATTGCTCATCTCACCCCTCTCAGGCACCCTGTAACTCATCAGGCCCCTGAAAATTGCTTGGATGATGCTCCAATTGCCGCTTAGCTCACTGTAATGCACTGGGCGACTTGCAGAATGAAAAAGTGTGAGAGTGTAACGGAGGATTGCATTCGCTATGCCCCAGTATTCCTGCATGATTGTGGCTGTTGTCATGGTGAGTCAAGCATAACATATACAAATAGAGCTGCATAAAGGGGAAAAATAAAAAAGAGGATTTTACAAGAGTCACAGGAGTTTACAGATGTTTGTAGTTCCCACTGATAAGAGATTGATTTGTGCTGACCCCTTGTGACCAGGAATTCAGAGGGACAGCTGTGTGCTCCATTTTAGAGCCCCTGGCTTCTTGAAGCGCAGAGCAGAAAGCTTATTGATTGAGGGTCTGGAGTCAATCCGATGAATTCCCAACAGCGGATAACAACACAGACCAGTCATGCATGTCCACTACAGGAACGAACAGCCTTTGTGGGTAATCTTGTCAAGGAAGATAAGGCCCACAGCTGACAAATACAATTACTGATAGGAAAACTATGGAGAGATGCTGGCCAGGATGCAGGTAGAGTGATGGCTCAGCTGGTTCAGGTGGAAGGGGTAGCTGGCAGCATACCTTAGAGCTGATTCATCCTGGAACGACCACATCTATCCGTATCAGCTAATCTTCCAGGATACAGCTTTGTTAATGGGCTTTACAAGAGGTGTGGGCTTGCACTGCCTCACATTTGCTATTAGTTTATTAGATCACGAGTGATTGACAGATAAAATGCACAGCTGCTTCTCTCCAGGTTACTCTGTTTATGTGAATTACACAACAGCGTACATGTGCACTAGTGGAGTCACAAACTGGTATATGAATGCAGGGGCTTACAAGATTGTTCTTATGAGCCACACTTTTTATAATAAATGTTCTCTGTGGGATAATTTGTCACAATTTCGAAGAAGCCGGTCTTCCAAAATCCAATTTACTGACTAGAAACAGACACATTATTTGGGGGCTGAGATTTCTGAAATGTGCAGTTTGCTGTCCACTGCTCCTGTTATCGTAATGCCAAGCACAGTATATTGTGTGCAGCAGACTGTGAAATTAAATCACAATTTGTGACTACCATTTTTGGTGGTTAATACAGAGACATCCAGGGTAGTGCCCTTCACCTATTCATCAGAGCCACTCTTTCATACACAGCCTCTAAGGACCGGTCTCACTCTCTCACACACAGCCTCTAAAGCCTGGCTTCTATTGCTCACATACAGACCTGGCCTCTCCACCCATCTCAATGCAGGGGTAGCCCAGCAGGCTGCCCTCTGCCCACTTCACAGCAAACAAGGAAATCAGCATGTCAGTCACGCGCTGGTTTCCCTGGCAATGCAGCCTGCTGCAGTGGGTTGTCTCCTGGGCTTTGGCAGCAAGAGTCAAGACCTCTCGCTCTCTGTCCCTAATAAAGAATCAACTCACTGCATTTAGCCTGTGTCTTGCTCCACAGACAG
Source organism: Megalops atlanticus (assembly GCA_019176425.1). NCBI lineage: Eukaryota > Metazoa > Chordata > Actinopteri > Elopiformes > Megalopidae > Megalops > Megalops atlanticus. The sequence goes on from CM032876.1 coordinate 38,392,874, forward strand.
TGGCATAATTATACCCACAAGCAAGACCCACAAAGGCTCAAACACAGAAACTTATCTAAAATGTCTGAGTCTGATAAACAGACCATCATTACATTAGTTTCAGACAGGAACAATTTTTGCTATTGTCTGCAATTCTACGGAGTAATTTACTACATTTTTTCACGTAAAGTTTGACAGTAAAGGTCGGACAGGTTGTGAATTGGATATCAATCTATGTGCCATGCTATTTAAGGGTACAGAAGAATTCTGCCACTTAAGAAAGGAAACAATGGCTGGCTAGTTTAATCTTCCTCAGTTAAATACAGTCTTGTTGAGAGTCCAAAAGGGTTGTACTTTTCGTGCCGAATGGTGGAATGACGCATTCTCTCTCTCCTGTGTTAAATATAGAAAGGCACACAGAGAAAAGCTTGCATGCATTGCAAATCCACAGAAATTATTCATAACCTTTCAATTTTTAACGACTCTACGTCAACGTTAAAACACAGAACACTGCTGTCTGGCCTGCTCTCCCATAATTCCAAGTGGCCCTTTCTGAATATGATGAATATATACATCGCAGGGCAGTGACTAATTAACAAAGGAAATAAAAGGAAAAGAAGTAAAATGAATAATGGTGATGAATGAAAACAAGGGCATATAAAGACATTTCTCAAGAAATGAATATTGCACTGCAGGTCAAGTAGAGACACTTGCAATTTTGTATTCATACCACAACAAAAACCTTGAGTCAAAGCCTGACACAGTAGAAGTGTTGACAAAGCCTAAAAACACGTTTCTGGACACGCACGTCTAACCTTCCACCCTGCCACTCTGTCCACAGGTCGGCCATACCCAACTGCCAGAACAGGCAGATAGCACCTGTGTCCTGCACGTGCTGAGCTCATCTGTCTCACGCAGCCAGGAATGTCTTCCAACAGCTCTACTGTACTGAAAAGTGTTTTGTCCATGTCACCAGGGAGAAAACCAGGAGTTCCAACACCATCCAGTACTTTTAATGACCAGGCTTGGGCACTGCCACCCCTTACTTCCTGCCAGCTCCTGAATGAAAACCAAAGATTACCCTTAGACAGAGAAACTTACAATACTGAGAGCAAATGGGAGAGAATTGTGGGAAAATACCAACCTCTTTTAGTTCTGGTTAAAAAAGATATCATTTTGACTACACAGAAATTATAAAACCCAAAGTCTACTGTATCGGTGTTGTGTATCAGAGACTATATAATACACAAGGAAAAGTTTTGTTTTTTTTTCAAATTTCATCAGGTTTTGACAATCAATTATAAATGAGGTATCTAAAGTGTCCTCCATTTTTATTCATACTCCTGACTAAGTAAGAAGCAAAAAACATAAAAAGTGAGAGTCATGAGAACATGAGAGTCACCTTCAGTCACACCATTAAGTAAAAAAATCAAGAAACAAAATCTGCACTATCATGGTTACGGTCATGATATACGGTCATGATATACGGTTCTATAAAGACTGCAGGCAAACGGGAACCGACCAGTTGGAAGATTGCTATAAAGGAACTTACAAAAAACATAATCTATCCCTTTTCACTGTAGTGTCCATTATTAAGAAATTTAATACAACTGGTACTCTTACAACAATCAGGGTTAATCCAAATGCAGAGATGACTCAGGACACAAAGGCTGGTTCCAAGGAAACATAGTTTTCTTTACTGGAGGCACAAGAAGCAAAAGCAGGCTGAGCAACAAGTAAGGGAAAAGGCAGGGCTTAAACAACAGAAAACACAGGTAACTAACTCAACACAGGTAGAACACATTAACTAAATGTGACAGGGAACAAACAGGAAGTGAGGTCATGTGGTGGTTGTCCGAGGAAGCAGCAGCCAGGAAACCCCAGCAGGAAGTTAAGAGGCTGCCTTTTGGTCATTCGGGGAAGCAGCAGCTGAAACCCCGGCAGGTACAGAGACATTTCAGCATGATAATGACCTAAATTATTCATCCAACTCTACAAAAATGGTTAACTGAGCAGAAAATAAATGTTCTCAACTGATTATCTCAATCTCCACAACTCAATAATTCAAGCATCTGTGATTCAAATTCAAAAATTCAAAAAAAAAATTCAAAAACCGTGACCTCAACAAGTACAGCAATAGCAGTTGGAAAGGTCAAATATCTCACTCACAAGTGCCAGAGTCTCATAAAAAACCAAAGATAGCTGTGTAATCCATGCTGGAAGAGCATTTATAAAGTACTAATTACAGGGATGTGCATAAACATAATCTTTGCGTTTTCCGCAATACAATTCATCCATTATTTTTTCAAGCAGAAAAAATATTCAATATACAAATTTTTACAGCACTCTTTTGTTCCTTTTGAGTGTTTATCATTTTAGACTTTAGAAATAGGATCTCTTACTCCCGGTGCTGCGGATCCTAAAGCACATAGCTCATGTCCACAGGTGCTGGGAATGTCATGGTTGGCAAGCTGCCGATTCAGCATCAATAGGCCCATTTCTCACAAGACAAACAGCAGCACAGAAACACATGCCATTAAATTAGGCCTCACTGATTAGATTATAACAGCTCAATGGAGCCTTATAGAGCGCTTAGATAAAGATGACGTCAGGAGATAGGGATGGCATAAATTTGAATGTACGCAACTCTCAATTCTTCTTATGGGTGTGAGGCCTGTAGATACATGTGCCAAGTTGGCAGGGTGTACACAGCAATGAATTTACAAATGCAGGATCAGAGTCACATTGATTAGCTTGCAGAAAAGACATTCCTGTCGGACAGAGACACAGAATCCGTTGCCACAGAAGCAGGAAATGTGGGGATAGTGTCCTGCAGGGAACAGGATCAATGGGCCTGCCAGGAATCACTTTCCAGAGATCTCACAGACTGGCTCATTAGCCAATGAGCTAAAGCAGTGATGCAGGTAGGGTCTTGTGTAGAGATCTACAAATAATAAGCCTTTCACTTTAGGACCTGCAGGGGAATAATTAGCATGTAATTCCTTACACAGTCCAAGATCATCATGAGAAATGTAATGCAAACAACTTTGGCATTGCTGGAAGTAAAAATCCTCAGTACATGAGGTGACTTATACAAAAAACAGGGGCCCATTGTAACTGTGTTGCAGGGGTGCTCTCATATAGATTTTCTGCTGTATGCAGAAGAGCTCAGAAGAGAGACAAATTTGTCACAGGTTCACCTCATTAACAGCAGTTCTCCAACAAAGAAAGTTTCAATATAATAGCAAACTACTTCAGAAGAGATTTGGGAATTTAGATAGATATAAGAAAGCTACATTAGCTTTTACATATAACTGGTAGGGCGCAGCTTGTGTTGATAGTCACAGTATGGATTCAACCAGCAGCAAACAGCTAAAGACATACATTTCCATTGTTGTCTGTAGCCAACCTTTTTGAAACACATAGAGAGCTCAGAACTGCAGTCACGCACGTATTCCCAGCTCTGACTGGCAGCTCAGACAGCATTCAGACAACAGTTCTTATCCTCCAGAGGTCTGAGAGCTTTTTAGTATGTGCAGCAAGGCTAGCGGCCACTTACGTGTTCCTCCCTTGGGTAGGTGGGTGTTTGATGGGAGTGTGTCTCTACAGCAGACATTAATCCTGACCAGCTGCCTTCCCTCTGCTCTGTTACACCCCAGACTGTACGTACTCCCTTCCCTGCTGCCTATATATACCCTTGCTATCCCTGTTCTTCCATACACTTTGCACATCTCCTTGACCCTTCAGCGCATTTCCTTTATCCCACATTTGCCACACTGCACGTCTGCTATCCCCAAATACACCCCCCTCCTATCTACAGAACCCCCTTTCCCTGGATCCCAGGATCCCTCATAACACACGCTCACCCATACATACGCAATCACATTAACCAGTGGGTTTAGGCAGATTCTGCACCCAGGGAATGATCCTGGATTCATATTAGCCTTTTACACAAAGGACCTGGGTGCAGATAAAGTGCTGGGTAATAGGTCCTGGATTGTTTGTTAGTGGCAGAGAGCACACAAGGTTTCCATTTGCTTAGCAGATGCTTTTGTACAGAGCGACTTACCTGTAAGTTTTACATGTTATCCACTTATATAGCTGGATGTTTACTGAGGCAGTTTGGGTTAAGAATCTTGCCCAAGGCACAACAGCAGTGGCCCACCAGGGAATTGAACAAGCACTGGTTTACAAACCCTGCTCTTCACAACTACAGCAAACTGCTGCCCAGTAAGCAGGCTCAAACACATTGCTCGATCATTTAAGCACATTTTAAACCACACCTCCCTCTGCTATGACGACAAACCCTGACTATGTGAGGGCTGTTCCAACAGTTGTGTCAATGTCTTCCCATCCTCCACACAATTACCTGCACTATTGATGGCCAATTTCCCCTACATATGCACTCCTGGTTAAAAATAATGTAGGAGCCTTCATTCTTTCCCATGGAAAACATTTGCAGAGAAACAGTAATCCTGATGTATCTTATTAGATATGCTTCATTAGAAGTAGGAAGCCAGTTGTGGAAGTCATTCTTTTTGTTTCACCCAAACCCTTAATTGTGAAGTAATTTGTCCCCATTTGTTAAAATTGCCATGTGTTCTAGGTGCTCAGTGACACATAATTTGGGGACATCTGGGAAACTTGAGGTCTGCCTCATAAGATCTCAACACTTTGTGTTGAGACTTTGGCTGTTAATTTAATAGGAAATAAATGCTTTAAGAAAAACTGTCAGATTGCATATTTTACAATGCATGACAGTGTGATTCTGATCAACAGGAAGTGTGAAAGCAAATTGAGAAAACATTTCCTGAAAACCCTTCTACCATTCATTTGTGCCTCCACTGGCCAACACATGTGAAGAGGATCATGACCCTCGTCAACTAAAGAACTTCAAATCTTCAGCTGTCCCGAGTGTCTCTCGACTGAGTGGAGGTGGCAGCGAGATTGCTTGTTAACCATGCAGCCCAAACAGTGCAGACTGGCTGTGTACAGCCTTTAATTAATGGTCGGCTGTCGGAGGAGTCCAGCCGAAAAGGGCCCCTGCAATCAGTTACAGCACTGCCTGTCACCGAGTCAGCCACTGGGAAAAAGCTACATTAAATTTGTGGGCCACTGGGGAAGGTGCACTCCCTCCATATGTACAACGCTACTTTAATCTGTGGCAACAAAGTGCACCCCTCACTGCAAAAATAAAATAAGCGATTAGACACCTCAAAGAAACACAAATCTTCCTGCAATGGGGAATGCATGAAGACTTCGTCCTTAGTCTAGGGGTGAAGGGGCGGGATGGAGGAAATTAATTGCCTCATTTCCAATTAGCAGCCCATATTTGCATTCTTCCAAGCTGTTCTTACACAGTGTGTGCCAGACACTGTGCCGAGTGATTAATAAACATGTAAATGCATTTTGTCTGGAGCTGTGTGTGTGAAGCCAAGTTGATCAAGTGAGGGCTGGAGAGTGCTCTCAGCCCTGCTGGCCCTCGCCGTTAGAAAGCATCTGAAGATGCACACTTGGAAATATGTGACTCTCTCCTCCACTTTCACGAGTCGGTTGGGTTATTCCTCTGACAGCAGTGTGAATTTATCAGCGTTAATGTGCATGCTCAAATTAAGGTGCATTGAATCTCTCCCCTGATGAATTCAGAGGAGTTTCCTCTGCATGGACTTGATGCTCAGTGTTTTCTTACACAGTGTTAGTGAGGGTGCTACTTCAGAGCAGATAAGACAGGTTCTAATACAGATCAAATGGCAAAGAAAATAGTGGGAGAAGAGAGAAGAGTCTCTCTTCATCACATCTCTGATTACTAGGGTGCACTACTCTTAAGACAAGAGGCCAGCTATTTCTTTTACAAGTTGTCAGACAAATTTCAGAACAAGAACTCCATTTTTTGAGCATATTCCCACAGCTTCTGAATTGCAACCTTGCAAATTTATCTTAAGTACTTCATTTAAGATAAGCAGTGTCCGCTCTGTCTTCATTCAGATCTTGTGTGCATTGCAGAACAGTGCCTTCAAAATGCAGCATCTCCTGCGCTCTTTAAAATTTTCACAAAGCTTCACTGAAATTCCATAATAGTACAAGAGTTGTTAGATCCCCCTGTGTTCTACTGACTTTCAAAATCCATGAAATCTTGACATGTAATCCAAAATTTCATAAATCTCATCACTGATAATTATCAGATTTGTCATGAGTGCATAAATCAATTAGACACAAAGCATCTCAATCCAACATCGGCCTATTAGCAACACACCTTATTAGCACTTACATGAGCTCGCCCTGTCCTTCTACCTAAAGATATGGATTAAAGGTATCACACCTGGAGCATAAAAATAAGAATGCATTAAAAATGCCAAAGTATTTTTTATTCCTCTTTTGAACAATCATCCGTCTCTTCTTGCCACTCTACCGAACTTTCAGCGTGCACATTATTCAAGGAGATGGAGATCCAAAGTAAATTTAACAGTCAGAAACTGCTGAGGGCAAAGGATGCAGAGAGGGGAGAGAGGGAGGGACCCTCAGTATAGGACAAATCAAGAGCCAGAGAATCTTCAGAGACCTGCCATCATCTACGTTTCAAAGGTGTCTTTTTGAACATCCCTGTGAGCTAAAGCAAACTGCAGGAGTGAGCAAAATCTGACCCAAAAACTATTTTCCCCTTCCAATATGCAAAACAGGTGTATTTGTTCAGGAGTGGCTACAACGGCATCATGCCAAACTCCATCTCGCCTTACTTCAGGAGGAGTCTGGAAAGTTCAGTCTTCACTTCTCTCAGAGCATACAGCCAACAGGAGAGTCTGGGTCCCTCAAAGAGAAGAAATGAGCTTTCCAGACTCATTACTGGCATAAGATCTTAATTAACATGAAGAAGAGCAGTTACAAGAGTAACGCAGAGAGCTCAAACAGACAGCTCAGAGAGGAGCATGGCAGTGTGAAGCACCTTTGAGTGCTAGCATCTCTCCACACAAGGCAGAAGCTCACAATGGATCCATAACAGGATGAAAACAAGCCAGGAGCACAAATTTGGTTTCGCTCGTATTGATGCGTCATGTTTCTTCTGTAAAAACATGACTGAGAGGATGCTTTCAAAGTAGAGCTAGGGGTAAAATCTATAAAACGCAGAAGGGTTCAAAAACTGTGTGGAAGGTCCATGATTATGTTCTGACAGTAATCAACGTCCTTAAAAAAAGTGTGGCACATGACGCTAATCATTAGTGTTTTGTGGTTGTAGAGTAAATTGCAAACACAGCTTGTTTCATCATGAGAGTGAGGGTCATACACACTCTAAATTAAAAAGCAACAGCTTGGTGGTGGTACATAATGCTTACCTGATACGTGTTGTCAAAGCTGTCATACATGAACCTAGTTATCAAGGATGTCTTCCCAACTGCAAGAGAACACAGAAGACAGGTTAAAGGTCATCCCTGCAAAGATCAAGCAATCAAAGATCCCAGAAATCTGCACCTGATGTGCCACATAATATGCCAGAATGCATCAACAGGATTGATCTGGTAAGGATGTAGTATGAAAAAATGAGGAATTTGATTTGTGTGTGGGGGCCTAATCCCTGGTAATGAAGGGTTTCGCATTTTACCCTGAAGGCCATTAGTAACGTTATGAACACATGGTAACTACGCAGCATTAGCACAGGATCACAAAGGATAAAGAAGACTCCTGTTTTTCAAATAACACAACTAAATGGTTAGAAATGATGAAAGGAAGATGCATTAAGACAGAAAATTATCCATAGTACAAATCGTTCAAAAATCTTACATAGCCACACATCAAGGGTTAATATTTCATTTGCAAGTCACATTTCACACTTGCTTTTATTACTTTTGGCCCTAATGTTTCTACACAGGTGACATAAAAAAAATTAGATTGAGCACATCATTTGCATATTCTTTGTTCCTTCTGATGACATCTGTATTGAGTCTGGGGGAGCACAAAGGGCATTACCCTCCCACAAACCCAAAAACCAGTGTCCACAATCTTTGTTCAAGATTCCTGTACCCCAGACAATTTTACCCATGATACCTATCAGCAGTACAAATTAGCGTTGCTCAAGTGCCACTGGAAGTGCAATCGGGCAAATTAGACACACAAGCAGAGACTTCAGGGACAAGAAGTATGCACAGGAAAACCAGATCTTCATTGATCAGTTTATGTGAGGAGACTGTGATGATAACAGCACTGTAGCTGTGTGGAGAAGCCACCAGCTGAAAGTCATTTAAATGCAAATTTCCCCAAAGACAAGAGTCCAATCAGATTTTACAGTGAGGAAGATTTAAATTAATAGGCCTCATAACACCTTCTTAAAGATTTTGAGTAAAAGCAAAATTCTTATTTTAGCCTTTTTCTCCATCCTTAAATGAATCACTTTCAGATATTGATCCTGTGAGTTGGGTTGCTAAGAGAATAGCTGATCTGCCTGGAGATGACATTCTGTTTAGAGGGCCTAGGGGAAAATGTATGTTTAACTGTTTCTTGCTGTGGGTCAGTCACTGAGAATGAAAAGGGGTGTGCATCAGGTACCAGTAATTATGTTAACAACATCCCCACCCAGATGAAGGAAACAACATGGTGGTAAACCCCTCCATGCTGGCTCATCACTACTGAATACAGTAGGCGTCTGCAACCCTGCCTCTATCCATGTAACTACTGTACAGTAGCTCAGGAGATAGCACATGCTAAATGTGATATGTCTTTAAAAGGAAGAAGGGTATATTTAATTCTTATGGAAATAATGTATACTTGAGGAGATGACAGAGCATGCTAGTAAGTATAGCTGTAAATATTTCAGTGGTGGAGACCCATTTTCAGATTTTGTCAGCTGGTGTAGTCATGACCGCTTGTTGTAGAAGTGTAGATAAGAGGACAGAACCAACTAGGTCTGAATGACCTGCTTTCTTTAACTATCAACCATGCAGCACCTAGGAAGCACACTCATTTCACTGCCAAAAATGGACCTGTTTCAGTACTTTGGAAGTGAGCTTCCAAAAATAACCCTCCTCAGTCAAATATTTCTCTCTGATCTACTATGATATTAAATAGGTCAAAGCCTTAAGCTAGTTGCTAAAGGCCTGTGTGACTGGATATGCAGGGTCAGTGAGCTAGCCATACAGAAATCCAGAGTTCACCTGCCAGACCTGAGTTTCTTGTTCCAACTTCCTTTCACTGTGTTATTTCAGGTGGAGAAAAGAAGCACATAGCTTCTGTGGCAGTGCATGAGGTTCTGTCGTTTGATATTGGGGTAACAAATGTGCCGTGGGAGCTGCACAGCGGCAGGACAGAGGTGGACTGAATGTTTGAGCTGCCCTGACAACAGAATACAAACTAGTTCCTTTGTGCCACACAGAGCTGCTGATTAGCTCTTCTGCTGTCCTTTCACTGCATATTAACCTAATTATAATTAGTTTTAGAGAGAGTGAGTGAGAAAGAGACAGAGAGAGAGAGAAGAGGAAAGGAACAAGCAACAGCAGTGCATATCTAATGCTGTTGCTCCAAAGAGGCCCTGAAACAGAGGAGACTTCAGCTCACAGACAGGGGCAGACAGCCATCTCACACCAGTGATAAAAAAGCAAACAGCTAATTGGTATGTTTTTCCTTTCGTCTGCCAGCAGCCTCTAACTTTGCCGGGGACTACGCGCTTCATGTAAACTTGCATCCATTCAGTCTGAGTCCATTGCCCCAAGCCCCTGGGAGGCTGACATTTAAGAAAAAAAAGGCCATCTCAAATCGCACCCCTCCCATTCATCACTGCTACAGGTCTGACACTAAGCTGAATTTCTGAGAGGCCCACTTGGTTCACATCTTTGGAAGAAACAAAAGCCTCACACCATGGGTATATAGTGTCATGCTGAAAATATAACATCTGTGCCAGCAATGGGGAGTGCCCTGAAATAGTGTTTTGGTTCCTGGTGTGTATTATCTGTAACTGCAAGCGATGTAAATTTTTCAGCTGTGATTACTCAACTCTCATCAGTTGCTGATCACCTGAGGCCATGCGTGCCATGTTCATTTCTCTATATGTCACACTGGTATGTTATAGAATTCACAAGACCTACAGTAGTTGACAGGGGAAAGGTCAAAGATCCTGAACCAGTAATGAAATACTGCAAAAAAAAAGTTCTCAGAGAAGAGAAATGGTCCTGCCCTTGATGTGCTAGAGGAGATGGTATAAATGTGTCTATGATGTGTACAAATGTGTCCATGATGCAACCAGTTCTGGTCTTCCCATACTGATCATTCTTCTCGGAACTCAAACTCACCTGCTCTCACAGAAGCCCACAATTCCCACAGTGCCCCTAACAGACAAGCTGCTCTGTAATAATGCTTTTATTAAAATTGAGGTGATATAAAAAAAACATCACAAAAATGTCTATGCCAGCTACAGCATTGCTGCAGATGTCAATGAGTCTCGAGGCATGTTTTTTTGTACCACAGCTGTACAGCACATTTTCCCACTGTTTCTGCCTGGTATAAAGCATTTTGCATTCTAATTCTTTCAAAGAAACCTATTTGAGTACATATGAGTCTTTGTTACAATATGAATGTGACTTGACAAACTCTTTTTGATATAACACATTATAAAAAAGTGATTCCACAATTTGAATAATCTTGCCATAAAGAACAAACCCAAGAGTTTTTACAGAAACCATATTTACATTCAGTATTATTCCTCTGAAAGATATACAGAACTACTAATAGCGAGAGCCTAAACACAGAGCATCATTATAAGGCAGCATCATTTCCTGCTGTTCTGTCCTCATTACCCAACCATTTTTGGGTAACAGGATCTCATTGGCAGTCTTAACAGGTAAATACGCTTGCCCAGGGCTGTGCAATATGACCAAAATCTCATATCCCGATACAGGTCATTTCATATCCCAATAACGCTACATATCACAATATAGCACATTTTCAATGAATAAATAGTTTATATAAAATGACCACATGAAAAGGCCTATTTCTGATTACATTTTGAATTATATACTTGACAAATAAAAGGTACTTACTCATATTTGATTATTTTTCTCCTTTTATTTAGAACCTTAGAACCAAATTTTCAATTAACCCTTTCTCGGGTACGGGCACACCAGTGTGATTAGCGCGTATGCTAAAACCAGTGCGATTAAAACACTAGACTGGAAAAATTCTAGCTAATTTTAGCTTTGAGGAAACAGCGATTTAACGTTAAAAAATATAGCAAATGCTAACTGAAAACTATGAGAAGCTTAATAACGCTAATGAAAACATAATGAACCATGTAACGTACATAGCATAAAAATAAGTTACGTGCGAAAGGGTTAAGCATGTAACAAAATATAAAATATTAATGTATAAAATATAAAAAGGTAAAGAGAAAACACTTTTCAACTATAGTTCTGTGTCACGTCCACTCTCCTCCATGTTTGTTTGTGTTGCCTTCATGCAAATTTCCTGCCTGCATCCGTGCCATGTGGAAGAATGAAAAACATTGTCCAAATGACAAAAAATATTGCCGTAAAGTGTGTGATTTGCGACACAACAAAACAAACGATAGATCATAATATGAAACGATAGACGTTTTTCTATCGTCACACAATATATATCGTCATATCGCACAGCCCTATGCTTGCCATAATCTCACTTAACATTTTTAGTTTTTCTGAATAAGCATTAAAATCATGAATAAATATCTGGATCTTCACATCATCAATAATGAAAGAACATCTCATTTATGGTTATGTTATCCTCCTCTCCTGATCTTGCCTATTTAACGCACCACACTCTCACAGTAATTAGGTAACCTAATCAATGTGTAGTTAATGGCCTTCAGATAAACAGAATTAGATCAATTTAGATAAACATCCAGAGACTATATGAAAGCCAGATCTGGAGAATGTTTTCACCTGCATCGATTTTTGTATGAAAAATTATCCATTCATGAAGGCCTCAAGGCAACTGGATGAAAACGTCTGAAGTGTCATGTGGCCACAAAGGTCAACACGTCGCATCAGACAGCAATGGATGCAGGTCAGATGTGATGTTCTTATTTTTAAGCCTGTACTTCTTTGCTTTATCAGCTCACATTATCAGAGCAGGGCGACATCATAACAAGCAGAAAACAGCCATGGGAAGTAAATTAAAACTATACGGAGGGAAAGTCTTAGATGGATGTAACCATGGTGACAGCGATATGGAGGCACTTTTTCCCTTCTTGCTCTCGAGCAATGAGTATTGTCTTTCCGTTAGCCTAGCTATTCCCCACCTGTGTCACCCATTTCCTCTGAATCCTATTTAGAGGGGAAAAAATGGCATAAACAGTGATGTGGACAACTAGAGCACCATTAGTCTGAGAGCCTCTTCAGTCGAGCATGTTAACAGCACAAGGAGGGGACTTTGATCAAATGGATGGCAGAGGGCAGTGTGATGGAGCACTTTCAACTGGCAGAACTTCTCACTGACTCATGCAGCTCCGAGCTCCTCCTAGCTTGCCACTCCCTATGCATGTGCGGCCAGCACCACGGTTTAGCTTCCAAATGCACTGCTAAGGCATCCAGTGCAGGCCCTATTTTTTCAAACGGGAAAATGACGCTCTTTCACTGCAACAACCAGCCTGTGCTCAGTGTGTCCCCTCCATTTTCTCGTCACTTGTTGGACAGAATGTTCTCTAAGAAATAGCGGGGCCTCAGGACCACTGTTTGGTTCCCCATCAAAAAAATGGGCACATCAATGAGCGGGAAAGTCCACTACACAGCAGGTCATATGTGTTAGTCTCAGTAATGGTGATGATAAAGAATGATAGAGATGGAGGGGTGTTTTTGTTTCCCCTCCGCAGTATGCGAGAGACCATTACACCCGAATTCAATTACGCTACAGGGACAACCACTGCCTCAGAGAAAAGGTGTCAGATGACTTCCAGGAGGATGACCTGCATTGGAGCAACCAATTTCCCGAAGGGAGCACAGATGCTAAAATCAATGTCCCTCGCAGGTGACAAATGACACAACTATGCCCTCATATCTGCAGCTCATAGAGAGAGAACATCCAGGTTGCTTTCCTTTTAGTATTTTACCTAAACTGCAGACAGTGCTCAGAGGCTTGAAAAACCTATATCCCTGATGCTATGCAAATCAGCACACTGTTTAAATCAGGTTTCAGGTTAAATACCACGCTTAACATTAATCTGAAGAGGTCAGATCAACAGTCATGACAGGGAAATAGAAATTATGTCGTAAGACTTTCTCCAAAGACCTCATTTCGAACTACCCTCATTTCCGTTAATTGGATCATCACTGTGAGAAGCCTCAATGATCAGACATCTGATACTGCACAACAAATTTGCAGAGGCCACAAATTAATTAAAAGGTACACATTTGATTATAGAGTTGAGAAAACTTCCTATTGGCAAACGCGCACCAAGAGAGGGAGTTTAATTTTAACCAAAGCTCATCTCAATTATTGTAGCACAGTGATTTAATTTCAGGTGTAGCACATGACTAACATTTTCAACACGTGAACATTGTAATCAAATTAATGTAATGACAAAGCAACAGCATTTACCAAAATCATAACAGAGTTTTTTTTTTTTTTATCAGAGATGATGATATTGGCAGACCTTTTCATTGTCATCTAGCACAGACAGCCATTCAAACTGTCTTTTTTCTTCTGTCGCTCCTGGTCCACTTCATTTCACAAAGAAACTACCTGTTTACATAAAGTAAGGTTTCACCATGATGTATTTAACCTGTTAAGGAACCTATTGTTGCGTTGCTTGCATTTCTCTCAGACTCTTGTCTTTCGGGTTGACACACAGCATAATGCCAAATGCGGAGTCATTCCTGTTGCAGCACTAAATCCAAATTTGTCTAACGCTCTACAAATGCCTTGTCACAGTCAACTGGCCCAGCTAAGCAGGGCGCATAAACAGCAAAGCACTGACATTTTATACTGATTGCAATTAACTTTCACAAATTCCACAAGCTCTGTGCTTTCTCAAGATACTTTGGGCATTGCATATGTTTATTTCCTGAGTAGAGGAACTACAGGATATCTGTGCAATACATCGATGATTACAAACATTATGGCTGACAGTTATGGAATATGATCCTTCATCTCAAACTCTGAGCCTTTTGAAGTCAGCCATTCATAACCTAACTGAATATATAGAATATTTGAGGTATGATCTCAAGGACATGTGGAACTTGTAAGCGATCATACTGTGAAGTGTCAGTTGATGATTTTGTGTGTGTGTGTGTGTGTGTACATATATATAGAGTTACACAAACCTTTGAGGGGAAACCATCTTATAAGGAAAGAAAGCACAGTACTTCTAGGGTTCTTAATGTACTTTTCACCTGAACATGATGGTAATCCCTTCCCTATAACAAAAATTAAATTACCACTAAATCCTAATTAAATTCTTATCCAACACTGATAGGTTACTGTGATCATAATTAGCATCTTCAAAAATGATGCATTCAACATCATGCACAGTAATTCAATCACACAGCCCTGGCTGAAGGAAAACAGCTCAATCCTATTGCGCACTCAAGACTCCCAAAAACAAACACACAACGAGCAAGCCTCCTATAGCAGCAATCAGCATGTTCTCACTCTCACAGAAAGACACCACCTCCCAACACCCCCCCAATCACCCCCCCTACCCCCCTCCACCCTCAGGCACGTGCTGGAAAAGTGTTTCATCTTGACATTTGGGCCGATCAATACAGTCTTTTTCTACAGGGCCTGGCACCTATTGATTGCCATTAATCTCTAATTAATGTGTAGAGGTGTGTGCACTCGGCTCAGACTCGAAGAAATAGAGAAGTAGAGAAGAAGTCAGGACAGAGGAAGACCACCTGACCAGAGGGGATGGGTTTCCTTGCGCAGCTAAACAGTGGCCAGGGGTGGGGCTCCATCGGCTACCTCAAAGCTGCTGACAGTGTACTCACACTTCATTGGCAACAGCTATCATAATCTCCCAGAGACTACAGCTGTGTCCCAAATGAAGGCATTGCTGACCGATGCCTACGTTATTCCTGGGCAGCATTCTACTGCTGCAGTCCTAACTGGGAAACAGTCTCAAATGGAAGTGATTTTGGCATGCGCTTAAAGTCAGGTCAGTGTCATCAGTCAGCATGAGTGCATGACCGTTTGGTGCAGAACGGCTACCAGCAAATTTACAACAAGTCAGATTCTAAGCATTTAAATGTTAACAAGTTAGCTGGCTAAATTAGCAAATTTACTTAGCTATCTTATCACCAAGCTACCTAGCTGTATGGAAGTTTAATCTCATTTGGAATACATAAATTAACATAAACCAACTTAACCCAAAGAATAAAATACATAAAAGACAGAATTATATCAGCCTAGTCAATAGCTATTGGGCAAATTACTCATATAAGTACATAAATCAAAAGTGTGCTGGGTTTCATGTCCTGTCATATTACCAACGAAGAATGACAAAAACCAACTTCCTGCATATGTCAAGAAGGCCACTGCATCCTTCAAACTTGCTTCACCAATGGTATTTCAAAATGACACATACTATGTGACCTTCAGTTTAGGACTCAAAATGGAGGATGCAAAAAAATGCCTTCCCAGAGGGACACATCCTTTCAGTTTTCAACACAGACTGTGCTTTTTAGGCTATCTAGTCTTTCCTAAACCACAATCAGATTTTCAACTGTACTTAGACTAGCTGCCTGAGATTAGTCCAATGAAAATACTCACAAAAAAGCACTCAATTCTTTCATTGGCAAATTGCATCAGCTAAAGTGCTCAAACTGGAAAGTCATTCAGAGGATCTGAAGGAGGTATCTTCAATACCTTGTTGACTGTGTAGAGAGAAAAGCCACCCTTTTCCACAACCCTGCTCTGCTAACAGTCTAAAAGGAAGAAGGCAATATTTACATGCTAATGAGTCTGCCTTGGCTCTGCCTTAATTAGGGCCTGTCTTTGTCCTCACAGGAAGGGGCATTGTTTGTTATGATTTGTTGGTATTGAAGGTCCGGTTAATCATGCTTCATGGTAACAGGCAGTTTGGCTAAGGTAATAACAAACCTGGAAACTGGCAATTAATTTACTTTCAGAAGCGATCACATGAGAATAAATCATTGTCTCAATCCATGGTAGTTTGGATTTACCCTTTTTACCATCTCTTTCAGAAATACTAAATTGGAAAAGGGCAATTTTGATTTTCAAATTCTTTCCATAATTTTGTGGAAAAGTGGTAATATGTTCAAATCTATGAGACAGTGCACAAAACAATCAAGGTCACATTTCTGTACATTTAACCCTAGTCATATTAAAGAAGGTTAATGACTGAATTAAAAAAGGCCTTGAAGATGTACAGTAAGCTCAACACAAAGGGAAATTTGAAAACATCCATGTAACTTCCATAACAATCTTTAAAGGACCCTGGCTTTGTACCCTGCATGTAAAGCAGGTACTTCCAAGGAGGTCACAGACATCCAATGAATGACGTAGTCATATCAGAGACATCTTGATAATCAATGGAACAGAGAGGAGGGTCTACATCTATTGGGTGCCCAATTAAAAGGAGCTCCATTAATTAAGTCCATCCCTTTCTGGGCTGTTCAAAGACGCTTCAGTAGGGGTTATCATCATAAAGGGCAATTAAAAAAGAGAGGAACATCTGCCACCCAGAAAAGTAGCACATGTGCACCTTCACCTCCCTTGATCCATGGGGTTCAGTGAGGAATAACTGAAAAAGAGATTAGCATGGGCAATGCATAGAGAGGAGATGGGTGGAAATGAGAAGCAGTGAGATTTGCCAAAAAATGATTACTCACTATACAAACCAAAATAGGAGTTCATGGTCATTTGGACACGTGAATTGCTACCAGGGTTGCAGGTTAAGGGTGAAGGTCACCGGTTGAAATCCTGGTGGGGGCACTGCTGCTGTGCTTTTGAAGAGGTACTTGAATTGCGTTAGTAAATACCCAGCTTCCGACAGAGCACACACAACTAGTTCCTCAAGCCATGGAGCTTACCTATAACTAATCAAAGTGCAGCTTACAAACAGCTCCTGTGGCTTGGAGCTTGGAGCTCCTCCTCCATTCATTAAGCATGAGCCACATGAAAAAGTGTTCCCTTCTGTTCTCCTTCATCTAGTCCTGCTTTTCATTTCTGCCACTGCATTCGTGTAGGAAAATTAACTTTCAAATGACTTCTGTAGTTCACATTATTTACTTTTTAATATTTCCAACAACTCAATTAAGTCCTCTTTCAGTAGTGCTCAGTAAATGCAATTAATTCCATCAAGCTGTCATCTGAATCTGTGTCCTTCAGGATCATCATAATTAAAAAAATCCTTCCTGTAGACCCATCCCTCCCGCTCTTAACACACAAGCTCCATTGTAGGACATGCAGATTTATAAAGTACATGTTTTCACAATGCTTTACAGTCCTGCACAGTCTCCTCCACAGGTAGATGTCTCCCTTTGTCACAGTGTTGAGTAATTTACCACAGAGGGTGATTTTTGTCGCTAAAACCTACATTAAAGATCCTCAATGCAAACATCGGGGATGACACCATAATTCTTAAAGTCAAGGGCTGGTATGAACTGATTTTGCTTTCTCAGCCATTCATCTTTCAGAGTTGGTCCACTTGAATTACCTGACAGAACTACACTGGAGTTCCAGCTTTCAGCTACAGACTGCAATCTTGAAATCCGATCTTACAATGAACCGTGTAACAAATGTAGCAATGCAAGGATTTCTTCTAAACTGATCCACAGTCATGCTACTCTTCTAGCTTTTAAACATATTTTATAACATAAATTAAATACTGTAGAAATGGAAGCTTATTGCAGTCATTGTTCCCATGACCAAACACTGACTTATCATAAACTCCACAACATTAATCACTCTGCACATACAGCAAACGGCAAACCAGGGAATTCTGGGACTCATGCACAAATGCATGAATTATGTTGACAGACAAATTAAAACAGGGTTACTTGAGTTTTAGAAAGGCTAATAAGTGCATGCTCCGAGTTTCATTATAATGAGAAAGATATTCAGATAGCACCACCAATCTATATTTTTAGCTATTTTTTAAATTGCCAAATTGTCCTCTAGATAAACAAGCATCTGTTTTTGAGTTTCTTGACAGAATATTCATTTTCCTTAGCTTTAATATTACGAACAGAAATGATTATAATCATTTTAACAAAAATGCTGTCATTCCATAAATATAGATAGCCATGAATCCAGCAGCAAGTCCAAACCCATTCACAGAACACAAGTCATCCAGAGTGCCTATGGAGAGATGTGGCTGGACCACTGCTTGCACTGGGAGCTTAGATGTGCCTTGTGTTAGGGTTTACTTTGTGTCATTTCCAAATGCACTTGTTCCCCTGAAGCTGACTGCCAAGGAAAAATGTGGCAGATCTCAGGGGGTCAAACTTCATGCGACACCCCCCAAAAGTCGTTTGGCCAATCAGGGCCCAGCGCCAAGCCCGGAGCTAAAAATAAAAAGAGCAGACGCCTCCCCCTGCCTTCGCATGATACAGGGACATGAGTGCCATACCGGAAAGAACACAAGCCATAAAAAATGCATGAGACAAAAAAAGAAAAGGGGAGAATCACAACGAGTTCCTGTTCCTGGAGAAGAGCTCAACAGGGCCCGTAAGCCCTGAGAGTCTGCAAAGTAAAATGGCAGCCTGTGCAACGGATGGACTGGAAAATGTCACTCAGCAGATGGACAGGGAACCAGGTACTTCACTGTGTATTACAGAATTAATCTACCACGCAGATCAGACAGAAAGACACCAAAACAAACAACAGACAACATTAAATGTTTCATTATGTGGACCCAATATTGAAATGTTCTTATACCTTTCACCAAACTGTAACAAGCAAACAATAATCAGAAAGGTTCTATCATTTCCCTTGGACTTTTGGTTATTGTGAAGCCGCGTTATTTAAAAATTTTCTCATGCCCCTCCATAAGCAGAGAAAAGCTTAGCAGCACACAGCTAGGATCCTCCCAGGGTCAGAAACTTAGCTAGGGGTCGATCGAAACCATTAGGACCTCCGTTCGAGTCCCAAAGCACGACCTCGGCAATCGCGGGCGGTCTTGTTTTATTTCAAATCACATTCTGTACTTACCGAGCCGCGATACAATAGCCGTACGCCCCTCCGGAAGCAAACAGAAGGTTAGCAGCACACAGCCAGCATCCTCCCAGGGTGAGAAACCTAGCTAGGGGGTGGGTCGAAACTATTAGGACCTCCGTTCGAGTCCCAAAGCGTGAGCTCGGCGATCGCGGGCGGTCTTGTTTCATTTCAAATCGCATTCTCTCCTTACGGAACCGCGTTATTTAAAAATGGTCTCACGGAGAAAAGCTTAGCAGCACGCAGCTAGGATCCTCCCAGAGTGAGAAACTTAGCTATATATTTTACCCCTCCTCGCATCACTGGTGCTTCACAAGCATTGTAAATAGCAATTTTGTTATCTGTTTCAGATATTTTGAAATACTTCCATACAGCTGACATGTTGAAGCTTGTTGCTGGCGCTCATAATAAACATTTAGCATCATCGCGTGCGCATAGTTAACGCGTCACCTTATCGGCCAGGCACATCGGGAGAAATTTTCCTATCTGCTGATGCCGATGACTTCTTACGTTTTTATCGGCCGATACCGATGTCGTGCCGATATCATCGTGCATCCCTAATTTGTACTTCTGCTCTGTTGGCATTGCCAAACAAAGATTCAACAAGTAACAGATGAGGAAAGATCAAAACTATTTCCCCATAGAGACAGTGCGCTAGGGCTGTAGGCAGGCCACAGAAGCAGCCTGGAATTTCATGGTACTCCAGCACAGATGACACAATTTGCACATTTGCTCATCTGAAGCATTTTCTGCTTTTAACCTACTAGGAACCAAGGAGAATTCAAACAATTACCCCAAAGATCAAACAAAACCATGGTCAAATTAAGAAAAGAGAAGATCGAAAAAGGGAGACCCTGAAATACACCCCCTATGGAGCACTCCATGCAGGTAGCTTAATTAATTTCAAACAACTGTGGATGTCAAGAGTCTGATTGCTGCTGTTTTATGATGCACCCATTTTGGCATGATCTTCACAATCTAGTGGTGCATGCGAAATAAGCCCTGACAAAACAGGAGCATTCAAAGCAGCCCCCTGCATTTTTTGCCTTTGTCGCTGCACTTTTTGTATGGCTGTCTCTGCTGTCTCAGGGTTGCCTCTTGTATTTTACAATACCCCTTTAAAGCAGGAATTCCTGTCTCAGTCATCTCATCAAATCAATGTTTGATAATTAAGTGACATTAAGTGAATGACAGACTGGCCCAAACATGCCTGTTTTTAATTTTTCTGCTTCATGTTGTTCCGTAATCTTTTATAACCTGATCCTTATGCTGAATTTCTCACTGATACAGAGGTTATACACTGATGAGCCAAAACATTCTGACCACTCACAGGTGAACTGAATAACGCTGATCATCTCCAAGCAAGGGCACATGTCAAGGTCTGGGTAGATTAGATGGCAAGCGAACAATCAGTTCTCGTAGTCAACGTGTTGGATACAGGAGAAATGGGCAGGAGTAAAGACCTGAGCGACTTTGACAAGGGCCAAATTGTTATGGCCAGACGACTAGGTCAGAGCATCTCTGAAACGGCAAGGCTTGTGGGGTGCTCCCGGTCAGCAGTGGTGAGTACCTACCAACAGTGGTCCAAGGAGGGACAAACTACAAACTGGTGACAGGGTGTTAGGCGCCCAAGGCCCATCGATGCGCGAGGGCAACAAAGGCTATCCCGTCTGAACCGAACCGACAGAAGGTCTACTGTGGCACAAGTCACAGAAAATTTTAATGATGGTTACGGGAGGAATGTGTGACAACACACAGTGCATCGCACCCTGCTGCATATGGGGCTGCGTAGCCGCAGACCGGTCAGGGTGCCCATGATGACCCCTGTCCACCGTCGAAAGCGCCTACAATGGGCACGCAAGCATCGGAACTGGACCCTGGAGCAGCGGAAGAAGGTCGCCTGGTCCGATGAGTCCCGTTTTCTTTTAGATCACGTGGATGGCTGTGTACGTGTGCGCCATTTACCTGGGGAACTGATGACACCAGGATGCACTGTGGGAAGACGCCAAGCCGGGAGAGGGAGTGTGACGCTCTGGGCAATGTTCTGCTGGGAAACTCTGGGACCGGCCATTCATGTGGACATCAATTTGACACGTGCCACCTAATAATGTGCCCTGCCATACTGCACATATTGTTCGGGAATGGTTTGAGGAACATGATGACTTGTTCAAGGTGTTGCCCTGGCCTCCAAATTCTCCAGATCTCAATCCAATTGAGCATCTGTGGGATGTGCTGGACCGATAAGTCTGATCCACGGCAGCTCCACCTCGCAACTTACAGGACTTGAAGGATCTGCTGCTAATGTTTTGGTGCCAGATACCACGGGACACCTTCAGGGGTCTTGTAGAGTCCATGCCTTGGCAGGTGGGCGCTGTGTTGGCGGCACACGGAGGACCAACAGCATATTAGGCAGGTGGTCATAATGTTTTGGCTCATCAGTGAATACAACGTAGGCAGAATATGAATGCCACTAACACTATAGCAAAAACAATAATGACCTTCTTATATGCACTAACCTTCTAGTATGCACTTTTGTAAGTGGCTCTAGGTAACACTTATTGTCCCCAGCAGTTCTAATACTTTAACACCTCTTGCCCCAAATGTAGTTTCAAGGCATGAAAGCCACAGAATCTACCAAATAGCCAGTAAGGACGTTGGAAAATTTATTCAGACTGTAAAACCAGCTGATGTTTGACAGGCAAGCACTGAGTGTTTCCCTTGGTGCAGTGTTTCACATTCCCCTGCCATCTGCCGCGTCTATTTTCTCTGCCGAATGAGGACAAATTTCATGGTTTTATTGCCAGAACACATCAGGACCATTGAAGGAAAGATAAATTGAACACACCTAGTGCATGATACCACGGCAATTGTCTGGGAGCGAGGAATGAGATGACAATTTAATTTTCCCAAAACAGTTTTAATTTTGAATCAAGGGTGAAAAAGGCTGTCTTGCCAAGCTTCCACTTAATTCATTAGAGATTCACATGTGGCTCATGCTAGATGGAGAGGAACAGTCAATATAAATCTTCACAAGGCTCATGTGAGCCAGGTGTTAAATAGCCATACAAAGACTGATGCAGCACTTAATGCTCACCGGTAAACATTAAACATCACTCCAGGGTTTCAAGGCCTGACCAACCAACATTTTTCCAAAGCAGTGCAGGTTAAAAAAAACACACAAACCATAAGGCCTGGAAATCAGCATCAGGCTTTTTTCTTCGTGCTGTGCAAAAGAATCGTTCCCTCTTTTCTGTGACACTAGCCATTCCTTTCTTCTCCCTTTTTTACACAGTTCTTTCATAACAACGTCAAGGATGATTCAGCTAATCACCTACCAAGCAGGACAAAATGACTTTCGGTACACAGTCTAGTACAGGATGTAAGTCTCTTTTTTAGAAATCAATTAATAAAGGTTAGAGGAGAAGAGACTTATTTTCTAAGAAGAAATTAGGATATCATCTCTGTTTGACCTTTTCTTGCAGAAGAACAATATTAGATATTTACTGGCAACTGTTTGAGAGATTTCTGTCAATCTTTACAGCCATGAGAGGTCAGGTTTTCTTTTTAGCACAATTTAATAGAGGTCAGAAAGACAATTAGCTTAGTTCTAGCAAGCAGGTACATGATTGTCTTCCTCCTAAAATCAGTGAGTGACCCTACTTCAGAGTTGGTCTAGGCAGTACTGGTGTTTAGACCTACCCTGCTTTGCTAATTTTCACCTGTTTCTTTTAAAGCCCTCAGATTTCATTTACAACCCTCAGATTTCCACCCGTCTGAATGGACCCAGCTCCGCCCACATGCTTTGCATTATAGGTTGGCAAGCACCTGCGTGGAGCTGAGGCTCACCACCAGCGGGGGCCTGATGTGCTGGATCGATAGAGGCTCCCGCTGGGACTCAGAGGAACATAACACGGGTCTGTCCATATGCAGCCGAGGGGATGGTAGCTTGCCTTCCTGCCACTCATTCCCTAGTGTTCAGCCATAAAAGGAATACAGCATACGCTTCCAATTAAGGCAGCAACAATTGAATTGTGTGCCAGTAGACTCCAGCTGGACTGGAGGAGTCCTAATAATCATGGTCTCCTCAAGCAGAAAAATCACTCATTTCCAGCATGGAAACTCTATACCGCTAGTTGTAAAGATTATCCTACATTCATTAAGTGATTGCATATGAAGATAATGGGCAAAAGCAAGTAATCCACTGGAACGCAGTACAACATGCTCAAGCCAAGCAGACAGAATAAATAGTTACTGGTGCACATTATTTCACCACTGCTTGCCAACAATGCTAAAAAAAGGATGGACAATGCTCTAAAAGTCAAGACAACGGGTACACTTCTGTTCCCGTACCACCATTGTGTAAAATTCCCTGCCGCACGCATGCGCCATGCGAGTTGCCCCTGCTTGATTGCAGCGGATAGTTCAGCGCCACTAGTATAGCCTGGCGCTTAAACTATTATTCCACCGGTTGGTTAAGTTCTCTCCTCCATTGTTAACTGCTCTCCTGGCTCCGAGTTCAATTGAGTCTGCGAATACTGTTAGTTGTGCGTTGTTGTGCGCCGCTGACAAAGTAAGTTCTCGGCTAACTCCGGTAACGAATGTATTGGTTGGTATTTAAATTTTACGACGGAAGATTTCGCTTCAGTTACTCCCTGGTTATTGCTACACCAATTACCTCAATATAGCCATACATTTTCTCAGTGAATGTATAATCTCTTAATATCGTACATCGCTAATATTGTCAATACATAATGATTATTGTGTATATCGCTTTGGAAGGTCGGTTATATTCGTTTCATGAGTACGAACCGTATATCGCAAATGTATAGCGTGTTAACGCAGTAATGTTGATCTACCCAGTCCTTCTGTGAAACTGTCAATGTGTAGCATATTGGAAGAATGTCTGTTATAACAGTTGACTGTAAGAACTTAATATAGAAGTAATGCGTATTGCATAACTAATATTATTTATCTGTTGCTGACGTCTTTATTATATATGTTAGTAGTTATATTGCACTCTATTGTTATTTAAGTAAAGATTTATTGTAACTATTTGTTTACAGGAACCACATACACCCATCAGCACATATGTAACTGGCAAAGCCAGGAATAAACAGTTGGAATTCAGTCTGGAGTAGCTGCAGTTCTTTCTCACCGAAGAATTAGACCAGTTGGTGTACAACCAGCCCAGTGGCATGCGACAATATCTCACAACCATATTGGAGTTGAAAACCTCTCCACAACCATTGTTTCTGGTCTGGTGCAGCCTAATGAAGCATTTTACTTCTCCCAATATAATCAGGAGAGAAATACAATTTCTCACGTACAAATGGACACACACACACACACACATACACAGGAGACATATTACTCACACTGCCATTGTGACTGCCTTGAGAGAAGACAGGAGCCATATGTCTGCCATTGAGGCCAGCAAGCCTGAGAGAGGCCAGTTTGACAGTGCAATTTTTAAATTAGACCCCGTTTATATGGGGAGGAAGGAAGGGACTGCTTTGAGATGGCAAGGAATAACCCTCTGGTATATAACCCATAATATAATAAGAGCATGATTGTTCTTGGCAGAGGTGGCACAGGGCATATGAGATTGCTGCAAACTCCATTCTCTTAGATCACATGTGCTTTTGCTTATTAGACAGGAATCCCCACTAATGGTGCTTTCTATGACAGTATGTTAGATTTCTTCTATTCCTTCTTTTCATCAGTTCTTCTATTCTTCCCATCATACAGCGCATACCCTCTTACTACAAAAGACTAAACTGGGCAGGGATCAGGAATCTGCATTCTTCATTAATGTGACCCCAGACATATCTGGTGCACACAATGAGATATTCCTTTGATACTGCATCACTCACAGCCCTAACTTTTTCTGTGTTCTGTGCTGTACAGGTTATGATCTGTCTACTGCCAGACAACCACCCATAATCACGTTTACCTTTCTTTTACTCCTCTACTTTTTGCATTTCCAATTTCCTTATAGCTAAAACAAAAATAAGATCACCAGACAGCTCAAAACACTCCAAAGAAACTAAGAACATGACTATGAACAATGCAAATAAGAACAAAACAATAACACAATCACTGTCATAATAATAGAGACCTATACTAAGGACCTATAATATTTGAATTATTCAAATATTTAGTTTTACTTTTTTCCAGAAACTAGGACTCAACACCGCAGTCTGAAAGAGACAAGAGAGCAACAATTATTTAAAGCCAAATACAAGCACTGATCCTATGCTCATTCAAAAAAATTCAGTGGAGATAGACTGGCTGGCAGAATATTTTAATTAACCATGGGAAATATTTAAAAATGTATTGGAATAAAAATAAAAAATGTGCAACTCATTCCAGTAGCAGGCGCATGGCTTTGCTCAGCAGAATCACAGCAGAGATACACTATATTATTGAGATCACAATGGCAAGCAGAAAAAGAAGGATAAACTCCAAGGACATTTGACTCCTAAAACATTTCACTCAGAGAGCTCTGCATAGACATTTACATTTACATTTATTCATTTGGCAGACGCTTTTATCCAAAGCGACGTACAAAAGTGCAAATAGTGAGCAAACAACAGGCACAAGAGCAAGATGTGTAAAGGTCATATAATGCAAATAGTGCTGAAGCTGAGCGCTAGGTCAGTGACGCGAGCCAACTAATCTGAACTAGGATTGCATCTCAAATACAATTACAGAGAGAAAAATGGAGTACCGCTATACTACCTAGACAAGTGAGCAACAAGTACAAGGCAGGAGTCATAGGACAAGCAAGCCTGATCCAAAAAGTTGTTTTATTCATAATGGCCTAAATTGCACGTCTTTATTCATTCATTTTAAAACTATGACAAAGCAATTTTCTGACAATCCCTGTGTTTTGACGCAAACTGAATTACAGGATGCACACACAACAGGACTGCAATTGTTTGGCAGGGTTCCAGAGAGGAGTTTGCACAGCAATGGTAGTCCTGTCACTCCAGCAGTGCCATGCCCAGAGCTTGTCAAGAAGAATAACATGAAAGTCTACTCCAAGGAGCCCTCCTCCTCCTCCTGCTTTGGCCAGTGACTGCAGCTTGCTGCGACAGTATCCATTACAGCTGTCTGTGAGCCACAGGAGTCAGTCCAGCCCCCCAAAAAGGGCTGCCTCTGTCCCTCTGTCTCTCTGACCTCATCAGCCCCCTCTGTCACCCACGCCTGCAGCTCTTTTATGGCCCCCCATTCTGACCCCTTAGCGCACTGCCACTGCATATCCTGTCATGGTCCCCAAACCCCTTTGTGTCTTCCTTCATCTGTGTGGGACTACTGAGGTGACCCAGGTGTCACAGCAATATCTATCACTCCCCCTCTCAGAGGACAGCGGTTATTAATGGGGGTCTAGGGGATCACTTCCATTGTGATTGGGGGGAGAGGGTACTTCTGCGGGGAGGGCAAATGAACGGTGTGCGGTTTGGCTTCGGTGCATTGCCACAGGCCACAGCAATGTGGACAGCTGTAATAATTTTCATATATAGACGCTCTCTTCAAAGTGTATCCACACAAGTAATTAGTTTACAGGGTGCAGTGCTATCCCTGTATAAACTCGCAGCTGGGGGATATTACTGTTATTATATATTTCAATTTACATTGGAACCCAACATTCATGCAGACTGCAAGTCACTCATTTTAGAGGGTTATAAAATGGAGGTTGGGGGAAACTAGATATATGATTCAGGTCTTTATTCTGATGTGAGCATTGTTAATGGCTGTGAAATGAGCAGAAGGCATCTCAGTCCCCTGAAAAAGATGAAAATGGCTCAAAATCATGAATGTCTTCAACAGGTAATTATTTGTTGGTAATTGGCTTCAGGGTGCTGTCGATAACATCACTCAGTGGCCATACGGGGGTCAAGCTGCTCGTTAGCCTCTGCCAATCCAAATCTCTCTATTGATTGGTGGAGAGCACTGCTTCTGGACCAGAGTGCCATGGTACATTTTTGTGCCTTGATATATGCCTCAGTGGGCTGCCAAAAGGCACCACAAATATGGTCGACACAGCAGCAAACTGGATTCCCCAAAGCAAAATATGAGAACCTAAATCCAAGACCCAGTTCCACTGAAATATTTTATCAACAGCATACAAAGCTCTGTTGGTTTGAATTAAAGTTGTTGTAACTTGTAAGACAGCATCAACTGTACTAGAAGCACAGTTAGTTTGAACTGGTATGATATTTTGTCAAAATAACCCAGAGCCCAGGCCTGCTGTCAAAAAAAGACGTCAAAAAATGTTAGTACAGAGGCCCATCAGGCACCGGTTTGTACCATCATCTGTCTTTATTTTTTTTGCTCTTAATTACTAGATATGACTTACCTAGGCCTACTATATAATAGCCCCATTGTGTTTCCTTATATACAATAAGCTCAAAACCCTAAACAGTAATGAATAATGGGTTTGATTAGTATCTACATCCTTTTTTGTGGTGCAATTGAATCTTTCATTTCCCGTGCATTTCAGTCTTGCAGCTGTAGCCGTTTAATAGGATGAACACCTTACTCATTCAGTATAAAAACATATGTTAATAAGCATGAATCTGCCGTTTTAACATATTGACTAAGTGAGCAGAAATCAACAGGGTGCTTGCATAAAGAAATCCTCTGAGACTATGGCTCTATTAGGTACCTTATGATGCCATTCTGTAACAGTCAACAACAGACCAAACATGTCAATCATGTAACCCAGGTTAAACAAACCCGGTGTCATCTGAGCCCAGTCTTAACAGAGGAAGAGTCAGAGGTTTTCCTGGAGACACACTGTCGAGGAAGGAAAGCTCAGCTGACATGGGGACCATTTCACTCACCTTATCATACAGGTTTTACATAGCACAGTGCAGACATAGAGCAGGGGGCAAAACTGTGTTCCAAAACGAAGACTAAAATTCTTCCTCAACACAAATGAACTGCTGTTGCAAGTAATTTTTAGCAGGTGAACATGATGGGCTAGTCAGACTGCAGTATTGTGTTTGGGTTTCCTTGGAAAATGTCTGGCCTCCTAAACAATGAAAATAAAACTGTCATACAACTGAGCACCTTGCTGGAAGCACTAAATGCTACACCTTGCTGCAATGAAGAAGGACTCTAATTGGATTATAAATTCAAGTGATATGTGATACCTATA
This sequence comes from Megalops atlanticus, assembly GCA_019176425.1. Classification (NCBI taxonomy): domain Eukaryota; kingdom Metazoa; phylum Chordata; class Actinopteri; order Elopiformes; family Megalopidae; genus Megalops; species Megalops atlanticus. Next base: position 38,421,147 of record CM032876.1, read on the forward strand.
GAATAAAGGGCAATCCAATCTCCACCCTGACTTTTCTCCCCCTTGGAAGAGGAGTGGAATGGATGTAGTATAAGTGACATTCAACACCCAAGTATGCAGCCCATGGGGAGAATATACAGTGCTCTATGGAAGTGAGACATATAGTAAACCCAAGATTCCATTGTGCTGTTCCCACACAGCATGAACCTTAAGGAGAACTTGCCATAATAAACAATCAAAATGGAACTTTTTCATGTAATTGTAAAAAGGTTTATATTATAATGAAACTCATGTTCTCCCCACCCCCCCAACGGCCTTTTTGTGCCTTAACATCCTACTATGTTAACAGGGTAAAGTAATTCCCATGACTGTGGGGGCCCCCTTTGTAATGCTGTGACACAACGTACAATGTTTCCACCAGCACTTTTGAGGGAATGCCATGTCAGAAGAGACAGTGAGCAGGAGGGCCTAGGCATTCAAGCCGCACTGCCCTGATGGATGTTCAGTGCCCACATTATCGCCCTTCCTGGTCACCCCTCCACAAATTTCCGTGTCTCCCGCCACCAATCTTCGTAGTGCCCTTTGGAGATCACCCCAGTACCCTCCATTCCTCCTGATTCCACAAACCCCCTCCGGACCATCCATCAAGGTCACCCCCAACAGGACCAAATCTCCTCTTCACTCCTTAGTGCTCCACACACCGCCAGTGGAGGTTGAGGGACCCTCAGAAAAGACAAACAGCCGCCCAGCAAAAGTGAGTAAGGCCAGCTGGGATTTCACCATCGGGGGAGCGTATTTTCCCAGTAATGTCACTTTTCATTCAAGTGAAGTTAGAGCAGCACTGCTAACGAGAAGCCCCTGGAACCTGCCCCTCTCACATCGGGATCAATCTTCCTTGCCCCACACATCCTAATAGATGCAAAAGTAATTAGATCCTATCTCACGTCTTGATTAAGTCAAGGCTGAAAAAGTACAAGTGGAGAGAGGAGTAAATACTTGAGGAAGCCAGCTGAAGCCAGTGGAGTGGCACGCTCCGTGCTGAGAAGATGACAGCCTCCCTCCACAGCGGGGGCTCCGTGCACTCGGAGCTGTTCAGCTGTCTGAGCAACTGGGCCACATTTAGAAGGGATTCATTCTCCGAGCAAGGGCCACAGAAGCCTCCACTGTCAACACTCAATGCGCGCTTAAATTACTCTACGCATTTCATCACTTTTGCAGGAGCAGCCAGAGATATATTTGCCTGAATCAAGAGGCTTTACAGTCTGTTCCATTGATTCATAAATAATTCCATTTATTTATAATAAGGGAGTGCAAATGGATACTGACCCCCAAACCAAATATATAATAATTAGCTTGAGCACAAGTATATTAAATTTTTTGCTAATCCCACCTGTAATCTTTTAATAAAACACTTTACAAGTGAACAGATTACATATTTTCCACAATCAAAACAAACATTTGGAACAGACTAGTTTAATACAGATACAAGAGAGAAGAGTTGGCTCAGGGCCAATTTACTTAAGAAAACGAATGACTTAAGGACTGCCTTTTCCTGTCAAAGGGTTGCATTGCCTTTGACTGGAAATGCCAGGCCCACACCGTACACTTTCACATGGCTGGTTGAGATTGCATAAATAGGAGACTGCTGCTCAAGGTTGGCGGTCCCTTGACACCTCAAGATATCTGAAACCTATTGGATTTGCAATTGCCTGTTCCTTAGGGAACTGCATCAGAGGTTACGCCATCCCACTCTTCCCTCATATTTGATATCCCTGCCGTTTTGCATTCCAGAAGACCACCGCAGACCCGGACGTGAGTCGAGTTGCAGGAGCAGGGAAGCTGCAGTAAAAAAAAGCCGTTCCTCTGTGCCCAAAAATGAAAGGGGCAAACCGCTACGTGGGTGAGGCAGTTTGCCTGCACGGTTGTCTGGAATCCCCAGTCACACGTTTCTATAATCATGCAAGATGGTATGCAGTTTACGTTTTCAATGTTATGAGGGTTCCCAGTTGCAGATCACGTCATTGTAAACATTCTGAGAAACAGCAGCATATCAGACGAATGCTTGCACTTGAGTTCAGAAGCCAAAGAAATCTGGAAATCAATGAACTTCGCCCAAAGTACTGAAGCCTTCAAAATTTTGGAAGCAGCTCTCAGAACATGATGCCCTACAGAGCTCAAAGAGTCAGAGGCCCCCCCGTTTGGAGTTGTGTAACGGGTGCACATGCCGAAAGACACTGCAAAGGAAGCCAGGGAGGAGAGCTTTATGGCTTATGATCAATTACCCCCCATTACAGGCCAGCCAGCTCGATCAATAGAAGATCAAAGCTGCCAGGGAGCTGCTTCTCCCAATCCATCAGAGGCAGAGAGCTCCGGTGCACAAAAGCGCAATGAGATGTGAAATGAAAAAGACTCCGAATTATCTTTAGATGCAGCCAGACCACTCAATAAAGTAACAAACCCCAGCCACAGGATCCAGCCTGGACTCCTAGAAGCCCCCTCTCTCCTGGTAAGCCTACGCCCTTCACGCCGCAGCCCTGCTGCATGCCATATTGACAACACATTTACATCATGCCAGTGCCATTCTATCATGACATTCTACCATGCCATTGGTCAGCCACAAAGAAGATCTGTTCTACTTTGCTAAAAGGATATGTCAGAATAGGAAATATCAGAATATATCAGAATAGGAAAATGTAACAGTAAAAGGCCATATTGACAGTATGGCTACTTCTTAGATCTGATCTAGAAGTACAGTACAGTCACTTAGATTTGGACATTTGGAAATATGTGATTACATAGGTCCTATATCAGAGATAATCTGTATGAGATTTCTTCATTTAGTTATTTCAAGTTCATTAATTCTTAACACTAAAATCACCACCTTTTTTCTAATAACTCAATGGAGCTGTCAGCCAAATGTTTTAATGCCAGTGACCTGAAAGGCAGAGGGCAGGCCAGTAAATCATGTCCAGTCACAGCATTATTCAGTCCATTGTCCCTGACCGCAGGGTATAACCCACTGGTGCACTCACCAAGTAGGTGGGACCAGCTTGTCTTTTCATCTGGGAGCTGGACTAAGACCCACCAGTCTCTCAAGTGATGAAATCGGGCGAACGGATGGCGTCTCGAGGCATGGCTTCCTCAGTACAGTCACTGTAAATGAGCTCACAGTCACAGGGATGGCAGGAGACAGCAGTTCCCTGGCATGGCCATGTCCCATATGCTGATCTAATCTAATGGGATGGCTTGATGGCCAGTTGCATGGGGCTGACAACACTAGCTGGGGGGAACAGAGACCATGAGTGCTGAAGGGTAATACAGGGACTTACAAAGAGATTTTGCTCTGTTTGAACATCCCTTTCAAGTACTGAGCAATTCATTCATTACGTGAGAACAGCTAAAACTTCAAAGCTCTGGCACTAAATCCTATATGTTTATGCATTCCACCTTGGACTATGACTATACAGTTAGTGGCACAAACACATTTTACAGAGGAATACAATGGAGCCGCTCAAAAGGCTATATTGCAATAATTATAGGGCTTGTTAGTGGCACCACCATAAATACACCAGGAATGCTTATAAACCAAGCTGAAGATATGACCATTAAAATCTCACTCCAGAGGCCGTCTACGGCAGGTCAATTAGTTTGGGTGCTTTTTCAAAATCATGCACTTTTCTAGGCTGACTTGTTAAAAAGGTGATATATAATACTTTAATTGCCAGAGCAATGCGACCATTGAGGCTTTCAAGTGACACAGTAAGAGGCTACAGAAATGGAGGCTCTATCTGACACCATCATTCCTGCATTCTGTTGTTCCTCAACCAGGAGCTAGAAATGCTCACACCATCTATACTATAAGTGCAATGTGCAGCGTAAAGGGATAAACTTTGAAGTTATGGTCAAACTTCTGGTGCAGTCAAGGGAGAGAACACACTGACACAGTACAGTACATGTACATTCCCTGTACATTCAATTTTATTACATCCATGAGAAACCCATAGCATCTCCACAGAGGGCCAGCATTAGTTTTGGCTGGTCAATGTTGAGCCTCAGAATCAATGCTACTACATCAGCACCTACATTATAACTCCATAAAACACCTTTCTGGAAAAAAAACATTATCGCAGCATTTTGTTCCTGCACAAAGTTTCCACATCGAAACATAAATACCCACCACATTCTTGTAACATGCATAGTTACCTGTGCTATAGCTATGGACACCAGGGATTATTTTCTGTTCACGTTTGAATTGCATTAGTCAGAGGAGAGAGGCCTTCAACCACAAATTTAGCATTGTCTCCATTATGTGTTTTTGATTGGACCTAAGTTGCCTGATTTATGCGGGCCACGCCTCTTCATCCACCATTTTGCATTAGCTGTTGACAGAATGCACAGTAGACTCATGAAAGACAGAACCAAATAATGAAGCATCATGGGTATTTATGATAGACAGAGGCTACAAAGAGCCTCTAGTGGAATGGCACAAATTTTCTGTTCTGTTACAGTGCACAAGAATGAGACACATCCACAAAGGAGCATGGGGAAGGCTTGATATTTCTAGAACATTTCCAAACCAGGCAACAGCTAGGTCCTTCTATAAATACATCTGCAATCATAAATTCACAGAGCTTGCAGCAGTACCTACATAATATCTGCAGGTGCTTATAATATATGTTACTTTGTCATTTAGTCCTGCCTGCAAGTGAAATGGAATCATGAATTTGAGTTGTTCCTTTCAAGGTTACATTAAGGTACATTCAAATTAAAGGTGGCATGTAAACATAATTCAGCACACTGTAAACTAAATGAAAGAGCCTGTATGCTGCAACTGGGAGAGCAGTATGTCAGAATACAGTGAAAGAAATGAGAAATACAGGATTCACAACCACCGTTTAAATTTGTGAATAACATAGTAATTATTTGTAAGATCTAGTCCTCCATCTCAACAGCCTTCTTAGACTACGTACACAGGACATGCAAGCACAGTTTCAAAACATAAATAAGCAAAACTATTTTCCCCTTAATGGCATGAAAATAATAGATAATCAACATTACGGAAGCTACAGATGCCAAAATGTCCTATGAGCAATGTAACTTTCTTTGTTGTCCAATCACATTTCAGCTGGACTAATTTCAACACTAAATAAGTCTGTGTTTCACTTGGTAAAGCCATAAATTACACCACAATCACAACATAAAAGGATAATTAGGTCTGGTACAGCACATAGAAGAGATGCCATTACATTCTTAAATGAAGTGTGGGGAATAGGAATATTGGTAAATACTGTTTTAATTTACAGTATCAGAGCAATCTGAATAGGTGTGGATGCTACAAGCTAGCTAATGAGAACAATATCAGTTTTGAACTGATGAAATTGCGGGAGAACATTTGCCTCCTAAAACAAACAAACAAAAACATGTTCAAGAAGCCATTTTATTGTAAGGACCTGCAGACAAAACAGGTAAGATGGAACAAACTCTTTGACAAGCCTTGTTAAAATGCAAAAGAACATCCAACAGTAAAAAAGCAACAAACAACCACAGTTTTCTGTTTGTGTGTGTGTGTGAGAGAGAGAGAGAGAGAGAGAGAGAGTGTGTGAGACCAGCAAAGGGAGAGTTAGCAGGTCTTACCCATCATCAGTGCTGATCTATAATTAAAGAGTGTTTTCCAGTCCCTGTAGTGAGACAGAGAGAGGGAGAGAGAGAGAGAGAGAGAGAGTGTGTGTGTGTGTGTGTGTGTGTGTGTGTGTGTGTTGGGGGGCATTCAGAAAACAGGAGAGGGAGGGGAGGTGACCAGTCTTGGGATAGCCAGGCATGTGCTGTGAAGCATGCTCACATAACCAAGGGAAAGAGTGCTGGGAACACAGGCACTCTGCACAATCAATTCAGTCCAGCAAGCTCAGATGGCTACACTTTAAGTCTGAGAGATTGATTAAGAGTAGACTGCTGGAGCCAAGAAAAACAAATAACTGTCAGGTGTACCCCTTTGGCTGTCCTCCTTTAGAGTTACAGCTGGAGAAATGATCACATCCAAAGTCCATGCGATTTTGAAGTATAATTACTACAGCACAAATAGCATTCATATTCTGTGCTTTTCTGTGTCTAGTCTAGTCTGCATCCTCTCTCAGTCCCTTCTGTTGTTCTCTATTCAAACCTGTGCTTAATTCATTGGGGGACCTGGTCCACCAGCAATGTGTTAACAGCCAAACACTTCATGCCAAAGTTCACCATAGTTATCTCTGCTTTATATAGCACGTTAAAATGAACTACTTGCACTAACGCACTGCAGCTGCAGATGGTTTCTTGAGAAAATCATGTCCAAAATTCAGTTAGAGCAGGCATCACCATATTTCCAAATTTACTTCCATATCCAACCAGAACAGTGAAATCCAGTGCAACAGAGGCTGTTCTTACCAAATTGAAGAACTCTGTACTGAGGTTAGGTTCCTGCACATCAGTTCTATCAGTAAACTATAACAACCATCTTAAGAGAGCAAAATATTGCTGCTGAATTGTGTGTGGTGCTTAATCCTAAAACAATTTAGCTCATACAACTAAATTAAACGTAATAACAGCAGCAGCCCTAGTGGGCTCTGGGGATGGTCCAGTTTATAGTGGCAGTCAGAGGAATTAAAAAGGTGCACATTTCACCATAAATGCTGGTACCGTCAGTCTCCAAGTGAGCTGAGTTTACTAAAAACGTGGAAAACAGCGTGCTTAACTTAACGTTCAGGATGCACTCAACATCACTGCCTTGGAGATTACCATGTTTCCTCCACTTTCTCTCCAGGAGCTTAGTCACAAAGCAAACAGAAATCACATTTAAAGACTATAAAGGACAAAATGAGGAACACAATTTGCCACAATTATTATTACAGTAATCCTATGCAAACTGCTGGGAGAATCAATGCAATCCTGTACGTTAAATGGTTTAGAGTTCCCATTCAACATGCAGCCATTAACTCATTCAAGACTGTAAAAAACCTGGGGTTTATTTTCCTCTGATCATCTTGCCTAGTAGCAAACTGATTGGCGGCACTGAATTTTTCATTTAATGATACTATTATTGTTGTTATCATCTGCTTTGAAGCCACAGTGAATGGAGTTATATGGAGCCATATAGAGAATCCTGACCATAATGCAGCTTTTCCATAGACTTTCCAGACCAACTACAACCCCCTTATGTATTCAACCCCCCATATGTATGTTGGTACTAGGTGGAAAAAACAAAACCTGATTTCAAAAACTGATTTCAAACCAAGTTAAAATTTTAAACACACCAACTTAGTATCTGTGAGTATATTTCATGGTATCTGTGAGTATATTTCAATGGACACAACCATAGGACAGGGGGGATGAAATGCGTGACTGGTGAAGCCTTTCAAGGAACACGCACAGTGAATGGAAATCCGCAAGCTCAGAGGTACGAAAAACAGCCAATTAAGGCTTTCACCACCGAAGTCAATGCTGCCCTCCTCCACTAGGCCAGGGAAAAACATCGCCTCGGCAACTCACTTAATATTCTCAGCGTGTGAGGCGTGAGGAGCGCTCCCCAGGCTTCCTCCATCCACGGTTCCTCACTCCTCTGCTGCTCTTCGTTTTATTTCGCACTTCAGCACATGTTTAAAAGGACGTCACTCAACTTGAAGCATCCTTTGCTTTTTCTACTTTAACTATGGCCAGTGTTTCTGCTTTCTTTTTACTTTGTGCACGTGAGATCGAGGCAAAAGGGGGGCGTTTGAAAGCCTCACCCTGAGGGGGTTCTTCAGATTTTACACACAGTGCTACAGCATTTCACTTATCTCAGTTCTCATACCACTAAATCCCCTGTGAGGGCTCGCTGATGCTGGGCAAGATTTCACCATGGCCGTTAACCATACTATGCAGTTTAGAACACTGCCTTTATAGATATTCATTGTGCTCATATATAAATGTACTCATTTTCACCGGCAAATAGAACAGAAATTTCTTCTCATTATTCAAAAAGAATTGTTTTAAAATACTGCCCCTTTGGTGAGAGTATTTTATAGTACATAATCAATATCACCAGTCAAGCAAGCTAGCACACTAAGCACACATACGGAGCAGCTGATAGGTCCCTATTTAATACCTGAACCCTGCAGCCTGAGACATTCTCACTTCCCACCATGGAACAGATAGAGTGGGGGTCCACAAAAGGCTACAACCATTAAGGTTAAAGACCTCCGGCTTCGTGTACAGTCCTGGTTGGCATGGCGGCCTCTTGCACCCCTGCCCCTCTCCTTCAGACCCAGTCCTGTCGTCTGCATTAATAAATGATGTTGTTGGACCTGCTGGGGACTCATGGCGGCCTGAGCACCAGCTGCAATTACAGCAAACGTCACAAGAGATGGTCCCATCAATGAAGCCAATCAAAGCAGGAGGATGGCAGCTGCTTCTGTCTCAGTGCCCAGCCAGAGGTCCCTCAGTGTTGTGTGTATGACTGTGGCCATGAGCATCTTATCTTGACGGGACTAGAACACCCTGACTGGGGGTCCCTTTCAGCTGAGCTTCTATCTTAGGCTGGTGGTTCAGCACCTTGGACAGCTTCTTCAATGCCTTGACAAAGCAGTCTGCAGGGGGGCTGCATGCCCCAGTCCTTTCTGTGAACCCTACACACCGCCAACATTTTAGCATGTTTTTACAGCACTTTTCAAAGCGGAAGACAGGTCATACCCTTAGTGGGTCTGTTTTCCCGTTATTTCAGATGGCATGCTGCAATGCACATTGCAAGTATGAAATACACTGACAATAATGTATTTGTAATCTCACTAAATCAACGATGCATCAATCAATGGAAAGATTTTTTCTAGATTCATTTGACACGCCTTCCAGAAATGCATATCACACATGCTTTTCTTTCCTTTAGAACAGTAGAGCTGACAAATGTTCACCAGAGATCAATGCTAGAATACTCTTAACCCGAGAATGTAAATTGAGCTAAGAAAAGACAATATATCAACAAAGAACAGCAAGAAATGAATGAACACTTCCTTAATGCAGGACAGTAGTGAAACAGTAATGCTAAGTCCCAGACTACACATGCTTCATAAGAACCAACCTTGAGGCAAAGAGATTTTTGCAGTCCCCTCCCACAAAAGAGATTTCAATGTCAATGAGGTTTTCCTGGATAGATAAAATAAAAAAACCAAAATGGTGCTAAACAGAGAGTCAACATGCAAGATTGGATAACATAAATCTTCCACGGGTCAATTCAAACACACAAATGTCTCCCAGCTTGAATAAGAGTCTGTAAGGCATAACAAATGGGAGTGCTCTTCTCTCATGCATATTGAGCCAACACCTGACAGCAGGCTGTGGATGGCTCATGGTGTGTTTGTAACCAGAGCAGCTCTGCTGATCGTGTGCCTCTGGAACACCTGCTGAAGTGCCGCCTGTGGCACACAAAAGCATTTTGGGACAGATTTAGTCGATGTGCCTGATGAACGGCTTTCTGTGAACAGCCTGCCCCACTGTCCGATGCCAGCACAATCCCTAGCCTGAGTACTCACAGACATTCTCAGACCTGGCCTGAAGACTCACACAATCTCTCTCACACCCAGCCTGAGGACTCTCACACACTCTCACACCCGGCCTGAAGACTCACACTCTCTCTCTCACACCTGCCCTGAGGAGTCACACACACTCTCACACCTGGCCAGAAGATCACAAACACTCTCAGACCGGGCCTCAGGACCCACACAAACGCTGGCCTGTCCAGCCTCATCTCAGCTAGGAAGGATAGGTGGATGGTGTGAGAGGGGACAGACTATACTGACAACAAACAGAGAGCTGCTGCTCTGTGGTTGGTAATTACTTCGGCACAACAGGAGTATCCTTCAATGCAATGTAGTGCGACAACATTTGGCAATTTAAGGAAGGACAGATCTGTTTTGTTCAGATAAACTAACTGCACAATGCAGACACAGACTATTAGAATGATGTTCAAGCCTTGTCTTTACTAGATAATTACCACAGATGAGAAGAATGCTATAGCCATGTTTCATTTCGAGTGATGGTAACCTTATGATGAATTATTTTACTTGTACTATTTGAGATAAAGGACATTGCCTATCTGTGATATAGGTTAACTGTTAACCTTTTCTATGGTATTAGCATCTGAGTTGATGTCCCCTACCATGTCGCTTGCTAAAGGCAAACAAAATGTCATTTGGTTTACCAGAATTGACATTTAAAACAGGCAGGAGGTTATCTAGGATTTGGCAGGAGGAAGAAGGTGGGCACTTTGAAGACAAAAACAATATCGTATACTCCTCTTCCTATTACTCTCTGCTTCATCTTCCACCACATTTCCCAGTACAGATGACATGATGCACATTGTCAAAAGATTAAATGCATCCATTCTGTATCCAACATTTCCTTCTTAGGACAGGGCAGACATGACCCTCCAGTTTTTCACTTCCATGCCCTCCACAACCCCAAAATTGTACTTTAGCAGTGAATTATGGGTATTGTTAATGTCCAAGGCAGCTCCTTTTCTTACAGTTGTTTAACACATAAGTAATGTCATACAATATGTTATATACTGCCCTTTGTCATTGACAGTCAGTGTACAAATAAGCAAGCAATAAAACGAAAGAAATTAATCACCAATACAGATTTCCAACACGTCAAGGAAATAATCGTGGAGGATTATGGGACTAAATGATTGAGTTGATTTATTTGACAATACATATCCTCTGCAGTTGTACTGCTCCCAGCAGACAGAAAGATGCGCTGGGCTGTCTTGGCAAGGATGAGGCATTTCCTTCTCCTCAAGGTCTCTAACATGTTTAGAGAAGAAATGACAATATAAGCCAATGATTTGATGATCCAGGGATGAGCAGTGCCATCTTAACCACATCAACATTCATTGTTTCCAGCACTCTGAGTCTCAAACCGCTCATATGAAACCCGTTGACTGATAATCTCTTTCCGCCCAACTGATTTGTATGAGAAATAACGCTGAGAGGCATTTCAGTATGTGGCTATGGACAGAATGCCGAGGGAGTTCTGTATTGATAAGGAGCACCGCCGAGTCGATCATATCAATAGTTATTCATGTTCCGATGATAATCAAGAGGCACTTTTCCATCATTTTCTATTGTCGGTGGTACCAAAATATGCTAATATACAACTTACTAGTCATGGGAATGTGAATGAAACAATAACAGAGACGAAGACTGCACCTAAACAAGTTATTCTACCGACAGTAGCAACCTGGGTGTGTCTCAACACAGGGAATTATTTATTTATTTTTCTATTCTGAAACAAGTACAGCTCGCTCGTTTGGAATAAAACCAACCATTTAACATATCGACCCACCTTGGAAAGGTTAATTTTATTTAGATGCCAAATAGCCTATAAGTAGATGTCGACAGTAGTAACGCTATTTTCAATAAACTACAATAGATGTAATTCGTGGCTGCGCAAAAATCCAAGAGAATAATCAAATAAAAAATCTACATGAAATATATTGTAAAGTCGCGATAAAGGATGAAGAAAATAGCTATTTCCACCGACAGACATACTGACTAACTGTTAACGCATTCCCGTAATAAAACTTGGTATTTTTCCCAAAGATGTGAGTGTTCATCGGCTTTGCATTAGGACTAGGATCTAATTCCAAAATATAAAACAAACTAACAGAAATCCAACTTGCTGGAAGCAGGACATTTGTTGATACATTTCAATTTAACCATCATCTTTCCTAAAACAACAATCTTGCTTTTATCGGGAAAACTAGACCAATTATCCTTCATTAATTCCAGCAGGTGTATACTGGTTTTTGGCAAATGAAAATTTGCTTAATGAATTTAACGAATGAAGACTTACCGCTTTGCTCCCCCAGAAAGACGAGTTTGAATTTTCTTAAAGGGTTCCCAAAGTCGCCACCCACAGACATGTTTGGGCTCTTTTTTACAGTAGCGGATAATTAATCTGCGTTCCTTCTGGTTAAGGTACTCTTGCAGTGGATGCTCGCTATGTAAAGCCACACTTGAACCCGCTAAACGACGGGAATACTGCACTGTCCTGCCTGTCAGTTTCAGCAGCGGGTGCGCCTGCGCGGCCTCTCCTCTCTCCGTTTGTCTGTCTGCCTTCCTTCCTTCCCCTCTCTTACGCATGACGTCATATTGTACTAGCGCTACTGTAGCAGTGCAGGCCAAAACAGGATCCAACGGATTTTGCTCTTCACACAAGTCAGATTTTCGCTGTTTTACTTGTTTTTCTCTTGCCGAACTGTGGTGTATGTAAAAGATACTGCAAACAATTTACTGCTTTTACTAAATTACTTTTGATTGCTTTTATGTCCAATCAAAGGCACAAAACTAGTGAACAGCGACTCCCTTTAAGAAGTTTCAGCCTGAGAATTTCGATGTTTTTCTTTGGCCAGCTCATGCAATGGCAGTGCGGACTATTTCCAATACAAGATTTACTTCAGACCACACAATGCAAAGAAATGAGGCTTCCCTTTTAACACATATATAATTAGATTAACATTTGTGTGTACGTGTGATAATTCCAGTTCTATGCAGTTATAAAAAAATATCATACACATAGGTGTATGATAGAAAAACACAAAATATAACCTTAGCATAATTAATAATTAATTACTTTTGCATCACTGTCTGTATGTTTAGGTATGTGTGAGTTAACAGTTGGTAAGGAAGAGAAGGGGTACAGGCACTGGACTCACATGGCTGCACAGTTTTGTCTCTTACCTGCCTGACTTACAGAAAAGCCCATGCAATAGGACAGGTTTTCTTTAAAATTACAGGATGAATATGAATATTTGATGAATTCTAGAGACATTCCCAAGAAAGAATTTATTTTAAGTGTCAGATCTGTGAGAACAATAGTTGGTCTTTCAATGGAACCATCGTGGTCTTTTGGACATCACTGCCTGTCAGGATTTGTTTTAGAAAGGTTCTTTTGTCTAGAATGTGACACTGAACACACTGCACACAATACATTTTGTACATCTACTTTTCCCCTTCAATTTTAGAAATGAAACACCAGGACATGGGGTTATTAAATTTACCTTTAATATGTTTAAAACTCACATATTTATTACTAATATTTTCTCATTCTTTAAATTCCAACTGTGCCATTTGTATTATTACATTAAAAACAGTAAAAGTTATCGATATACAAAATACACATTTTCATATACAAATACATTTTGAAATTGAAGCTGTTATTGAAAAACTATTGTTTGACAAACATTTAAAATGCAGAAAACTTAAATATTAAGCTTCTGCAACTATCCAGTTGCTTTTCACAACTAGAACCCTGACAAAAGTCCCATTCCTTTGCACGCAGAAATTTAAAACTTGAAATGAAACAAAACATTACTGATCCATCCACTTCGTTGGGACCTGCAATCAGATATTTACAATTCTCGCATAACAAATCCTTACATTAGAGCAATAAATGCAAACTGCAGTACAGTACAAGTACAATAATGAATATATACATACATACATACATATATGCTCAGAACACACTGAACCCATCACTCACAACACATCATGGAATTCCATTGCTAAGTATATGGCTAAGTAGGTGAGTTTTCTGAAAAGGCACCTAGGTTGTGTCTGTGAGAAAATAAACCTCAGTTGAATGTTACAAATGTTTGGCAGCCTTCTAAGGACCATTGACTTGGCTGCTTGTTCTGACAACCAAACACATTCTCTGAAGTTTAGCATGTCAAGAAAGCACTTGTTCTTAGGTCTATTTTCAAATATGTGTAACTTTTACCAGAGGACATGGTGTTCCAGCTCCATCCAGATACATCTGTTAAATTGTACGGTTAAGCTGTGTCATTTTTATTTTCAGAGAACAGCCCTTGGTATTCTGGATAGTTGTGATATTTGTGTCAAGTAGTTGACTTTGTGGTGCACAGTTTTCAATCAAAACCACTACAGGGGTCCTGGAATACCAGTCTGAGTGTGTGATTGAGCAAAAGCACAGCAGAATTAATCATTGTCAATTGTGGGGGGGTGGTTCAACATATGCAAGATCTTGCAATGCACCATGTCATATGTACCACAGTTCCTATATTTTACATTTCATTTTTCTGCAAGGTCATGTATACATTTTTGGCAGATCTTCTGCTATATTAAGGGATATTACATTTCCTTAAGACAGAAAATATTCTACAATCTAAAGAAAACAAATACAGACATAGCTTTTCTTGGAAAAATATCTGCTAGGTTGATTATAGTATTGAGTGTTTATCTTTGATTTATTCTCAGATTATGCATCTGAAATGAGCTCTTAGCTTGTCAGAGTCACAAAACTTTACTTTGATAGAAAGCAGGCTATTGATATATCTTGCTGTACTATGCCAGTGTTTCTCAGTCCTGCTCCTAGAGGCCCATTGTCCTGCACATTTTCCATCTTTCCCTGCACTACCTACCTGACTGAACTCATCAGTGGCACTTTTGATTAGCTGAGCACACCTGATTTAATCAAGAGCATGTTAATCTCACTAATCAGGTGTGTTTGGAGCAAGGATAGATAGAAGATATGCAGGACAGTGGGCCTCCAGGAGCAGGATTGAGAAACACTGGTCTATGCTTCACCAGTGCTGAGCATGACAAAGCATGCAAAGCATAGTCTGACTCAAAGGGATACATTTATGCCTGTGTTGTCATGTCATTGCTTCTTCAAATGTTATTTTGGCAAAGATGAAATTAGTGAAAGATTACTTGCACGATAGTGCAGAATATCATATTGTTTTTGAATTTGGAGCTTGTGTTAAATGCGAATTCAGACACAACTACAGCTAGCTATCTAGAATAATCTAGAATTTGCATAACTACACAGCTATCATCAGTTAATCAAGTGAAAAAATTTAATGTTGAGCATAGTCCTATTTCCTGGTAAAGTCCACAGGGCAGTGTGTGATTTGTCCCTTTAAGGGAGAGGCTGAATGTGGAGTGCACTATTACTTCAATAAACTGTAAATACACAGTAAATCACACAGGTAAGTATTTACATGACAGGTGAGCTAGGCTACACATTAGCCTGTTCCAGTCTGTTCTCTAAACTGTATTCCCTCATGCGTTGCACCTTCCAGCCAACCATGGTCAGCAAGAAGATCCCCATGGCTTTGAACCCTACTTGGAGGCCCAGGTACCTGCAAGAAGGTGAGAGGGTTGAAGTCGTCAATGACACAACTCAACACGTGGCAACCATGACCTCTTACTTTCATTGTGATAACTTACATACAGTTATGACAGTTCTGCTCCCTTGTATATCCGCCTCAGGTCCATAGGCGATTTTAGACTCTTTTTAGGGGTGCTCAAGCACACCTAAATTTCATCTCAGCACCCCTAAATTTTGTGGTGTAAAACTCATGTTACTTACTAGTAATTCATTAAAAGTATTATTGTTGTAAATTAAAATATCATATATAGAAAAATATTAATGTATTAATTGTTATCCAGTGAAATGAGTGATTTAGCAGGGGGGTTGAACACTTTTGCAAGGCACTGTATGCATGTCACATTCTCATTAGGGGCTGAGCCCCCCTAAAGGTCTGATCCTAGAATTGCCCCTGCTCAGGTCAACAGCAGTCTCCCCTTACCTATTTCTGAGGAGATCATTGTCATAGTAACCACAGGAGCCCATCCTATTCCCACATTTCTGCTTCCACCAAATGCAGGAGGAGTCAATGACCATTCCAAATAAGGCAGGTGCAGGTAGCCATGCTGGGAAAGGAAACACAAGACATTAGATAATAATGAGGTAATCTGCAGCATTGATAGTTTCACTGTAGAGTAGTGCATTGTTCTTTCTAGTTTGGGTTAGTTAATTTTCTTGTCGCTGGAGGGCACTATAGCACTAAATTAAAGTACATGGTCTACACAGCGAGATGGAAAGTCCATTTTTTTCCTTCTGTCTGAATAGTTATTTAATAGCTGGTACTTTGACAACTTTCAGTGTCACACGGATAAAACCAGATCTAGGTCAAGAAGTGGCTAAGAAAATGTTTTTGAATATCATTACAGAAGGCTTAGTAAGGGGTACTGTTGTGTAAATAGTATGTAAAGAACTTGTAATACAATAGCAAGCAGATTTGTTTGACTTGTTTGTCATTGCTCTCATCTCCCACCCCCTCCCAACAGAGAGATCATTCAAAGGAATGTCAATCCTTTCTTGCCAAATTGATCATTTCTGAAACCCTTTGTTACTTAATCCATCAGTCGGAATCACCAGTGATCCAGAATTAAGCTTGACTTACCAAGTAGTCTCATGAGCAAGAACTGAACTCCTATAGCAAAAGACTTCTCTTCATGGGGCACAGTTCTAAACCCAAAAAGAAGGACCAGGTTACAGTTGCTTAGCACACACCTTTCCAGAGCAATGTACACAATTTACATATCATCTATTTATACTGCTGGACTGAGCTTACAACAGCAGTGTGACATCCAGGAGTCCAACCAGCCATCTTTGGCTTACGAACCGTGCTCCTTACCATTATGGCCCACACTGTGGCCCACAACACTCAGATGTTATCAGCTGCTGCCAGTTTGTGGACATTAGCCTGCTCTGACTAAAGGTGAAGAGATGGAGCAAATCCTACCTGAGCACCATCATGTAGATGGGATTGTGGGTCATGCTGGCAACAAACCCGGCGAGGGATATGAAGAACATGACAGGCAGGAGGAAGTGGGAGCAGCTCTTGTCACAGGAGCCTGGACGGCCACTTCCTGGGGCATTGCTTTTAGAAACAATACAGCTGCAGCTGGTGTAGGCCTAGAGGAGGAAGTGTTTCAGTTAGGCTGTCACTGACAGGATAGCTCTTCCTGCCACTACACTCTTATTACCAGTTTACAGTAGCAGTCAAAACTTTGGACATTTTTCTTCATTCTTCTTTTATCTTTTATTTTCTACATTTCAGAATAATAGCAAGGACATCAAAACTATGAAATGACACAAATGGAATGATGCAGTGACCAAAAAAGTGTTATAAACTAAACAAAACAATCTTATATTTTCAATTCTTCAAAGTAGCCAAAAACATTTTTAATTCATCTTTTTGGAAAGAAATTCATACATAAGCATCAACTTCACGATTTATATTTGTCTATGAAAAAAATCAAGCATTTAAGTATAAGTCTTTAGGTCAAAATGTCTTTGAATGCATGTTTCCCGTTATCTTATTCGGTGCGTCTAAACTATTGACTAGTACCAGATATCCAGCACAAAATGTTCATTTACACCTTTTATTGGCTCCATTGTCAAGGGAAACTTGCACACTGCCCATTCACACAACATGAATGTTGCTGTAATTCAGGCTAAATACCTGCACAAGAGTTTGACCACAATGCCTCACTCAAGACTGCATCTTTTTACCTTCTGATTCCAAGTCTAGCTCACGTCCTACTATGCCACACTGCTCTCCATTAATTTGGACTATTTTTCAATAAAATAAATCCATGATTTGAAGCCAGTGGAATCTAATTGAAATATACGGCAGACAAATCATCTCTAAATGTCATCAGGTATGCAGAGTCAAAAAAAAGTGAGTGGATTACACCCTAACTGTTCGACTTCTTAGTGACTTGCTTGAAACAGAATAGTTTGTCTAGATGTTTTGGCTAGTTGAGGATCAACCGTCCTGGGCAATTTGATTGCCCGCTGACTACATCCTGTAGGTTTTACAGCACTGTTCATGTCCTTGGTCATCTTAAACAGATGAGTTTAATTAGAGTTTAAACAAGTACAAAGGTCCACAGAGCCTTAGCCAGCCCTTTTCTCCAATCCACTGTTTTCTGTACACTATGCTGTTTTCTGTAAAAACAGAATTATGGACTCTAACCTGAATCTTGTGAGGATTCTGAGGGTCTCTGGAGAAGTTGGTGCAGCCAGCTTGGCAGGGCGAGATGTACTCTATGCCATCAGAACCACACAGCGGGTTGAAGGTGGTTTCAGAGCAGGAACAGTTGGATTTGCACGTGGACAAATGCCTGTGAATTCCAAGATGAGGACATTTAGGCTTCATTTTTAAAAGAATCATACAGTATCAGCAGGGTGCCATCACAAGCCTTTGCCTCAGGGTTAAACAACTGCTGAAAATCCAGACTTAAAATGACATTTTTGGAAATAACTAGTTCTCAAGGAAGACATTTGTAGTATAACTGTGAAACAGGGCCTAGTGCCTGTGTCTCTCTAAGTGCCACTGGAAAACATCAGATCAGCAGATCTTAGGGATGCATCAAATCCAGGATTCCTTTTCATCAGGATATCACTCTTTTTTTTTAGAATGTCTGAATACCTAAGATTAACTGAGTTAACCCATTTTACATATCCATCCTGACATTCATATGCCCATGGGTCCCATTCCATTCTTCCTATAACAGTAACTGTTTCCTGACTCTTCCAAGCAAAGCACTTTTTTCTTCACTGTTTACATTATATTGTTTGGTTCCATTTGTGAAGTTATTCTTGGCATAATGCAAAAGAACATACAGTAATGTTGGATTTGATGCAGTAATGCTAAAAACAGAATATAATTGTTTATTGTAACACATTCTATGAGGAAGATAGACTGAACTGCTTGCAAATGCTAGTTGGCATCGAAACTTACTGACAAGGACATCTAAGTAAATAAACCCTAGCGTCAGCACAATCTCACACAGGATTGAAAAGACCTGATAATCATTATAGGCACAGAAGTGCAGTTTTACAGCATGAGATCTCTCACAGCAAGCACTTAATCAGACATTGGATAATTGTTCCTAAAAATCATGTATTTTCAGGTATTCAGTTCAAAAGTCTTGAAGAGTCTTAAAACTGAGCCAAAACCAAAAAATGGATGCACTGCATTGCTAAATACATTGACTGCTTGAACCACACCAGGCACTTTGTCTGCCATTTATAGATATATATGGTCATTGTTCTTACTCTTCTTGCCTCGAGACTGAAACAATTTCCTATGCACTGATAAGTTCCACTGTTTGGGAACAGAGGAGTGGTCTGCTGAAACTATATCCTCATTTGATCTTTGGTTTTTGCCCCAGGCTACCCAAAGTATATATGCATGTGATCATTTCTTACTGTATGTAACACAGGGGTTGCTGGGTAACCTTATTCTCTCAGTGAAAGGCAGCCAATAGTCTATATAAGGAAGTGAAGCTGTCTCAGTGACATACGGTGAGTACTCTGTTAGGCATGGTAATGTGCATGTATGTGTTCATGTGTGACTGTGCAGCACACAACCTATTAAGGACACTGCACACAAACACATCTTCCTCTTTTCTCAGGCATACTGGGGGAGATATTCTCTATCAGGTAAAGTATCCACTACACATTGCAATATCTATTGTGTGGCTGTGTTATTATGATAGAGAGCATCAACATTTGCCAGACTTGTCAATGCTGATTTTCCCCATCCAATTAAAACACCGTACATTTCCTTAGTGAATGTTGTGCAATGATAACCACTACATTTTGGCTTATGTAGCCAACAGTGCCTAAAGTAGGAGGACTGTCAGTCCAATGCCTTTATCTGATTGTTCCTTGAGTCAAATCTGTCAGCTTATGTACAACTGGACTCATGACACATCATCACAAGCAGTCTCTGGTATACCATCACATACAATCACATATAAAACTGAACAAATGAATTGCTTTCCCATGACCTGATGCAACAGGCTGGCACACATCCTATCACTCTTCTTAATTAAGCAAAATAAGGGAAAGTTGCTGATAGTTTTTTGCAAGGCATCTGTTCTTGTCTCTACATTCTCTGACCAAAACAAAAGTATTTAACTAGGTGTCCGTAATTGACTTCTCTGGCATGCAAAAAATTATACATAAGGCATACATGCACTAGGTGGTGTACTGACTTTGTGTTTTGAGGGTAAATTGTTATGTATATTTGAAAAAATGGATGAGAATGAATTGTTAAGAGAAACACCTCAGCACATGGACAACTCCCATGAGAAAAAAATGGAAGAGCCACCAGCTTACCGATACTCGTCTTGGTGATCGAAGACTGTGACCCTGGCGACCGTCTGCGTAGAGCAGCCCATGAAGAAGAGTGGCACACACAGCAGGACTGAGAGGAAGAGCATGGCCACCGAGAACCTGGGGATGACTTTCAGGGACAGGCTGGTGCGCTTCATGACCACCCCACCCAACAGCATCCCCACAGCAACCATCGGCAGGTTAACAGCACCTGCAGGGGGCAGGAGGACATGGCCTTTTAGTGAGGATCTCTCTCCCAAAGAAAGAAACTGGAGACAGGAAAAGCCTCAGAAGGGACTCTACAATTCTCCAACTCCTCACTCCTCCCACACCTTCATGGCCACACCCTCACCTCTCCCTTCCTCCTTCTACATTTCTGCCCCTCCCTTGCCCCTCCTCACCAATCAGCAGGCTTCCATAAGATGCTGAGGTGCCATATTGCTGCTCTAGGAACTTGTTGAGGAAGGTTGCCAGGCCTGCAATCACAGAGGAGAAGCAGCACTGGGCCAGAACCAGCAGCAGGAAGAGTGGACTCAGGAACAGCCTCACAAAGAGCCGGGGGAACACTGCAACAAGATCAGTGGCAGATACATTCAGATCCGATAGGATTAGGTCAGATAAGATGTATTAAGTAACTAGAGACTGTCACAGTCCTTAACAGGTTGTGACACTTCTTCTTTTCCTTGAAAAGAAGGGAGCAAACATACTTCAAGTTGATGAAGACCTTGCCGACAGAACATATGAATTAGTTGAGGCCCATTAAAATAACAACAATACTGAACATATTGCAAGGATAAATTGAATATTTATTATTTATAAAAGCATCTAATATAGTCCCCAGTAGCTCATTGACATTGTTACCCTCCAAGTGAGGTGAAAGTGATGAAGGACTTACTCTTGAGGAAGTCCAAAAGCGAATTCTCAGGGTTCTTTGGGTCTTCTTTCAAAATAACACTTTCATCTCCAGTGGCCTGTGGAATAGTACATGTTGGCTTAAGTAATGCACAAAGCATGTATACATACATGCATACATACTTTTTGAGCTTATTTTGGAAAACTGAATGACAAAGAAACAAATTAATCTTAAATTCCATTTATTAATATTTTCCTAAATTAATATTTGTAAATTAAAAAAGACTCATTCAGAGAAAGGGAAAAACATATCCCATATCATGATAGTTTATAGTTACTGACTGTTAATGTCAGTAGTGTATGAACAACGACTAATCTAAAAAGAAGCTGTGAGGCCATATTTTGTTACCTACATTTTCTTCCCTATGCATGTCCCGAGGAAAGAAGAAGTATGGGATAGAGGTGAGAGCCAGACACACAGAAGAGACCAGGAGGCCCATCCACCAGGCCCCCACCCAGCGTGGGTCAGAGGGTGTCAGCTCTAGCAAGCGGGCTTTGTTGGAGAGAAGTCATTAGAGATGATTAATTATGTGGATATGCACATGATCACTTTGTTAGTGATATGCACTGATAGCAGTAATATTGAGAAGCTTCTTCGGGGTCCCTTCACCTTATGTAGTGCAGGACATTCTGATGGCTGTTGTATGTCATATGTAGTAGCTATTTGATCAAATTGATATAACATCACCATCAGAGTTAGCTGGGATTCTATGGTAACCAAATACCTAACTGCAGTACCTGGGTCAATTTTGTCCACATCCACGTTGATCCTCAGCACCACAGAGCCCAGCAGATACCCAAAGACTGGCCCAAACACAGACACAGCAAAGAGAATGGCTGCAAAGAGAAAAAAGCCCACTTAAAGAATGCAGCTGTCATTTGTGGGAGTACCCTCTCATAGTCTGTAACAGGTAGTGAGTTACCTATGTACAAGGGGGAGTTTCCTGGCCCGGCGAAGTCATCCACATAGGAGATGCCGAAAGGCTGGATGGGCACTGAGCCCACACCAAACAGTAGCTGGGCTATGGCCATTAGCAGCCACAGGTTATTGGTTTCTGTAGTTTGCTGGGAGTCCCCCAGGCTGCAGGTCCCAAGCTTAGTAGAGTTTCCTTGAGGCACACACATTTCCTGGTTACCTGTCACACAAAACCACAACACAGGTCAGGCCCTCAGCCACCAAAGGACACTTTATCAAAGAAACTTAACCTCTCTGTTAATAGTTAATAGTTAAGAGTTAATAGTTAATCTGTCAGCACTATATACACCTGCTCCTAACACTGTTGTAATATTGAAACAAGGTATGACTGTGTGGCTGCAATGTTACAGTAGAGTTGTGAGACTGTGTGTTGACTAGGTGCTAAGACACCACTACAACAGATATCTTTAAGGCCTTGGAAGCTATTGGTTCAAAAGATGATTCATTTGGAAATACCAGGGTACAGATTTCAAACCTTGTATAAGGTACTCAGATTTGAAAACATCTTGGTGGCCCATGTGTGGTATTCAACATGAGGTCAAGGTATTTTTAATGCTGGAGATAAGGAACCATGCATCTAAAAGCTTACTCAGATATACATTTTCCTGTTGCTTTATAGGTTTGCTATAGGTTGCTTTATGAGTTTTCAATGGGGAGTAACTGCGGTCTTTCCAAAACACTCAGAATGTAGCCATCAACTCTAAAGCATAACACTAGGCTCTTGAAATACGACAAACAGGATATAACTCTTACATAGCCAACTGTGCACTGCTGCATGCATACTTAATCTCTCTCTCTCTCTCTCTCTCTCTCTCTCTCTCTCTCTCTCACACACACACACACACACACACACACACACACACACACACATACACACACTTCTCAGAGCTACTGTAGCAGCTCTTTTTAGGCTCTGTATCTTGCTAAGATTCTGACATATGTGGTGTATCCCAAACTAATAATGTTGTTTGTTCCAATTATATGTTGTTATGTTTTTGTTCGATTTGCTTTTAATTTATAGAATCTGAATGGGTATTCCCTAAGGGCCCAAATCCTACAACCAGCATGATAACATAGTGTTACATTCCCTAATTCTTACCAGTTTACACAAAGTTGAAACATTATGTTTACCTCCAACTAAAGTATGCTGCTAAGGCTCTTACAGACTGACACTTGATTGCACTTAAATAACCATATGTTCTTACCGACTAATACAGTGCCATATTTGTAGGGCTGGGAGAGGAAGTGAGGTAAAGCCAGGATTGTTGCACTGATGGACATGAGGAGACCACCAAGCCCAATGATACGCGGCCGGTGGACTTGGCTTCCGAAGTAGCTCACAAACACAATCAACACTGTGTTCCCCACCTGCAGGCAAAAGGAGGTCCATTAGACCATTGCCACGTTTGGCAAATCAGTGCACAAATTAGGAAAAGATGCCAGCATCTGCCGCCTCTGTTATCTGAGTGAGGGGTTTGAGCATCGCCTTGAGAGAACGTGTGGCAATTTCAGATAATGCAATACCATTCATCAAAAGGACTCCCACACCCAGAGGGATCCCTTCCCTAAAGTGATGCGGCTCAAAACATTACACTGGGATTTATATTTATCACATTGTTATTTTGCCACCTTACAAAAGACCTGGAGACACAAGTGCCTCAGTATTACTATGCTTTACATGAATGCTTTCTGGCTGAAATGAATTAATGTCCTTGAGTGAGCTGCTCACTGCAAACTCGGATAGGTGGATAGGTCATGTGGTCATGAGGGGTTAGCGTGCTACCTCGTGCAGGGAGGAGATGAGGCCTGAGGAGAAGCTGCTGAGGCCAAAGCGTCTCTCGATGGTGGTGATGGTGCTTTTGAAGTAGGCGCTGTAGAGCAGCTGGGTCAGCTGCAGCAGGCCATGGCACAGCACGAAGAGCTGCAGGAAAGAGAACAAGTCCATTCCAAGCTCAGTCCACCCCCGTAGGACTAGGGCACATATCACAGGCCACAGTGCACCTCCTGACGGAAGTGCTTATGTCCAAACCCAGTCACAGCATAATGGACGCTGATGGGACGTATTGTCATGACATATAACTATCACTCTCTAGTGCTTTCTCATTGCCAACACGGTGTTCAATGACAGGGCCAAATGAAAACATGCTTCTTAAGCTACACCATCATACATGGAGTGCCAGAGGAAGCATTAAAGCATTCAGCCTCTGGTCTTGAAATAATATCACCAAACATATTCACAGTCAGTCAATGTTATGACAGCAATGCCAATGCCTCACTGCTGCATGATATGCAATACGACTGCAGAAAAGACATCATTATCCACCTTATCATTACCTCTTGCAAAATCAACATACAGTAATTCATATCACAGAATACAACCAAGAACAATGTGTTTAGATCCTCCAGGCTTGGAGTGAATTAATCTCCCTTGGCACAACCTTAATACATACAACACACCTCACCATATTAGGCAATCACCAGAGCACCTCAAAGCACTTACAACACTGGAGAAATCATTTGGTTGATTTATCAAAAAAAGAGCACAGGACCTGCACATAAAATAGACACGAGTGCCAGTCATTTGGTTATCAACGAGAACTTGAAAAACTTTTTTTCCTTCCTCAGTGAAAGATCTGGCCAATCACTTTGACTGTCTTCCCAACAAGGTTACCAGTAAACCAAATTAGATTTATTCTGAAAACAGATAACAGAATCTACCACTTCTGTTATGTGCCCACAGCCAGGCAACCAGAGAAATAAATATTTCTTCTGACTCCATCTGGGACAGTTAAACCTGCTGCTGACCTAGGGGAAGAGGTTATAGGCAAATACAATGGTTGCTTTTACACAGCTAACAATCCTTCCTCTACTACACTAAATGATCTTGCAACTAGCTGTGATTTACTTATTATGCCACATCCTCTGTTTGTGTAGGCAGCCAAGTAAATCCCCTCATTTTGTGATTAAATTATTTCATCTGAAGGCTGAATTTGGTCAAAACTCAGTCGTGATATTTAACTGCTCCATCCATAAGGTAAAAGACATACTCAGAGTTCAGAGTCTGTTTTTCAGGTTTGAAGATTATTTTAATCTCCCCCTCAGGGCTTTTCGACAGACTTGCAACAGTGTCATGGGCCATCCATCTTTCCAGACAGGTCATAATTCACCAGGGCAATCTCCCTCAGAAGTCAATGATGGGATGTGCACTGGTGTCAGTAGGCCATGCACAACCTTCTCTTTCAGAAAATATGAAGTCATCCCTCTCAGACATTTTTAATGCCCTGAATGATTAGGCATATTACGAGAAGCATCCAGACACCCTTCATATTTCCATGCAGTCAAATTTTTCACCAGCAGAACATGCATCGTCCATGAGACTATACAGTAGTATTTGTACCTTTCAGCACTTTAGTGTATTTCTAATGCTTATCAATAGACTATTAATTTAGTTTATGTATCATGGTTTTGCTACTTTGAGCATTTAATAGATGTGACATTTTGGTAACCTGTGGCTATTGTTTTTTTTCTCAAAATTTCTGGTGCCTTTTTCTGGTTTTGCATATTTCATTATTTCTGCCTGTCTGTCTGTCTGTCTGTCTGTCTGTCTGTCAATATACTGCAAAGTGGCTTCCCAGGTGTGCCCATAATCATCTCATTTAAAACACAGCCCCCTGAAGACCTGCTGCTCCGATACAAGTATTGAACTCCTCCATGGGCATCCTGTGGGAGAGGCATGCTGCCTGCCCATTGCCTGCAAAGATTATTCATTAATGATGATATTCTTTTACTGCCCTGTGGATTCTGATGGGAGTTTAGAGGTGTGCACTGGCACCACCACTGAAATCATATTAATAACTGATGACAGGCAATCTGCTGCAGTGGCACATTGCTCTCAGTAATTTATGTAACCCGACAGGGTATGCAGTGGCAAAGCATGTGGAAACATTGATATTTGCAGGATGTTCACCAGCCTCACACTCCTTGGCCTCCCACAAGTGGGACACCATTGTTGATATCAGTAGTTTTGCTGAGGAAGGAGAATCTGGACAAACTATTTAAAACCTCTTCTCTGCATGCTCACACAATAATGCAATCAACTGGTACCATGAAAATTCAATGCAAGATTTTCATGGTACCATTTGCCTGGACAATGTCTGTGTCAATTTTCAATTAAAAAAAGCCTGCTAAAATAGACTGTGCATTCAGCAGCCCCACATCACATCCTAAATTTCTCCACTGGTTTCTGCGCTGATTGTTTTCCATCAAGGCAAATGCACACTTAGGCACATAGAACCTTCTGAAATTTTTCTACAATGAAAACAGCAGACTGCACTGAGCAATATTCATATCTTTTAAATGGCAGTGCTTGTCCTATTAACTGTAATATTCAACTGTTACTGTGACTGCCATATGGTGAATGAATGCTGGCTCACAGTTCCTCTTTCCATTAAGACCCTTTCACATGGTGTACAGTACCAGAAAAAAATTGGACACACCTGATTAAGATAATGGAAAACATGCATTCAAAGACATTTTGATCTGAAGACGTATGCTTAAAAGCTTAAAATTTGTTCCCTAGACAAATATAAATAGTGAAGTTGATGATATGATATGTATGTATCACTGCATAATTCCATTTGTGTTATTTCATGGTTTTGATGCCTTTACTATTATGCTACAATGTGGAAAATAGTAAAAATAAAGAAAAAAAAGTGTGTCCAAATTTTTGGCTGGTACTGTGTACACATCACATATTGACACAACTTCAGTGATACTCAAAAGGGCACCATCTCCATGGATGCTGATGGGGAATGAGAAGACTTTGCAGCAGTGGTATTCTGAGTTGCCCTGGGGCTTCAAGCAAAAGGCAGCTGTAGGACCCCTTGGCCACCTCTCAGCAAAAGGAGATTCTTTTACATCAGATCGATATGCTAATTATGAAGAAAAACTTGCAAATAAAGTGTGACAGCAACACCAACTTTTCGAAGTTATACAACAGACAGCGACACTATTTTATAGTAGGCTACCAAAGGAAAGCCATATGACAGAGTCAGCTGATATGAAAACACAAAAGTTTCCCCAGGTCTTTCAGGCAATGAGGGCAATTCCTATTCAGAGGTCTTACTCAAGGATCAAAGCATGGTAATGCTATGACTTCACCAGTTAGTTTGCTATTATTTAATGTGCAATGCCTCTGAGCATTCCTTCAGTTCAGGTGCACACTTGCCTTCTAAACACCACAGTTTCCCTCAAGGACACTGATTACACCAACAACTGTACTTTCTGTTATTATATTCTCAATTGCAAGTCAATAGCTTCGTGCTGAGAGAAACAGGAGGCTGAAACCCATGATTAGTTAACATACAAGTATTTCCAGGGAATCCCAGCCAGTCAGCTGATTTAATAGCCTACAATTTAGTCATGTGTGTGTGTTTATCTGTCGCATGAAATTAAATGACTCAAATGACAGTGCATTGACGGGCAGAGATTCAAGCACATGCATGTCTGCATATTAGTCATGCTGCTTGATTCATTCACACTGCGTAAATGCTGACGGTATAGCTAGCATACATGAATGAACATGCTTGCGCAGTGATTGTGCATGCATGTTAAAGGTGTTTATATTAACACCTTTGGAAAGTCTTAATCAAGTCAAAAGACTTTCATGTAAGCTGACTTTCATATAAGTATGTACAACAAAAGATTTACTGTGGGTATTACAGCAAACTCTAAACATGAGGCATGAAGCTAAAACCACTTTCAAAAGCCATGACTGAGAGCGACTGTACCATGGTCTTATTGGTTCATCATCATTGCACCACTTCTTTCAAAACATCACACACACACATTCCAACTGCAAGGTCACAACCTGTATCATCCCCTGTCGTCTACTCTTGCAGCCATACACACGTACAACATACATACAGACACAGGTCTCTCCACTGTTGTGCAAGACCGAGGTATATTTACATCTACAAGCAACACATTCCAGCCTTGGCTGTACAGGAATGATGACCTTACAACACCAGTACTCTTCTTTGAGCAGCAGGTGACTCACACCTCATGCAGATGAATACATGGAGACAACAACGTCAGTGCAGCCAAAACACATCACCTGGTTAGTCTCAATCCCCTAAACTTTCTAAATTTGAAGAATGCCCAACCGAGGTAGAAAGTATCCTGTTTATTATTACATTAAGCTTCAAAGGACATATCTCTCCAATTGGAATCAAGGGCTTAGTTTTCTTCTTTATGTTGATAATATTCTGTTATCATGAAATAGTATCCTTCTGGTAGGGTGAAGATTTTACATACCTATGGTTCTTTATTTCTTTGTACCAGGGAAGTTCAAATGGTTCATGATAATCTGCACAAAACGTTTACCCCTAAACGCAATTCCTAGACAGAATATGACGTCAATATAACGCAGATTTCTACAAAATTCCATGAACATCTGTTTCGAAACAGGGGGTACGAAAAATTTGAAATGTTTGACAAGTCTCCTAGCTTTACCGGATATTCCTGTTTTTTTTTTTTTTTTTTTACCCGCTGGTCTGTCATTAGAGGTAAAATGTGGTATGCCATACAATTTAACATAAACACCACTGACTTGTTTGATTCATTGCGCAAATACATGTAATTGTGTCGCATCTATCATGTTTTCTAAATAAGAAGATTATTTATAGGCGATTCACAAAAGGCAATAAGCAGCCTGTTTTGTAATCCTCATCCATCACGTTAATCGCTGCGTCTACTTTACAAAAATTCTAAGATCTGTACTTATTCCGCGAACAGTGTTATCTGCACCAGACTTCAGTAAAGAGATGGAGAGGTCACAGAAGCTAAAAGTCTCCCGGAGACTTGAAGTTTGTTTAGGTTAACATATAAATATAAACTATTCATTTAATTTAGGCTGTACCGCCATAAATCTTAAATGTCAATATTTTGGTAGGTTTATTCAAAGTTACTGTGACGGCCCATAGCTATATCCCTCTGGCAAAACGATAAAGAGAGACTACATGTACAGTTCTGATTACTGATCACTGTTCTGTTTTCTAATAAATTATCTGCTGTTTTAATGAAAGACTGGATTGACTTGAACAGTGTTAAAGATTTACAATGGAAATTAATCACAGCGGGTGTACAGGTGCTGCTGATGACTATTAAACAACTCTCCATCAGATGACCCGAATTGCCAGATTCGTTTCAAAATATCACACGAACACACTTTTTGATTATATTAAATACTTTAGAGGTAATTGAGACACTTGTAATAAAATCATGTGTCCCCTAATTACAGATACCAAAACTGGAATTCATTTTCTTGTAAAATGATATCTGGTTCAATGATACAGGTATATTCACCTACAAGTCAGCCCTTTTGTATTTGTTTTGTTTTGATGAGAATTTCAGATGTCTTAGCAAACTTTAGTATGGGCAAATACAGCAGAAATTCCATACAGAACAAATGCTGGTAAACTTTCATAACCAAACAATTACTGTCATCTTTCTGTATCATAATGTGTTATACCATTAACCTATTAAACTGTTTCACACTAGTGAGGGGACAAATCACGCTATTTTAATAGTGTTGAGATATCACAGATACTGCTACTACTACTAATAATAATAGTATGGTAAAAAATAATAATATAACAAAGTCTTACCTTAATGTTGCAAAACAAGGACGTAATATTGGATTTTGGTTTCTTAATTTCCTTTGCGTTCATTTCCATTATAAACCGAATCAATGTTCAGATCAGCAGATAAAAATCTGTGTATTGAATTCTTAAGTTTTTCTGTATCTCTTGTAGCTTGTGACAGTAAAGCCAATACCTCCGTGCTTCTGTTCCTGTTATCGTGAATGGACTTTTATGCCTTTTAGTGATGCAATACGACACAACCCACAAACTTCAGCGGAGCTTCATGTCCACGCGCGTATGTTTTGAAGTACGTAAGACAAGACCATATTTGGCTGCAATATAGGCTGTCATTTTAAAACAACAACACACAACCAGTTTACGTTTAAGAATGTATAAATACGTAATATAAATGAAAAAAAATTGTTTACATTTTTATTGTTCATTTTCATTTGTGTATTCATTTACCTTCGCTTATCTCACTTGCTCAATGACAATGAATGTGTCAGCTACAACATCAGTCCGGTATTAGATCCAACTGGCGAACGAAGAACTGCTCGCATTTGCTTAGATTTAGAAATGGGAAACGCAAAAGAGGGATGGCTTTATGGGTACAACTATAAGGGACATCATAATATGTAATTAGATCGAGTTTCCCGACGTGCTGTCTGCGGAATTAGTGAAATTTATGTTAAATTGTATGTTAAAGATTAATCAAACTGCTACAAACGCTTGGGAATATTTTAATGAATGCTTCACGGGCTCCCGTACACTTCGTTATTCTCCCAGAGAAAGGCGCGGCAGTCTTTTTGGGTTAAATGATAAAACCTCAGGCATGACACTGAAGATGTATATGGAAGGCATTCAGTCAGCCAATATCCACACAATCCAATTGGCATATATGCTGACAGATAATTTTGACACAACGCAATGCACCTCAAATGCCCAAATATTCCCACAGGACTCTTTTAGGGAGGGGGGGGAGTATTTCTAGAGGCAATTATGAAAGAAAAAAATCTAGCACTAAGTGAGACTAGATAGATAGACCATCATTCTGCCATATAGTGATGACAGGTGGACTCAGGAGCTTTAAAGAATTGTCTAGAGGATCGAGGGCTGGGGCAGGTCTCACTCCAGGATCTTTTCCTGTTTTTGGTCATTAGCCAAGTCACATCCTAGGTGCAAAACATGACTCTATGGGGAGGGAAGTTCAAACCACTGACTGTCAGCAGTGAGTAATTATTTCAGAACAAAAAGGTGTTTACACATCATGACTTGACTTTGACTCAGGCATTTAGAGGCCAAAATTACTAATTAAAGGAACCCAACCAGAGAACCAAAGTAACTGAGTTACTATAGTTTTAACAGGAAGAGAAATTACATAACTGATTGATTAGAGAGCAATGAAGAAAGCTTGGGCAGCCCCAAATGTCCTGGTACTTTGTTATTGCATGTGCTAGAAGCTATGAGATGTGGTGCAACTAAGAAACATGAAGGAGACCAAACAAATGACATCTATCCAACCACCAACAGAGTCTTAACCAACTGTTAAGAGTAAGCTTTTGAGATTGAAATAATACTGTAAAGACAGACCCGTTCCATAAAAATTATATCAAAGGCACAAACAACTGAGGCTTAAGGTTAGTGAACATGCAGACGTCTGCTTCGAGGCATGTGCTGTGGGGCTCGTTAACTTGCACTGTGGAGAGATAGTACCCTTCCACCACCTCCAGCTCTTTTGAGAAGAAGCCAGCTTCATTCCATGTGGCGTTTGCCTCTTATCCATTGTGCCATCTGCAATGATGCCAACAAACTGTGTGAAAAGCAGAAAAAATCATGAATGTTCTTCGTGTGCCTCTTGGGTCTTTGTTCTGGCACATCGGCCCAAAAAACACACAAACTCCTGTACAACCGGCCTTGGTTTGCCAGTTCTGCAACCTGCAATGGATTGCCAGTTCATGTTGAATATGGTTTTTAGGGCCTGGTACTTTTAACATTTTGTCACTGTAGCAGATATTATTACAAGAGTAAAGAGAACAAGCACAAGGTAAAATGGAATAATTTTACTAGAATGTTAAAAAAAGCACAAACTAGTTAGTGTTTGCCACCAGTGGTTTCCACACTTGAACCATCTTAGTGCTGACAGAGAGTAGCTTGTACATTTTGTCATGTGCATGGGTGACCACATTACATCTTTATTACTATTGCCAGGATTAAAAAAAATATTTCCCTTAAACTGGCATCTTGGTTATAAGCAGAGTCTTTGCTTTGCTCAGCTTCCTGTCTGTGAACAGCTGACAGGGAGAAAACCATCCTTGTATTCCACCTGTCTACGCACTTCTTCACTGCCCTTTGCTCCGTGCAGGATTAAGACTGCTGTTTTTGATGTTGAAGGGCTTACTCCTCAGACAGGGTGGGTGAACAGCTCATTCCATGGTCTTCAACACCGAGACATTAGCTTGGTTGACCTAAGCAAGAACATGAGTATGTTTGTTTGAAAGGCCCTCTTGTGATTTCCCATCCCTCCAGAGATCAAGGTCAAATTAAATGAGAAATCTGAAGAGGGAACCCTCTCCTGGAGGTCTGCAGGGGCTGCAGGTTTTTATTCTGGCAAGGCACTTAACCACCTGATCCAACTCACCCTTGCTTTGATGAAACCAATTTAGGCTCCCTTCCTTGTTGTGAAAGTGGTAGTGAGCTGGAAAACATACATCAGGGATGGCATCCACACAGCCACTCAGAAGTGCAGTTTGGTAACCCTCCTCTGCATAGATTCTTTGGTGATTTAATCTGATGACAGCAACATACCATTTGAACCAATCTAAATCTGCAGAATCATCTCATAAGGCAGTCTACCAAAAATCAAAATAGATACCAAAACAATATCACAGGCTTACAAATGGCAGACAGCATTATGGTAGATATCATTTGCACACATTTATTGGAAAAGAAAAAAATAAGCTTGCAGATTATGAAAAGGATCACAGTCCTAAATGTTCCAAACCACTCACCAGCTGTTTGAAAATTATTTCCATACTGTTGAACAGTAGGTGGATTCAATTTTTGGTAATGTAATCAAAACAATACAAAGTAACAATACAAAGACATATTTTGAAATACATACAGTTCTGGATTTAATTTTAAAAAACAATACCCCCTTAATACCATTTAGCAGCATAGATGTACAAACAGGATCATTAGGGTTCCAAAGCAGTGCCAAACCATGGCCATGCAGGTAAAGGCTGAGCAATTTGTAGTGCTTGATCACTTACATATGATGCCCTCAAGACATTTACATTTTCAAGTGCTAATGTAGCCATTTTGGACAATATAAAATTGTTACCTTCTGACAAAGTATTAACCATGGCTTTTCATTTTCAGAAAAATGCTTGTCTAAAGCTGCATTTCATTTTTGTGGCTTTCGAACTATGGCACTGTCACTTAAAAACTACGAGTAACCAGCAAACAGAACTCTTGGTCCATCATATTAACCTCTTTGCCTATGTTAGCACAGAAAAGGTCTTCAAATGCTGCTGTTTAAAACAATTCAATTGAACATTAAAAATCTGCAGGCTTAGCTGGTAAAGCTGAAGTGGCATACCCTTGTTGATTGTCATGAATATCCTCAATGGTGCAAGTGTTATGAGAGCATGTTGAAAGTTGTGATATCAGAGCATGCTGAAAGTTGTGGAATTCCATTATAGAGGAGGCACCATACCAGCAAGAATATTTTCAACTCTTCTGTGAAACTTTGTGTCTCAAGTACAGTGTTTGAATCTATGCAAGCTGAGACTGGAAGACTCAGACTGTCCATTCCGCTAATGACTAATCTGTTCCCCTGAGGCTACCATAATAACTGCTGTCATGCAAACCATCTGTAAGTAACATTTTATACCCACATTGTTGCATTTATGTTCCATTTTTGTGTGTTCAAATTAAGGTGGTAAAAATACAACCAGCATATTAATGTACAGAGCTAATAAACAGATTTAGACATGAAATGTGTCTACAGCCAAGTCACTGAACCTAAAAGTTTCAACTGTTTAAATACAGTAAGTAGAACAATCTGTGCTTTAATATGATCAATCAAAAGATCATTGATTCTTCATCAAACATGTTACTCTAATCAAGTGAGACATTAGGTTTTAAACTGCTTTGTAGATTTGCATATGCAGAAGAATCTGAAGACAGGGTTAAACCACATCTGTATGCATTTCACCATGCTTTTTAACAATGTTTTCAAAATATTTTCAGAGAAAGAATGAGATCAAGGATTTATCCAGCACTGTTCAGTGTTCCCACACAAATTAGATTCGAAAATTCCCCCCTACTGCACGTGCATGAAGTTTCTCAGATTTTCCATGACTTGATTCCAAGATGGGCACAATGAAAACACATGAAGTCTGTGTCAGTATATGGGAGACAAGGGAAATGTGGTTATACCTGTCAAGGGACCAAATGACCATCCACAACAGCCAGGTGGGCATCAAAAAGTAGTCCTTGTAGAAATTCTATGGTCAAGGGCAAGGTATGGGGCACAAAATGAGGGTAGTGTGTGCAAAGCTTTTGAGAATCCATGTGACCTGGGGGAACTCCTTGACCAGATTTTGAAAAAATGACCCCTTGATAGCACAAAACCTGCTTTTTGGTAACAGGAGTGCCAATGGGAAAAAATGCATAGGGCGACACACGTGACAGAGGCGGATCAGACAAAGTTTCTCTCACGCACCTGGAGGTAATGTTCAATGACCTGCTTGTACCTGCGGCTCGGTTCCACGCATCTCTTTGTGCTCGGCTCCACAGAAGCTAGAGCAGGCCATCTACAGTGGAACACACTATTCGATTCAGATCTCTGTATCTGAGAGGTTATTCAGTGTTACCGCAGCCAAAGGCTAAGTGGAAATCTGCAGTAACACATCCGTGTTAAAAATAGCAATCATCGGTGGACAGCAGCTCCACAAAGACCTACAGCTTTGATTAAAAAAAAAAAAAAAAAAAAAAAAACAGCCTTTTGTTTTATCTAGCACTTAGAGCACTGACATGTTTGGACTTTGGACATGTTTTGCTTTTCGCTTGTGGCCTTGGCATCTGGAACTTTTAACACCTCTATGTGACTCAGGGAGAACAAAGCAACAGAAGGAACCCCCAGGCTTCAGTCATAAACATCATTAGTACCTCCTTCAGACCACTTCATAGTAAGTGTCTGCAAAACCAGGTTAAAATGTACCGTATGAGCTGAAACAGAATCCTGATTTCAGGATTACAGATACAAATTCAGGATGCAGATCACATAACACCCTTCTACACACACCCTTGGCATGCAGTGATTATGAAGACACTTCATGCACACGCATACAGCAATAAAAAGATTGTATGAAATGACAATTCCGGTGCTCTCAATTTGACCCATTTCTGATTTTTCACTGTGTCACTGATAAACTAGTTGCTGATGAGTATGTTCAGTAGTCTTAGTTCTAGCGCTGGACAATTTAAATGGAAAGAAAAAACAGGTAAATCCTTGTGAAATTCTTCTTTCATAATGACAAACAACAAAGTAACTAAAACCAAAAGATGTATACCAAAAGGTTGTACAATGGCTGTATGACAGTCTTACAAAGGTGGAAACTGGACAGCTATTACATTATGGCTTCTCTGGAATCTGCAAGTGTAATGCACCTCCAAATGCATCTGCCTAATATCACAGAATACTCTTTAAACACTGCCTGGTTCTTGCTTTTTAAAAATCAAGATGTTTTTGGGCATGTTATGTTACCAAGGAGGTTTGTGATAATACTGCACAGGACTGGCTGCTAAGTAAGCCGATAATCTCGACACTAGCCTGGAGAATACTTCCTAAGAGAAACAGATCTGTAGCTGGTGTGAAGCAAGGGTGTACAATCCTGCCCCATAGAATGCCTTTCAAAATATCTCACCTGTGCAATTCATTTGCAGCAGGTGGACAAGTGAAGTGAAAGCTCTTTCACTAATGTAAATATACTGACTTCTGTTGGCATCCACACATTATTGAGCCTACATTATTCTGGATTTTCTCTCACTGAAAACATAAAACCTAAAACAAATAAATGCACATTTTGACTTCCAAGAAGCACACAACTTAAAAAAAAAGATAAAAAAAACAACATCATTGCTTTACAAGGCAATCCAGCTCATTTGAGTTTAAATATGATACTACAATGCTGGAAAATAATGTAACTTTCTTGTACTCTTTTAACATTGGTGTCTTATGAAATGTTATATGTGCAATTAAGCCTATGGTGCTCTCACATCATTATTACATCTTCTCCAGCAGGAAGGGACTGTTCTCTTGTGGAGTTTGAGACACGAAATTAAAAGTTGAAATCCTCAGAAAATCCTCACTTTGACGTTGTGTCAATCACAGCTTGTTCTTTCAGAGGTCTTGTCCAAACCAGAAAGAAATGCCAAATTTTACTGGAATTAGGCATTGGTAGTGTAGTACAATTCTTCCCTATAAAACAGTTCCAAGCATTTTAAAAAATAAGAACAGGCGTCTGAAAGTTTTTCTTTAGCAAGGCACTATTTTTGTGAGGATATATTCCACAAGGGTAGTGCTGTTCACCAACTTTGTTGGTCTTCGGAAAGCCTGGGTCTCGATTTCAGACGTAGGCCCCCAGGGCTGCATGGAATTCAGTAAGGCACTGCACCAGCTGCTGAAATTTAGGCCTCTCCTCAGGATCAAGAGCCCAACAACAGGCCATCACTGCAAACCTGGAAGATGAATACACACATTCAAAACTATAGCCTTCTTGAAAGTGTCTCTAAATTTTCCACACCTTGACAATATCTTAAGCAAAAGTCTGTTTTTGAGACACAGGAGGTAAGTAGATTTTACATAACACAATGCGAGAGAAGAGTATTTTGTTCTGTGGACAATACTACAATAAAAGAACAACTGTGCAATATAGGACCTGAGGCACCTCCACCCTCCTAACTCTGTGACTATTCAGCTTTGTCCTGCTCTACCAAAGATGCAGAAAGATTAAAAGATTAATTCAACACCCTTTGTATAAAAGTGTGGAGCTCAGGTAAATCATCTGATTGGCTTTTCCTGTCTTTTGCTGTATTGCCTACTTGACAAGCACAAATCAGACATTAAATTCTCCCATACTTTGCGTCATAGCAATGCAGTGGTATTCTGGCAGTTTGTTTTGTGATTACTGGCCAGCTCCACTTCTGCAATTCCAGCTCTCTAGCAGTTGCAGGATGTTGATAAGACTGGGTCCTAATTATGCTGATAGCTGTTGGACATTTGAACCAGGTTCAGAACTCTCCACATGTACAAGTGTTGCTGTGACAGCAGTGGCTCCAGATTTACAATGGGCTTGGATTAAAGTGACCTTGAACACTGTTTCCACGACCCTGCTTTTCCAGAGGTGGATGCTATCATTTCCAGTAAAGTGCCCAGAGGCACTTGTGTCTAAGACAAATCGCAATATTTAAGTATTATGTTTTTTAATGTTGGAATGAAAGATCGGTTTGAAAGAAGTGTTTTCCAAACACTTCATAAGTGTTATTAAGTCTCACAGCAGATGTCTTCATTAATGGAGACTTATAGCACATGAGACATTTTTTTGTAATAGTAAGTGAACAAAAATGTAATTCAAGAAAACAACATATGTATTTGGCAAAAACACTGTATTGCTAATTAAGATGTTACGAGTGAGCAAGAAGAAAGAATTTAAATGGAATGCATTAAAAACCAGACAAGCAAACTATGACATACAGATTTCAGTGCAAGGTGTGTTGAGAATGGGACTTACAGTTCATCTGGGCAGTTGATTGGCTGTGCTATTCTATAACCGTCCTTGAGGTAGGCAGACATCTCAAAAGGGTCTATGTCCACATAGGGGGTCTGTCCTAGGGTCATTAGCTCCCACAGCGTGACTCCAAACGCCCACTGCAGAGTAAGGACAAGGACTGGATCAGAGCTAAAAACTGAACAGAGGCTAGAGAGAGACACATAATAACACAGAACAGGCGTAAACTCAGAGACACAACACACTGAATACACAATACTGTTGACAGAAGTACTTTGAACTGCAACCACAAAGTTAGAAGAACAACTAAATACAACCCAATACAGCTGTATAAGCCTACTGATGCACACATGGAACCTGTAAGCACTACACTTTAGCACAAAACATTGCTATCAATACCTTCCAAAGTATGAAGATGCTCATAAGATATTTTATGAATGATGTATTTTAAATTTCTCTTACCTTACTTGCCTCTTACTATACTAAGTGTACAAAAGTGCCCACATAGTTACTGTGGTCTCAGGGGTTAAAACATGCAGTTGAAAGCTACCTGTTATGGATCATGTCACAGTGTTCCAAGATTTGCAAAACTTTGTCTCATTTCAGTTCTCAGTACCCACTTTACCTTGCCAGTCAGGAGGGTATAGTACAGGGTGCTCAAAGGCCATAGCACCATTTGCATTCTGGGAACTCCACATTCCACAGAAACAATGCAAGGAAATCTGCAAAATCACCATGTGTTTATTCAACTATCAGCCATTATGCCAATGTTTAGGATCGCTGCATGCCACTGCACTGCAACTCTGGATATCGTGTAAGTTCAAATATGGGTCAAAATTCAACATTAAAGAACAGCAACA
The DNA here is from genome assembly GCA_019176425.1 of Megalops atlanticus. Taxonomy (NCBI): domain Eukaryota; kingdom Metazoa; phylum Chordata; class Actinopteri; order Elopiformes; family Megalopidae; genus Megalops; species Megalops atlanticus. The sequence continues at coordinate 38,459,314 of CM032876.1, forward strand.
AACTTTACAATAAAGCACATTTGCTATGTAACTGCAATAAAATGCACTTTTGATCAGTTTCAGTGTGGCTGAGGTTGGGCAGTGAACAGAAAGTCCGGTTGATCGGGGGGTGTGTGTGTCAAATTTTCTACTCATAGCGTGTTCTCGCGGGGGTTACGGGCAGCTTGTGGCCTCATGTCAAGCAGTATGACTCCCCACAGCCCGCTGACTGGAAATGTGGAGAAACTGCGGGCGTGTTTCGTATCTGTTCACAATCAGAGCTCTGGACCCTTTGACCGCCGGCACGGTTTTCTGGACTGTTCCCCCCCGGGGGTTTTGGCGTGCGAGTGTGTGAACATTCACGGTTGTTATTGGAATAATTTTCCCTGGGCGGTGCTTTTGCGGCAGGCTGTGCCGCGGCCCCAAATCCGCTGGGCTGGCAGCTTCCTGCTGAAGACCCTTTTACTGTAAACCAACGACATCTTCGCCGCAGCACACGGAGACGGAAGATGGTGACTGATCAACCCATTCCATTGTTTACTCCCTTCCAGACCGTCATTAAATGCAGGTATCGTCGCCTGGCACCGTGACAGCATTCAAAATATAGAGGAGAATGAAGAATCATCAAAGGGATTTCCTGATAGTCTGCAATAACTTTCCTTCCCCTCTGTGATAAACTGCAATGAATGACTGTGACAGCCGGATTTCACATCATCTCTGCTGCGCACCTCCCTTCCCTGTTAAGAGTGGAACCATGGAGAGAGCTGTCAGCAGCACAGGAGGTAAAAATGGCGTTCTCATGGTCCTCGCAAATGTTTTCCCTTCAGATGCAGACAGGCTGACCGTTTTAATGTGCACATGAACTCTGCAGCACTGACCTCTACGTTTATGCAGGTTTTATTTAAGCACATGTGTTAAAGGACACCTATACGCCAGGTATTTGTGTTTCACATGTGCAACCAGGAACTTTCCCTCAGTTTCCATCTCAAAGAGTCTTTTCCAATTTCATTTTCAACTGAATCTTGACACTTGACTACTAGACAGATTCATTCAATGATAAATGTCCAGGTCAACTACAAAGAATTTGTACAACAACAACTCTTGACATGCATTCAACTCTAACAACCCCCACTTTACAAGTTCCCACAAGCATTCAAATAAATGGCACTGGACTCAACGGCAGCATTGTTCACAGCCATAAAGTTCAGATTTAAGTTCACTGTTCAGATGAAATACTCTGGTTTGACTGGCACAGAGCCAGTATTTACAGAATCAGTTCTGACCCTGTGTCACCTACTTGACTTCATAAGCAGCCTGTGGAAGGTGCTGCTGGAGGCAAGACATATTCTGCATTTTTCCCCTTTATACCTCTAGTTAAAAATGTTTACTGATGACTAATGAGTGCATGCTGCTAAGTCTCTTCTGGCACGATCTGATGCAAGTCCATTTCACCATAAACAGAGATCAGTCTAACTGAACCAGAACAGTAATGGCTTATCTAGCATTAAATGCTGCTGGTTCACCTCAAATTTTGAGGTCACGTTTCATGACCCATACTGGTAAGCTGAGTGATGGGTCATTCCTCTTGGCTGTATTCACTGACTGCAGTGGGGAGTTCACTCTTGGATTCATTACTTCCAAGTAATAGGACCTACAAACCTTTTCAAATAAGCCTTTCTAGCCCCAAATGTATAAGAGATCAATGAAGTTAATTAATGTAAGTATCTACTTATCTACATCCATCTATCTATCATCCATCCATCTGTGAAATGCGGTACACAAAGTGCTAGAAAATGTGGCACAAAGGCCTTCACTGCTGTGAAACGTGCAGACATGCACACAACCACCCACTCAGCCCCACACGCATGCACGCACGCACACACGTGCACACACAAACACACACACACAAACACAAACACACCCACACACACAAACAGACACAGACAGCTAAACATGTTGAATGACAGTGTGCTCTCACCACGTCACTTGCGCTGGAGAAGTCATTGTTGAGCAAGCTCTCCAATGCCATCCAGCGGACGGGCCTATTCTCGTTGTCCCCCAGGCAGTGGTAGTCCATGGGGAAGAGGTCCCGGGCCAGGGCGTTGTCTGTGATCTTCACCTGCATGCTGTCATCAATGCTAGAAAGAGGGGAGAAATAAGAGGCCTTCAGCAATGCTCTTGGTGCACTGGCGTCTGCTCTATAGTATTGGCTGGATCCTGATGCTACTGGAATGAAAGCAAGCCTTTCATCTTTCTGAATTAGACAGTCTGTTTACACTACTCTCCTAACAGTCAGACAGAGATCCAATGGAATAATCACAGTTTAGGTAAGCTTAGGAGGGCTACTCATCTGCTGGCTGTATATTTTGTTATGTCTTCGCACCAGTATTTTTCATTTTTCAAAAAAGAAGGCTCGATGGGTGTGTGCATGTGCGTGCGTGTGTGTCTGTGTGTGTGTGTGTGTGCGTGTGTGCGTGTGTGCGTGTGTGTCTGTATGCATGTGTGATGTGTGTGTTTAGATCTGTGTATGTGTCAGAGCAGTGGGTCCCAGGCCATGCACTCACACACAGTTCCTGGCTGCCAGGTCTTTGTGGATGACCTCTCTGCGGGCCAAGTAGCTCATCCCACAGGCAATCTGGATGGCCATGTGGACCAGGTCCTGCTGGGAGATGGCCTGTGTGGGATGAGCACAGAGAGGAAAGGCATCATCATGGCGGTTGCTCCACAGACACCTTTCGAAACACAGCTACTGGTGCAGATGGAGGAGGAGATGACTGGAGTTGCTAAACCCATTAATCATCTTCTCCTCCATTATTTTCTAATGATCTAATACAGATTTGAGACTGACTCACAATTCTTATATTATTACTGTAGGATTAAGGTACATACACAAACACTTTGTGCACTTAGGGGTAAAACAGGTTCTGGAGTGATAACTTTACTTAAGAACCAAGGGAACACCCTGCTTATGTACACTAATGCTTTTTTCTGAAGTAATCCTGGCTCGAATCATTACCCTGCCAATCACAGAACAAACTACTAAAGAAACACATGTGCTGACGTTCTTTAGTACGTACAACTGTTTAATGGCCTGCAGTTTCATCTGGTAGCATGACTGAACCCGTATTAATCTGGCCCCACTGTTGAATATTTCAGGCCCTGACAAAAGTGCATCATCATAAACTGCAACGAAGTTGTCACGGAAGCACCAGCGCAACTGCCTCTGACTTCACGGTACCAAATGAGTTCACTTCAGAGCAAACATTAACACAGTCAATGACAGCACTTCGATACACAGTACATACTGTACTGTAGTGAATTTTAAAGACACTTGAAAGACTGGCTGTTCACTCTGAGTGAGAGTACAGACGATACTATCCAAACTAATAATAAATAAAGACAAACTGGATGCTTGCCAGAAGCTGCAGCTTCTCCTTAATTTTATACTGCTGATTTATATGTTTATGTTTATTGCAATGCCATAAAGAGAGATAATATATGGGTTTCAGCTTCAGTCGGCCTCAACACCCGCAATGAAAGGAATGGGGGATGGAACAGAAAAGGGGAGATAAATTACCTGAAACTTATAAAAGAAGTTACTGTACTCATATGGCAAGCTTCATCTTGTGTCGGTGAGTTCTACTTTTTTCTATACGCTAAGTTGCCCCTCACCCTACACACACACACATACAAGCGCTAGCTTGGAGGCTGATTGATCAGCTGGAGCTTTGGCGCCATTCCTCCGAGACATCCATGCCAAATGTAACGTAGCCCCCTGGGTTTTGTGCACAAAAAAGCCTGGCTGTCTCTCAGGGGAAATGAGCTCTTCTATTCCAGTCCCTGTTTAAACACCTCCTATACTTCTCAGAATTAGAGTAATTAGAGTAATGAATAGGTTTTCTGTCCACTGGTGCTATAAAAAACAAAACAAAAAAAGCACTGAGACGTGCAGTTGGGGGAAAAAAAACAAATCCAATATGTATGCAGTTCAAGCCAACTCCTCTTGTGGTAAAACCTAAGCGTCACCTGCGGATTGTTGGCCTCGGCCAGCTTGCACTGCCGCAAGAAGAGCTTGAGGTTCCCCCAGCTCATGTAGGGCAGCAGTACCATGGGCTTCTCCCCATCCTCTGTGCACACATGGCTGATGGGAAGCAGGTTCCTGTGGACACAGGGACATCAGTCAACTTTACACGGCATTACCTTCACTGCTGCCTCCCCCTCAACGTCGCCTTTTCCTCGGCCTCTGACCTGTGCACCACAATGCCATGGAAACTGAAGATGGTGTTTTGCTTGCTTATGATGTGGATGGCATACTCAGCTTCACAACTGCATTGTGCAATACAAAGAACTTATTGTACTCATTAAACATGCACACATAGATTTAGAAAAACAATCACACATTTATACTGCAGCGTATGGAATGACCAACTCCAGTCCCTGAAAGCCTCCTGATTTTAGTGCTACCTCTTCTGGTATCATGAGTTAATTGAAGGCGACAAGAAGGTTAATCACAAGAAGCACCAGGTAAACTTGCAGGACCCTCCCAGGACTGAAACTGCCGATGTCCCACAGAGGACACAAAGTCTAAGATGGATGGTGGCTCCCCAGGAAACGATTCTGCTGCTCAGAGCAGTGAGGAAAAGTTGCACATTGGTACAGCATTGAGCTGACGTTTACCTCGGTGCAAAAGAAGTGGGAAACTGCATGCAGAATTGCCCATGACGTGAGCGCTCTGAGAAAATGGCAGGAAAAACCTTAGCAGTAGTATGATGACATCGCTCTGACCAACCTAGGAGGCCTTAATTCCTCTCAGTGCAGCTCTTTACGGTAAGAGGAAGAGGTGACTGCTGTGCATGGAGAGTGGGTGGGCGAACGGGAGGAAACTGAGGTTTACGCCCCCACAGCTTCGGAATGGGTGGGGGAACTTTGCCCCGTTCTGTCCAGGGAGAGAATCCTATAGTACATCATGTGCCTCAGATCCCCATCTCAATGTGCCTGTTGACCAGTCATCAGACAAAGACGTTACAGCAATGAGAATGCTAAAAGACACTCTGGGCATGTCCTGTTGGTACAGTACAATAAATCACGATCGCTTCCATTTTTCACTGGCGTATGGAGGTGGGACACTTTGAGCCTCAGTAATCAGAGATAGAAACAAAGATGGGAAAAGTGAGACTTCACAAAGCTCTTAAAGGACACAATGATCCCTCCTGACTAAAGCGCGCTGCTGTTAAGAGATACAAATTTTGATTGGCTCATACCAGTCACAGCTTGTCAACCTACTATGGGGTTCACTGAAGTGAGTGATGCATAAATGGCTCCCAGGGGTCTTCTCTGAAATCAAACAAATCCAAGGAAATGGTTTTGTTTGACTGCCACTCTCCCCGGCTTTCATTTTCTAGTACTTGTCAATCATTACATAAAGAACACTTTCTGTATTAAAATGAATAATCCATTGTAAGAACTTCAATAACAGAACGAGCCTGCCAGCGTTGCAGAGCCCTGCCCCTGTGCACCAGCCTTGGCAGGGAGCTCCACGAGGGTGCAGAGACACGCATTGCCTGCAGGGCTCCACAATGGAGGGACAGCGAGGGAAATGGCTCCCTCTGTTCCCCTCAGTCAGCCAATTAGACAAAAGCTGGCTGTCACAATCCAACACCAGGGACAGAACACTAAATGGTAAAAGGAAAGCAAACAGGCCACGGGCAAAGGACACAGCTTTCATTCACTGCAAATTCTGAATTGCTTGACTGGACACAATGAGACTGGGCAATGTTGTGACTTCAGACAGTGATTGCTCCCCATCAGAATGCACTGGAAATATCACAATGCAAACACCACAGACATTTGCAACAGGGTTGAGAAATCAGAGCAGCCCTGAAAGAGGAAGTTGTATGGGGCATAGCGGATGGGACGGGTGGTGCTGTCATAGGACTCTTTTCGCCCACGTGTCACAGCAGCAGAGAAGCTGTAGAGATTGGTTGAGGAGGGGACGTTTAGCTATAAAGTTATGTCACTGACACTTTCTGTGAAAAACGGAATCCGACGTCATCACAGTGCGGTGGAGCGGGCTGCAGATTCATGGCGTGGCAGACAGCTGTTGTGCAATTATTTCACAAGCACTAAGTTCTAACTATTTCCAAGTTCCTTTTACTTGCAGGCCTAACATTCACCTCTGATAAACTCTCTCACATGTGTGTGCCTGCATGTGCAAATATTGAGGAGTGCTGCTGCTAGGCTTTGCCCAGTGCACAGTTTGCTGGACTTGTAGCACATGTGTGGCTGGTGGAGGTCTGGCTGAGCTCACCTGTGGTGGAGGCCTCGCAGTTTGCAGCTCTCCGTTAGCATCATGGTCACTTGCACTTCTGAGGCATGGTCTGAGGAATCAATAGGGAAAAGAGACACTTAGATACAGTGTTAAAGGCATACAAGCTTCTGGGAGGTCACTCCCCAGTTTCCCTGGTCATCTGAGTGCAATACAATGTTATTTGGGTTGGCTACCTATTACTGAGTGCTTCAACATTTATAGTTGCCAGTGCATTCAGAACACTTATAGTTACCAGCAGACTAGGAACACCTGATGTTCAGTAATATTGAATTGCTTCAATAAATCAATAAATGCTCCTCGCTTTTGTCACACAGCCCATAGCCGGGCCCTCAATGACCTCCTGACCCTGACTGACCAGCAGTAGCCAAAGAGAACACGCTCCAAGGTAATTCTCTATTCCTCGTTTCATTCACATCCAAGAGGACTGATAAGGGGGTGCCATGGGAATCGAAGTCGGCCAAGCTCATACACGCCTGCTTTATCTCCGCACGCAACTTTGGCGTCTGCCTGGCGCTCGCGAAACGCTGTATTGTTTCCTGCCCCTGGGACGGGCAGAGGAGGAAGTGAAACCGTTGTCACGGCAGAGCCTGGCACAACTGTATTGTTTTCCTGGTTGCGGATATACCCTGCTGTGGACAATCACTAGGGAAGGGGTCTGAAAGCTTTTAGCCCTCTGGGTTTGGCCGCCTTGACCTATAAAAAAATCAGGGCTCTGGCAAGCCTTGCAGGGCTGTGATTCACGAATAGGAAGCCACTAATGTATTAGGTTGGAACCAATCAATGTCCAAGTCACGCCCGGGAAGATTCGATTCTTGCAAGTGGCTTCTTCTTAATAGTTGAATAGCAAATGACTTGATAAAATGGGTGTAAACATGCATAACAACATTTTTCTTAATTGAGAAAGCCATCTTAATTTGTCAAAGACGGAATTATATTTACTCAGATGTACAGAATTTTTATACAGTCCTTTATTAAATAAACTTTATCAAATACACTTTACACTCATCTTGTCCCCTTTAGTTTTCATGATGATCTCTATGTCTTTCATTAAGCTTAGCGCAGACTGCAAAATGCCCTGTTTCTAAACTGCATCATGCTAGTTGGTCTTTAAGTCTATGGTAAGACTCAGGATAGCAGCGTTTTTCATCTGGATAAACTGGCCCATTATATCTCAAAATAATGTGCAGGGTGTTTCTCTAATTAGTAAAAAGTATGAAATTCATAGAATTTAAATTCTAAAAGGTTCTTTCTTCCTACCGTCATACGGCACTGCACTTGGTCGAGGACTTGAGTATCGTATTACCAGTTGCAAGTGCACTGAAATTTCTTCTAAGCAGACTGCCTGATCATTACAAACAACGTTTTTACATAGCATTCCTGTAATAATTATTTTGTGTTTTTGATCACTCAATGCGCTTGCTTCCTATGTACATATTTCCTAAGAAACGGACGGCACTTGCAACACCGCGCAGAGACCTTTCATGCCGTTTTGCCTTTTACAAAACAAAGATGACATAAATGAGGCTTCAACAATGGCTTGAGAATGCAGACGGACTGTTACAACACAATAAACTCCAAGGACTTTTTGTTCAATAGGCAGGAACAGCTGTTCTGCTGGCCTCTGATTGAGCAAACAGGACTGCATAAGTGTCAAAGTGTACAGCAAACATGAATGGATTCAGCAGCGCACGTTTCCACTCACTTTCCAACAACGTCATAATCCCACTGGCCTCGCCACGCATCGCTGAGGACAGACACAGGGCTGTGTTATCTACAGTCCTGGTGGGTTAGAATGTTCTCTGTCCTGTTTAAATAACACCTGTTATTTCCTCCATACTATTATCATGAAAATCTCACTGGAGTTTTGAATGAATATAAACTAATCAGGAATTAGTCCGATTTTTAGCCATACATATTTTACGCAAAGTCAACGGCCTTCATAAAACTGATCTGTGAATACTGTGCACGTCCAACTAAAAACTTCCCCTAGGTTTCATTTGACGTCATACCAACCCTAGGCTTTTTAAACAAACCATTGCTGTGTTTAATATGTCGTGCACAAAAAAAATGTTGTTTCTTTCAGAAGTGCTTGTGCCACACTGACAGAAAGAGGAGGCTGGGTCACCGGTGCTAGCTTGCTGCACGGCCCCTGCTTGCAGCAAACAGCTGAGAACCTGGCCCCAATGTTCAGCTCTGGGACAGCTCTGCTTCAGGTTTCCTGTGACTCCAGAGATAACCTCTCATTTCCCCCTTAAGTGAAAACAAAGACACTGCCAGGCCTCTGCCTTCAGGCCGCAAACTGCATTTTAGAGTTCTATCAGGGCCCAGTGCTGCAACAGCCTGTGTTGCTCACCTTCATCTGGGAGACGAGACAGAGAAACAAGAGCAAAATGCAGTGCAGCTTGGCAGGACATCGTGAGATGTTTGCTCCTGCCTTGACTATCACTCAGGCTTATCTGTTTATTGTTGAAACACTTCAGTCTCATCATCCATCAAAGCAAAAAGAAAAAAAAAAGTTATACTTTGTCAACCTTGCCCATACTGGCAGGCGCTACTGGATGACAGAATGACATGTGCGTGAACAGGGGTGGAGGGGGCCCTCATAAATCACACACCTTTCACTGTCTTCACAAACACCTGCTTCTCCTTGCTGGGATCCTTGTCGTCGAGGAGCACGCCATGGAAGATACGGCCAAACGTCCCTGCAAGAGAGAGAGAGGGGGAAGAGAGATCTCGTTCAGTGCACGCAGGGGCAGGATGGCTGCGTGCTGCATACGGGCAGGAATGCCAGCACTGACGAAGACAACGTCGGTCTGAGCGTGATGGGGAAGACCTGAACCAAAGGAATTCAAAACAGTTACACTATGGTAAACTGTGATGACCCCGGCAAGGGGGAGCGAAGCGAACCCACTTTAGACACATGTGCGCAATGCAAGGGGAAGAGGAGCCCCAAACCCAAAGGTGTTTTTTCGCTGGTTGCTCTTTGGTCTTCCCATGTTGCTCCAGGACAATTAAGTGGGGGGGAGAAAAACTTAGGATTTAAAACAGCCTTTTAAGTGTATAAATGGTCTTTTCCAAGGAGGCATGTAAAGTGTAAAATCCAGGGCCTCGGGCACACCTGGCTCTGTGTTTGAACAGGAGGAACTATGGCAGAGAACAAAGGAGTTAGTGTCAGTCTCTTACTCTCCCTATCCCTCCCTCTCTGCTGTGGTCAGGCTTGTCAGGACCTGCTGGCTGATCTTCTCTGCACCCCGAGGAGCCAGCCCTCTCCAAGCCCCTGCCCCCCCCCCGGTAGCGCAGCGTAGCGCAGCACTCTCCACATAGCACTCGCAGTCGGCGATACAGTACCCAGGTCTATGGCCAGAATGGAAAAAACGGACAGGAGGACCCAAAAGCACTGTGTACAGCCCCCTTAGGTGTGGACACGAATGCCCCCGGCCCCTGCAGGCTTCTACAGAGAGGACATGCGAGGCTGGGTCCAGGCTGCGCCATGTCTCGTTCCGAGCTTGCGCTCCATCTCTCACAGCTGCTCTCTGGAAATCGATGGGCGCTTCATGTTTCAACATCCCATGTCCTTCCATCGCTTTTCTTATCACTGCTACGCTGCCGACACCCAACTCTTTCCTACCCCTGACAGACAAATCTCACACACTGCGGCACACCTCAGTGACCTCTTGAACTGGATGACTAACTGGCGCATGAAACCTTATCTCGGCAAAACTGAGTTGCTCTACCTGGCAGCCAAACCCACACCCACTCCGGATATCTCTATCTCTGCTGCCAAGAACATTAGTGGGATGCTGGACTGCAAGCTGTCCTTCACTAAGAATACAGGTCCCAGCTGGTCCCAGCTCTGAGTCCAGGCCCTCATGCTGTCCTTTCTGTACCACCACGTTTCCTAGCTCTACTAGCTGATATCCCTGCACGAGGCTAATGGACAAGGACATGGTAATGGACATGGCTCAAATGAAATTTAAGCCACTGGTGCTGGCATACAGAGATGCCTACCACTCATCTGCAGGTTGTCATCAATCCCTACGCCCCTGCCAGGCCCTCTGTGGCCTGTAACGTTTGGTTGCCATGCAGCTCCACTCCCTCAGTCACAGCTATCTTGCCCTCCAGTGGTAGAACGAGCTTCCTTTATCAGAGAGAGCAGACGGGTTGCCGGCCTTGTTATTGGAAATGATTGGAAAGCTACCTGCTCAGAGTGATGATCAAATCCCTGAATCCAGACCCTTCTCTCAGCCCAGCTCTAGCATCCTTAACACTTCTGGTTCCTAATTCAGGTTATTGGTACACTTTGTCATAGCTGCCATATATATACATATATATATATATATATATATATATATATATATATATATATATATATATATATATATATATATATATATATATATATACACACACACATTTTTATATTTGGTTTGTTATATTATGGCACTATATGAATGGTGATCATATCTACACTACTGTTCAATTCCCTCATAATGTATGCTGCTCTGGATAAGAGCCTTGGTTAAAAGACAAAATGTAATGTTAACACTGTGTGCGTGTTTACGTGTGTATGAGTAACATCTTGTGTGTCTTACCAAGCACACACCAGTGTGACTTAACTGACAAATGCTTATAATGTGCAAACTCTGGATTGTAGTCTGAGAACAACCGTCAGCATGAACTCCTGCCTCATGGGACAGAGACCGGGTCCAACGCAAACTGTTTATCCAGCAGCTACCGTATTGACACATGTGAAAATGGGACGCTGCTGACCTACACCGGCACCCAGCCAGAACTGGAGAGCTAGGAAAAATATTGATAGGTGCTGCTAACAGGAAAAGGCCTGAGAAAGTGACAGAATGCACAGAACAGAAACAATTTCAGGCTATGTTTGGGACAGGAGCATGAGACTGGAGCGAAGATTACAGCAGTGGAAGTGTGAACATCTTCTTGCAGTGTGTTGGCATTGTGCCAGCGATGGGTGAGCCTACTGTGTATCTTGGTTAAATGCTGGTGGTCCGGCCAGCCTCTGACAGCACTCTGCTCACACACGCTCTTTACTAGACTTATAAACCCCCGAAATGTTGCAAACTCTGGTGATATGCACCACAGCCCCGGCAGACAAACAGGTGGATGCTGACGTCAGACTACGTGTGCTCTTGCAAGATGGGAGTTCTGGGAAATGACAGAGGGGGAGGACATTTTGTTCTCTGCTGGTGTTTACAACCAGGACAGCCCATAACACCAGAAAAAAAGTGAAGGAAGTCATACATAAAGACAAATGAAGAAATCTTGAGTGGGAGCTCATGGGCCTAAGAGGGGTGGAGCCATCCTCACTAAATGCTAAACACTGTCTTAAGCAGACTGGTGTTGCAATAGGTTACATGTACGCAGGTACAGGCTATTTTGTGTTTTGCTCTGACTGCTGAATAACACGCATGCTGAAGCTATTTGAGCCCCTATAAATGTTTACCTACACAAGATAAGGTGTGCTCTTTGTTCTACTTAATTTACTTTGCCAGTCTTGGATGGCAATGCAGTTAGCCCTCCTGTCTGAAATGGGTGTGTGTGAGGAACGTGTGATCTCATCCTTGGAGGACAGCATGACCCGCACAACAGAACCCTCATACCTTCCTGCAGAACGTCGCGTAGCGTCACCCTCTCCCGGGAGATGGCGATGTCCTTCACCTTGGCCTTGGCCTCCAGCAGGGTGACACTCCTCAGGTCATTCTTTTCAATGCGCAGCGACGGGTAGACTAAGGAAGAACATGCATGCACACCACACACACACAGACACACACACACAAAGAGATTCATTAGCTCAGAGGAGAGGAGGGCAAAGACACACACACAATGAGACAAAGAGATACAACAATTTAAACTAACATCCTATACCAAACTATCAACAGTGCTCAAAGAATACATTTTAAAATGTAGAAAAAATGTTAACATTATTTATATGAGCATCTCTAATCCCAATGCCCTACTCCTTCACTGCTTGTACAGTCCTGCTAGGTAAAATCATTCACTCACAGCTGGTTGGTCAAGTTCCTGCAATTTCAGTATAACAGTGGTTCTACAGTTAATCAGCCTTACTGCTGATTTACATTGAAAGAACTGATTCTTCATTCATCACAGCGTGACAGTGATGAGAATATACAGTACTGTATTCTGAAAGATAAATAAATAATAAATAAAAATGTATGCAAGCCAACAGCAATTAATTCAGCTGGTTTAGATATGATAATAAATATATCCTTAACACCACATATGAAAAATGAAAGACACTGCAATATATTGAGGTTTTTTCCTGGGAGGTATATAGATTTCTGTGTGATGCTGAAGTCACTCAAAGTGCATGGTTAATCAGTGACATATTCCACCCATAAACCTTAATAACACTATAAGAATAATATGACATAGAGCCATCAATGAGCAATGGCTAAACTGCAATTTAAACCTCCAGCTTGATAAAGAAACATCACCTAAAAGTTCTTCTTTTCTGTAAAAAACGTGAAAGTTTTGAATCATATACACAACAAGGCAGTGGAGACTTGCTTATTTCAGTGGATTAGGAGCCCAAGCTTTAGGAGCTCATTTTTCAGGATATTATTTTTTTGCCATTGGACATTTGTTAAAGTAACACATCAGCACATTTGCATTTGTAACTGAAGGATGTTATCGTAAATCACCTTTTGATCCAATGCGACTGTGTCATTGCAAAGAATGACTCTCGTATCCATTTCTGATAACTTGTTTCAGATGTCCAATACCTGCCCTTGGCATAAATTAGTCCTCCACAGCTGAGTGCCTAAGAGCTGATTGTCTAACATGACATTTCTGATTGGTGGAACATTGGTTTTCCATAGGGGTGTTTCTGATTGGTGGAACCTTTACCATATGAGATGACTGGTGGAGCAGTGGGCTTCTGAGGCAATGTTTCTAACTGGTCAAACATTAATTGGCACTGTTTCTGTTTGGTGGAGCAGCTATTAGCATTCAACCAGCTGACTGTTCATTGATTTTAAGGCTGGACATTCCACACTTTGCTTTAAAGGACTTTTTATAAGCAGGCAACCACTACCAACGTTAATGCCAACTTTTAACCATTAGCCTGAATTAATGAGCATCTCATCAACAAGCTCTTATTCTTGTTTTGACAAGTTTAATTACTTTCATGGGTCATAAGCCTGTTAAGATGGATATTGTTATCAAGCATCCATTTTGGAAGTGAACTAATACATTGTCAAATTAATAAATATCAGTAACTATCAATCAAATTCTTCCAGTTACTGTTCACAGGTTATTTCACTACATATCAAAGTGACTGAAGGAAACCAGAAACCGCTGTCTCATTTGAATTTATTCACAGCAGTGATTCACAGAAAGCCAGAATGCTCAGAACATTGGTAGAGAAGCAAGGGTTTATTTATGAAGCCAAACTGGGCGATAGTTATTTGGTCAGGATGAAACGTATTTGGAATTCTGGACTGGATGCAAGGATTACTACCCCACCCTCAGTGCAAGGGCTCATGGGATTTAGTATAGCCACAGGGCAGCAGTTAAACTCTTTCAACTGGAAGACAAAGTCTCCTGTAGAGAGGTCCTTACAACAGCTTTGGGGCAGTTGTTTCTATTAGCAGTGTCTATTAGAGTTTTCCTCTCTGTCCCATCAATAGCATATCAAGCATTAACTTGTTTTCTTTAGAGGTCTCCCATCCAATCACTGATGCTTATTTTTTGAAGCATCAGAAATTGTGATTGTGCCTGTTTAGTTGTGAAAGAACAGCTCTTTTGTGCCACCCAGTGGTCACATCATGAGTTGCATCAAAGTGTACATCTTTAATAATTAGAATGAGCAGAGAGGGAACCCACTGAGGGCAGGGAAATACTAGTGATTGACTTCACAATTACCATGTTTATGTCTAGCTAATGTTCCTCTACCAGTCAAACTTTTTAAAAATACCAAATATGATGTGAGCAAACGGGAATTTAACAGTCACAATAAGGCATGATTATGAATCATTATGAATCAGAATGCAGCTGCACGTCTGGTTTTCAACCAATCAAAAAGGGCTCACATTACACCTCTCCTGTAAAAAATGTAAATTTAAATGAATAAGAAGAGGTGCCACCCCCCATCTAAGTCACATAAACATCAGATTCAACATTAGCCTATTCATTATAATTGTTTGTTCTGGACACCTGTCTTCCTTTATAGCTACCATTTTGCATGCAAGTACACGTCTCATTCTGATATTTTTCCTCAGTGACTTTGTCATGGTTATATTTCTTACAGGTATACAATACTACATTCAAAAATAACAGACAGACTACACTACAGTACACTACTTCATTATTGAGCAAACTTCATTAATTATTCAACAATTTCAACTTTAAATGGCACAGCAAACACACTCAAAGTGTTCAGACTGACAGACATCAAATTAATGGCATTTGATGAAATGGCTGCATTCAACATTATATCCAGATAGGACTATAGCCTTTCTCTGCTCATGGGATGACAATGAGCTGTGAGCAGTTTACCTGGTTCACATTTAATTCTCCTGTGACAGTGTGAGAGCTTTCTTTATGAGCTGCTAGGCACCTGCAGAATACTTTTCACCACTGTGTCCCTTTCCTTCAGTGAAGCAGCACAGTAACAGATCTATGGAAACCAGGGAAATCACAGAGGACAGAGTCCCAAAATACAGCCCTCAGCCCACTTGAAAGCCCAACATCTACACCTGTGAGCAGCCACACACAGCAGCAGCGCAACGTGGTGCTTATGGAGCTGCTCAGGTTTGTGGGGTCAAATCCCATGGTGAGAAACTGCAGCAGCACCCTTGAGCAAAGTGCTTAATATGAGTTGTTGTAAACTCAGTCAGCACCCAGTAACACATGATTACTTCCCATTTTCTGTGTTGAATAAAAACTAGCCTGGAAGAGGCCAGTTTTTATTCAACTCTGCTAGGCAAATAAACACATAAATATATGTACATGTACATAGATATTCAACTGAACATACAAGTGGCATGTGGAATGTAATCAACAGAAGATGCCTCAGGTAAGGGTGTTTGTTAAGCACAAATGACTAACACGAGGAAATAAAGTACAGTAAAGCCCAGCGCTGGTGAACCTCAGGACATGGCAAGGAGGAGGGTTAGTTCTGGTTGCTTCTGGGTTTCTTCTTTTTTTTTTTTTTGATGGGTGCTTTTTTTTCTCCGATGGAACTTACTTTTGGTTTGGTGGGAGGGGGTGCCGGGGTTGGGGAAGGAGGCGGCAGCAAGCTGAAGAATGGGCGCAGAACCAGGCTGAGTGTCTGATGGCAAGAGGGGGAAGGGGGGGAATGACAGAGAGGGTGCATAAGGCTGGGGAGAAATGGCAGGTGGGTCAAGCGTGTAAGCTCATAATCACAGTCAGGCGAGCAAACCAGGCAACAGGGGGGACAAGCTGCCCTTCCCTCTTAACTCTCACAATTCGTAGTACGGACAATGCGCAGGCCCGTAAGGTTAACAGCATAGGCTGTTGTGTTGTTTAATAAGCTTGCAGCACGCTCCTATATGATGAATGCAACCGACACCGGTCAAGGCTCGATGTGCCCAAACGGTTAGGCTACAATATAACATTACTGCACCATCACATGGTATTTATGAATATATTTACACACATCTAATTTACATAACCAGAAAATGTAAAAGAGACCACCTTTCCACAGTTACATTTCTTTCATATGAAAACAGCATGAATTTGGGATAGATCGGATTATACATCAACTGTGGTAGCAAGGTTTAAATCTACAGCTGGCTTAAGTGCAGCAACCAATTTACTGAAACACATTCCATTCCAATTCAGATTTTAAACGGTAGCAACAAGAAAGAAAAATCATTTTCTGAAGCTGTCATTTATGTATGCAGAATAACACAATCTAGCATTTATGATGCACAGCAGTTCTACAATTACCCACAGATTGAGGAACGCTTGTGCAAGTCTTTATTGTATGTATTTTCCTGTTAAATAAAAATAGCTTCTAGGGAGATATTAGAGCACAGTAAATTCCCAGCTGATGGGTGATGCAAACTAATTTCTTCACAAATGCCAAGATAGCTTTGGAAAAAACATCACATTTTGCAGCAGTTCAATAATGTCTCCACAAGATGGCGGCATTATGCATTACATGTCTCAAGACTCGCTAGATACATTACTTGTACATGTATTAATTCATAGCAAAATACAATTTAGACTGACATTTAAGGCAGACACTAGAAATGACAAATCAGCTAACATCTCTCTTCAAATCAGCTACATGGGAAATGTAACCCTACAATAATTCAAAATCAGGTAACAGTACCTGATTTTACCTGCACATTATCACAAAATCATCATAGATGCAATTGATTGTCCAGTGTTCCCACAATCTGAGACAAAGATCCCAGCCAGCAATCCAGCACTAATTCTGAGGCCTACTGTTATGAAAAAAAATCAGAAACGGATCCAGGGTCAGCATTTAAGAGTGAACTCAAAACTCAGCTTTTCCATCTGTGAGTGGTTATAGGTTTCATACAGAGATCTGCCTGTTTTCTATGAGCTTTCATCCAAGACTCCAAATTACCTTATGTCAAGCCTGCCAAAAGGAGAAAAAAAGACAATATGGGGTGTAAATGCAATAAACTACATTTTAAGTTTTAATCAACCCACTTTGCAATCACAGGACTCATAATAATCATGCGCATAATAATCTTGTTTCACTCCATTTCAGACCACCTGTGAACTACGTCCAATGTGGCCCTTCACACACAAAGTTTTCATTTTACAAAAATCACAGCGCAGGTTATCGAGCATTTTCCAGAGAACTCCCTCCAAATGTGGAAATTATAGACTTTGCTTAACACTTCTGAGTACACACCACGCTCCACTACAGCAGCTGAGTTGTTTACCCTCAGCCCCTTTTCATTCTACAGCTAGCAACAGAGGCCAAATAGAAAGACTTCAGTGCCTTGAGATACAGTTGTTAGTTCTGCCACTGGAGAAACACAAGGCTGCCACTTGAGCAATGAACCCGCCTGTTTGCTTGCTTTCTTAATGGGGTAATATTAGGCGATTACAGGTATGAGAGGGGTCGAGGTTGCCAGGTTCTCAAATGAGTCACAGTTCCTCGTCGCTGTTGCCGCTGCCTTTTGTCAGTCAGACGAAGGGAAATGCATTTGCCCAGATGAGTGAATCGCAAAAGCAGATGAACATGTCTTGTTGCAACAGTGCAATCTACCAAATTTATACATGTATTTCAAGCATTGCTAGTGCTTAGATCTGTATATGCCACCTGCAATCTCAGCAACTAGGAATTGTTCCCCAAGTAAACAGAAGCCCGTTCACTCAAAACCTTTCCTTCATGTTTCAGTTTCTTTGTGGTTCTGAATGAACCTCGGTGGAGGAGGACAAGTGAGAGAAGCCTCAAAAGATGTGGGAGAGTGTGAGATACCGAAACATTCCCCTCTTTTGCTCTTCCCAGAAATCAGAATGAAGCTGGATTATTTTTCGTTGGATTAGGAGTCACCTCAAACACAGGAAGAAAGCAGAGTGTCCTCTCACCAGCTATGGCAGAAGGATAACAGGGCCCACCACAACAAGCGGGAATTTCGCCTCATTATTGCGACCTTCTGATTCTAGTTTAGCCAATTAGATCTCTCATGACCAATTATCTCGTTGGGGCGAAGGAATGCACGCTTGGCGCTGCAGAGAGGGGAAAAGAATGAGCCCGGCGTGTGACCACGGACAGCCCTGCGGGACCCGAGCTTCTAAAATGGCTCTTTGTGCAAAATTCAGTGTGCTGCTGGCTGGGGTGTGCGCATGGTGGGCTAACCCTAATCAGCCCGGCCCGCTGCATTCAGGAACAAGGCTCCAACAGATCCTGTGGCAACAAAAAACAGAATGTGATGGTGCCAAAGTGCTGCAGGAGCACTGGTGGCCCAAAACAGTGCTGCGGAACACTGAGCTTACCCATTCACACAGCCAAGGAAGTGTTCAACCGTATTCAACCGTGTTACTGCGAACGTACACACAGACACAGGTAGACCAAACGTATACACACACTTATCAGTTCTGACAGTACCGTTCCAAGGGAGGCATACCCAGTTTAACTGCCATGGATCTTAGAAAAGTAATTTTTCCAGCAGGAGAAATACATGAAGATGAGCTGCGGCTTTCAGGACCAGCAGAGCGAAATGAAACGTCAGACTGCTTGTACGCAGACTCCTCATCTCTCCCCCAGTGTGGAGGGCTGAGGCGCCGAGACAGGGCTTACTGATGACAGGGGCGGCGTTGTTGGGAGTGTCCGCCCTCAGGTACTGCGTCGTCTGGGTGGAGGGCTGGGACAGGCCCTGGGAGCTGCCACTGTCACTCACACTGAAAGACAGGAGAAGGGGAGGAGCCGGTGAGGTTCCTCTCCAAGCACACGTCTGATAGGCACACCAGTTCAGCCAACCCATCACAAAGTCAGCCACACTTTATATAACAGTGAGCCTAATGAAATTTCAAACCAGATCCTCCAGCCAGAGGAATCACAGCCCTCTTTCATCACAAGTACTGCTGGAGGCGACGTTACAGCTTAAGACGAGCTTTGCAGAAGTGTGAATGCAACTGTCTGTGAAAGCCTGTGTCTACGGATTACTCAGAAAATCCTGTTAGGTATTGTGTTGAAATAATGGGATCTCTGTTGGGCCCAGTAAAGCTGGGTGGATATCTCTGTTCCCACACTTAATGAATGCGCTCAGTGATCACCTTTGATGTCTGATCAAATCAATCTATTTAAGAATAAGAATTACAGTAACTCAATTTCATCTCAAATATTGCATTAGAAAAATTCCTGGAGACCAGTGTGAAGATCCTCCTTGTTGTTTTGTGAAAGAACAATCAGAGGATTCAACACAAATTAAGGGCCTCTACGGCAATTGAAAACAGGACAATCGAAAAAACATCTGCGGATGACTGCAAATATCTTTCCAGAACATTATAAATTGTAATGGTTTCTACATCAAAAATGAATAAATGCCATATTAATCCAACATATTAATCCAATTCTCCTCATGTTGTTCATTAAACGGGGGACAGATACAACTGCTAATGCTTAAATGATAGCACAGATGTGTTAACAGACAGAGCGCGTGGACAATAACTTTTGTGTAAGTTTGTCCTTTGCTGTAAAGCTGCAGACAAAGTGCTGGGCAGAGGTGTTAACTCCGATAATAACACGCCCCTCAACATCACACTCGCGCAAAAGTGTGCCGAGTCTGATGCAACTACCACTGGATGAGCGATCCGGCACCTTTCTCTATCTCCTACAACAGCCTCTGAGGAAATTTCCATCGTTCTGCTGCCTCAGAATGCCTGAGGGAGCCGCAGCACAACGGGCTGTTCAATAGGAAAACTTCTGTGGCACCCACGCCAGGGAGCACAGTGGCTTCTGGGAGTTGCAGCGCTGCTCACCTGTCCTCCGTTTCTACCCTCTTCATGCTGTGCAGGTGCAGCACGGCCAGGATGATGGCGACCAGGAAGATGACAGCGCAGCAGACCCCCACGCTGATGTAGAAGACCCGGGTGGAGGTGGTGGGGGCCGCGTTCATGCTCTCAACTGTGGGCAGGGAAGGACGACACGGGTCACAAAAGGAGTACAACCCAGTTGGAAAGAAGGATAAGATTCCAAAGTACAGATATTCTCTACATCCCAGTGCGTTTAGGAAAAGGATAAGTACTACTTTTTCTTTGCCTGAACTAGAACAATAACCATGTACACATACTTCTTTTCCCGGGGGAGGCAACACCAGTCCTAAAGGTCTCAGATTTTTGTTCTGTTGCATAGCTTAAATGTTGAACTGAAATCATTTCTTGCATCAGAAGACAATTTGTCTGGGTTTCCAGATCTAGTTTCTTAATTGAAAAATAACTAACAACCTATACAACTGGGGTCACTTGTCACTGCCTCTAATGCTGGCTCTGGAAACTAGATACCTCTATAGCACATTTTCACATCAATGAGAATGACCAACAAACTGGCAGAAAGGAAAAGTCAGGGTGATTTATGGCTGTGTGCTTGATCTCCCTTAAACGACAGAGCAAGGGAGGGTGGCATTTTTCACAATTGATCCTTAGTCTGCCCTGAGCAGGGTTAATGGAGGCCCAGTAGTCCCAGGAGCTAGGAAATAAGCGAGAGGTTGGGGTGTCACGTCCCATATTCGGGTTCAGGCAAGAAGAGATGCTCGCAGAGCGTGTCAGGAGGCCGGCGGGGCCTTTTTCATATGCACAGCAAGCGTACACCGCCTCTGAATTAGGAAGACCTAATTCAAAATGTTAAGTTACATTACATTATTGACATTTAGCAGACGCCCTTACCCAGAGCGATTTACATAGGTTACAGTTTTGTACAATGTTATCCATTTATACAGCCGGGTATTTACTGAGGCAATTGTGGATTAAGAACCTTGCCCAAGGGTACAGCAGTGGTGTCCCAGTGAGGAATCGAACCAGTAACCTCTCGGTTACAAGTCCTGCTCCTTAATCACTATGCTACACTGCCGCCCCCCGATGTGTGTTGATCCCGTGATGCCGGAGCACTCTGTAATCAGTGTGCCAGTGACGTCTGCTCTCTTTTGTTCACATGTGTTCGGCAGTGCGGAGCAGCTGGCCTGCACTTCCTTTATTGCAATGGCTTCCATTGCCTTTGATCCTCTGCTTGCCACAAGCAGGCCCATTATGGCATGATGTCATGGGAAGGGGTGCAGTGGATGTTACCCAAGGAGGGCCTGAGCGAGCACGCTAAACAAGCCAACATTCCAAGAGGGCACTAGCTGCACAGAGAACCTTAGACCCAGAGGCGGTCTGGGACACCAGAGGGACAGAAGGACTTACACACTGGCCTGCTTAGGGTCTTGTTGGACTGTGGTGGGATCTTGGGATCCAGCTGC
This sequence comes from Megalops atlanticus, assembly GCA_019176425.1. Classification (NCBI taxonomy): domain Eukaryota; kingdom Metazoa; phylum Chordata; class Actinopteri; order Elopiformes; family Megalopidae; genus Megalops; species Megalops atlanticus. Next base: position 38,480,575 of record CM032876.1, read on the forward strand.
TCAATTCCTGTAACAAAAATGACAGGGAAGAGCAGACAGGTCAGGATGGGCACCAATGCCGTTCCGAGCTGAAATTCTCAATGTTTCAGTAAGGAGCAAGAAGGTGGTCTAAAATGCCAAGCCATTTAAAACTGACAGAATTATTCATGACTTGGAAAGCTATTTAGACTATTCTCATGTGCATTTTACTGCAGCAATCCAGTCTTGAGTGCCAGTCAATATTTCAAATTCTTCTTTGGTCTGGCAACCACAACCATACCAGAGGAGGACCTCTGTATTTATTTTCAGTCTTGCAGTAAATGAGGCTGCGTCTTTCACCATGTGGTACCTCTAGGGCATTACACTGCAATCTTATTTGTTCGCTTTACATGATGTGTATTGGGCTTTTTAGTCCCCTTCCACACAAATCTTACACTGGTTTTCCAAAACCTACCCCAAACACAAAATAACCCTTTGCCACGAGCAAAATAATTCAAATTCTTCATTTGAAAACAATTCAATTGAAAAATTAATATTACTCTATTAATCCATTGCACATAAACATAATAAAGCATTTTATTGACTCAAGCTGGTATTCTCCCCCCCTCAAGAGGCGCTAAGGTGTTTCTGAGATGAGATGTGTCCAAGAACCAAACCACATCAAGCAAAGCCGAAAGCCTTCATCGTGGAATCCCACCCCTCGCCCGCCCCCACCCTCAAAGAAATAAAATGTGCACAATTTACAACTTGTCGGCAGATGAAAAAGGGTTGCAGGATGACCCTTTGGCCAGGCAGTCAAATATTTTTCCAGTGCACAGTAAATTGGGCATCACAGTAGCCAGTTGCTTACTAAGAGCCCAGAACTCACAAACAGCTTGTAGAGGTTTAAACTTGCCATGTCAGAAAGAAGCATACGGGCGCTTTCTCCCGGAGGCTAATTCAACCTCAGGCGCTCCAAATGAGCTGGGCCATGAATTTACTGTTGTATAACACAGAGCATGACGGCCCCGCATAATTATCTTCTCTCAGCTGAAAATAGCAACGGCTGAAGACAATTGCGGCTTCGTTTTCTTCTGTAACCCCTTTTGCCAATTCCACGGTGCCTCAAGGCTCTCCCTGAGCCAAGGATTAAACACAGTCTTTCCATTATTAAAAAGGCAACAGGGTGTATAGACGCATGCACACACACGCGCGTGCGCGCACACACACGCGCGTGGGCATACATACACACACACACACACACACACACACACACACACACACACACACACACACACACACACACACACACACCCGCACATGGTATAGTGAAAATGTTCTGCTTAAACACACTGTAACCCTTTGACCATTACAGATGGCTTCCACGTGGATGTGTTCAAACATCTTGTTTCCAGATGGTGGCATAAAAAAAGCTTTTATTCAACAAATGAATCAATTTCTGACTAATTTCGGCGTAAATAATTTTAAAGTCTTATTTTACAGAAGAGGCTGTGATTTAAAAATGGCTGCAGCGAGAGTACAGCATTCATTCAGCCCGGAGCTCTTTCATCTCTGGATCAATTGCCCAAGGAGCAAGGTAAAACTTCTTCATTATGCCTCATTACAATTAACTGAAATGTTTTCTGGGACACTGGGGCCACTGCTGACACGGGCCCACCACGCTGACCGATGCGCCGTTTGGATGGGATGATTTGAGCTGCAAAGACTGATACCAGCTAAAGACAGATGATGGAGATCACCGAATCAGCACCATGTTGGGGGGTACTCACGTTTGTAGCACGTTTTCCTCCTCTTGAAGTTGAGGACTGTGAAGTTGTTGGCATGTATGGTCAGGTTGAGCTGCACAGTCAGGATCACCTCTGCATCCTCTTTGCCCGAACAGAAAAGGTCCACCCGGAACACTTCACATGGAGAAGGAGAAGGAGTTCCCGTGAGATGGGGGGAAGGCTCAGCATTCCACAAGTTACGACATGTCACAATGTGTCAAACAACTACCCCCAGCCAGCTTCTTCCATTCTGCAACTTTTCCACAGCTACATTTCAAATGAACCGCCAAGCAAGCAGATTTTGATACAGTTGTCATTTCTTAATACGGATATCAAGTGCCCCACCACAAATGAAATGCGACAACCATGCCGTGTACAATCTGAAATTACAAATTTACAAATTACAAACAAAAAATAAAAAAACTGAATAAAAAGACACCAAGGGTGCATGAAAAATGGGGGTTTAGGTAGGCTAACAAGATGACCTCTCCAATTCATCCAATACCGGTATAACAAATAAACTATAATGAAATCTTAACTTCTCAACTGCTTACCTTCACTGATGACTATAGATGTTTTTATCTAAAGTACGCAACAAAAATGACCCAAAGAGGGCCAAGAATCTAGAGGCGCCATTTTCATTCCCCAACCCCTCTGGTCTGACAATGCATTATCTGTATTTTAAACAGACTCTGCTTTAATCAGGCTCTTACGATATATAGGAATAAGTACACAGCTCTATGGTTTTAGCCAGGCGTCACACCCAATAATATGAGGTGCCGCAGCGGGTGGGATCCACTAAATTATGTTCTGTACAGCATTACTGGGTGGCGATATGGGAATTGCAATTGGCAGACCTGAACGAACACGAGGCACCTCCCCCTGGGTTGATATGTTGCTTTGGGGCAGGCTCATGGCGGCAGGGTTGTCCACCTGGAAGCCCAGCCTGTAGTCCACCTGCACCAGAGGGAGACAGAGAGAGAGAGAGTGCTAAAAAACCACTATATAGAGAGCGACTTTCACATTCGGGGTCTGAATTCTACCATTTCATCTCCTGATGCGTCACTTTGGTGTGGAACCAGGTTTGAGACATTTGCTTGGCTTCAGGCTGGTGAAATGCTAGCCATTTACAGCTCTACATACCACTCAAAATATTGTTACTGCTAAGACCTATCAGCTCACTGAAGGAAGAATGCTTACCCTGTTGAGAAACGGGACCATCACTACACAAAAATATCAAAATCACAGCCAATATTCCTGCTTTGCGCATATGATCTGTATTGTTTGAGTCTTGACTAGCACAATACCACTACATACAGTATCAGAAACCACAACCCAGAACAGGCCACCAGTGTTCTGTGAAACATCATATGGTTACAGCTCACAACAGACACAGCTAGATACAAATGCTGCTTAATTACATTATTAAATGCCAACCAGTGAGGAGGTCTCTAATTCTGGCTTAAATAAGCAGTCCCTTCCCCTTTCTCACAAATGGCAGTGATTCAGTAACTACACTAACTATGCCAAATACGCATCTGATGAACTGCAAGTGACCTATCCGGGCAAACAATGAAACATCACATTGTGCAGATGGTAAAACACAGATCGTAAGAGGGCAGAATTGAGAGAAATGAAATGTGAAGCGGCATGTTCATTTGAGTTGACACAGCTTACCTTGAAAACCATTTTAAATCAAACAGAAAAGCTGAAGGCCTCCACACAACAACTGAGTGACATTAACACTGTAGTTAAGGCAGTGATTATTATTATGGCACTAGTCTGGAGTGAAACCTGAATGTTAATAAATCTTTGTTTATGTATGTCCAAGAAACATTCATAAGATGACAGTGCATGTTAAGCATGAAACAATGTGTTCTATAGTAGTTAACAACATTTTGCTATTTGTTACTTACGCTGATGGCAACAAAATGTTTCATAAAGAAATGAACTAACAGAATCCATTAATTTTGTTATCTGAGATAACTGCTGTCAGTGTGGGTAGTAGGATCCCATGCACTAATCACAGAAGAATCTCAGCTTTTTTCACACAAAAGTAAAGATGAGAATTAGAGTTGGAAAATCTGATTGTGGATCAGCCACCAGAATGTTTAGAAAGCACATGGAGCAGGTTGCTCAACAGGGCCATCGTCACAGCAACCTCACCTTGTTCCGGGAGTGCCAGGTGAAATGCAAGCTGTTGGTTTCGCTGGGCACCGGCAGGATGAAGGACAGGGCGTAGTGATTGACCACGTCGTCCCTCACGTAGTACAGCTCTGCTTCCACACCTGAGGGAAGCACAGAGAACACAGCCTGGTCAGACAGAACCGGGACGTGGGGGGAAGGGGGTATTCAGCGTTAAGCAAACCCAAATTCCTCTGGCCGCAGAAACATTCTTGTGGCGAGATGACATATGGTCCAGAGCAGCCACTGACAGCCTGAGCCCAAAGCTCACATGACTGCTGGGCTCCTCCACAAAAACATTCCCTACAACAACTTAATGCATTATCCAGACACTGCGAACACAACAGAGAAAACTACTGGAAAAACATCACACAGACAAGCTTGCAATTTAAAGAGTGCAAAGTTCACTCAGAATGGAAGCCTCCCTATTCCAGCACCTGACAATCAAATTCACTAACAGCAATTCTATGTGACTCTCAAAGGAAGAAGCATCTTAGTTTCATGTGAAAAGTACAATTATGTGAAAGTACAATTAATTGGGGAATTTGGGAATGTTTCCCATAAAGTTATAAGGGGTGAAATTAATAAAGCCAGCGTTTGAATTTTTTCTGTACACCAGTAAAGTCTTCTGAATCCTCTACCTCCTCCTCTTCCATGTTTGTTGTCATGATCCAGTGGATAGAGAGGGAGTGCACATAGAAGATGTTTACAGTAAAAGCCTTCATTCTCTGCGGTGCTCATAAAACACACCTGCCCTGGGCGCTCATTCTCCCATTTTTAATAACACCCCAAAAAAAAAGATCTGTGACACAGCCCTTTCATTATGCCGCATTCCTCTCATTCGCTTTCACCTGAGAGGCCTTCCGGGAGCTGGCCGCAGACACTCGCTGACTGAAGAAACGTACATAAATTCCTGCTGACAAGACATCTCAAGAAGCTAGAGTCGGGGGGGCGATTGTTAACTTGACTGACATCTTCGCCCCCTCGCGCCACCCTGGCCCTGGGGGGTCTGGATCGGTGGAGCCCATCTCTCAGCCTTAGAGGATCGAGTTCAAAGCAGCAGGAACAATACACCGACGCTCTCCTCACCATTTCCCCGAGGTGCACCCCGAAAGCTCCTGTTGCTCAGACCTCCTCTCACATCTCCTCAATGAAAGACATGCCAGGGGTGTCTACGAGCAAGGGGTGCGGTGTGTTCTATAGCACGTTTCTCAGTGTTGAACACCCTTACAGATCCATTAGAGAGGCGCTGGAGGGCTGTGCATGTACATTGAGGGAAGCAGTAATATAGAAGGGACATTCTGGAACTCAGGAGACAGTATGTCATACAGTAATGGGGGGGAGCCAAGGCCTTTCTTGGGAAGGGAGCCTTGCCCTTCTCGCAGCAATTACCTACGCCTTGATGGATGCTCTCACACACACACACACACACACACGCACACGAGAACACACTCATACACAGGCATGCAGAAAGGCGTGCTCCACTAACCACCAACCCCTCAGCTCAGCTCAGTGTGACTGGCCTGGCCCCACCTTCGCCCATTCTTCTGTCACAGCTTTGACAGTAACTGAATGCAGGCAGGGAGCGAGAGGGGGTGTGGAAAGTCCAGTCCTCATCTCAGTCCAGCGGGCCCATTCCCATTGTTGTGTGGGCAAGAGAGACAGGCAGAAATTCCTGGGAATAGTATGGCTAATTAAGGCCACCAAGGAGCCCCATTACAGGCCCTCTGGCTGTAAGAAAGGAGGAGGGGCCCCTCACCCCTCCCAGCAGACCCCTGTTTTCACACCCCCATCCACCACATGCTCCATTACATAAGCAATGGCAGGGGGTCGTTGCTCTCAGGGCCCCCTTCCAGATGTGGGGCAATGACCACCCCCCACTCCCCAAAGCCCAGACCGTAACAAAAGCCTACAGCCACTCTCGCCCACCTGACCCCCACCGGCCACCGGAGTAAGGCATATTCTGGCCCAGTGCGTGGCAGAGGGAACATGGGCTTCCCCGCGACATTCAGCAGGGGTTTTACTACGGCCTGACCACTACGAGCCCTGGATAATTACATCCGCAGCCTCTCCGCAAGTGTTTGTTTGTGTGACTCATCGGCGATGGCTGACGTTTTATTTATGCTCCGGAGAAAGGGAGTCACTTTTAAAAGACCCTGTGGTCGACCGCAGCGCTTTTAAGACAGTGAAATCAGCGTGGTTTCCGGGTTGCACAGGCATCCGAACTTCATTTCACGCTGCGTAACGAGGGCACTTTGTTTTTGGTGGCCTCTACGCACTTTTACGCTTTGATCACTCTTGTTGCTCAGATGGGAAAACAAGTCTGAGGCTCCGGAATTCCACAGAAACGCCCCATACAGTGTGACATATCAGAGACTCCTCAAATCCCACATCTCGCTACCTTATCTACAAATTGGTTTGGCATTGTTCAAGCCTGAACCACAGAGGTGGTATTGTGTGAGTGGCAGAGACGCCCTTTGAAACTGCTCTCAGCTACAAAGGGGTTAGCAGTGTGAGAATTTCTAGCCCATCGGGCGCACTCAGGCACAACGCAGCATTATGTGTCAATGCCGACCCAGGGGCTGAGGTAATTAAAGACCCTGAGCCTCAATGCATTCCCTTTGTGCATATCTCCTTGCTAATTAAGAGGTAAATTGGGAGTGAAAGAGAACATTACATCGGGGCTAATTTGAGCCCTGATCTGTTGTCAGTGTCCCATTGGCTCCGTGGGTCAGGGGGGGCCTATTGGGATCACTACTCACCTCATTGGACCCAGAACACACAACACCGACTTCAAACGCTTCTGCAGGGCTTTCAGGCTCAACCTGCATTCACCCATTGTGTTTCATTTTACCTGCAAGAGATACCTCCACTTTGGAAGTCGATGAGGTAATACGTTCTGATGGTTGGAAAACTGACAGATTTGCGAGCTCAGAAACAAGACTGTCTGCATGTGTGAAGGGGGGTCGACTATATATAAATCTGCCTTAAAGCAACAGAAGCTCACCACATTAGAGGACATGGTTTCTCATTTTACTGCCTCGTCAAAACAAAACACTAAAGCAGCTCGGGCATCTTGGTTCCACAACGTGGCCTCCACAAAATTTGGGCTTTTATTAGAGCTCTGTACTTTGAAGAAAAGAAAATCTTTTTTGACTCATAAGAGAAAAAAAAAAAAAACAAAGCCAGAGTGAGCCACCCACACAGGTCACATGTGTAAGCAGCCCCTGTAATGACGCCTTTCTTCTATCAGTTACTCCGTCCTCTTTCTCCCCCAGCCTTCGTGGATCTGAAGATGGCACCAACTACGTATATACACTGACCAGCAGAGGGCGAGAGACTCAAAAAGCAGCGACACCGCAGCCACAACAAATATTCAGTGACTACAGTCAGGGAAAAAAAAAACAAATGCATCTGGGTTGATAAATCTAGCTTTTGCTTAGCACAATGGGTTAAAGTAAACAGCCCCTGAGATCTTGGATCTCACTGCATTCTTCTGGCCAGAGAACAAAAAGCCAACCAGGTGATTGGCTGCACAGGTAGAACAAAAGCCCCCCTATGCTCCCCCCCAGTGCTCAAAGGCTCCATTCCCTCTGCATGAGATAAGAAATGCATGCAACAGGAGTCACCACAACAAGAAACACCATGGAGAGTGTAGGGGAAACAAGAAAAGCCCACTTGGAAACAAACAAACAAACAAAAAAAAACTCTGTCTAGCTGCTTTCGCAAGGCAAAACAAGGATCTCTGTTTTCATGTTTCCCCATTGGTTGGGTTTTAGCATACCCAACTGAGGGGAACAAGAGTAACTACACAAAATTTCAAATACATTTGGACATGGACTCGGTTCATGTTGTTTTCACAGTAGAGTGAAGATGCGGATGCCGTAATTCCATCGATGAGAGGAGAAAGAGTGAATGGGTTCTCCCACCTTGAGACTTACAGCTTGGTAACAAAGATGTGCAATTATGCTTCCAACACACGTCTGTCTTTCAATAAGTGTGTCAGGATTCTTTGCTCTCTGTCTCCGCGTGCTTTAAGAGTGACACACATGAATAAGGCTTCCTTAAAATCTTGCTTTGGAAAACTCCCCTTCAGCTAGAAATTAACCATACAATTCAAAATGGGACATCACCACCTTAATATATGAAGGCAAGAGTGAGTGCATCATTGACTTTAGAGGAATTAATGCTTCGATGCTTCGACATCTATTTGAAGTTAGTAGGGCCAGATGTAATGAGAGATGCTAAAATAAAGTAAGGTGATACCACGTTTTTATTAAAACTTGTGAGGGAAGGAATTTTAAGCTGACCGGCAGCTTTGTCACAGCTCAGCTCCTCTGGCTCAGAGTGATTTCCACAACATTTCCTTTATTGGAGTGAGGAGAGGAACTTGGACGTGAGCAGTGTGTCATTGCAGAAAAGCTTCCTTCACAGAGCGAAGACTCATGCCTTTCACATTATGAAAGCACCTTTTCGAGGGGCAAAAGGAAATGGCAACATTTCTGAGCAGCAAGCACTGGCAACTGCACACTACACCGCCCACACCCCCCAACCCGTCATTGATAAACAAATGAATGTCAAGGAGAACCACAGCACCGAGGACGGGGGGCTACTTTACATCACGCAATGACACTGAGAGTCACATTTCACAAGCTGCACATCAAAAATGACATCAGGTTTTTCCTGAGGATGTCAGACCTCTATTGGTTCCAGGCCAAAAGAATGCACCATCCAAACACTGGGTCTGCAATTTGCGACTGACAGTCACATTTTTCTGTTTAATCTCGTCTTTCTGGTACAGCCATTGAGAGCCATCTCCCCTCCATTCAGACAGGACCTCATTCCACGTGGGGAGCGCTGTACTGGTTGTGACACTTCCTGCAGAGGTGGCCCTGGGAGGCAATCAGCCTAATGTCAAACAGGTGCGCCAGTTACGTGAGGTGGGGGAAACTAACACCGGTGGCCCTGAGTTCGGGTATGGGGAAACACTTTCAGATGTGACTGCATGTGTGACTGTTGACTAGGGGTCAACCGATTTTCTGGTTGTTAGATGATCGGGGCCGATATTTGCAAATTTTTGATTATCGGTCATCAGTATATTTTTATCGAAATTCTCGATTAAAAAAACAAACTTTTAAAAGCAATGTGTGTAGGCTACTGTCCCGACGCATCTCCTCTGTCAGAAAAAAAATGCTATTGGCTAACATTCTTTCCACAAAATTCCGTCATTGGCCAAGACAGACGTTATCTGACCTTGAAAACCATACTTTTTCAGCTGCTGGAAACAAGGATGGAAGGTAAGTAGGCTATTCAGCAAAATGGTCGTTGTGCTCAAACCATACCAAATTGCAACTAGGCTAATTGGACCTTTTTAAATCAGTACAAGTAGTCTACGCTGAAGCTAAAAAAACAAGCTTGGAATATAAAAGAAATAGGGACTTGTAATAAGGACTAATTCTTCAAATGAAACATTCAAATAAATTTAACCTAAAGCACAGCCCTTCTGAATTGCAGTCGTCATTTAAGCAACCGTTCACGAAATTAAACTTCAGCTCGCTTGCGGTTGCACTGTATGTCGGAACCTCGCGGCAAAGCTGAAGATATCCGTTTGCCGCTTTGATGTTTCTTAATTTGGCCTCATCATCATCATGGAAATCGAGATATTAAAATAAAAAAAATTTGCAGCACACAGTTTGCACTTCACAGTATTTTCGCTAACTTTATCACAGTCCTTCCACACGGTACCTTACTTTTGTATGAGCTGTCCATTTTTCACATAAATGACTTATGAGCAAATGGGCTTCAAGAATCTCCTCGCAGCTTCAGAGAAAGTGAGGATGCACAGGCTAGTTTTAAGGTTTGATATTTCATACTTTATGATGAAAATGCAGCCCAAATGATGTATCAATTGGCTTTATTTCTTATGCAATGATTGCCATCGTTCGTCCGATAATTGAATGCTTTTGAAATAGCGATAGGCATCTGTTGCGTAGCCAAAATAAGATAACCATAGAGAAATTTACCCACATCAATATTACAATTTTTAGTTTATTTTTATCTTTGAGAAAGAATTTTCATTTGATCTTTTTGCTCTTTATTTAACTTTCATAGTGGTGATGTATGCCTGAAAACATATGACTAAGTAAAGATTAAGTCCATGTTGCCACAGCCTATTTCTTTTCACACCGAGAGGAAAAAAAAAAACATGTTAAAAGCATTCAGATATCGGCCTGAAATATCGGTTATCGTCCTCTTTTTGTCACAGATAATCATTATCGTATCAGCCCTGAAAAAACCATATCGGTCGACCCCTACTGTTGACACAAACGGCCTGGCACCACCTCCCAGTATTCTTGCAGTAGAGAAATAACAGTGTCATGAAAGTTACCGTCACCTCTTCACACCTCTGAGCATAATGAACGGTCAGGACTTTCTCACAGCTGGGGACCAGTCTCCTGCAGCCGAACCATCAGTATTATCAGGGCTTGTGGTGGCAGGTGCCGCGACCGTACAACAAGGCAAACAAGCTTTGTGGCCATAAAAGTGCTGGCAACAGTAAGCCATGAAACCATGCAAGCTGTTTAATGCACCTTGGTGCAAAATCACCACAGCTGGTGGGCTCCCCCCTCCCCTCCAAGCTCTCAATCCTCAGGGAGCCCCTGGGGAGGGACAGTGTGTGGCATGCTAGACCTCGCTGCTCACTTAATTACCCGGAGCAGAAATGCCCCGACTACCCAGGGCTCATTCGGCACGAGGGCAGCACCGGCAAACTCTGATAAACCCTCAGGAGAAGATTCAGCCCCCTCACACTGTTCTGTTCTCTTGCGGCCGGCAGCCGTGTTTCTGCACAGGCTTATTTCTATGACCGAGCTTGGCAAAGGGTCAACAGCGCACTATTGTTCCTGTTGTGCGCCTCCGCACAGTGTACGCATGCACTCCCACTATCAACACCATCTGCACAGGCACCAGACAGCCGTGTTTCTCCAAGCTGGCGGTAAACACCCGCGAAAGGGCTGAAGGGGTTCCCTTTGGGCACCACTCATTTTTCACACCAGTAAACCAAATTACGCTTTCTAAGAGCGCTTCTGGGCGACACTCTGGGAAAAGGATCCGAGACAGATGATCTCTTCACTCTGGCCTTGAGCAGGGGAATTTGTGCAGCCCTTGGAGAGACTAGCAGATGAGATCCAAAGAGGGCTGAAGCGCACTTGTGGGAATTTGGGTAAATGCGAAAGGGGGAAGAAATAATGGGAGACACTTTGAGGAAAAACAATGGGAGCCCTTGAGGAAAGGGAGGTCTTGGTTAACAGTGTTCTGAGCTAATGTAGCGGGGGCTGACACAAAGCACATGGGAGAGAGGGAGAGAGAGACACCCCTTTCAATGACACAACGCTGGATCGAGCGGCAGCAGCCCCATCAGTAAGGCCATGATGGATTTTTACCAGGGAGCAGCGATTAGCGTTAATAATTATCCCTCTTTTGTCGAAGGGCTCCTTTTCAAGGGTTGGCTGGTGTTCTTTCAGCACATTTTAAGGTTTTTTTCCACTCTGTGTCCACATTAGATTCAAGCTGGCAGTGATGTCATCATACATAATGAGCTTTTGTGTGTAGCGTGGCAAGAGAAATGTAATTTAAAGAAAGTTGGACTGAGAAATTTCAATGTTTGAGAACAAGAGTTCCATATTAGAGAGTTAATGGAAGCTCTATCCAGAATATCCAGGTCATTTTAATATCAGCACAGTCATTTTTTAATTACTGTTGGAAGTAGCAGACAAACATGAAATTATGAGAATGAGATCGGAACAGGCAAGTAGCTAAAACATTACTGCTACTGAAGTCAGACTAAAGTTATTACGCAGCGTTTATGTGCGGTTGGGTTGCAGTGTTCCCATTATCCTTCTGATCAACTTATGCGGTGGGGAGCTCCTCAGTGCTGAACAACCACACAAAAAACATGCAAAGGCTGAGTTTACGTCTACCTTTTCTCTGAAGACCCACCTTCTTAGTTCCTCCTGTTGCTGGCTGTAGTTATGCACGCGAAGCTACGCTGCAATGTCCCTGCCTCCTCTCCTCCTTCCTCCTCTGGGATCAGAACGTGAGCTGACAGCTGGCCACAGGCAGCAGCTCGACGTCACGCTGCCAGCTGCAAACGGGCGAGGGAACAGCGGGCCTAATCTGGGCTGCTTTCATTTGCCTGGAGGGGCGGGCCCACGGACAGGCTAACGTCACAGCCCCCGGCCCCGACCTTTCCCCCCTAGGACAGAGGCCGCCGCCCTGGCCCAACCTGAGATTAAGAGACCTGGCTTTGATAGCTGGCAGAACAGACCTGCTCTTCATAGGAACCCCGGGAAGAAACACATTCTGACTGTGAAAGGGTTTCTTGAGGTGCCGGTGCTACGCTGTTTGTGTGCTTGTAGGTTTAACTTCACTGATTCAGAGTGGGCAGCTTCCAATGTGCCAGGCTGTGAAGACAGAGGTATGCGGCGCAAGTGCTTGGGAAGGAGAAGAAACGAGCTGCCTTGTGCTCACTTTCCACCGAGACAAATTTCTCTGGAGTGAACGGCTTGTTTTTACGGCGCGCCGTGAACTCCTGGGCCTCTGCTCGATCTTCCATGGAACATCACGCTGAAACAGGCCAGCCATTATGGAACACACGCCTCTTCAGGGGCAGCACTAATTGAGTCACATGAAGGGCTGCTTTTAGGGGAAAAATGACTTTTTCCACAGCCTTTTTTTTTTTTTTTTTTTTTTTTAACTTCCACTAGTACAGACTTAGGTAGAGGCCCAATGGGACATAGGAAGGGTACATGCAGAGACTGGTGAGGGCTACTTGAGTTGTGACCCACTATAGCTGCAGGATTGAGGGGACTACCCTGTGTAGCCTGTTCTCCCCAGTCTACCACAGCAACGGCTGCCAATTCCAGGCCCCCGCCACACAGAAGTGGAACCCCCCGTGGAACTGCAGGTCTACCCTGCGGAGCCCCCCACCCCGTCCCCAGACGGTGACCCGCCCGGAGGGCTGCTCTGCCAGACGCTGGCTGCAGAGGTTAGAGGGGCAGGAACTGCCTCTACCTCAACATGAGTTAGGGGCCTGGAGGGCAGAGGGGTCCCCCGTCACAGCGGTGGATTTACAAGCCAAGACACCGGCCACATTTGTAAAAACAATCACAGTTGCACTTGCGCGCGTGCACACACACACACACACAGGCAGTCGTTCGTGTACACAGAAGGTTTGTTTTCTGCATTTCTCCCACCCAGCTGGAAGAGAGCAGCTGTGGTAAAGCAATCAAAAACAGAAGGATGGAAAACACCGCAGCAGGGCCCTTGTGCCCCCCTGTCAGTTGTGGAGCGGCCGGTGCTTTAAATCAATTAGAACCTCCCTGCGATTGCGCTCTGCACCAGCCCTGGCAGCAGCAGCTTGCTCTGCGGGTCCCCTCTTGGCACAAACATCTGCAGCAGGAGAGCATCTTCCTCCTGGCCCTCATTGGAAGAACCATTTAATGAGCAACATTATGGGACTGGGAGAAGAAAAAATCAATTTCTGACTGTCTACCCTCTTTTCCTCTCACAGCTCATTGGTACTAGACTCACTTTTCACTGCTTCAGCTGTGTGAGAAGGAGGAGGAGGGTCAAACCCTGACCTCCAGGACCCCATCCCGGTAAACAAGCCTCTCCCTAATTCAAGGAGACATCTACCCAAATCTTTTTGCTGGCTCCCCTCCGGTATTTGCATAACTTTCTCTCCAGCTGGGCTACAAAATTCCCGGAGGGGTCTGTTATGGTGACCTCCTCAGCAGTGCTTAAGGAGGAAGGGACACCTCCAGATTTTTGCTGGAGTCATGCGGACAACTTGTGACACACCAGCGGGTCAGCAACAAAAGCAAGGAAAGTCCGGGCCAATCCTGAGCCCTATTCCCAGCCTCCGAGAGAGAAGGGAGCGGACCCCTCCCATTCACACAGCGGCACTGACACGGCCCACACAGACTTCACTCGCGCTGACACGTGTAAAACTCCTCTGTCTCGCCACCTCAGAGACCAGCATCTGGAAGATCTGACGGCAGCGTCTCAGAGGTTCAAAATGGCAAGCCTTTTCCTCAATTATTAGGATAAGAAAATGCTAGTTGAAAAACGCATTTCCTCGCAGTTTAAGGGGGTGTGTCAAGCACGTGTTCCTTCTCTTCTCTCACAAGCCCAGCGGTCCGTTTCGTAATCACGGCACTCAGAGGTTCTTGCCCGACACATTTGTTTGGGTTGCACAGAACCATCAGTTCAAGAATCAGTTCAAAAGAATTTAAAAGCATGTACGTTTCCTGAAAGCATCAGCATGAGAGCACTCCCTCCTAGTATAAGAAGGAGCTTATATTAGATTTGGAGATAAGCTGCAGAGTCACACAGTGGCTATTAACTTGCTTGGCTGGGAATTTTGTTTTGTGTCACTTCACAGCACAATACAGAGCTCAGCACTGCCTCAGTGCTGCAGTGAGCTCAGAGGCAGGAAGGTGCAGCAGAGGGCAGTCACAGCAACCACAGAGCACGGGAGCAGCAGAAACAGGGCACACAGACGGACGCAGCGATGGCAAAAGGCCACGCCAATACAAGTGTGGAGATCATCGAGAGCATCTGCAGCTCTTTGCTCAAGCTGAAGACAAAGGTTTGCTTCCTTGACAGGAAAGATAAAAAAGCAAACCGCACAAGACCCCCCTACAATTGGGTCTTAAAATACAGTTGACTCAGGGCCCTACGAACCCCAGGGGTGGCTCTGAGCTCTGACGCTTTGACCACAGCATTAACCTGACGTACCAAAGCAGCAGTGGCCTGCTATGGGCTGCTTTACTCGGGAGGCAATCGCCATGCAGGCCTCACTGCTCACAGATGAACATCAGTTTCCCCAATGTCTACTCCTCCTGACGCGTTTCTGAAATATGGTTTACTCTGCCTGGGGTCCCGGTCTGACTGTGGAAACTTCCTCTGCTGAAACAGTGGGGGTGGGGGTGGGGGCAAGAATTCCGTTCCTGTGCACGTGGCTAAACCGTGAATGCTGGGATGGCAGACCCCTGATGAATCATTGCCACACGTGTTGTTGCTCCCACCGAGATCTCAACAACGGAAAGGCCATTTTAATGCGAGGCTCAATCACAGGCTTGCGGCCAAGAGGACAAAACGGACGATGACTGTCAGCCCAATCTCCCATCTCCAGGGGGTCTCAATGACATGGCTGCCTCCCCCAGGGAATCTGTGCGGTGACCTGCCCAAGAGCGCCACCATCCGATATGCTCTACCCCAGAGAGAGGTAATGACAAAAGAGATGCCAAACTGGCCCCTTTGCTGTAACTTTCAAACTATCAAGGTCAACTCTGCTTGTATGGCATCAGTTTTGTTTGAATACAGATGACTAAAGCAGTGTTAAATATCCAATATTGAGGTGCTAAAACCCCTCACGTTATTGAGTACAGTAAGAATGCACTTAATTCAAGTGGATTGGACATATTCCCCTGTCCAGATTTATTGGAGGTAAAGACAGGACATCTATTTCTCCTCTATCTGAGCTGGCAGGCCTTTCTCCTGATGTGAGGGAGCAGAAGATACCACACCCACCCTACATCCCCCTGGGATGTTAAAAAACAACTTTACTGATGGTGAGGGATTTACACCCCCAACTTCCTGTCATGGTATCATGGTAACCACTGATAAAAGGGGGGCTGGTGAGCTGTACTTTGACTCCCCGAAACGCTCAGCATTCCAGACACTTCGTGGAAAGCTAGAAGAGGGCTATCTGTGCAGGGACTCAAGGCTGGTGCAGAGATGGGTGGATCCAGGAAAGTGCTTCAAAGCCCTGTATGGTGCCAAAGAGACGTTAAACAACAGAAACTGGTCTTCGTCTGCTGTGTGTAGGTTTGAGTGTGAGGTGCTGGTAGAAATCTGTATTGCTGCTACCTTTGTATGAGGAGCCAGGGCAGCTATTTTTGATTTTATGGGATTGTGGAACTCATGTGCAAGGTAGGGGAGATTACAGAGCAAAAGGATACTAGGGGAGTTATTTTAGGTTGGGGAAAAATGCAAATAAATTGATCATTTCTGCTCACTGCATGAACACAAGGAACAGCTGTCAGTATGTAAGATTCCATCCTATGCTTATCTATGCAAAATCCCTTCTACTTCCTATACAATTACTGTCATGTGCAGCAACAAGGTTTAACTTCAAACATAGCCAAATCCAGTATCTAAACATTGCAAGAACTTACACATAACCATTTGTTGGCGGTAACGGACAACAAAGTGAAACAAAATTTCCACTGTCTTCTTCGACAGTGTTTCTGTGTCACACTCTGAACCTGGGGATGGAGCGGAGGCTGCCCAAACAGACAGCCTGAGCATCCATCTTTGTCTCTGGGTTCGCTCTCCAATCGTCTCAACTAGGGCTGCATCGGTACAGAAATTTCCTTACCGCAGTATTCAAAGCATGCCACCTTGCGGTTTGCAGTAATACCACAACCAAACCCCTGAGTTTAATTATTCATTCATTTGATGTTACTTGTGCCTTAACATCGCAAACATCGTTTCTACTGTTTTATCGCTTTCAAAACACAAAAATCCATCAAGTGAGTTCTAGGCCATCGCCTAGGCTAATTGTACTAATTTATTCATGGCGTGCATTTCAAACACCATAAAATGCTAAATATTTGGTTGATTAACTTTCAACTAAAGAAATAGTTACATTTAACCTTTTCGCACGTAGAGCGTGTTACGTTATATGGTTCATTATGGTTTCATTAGCGTTATTAAGCTTCTCATAGTTTTCACCGCCGCATTTGCTATAGTTTTTAATGTTAAATCACTGTTTCCTCAAAGCTAAAATTAGCTAGAATTTTTCCAATTTTTCCAATCTCACGATCTAATCGCACGATGTTAGCATACGCGCTAAACGGCTAATCACACCACTGTGACCGTACGCGCGAGAGAGTTAAAACCATTTTACGTGAGTTTTGTTACGCATTATAATTAATAAACATGGGTATAGACAGGGATTATCATACATTGAATGTTTTCCTCCATATCATTATTTGTTGACAGAAGCAGTTGCTCGCTTTTCAAAACCAGACTCGCAAACCGCTTCTCCTCAGTGTCAGTCCTCTGGATTGATTTGATTAGTCAGTCGACCAGAAGGTTACAATGACGTGATGCGCTTGCTAAATGTTATGTGTATGCTCAGTGCAGAGGTCTGGGCGTTTTAGAATCGTTTTCTTGTTCTCGTGTGGAGAGATTAAGGCTGCTTTCACACCTGCAGCCTTTAGTCCATTTGAATCGAACCATAGTGCATTTGACCCCTTGGTTCGGTTCGTTTGCGTAGGTCAGAACACAGTAATCGCACTCAGGTCCGCACCAAAATAATCGGCCCGAGACCCCCAAAGAGAGGTGGTCTCGATCCACATCATCTGGCGAACTTTGGTGCGGTCCCGCTGGTGAGAAAGAAACCCGAACCAACAGGGACCAAAACTATCCAATAGGTATGAATCATGGGAATTGAGGGCATTGAATTATGGGCAACAAATTCTGGGTGGTTAGCAAAATTGCTATTAAAAATGAGGGTTAACTTGGAGCAGCGATGAGGTACAATGTCTCATTGAAATTTGGGCAGACGATCACACTTGCCAGCAGCTGGAGAAAACGCACAAGGACAAGGCATATAATATCACTAAGCTTACCTGATGCGTCTTCGGAATAGAAATTGTTGGGTGAATATGTCACTGTATGCATTATTTAAAGTGCGCCTTCTCCTACTGAAGTGTCTCAAGGCAGCGCGTCTTCGTACGAAATGCATCTACAGATTATTTATTACACTCCAGATTTCCAAATTTCCCCACCTGGGGATCAATAAAGTGTTATCTTATCTTATTTTCGAAACAAAGTCTAGATTCACGTTAAAAGTGAATGTGATACTCGTACTGATAGCACTGGTATAACAGCCACAGGATCGCGACAACTGCAATGGTGAGCTTGTGAGTTTGCTCCATTTTCAATGCGTTGTTCCTGTGCTTTTCTTTTCGGCAGATAGTGATGAAATTCCTGCACGAAAATTCTGACCAATGAGGGAACAGTTTGCTTGCGCATGGCGTTTGTTTAACCATTTTGGTCCGTTTTTAAATATTGCCGTGTGAAAACAAACCGAACCAGGGTGCGAGTGCAACAAATTGTAACAAATTAGTCCCTGATTTGGAACAAAGCAAATGGACTATACGTGTGAAAACAACCTAAAAAAAAAAAAAACGTGTACTGGGGAAGTGATCCTTTTCAAAACTGATAGAAAAAAGTGAGTTTTCGAAAATATCCAGATACGTGTAGACAAGGCCACAGACCAAGGCAAAAGCTACATGAGGATGGCAGCACTCTCAGATAAGGGAAAAAAAGCTGTTATGACGGTAATGGCGGTGACGGGCTCAACACCGCGGTACACCTCCTAATACCGCGGTATGGCGGTGATGCGGTTATTGTTGCAGCCCTAGTCTTAACATGCCACTGCTGCCGCCACATAAAGACGCATGCGCTCCACCACCACCACCAAGCAGAGACTGCACGAAACAGGTATCTCAAGCACACAGCCACGCAGGACAGCCCCCATTAGGGTCCCGCAGAATCCGTAACATATGCATTAAAAGATATATGTATCACAAGCATGTTAAGCAACATAAGAAAAGATAAAAAGTGATTTGACTTAATTCCAGCAATACTTATTATATTATTATTTTTTTTTTTTTATTATAAACACCTTTAGCAGTATTTGGGAATTACATCATCTTGAATGTTCAGCCCAACAGGCAAAGTACAATATTTCTTAATTATATAACTATTACACTAAATATCACAAAATTTGCATTGGCCATTTCAGGACAGGAATATTACTTCATTCTTTAGTGACAACTTATTTGAATTTTAGTCTCAAAATCCATTTCACCTGTTCCTTCACACAGCCCTAAGGGGTGGGGTGAGGTGGCAGACATATGCCGAATATAGACTGAGGACCAGGTGTTAAGTGACACATACATTTTGTTATCACTTAACACCTGTTGGATTTGGACGGGGATTTGTAAAAGTTTTTGATCTAACGCTTAAAACAGTTACTTTTTTAATATGTAAAGATGCTAAATCCACATGAGACTAATGGCCAAGGAAAGACTCTCTCACGTGCTTCCATATCAATTAGCCATCATTTACCTAGAGCTAGAGTCACTACTGTATCATTTTCAAAAAGTGTATCGTTTTATTTTTCACTACGGCTAATACTGTCCCCCCCAATTTGTTATCTTGTCTGACCGTCATTCCTTTGGTGGAAGTTCCATCCAATAAATGGCTTGGCCACAGAAACCAAGCATTTCCATTTCAGAGCATCCAACTCCATTCTGAAATTCCAACTGAAAGCGGAAACTTCAGCTGGGTCCAAATCCAAAGACAATTCCCTTATTCCATCGGTGATTCCAAGATTGCGAAACAGTAGCGGCCCTATACGTCCCATGCTTGTGCAATGCTGGCAAACGCTATACTGTCTGTTAAATAAAAAATACTTTACTGTTTAAACATTTGTGCCTCAAGTTTCTGTTTATCTGTTCACAAGTGTAAGTGCATCATGGGTCATTCCATTCCACTATGCTTTTTTGTTTTCTCTGTGTCTTCTGCAAATACGACTTTGTGATGTTTTGCATTTTAATCTGGCATCACAACAAATAAATATGCCCTAGTACAGCGTTTCTCAAACCTCTCCTGGAGTACCACTTGTTTTAGATCCCTCCCTGTTCCAACACAGCTGATTCAAATGATCAACTCGTTATGAACTCCTGAAGCTGCTGAATAACAAACTGATCATTTGAATCAGCTGTGTTGGAGCAGGGAGAGATCTAAAACATGCAGGACAAGTGGTACTCCAGAGGTTTGCGAAACGCTGCCCTAGTAGATCCCAAAGTAAATACATTAGTGCCTTTGACCTTTGAGCTCGAAGCTAATGCCATGAATTTTAACTGTTTTGTTTTTAACAGATAAACTACAACACCATGGAAAACTGAAGAGAAATGTCTGTGGAGCACTATGTGGATGTAGTGACTATCTGTTATGTTTCAGTGAACAAAAAAAGCAACTTCCAGTGCAAGCTAATGCCACAGTATGCATAACCTTTAGCTTTTTTACAGATTAAATTCCCATACCATGCAAAATCGGGGAAAATGTCAGTTCTGTGAGCTCTATATAGGCCAAGTCCAGTTCATTAACTGCATCAAAGCAACCATGTGTGATGCAATGAATGCTTTTCAGTATGTATTGAAAAAAATTAGTTTGGAGTTTTACAAGCTTCCCCATTTCAGTAATGTTTACCTAGATTAGGGAAAAATGCAAATTTCCCAAATTCAGAGGCAGTAATAAAAAGCCTGTGTGGTGTGTGTGTAAATACAAGTGCTTTGTATATTTTTAGCCAAACCTACATTTAAGGATTCACACCCCCACACACAGAGGAAAGAATGGAATGGAAAATATGGAATAAAATCTGACAACTGACCCACTGACCTCTCAAATACAAGTCAGGGACTCCAGTTGCTTTTCCTCAGAAGAGCCAAAGTCATTGTGAGTCTCATGAGGTACTGCCCATGATGATAAAGAGTTCAGCCTGAGCCCGGAGAGTTTTCTCTTGCCAAGGTCACGCTTTCGCTTTACACTGAATACAGATTCATATTAATCTCTGAACTGCATTTTCAAAAACCCTCAGACGGCTGAGATGGGTAGGCTACCAACCTTGCGCACTTGGCATGGTATAACCCCCATGCTTATACAACACAAACTTGAAACCAAAGTCGCCGCCATTTAGCCAGTGCAGACGTTGTCTTGAAGAATGTGCTACTAATCTCCTCTTTGGAGGAGCGACCCAGAACAGGAGGCTGCTTGGGAGGCGGTGCCAGTCAAGCCCTCCTGATTAGCTGAAGTTAGGGGCATTAGCCACGTCAGGGGATCTCCACGAGTGGAGCCATAATGGAGCAACCAACGTCTCACCACAGGAGGCAGAGATTACCTCCTGCTGCCTCCCTGGCTGTCACAGTGGGAGAGCTCAGCCTGGGCTCCTGAGGCACACAGAGTGATGGCACCATTACTACACCTCTTTAAAAAAACAACAAGTGACACTTGTGTTTCATCAGCTGAATCATTTCCACCACTCTTCCCCAATGCAATGTAGTTAGTAAACCTTCACCTTTTACATTAGAATATTTATTTTTGTTTAGGTTTTCATCCCATTGTTGATATGCATTGCTCTTTTCTCAGTTTAAGCAGATTAATAAATGCCCAAAGTGAAAATGCCACACATTCTTTATAGTACTTATCAAAAAGAGGAAATGACATTTTTACGCCGAAAATGGAAAATGTCATTTAAAACTGAGAAAACAGAAATCAAGAAAACTTAAAATGGAAATCTGAAAATAAAAAAATGAATTTCATCTGGCCTGAATTACTACAGCAACCCAGATTAGGGATCCTGTTCAATGGTTAAACTGATCTCAGCCCAGTATAGGTCTAGAGTCCAGTACTGTCCAGTGCACATTATACGCCTGTGCAAATGTGTTATTTGGACCAAACCACATCAATGGTAGATTTCCTAGCACTGCAGCATTCTGATGAGGTCACTTCCTTCAGACTGTTAAATTTAATCCACCAATTCAGTAAGCATTCCTCAGCACAGCACAGCATTCCAGTACCTTTAACTGCCAGCCTTGTGCTTAACCATGCCCTTTTCTCATACTCCTTTAACATGAGCACACTGGCTTGTGGGAAGATGGCTTAGTCTAGAGGGTCTGTGCCTTTTTCACCTGCTGCAGGCAAGCCAGTATTGGTTCCAGCAAGGAACCTGCCAATGGATCAACAGAGAGTCTCTGTCTGGAACGTGCCTTTTACCAGCAACCTATTCACATTTTACTGGCAAAATGTCTCTAAGGCGACAGGTCATCCCGTAAATCAGGGCTGGAGGCTTGAGCTATCGGCTTTAAAATTCACATCTGCGAGTATCCTCCTGGCCCTGATGGCACTGAGAGCAGCACAGACAGCAGACACAGACAAGTCTCCAGGGAGGCTGACAGGCAGGGGATGTCAGCCCTAGTGCTTTTTCCACATTTCTCCACCAGTCTCACCACAGACCGGGTTAGGCGCCTCTAAGCGAGATGAAAGCGGCTTCTCCCCGCTCGGCTGCGCCCTCTCGAGCACTCTTCGTTTTGGGAGCCCACAACATAGACCGGGGGCCGCCCAGGTCTTGGGGGACATGTTGAGATACCTCTACCTCACATGGCTCCGCTCAACTCCACATAAATAACACATGCACACAGCCCCATAAACCCACACACACCGACATATACACATATACACACACATATACACGCACACATTCAGCCACACCCACACAGGGGGAGCATCGCTCAGGCGTGTGCTACGGCTGACTTCAGATTCAAATATCCACATGCCCTGTGCTTGTTGCATTTCTTGCGCTTGTGTTTTTAGACCATGTGAAAAGGGCAAATATTAAGTCTTAAACACAAAACAGATGATAAAAACCTAATTGTTTTCACTTGCACTGGATTAGTTTCCTCAGAAAATAGCTACACTCTAAACTCAAACAGAAAGAGGAGGAGAACGTGCAGAAATGGAGCCCAATTATTGACCGTGTCCAAAATACATTTCCAGGAATAACTCTGAATACAATGCATTACAAATGAGTTTCAGCAAATGCTATCATCAGAGTATAAGACGTGCTCTCAAGCGCAATATAACTGAAATTTGCCTCTTAGGCATTTACTGTGTCAAACCAAGTTCAGGTCTAGCAATCAGAGCCAGCCAATTGTGATGTAAATATAAAAATGCGTTTCAAATTGCATCTCTGATCAGGCAGCTGCTGCACTCTGCATAGGGGGAGAATCTGTAATCAGAGCCCTCCACACAAATCAGTCCCTGACCTCCAAAAATAAAAGAGCTAATTGAAGAAAAAAAAAAGATTAGGTCTTCTCCTGCGAGAAAGAAAAAGCAAAAACCCTGCGGTAACTGACAGATTAAGATCTGTGAAAGGAATTACAGTGGCTGGAAAGCCCCAGAGAGCAGGAGAGGAAATGGCTGGGAGAGCGTCTCGCAGAACACGTTCCTCTCCGAGAGGGCCGCGCCGTGCTCATCCTTCTCCTCACCAGGATCCGCCCTCAGGCGGAGTCAGTGCGGGACCTGTCCCACTCAAGACCATACATGGGCTTTGATGGCTGTGACTATGACTGTGAGGTACTTGACCTCACCTTGACACTGCTGTGTTCCATGTGTTCGACTGTGCTCCTGTGCTTTGGACAAACACCTTATTTCTGTTACAGAGTCAAACACTGCCTTCATTTCATCAAATGCAAATTTTCCCAGATTTCCTGACACTTAGTATATTTTAAGCCAAACAGAGAAATGTGATATGACTAATTATGTAAGACCAGATCTCAGCTGTCTGGATTTCAGTGCTCTCATGCGCTTGGCGGTAACCCTACTTAGACTGGGAAGTGTAACCATGTGGACAGGCAGGGAGGTAGTGTGAGAGTATCCTCCCCCAGTGCTTCCCCTGGGTGCACAAAACTACAGCGAAACTGAGACGACTATCAGCTCTCAGTACCACATCCAGGCTGGTCCCAGGAATTTACAGTCCCTTTCACTTTAGTGCACTGTCACATCAGGGGAAAAAAAAAAAAAGATGACGTAAATATCACTTTCACACCCTCTCCCTACAACCCACTATTTTTAGCTGTGGGGCTAAAGACGGGGCTTAATTATTCTCTTTGCAGATCCAGTCACTGCAGAATCCTTCAGCATATCTATAAATGAATACTGTGCAATGAGCTTTATGCTCAGTTAAACCAGAGCCAACTTTGGATTTCTGTGACCCCTGGATGTCCTGGCAGCACTGTGGTGCATTGCACAGCTGGGAGCGTTTGATGACCTGGCGGCTTCCCCCCCCGGCCAGGTCTGGTGGCTGCAAGTAGCGCACAAACAAAAGGGAATAAGCGACCCGCTGAGATGGCTCTGTCCAATGCTCTGCCCAAGACCCTGAAGATCCTAATCATGAAACCACGCTGCCTGCAATCAGACTTGGGTTCCTCCAGTGTGCCACTCAGTTCTCCACTGGGGAGAATGGAGGACCTCCAGAGGGGATATCTGATGCTCCATAGTTGTGTGCAGGTGCAAGGGGGGGCCTCCCAAAAGCTTCCCCCCTCTGCTGGGACCCTCTCCCCACACAATGGGCCTCCGTCTCCTTTCAACGCTCCCGCATGCCATGGCTTCCAAGGAAGGCAGCACCCATTGTCAAAAACCAAAAATGTATGAAACTGAGACAAAAAGCTCTGGTAGGAACAAAACGTGAACAGAAAAATGTGCAGAGGTGCAGGACAAAAGGAGGGCCCCTGCCGAACAGTAGCGCTGGAATGTAATCCTTTCAAAGGTGGACTGGGCTTCAAACCGAACAGACAGGAGGGTTTGGTCTGATGGGTCAGAGGCCCCAAACGCATAAATTATGCTGGAAAGCAAAAGGGCACCCGCTCTGTGCCAACAGAGTCTTAACAAGGCTCACTCTACGTTTCTGATGTTACAGTCACCCTGTGTCTTCTGGAGTGGCTCCTCTGAGGCTTATCAAACTCTGAGACGGGAGCAAACAGTGAAAACCCCAACAGTGCTCTGCTGCAGTTTTTGCATTCGTTTAAGCATGTTGCTTCTGGGAACTGTGGCAATAAAACCAATTCTAAAAATAAAATCAATTTTACAAAATAAGTGCTAACACTGATTAATTATCTCTACCAGCTAGCTTGTGCCTTGTCTGGCCAACCATTGAAACCTGGTCATGCAGTGCTCCTAATATTGCTGACTCCTTATGGTTTTTTGCTTGTGTTGTACTCTACCTCACTTGTAAGTTGCTTTGGACAAAAGCGTCTGCCAAATGAAAAAATGTAAATGTAATTAACTTGATTTCATCCTGAGATGGTTTCAGGCTGCTTTTTAATGTGATGAATGCATAAAATGCGCCATTCAGAAAGGTTTCATGAGAGCCATGTGACAGCGAAGAGCAATTGTACAGGCTGTGCTCTCTTGGAAAGGGAAAGGGCCACGGTTTTGAAACAAGGTCTCGGCCTCCTCCAGTCCAGCGGATATTCATCTTCATTGCATTTGTCACTCAATCACATTTTTCACAACTGATGGAACTCCACATTGCTATCAAAATCTACAGCATTGTATTTGTGGAGCCCTCAGAACAAGCATGGTGCTGGTTCAAAAACAAAAAGGGAATTGACCATTTACACAACTACTGAAGTTAAGAAATGCACGACAAGCTCCCCCAGGTGTTGCGAGAGATTGGCTACCCTCACATTGCAGAGACGTGTAAACACAGCATCACAGAATGCACTGTCAAAGGAGAGTTTCCAGAGCTCTGCAGTAAACCGGCGTTTTGATCTTCATAATCGGGTTACAAAATCAAAGGGGGGGAAGCATCCACCAGTCGGTCTGTCATCAATCAGGGCTGATCAGACACAGACGCCGTACATAAAAAAACACACAGAAGACACTCAGCCACTGCCAGAGGCCCTTCTTTTGGAGACAGGTACAGAAAAATGCTATACTTCATAGCAGATCAGATTTAATGAGGGTGCTTGAGGAAAGCCAGTGCTTTGCATCACTTAGTTATACAATTCAATTTGTTATCTGTAAAGTAAACTTAACTAGAAGCAGACACATTATTTCTGCCTTATGCAGGTATTGTGAACATGAGGAATGAGCTGCTAGTTGTTGAAATGGCTCACATACTGTATGTTAATACAGTGCATGGCAGATGCTGAGTGGGTTTGTGAACTGTTACTTTTAGTTCCTCTTTATGGCAAGTGGTTACCCAACAGCTGACCACAGATCTTGATTTCCATCAAGATAGAGAAAAATCACGAGATAAACCAAAAATTATTTGCCGGAAGCTACAATTTCTTGTAATGTACTTCTTGGGTTTAAATCTGCAAAAATACAGCTGACAAAAATCACTGACAGATATAACACATTATATCCTGAAACAGAGGGCACATGGCCTAATGAAGCAACACTTTTCACTGCCCAGCAGCCACGGTTTTTAAAATCCTGATACACATTTCCCTAACATGAGTGGTTAAATGCTAGAAAACACAACCCAAGAATCTTTAAGTGCAATGTGCTGATTCTGTGACATGCCCAAGGAGGAATCCAGTGTATAGGCTACACTGTTGCTGTTTAGCTCACCAAAATATCAACCATGCGCTCCATCTGAGCTAAGTCACATAAATGTGCCCTGATTTGGCAGAAGGGGGTGGCCCAAGGATTCGATATTGTACACCTCATAAGGAAGCAGGAGCAGCCACAGAGAACAAGTGGGAATGAGAAAGCACAGCTCCACTCCTTAAAGGTCCAACTAATGACAACATAGATGTCAACGCAGTCTGGAGGAGGCCTGATGCATGAACGCCCACATGAAGAGCCTGTGCACCAGACTGTGCTCCAGTGAAGTTTCGAGGCAAACTCTCCTGGGCCTTCTGCGGGCACCTATGACATTCACCTGCCATGGGCTTTCCATACTCCTCCGTAGCAAGGCAGAAAAGGCCTCTTCCCTCTTGTTTTCCATTAGAGCCCCTAAATGACCTGTGGTGTAAAAGATCCCTGATGTAAACTGAAAGCAGAATCACGCACTTTGTTCACCTGCTTCCCACGGATGCTGTTCACTGTTCGCACACACACACACTGCCATTGTGAATGTATGACAGATATGCTCTTTACTCCTGTCCTCCCCTGCAGTTGTGGGAAAATACTGCTCAGATAATTCCCATACTTAGACTATTTTAAACAATTAACGAAATAATTTAAAATTTAATTTAAAACCCATTTAAATAAACTTGGTTATGAAACAAAATATGTTCTTTGATTGGGGGTGAAGGTAATGATATAGAACATCTGAAGTACAAATAGCAGATTAAGCTGATGGCAACAACTTTAAAAAATCAGTGAAGGGCTATGGCAACAGCACCAGGATAGAATTTCCTCCAGGTGTACATCCAGACCAGGAGTATAGGAGCAGCAGACAAAGCTGCATGAAGTCCTCCCTTCACAACGACTCCAAGGAAATTCTTCAAAAATCGCGCAAATATGCATTTACATTTTCACTGCGAGTACAGCAGCCAATTGACTGTCTGAAGTTAATATTTCAACGAGTCTTTCCCTAAAGTGCACATGAATGGAGAACTTCGGACATTTCTTGCCATAGTGCGGGACGCTTGGACTTCTAAGCCACACGCCGTCCAATACTAAATGTCAGAGCTAGTCCATGGCCTAGAGATGCCTGTGTATTTCTGAAAGCCAAGATACTTGTTTATGGGCTGGACATGACAGCACAGAGTTTTCTTCCTAGCACAAACTGGTCCCTGTCCCCATTTCATAGGTTTCTGATTATGGACAGGAATTAATGCAATCTAGCCTCAACTAGCACGCAATATAAACAAGGATGTTGGGACCTGTGCACAAGATAGAAACCTCCGTTAGAGGTTGCAAGATCTTAAACGAGAAACGAGAAAGACTGCCCGAATTTTCTTTTAACGAAATGCCTTGATATTCAATCACCTCTAAAACAGAAACTTTTGCTGAAATGTACACATTTTTAGCAGCGTATCTTGTTTTTTGATATTATGTAGCTAACCTTGACACAGAATTCTGTAACATTTACCATCAGAACAAATGTCGTTTTTGGTTCATGCTTATGAACAGCACACTTTATGACACATATTTATACACTCTGCTAAGGCCATTTTCAAACCTTTACCTTTAGAATCCTCGTCATACTCTGCGGCCATGTATTGCAAATAAATAATTAATTAAGGCTAGGACACGTATTTGCTCTGTACCGTTTGTCTAATAATTAACTGACAACTAATTGCGCGAAATTAGCGAGTCTGCTAGATAAACAGTCCAGCTTTAACAAGAGCGTGCAAGTGAAATTCTCTCTGAATTCAATGCACACTAGCAAACTAGCCGAAATTGTTATCAAAATAAAATTACCCCTACAGGCGACTAAAACTAATTAGATAGATGACATTAACTACAACTATTGATAGGTTACCTAGCTACTGTAAATAGCTCTAAAATCCGTAGACGTTAGATGAGTTAGCTAAAACAAGCTTCTGTATAACTGTAACTCCAAGCCACTGTGTAACTAGCTAGACTATATGCCTAGGTGGCAAAAACAGCACAACCCAAGTACTAATTACAACATGCTCGTTAAGTAGCCTCCAAAAGTTACCGCTAGTTAGCGACCTAAATCTGCCCAGGCCACCATGCTCAGAAAAAGATCATGCAAGTCAATCGAAAACTATCTTACGTACCTAAAAGCTTCTTCACCTCCTGTTCACTCATAAAGACGTTGACATTGGGTCGGTTGTTGTTGTTGATGATGATTCCGGGAGGGCTGCTGGGATTGGCGTGGCAGACGGCCGCTTTTAGCAGGAATAGGATAAAGAAACCCCGTCGTCTCCACGGCACGGACTGCGACCAGCTGCAGGACACTGACCCCCTCCTACAACAGCGAATCGGATCCGACAGCAACAACATCTCAACTGCCTAGCGATTCTTCAGATAAATCCCACTCTGTGGTCCCAGTTCGTCTTTCCAACTTTCAGTCCCCTCCGAAACTTAAGGACAAGCCAGAAGCCTTTCGTAAAGGCAACATGCTCCTTGATGGTTCACCTCTCTTGCTCGCTCCGTTTCTTGTCCGTCTCTCCTAACAAGCTAGCTATCCACCGTTCAGAGCTTGCTAGGCTGCTAACTTGACCAGCCCTCCGCTCGATATGCAGGAAAGGGCCAGGGTTTGGAATTAAAAAATTAATCGGTTTCCTCTTTATTCTGTTTGCCTATTTGCCTGTATGTATGTGCTCAATACACAGAATCCATTAGTTAAGGTCCGTCTGTAGGGAACAGTCAGCTTTTCTCCGTCATAATCTCTGGGCTCTTGATCTTCCTCTGCAATCTTTGCTTTCATTTCAGGAGGGGGGACGCTTGTAACGAGTGCGAGCACGTACCGTTGACTGGATTCGAGTGCGTAACACATTAGCGCGTTCCCGTTACGTTGCACCACGAGCACGTATGGAAAATTTGCAATGTGAACGAATGAAAAACTTAAGCCCACAGAGGTGAACGGGACATGGCTTTTTTATCCTCAAGAGACAATGACAATTAATAACATCTTTTAGTCGCTTATTACCGAAGTTCACGACACACATTGTTCATTCGTAAAGCGACAAGCTCTAGTTAAGAAGTATCTTATTTAGTGCTGGTCGCATAGCAATCAAATACGTAAATATCTCATAATTAATATTTAGTGATCTAGAGTTTACATGGCACTGTTTTGTAATACTTCCTTTGGTATCGTCTGTGCTCTCCCAGTGGTACTGCTTTGTAAACAGAGTGAAACTACTTTGCAATTATACAGTAAATGCACGTTTTTCAATTTACTATCAAAGGTGAACAAGGACATCTTGCGGCCTTTAGCGGTATTGCTGTCATCTGGGACGGCACTTGCCTTTTGGTATCAATTTATTCATTCCACGTTTTCCTGTCAGGCATGACTTTACCACCTCATAATATGTTCCTTTCACACTCATATTCAGACTATATGATCCACACATCTATGTCTCACAAAAACATGTACTGAATTAGTTGTCATGCACCTCATGCAAAACCCACTATTTACTTTCTCCTGCTCAGTTTAAAGAGTTCTGTTTACTACTCAGATATGCAATATCTATAGTTAAAAATGTAAAAATAGGAGCACATGCACTGATTAAAAAACACCAAAACCTTGTTTCTCACTGCAGTTTCATTTTACACATACTACTTGCCTTTCATTCATCTTACAAATAAAAAGGCATGATGCAAAGGGCACAATATTTACCTTTTATTATTAAAATATTCACCTACAAAAACAGTCTATAAACACTATTTACATGATAGCTAGCACAGAAATTTGGTTTAGAGAGATGAAGTTGAGAGTGGGACTGAGGGGCTTCTAAAGTATGGAACTGGGACTGAGCTGCAGCCAGTTATTTTCAGTCTAACACCAGGTTTATCCACTGTGGTTTTGCACAGCCACACAGAATGAGTGTATGGTTTTGTTAAGAGTTTGTAGGACAGGGGACAGAAATGTGGGATTGGTGATGGGGTGGGCAAGGATATACCAGCTCCCTGAGGGACTATACTGATATTACATACAAAACGTGTTCAAATGCTTCAGCTTGGAAATTTGAGGTATGTTATTTTATGCAGGGTCACTGCTGGTCTGAACCATTGCGATTCGTGATAATTTCTTCTGCTGCATGTGAAGTGTCAGCCTCTCACTCTGAACCCTTTTGATTGACATGTGCTTCCAAGGATCCAGCAGGCATCGGGGGGTGGTGAGGGGGCAGGGGCACTTGAGGTGCATTGGTGGGGGCAGACATCACACAAGCCTGACAGACTCGTGCTAAAGCAGCTGGAGGCTGGTCTTCATCATGGGGAATTCCTTGCCTCCAACACAGTCTGTTCACAATACCTTCTGAGAGGAGCTTCCTAAGGGAATACAGTTTAGCACAGAAATGTAACTTAGACATCTACTGAGGATTCATATGGTGGACTTGCATCAAACATACAGTAAGTAAATGTAACATACTACAGCAACAAATATTTCACTCTGGGTGAGTGAGAAGATGATTACATGATTAAAACACCAGTGCCTACTTCCTACCACAGCACTTCAGGGTACTGAGAACAGCTCAAACAGCTAATGGAATTGTGTTAAAAATGACAACCAAAGTGATTAAATGCACTCTTTAATAAATCAACATATTATATTCTGCTGAGAGAGAGTTCACTAAAAAAAATACAAATGCCACATTGCTGCCTGTGCATTCTGTATACTGTATGATATGTGTATGAACTGTCCAAATTTTGTTCGAATCTGGCCGTTGCAAGTTTGCAACAAATTATACATACGTGAGCCAAATTCTATCAATTATGGCAACCTCCAATGTCATTCATAGGATGTTGTGCAGACATAAGTGTGTATTATCACTGCAGAAGCAGTTCATTCGGTGCATGTTGTACACTACATGTGCCATACAATATGCTTACCCTTACAACATCAGTACATTGCAGAATGTCAAGAGGAGAACAGAACACTGCAGCTGCTGCACACAGATCAATACTTACTGGGAGATTTCTTAGGAAGGATGGGCTCACAGATTTCTCTGTAACAAACATCCTGCTGGACCTTATAGGTCCTTTTATACCTGTGGGGCAATAAGTGATCATCATCAGGCACAGTAAAGGTGATTATTGAGAGACATAATCCAGTCAATTCAAACTCACTATTAATCTTTAATTAGATAGGCACATAAATGCCATTGAAATAATGGTGAACGCAAGCTATCAATCCATTTTCAAATAATAATGGTGGGAACCCCTCAAGGTGGCAATGAAAGCTTTTGTCTGGGGGATTCCAACATGTACAGACATGTCAGCCCAGATGTGAGGATATCCCTGTCTGCAGTTGGCAGGCTGCACTCACAGGTAATGACAGACGCCGCCCTCCCAGACGGGCACGCTCTTCGTCTCAGAGTAGAGGCGTGTACAGGGGTGTGGCACTCTCTGGCAGACTGCCCCGCAGAGAGAAGGAGAGAGAGAGAGAGATGGAGTGAAAGACAGCAGTGAGGGTGGGATTCCAAACAAAGTCAATGAAGTATCTTCTGAGAGGCCAAATCCTGAGTGCCTGGACACCAAGCAACTAGTGCCAGTGTGAGGAGAGAGAAGGGGCTGGACCTTCATAATGAATGACATTTGAAAGGAGGCTGATCTGAGGTGAATTGGAACCTGTTTATTAGGGAGGGAATGAAAGCGTGAGGTGTCAGCATAGCATTTTAATATATAGGACAATGATAAAAGATTTCTTCACTGTGTTTTTGCACTCTGGGAAACAACACCCAGGTTAGTCCAGATAAGCAACAGCAAAGCTCAGTGAGGACAGTGGAGAGAATGTGTCTGTATGAGAGCATTTGTGTAGCCACGTAAATGTGCAATTGAAGTTAGGCAAACTTTAAGGGTTTGAACCATTGTGAGTGTGAGCAGCTGTCCTTTTCCATCCAGGCACAGAGACGGAATCCCCTTGAGGCAGAGCCATCGGATGGGCATGCTCTGAGTGCATGTTACTCACACAGCTCGCATTGCCGGCCCTTGAACCCGCTGGCACAGTCACAGGTGAAGGAGTCACTCCCCCTCACACACGTCCCCCCGTTCTGGCAAGGCAGGCTCCGGCAGTCCCGGGGCGGCTCTGAAAAGCAGCAGCTCGCATCAGGCCTGACTGGGAAACTCATCGACTCAGGTTTCAGCTGCTGTTTTACATTTCCTACTGCTGGGGACCTGCATTGCCTCTTCCGGCCAGGGCACCCTACTACAGCAGCATTTGGATACATTTGAATATTCCTCCTCATGAACCACTGAGGGGAAAAAGTAAAACAGTGCTTTTCAAAATGATGGAATATTCCCACACCAACGTGAAAAGCTGCTGTTTCCCTGGTGGAGCTGGTGAGAGGGGTGTACAAGTTCCATGCTGTGGGTTTCAAGCTTTTACGAAGGACAGCTGAGGGAGGCTAATAACGAAAAATTAATTTCCTTCAGAAATCACAACAGAGGCCAATTCATGAGTGAAAGAGGTGATCCTTGATAACACTCATTAACATACCTGTGGCAGGGTTCCACTGCTATTGAAAGAGGGTACCTACCAGACCTTCTCTTAATCACTTCCTCAGGAATTTCTAGTGCCAGACTGATTTTATTGGTCGTCTCCTCCATTCTCTCTAATTTGATTGGGGGCTCAGGTTCTGTGGGAAAAAAAGTGCTTTCAGTTGAAAAGAAGCAAACATGATTAGATTAACTTTATTAACACAGGAAAAAACCACTTCATGATGTAAGAGGTGTATTCTGCCCGGTAACAGAATTGCCCAGTTGCAGAAGATAGTTCAGTAAATGTTCCATGAGACAAAGGAAACTAAAATATACATATCAAAGGGATAGGGAAACAGTAACGCTTAACAGGAAGCCCTGAAAGTGTACTCAACATATGCATAGAAATACTAGATTGGTCCAATATTCTATTTGGTATTTGTGAAATAATTTGCATCATCAATGCGTGAATACACAGGGCATAAATACCGGACTATCTGGAATCAGAGTGAATTCTATTGCAGGTAATAAAAATACATTTGTATGTTCCCTAGTGGCTCAGTCACATAAAAGTACAAAAAAGTGCAGACTGAGCCCTGTGGCTTAGACTCAATGTATGGACTATGACTATGACTGTCCACTGAGGTGGGACACAGCTGTCATTGTGCCACCACAAGAGGGTGGGCTAGTGCCTAAATCAGTTGCTAGTTTGTGTCAAATCTCCAATGAGCACAGGCTCTCCTGTCATGCATTATGAACATTGTCATGGCTGCATACACTTTGCTTCAGCATCTACATCTGCAGAGGTGCAGGTGCTAGAGTGAGCCAAGCTTAATCTGTGATTCCAAAGTCAGGGTGAAAAAGGGAGGGAATGTATTTAAATAGAGGAGATTCCAATTTGATCCTTGATCCATTACATTATTGGCTAGTTTTTGTGATAGTGAGATGTACTAGTCCAGTAATTCTATATCTTATGGCTCTGCTGGATCCATGCAGGGCTTCCCAGGCCTGTGGTGGGTGAAGTCTGCACTTACTCATACGATGTTTGATAGACTTCCTGGACAGATTGGTGAACTTGGCTGTTATCCTCCCTCTGCCATCAACCAGCTCTGTGTATCTACACCAGATGCAGAGGGGGACACAGAGCACACATTTCTATTTAGAGAGCACAAACAACAAAAGTCAGAGAATTGTACAGAGTGCTACATAGGTAGCAGGGCACAGTGAGATCAGCTGAGAATCGCAAGGGAGAGCTCAATTCAGACTGGGACTTTTTCCTAGCAGAGCCACTGCATCACACATTACACTTCATATTACAACATTCAGAGATTCAAAGAGAAACTGCAGTGGAACATTTTTGGGTCACAGTAATAACATGATTCACGTGTACCAGACCTTCCAGTAGGCAGAAAGCTGGCTCCCCACCCTGCCCGGTCCCACCCTGTTCTACCCCCTTTACCTAGGCATCTCTTCAGAGTGCTCCTGCTCTGAAACCACACCCAGGTCCTGCTGGACAGTGGGGGTCAGGGGTCGACTGAGCTGCAAGTCACGTTCCACCTGCGTAGGCCTTTCTCGCCTCTCTGGGTGTTCTTCTAATGGCACTGTCCCACAAAAGACACACAGTCAGAGTGTAAGGGTACGTTGTACCCAAAAAAGCACTCAGAACAGGGCCTGCTAAACAATGATGACTTGACCTCTCCTGTGTAATTTGCATTACTATCAAATCACATTGCTTGCAGTAAAATAATCAAATGCAAAGGGTAGCAGTATACACCCATGACTGGCAGCACAAGACCCAGGGGGATTCTGCACACAGCACTGTTACAGTAATTAGCAGCAGTAGCTTATGAAAAGCAAACCACCAGAGCCTTCAGCTCTGCAACCAAGCGATGATGAAATGCAGGCAAGATCAATAGTGGCACCACTGGTCTCTCCCGGCAACAGCCCTCCTTTGTTCAGTAATGGGTAGCATGTGCGTGAACATCCCACAGCTCAAGCCCAAGTCAGCGATCCCAGGTTTAAATGTTAACAACGAAGCACAGGTCTCTAGAGGGAGGTTGCCTGGGAGTGACATCTCCCACCTTGGTTGCCATGGTGGATGAGAAAGAACCCATTGTTTGGTGGGGAGCTCTCTGCCAACATGCCAGGCCGTGACAAAGAAGCAATGACAACTTTAAGTGTGCGCTTGCATGGAACCGCACCCCCACTGACGGAGGGCTCCTCCCTCGGTCACACACAGACCGCGGGCTGAGTCACGGGGGAGTCAGTCACCAGGAATTCTTCAGCAGATTCAAAGGAGATGCCTCTCTCCATGGAGACATGCGGAACCTCTCAGAGATGGCAGGAGATTTATGTGGTAATATCACTGATGATGTGGCTCACATAGGCCTGAAAGGCACTGCACAACTGTCTGTTGATTTGCTTGAACTGAGCAATACTGTACACACTGCTGCACAGGCAGATGCAGACACAACAACCACATCTAGAAGGGTTCATGTTTGGCAACTCTTAGCAATCCATTATGGTGTTTTTCCAAATTTTTAGAGGGAAGTAATGAACAAAGGGTCACAAAGGTGACTGTAACTACTTAATTCTGAGAGTGAGATTGTTACATTGAATTTCTGTTACAGCGCCTCTGGTGTGAACTCACAGGTAGTGAAGGCCAGGTGCTGGGGCACGCTGTGGACCTGCTCCTGGTCAGTGTTGCGGACAGCGGTCAGCGCCAGGCGGTAGTGCTGCCCAGGAGTGAGGTCACGCAGGGTGTACACACTTGTCTTTCCGCTGGGCAGATAACGGCTCCTGGTGCTCAAGCCCCGCGTCACATTGACCACAAAGCCATCCGGGAGGCTCCTGGGGTGGCGGTCCCAGGTGATCTGAGCCGAGGTAATGGTGACATGGGACAGGGAGAGGTTCTGAGGGGGGAGGGGCCCTGGGGAAAGAGATGGCAATGGTCAAAGGGTGGTGGTATGAGCACCAATAGTGTGCATGCATATGTGCATGTGTTATGTGTGTTTACTACTGTATATGTATATGTGTGCACATGTGTGAGACATATTGATCCATATTAACAATAGTCAAAGTGTGGAAGAATGTTCACTATGCCGTGTATATGTGTGTGTGTGTGTGTGTGTGTGTGTGTGTGTGTGTGTGTGTGTGTGTGTGTGTGTGTGTGTGTGTGTGTGTGTGTATGAGAGACATACTGGTCCAGACACGCAGTGGCCCTACAGAATGGCTGGTGGAGGGTAACTCCTCTGGTCTCAGTCCACTCTGCGTTAGCACATCCACAGTGTACATCTGACCAGGGAGCAGGGAACTGGGGGAAGAGTGTGTACACAACAACATAATTAGTGCACCTAAAACATGCACTCCAAACACACACAACAGCACAGTCAGGGCATCATTATTAATGTCTTCAGGAAAAACTGTGTAGGAAAAACTGGGCTCCTCATCTTTCAGTGAATACTCATCTTTCAAATATTTCATGTAAAACAACGTTTTAACACCATTCCAATATCCCCCCAGTGCACACAGCTGTGCCAATTTCTGTTGTCAGTGTATTTTTATTGCTTATCAGGTGTCACAACACTGAATAACCTTCAGTTCAACTTTCATGGAAAGTATATAATGTAGGTATTCCATCTGCGGTGTCATATGGTGTGGTATAAATGGTCTGTCATTGTACTGTATTTTACTGCAACATTTTATGAATTAATGGGGCAATAGTGAAGAATAACATGTAAATAAACTAATGACATGTAAATAAACTAATATAAACTAATAATTTGATCATGCTGGAAGTACTTATTAAGTATGCCACAAGCAGGTGAATCAATCCAGTGTAAAGACTGGAGCATGTCCGTATTCATCGCATGTTCGCCCTCAGGATCATTCTCCTGACCTGAAGCTGTACTCAGTGACGCTGGTGTTGAGCAGGGCGGTACGGGTCCCGCTGCCATCGGAAGCCGTGAGGGACACCCGCACCTGGCTGACCGCTGAGTGCTGGCCCACCTGCACCAGCCAACGCAGCCACACCTGCGAGGATGACACGTTCACCACCTGCAGCTGCTCCACTTTCTTGGGCCCTGCAACACACACACAACTCAAACTGTGCAGATCCATAACACATCACGCAAACAGATCACTCACGCATGACACATACGGATCACCCCTGCACAACACATATAGATCACTCATGTATTCCACATACAGATAATGTATGACATATACAGATCACTCTTTCACAATGCATACCTGTACGGTACACTCATGCATCACATAGCTTACCACGAGTCACACAGAGCTCGTCATACATCGTACGCACAGAGCAGAAGGCACAGCAACAGTTGCCACAATTCTACACACATTCAAAGTGAGCTGTTACTACATAATCATTCTGCTGGCCAGCTGGCACATTTTGGGAACAGAGTGGTTTAGCACAGTGGTGGAGAGCACATGGGCCAGTGACAGAACACCAGTGAAAAAGGGGTGATGTTAAACAGGGGGAGGAAAGACTGCGGAGCATGCTCACGGGTACGGATGAGGGCGACGGCAGGCTGGCTAATGTCGTTGCTGTTGGCATTGCGTTTGACGGAGAAGGTAGAGATGTTGTAGAGGTGGCCAGGTGCAAGGCCCTGCAGCAGGTGGGTGGAGTGAAGCTTGTCCAGAAAGTCGGTTTTGCGGGCGCCGCGTCCCAGGGGCGCATAGGTGATGGCAAAGCCGCTAATGAGGCTCTGGGGGGCATCTGGCAGGTCCCAGCGCAGTTCCACCTCACTCTCCTCCACCCTCAGCACATGTAAGCCCGAGGGGGGAAGCAGGTCTGGGTACGGGGGAGTAGTCAATCACTTGTACTGGACCAAAACATAGAGTATAGTGCCAAATAGTGTACCTGCCAAATAGTGCCAACTGGAGCACTGAAATGCATGCATTAGGACAGCGTTTCTCAAACCTCTCCTGGAGTACCACTTGTCCTGCATGTTTTAGATCTCTCCCTGTTCCAACACAGCTGATTCAAATGATCAACTCGTAATGAACTCCTGAAGCTGCTTAACAACAAACTGATCATTTGAATCAGCTGTGTTGGAGCAGGCAGAGATCTAAAACATGCAGGACAAGTGGTACTCCAGGAGAGGTTTGAGAAACGCTGCATTAGGAAAAGTTGAGGTGACAAACTCACATCCTGCCATAGTGCAGTTTTTTCTCCCATACTTTTATTAATTAAATATATGTAACCTAATTTAATCTTTTAAAAACAAATATTAAAAAAGAGAACCAAAATTCTAAGAGGGAAAATTTATTGCAGAAGTTCGGGGGTGTGGATGGAAACCGAAATATACCGCCGATTGAATAATGACACCAATTATGTCCTCGGTTGCAGCACTCCACTAAATCAAGGAGTATAAAGTGAATGCAAATGACAGAGGGAGCCTCTCTGTTGCTGACTGAATTTAAGGAGGGAAGCTACTAAAAGAGGAAAAGCAGGATTTACTGTACAGCTAAGATGAACGTTGCTGATGAAAGAAAGTGCTGACCTTTCTCACAGTCCCTGCCTGTGTGGCCCACCCTGCAGGTGCAGCTGTAATTCCCCCTCCTGTCACTGCGGCAGAAACCACGATTCCCACAGGGCTGCAGTACACACGGGTTCTCCACTAGGGAGGGACATAGACCATCGGTCACTGTTGGCAGAGCACTTCAAATTTGGAAGGGGAGGGAGATAAGATGATCCAACACAGTTTGAGATCAACACCATGCTGTTGCTGAACAAGCTCTACTCCTCTACTCACGGATTTGGCAGCGGTCTCCGATGAAACCCTCCTTGCACACGCAAAGACGACTTCCTCTATAGCCCCGACACACTCCTCCATTCAGACAGGGGTTTGATTCACACCTATCCTGCTCTATAATCACAAAAACACTCATGAATACATATAAGGTGTCAGTTTCCATAAGTATTCAGGCGTAACAACTACTGTGCAATACTTATTGTGGTTTTGTGGGGCTGTTTTCCAGTATATGTCTTTATCTGTGCTGAAAAAAATGGCTTCACTGAACTTATGTCAGACTAACTGCGTTCCTTATCAGTGCTAAAACAGGCAAGGACCCTCTTTTCTGTGGTCTACATATTTATATATATATATATATATATATATATATATATATATACATACATATATATATATGTAAGGGAAGCCCTTAATATGGTAACTGAACTCACAAAACACTTCTTACATTGTTTTGGAAATAAACAATAAAACAGAAACATGCCAAAATAATGCTTGTCAGGCTGCTTGCCTGCTGTTCTCAATCTCATAACTCTCTTTGCCAATACCAGTTTTTTTCTGGTTCCTTTTTTCAGCAATTCACTGGACAACTGGCACGTTGTGGCACATGAGGCATCACTGAGCAAGGAGGAGCATGTGCATGTGTGTGTAACTGGCACACTGTGTGGTGTGAGTTGCCATGTGCTGCGGTGCGAAGGTACCTATTTCACAGTCCCGTCCCATAAACCCTTGCTGGCAGTGGCAGAAATAGGTACCAGGCTGGTCCACGCACGTCCCGCCATGTTTGCAGGGTTCTGACAGGCACTCGTCCACGTCTGAGCACATTGAACGACATGATGCAGAGATCAGTGACATGTGCGGGGACACATGGTGGGAGCAGCGAGCCACACCAGCCCCCCCCAAAGGCTGCAGTGGAGGCGATGTACCTGTCTGGCAGCGAGGTCCACTAAAGCCGTCCTCGCACTCACACAGGTAGGCCGCCACGCGGTCGCGGCACGTGCCACCATTCAGGCAGGGCTGTGACAGGCACTCGTTGATCTCTGGGAAATGAGAGCACAGTCATTCTCCCAACAGGTTACCCTTGCAAAGGCATTCCTACATCTAGAAGGGTTCATGTTTGGCAACTCTTAGCAATCCATTTTTTTTCCTTCCCAGTTCATTTGTTAATTTAGTATTCCCATTCACAGGTCATAGGTCAGAGGTCAGACACACTTGGTAACTGCATCATGCTATGAGCAGCTGCTCTTGCATTGGAACGTCTTGTACTCTCCAAAGTGGTGCCTTCCTATTCAATACACAGGCATAAATTAAACAGGCTATGAAGATAGAATACTGAGCATGAGCGCTCAGATCCATGTAACCAGTAGGCGATTTGAGGGGGATGAGGGGGGATGCTATCCCCCTTGTTAGTAAAATGACCAAAATGCATCCCCCCTGTTAACCTGCCATCCCCCTCTCCATCCCCTAGTTAGTAGCAGAGAGAGTGCTGCGTGTGCATCTGCCATCCCCCCTGTTAAAAATTAACATCATCTACTGCATGTAACTGTCAAGTAGCACACATTTTCCTACCCATACTTTTCCCCCTGTGTGTACTCTATAAATTTCTATCTTCACCCCTGTTTCCCTCTTGGTTTACTGCTGGGCTCTGCTTCCCAGCACAGTTGCCCTATGACCTGCCCCTGTATTTAAGCTTTCCCCAGGCTGCTAGTAAATCTATGGTGATATTCAGCACCCCTTCCACCCTTCCCCGTGTGTTACCTTCACAGACAGGGGGTTGGCTCCAGGCCCCCTGGCTCCCGCAGATACTCTGGGTGGCCCGGGGCAGAGGGGTGTAGCCTGGGTGACAGGTATACACGGCCATGGAGCCCGGCACACTGGAGGAAAACTGCACATCCGCATGCTTCACCTGTGCTGGCGGCCCACAGTCCACCCCTGGAGAACAGGATGAAGGAGGACCACCTTGTTAACAGTGACCACCTTGGAAACCACCTCACCCTCAAACGCACACCCAAAGAAGCTGCCAAAACGTGTTGCTAGTAAAACACAACACTGTCATAATGCGAAGGCCATTGAATAGAGCACAATTATATGAGTGGACCAGGTTGCCAACAAACACATGGACAGCTCATACGTATCCTGTTCTGCAGGGCTGTCCACACATTTGTTACTCTTTCGCCATCTAGTGGTTAAACTATGAAACACACAGATTTTGTCCATTAATTCTACATCACATTTCCTTTGGGCAACCTAAAAGAGGTGCTTTGATTGTGCATGATATAAAAGACAAGGATGCACCATGAGAAACAGCTTCATGATAAAGGTGACAGGGACAGAGCTCCTCAGTATGAACATGTTGCTGAGTGAATGGAGCCAGGACAGTGGGAGGGAGACAGGAAGAGCCTACCTGGCAGGGCATGAGTGGATGCCCCGCTGATCTCGCAGTGCCTCCCACTGTACATGCCAGCACACTCGCACTTGTACTTCCCAATGTAGTGGAAACAGGTGCCCCCGTTCAGGCAGGGACTGGAGGCACAGGGGTCAGGCTTGCCTGGGGGACACACCACAAGAGATTCATTCACAAGTGTGCATGCATGTGTACATGTGTGCTTGCACATACATGCTTTTGTGTGTGTGTGTGTGTGTGTGTGTGTGTGTGTGTGTGTGTGTGTGTGTGTGTGTGTGTGTGTGTGTGTTTGTGCTTTTGTACATGCATGCAGGAGCCAAGATATGTAAGGCTGTTAATGTGAACAATGTGGACACTGCATATGCGCACTTGGATGTAGACACTATGTATAGCAGGACTGAATGCCTTTCAGGACGTTCTGCATTGCACAAGTAGAAGCCCTTGCACAATCACAATGTAGGACAAAGTTTAAAAAACTAGAAAAGATAAAAAAAAAAGATCCTCGGCTTTGGAGCAGTGTTTTTTTTAATAACAGCTCTTTTACTGCACTCAATGTTCGGAAGTACTTCAAGAAAAAAAAAACATAGCAGGAGCATTATGCTGCTATCCAAGCTGACTAGATTTGCTTACCATTCAAACAGCTGGAGGTGTACCATACTTCAGCTGAGGGACAAACAAACCCAAACCACTGTGGCTAAACCATTGCGCTACGCTGCTATTTGCACGTGGTTCTTTGGTGCGTGAGTGTGTATGCCTGTATGTGTGTGTATGCATGTGTGTGTGTATGTGTGTGTGTGTGTGTGTGTGTGTGTTTTATGTGTCTTTGTAGAGGCAAAAATCTCTGAGAGTGAAAGACAGCCAGAACTCACCCACTTCACAGTGTTTCCCAGTGAACCGATAGGGACACACACAGTGGTAGCTGCCTGCCTCCTCTTTGCAGGATCCACCATTGCGACAGGGGGCAGAGGCACAGCTACTTAATCTGACTGAAACGAGAGACAGGGAACTGGTACATCTTCTTCAGGCCACAAATACACCACAATTCCTATGAGGAACTCCATCCTGGGCTCCATGAGCTGCAGCTGACCCAGGATCAGCTAATACAACAAACCTAGCCCCAACCAATATTTTTTCAAATGCTGAAACCGATTCAGGGTCAGTAGATTCTGACTCTAGTGTGCTGGAGGTTCTAAAATAACCTGATCGCTTCACCACTCAAATCAACTAATTGGTCACTTGACTGCGCCAAATAAGTACCCCTCCCACAGTTCAGTCAGAGCAGTGCTAATGTATTACATGGTCAACATGGGGATGGGTTTTACAATTTCGGCCACATATTTTTGTCCCTTTATATGTGTGGCCATTTCCTACCAGCTGTGGTAGGAAACCCTGATAATATCTCCTTCAACATCAGGTTCACCTGTGCTGGGGTTACCTTTCTCGCAGTGCTTTCCCCTGTAGCCGTGCTTGCACTCACAGGTGTAGCCACCGTCCCGCTCATAGCAGTATCCCCCATTCAGGCAGGGCGAGGAGTCGCAGACTGAGCGGGTCTGTACTGGAAAACACACACACCAGCTTGACCGTAACCCATCACAGAGGGGGAGATGAGCCCTGCCCATCCCAGGCTTTTATTTGGGTCCGTGTGCAGGAGTCATTCGCATGTGCACACCCGGCACCACAGATTATTTGTTTTTCATGGCCGGACTGAAACGTCACCTTCCCCGGGCAGTCAACGCACAAATAAATCATTCCCTCATCTCACCGTGTAGTAAACGCCACTCGCCCGCCGACCAGAAGGGAACGCCACCCCGACGAACTGGCAAGGCTTTGTTTGCCACCATGGAAACCCCCGCCACACATTCAACCACATAAGAGCAGATGAGAGCACCCCTGCCTCCCGCCTGCTTACCGAAGGGGTAGAAGTCCTTGTGGTCAATGTCGCTGATGCCGGTCTGGCAAGTGCACAGGTACGTCCCGCCATACTCCAAGCATGGTCCGCCATCAGGGCAGGGCCTGCTGTTGCTGCAGGGGGTCTGAGTGACCTCTTGGAAGTCAGAGAGGGACAGTGCATGTAAGATGGAACAGCAGGAGCCACAGGCAAGGGTTACAGAGCATTAAATGAGACAGTGCTGCTAGACACATAAAGGCACTCCATTTCACATTAGCTGGACAATTGATTGCTGTTGAGTGCACGTTCTCTACAGTGTACACTGGCAGCGGATTAGATGAGATTCACCAGGAACTCATCTGCTCTTAATTACAGGTCCTCACCACAAACGCTTACCAAACTGACAGTAGAGGCCAGTGTAGCCTGTTGGGCATTCACAGGTGGCATTCACATCGACACACACACCCCCATTCTGGCAGGGACACTCCTCTGTAGAGATACACACACAGATCAATGAACAGCCTGCGAGGCCCTCAGACTGAAGACACACTCTGTTCTCATTGCACTGTGGAAGTAAACACTCCTCCTTTGC
This sequence comes from Megalops atlanticus, assembly GCA_019176425.1. NCBI lineage: Eukaryota > Metazoa > Chordata > Actinopteri > Elopiformes > Megalopidae > Megalops > Megalops atlanticus. Next base: position 38,523,938 of record CM032876.1, read on the forward strand.
TGAAACACGTGTTTCTGTATTAGCATCAGTCAAACTGGCACAAAACATAAATATTGGTTATAAAAGTCCCACATGTGTGCATGTGGGAGGATCCCCTTACATTAAAAATAATCTCAAAGTCACAGCCACTCCCTTTTCCCACATAATTCACAGAGCTGGTCGATTAAGAGTCAAAATTCTGTGTGCTTCTGCAGGACAAATTGGAAGTATGTTTTTATTTTCCTTTCCCAAGTAATTGCAGCAGTGGATCAAAGGAAGTGGCCTGTATCACTGCTAAATTGCTTCCTTTTGAAGTCCAGGGGGCTGCGTGAGGATATTATTTTTCTGATAATACAGAACATGTTTGTTGATCAAAATGTACAGCCCCCAGGGCAATTAATAGATTGTTAATTCACTGGAGACGCTTTCATTGGCCAACCGTGAGGCCCGCGCCTTTGATCTCCAGGGCTGATTAAGCACTCCCTGTGTCCTGCCGGAATGGCACTACCTTCTCTTCCTTAGAGGATTGCACGCCTTTTTCCACACCGCCTTCCAAGTGAGCCAGGCAGGAAGGTATTGCGGAGATTTAAGAGAGTCCATATAAGCGCTGATAGTTATTTCAGCTCAAGGGTGAGGAGTAGCATGAACTTACCATGGCTCAAACACTATTAAAGCGCTTTTTTGTTGGCAGCAGGCTGCTAGGACAGGTGAAACCAATCCCTAAAGTGGGCTGGCCAGGTTTAAAAACACAGGGAGATTTTCCTAAAACAAACAGAATAAATATGGCTCCTGCCCACATCGGGCATATTATGGAATAATATAGCCATCACACCAAAGGGGGGGAAAGCCTAAGGAAAGAATAATAATACTAAACATATTTTCTCGGACAAATTGCTTATAAAGTGGTTACACAAGAAGCAGCTGTTTCAGAAACGAGGAGCCATTAATGGATAGTGCAGTCTAACCCAAATGCCAATGGAGCAAGCGGCAAGCAAGGCCAGGCAGTACCACACATATTTTGTCTGAAGAAATTAACTAAATACCAAACATCGGTGTTGTCTCGTAAAGAGGCCCTTTTAAGTCTAGACAAGTATTTCCTTTTGTTGGTAAACTCATAAAATATGCCATAAAGCAATTATGAACAACATCAAGCGAGTGTTGTTCCTGGGCTCCTGAGTTAACTGGGCGAGGCCACACCGTGCTTGGTAATTAAAGTCATCCATCATCACAGCAGCGCTTTCCCAGAAACCACTTCAAAAAGCCTGCTTCCAGAGTGCTGTAGGAGAGCACAGTCACCCGCTTGATACCTGTCCAGAGGTACCTGCTCCTTTCCCATTCCCATTCCTGGCACAGAGTTTTCGGTCAGGAGAGCATTTAGCTTTGCACGTCACCTTCACAGTTGTCACCAAAGTACCCCGGGGAGCATGTGCAGTTGTAGTTTCCAGGGCTGATGTATTCACAGATTTGCCGATCCTCACAACCCTCTCCCTTGCAAGTGGCTGCCAGGGGTAAATGGTCAGTGTCAAGACATGAAGGTAAATACTGTGTACTAGATCACCTAGAGTACCTGTACAGTTTTCTTTTCATTCTAAAGGCATTTGGTAGTAAGCTACACAGTTTGGAAAGTTCAGATCTTATCAAAGAAGATGTAAGACTTGCCCATGGACATACTGCAAGCTAAATACTTACAGTAAATGTCCTTTTACATGATGGAATGTTTTATGTAAGACAAAAGGAAAAGTATTTGCTGTACTTGCCTATTTGCTTTTCAGTTTCAGTAAATGTGGCATTCATCTGAACCTTGACTTCTGTAAAACAAACGAAAAGAAAGAAACGTTCACAACGAGTCACAGCCCTCACCATATAGTGCATTTTCCTCCCTTCCCGATTATAATTTTGCGTGCAAGGACAGTTGGCAACACAAATAGCCTGAACCCAAACAAAAGCAAAGATTGAATCAATATGTGTAATGAGATCTCAATCGCATTATGAATTAAAACAACAAGCTTCTCGAGTGTGTCGTGCGCCAAGGTGGCTCAATCTCAGCAAACTTGCATGGACATATGTAGTGAATTCATGAATTCATAACTACTGGGCCCAATCACAGTAAGGGAGCTGTCTGTTCCCCCCTTTTTTTCAAATTTTTTTAGAGGGGATCAGAGCTTCTCCCAGCGCAGAGCTCCGCGGCAGCAAACTGGCTGCCCAACCACACCAGTGCCGAGGTTCTAAAAACGGGACACGCTGACGAACTCTTCAGCAAATCCACGGGGTCACCCTGACATGTGGTTTGTAGCCACAGCCATCACAGCCTTTCACTCACAAGCGTCGTCGGATTTCATTTCGTGCCTGTCCCAGTTGGAAAAATTATATTACAGGAAACTAAACAGAGGAGAAGAAGTAGCTCACTGGCTGTGTAAACATTTATACCGTGAACCACTGAGGGGGAAAAAAAAAGAGAAAGGAGGAGGATAGTATGGCAAGTCTGGCCATGTTGGAGTTAGGAGGGGTGGGGGAGGAGAAGTGCAAAGATGACAGCACCGGGGGAATGACCTTCGCTGGGCTTGGCTCACCTGTCTCACAGTGCATCCCGGTGAAGGTCAGGGGACAGGTGCAGGTGTAATTGTTCACCCAGTCGACGCACTCTCCCCCATTCAGGCATGGCTGTGACATGCATTCATTGATATCTGAATGAGCCCAGAGAAACACAGCAGACCCTGGTCATTAACACAGAAAAGCCCCCCTGCTGGTTGGTGCTTACTGGTTTCCTCTGACTCCATTCAGACTAGAATGATGTTGTTCCTCAATCACCACAATATATGCGTGGCGTAACCTCATGCAGCAGTGTAGATATTCTTTGCTGTGAAAGAGCTGCATGAATTTGGCATTGCAGTTCAGTGCTGCTGGGACTTTCCCTGTGAGGGTGTTTGGTTTCAGTGGCCAGGTGTCTGGTGTTAGGGTAATCCAGTCCCATGTAGAATGAAGAGGGCCCGACACGAGCAGGCTTAATGCAGCATAATTCCCGACTGGGTTTGCTTAGCATTTCATCACTGACATGTCATAAAAAAAAATTTCATACATTTGCGCAGGAGCAATGGGTCATTTCAGTTCTCAAGACATTAAGCTGAGGACAGACGCAGGGGTTTGGCGAACAGGGAGCGTGATGATGTGGCAACACCTACCGCAGCAAGAACAAAGACCAAAAGCCAAGACCAATTAACTGAACTGTCCAAAATGGCAGTGAGTTCAGTTGTGACATGTGAAGGAAGCGGAGAGATTTCCCCCCAGGGAGACACACATTAGTGTCTCCATGGGGCACAGCCGTCCCCACTCACCTGTCTCACACAGAGTCCCTGTAAAGCCCACTGCACACACACAGGTGAAGTTGCCCACGCCTTGGACACATTGTGCTCTGTTGAGGCACGGTTGGTCTTGGCACTCGTCGATGTCTAGAAACAACAGACAGACACACACATATGCAGGGAGGCAAGGGTTATTTACTCAGCTGATTAATATATCCGCCACGCCGCTCCCCTCACGCTGCAAGTATGCGTCGCTGGCTGTGAAAGGTATTAGAGGAGGTTTGATTTGTCTCTGCAGGCTGAGCTGTGGGAACAGTGGATGGGCGGCGATCTGGACAGCCCAGGGGTGGAAGTAATGGGGAAGGTGCAGCAGGCAGACCAGCCCATTCAAGAATAATGGGGGAGGGGCAGCTGTGTACCAGCTCATTTGAGAGTAATAAGGAAAGGGCAGCAGGCGGACCAGCCCATTTGAGAGTAATCAGGAAGAGGCAACAGGCAGACCAACCCAGTGGGGGAGTTAAATGAGCAACAGTGTCAGTAACAAGCGAGAGTGGTACCTGTTTCGCACAGCAGCCCTGTATACCCTGGCATGCACTGGCAGGAGAAGCTGTTGGTCAGGTCCGTACAGGTACCCCCATTCTGACAGGGGTATGACATACACTCATTCACATCTGAAAGGGAAAGATGAGGGAGAGCTGTTCAGGCCAAACAGGAGCCGACCCTTAACATCAACGTATTCTCTGCGCTGAGTGTCAGCCACATGGTTTAAAAGCAAAAGATTGCACCTTAAACACCAAGGTGACTTGATCAAGTGCATGTGCATGTTGAACGGATAGGACAGAAAGACAAGTTTTATTGCGTTCACTGCAGGTCCATTGGAACCATCAACCAGGCACTCTCTCTTCTGACAGGATGAATTCCAGAGGATGGACTAGACAGGGTGGCATTTCTATTTGGAAAGCACACCTATCTGACACCTCCTCCCTGTGAAACCAGCCAGGCAGGAGCAAGTGAAGGAGGGGTTTCCCGTGATGCAGTCATCGATACAGCGGCCTCCATTCATGCAGGGCCTCAGGTTCGGGCACACAGAGGCTATGGCAACAGAGGAACAGGAACAGAGACTCAGCGTTGATGCACTTTCTCATCCACCAACAAAGCGAAGCTCACAACTGGAAACCATTTATGCCTGGAGAGCTTGTTCATTTTCCGACAGCTTATAGCTCCATAAACCACATCAAGAATTTGGTGGAGCTGTTCGTACCACAAAACAGCTTTTGCATGGTATGTTTAAGCAAATGGAAATTGCGCGCAATTTATCACATGTACAGAGCCCAACTGCATGCAAAATTAGGTACCCAGAACAGATGTTTAACTGACTTTACTGTAAGTAAATTTTGAAAGCCTCGGGGGATTTTGTCTTCTAAGCATTTTGGCAAAGTTTGCATTGGCACTTCTCTTTGGAGCTTTTGGGAGTGGCCAATGCAAGCCTGCTTGTTGAGGTCAGCTAACCACCACCACCACCTGGCCACCCAGCTCCCCACTCCTGGTATCAGGGTCATACCTGAGTCATTGCAACCACCCACTTGCACCTGGGCATCATCGATGCGGAAGACCCAGCGCCCAGGGTAACCCACATTGGTGGTCCCCTCCACATCCACGACGTCATCGGTCCGGGACCCGGGGATGTTGAAATAGCGCCTCCCATCGCCCGCGTTGAAACCTGCCTGGGAAGACAGAGGGGGGTTCTCTCAGCAATGGACCGCACAGAACCCCAGCACCCAGCATCATGGCTGAGTCGCTTCTATGGGACTGACAGTACTGAAGCAAACCAAACAGAATAAACTCAGATTTCTTAAAAGGAGCAAGAATCTCCATCCTCAACATGCATATTGGCATTGGAAATTCATTTCATTTCAGGTCTTCACCTCAATATTGTTCTGCAGCCTGTGAACATTCCATTCCCATTCTTTCTTTTTTAGCTCAGACATACACCTGAGTGTGTAATTATGTCTTCATGAATTTGGCATGCTATTGTCTAAGCTCAGAAAAATGAACCCTGTGTGCTATCTTAAGCTGCACCATACTCAAAAACCCTGAGACATTTTGGTTTCTTTTATTCTAATGAAGTAAAAGAGATTAAACATTTAACATTTTTCCCTTGGTTACAAATGAAATACTTTGTTGACAGAGAAAGGGACTGTGACCCCCTGCTGCTGACATTGACCAATTTTTCTTAAGTGTTGAGAAGACCCAGGTGACCTTACCTGTGCTGCAATTCCACCCAGGCCAACCAGGTCTCCACCACTGCTGGCATGCATTCCGGTGGTCCAGGTGATGTCATGGTATTGGAAGATGGTAAAGGCGAGGTCTCCATCTGTTATGAGGATAACCTGGAATGTGTTGACCTGTGGGGAGGATCTTGGTAAGGTAAGGTAGCAGCCAATGACAATACCATACAGAATTCTGTATTGTAGAGTATCATACTGAGAATCAGTATATTACAATACAAAATGCCACATACTGATTCTTTTGGTAATGGTCTTTACAAGAGGATAATATCTTAAAGATAAGTAATTAGAGACCTAAGTAGTAACAGAGCTATACCTTGTGAACATATACTGTATTATTCTCATATTTCTGGACAACTGTTGCAAGGCCACATCGGCACAATGTCACAGTAACAGTGTTAGAACAATACATGACAGCTGGGAGTGGAATTTTACCGGTGTGAAAGAGCTGCCCCCAAAGAAAGTGACTTGGTGCCAGGTGGCGATGAGTGCCCACGAGGCAGCAAAAGCTGGGAACTCTGGGAAGTATCTTCGGACATCAGCAGTGGCCCTCTGCAGGATGACGGGGTCCTTGCTCTCCCTGTAAAAGACTTTGCCCGCCCGCCGATTGTCCACATCTGCCCAGAACGGTGCAACCACCCTGCGGTCGCCGGCGATGGGGAAGGCCACAGGCGTGAACTGGGACACCTCCCTCAGGAAGGACACCAGGCCGTTGTTGTTGACCTGGGACAGAGAGAAGTGGTGCAGCCAGGTCAGCACAAGCGCACCGCCCCACTGCCCCCATTCATGCATTTCCGTGGTTCCCGTCCACCCTGTTCCACGGCGGAACCTTCAGCGCACGGCGTGGTCGCTTTGATACGCTTGTGCTCTCTGCACTCCCTAAGGCCAAATTGCGCACTGTTTCCAAGGTGGTGACCTCTCCCACTGTCAACAAATTTAGCCAAGAGTTCCTCACCTCGTGGCATGGTGCTTTCAAAGCCAGGAAAACTGTGGAGATTGAGACAGTAGCCAACACTCACTTTGGTTCTCCCTGGAACAAGTGAAGTGCTGTGGGTTAATAATTACGCCCAGTGCCACCAGAGTTTGAAAAGGTGAGGGGGCAGGGGGAGGGCAGGGAATGCGGGGGGGGATGGGGTGACGGCAAAGGGAGAGGGAGAGGGGCCAAGGTGTACAGAGGGACTGTTGACATTGTGGGACGGGTGGCAGCACGGGGCAGGATAGGCTCTGCTGGCGGATGTATCTACTTCCTCGGTGAACAAATAGCCCCCTTGTTCTGGAGGACATGAGCAGCTGAGAAAACCTGGGTGCCACAGACCGCACCTGCCCCTCAGACCCCGTCCACCTCCACACCAGGAAGTGGCTTTCAGGGCAAGGCCTTTCAACTGTCTCTAAAAAATCCACAGGGCCTTGCCAACATTAATGTAACCAAGAGGCTGTTGCCTCTCCCCCCCCTCACTGGCCCTCAGCTCTGATGACTGAAACTCCACTGTGATAAACTTGCCTCCAGCCCAGCACAGTGACCGGCTGTGGCTACTGACAGAGCCCATGGTTACTGTGAACCAGAGGGGCTATCTTCTCTGTCATAGACTATTAAGTTGGTGAGCATGCAGATGAGAGAGGGTTTTTTCCATCCCTGCCCAGATACTGTCTGTACAAAATGAGCAAGGAAAAAGGACTGATGTCTAATAACATCTAATAACATTTTGTTTGCAGCTCAGCGGAAACCATGAGGTGTGTCTTTTTCTGTGTAGATTACTAACCTGGCTGCCTTTAAGCTGACCCTCAGGCTGTCTCTTTAGTTTTTGTAGAAAAAAAATGAACAAATTATTTCTCCTGTCAATGCAACACTACATATCCCAGCAAGGGGGCATCTTTGCAAACAGATGGTTTTGCAGACCCAGCCTCATGCTCGTACTGAACACTATCTCCTTGAGAAAATAACTGGAGGAGAGCTGTGGATTAAATGGTGTCTGGCCCACAGGACACCATGTCCATCTGAATAGCCCTCATTCATGTTAAATTTCCCCGTGCTTATCTTCTGCAGGTGCAGTCCTGTACCACCTATCCAATTTCCCATAATCACTGCCTGAACTTTGCCTTTCCGCACTCAGGGCCAGCGGGATGTGACGGTGACAAGGCAGCGTCAGATAATCGGATCTCAATTTTCGCATGTATGGAAACCATATTTTGGAGGACTTTGCTGTAAAAACAGGAGAGGAAGTTTTGTTTGGCCCAATGCAGGGTCCGGCTTAATTATCCGACCGCAGTCTTCCCCTGCATTAGCATGACGTTGTGAGAATGCGGTTGCCCCGAGGAAACTGTGCACTAAGCCCACTGGGTGCAGGACATATCTCCGGCACAGTCAACCGCAGCATCCTCCGTGCAGCCGTGAGAGTCGAGGAGAGTTGCAACAGCAGGGAGGCGATTGGCCTGGAACAAGAACAGTGACTAATTGCAGAGCCTTACCCCTCTCAGAAAGTGCAGGTGAGCAGCCCCCCCCCCCAAGTTTTTGAGTGGTCACAACACACTAGGATGTTTGACATGGCTGACCCCCGAAATCAAAGTGGGGTCATCAGGCAGGAATTCATAACTCCACAGAGGCTTTTCTTCTGATGCTGGTGAGCAGTGTTATGCAAAGAGACATTTTTATGCTGTTCTCTCCTTGTTGTTACGTGAACCAAACGCATATCACACCAGCCACCCTTTGATTCCGCGGCATTCGCGGGGCGGTGCTTGGAGCCTGCCGTCTCCCTCTAAAGTTAACTTAGGAAATCACTCTGAATGCTAAATTAGTGATTATGCACTAATGCCGGAATATGTTTTGGCTTTTAATCCGATCTCTGACAGCATCTGGAAAAAGTTAAGGAGCCGTTTTCTCAGTGTCCAAGTATTTTATGAAACTGAGGCCGGTTTAATTCGGAGAAACCGGAGCTCTAGAGCAACACCAATTTGCTGCAGTGTGTACACAGGCCCGCCCGCACGCCTCAGCCTGCCCAGGTGCTCGCAGGCCAGCCACACCCGTGACCAAAGCCCACTCCGAAATGAGCCTTGCAGCTTACAGTAAATGGGGAGGCTGTCCAACACTCTGTAGGGGTTTCAATAACCAAATGGTGTGACTTATTGGAACAGCACAGAACTGGTGTCTGAATGATGCAGAGCAAGCTGCTCAGCCACAGCAGCAGGGCACAGCCCATTCCCATTTTCGCCTGATAGAGAGGGCTTTGCCGACACAGACGAGGTCGAGAGAATGAAACAGCATTAGCACCGCTGCGGACTCCACAGCCAGGGACAGCTGCTTTTGCGAGTGAGAGCGGCACCATGCAGGGCGGGGAGCATGGAGAGTGGCCGCCATGCCGCCCCGTGCCACTCCCGCCCTTTAGTGCCCCATGTTTTTTTTTTTTTTTGGGAATTCTTTGCCGGAAATATCCTGGGTTTTCCTTGGGTAGTTTTCTTCTGAGCCAAGTAATTTATAGACTAAAATAAACTTTCATCTGGGAAACCTCAAGCCAAAATAAACCCTTGAATTAGAAAAAGGTGCCCAAGGATCAGCTTGGGAAAACATAAGATTTTCCCTCTCAGAGCTTTTACAGACCCCTCTTGCCCATCCTGATTATTAAATTAACCCCCAGGACAGTGTCCACAGTACACCTGTAGGACCCCGCATCCTGAATCGCCTCCCATACCCCCTGAATCAACAGTGACCAGCCCATCTCGGGAGTTCATACCAGGAGCCCACATGGGGTAGCATGACATGGCATCTCCCATGGCATCTCAGCCCCCTTTGCACATATCTCCCAAAAATATACAAAGAGGGCAGGCAATCTTGAGTAAATAACTTTGAGCTTGCTGGAGGAAAATTAATTTTCAAAATCTGCTAAATTGAATTTAGTCCAAACATAAGCAATGTATCTTAAAATAACCAATGCCTTTCTTGATATAAATACCCTCCTTCTCCCATGCAATGTATGCTGGCCTGGTCCCTTGAAGTGGTGCATTTTTACATTTTTTTTCTAAAGCTGAGGACACACTCTTGACAGTTGCGCAAACTATTGCTGAAGTACTTTACAAGAGCCTGAGCAGGGATAGAATCTGTGCAATGTGCACCCTATAAGCTCTTTGTCCCTATCAGCTGCCCTTCCAAGTCCTTTTTTTGGCTTAATTTCTGATTCCAACAGTTTGAACTGTTTAACTCTTCTGCAGCAACATCAGGCTTTGAAGCACGTATGTAACATGTATGGCTTTTATTTGATCTTACTGATGTGTCAGGTTGTGCATATTTTTCTGCTCTCTGCGTACATTATTAGAAGATTGCTCAACAAGACTGTAGTGTTTTGTATTAGATCAACAGTTATCTCTCCTGTCCCTGTGTCCATAATTATAGCTACTCTACCCTGCACATCTGCTTTTAAAGTTCTGTTTTTCCTTGTTAGCCTTGGATCTCTTCCTCCCAGTCCTTCAGCCTAAGCAGCCGTAAGATTAGTTAATCTGAAATTGTATTGTTTTGCGCTCCTAAGACACTTTGCAGATGTATCTGTGTTCTGTTAAAGGGCTTGTTCCTCTCTCAGATAGAACAGCTGGCTGGGTCCGGAGGGAAGACCCCGCTCTGTTATCTGAGGGGGAGGAGAGGGCCCGGCAACATGTGAAAACTCCCAGACACAAAACAAAACAAAGGACAGCGCAGCAACAGGAGAAGGGGGAACCAGAGTTGGGGGAGGTGGGGGGAGGCTGGGATTCGAAAGCGTGGTGACAGCACTGCAGAGGCTGCGGTCGGACTCAAGAGTCATGGTGGGGGAGGGTTCACAGCTCAGCAGAGCCTGAAGGAGAGGGGGTCAAGCGCAGAGACACACGAGCCTGGGCACAGCACAGAGTGCAATAATGATTGAACATCGTGTGGGCTGCTGGGGGGCAGACATGGGGGAGGCAGGGTTTGGAGGGCGGGTTGCAGTACTGTGAGCAGCTTTTGTTCAGGGGACCCCGTTACAGCATGTGACAATGCTCAAGAGCCAACTGAAATCATTTGGCTTCAGAGCCCCTCTGTTGCCATGCCCCAAAGGCATGGAATGAAATTATTCCTCCACCGGAGGAAATTATCCACAGTCATTCAGGCCCTGAATTCGCTTACTGAAATCTCACCTGTTCAAAGTAGCTCTCTCGTGTCGGGGATTACATGTGCTTCACAGGCATACATAGGTTGGTTGCATAATTTATCTAGTGCATAGTTCCTGCAATTTGAAACAAACTTGACCACAATTTTAATTTTGCCTGCAGCATACTGCACACTTGTATTGATACATGATTCACCCACAGCAACCTCACCTGCACCCAATGCACCACATTCCATGAGGCGGAATTAATCACACTCAGTGCGCACCGTAAAGTGTATCACATTCTCTGATCTTTATCATGCCTCTCATAACCTAATCTCCAATCTTCAGCATTATCTGTGACTTGCCTCATCATGCCTTAATTTTTCACAAGTTTCAGATTTAAGGAGGGTTGCCACACCAGATCAACAGTCATCCAGCGAGGAGGGTGTACAGTGTCTTTCGCTGCAGCCACCTGCGATATTAAATTTAGAGCTGTTGCATTATTCATGGTATGAGAAATGAGTTGTCGGAAAGCACTGCATCTTGCCTCCCCTATAACAACGGTCTGGCAGTGAGCAACCGGCTCAGTGTCCAAACGTTATGCCCGCTCTGTTGTGTCTGTGAAACCTCTGGGATCTTTCCACTCAGGTCGAGACTTTTACTCGGGAACACTGACCTCACTTGTCCCCTGGCTGGAGCGTAAATTTTTGGGTCTGTCTATTGTTGCTGCGGCACCTCAACCAGACTGGAGTCTGGGTCCAGTGCTAAAGGGCAGGGGTGGGTAGAGTAAGGGGGTCAAGCAGGAGGGGTGGGTTTGAAGGGGTGTACGATTGCGACAGGTGGTGTTGATTTACAGGAGCCCGGCTTCAAACATGCAGGGATTGAGCTTCATACATGACAGCCCCCAGGTCAAAGCAGGATCTGTCCGATCAGCTGGCCTCCCCCTCGTACTCCCTCTCTCCTCTTCTCACAAATAATTTCCCTCTAGAGAGCTCACACGACAAGTAAGCCAGTCATTCTCTCAGTAATCTCAGCCCAGCCTCTCTTAAACCTGTTTTCCTCTGTGAGTGTGCACGCACGTGTGTATCGGTGAGCTGCTGTGTAGTGTGCTGGACCTGGAGCGGCAGCAGCTGAGGCGCAACAAGAAAGCCACACGACACAGATCAGACCACAGCTCCAGCTGCAGGGAATGCAAACTGGCGCTGCACCTGAGCTCACATTGACTGGAGGAAGGTTTGGCTCCCCACAAGCTGGGAGCAAGGGTTCCTGCACTCTAATGCAACCCAAACTGGACTGATCTGCCCGACTGTCTCACTGCACAGCACTGGGGGAGTCACCCCAGTAAAAGAGCACGCTCCCCTGCACGGGTTCACGTTCTACTCACATAGAGTCCCGCATGCCGGTCACCGAAGAAAGGGAATGCCACAGATATCTCCACCAGCCCAGAGCCCCCGTCGTCCTGTTTGATGGTCTGGGAATCCCCCTCTTCTTGGCCGAAAGGGTAGAAATCCTCCAGGGGCACTGCTGGCTCCACCGTGGCCAGCAGGTCCAGGGAGAGCAGGGCACAGATGCAGGGCAGCAGAGCTCCAGGTCCCATATCCACAGCTGCCTGTCAGAGGATGGAGGGGAGACCTCACAGGACCAGTGGTGCAGGGAGGAGCAGGGACTGGGGAAGGGGCTGGACACCAGGGTTAGTAGGGGGGACCCTCCACCTCCTTCACAGCTGCTTTCCCTAAATCTTTTGCCTCTTTTCCTCCTCTTTTTTGAGCGCTTTCCCCGTTACTGGGGCTGATAATCCGAGACTGGGAGGCAGATTCCTTGCATTCTGCTTGCTTCTGAGTCTTTGCGAGCCACGCTGGATCTCACAGAAAGAAAGAGCAAAAGAAGGAAAAAAAGGAGCAGAGTGATTCAGCTCTGAAAATTTTTACAATCCAGCTATTTGGTCCCTGATGGTTAGCTTAGAAATATTCTCAATAAAAGCTCTATTCTGCCTGCCAAAAGAGTTCTTTCAGTCCTGGCCCCACCCCCCTTGGGATTCACTACCTTGCATAATTAGGTTGTCACAGCCAATGGCAAGGGAGAGGCCGGTAACTGGATAACTGTTGGGCGGAGCTATGATAATCAAAGGGCTGCTTTAAAGAAACTCTGACAAGGCTCTCCCCTTGCTTCTTAACCCTTGCCTCGGTAAAGCTACCTCAGTTGTTCTAACCATGTTACACAGGCTGAAAAAATGCATGTTCATCAACAAGGGAAACATGCATTACAGAGACCCTACATTGACAAAAGAACAAAGGGAATCTCACATAGACATATTTGTGATTGCGAATAGGAATGATGAGGACATACCAGTTACATTAAATAATCAATATTCCTCCTCCGTACAACTATGGATCTGAAGCAAAATTTAATGGAAAATACAAAGATTATTTGGTTTATGTTAGAATAAGAGTTTTATCACCTTCCCTTCAAGGATCAACATAATGTTTTACAAGCAGTGTTTCAAAGTTGTGCAAAGATAAACTGGCATTCTTCCAAAATTATGCTTACTTCAAACAAGGAACAACAACTTTAAATTTTTAAACAAAAAGTACTTGAGTTGTTGGACTGTATTTAGATTTGTGTAATATTTTCTCAAAGAGTGCACTGACCCAAAGAGTCTGTTGGCAACAAAAAGGGAATACCACAGCCTTCGCCCACAAAGACCTTCATTTGACAAAGAGGTTCATTAGCAATGCACTTCAAATTCTGGAAGAAGTCACCACAACCTCTTTCAATTGTTTAAAAGCTGTTTTCACAAATAAAAACAGTTCAGGGCAACTACATGCATTTTCAAATACAGTGACGTTCAGAAAATAATCTTTTAAATGATAAACATAACAGCCAGTCAATGAGCATTTCTGCAAATATGATTTTATTGTGCTTTACGGTAATCATTTCACAGTGAATTGATTTGTGAAAATACTGGTCAGGATTAAAGCTCAAATAATTAGATGGTGCTTGGACTTGGACTGGATTTTATCTTTTGATTAAGAAACTTGCTAAATCAATAACAATCTGGCACAAATCATTGATCATTTAATAGTAACAGTTTCAGACAGTAAATTTTTCTTAATGCATGTAAACTACTTTCAGTGTAAGTATTAGTTATGTAACAACTTCAAGACATTTTGGTCAAGTCTTCTGTGGTAATCATAACAGTTTTCATTCAAAACGGTTAAGAAAACATCTTGGAGGGAAATTAGAACAATTGCATTTTCAATTCAATAACACCACATTTTCCGTAATCTGAGTAGCACATTTAAAGCCTTTCACAGAACACCCAGTTTTAATATCACTGAAATTAATAAAACAATTGTCTGAGTGTCAAATGCAAAACTAGCTTAATTTGTTAAAGCTTTAGCATTTTAAAGTGTTAAGAACAAGTTGTGTTAGACTCAACACAGTCCACCATTCCACCATTAATTCTCTATATATACTGTAAGCACCCTTATACATATAGTTGTGGGGGAGAGAGGTGTGCAACCAAATTGAGAGAAACACAGAGAAATACATCTTCACATTATATTCTTTTAAAAAACATGACATAACCAGCAGTCTGATAAATAGCTACTTCAACTGTTTCTTGCAAATCCTCAAGACAATCTGCCGAAGCAGTGCACTGGAAAACAGCACTTCCATTGTTTGTTGTTTTTTTAATGTGTTTGCAGAGATTAGTGAAATCCAGTTGTGCTCGTGTTGCGTCAGAGTGTTCCCTGAGAGTGCCGGCCTGGCGTGCTGTTTTTTTATTTTTTTTTCTTTTGTTTTCTTCCTGTTGAAACTGTTTAAGCTGCTGAATCATGTTTCTTGGGATGCAGATCTGATTGATTCCACATTGAAATCAGAGAGCAACAGGGCTGCAACTTGTGACGCACGAAGGCAGGGGGGTTGATGCCGAGGGCGGCGGCTGGGGTTCATCACACTCGATGCCCCAAGCCCCCCCTAAGCTACACCCCCGGCCGCAGCATCTGGTTGACGTAGGCCTGCCTCCTCCTCATCTCCTGCTCCAGCTGCTCCTTCAGAGTGCACACCTGTGTGGGGTTAGAGAGTGGCAGTAAAGTGAGCGGGAGGTGGCACCAGTGAGGGGCTCCTCACCCCCGTCCTCCCGTAGGCTGAACGTCGGGCCTCACCTGATCCTCCAGGCATTTGACCCTCTGGCGGTGGGCTCTCTCGCGCGACTCCAGAGCCTGCTCAGCCTGCTGCTGGGTGCCCCGCAGACGCTGCATCTCCAGGTCCATCTCCTGGCGGTGGCGTGACGTTACCTCCAGGAGACGCTGCGTGTGGGACCGCTCCAGCTGGGAGATCTCAGCCTGAGTGCAAAGATGCAATCCACTGTTGCATGGGTTTGGCAGAAAAGTCAGCTTTTCTTAGCTCTATGAACCACTGCCTCCATCACTTGTTCTTGTTCTCAACGTGTTTAGCTACAGTTGCAGCTCCACTGCAGTGCTTTGATACATGATCAAAAGGCCAACTGCAGTATTGGGACTAATGTGGAATAATGGGAATGCTTCACAACTTACTAACATAACTTGATTATGTCATTCTTACATGAGTGACTCACAAAATAGAAGAAAAAGCTATGATTTTCCTTTCAAAAGCTTTTCTAAACCTACTTATTCTTTGGGTTCCAGGTGTACAAAATGAATAGAAAATAGAGCTCAATTGAGTCCTATGGGCATGTTTATGTTTGATTCCATACTGCTGCACATGAACTAAACAGAAACTCGCAGCTCAGTGTGAACACGCACTGTGAATACGAAACAAAGTCATCCGCACGCACTGTAATGCGACCTGAAATGTGGGCCGCAAGGGTCGGGGAGTTCGTGAGGATTTGGAGAGTGAGTGTGACTCGGAAGGACGGGGGCCTCGCCTCTCACCTGCAGCTGCTCCACCTCCGCCTGCAGCCCGGCTGACTCCTGCTCCAAGCAGCGCACTGCCTGCTCCAGCTGCTCCCTCTCGTGGCCTGCGCTCGCTGCCTGCTCCTCTTGCCTCAGCTTCTCCAGCTCCACCTGACAGCGGAACAGCAGCAACACATGGCTTTACCATCACTGTGGAGACGGTCACATGCTCTGCGGTAATGCGTGTAGCAGAGACGCACATGGGCCTGTGTTTTCATGGGGCATTTTCATGTTTCCATTATTCAAGGAGATTCTGAGGGGTGGGAAACTAAGGGGGAGTCAAAGAGGGGCATCTGAGGGTAACGGGCCAGTGAGGACCCCACCCGGAACATTATGCACAGCAGAACCTGACACCAACATTCTGGAAGGAGTCCAAAGACAAAAGAGCGCAACGCTTCCAGGGGCGATGGACATCCCCAGACAGGTCCAAATAATTCAGTTTCCTCAGCTGGGGACGGATAAAAAGCAGGTGATGTGTGTCAGCAGTTATGGAACAGCATAGGCTCCAGGAGGCTGAACCAAAGAACACAAGACATAGTGAAAAAGAGGGAGATGCAGGGATGATAATAGGCACTTGGGGTTTGCAGTATGTGTGAAACAAATCTCTGTGAGGCAGGCCACAGTTTGGGTTTGTAAAGAGACAGCCTCATGAAGATCAGGGGAAAAGAAGATATTGGCAGGTTGGTCTGCAATCTGTGCAGTGGAGAAGAGGTGCACACCTTATCCAGAGTCCTCCTCAGTGATGCCTTGTCCTTGCCTAGCCTGGCCAGGGCCCGCTCCAGCTCATTCCTCTCACTCTCCAGCCTCTCAAGCGAGCCCTGCAGGCTGTCCACCCTCTGCTGCAGGGCGTCCTTCTCCTCCTGCAGCTTCCGGGAGCTCTCCAATGCCTCCAGCTCGCCGCCTTGCCTCTGTCTCAATGCCTGAGGAACAATCACAAGGGGCCTTCAGAAGTTCTAGGCTTCCACAGGCTCCATCCCCCACTACCCTGCTCCAACCCTCATCCCTGTGAACTGCCCAGTTCTTCTCATCTCCCGTCCTCCATTACAGTCCAAATTCCTGGCCTTGCCTGTTGAGTCTCTCTCCATGTCTGGTCTGTCCAGACCCTGCCAGGCCCTCTTTTCGCCCTTCTATTAACTATAAACACGTGACACACATCCATTGTTCAAACCTTCATATGAACCTCATCTACCCCTACTCAAGTGCTCTCATGCCCTTTCCCCATTTCTCCATTTCCCCTACACTCTTCCCCTTCCCTTCCTCGCCCTTGTCTCACCTCCTGAAGCACCCTGGCCTGGCTCTCCAGTTCACGGCCCTGCAGCTCTGCATCCTCCTGTGCCCTCTGCAGACTCTGGGCCCGCTCCGCCAGCGAGTGGTTCTGCTTCTTGCACTCGGACAGGCCCTTCCGCGTTGCGTCCAGCTGCTCCTGAGGAAATAAGAGCAGGCCAGAGGGGCTGATCAGGGCCTGGGCCCATCTACACAGGGTGCTCTTCTCATCTATTCCCTTTAATTTCTTTTTTCCAGTAATCTCTCTCTCTGTCTTCTCTCTCTCTCTCTCTCTCTCTCTCTCTCACACACACAGTTTATGAGCAAGTTACAAGAGATTTATACTGAATGTGCACTGTTTTTGTTTGCACAGCATCTTTAAAAAACAAAGCCCCAAACTCAGCCTTAAAAGCTCTCCTGAGAAGCTCCTGGAGAATTAATGAGCTCGCCCGAGCATTTTATTGCAGTCATTGAGGTCCTTCAGGGAAACCATGGCAGCAAAGGTAAATAAAAAAAAATTTCTAACTGAAAGTTATGTAGCTGCAATATAAATCAAACATCTGTAATAGAGGCAATATTATTTATTTTACTTGAAAATTTCAATTAATAGCACGGAGAAGGATGTAAGGATTAAAAAAATACAAGCACTTTTGAAGAACCTATGCATAATATTTCTTTGTAATTTATATGTATGTCTTAAACACCACACTTTACCGACCATAGAAATGCGTTTCTTCAATACATTTGTTCTGTGTGTGGTATATCTGTTATATCCTGTGAGTGATTTATAACTACATGACATTCTTATTTTAAAGTAAATTATTACACTGCATGTCTTTCAGCTGCCTTGCCAAGCTGTGTATTCCTAGCTGAGACCGCTGGTGGTTACAGCCACACTGACCTGGAGCATCCTGCGGTCCTGCTCGCTGGCAGTCAGAGCCTTCTGCAGCTGCGCGGTGCGCTCCTGGAGAGCCGCGGTGTTGGCGCTGCTGTCGTTCAGGGACGCGGACAGGCTCTGGACATGCTCCCTCAGCTGACTCTCGCTGTCTTCAGCGCGGGCCAGAGCTGCGCTCAGCCTTTCGCTACTGACCCTCAGGGCAACCGTGCGGTCCTCGCTCTCGCCCAGTTCCTTCCGCAGGCCCGCCAGCCGCTCCTGGAGCGAGCCCACCTCCGCCTTTCCCTCCACTACGCCCATCTGGGCGCGCTGCAGCTCGCCCTCAAGGGCGCGCTGGGACAGCTCCAGCCTGGTGGCCCGTGCCTCTGCCGCATCCAGGGCCTCCTTCAGCCTCCGGCGCTCCGCCTCCAGCCGGCCTTCCGAGGCCTCTGCCCGCGCCAGTTTCTCCTGCAAACGGAAGTGCATCACAGTCATCATCAGTGTCAACAGTCAGCACTCCACCCTGTTACCTTTAAGCTCTTCCTCATCATTTTTAACTTGTTCCCGCTGTTGCTGACCAATGGGGCAGACTTATCTTACTTTCGATATGCATCAGAGACGTTCATTCTCTGAATGTGCTCCGACGTTTGATAAAGATTTTAATGAATCCTTTTCCCCATTTATTAAGAGGATGCATGTCACAATTACAGGGGACACCCTGAGCACCACTAGTTTCAGGAGAGCACAGCTCGACCCCAAACTGACCTGGAGACTCCTGGTGTCTCCCTCAGCAGCCTGCAGGCCACACCTTAGTGTGGCGACCTCCTCTGCAAGGCTCTTCCTTTCCCTGTCCCCCTGCCGAAGCACCTCCTCCTGCTGGGACAGAGAGGCCTGCACCCCTCCAAGTTGCTCCTCCGCCTCCCGCTTCCCTACAAGTGATGACACACCACATTTCACCCTAGGACGGAGCCGCTGCTGTTCCCCCCCATCAGTAGCAGAGCAGGGCGCACTCACCTTCCTCCAGTTCACTCAGGGTCTTCTGTAGCTCCTGCAGTTGGCTGCTCAGCTTGTCACGGGCGTTCTGCAGTTCCCCCAGTTGGCGGGACAGATTCAGCACCTGCACTTGAGCCTCATCCTGGACAAAAGACAAAGACATCTTTAATAAATCCCACAAAAGAAGGACCGAATCCAGAGTCACAGTGTCCTCAAGATGAAATGGTGAAAATGGTGAGGATTGTGTCGATAGGTACCACATTCAGAAGTGACTTTAATGGTGATATTAATTTGACGCATATTCTTTGGTGTTCTCCTGCATTTTCAAAGCCACTCACAAGCGAGGCAGTGCCACAATCTTACTCTGTCTCTCTGTGTGTCCCTCAGCTCCTGCAGGAAGTCTCGAAGTACAGCCTGCACCGTGTCCAGCTCAAGCTCCCAGTCCTCCCCACGCGAGGGAGACAGTGAGCGCACTGGGGACCTACTGACACCGACGGCTGGGGTGGAGCTACGGGCGTCTACACTCTCGCCGCCTGTGGAAAGAGACATACTGTAACAAGACACGCTAAAGGAGACTGAAATTTTTAAAAAATGTTTGCTAAGACAAAGAGCACAGCATTTAAAAAATTCATGTGTGTGGCAACATTGTAAGGAGAAGGTGCAGTATCCTCAGCTGGTGACAGACCCCTGCGAGGTGAGGGGCTTCGTGCATGGGGGGTCGGCGAGCGTCCACTGCGGCCGATGCCCAGGGTGCGGCGCAGCACGGAGGACAGGCTGGTCAGCCTCTGCTCGACGTCCCCACGTGCTGCGTCCGCCAGGCCGAGCTGCTCCTCCAGGCCCTGTGCTCGGCCCTCGGCCAGGGTGACCCGCAGGGTGAGCTCCCTCTGCTGGGTGACAGCCTCCTGCAGCGCCCTCTCCAGGCGCTCCACATCCTCCCTGTGCTTCCGCTTGCTCTCCTGGAGTCCCGCCTCCTGCTTCTGCAGCTCCGCCTCCAGCTGCAGCCCCGCCCCTTCCAGCTCAGACACGCGGCGCTGCAGCCCAGCCGCCTGAAGGCACAACAATGAGGGAGGGTGAGGTACAGGGGGGAAGCAAAGCTGCTGAACGAATGGGGGTGAAAGAAATAAAGAAACAGACAGGGAGAGGTAGAGAAAAGGCCCTGGCTACTTCCTGCATTCCTCCAGAGCACACCAGGCTGTCTACACCCTTAGATCAGCAAACTAACCCTGAGGGCTCAGTTTCACAATCTTCACCATCAGTGCTAAATTTTCATCAAAACTCCTTCTCCCTCTCTATGTCCCAGAAAATAATACAAAGGATTACTCTTCTCTGTGTTCATTCACACAGTGGGAGGGGCAGAAATACACAGTATCTTTGGAAGGGAGCAGTAACACAGTGATGAGAGGAACTTCCTCCTTACACTGTAAGAGTAGTTATTCTCCAGGTAGGTGCGAATGGAGCTGATGTTTACTGTAGCATGTCAGGAAGCAGTCAGTGGGGCAGGAGGAGGCACACAAGGGTCTCACCTCCTTCAGAGCAGCCTCCCGGCCCGCCTCGCTCTCCAGGATCCTCTGCTTCAGGCTTAAGGCCTCACGGCGGGACTCCTCTTCTCGCTGCTCTTCCTGACACACCCGCACCTGCAGGTCCTGTAGCTCCTGACTGCGCTGCGCCATCTCCCCTTCCAGAGTTTTCACCTGTGCAGGTAACAGAGAGGCAAAGAGGAGGAAGGCTACAATTAAAAGTAGGTGGGAGAACAGGAGGGATAGCTTTGGCATGCAGAGCTGTGAGACTTTCTACAAGGAGACCTTTTGCCACAAAGGCACAGGCTGCACATTCTGTAGTTTTGCGAGACCTGTCGGCGAAGCTCCTGCAGCTCTCTGCGCGCCTGAAGCCGCGAACGCTCCAGCTCACGCAGGTTGCTCCTCAGCTCTACTGCCTCCCGCTGGAGGGAGGACTTGCACTCCTCCAGCACCGCCAGCCGCTGATTCTTCTCCTCCAGGGCTCGTCTCAGACTGCAGAGGCAAAGAGAGGACACTGCTCACCATCAAGACCTCAGCACACACCCCAAACACAAGAAGTCATGAAATTGCCGAAACGTCAGGCCTGAATTTAGCTAGTGTTGTTTGTTTGGCAGCCCCTTTACCTGTTTCGGTCACTCTCCCCCTTTTTCACTGAGCCCCTTAGCTCCTGGTTAGAGCGCAGGATGGCTTCCTTGTCTCGGGTCTCATCGCCCAGAGTCCTCTGCAGGTCCAACACCTCCTTGCGCTGGAGGTCCCGTTCCTGCACACACTCCCTGAGCTCCCGGTGTGCCTTGATGAGCTCCCTCCGGCTGGCGTCCCGCCCCTCCTCCGCCACCTGCAGCTCCGTCCGCAATTTCACTACCTGAGAGGGCAAGAAAGTGGGACATGACGTCCGCAATGAAAAGCACGTCCAAGAGCAAGTCACTTCCAATCAATGCGCCTGTGGGCTCAGGTCTCACACCAAAGTCAGGAATCGCAGCAGCTCGACCTCCACATTATCCGGTGATCTGGAGCGCAAAGGTGCAGGCAGCATTCGGACCTGACTCCTCCATTGCCATGGTTCAGGGTGTAAAGCTCCTCATTCCTGAGGGCACACATGACCTACATTCTGGTACACTTAGGAAGTGGCAAATCCTTTAATGTCACAGGGCTGAGCTGGCGAAGCCAGGGCTTGGCAAGAAAGCACAGGAACAACCAATATAAAGGGAGAGAAAGCTGGACACAACAGCGAGCATTTTGAGAAGGGAGCCAGGCGCTGTTTCCTCTCCGCACCTCGTGGAGCAAGACTTCTTCGCCGGTGATGGAGATAAACATCACCAAAGGCTGTCGAGGCCACGATGGAGGTGTGGGGCCACACAAGATGTTTTCTTCTCATAAATTCTAATGTGAGGAAAACAATCCAGCACTGTTCCAGCCCATCACACTTTAATTTCTTTATTTTCTTCTCAGAAGCAGAACGAGGGGGAAGGGAGAGAGAGAGCATCACACTGGGCTGCTCAGCCGGGACCTGGGGACTGCGGCCAGGGCGACAACCACTCCCAGTGGGGCTGGCTCCTCGCTGCTGCGCAGGAGAAAATAAACAGCGTGCTGCCAGCTTATTTTTGAAATGGGTTAGGTAACTTTCATTACATATAACCGAGTGTGGTCACCTCTCCTTCAAACCATCTCCGTCGTCCGCTATCAATCTCCTGCACTACCACTGTCCAACAAATGGCATGAGCTGGAAATTTAAAAAAAACCAAACAAGGAGGGGGCAAAAACCCTGGTGTCTGGCAAACCTGACAGCGCAGTTGTGAGTGGAGGCACAGACTTGATACCAGCACACTTAAACCACTGCACTCCCCTTCTTGGGTGCTTGACAGACTCCATCTTCCTGCTAAATTGGCTCTTTTGTAGATAAAACCAAGGAGATGCAAACATTCATCGCCACCAGCCCATAACATTTCTGGCAGCCAAGTGCTACGTACACCCCCCAGTGCAATGTCAGTGGACATTGTTGGAAACTCGCTCACAATGTAGCTGAAGCTCAGGAAACATAACATTGGGATGCTGTTTACTCCAGCATGCTGGTTCAGAAACATCAACATGACCCTTGCGCCTCCAGGGGAGGGATGTTTGGGGAGAGAGGGACCGCTGACCCTGTGCCTCCAGGAGGAAATTGGACTCCCCCCTACTGCCTCACCTGCCCTTGTAGTCTGTGCTGCTAGTGGCATCCTGACGGCATTGAGCGGCGCGGCTGCTGCCAATGTCAACACAGCATCATGCTAAATTGCTCTCCCTTGCACTGGTACTAATTGGTACAAACTCAACTCCAGCTGGCCCCACTGTGCAGCCGGGGCAGGCTGGACGTGCCAACACAAACAGCCCGTCAGCTTGCATTACTTGCCTCCCCTTTCCCTCGGCCCCCCGTCCATCTGTCTTGTGACAACATGGCCCATCCTCCGCACCCCATACAAACAAGAGAACTCCTGCCCCCAGTTTGGCACCAAGGACAAAGGATGGCGGGATGCTTTCCTATGGGGTGCAGAGCCTGTTCTGAAAAGAGCTGCACACCTCATCCTTCCTCTAGCCTGACGGGGGCCTGGCATCCATTACGGTGATTCCTGCTTTTCCCAACGGCCTTCCAACTCCTCCTCCTCCTCATGCTGTCTGTGAGAAAAGGAAGAATACGGGCTGGACCTTGGTCGACCCTGCCTCTGAGAACCACTAGATGGAGAAGGAGCCTCTGGGAGGTGCTCGCAATGCAGAAGGGTATCAATGCACCATGGAGTCAACAAGCATCACTGCTCAACGCTGTCAGTGGCATTTACAAGGTAAGGCTAGAATTAAGGTTAGGGGATGATGCATTCGAAACTTTTGCCTTCAAGAAAGGCACATTTGGAGACAGCTCTGTTTGCTTTGCAGCGTGGAAGAGCACACTTTTTTGACGGTGTTCCATCACTGGCACCTCATCAGCATTATCACAGGGAGCCAGGACTGTATCCATGGCAAAATGTGTGAAAGCGAGGAGGTCGACAGGGACTCACGTCCTGGAGTGCGGCCTCCCTCTGCTGGGCTTGCTCCTTTGCCTGCTCAGTCAGGTTCTGCACCACTGACTCATGCGAGCTCAGGGACTCCTCGAACCGTGCACGCAGCTCCTGCAGCTCAGAGCTCATGCTGGCAACGGTGTCCTGAGAAGAGATGGACAGACGTGACATCACAGTCCCCCCCCTGCGGCATTACGTTCACGCTTTCCTGATGGGGGGGAATCCACAACACCAATGAGAACCTCCAGGGGCTGCCTCCCAGGCCTCCCAGCTCACCTTGTGCTGCTCCTCTCGGCTCAGGGCCTCTCTCTTCACACGTTCCACCTCCATGTCCATGGTGGCCAGGTCTTGCTGCGCTGCCACCAGCTTCTCTGCTAGGACTGCCTTCTCCGCCTCCTTCAGGGACAGAGCCTGCTGACACAGGGAGGGGGCAGTGTGGAGTGTGTAGCATTGGATAAAAGGGGGAGAAGCCGTCTTTGGCTAAGGCCGCGCCCCCTCCGAGTTCTCCCGGCCCACGGGGTGGAGCACGAACCTGCTGCTTGTGGCTCTCGGCCTGCAGGAGGCTGTCATCACGGTCCTGCTGTAGTCTGGCCAGCTCCTCCTGCAGCTGCTCCCGGTCGGCCTGTCCGCGTGCGCGCAGCTCCTCGCACTCCTGCCGCAGCTGCTGCTCCACCAGCTCCCTCTGCGCAGTCAGATCTGCACGCAGCTGCTCCTGCAGACAGGGAGGAGGAGGAGGAGGGGCCTGTCTCTGTCACACACTCACACAATAACCCTGTGTAACAAGGGGGCCACGTCAATGCAGCAGTCGCTATTCTTTCTCAAAGGATTTCACCTCATGTGTTTACGAGCACATCTTCCCTCCAAAGTACCTTGTCCCTGCGCTCAGCGTCAAGCTGCTCCTGGTGGCTGCGCTCACTATTACCGAGGGACAGCTGAGCGTCCCTCTCTGCCTGAGCCAGCCTGCCCTCCAGCAGCTCCCTCTCGCAATCTGCACGCGCGGCCTGGCGCTCGGCCTCCCCTCGTGCCTGCGCCACCTCACCTAAACAACACAAACACATACATACACAGATTCACACACAAACATCAGTCTCCCAGCAACACTGTCTTATACCATTGTTACGGAACCGGTCAACAACACTGAACCCTGGACCTGACGGCTGTGTTCATATTAGGGATGACACATCTCTTTAAAATAATGAATCCCATCCTTCATGGGATATATGGAGTTAATCAAATGGATCGTTCCATCAGGACTATGGCTCATGTAATCAGAACCCAATTGCAGTCCAATTTTTGACCATCTGAAGTCTCCGCGCACAGAGCAGCAATTCACGCTTGATCTCACTGCGCTGCTTGACTATCATTGTCTGCCCTCCGTCACATTCACTTCTGTCAGAGCAGGGCGCGTAGCTGCGGCAGAACCTGGGGCAGAAGTACGGCTGTCGGAGAGGCCACACCGCTGGGGCTCGGTACTCACGTGCCAGGGCTTCGTTAGCCTGCAGCAGGCTCTGCCTCTCCCCCTCGAGCTGGGCACGCTCCCCTTCCAGCACTGAGGCCAGCTCCTGGCCCTCGAACACCGCTGTCTCCAGGGACTCCTTCTCTGCCCTGAGACAAGTACACAGAGACAGCTTGACCCCTGCTAACCTGTTGCCCTACAGTTTCACACAAATGTTAGGTATAGGCTGCAGTGAGTGGTTAGAGTGAGGGACCTGAGCATCATAGGTTTTAGTCCAAGGCTGGAGAGTTCTGTAATCGGTCCAGTAAAAATCCAGCTCTGTGGAATATGTAAGGTATTAAAATGGAAAATGTAATAATACTGTAAGCAAGTCTGTACTCAGAAAATAAATGAATAGCATAATGCCATATTTTGAAATGAAAGACCCCTTGAAGCACATTTTGCCTTGTAACTTGTTAAATGCTATACACATTAGCATCCTCTTGCATGCTTGCCTCCTTTGCATTACTGCAGTCCAGTCTCAATTTGTCATGCAGGTTCACACACCTGAGAGCAGCCAGCTCCTGAGCCAGTCCCCTGGCCTTGCGCTCAGCCGCCGTCAGCTGGACGCCCAAGCTGGCCTTGTCCTTGGCCAGCTCCTCTCTCTCCCGGGCCCCTCTCTGGAGGGCTGTGGCCTGGCTCTCTACCTCCCTCCGGCTGACAGCCAGCTGCTCCGACAGGGCCTGCCTCTGTCTACTCGCCTGTGCACGCGCACACACACACACACACAATAAATAAAGTCATATACAGAAACACACAAACACAACACAAAGTCATATACGGATACACACACACGCAAATGCACACACACACACACACACACACACACACACACACACACACACACACACACACAGTTGTTCACAGACACACACACACACATCCTCGCACACACACACACACACAATAAATAGAGTCATATACAGATGCACACATACAACACACATACACACTCACAACAAATGGAGTCATGTACAGATACCGACACACACAGACTCATCTATAGATGTGCACACACACACACACACATGCACACACACGCGCACAGTCATCTACAAAAGCAAACACACACCTTTATGAAAGCACAGAGTAAACAGGACACAAAGCCGAGACAGCTCCACAAAAATTTACACACACTAACCACCAGTGAGCAACATCAGTAAACAGCTGGTGCAGACCTGCACTCAAGCTGTTCTCAGCCTGAACACAATCAGATCAGAACATGGTTCTGCTCCGTTCCTTTCATCATGTCCAACTCACATTTACACATCAGGACCCCAAGCCTCCACCTGCTTCCCTAGTTCCTCATAAAAGCCCAGACCAGGGCCATCTAACAAATCCCACATCCAGATAGAGCAGGAGGTGTTGAGTGCAGCGGCAGATGTATCAGATCTCTCTAACCGGCTGTTAACGTGGCAACAGGGCCCGTAAATGTGCTGAAAGTCGTGGATCTCCGGCGGCGTGTCTCCCAAGTGGCGGGAAGGGGGCTGACCTGTGCGTGCTGCTCCAGGGCCTGGGCCTTCTCCCTCTGCAGCAGGCTCAGCTCCCTCTCCAGGCTCTGCCGGGCCTCCTGCAGATGGCTCTGTGAGGCCTCCAGGGCTCGCTTCTCAGCACACAGGTCCAGCAGCTTCTGCTCCAGCCGCGCTGTCTCCTCCCGGGCCGCCGCCCTCTCCAGCTCTGTCTCCCGCCTGCGTTCCCCCAGTTCTACTTTCTCCGTCTCCAGCTGACAGTACACACACACACACACACACACACACACACACACACACACATAAGAATCATGCATGGACCATGAAACAGGACCCTGAGAGATGCCATAAAACAGTAAGCCTTTAATATGAGAATAGCAGTTTATGAAAGAGGGTAGGAAATCTAGATATAGATCATACTCTCACAGGGTTGGTACAATGTTGTCACAATGTCAGAATGTAATTTGACTTTTGGAGAGTAAACTCAGGGTATGGAGCATCTCTTTCTGACCTGCAGCAGAATGCGGCTGAGCTCCACCTTATCCTTGGCCAGCCCCTCACTCAGGGCCCCCATTTTGGCCAGGGAGTCTCGGAGGCCCGCCTCCTCGCTGTGCAGCTTGGCGAGGGCCAGCTCTTGCTCTGCATTCTGACACTCCACCTACAGAGGGCAGCACACCCACAGACAGGCATATTCCATTCTCACCTGTGATGTAAGGTCATGTGACTGTCATGAACCTGTTCATTTAGGACCCTTTGTGATGAACAAAAAGTATTTCTCAAACAGTCCATGTAGAGTCTAGGGATGGGTTTGGATGGCTCAAAAGAGATCTAAACATTTGTGTGAAGCAGTCTGATGTGACCTGGACATCTGTTAATCACAGGACTGTGACCATGAATTTTTGCAGAGTACCTGACAAAAATACAATGGATACCATTGTTGTGCATCATGACTTAGCTGGGAGCTGAGTGCATAACTTTCACGTTTCAGATTAGACACTAAACCAACTAAGGCCTTTCCTTACCATCAGGACTGAGCCCTACCTTACTGAGTGCGTGCACTAAGCTGGCTTTCTCATCCTCCAGCACCTCCTTCTGTAGGGTAACCTGATTCAGAGCTTCCTTCACTGCCATCAGCTCCTTCCGCAGGTTCGAATGTTGCCCCTCAAGCTGCACTAGGCTCTTCTGTCTGCAACACACATGCACACACAAGTGCACATATGTACTTAAGTACACACACAAATGCACTAAAACACACAAAGGCATACACACTAATCACAGCAAAAACTTCTCTCCGTTTTAGAGAAACCATCTGGTCATCAGGACAGCAGCACAGAATTCATAAATACACGCACAAGCACACACATACAGTATCCTCATTTATCCCTTTTCAAGAAGTAGGAAGGAAACGTTGCAGGAAAAGGTCAAATCTGAGCTCAAAATATTGTTTTGAACTGCTCAAGTTCTGGAACGCATGTCCTCAGTTAATGCCGAGCAAACCAGATTCCTGCAGTAAGATGAAAACCAAATAAAAGCTAAAAGTAATCCATTGCTTACTTTAGCGGGGTCCATTTTTATACAATGTCATCTGGGCCAAGCGCGGATCTAAAGATGACATGTGTTGCTGATCACGACTCCAAACAAACAACGAAATGGGAGAGATTGCGCAAACCCCCTCCCCTGCCATACCCTCTGTCAGCCTCTGCACGAGCGAGCTCCAGCTCCCTCTCCAGGTCATCGCGCTGCCGCTCCACGATCTCTCGCTGGCGCTGGAGGTCCAGGCTGGAGCACTTGAACTGCTCTAGCTCGGCCTGCTGGGAGCTGAGCTGCTGGTTGAGGCTGAGGATCAGCTTCTCCAGGCTTCCCTTCTCACTGTGGCAGACAGCACGCCCCATCACAAGTGGGCACTATATTTAGTTTCCAGTGCAATGGTGCCCACCTCAAGTACCATTTCACCACCATGCTGGAGCATGCATGTACAACACATACCAAGGATTTGCAGTCAGTCTGCATACAAGCCTTACTTGGAGCAGGCTTAATTGTTAATACACATTGTCCTTCCAGAGGATACATGCTACATTTAAAGTACAGTTTGATTTAAAGTTCATGTCTTCATTCATTTTTGTGGACTACTCAAATGACTCGTTAACTGAATGATGAGCCAAGAACAGGCCGCAGAGGTTTGTATCATTCTGTACCTGGCAACAGTGTCCAGTGAGGAGCGGTACCTCTGACCATCTCTGCGGCTCTCCTCCAGCGCCCTTTGGACCTGCTGGCTCTCCTGCTTCAGCTCCTGGACCTTTTGGTCCAGCTCCCTCCGCTCGGCATCCGCCTCCTGCAGCTGTCTGCGCAGAGTACTTGCCTGCTCCTGGGCTGCCTCGAGCCGCATACGCAGCTCCTGTGAGGGTAACCAGGGCCTAAGCTCACCGAAATCTTCCTCTAGCATCCATCCACAGTCCTCACCAGGCCATTCATATACTGCACCTCACCTTACCTCCCAGCTCGTAGATTATGGAGCTGCTTTATCTGTTTCAGCAGCAATCACTAAAGTCCAGCCAACAACAATGTCAGCAGATCTATCTAGGCTTTCAGCAATACATTAGTCTAATCCCTTCTTGCCACTGAGCCAAGGAAGGAACACTAATTGGACAGCACTGTAAAATCAGCATGGTGAAATCGTCATTATGCACTTCAGAGTAACGCTCTGTTCTTTCTGTGTGTTTCAGACTAAGCAAAGCAAAGACATAGCACCTTTAGCCCATGTTTGGTTGGGCACTCAAAGAGGTGGCACCATTTCTGACCTGCACTTGAAGCTGCCGTCGGGATAGGGCGCTCTGCACCGCCATCAGGGTATTGTCCCTGCGAGAAGGGGAGGGACTGCGCTGAGGGGAGACAGCACGGGTGGGGAAGGGGGAGAGGCGACAGGACTCCGCTCCCTCAGCAACACCTTCAGGGATGCTGTTGTCACTGTCTCCACGAGCCAGCTGAGTCAGAACGGACAGACGGCGCGTGAGGGACACAGACAGAGGGACGGAGAAACAGAAACACGACAGATTATGAAGCTAACATCTATCAAAACACGTGCACACGTAGGCACGTAAAGTTATGCTAGAACGTCAATTATTTTTCAGCAGCACACATGAACATCAAAGCACCACTAGATGTGAAGGGAAGGCAGAGGGTGAGTTTAATTCAAAAAATTTCAATTCAGATTCTGAGTTGTGCTCACAAGGCAGGAAGTCCTCTCCCTTAATGGTATGCATAAAATCATTAGCATTACAAACATAAACCACAAGTGAGAATTGCTCTGTTTGTTGGTGGAAAAGATTCAGATGGGTGCTGCATAGATCCATTGGTCATTTTTTCATATGGATGCATAAACCTAATCACTTCTTCTTTGGCAGCCCGTACTAATACCAGCTTTGAACCGATTTTGCGAACAGGCAACCTGTGTTATCAATGAGTATTACAGATTTGTCCAGAGTGCTGCGCAAGAGAGACCAACACACTAAATGACATCACCATGCATGTCACTACTGCTGAAGCAAGGTGTTATGTTTGAGTGTAAGGAAAAACTCCTCTAGGACCAACTTTGATTGAACTCAAGAACTGGTTTTAACCTCAATATCAAAACATAACTTCTTGTATGAAAGCACAATGTAATTACAGGGCTGAGGGAAACAAACTAAGAGAATACTGCTATACTGTTTCAGACCATTCATAATGAGGGTGAATATATATAAGACTGTTCGGCGACTGGTGCATTTCCAGTAATAAGATCCTAGACAGTTAGCCTGGTTGAACATGGAGATGTCAACTAAGACAGAGAGACAGTGAAAGGTGTAGGCCTGACCTGTGTGATACTGTGAAGGACCTGCTGGAGGCTGTCAATCTCCCTCCGGAGCGCCACCATCTCAGACCGGTCCACAGCCTCCCTACTCTCCTATGAGCAGACAGACATTACTTTACATTACAGTACATGCATTACAGTACATGCTCTTATCCAGAGTGACTTCCAACACAATAGAACATAAGTGTGTCCATTCAAATTTAAACGAGCAACAGTGTCAGACCAGACTAACAACACTCCCAGACCAGTGAGCGTGATCTTAACACTATTCAAGCCCTTCCACAAGTTAACTTGTGCCATCTGACAGAAGCCAAGTATACTACGATACAACAGTCCCTAGAACACAGAATCAAAATACATCACAATACTACACATAAAATAAAATACTAGAGGTAGCAAGTGTTAGGGGGCAGTGATTGAAGTGGGACCAAGATGCAGTCTGAAGAGGTGGGTCTTCAGTCTGTGTCGGAAGATGGTCATTGATTCTGCTGTCCTAACCTCCGTGGGGAGCTAGGAGGAGGACATGACAGAGCCAAGAGACTGCATGTAAATAGAGGAGGGGCCAAGTACAGAGCCTTGAGGGACATCCATAGACAGGCTGTGGGGTCTAGACAACCCACCGTTCCAGGATACCCTGAAAGAGCGTCCAGAGAGGTAGGATTCAACCCAAAGGAGAGTGGTGTTGGCGATCCCCAACATAGCCAGGGCAGAAAGAAGTAGAATGTGGTTGCAGAGAGGTCTAGAAGAATCAAGACTGAAGAAAGGAAGGAAGCTCTGGCTGATTGAAGAGCCTCAGTAATGGAGAATAGAGCAGTCTCTGTGGAGTGACCAGCCCTGAAGTCAGACTGAAAAGGGTCGAGAAGGTTATTCAGTCTGACACTCAGTCTCCGGCACGTCAGAGCCTCCCCTGACGAACACCAGACAGCTGTCGCGACACAAAGCCGACAGGAAAGCGGTGGAGTTTATCAAGTGCCCAGATCCAGACTGACAATCCCCCACCCCACCGTCTCACCATCCTGCTCAGACTGGTTCTCAGGGTGGCCAGTCCCTCCTCCTTCTCACTGTTCTCCCCTCTCAACTGTTTCACCATGTCGGTCAGCTCCAGAATCCTGCACAAACACACATCTCAGGTCAACAGACATCTCGCTGATTATGCTTCCATCAAAAGTAAAATTAAGGCTTAATGTACCTAAAAGATTGATATGCAATTCAACAAATGGTTTCTAATCACAATCTATGAATCTATTGACCACCACAAATCTAAACATTCCTTATTAAGCAGCCTGGACCTGCAGCTAATTATGAGTTTGGGGCTTCTAATCATTGTTCCCACCACAAAAGAGACAGCATTGCTTCACTTTTGCTAATACAGAATGTGATTGTTTCATGCAGGCATGGAACACTACAAAAACACAGGACAATGGTGAAAAAAAGACAAATCATTATGTTTATACTCTAATATCACAGTGAAGTACAGTAAAACATTTTTCATTTTCAAATTTCCAGCAGAAATGGAGGTACAGGATGCTTTCAATCCAATGCAATGTACAGTGAATTACTAAAACTACTGTGTTACAGACAGTGGATTTTATTTGCTGTATTTGCTGCATTTTATATTAGACTACTTTTATCAATAAAATCAATGTTGCTTTTTTCTTTTAAGAGTGTAACATAGTATTTCATAGCATCAAATGTTGGTCTTAGATCTGACAATTTCATTGGATAGACATGTCAGCTAAAGCTTCCTTTTTTCTGAAGCTTTTTGGCTAAAGAACACAGGCAATAGTAGACCTTCTGATCATACAAGAAGATTGATTTTCCTGTAATATTAACTGGGTGCAATTCAGAAAAAAGATCAAACAGCCTTTGAATTTAACCTATATCATCTCATTCAAATGAAATTCCATTATATACCTATTAAACAATAGTAATACCAGAATGATTTGATCTTCTTTTTAAAGCCTATTTTCTTCCATAGTTGTCATATCTGTATGAAAGAAAATGTTCCATGATTGAACTCCTGGTATTGGGATACATTATAGGACTCAGACAAAGAAGCATGCCTTTGAATTGAAGCATTGTCATTAATGCATATACTTCACAATAATTTCATACAAACTGCATTAGCTCAGCCTTTGAAAGATCAACCTAGAAAGCTCTGATTCTAACAAAAAAGCACTCTTCCGATGTCATGAAAATATCTACCATGGAAGGACGTAGATACAGAATGCAGCAATAATTTCAGAATCAAAGACAAAAGTTTACAACTTTTGGGAAAGATATAAAGTTCAATATGATTAAGCTGCCAGCATTGTTAAACTTCTTCTTGTTCTATGCATCAGCCTAGTTCACTTTCCAGATTTGGCATGTCCTGCTTCCCAGGGATGATGAAAACATCAGGTGCTTCCAGCAAGAAGACTTCGACATTTCATTACAACTGTGTGGGCAGCCAACACAGGCCTTTTAGACCAGGCTGAAAGTCTGGTGTTGTGTACAGGTGAGTCAGACAGAGACAGAGAGAGAGCGCGAGAGAGAGAGAGAGAGAAAGACAGACAGTGAGAGAGACAGACAGACAGAGAGAGAGACCTGGAGCTGAGTTCCACTTTCTCTGCATCCCAGCACCCCTGCAGCTGCATGGCTTCCTTCAGCTTGTCTCGTAGCTGCTTCTCCAGCGCAGACACCTCCACTCCATTGGGGGCGCTCTGCTGTGGCAGGGTCGCCTCCAGGCTCATGCAGACCGTGTGAAGGCGGCGGTTCACGATGACACATTCCACACGCATATCAGAGAGACTCCTACAGCCACAGTGGACATATTCTCCATGGTTGAGAAGATTACAGCTAATGTAGCTAATCCCCTTTCAAAACTGATATCCCTATATTTTCAATAAAAAGTAACTCTTTTGCAATCTCATACTCATGTCTTAATAGTATCACTGAAAAACAATCTTGTTTGTAATGGAAAAACAGAGGACCCCCCAAAACAGTAAGGCATTCTTCCAAGACCCTCTGAAAAACTCTTTGAACCTTTCCTTAAAAGAGCTTCAAACATTATCATCTGAGTCAACGTGTTGAGTAATCCACATTACAGCAAATTACTCAACAATGATCACAGCATTCAAACATGACATGAGCCAACTCTTCAACATCCAACTCTCCACTGATGGATGGCTTCAATGAGGACCAAGGGGCACCGTAAACCATTACTTCTCAAAAGGGAAACACAGACCAGAGGAACTCAGTAACCCCACGACCCGATCTCCTTTCATCTGATGTGGGTATAAATTACCGGGGTTGGGGGAGGAGGGGACTGGAGTGTAAAGGAGTGGGGTGATGTTGTAATCCATGGGCCTGGACAGCTGGCCGTCTGCCACGCTCACCTGTCAGTGGATGCCCTCAGCTGGGCGAAGCTGTTCCGCAGAGAGGCAGCCTGGCGCCACAGCGCTCGAATGCGGGCCTGCTCACGGCCTAGCCGGGAGGCACACGCCTGGGGAGGGAGGGGGTCGGAGGTTGGGGGGTTAAGGGTTGTGGAGGGTGACAGGAGACAGGGGCTTATTATCCAGCAGGCCTAGTGGTACAGAGCACTGCAGCTGCAACAGGGGCCACTAATAGCACCACAACAGCAGCAGGGGTGCCACGCTGCAGCCCTAGCCATGTCCAGAGCGCAGGGGTAATCATACTAACACGGTCCTCCCTTTTCCCTACGACTGCAGAGAGCCAGGGGGCATTCATTTACAGTATGTTGCATCAGTGCCTGAATCTTGCCAGATGTTTGCACTGTCCAATGATTTATTTCTTTTTTTAACGACTGGAATGTTTTCACAGAGATCAACTGGTGGGAAAATCACAACAAAAATTTAAACAAAGAATCTGGACTGCCCAGGGACTGCAGACGCAAATTAGCTACATTGCTAAATCTGGTGCAACTAATGTGTTGTGCATGGTCCCTGTTAAATAAACTAATAAACTAACCTAACTAAACTGAACCAAACTAAAAGCAGGCCTAAGAGTAGAGTGCTTCACAGCTTGCTTGATATGATTACACTGTGGTTCTTCGCAAAAAGCTTTTTGATGAGCTGGGAGATCTGGCTCAATCCACCCCAGACTCTCACCTCCTGTTCCTGGCGCAGTCGGGCATCTTTCCGCTCAGCCTCCTCCCGGGCCTTGCGCAGGCTCTCTGTCAGCGCATGGTTGGTCACACCAGCTTGCTCCAGCTGCTCTCGGAGCAGGGCGTTGACTTGGCTGAGGCCAGCGCACCTGGGGAACACATGCTCTCATTACAAGGTAGTGAGGGACAGGCTGGCACCCGCACCTGTCAGCTGCCAACAAACTCACTCCCTTCCACTGCCCAGCCCCTATATCATTAAAACATTTACTGCCTTATGAATCAATACATCAGATCCAGCCCTGCCAGCAGCATTTACAGAGTCAATATGGGTGACAGTTTTATAAAGTCAATGTCAGCTCTGTCCTAATTTCAACCAGCTTTCCTTGTCAAGTCCTTTACAGAAATGTTTACATCATTCACCCACTTCTCCCCCATTACTGTAAACTGTGTAAGTGATTTGGTGCAGAGGAACAGGAACTGAACATTATTTACTCATAGGTAAGTGTTCTCATGGAGATCTGAGGTTCCACACAGGTTTTGAGGGTGTGAGGTTAAAGATGACTCTTGTCAAAAGCTGGCAGAGTGACTGGATACAGAGTCTCAGGGGTGGTATACTCTCGCACATCAGGGGGGCCCCTCGTGCGCGCACAGGATCAAAGGAGCTCCCCCACGCTGCAGGCAGGTGTCTTATGTCATGTTTTTGAAGTACGGGGCGCACTGGTGTTGAAGCGCAGTCAGGTGGTGTCGGTGTTGCAGAGGGCCTTGATGGTAGCCCTCACAAAAGAGCTGAGAGTGGGGGGCTTGGGGCCATGAAGCAGAGCAGGCTTGGCACAGGCCCACATCTGCCACACCATTTCAATTAGAGAGCTGCAGCCATAAATCAGAAGCCTTTAAAGGACGGCTTCAGGTGCGGAGGTCAGCCATGCTCAGTGTGAGGTACCATTAAAGCTCTTTGGCGGGCAAGGCCAAGAAGGCCTGCTAATTAGCTCTGACAAATTGGATGCTGAAACTGTCTCCTAAGGACCAGCCCATTCCCCGCTTCCTACGAGTGTGGGTCTGGGAAACAGGCAGGCAGCCAAGTGGTCCACGGGGATACTGTGCCACACATTTCTCATAAACTGTTCGCCCTCTCCTTTGAATGTCATCAAAAAGAAAGATCAAATGCTATAAGAACTATCCATCAAATTTCTTTTTTATTATGCTCTGCTGAGTCCAAATGAGGTGCTTTTGCAGGTTGGAGGGGGTATTTTTTAATGCTAGTACAAATATTCCCTCAATACAAATACGCTGTTTGACTCTTCTTTCAATGGGATTACTACTACTACTGGCTTCCCAGAATGCCGCTTGGCGATGTTCCCACCTCTTCTGTTCCTCCTCCAGCTGAGAGAGCTTGCTTTGAAGGTCTGAGCTATGCTCCTGCTCCGCCAGGCGCAGGCGGCTGGCCGATGAGTCCAAGTGGACCTGCAACTGGACCCAAACAAAACACAAGGTGACTCACCAACAATCGAGCCGCCTTAAATGAAAGCTTTAAACAACCTGTCAATTCAAGAAGAGACGCCCTCTGTAAATCAAAGTTGTAAAACTTGTACTCTGTGTCAACACTCTGGCCCCCTAATACAGTACCAGGTTACGTAAAGCAATGGTCAGATTCAAATTTTTCATCATGCTCAAGCTCTAGGGCAGAATACAAATTTGAGGTAAACCCACTGATTATATTTGTGAGCAGTTACAAGCTTTTTGGTCAAGATGAAGGCCTTCTAATTTTTCACTGACAAGTGGGATGAAATCTTCATTTATACTCAGACCTTGTGTTGATTGCAGCATATAAGAACATTCAAAAAGCCTTAAGTAAAATGTACTATTTTCAGCAAATATGATTTTGCATTTATAGCGGTGAGATGCATAGATGCATTATAAGTGGCAGGTGCTGCTCACTGAGATGTCATTTCTCCTCACTTACTGAGAGTTTGAGCTTCTCTGACTCTGCAGTTTTCTCCAACACCTGCTCCTCCAGCTCACCGCACCTCTTTTTGTACTGGAGCACCTGGAAGAGTCTCAAGCTGTCAGACATCACAGGCAGCTGCTTTGGCATTAGTGTATGTGAACAATGCATGCAAATGACAGAACAGCCTCACATCAGAGTTACTGGGACTGTAAATACTGCATGTGATGTGATACAGCAGTGTGAGTGGGCATGTGTTGAAGCTCTGATCTTTGATACCTTTGCCTGCAGCTTCTGGACCAGCTGTGCCTGTCTCTGCTGGCCCTCCTGGAAGGCCTGCAGCTTGTGCCTGTAGGCTCGCTCTTCGTCCAACAGCCTGCGGTGCTCTGAAGATGCAGTGTCGCCGTCAGAGTCCTGCGACTGAAGCGCCAGCATCCGCTCCAGCTGGGGGGGGGACACGCTAATTGACGGGTGACCTCTGACCCTGGTGAGGCTGTTAACTACTCCGAAGCATGACGGAACATTCGCACAGCACATGGCCATAAAGGCAATGCTCTGAAAGAGAGTTACTGTTAAATGGCCTTTGCAAATACAACATGCAACACTGTCAGATGCTTGCAAGTCACTTGCAGGCTGGTGTAGCTGCAGTATGGGACCCCTGCAAACCCCTTCATTTTCCATGGTTTCTCATGCCACATGGTGTGCCTCATGCAATGAAAGCCTGCAAACCTTAAGGAATGGTAAGGTGCAAAATGAAAACTAAATTACACTCATGCCCACCAAAGTCTTGACGCAAATGTACTCAGCATGTTTCCATCTGAATGACTTGGTTTGATTTGGAACAGTTAAAATTGGTAGAATTTTGGGTTTCACCACATGAATTACATATTACAGCACAACAAACAATACTGATATTCACGGGGGAGGAGGGTGTGATAGTATATTCACTACCTCTAGTAAGACATCTTTGAAAATTTTCTTTATTCAAAACTCCAGACAATCTCCAAACCCTGAGGTAGACCCCTCACCTTGGAGATGCGGAGACTGTATTATAAGCCTCATGGCCAGCCTGGAGGCAGTGCTGGAGGGACTGATCAGACTTGTTTACTATTCACATCCTCTTTTTCCCCTGTCTATCCTCCAACCCAGTGTCAAGTAACCTCTCCTCCACTCCTCCCCCCTCCTTCCTCTCTCCACCCACTCCCTCCTGGTGCCAGATACCCCTGTCCTTGTTAACACAAACCACATGTTTCAAGGGGACTGGCTACAACACTGCTCGCCTCTGATAGCAACTGCTGATTTCTGCCTTTGAGAGAGAGAGAGAGAGAGAGAGAGAGAGAGAGAGAGAGAGAACCTCCCAATCCCCCCAACCCCCTGCCTCCCTACCTCATCTCTACCTCTGGTCCTTAATCTCTCCAACAGGCTCAATAAGCAGCCAGGACAATGGCCTCACTGTTCAACTCTGGAGCCAAGAGCCGGCTCTGCACTAATAAAACATTTCAAATGGCCATTTCAAAGTTTTATTCCGCCAATTACAAAAAAGACAAACTCACACCCGGCTCTGCAGCTTTAACCATTTTCGGGTTGGAGGCTCAGGAGAACAGAGGGGAGTGTTTTATTGCCCATTGTCAAGGGAGTTGCTTTTACAGACTGAAGGGAGAGCAGAAACATGATGGACAATAAAAGGCGAGCTGGAACAGCTGTATTGTAAGGGACTCGAAACATCTGCACACAGCAGCACCAATTGTATTTCAGTCATTACTTTCTAAGTGCCTTGGCATTTTTAGACTAATATTTAGCAACAGTAGATGAAACAAGGTTAAAAGGAACTTATTTTTAGATGAAAAAACTAAAATATATGGCAATGATAAACATGGTTTTTACAGAGCTGTTAAAAAACACATTCAGTTCACAGCCAAGTGATCCTGGAAGACTGATCCATCAGCAAGACGTGTACACCAGTAGGACAGTTAGTCTGCATTTTCACTATAGAACTGTATAAACAGAGGACAATTCAGAATATGCAACACATGTAAGCAAGTACTCACAAGCCTACCCTTGTGCCCCTTGAGTTTGTTAATGATAAAATACATTACTGTTCTGAAGTAATAGCCCTTTCAAGGCAAAAAACTTCAATAAGTAACAGATTTCGGACTATAAACTCAGGCACCATCTTGATTCTCTTATTTTTATTCCTTTTTTTAATCATCTGAAAACTGAATTTAAGAACAATTTGGCACCATAGCAGTATTACACCATGTTTCCCAGCCTCAATTACACGCAGGAAAATGATATACTCCAATAACCAAATGATGTGAAGTGAACCTTAAATAGAGGAACAATAACTTTTGACCATTCTACTCTTAAAATATAATAACGGAGAAAATCTTACAAAAACACAGCCCTCCAAAGTAATCATATTCATGTAATTGGTCTACAGTAAACGATGGATTTGTTGAGACTTGAATGAACTCAACATCTTCTGACAACCAGATAGAGAAAACTATTTCTTAACCACAAGATGGTACATTAATATCTAGTGCCTTAGTTTTCTTCAAACTGTCTTTTCTCATAGGTTCACCTGACTTTTCTGAAGGAAGCTTTAAAATAGTCCCGCCCTCTAAATATTTGACTTAAATAATGAAATTACCCCAAGGGGAATCATCATTGCAAACTTCCATGACAGACAGGATCACATCACTCAGGGCTACAATCCTTGATTGACATCATGTTCTTTTGTTTCTGCAGCTATCCACTATTGGGCATGTTTGAATAACAGCAATTATCCTGACGAAAATGGTCTATGAAATTCCTCATGTACTGTACATCTGACATGCCAGCTTAGTAACCCAACTGTCAACTTCACACTGTGTTAGTGCATGTGTGGTTCATAGTGCATAGTCCTGCCTTTGCCGTTATATGTGCCACTGTGCTGCAGTCATGGACTCAACACTGTCCGATTGTAACACTGCACCCATATATGTCATAGTGTGCCCT
Organism: Megalops atlanticus; assembly: GCA_019176425.1. Taxonomy (NCBI): domain Eukaryota; kingdom Metazoa; phylum Chordata; class Actinopteri; order Elopiformes; family Megalopidae; genus Megalops; species Megalops atlanticus. Next base: position 38,563,053 of record CM032876.1, read on the forward strand.
GCAGCTCAATCCATTCCTGGCATCACAAAGAACCACAAAAGAAGCCCACAAAGAACTGCGCCACTATATCTATCATACTTTCATTGATTACATGATTTTAGATGTCCAAGTAATTTTCACACGTTAATTCAGAAATTTTTAGTGTCAATGATGACTATCACTGGTTGACTGGATGAAGCTATTGCATTTCTGGATTGTTCTATAAGAGCCAGGTGGACGAGTCTTAACAACCTTTATAAATATGAACTCCAGTTGCAGATGAGTCAGGAAAATAGGAGGTCACATCCAATGTTACATTCTTCAGGGAGCACAAACCTCAAGCATGACAGAACCTTGCCCAATCTGCAGAGGCTCTGATGAGTGTGCTGAGTGTCATAGCCTTCCTCCTGTAACAGAGACCATATCTACAGACTCAGTAGCTTCTACCCACCAGTCAGCTGGGGGCCCTATTCAAGCCCCCTGCTCTGACCCAGGAGGATGTTCATGTCACACACTCATGCATGCAAAGGGTGCTCTATCAGCAAGGGCTTTGTGCCAGGTCCCTATGCTGTGTCCAAAGAGGCATGGTTATTGCAGCTGCTCTCAAGTCAACTGTAAAGCAGGGGACCAAGGCTGGTCTGGATTAGCCATGCTCCACAGAGGACGCCCCCAAGGGGGCATTGTGACTGCCTGCTTCAGAGGTCCTCCCTCGCTCTGCTCACATCATTAAAGCTAATCGCCCTGCTTGCCAAGTGGGCTTGAATTCATAGTTCAGGGTGACACTCCCCTCCATCGGCAGCCATAAAAAAAGAAAGTGGCCAGCCGCGCTCAGTCCTGCTGCCCAGGCAAGAGCCTGTTATGAGGCCATGCCATTTATGCATTTCTTTTGAATGTTCTCTCTCCAGCTGCCCCCGTGGTCCCCTAAAGAAAGTGAAACTGAATCTTTTTGCATGCCTGCTGATTGAGGTTGCCTACTGGCATTTGCAATAACAGTCAACATGCAACTTGCAAAGAAAAAGACAGCCTGAGACTGTTTTTTATGTGGCCATATGGTTTTCAAAACTTTTTTTTTTGGTATCTTCTGGTTTAACATAGGTTTAAGCTGTGAGAAGTTTTCTGCTTTCAAAATGTGTTTCACATTAGATTCTTATCTTATTTGATGTTTATGATTAAACCCCCAACTGTATTTTATCATTTGATAAATATGTCAAACTACTTTATGGAACAACAACACTTTGATTCATTGGCCAATAAGCATCAAGAGAACTATTTAAAAGGCCAGTTTGAAAGTTTTTTGTCAGAAGGCCGAAGTTTGCTCCAGATGTGTTCTAATTCAAATATCATGCACAGAGATGACAACTCAGTGTAAACCAGAGGTAAAATTGAATTATATCATCATAGATATAACATATTATGTTATATCTATATGTTACACTAAATGTGCTAAACAAGAGGAACATAGAGGTAAATAAAATGCACACGGTGGCCCTAAGAAATATTCAATCTCATCTTCAAATTATAAAGATGACTTTTGCCTTTTCTTAGCTTGTGTTGCTGATGGTATTTCCAGCAGGTGAGGATTACAGTTACGTCAATTTTTTGCTAAACCATTATATGTGCAATATGCAACCCCCCTCACCCCCCACCCTACTCCACTCTGAAAAGCAGTCCCAAGACAGGCTCATCAGAGGTCATTACTCTCCCCTCCTCTTCCATAGATTACTCTCCATTCTGGTTCATTCCCTTAAAGGTAAGGAACTTCATGTGATGTGCAGACCGGGGAGAGTCACCTGCAACCCTGCACGCACTAACAAAGACCAGCGAGGAAAGAGTTAGAGCCGCCAGTGTTTTTCCCTGGCTTGGATGAGACCCAGAGGCTTAATAAAGGGAATTAATGGAGTGCACTATCTGTCAGATTCCTAAACACAGCTGGAGCGGATGTCCAATCCCTCGCCCTGTACCTTACTATCCCACTCCAGCAATCTGCCTTCCCTCCCTTCTCTTTCCAGCACCCCCTCTGGCGCTGGCTCTGAGAAGGAGCCCCAGCTGATTGTGAAAGCTGTTTATGTGTCGCCGGGGGTGATTACACAATGTGGGATGACAAACATGGCCGGGGCCTGCCCCGGAGCGGAGCGCGAGTGCATTTCTGCGGCTCTCCTCTGGCCTCACAAACAGCTGCGGTGACAGGGCTCAGAGGCACGCAGTAGGACATGGCTGAGGGCCAGGCTGTCATGCACATCTGGGCCCGTCAGCACCTTCCAGGCCACTGCTGCAGGGTCACGCAGGGTCCACTCAACAGAACCACCCCCAGCAGAGGACTGAGGCTGGGCCTGGGTTTGAGCAGCTGAACCAGAACAATCTGGTTTGTATTCACATGCATTTGGACAAGAGTATTACCCATTTCTGGGATATAACAAAATGTGAGGATGATACATTCTGCTATTACAAGAACACAAGAACAGAGGCTGAGGTGGAACTCATCAATAGAGTGCCTGTACGGTGGGTGGAGGAATGGGAATATGGTACAAACCAACATTACATGGAGTCTGTAAGGAGTGGGAATATCACAAACCAAGCTTATGTGGTATCGGGACAGGGAAGTGAGATGTGGTAATAATAGGGTTTTAGAAGAAATGCGAGAATGAGCAAATCGCTCACGTTTGTTCAGGATGAAGTATTTGCAGAGTGTACAGTATGATGGGCCTTTGCGAGAGGAATGCTAAGTAGCAGACCGAACTCGTTTTGTGACAGCTGACTAAGGGCGACGCCATGTCTGTGTTCTGCTCCAACTGCAGCATGGTGGCGTTAATGAATGGGTTTATAGGTATGTGGACAAGAAAAACACATGAGACCTGAGGGAATGTGGGGACAGTAACACAATCCCTGATAAAGGGTTTTGCCGTGGACAAATATTAGCTTGAACTATGTTTAACAGGGCATCTTAAAAAAGAAATAGAAAACATAGAGAAATAATAACCGCACAAGCCTCCAGTATGTCTGATTAAAATGAGACCAATTAAGACTTTTTGGACAACTTAGTAATTTTAGATCACTTTAAATCAGGTGCTTTGAGGAACTATTGCCTGTAGGTGACATATTCATCAATGAAGGCCATGAGAAAAGTGATTTTAAATCTCATTTGTCTTGTGTTCATGCCTGTGACACATTAAACAGCAAAGGCTTATTTCTAATACCCCGTGTTGTTCAGGGCGGCTGTGGAGCTACATAATGTACACACACACAGCCACTTTGCCTGAGAAACTGCAAGCTGGCAGTCCTCCAAAGTCAACACAGGGGTCAGAGTTCATCCCAACTTGTTCTCTAATCTCCTGAGACAATCCAGCTTTGCAAACTGGGTCAAGGTTTGCTCGGGTTCAGGGGCAATTTTCACGGGTCACGAGAAATTTGCAGCAACTCAACAGAGGAAGCTTTAAACCTGAGCAAGGCTCCAAGTCCCAAACGGGTCCCGTACCTCCATGCGCTTTGGGACGTGCGCTTGCAGCCTGCAGAGAGATGGCCCGCTTCTTCCCTGACAGCACTCCTTTTCTGTTTTTCAACATGCCACATTGCATCTGCTTCGGCTATATGACACTTAAGGACTGGGGAGGGACAGCATCCAGATCAGAGCCCCACTGCTGGAGGGGTTCCATTTAGCTCTATAGAACTAATTAAAAAAAATGGAGAGAGGATTTCTTCAACATCTGGTGCAAAGTCTGACTGAAGAGGTCAAAGGGAACAAACCCATTTACCTCAAACCACAAGATTCCTTTAAAGTCTCCTCAGTCCTCAACAAGAATCCTGCTGGATGTTCAGTCAGGATTAATGAGAAATGCAATGTTCTCCAGATGGCCATTCTCAGTACTTCTAGTCATTCTACAGAGTATACTGCACATTGTTCAGTGCTAACCAGGGGGGATAATAGTGCTGAGTGCAGTATACAAGCTAGGTACTAAAGTATCTACCTGTCTAGCGTGCTAATAAATCTGTTGGAGACAACAGTGCTAAGAGAGAGCCAAGGGCGACATGAGGACACATGTAGATTCTTGGTCTGTAAACACTTTGCCGCATATATTCTGCCTCCCTTTGCCAAGAATTTTACATGAAGTACAAACAAGACTATGAAAACACACAGTATTATCACCCTAAGGTGAAGTAGTTTGCCATTACAGCAGATACCTGCTGTGGTCTGTCATGAAGCTCTTATATGCTGATTTTAGAGTTGAAATTAAATGCTGAGCACATACTCATGTTTGTCAGAAAAAGAGACACAACTAAACCTGGGACTTTTGAAAGACAATTTCAATCATGTCTACATATTAGGAAAGGCTAACTGTACAGCAGGTTTAGCTACGAAGGCAGTTTTCACTCACATGTTCCCGAGCCAAACCTTTTAGATATGCCTGTGGTGCAATATACAGAAACATGTGGTGGACGTGTAAGGTTTCTGTCCTATGTATGTTAGACACATGTTGCCTGAGAGCTTTACAGAGAGCGGACGAGGACACCATAACTGGCATCAGCCTTAAACAGGGATGACAAATGAAGCGTATCACGCAGGGGATATCTGATCCCCACAGCACTGCAAGTCCAGGGAGGGATGCATGCTGAGAACAAGCACACAGAGGAGAGAGCAGGGCAGAGCTCTGGCAAAACTTGCCAAACACCAGCGCTGGGTGCACACCCCAGCTGGTCATGCTGGTATGTTGCTCCTAGACATTGGTTATCATAGCGCGTTAACACAGGAGCCTGCTTCCAGAAAAATGCAACCGCGCAGCAAAAATACCTTCTGACAGTCCAAGGGAAAAGAAGTGAGCAGCTGGCAGTAGATGCAGGCTTAAGCAAAGTGTTCTGGCTTGAAAATATCCTGATGACTCCGGGTGTTCCACTTACCCGTAAGTTCCTGACCCTTCCACACGAACTGAATGCTATCAGAGACGGAGGTGACATATTCTCTCAGCAACTCCATCTACCTGAGTGCAGAGCATGCTTGAAAAAGGCTGAAGGATATATTTTGGTGCACTTGTTCACTTCTCCACCTTAAGGATGCCTACAAAACCCTCCAAAATATCTACAAAATAAATAAATATTCTATATATACCAGCCTAATTGAGTTTTATTTATAGCGGGGATTTTAAATAAATTCCTGTAGTAAACCAAGCAGTTGGAGTTCATTAGCTTTACGCAGCTAAAAGAGGGCTGTGTTATCACAAAAGGTAGCCTTGTACAGGATGAAAAATGGCCCTTTTCTTCAGAAGCCCCTGGAGACCAGACTGGTTACCTCCTAATTTTCCTCAAAAACAGCGGCCACTACATGGCGGAGGGACCCCATGAAAGGCAAAGCAGGGCCATGCAGGGTGGGGGTCTGATTTGGGCTGAAGGGACCTCAAGAAGATTGTTTATGCATATTTCTTCCCATGAAAAGAAGACCATGTCAACCAACTTTCCTTTGCTTCACTTCAATCCCACACAATCATGTTCAGTCAATTTTCAATGACCACACTCCAAAAAAGAAAAAAGAAGTTGTTTTTTGTGACAACAAAACAGGAGTTCATAGGTTTGGCTGGTTAAGATGGCTCAAGTGTTACAACAAGCTGACATTTTTCATTTTTTGAAAGCCAAAGCTTACTCTCAAACAGAAATGAATACTTCGCACTGCATATGATTCTGCTCATTTTCCATGCACCTTCACTGCATCATGTGTTTATAGAATTCCAAAGGGATTTCCCTTTTGGACAGAAAGGAACAGAAATAATGTTTGCTGTGTACATAGTCCACTTCAAAGCATTGCTGCTCTTTCTCAATCAATGAGACAGTGTTGTTTCATCTCTTGATCTCACCTTGAGCACACTTCACACAGACACAGCATTCCTCATAAACCCCTAGAGAAATCCGCAGGAGTTCCATCAACCTCACACATTATTAGGAAAGCTTGCTCCTCCAGTCTCACCTACTAAATAACATTGAAGATTAAGGTCCTGTAGCGATGTAACCATTCCTCAGAAAGTGTAGTATTTTGGCAGTAAATGGAATTTCAGCCACTTAACTGTTGTAATCAATTGCACCCCTCTCTGCTTGCCCAATGAGCAAACTACCCATGATTTTTCTTTTTTTTTTTAAATTCATCAGACATAATTGATATTTTTTAGCACATATTTTCAACACTTAATCAATATTTTGTTTCAGGACCACATCACTAAGACACATGTTGATGCATAAAGTTAGACAGAACTGAGGCTTGACAGTAAGGTGTATACCTTTGCTCCACCCTGGTAGTTAACAAATGTTATAAAATACATAACTCATAGGTGTGGTGTATATCTCATAAAATGGCAATAAAAATAGAAATGGACAACAGAAATATCCCTGTGCCATACCAAACAGTTTTTAAAACATAACTACTTTTGTACACTTGACAGAAAAGCAGAGAGCACCAATTACTTTGCATTAGTCATACAATCAAATGAATAATACACTCCTAAATCTGTAAATCAAAATAAGAGCTTGTCATCCACACTAGGTACAAATGTTTACTTTCATCAGCCATAAAGTATGGAATTTATGCATTACATTGGAGCTCTCACTACCAGTATCAATATGGATTTACAATAGCAAATAATTATTCTAATGTCTACAACATCTGTGAATTATACTTCTTATTCAACACACTCTTTCAGTCACCATACTGTTAATAATTTTCAGTAATTATATATCCCACGTATCAACCTTTTCATTTCCCCCTATTGAAATATAGTACTGGCAAACCTACAGATAGGAAACTTAGTACACAAATGCAATTATATCATGTCATTACAGCAAACTGGAATTCACTCTGGAAGTCTGTGTTTAGCAGGAAGGTAGGACTCAGCATTGAACTGCAGGCCATATACCGGGAGCAGGGTAACAGCTAGGTGAGAGAGTGAATGTGGTGGCACTCCTACCCTGTCTGTGAGAGCTGCCTGTTTGATCAACAGCTGGTCCCTGTCCATCCGGGTCTGGGACAGGAGCTCCTTGAGGAGTTGGTTTTCTTCCTGCAGGGAAATTCCAGGGATCCCATCTCCAGAAGCTGGAAGAGGACCGGGCAAGGCAGCAGAGCCGTAGTTACTGTCACGTACACGTTGTACATCAAATGGGCCATTCAAATCAGGGCCACTTTGATTGATCTGTGTTTTCAAAGGTGCATTGACCTTGACCTGTGCCTCTGTAGTGGCATGAAAACTCAACAGGGCACATAGCAGGGCCAAGCCCACCCCCGGACATGAGACCTGATGATCCTCCCCCCACTGCTGGCAAGAGAAAAAGCAGGCAGACGCAAAAGAGCAGGAGAGCTCTCCAACGGCATGTTCAGACTTGCACAGGATGAATGGCAGGCAAATCTAATATGTCCACTCCTGCCACAGCACTATACTGTTCCCTGCCTTCATTACTGAAGGCTTTTACTGTTTTCCAGGCATTGGTTATGGGCTCTGAAGTGAACACATTCCCTGAAGTAACCCTGTGGCCTGATGGTGACAAACACACCAAACCGTATCTGTGTTTTCTCCTGCAGTTCATGATCAACGCCTAGGTGCTCTAACTGTGATGCTGTGATTGTAAGGTGAGAGCGGGAAGTACCTGCAGGTTGGTCAGATAGGTTACGGGTGATAATCTGGCGGATGCGGGCAGGGACAGGTGTTGCTCCAGAGTCCTGCCCCTCACCCCGCAACATCAAAGTCTTTTCCTCCCCACTGCTGTCTGGGTGCAAAATAGATTCCTCCAGTTTCTGCAACCGCACACACATCACACAACATAAACGACGGTAATACAAACTTTTGTTAATGTACGTTCCGTAGCTTTTCAATTACATCCCCAAAGACTACAACCAAAAATACTCAGTTGGAAGCATATGTTGTGAGCTGAGTCGAGTTGAGTTGAGGGCATGTATTTTAAGTGAGTTGTGAAATTATCTGCAAAGACTACTTAATTACTAATATCGAATTGCAAGTACCGAGGATACATTGCAACATCAATGTCTGAGTTCAAGACCAGATAATTAGCATCTTCTGTGTCTCTAATTATGGCAATAAAATTTTGTCTAAGCATCTCGTTTAAAATAAACTCGAATAAAATAAGCTTGAACACGCGTTTCTGTTTCACACGCCTCTCTCAATTTCTTACAACTGTTTTCACACGACAGGAAAATACTAACCTGAATCACAGCTTCTAGTCCCGGCGGTTGCTCGCCTTGATCCCCTTCTGCACTCATTATAGGAAAAAGACTGCTTTCAAAATTACAGTTTTCTTCGTCAAGATGTCTGTTGTAAATTGGAGTTGGAGTGCAGGCCGACGAAAGTAATATATGAGCGAGCTTGCTAGCTAAACAAAAAAAATTATTAAAGCATTGCCTCAAAATGAGTTGGCTATGTTGCAGTAAAAATCTTTGTGACCTCAAGTTTGAATTTGTGCAGTTGTATTTGAAATGCAGTTGCTTTCACTGAATAGTTCAACTGAGCTTAAAACATTTTAAAGAAGTTGCAAGCAACAAAGTGTGAGTCCAGTAACAGCACGAGTTGCTGAGGGAACATGACGCTCCCCGGGCTGTTGCCATGGAAATGGAACGCTAGCCCGACTGTTTCCATAGTAAAAGGGACGCAAGGAGATCAGCCGTTTATAGAGTTACTCAGATGAAGTTTGCTTTGCACCACGGACGCGTAACACAGACATATATTGATACGTAATGCCTATTGCACCATACAGTTTGCTTTGTTCTGTGCAGGACAGTGGCCTGATCCAGCTGGAATCTTCTTCGGTAGCATCTCTTTGTAGACGAGTGAGGTAATCACAGCTGTTCGTTAAATTGCATGTCTTGCATGCCAGCCACGTTGTGTGATGCTTTGATACTTCATTGACGGCCAACAAAAGACAACAGTGTTTGCACAGTTTTCTAAAAATATTTTATGGTACTAAAAAGGCAGACAGCAGCAAAAATACAGTAATCTCAATGTGAATATTGGGATCATTTGTCACAATAGTATATATTTATAACATAACAGCAATTAAAATGAAACACAGCTAAATCATTTTTTTCTAAAAACTAATAAAAAATGTCTAAATAATGTACACACACCTTACATCTTGTCCAATGTAAAAACAAACTACTAAATAATACCAATAGATCAACCAATTTAACAGATTTCAAAAGATAACATCGCTAAAGACATTATGTCTAGAGGATGACCAGCGCATTTGACAAGCATGCATGAGAGACAGTATGAGCGGTGAGCACACTGGCCTATCACTGGTAATCCTTAGGTCTCGTCCAATGGGAAAGGCTCTGTCCATTGGGAGGGGTCCAGAAAGATTGAGCAAGAGCCACTGTAGAACCACAACCTTGGTAGGTAGCACTCCACGTGCCAGGTGTTGGAGGCGCAGTTGTATACCTCCACCTCCACTCCATAATCTCCCTCCATGCCCTTCCAGTGGCCACCCGTCACATACAGCTGGCCCCCCACTACCACCATGCCCCCGTTCTCATGGAGAGTGTGAAGGAACTGGACCTAGGAGGTGACATGCAGGAAACAGAATAAAAGAGTATGTGTAATGAAAAGCTACCTACAACTCAGACTAGGGAGAGAACTGAAGGAGAGAAAGTGAAGGAGTTTAGACTGAAGGACAAGTACAACAGCTGCTTCTGCGTAAAGAATAAGTGTATCCCAGTTTTGTGCTGTTCTTGATTTAAATGTATCCACTCAATCTCCTTGAACACAAGCATGAAAACAAGTGCACTGCAGTCACGGCCACTGTTGTCCTTATTTTGGCTAAGAACTATGCTAAATGAGAATTTATGGAAGGTTGGCATTAATTTGTAAGCAACAAGATAATATAATTCTCCCACTTCTAGGTTTAACAACAAAAACACCCACCTTCTGCCACATATTAGCTTCAGGGTCATAAGTGTACACCTTCTTGGTGTTGTCAGCTATCAGATAGATAATACCATCCATGGAGACAGAGCGAGGAGAGGACAGATATTTGGGGATGAAGGGAGAACAAATTATACTCCAGCCATCTGCAAGGGTGAAGCAGGGAAAAGGCATGGTCACAGCACTGCATGGGTATGATAAGAAGCATCAAACTGTCCTGTTACGCAAACAGTGATGAATTTCTTCAGCCACTGTTTCAAAGCCTTGTGGGATTCTATGTGTGAATGTGTGTCACTGTGGGAGTTTATCCCAATTAAATCCCAATACTGAACAGTTTCTCGTAATGAACTCTGAAGAGATACATTTTCTTCATAGCTTCCACCATGGCCATAGGGATGGTACCATTTCCTTCATTAATAGCACAATGGCAAACAGCGTGACTCATTCATTATCATAAATAACGGGAAAGAAAGGGAACACTTTAGTCAAAAATTATTTTAAGTTTGCTGTTTTTGAGTATATCAAAGGATTGGACTTGTATAGTTTCAGCCCTCATGCACAGGTGCAGAAGTTGTGGCTGTGAGATGAGTCTAATATAATGCCTTGGTAATTGCTAAACAGGGATTCATAAAAAATAAAAACCATAAAAATGTATGGTTTGATGATCTGCATATTGATATTTACCTCTGAATATAAATAGGAACATTTCTGCATATGTAATAAACAGTGCAATATGCAGCATATTAAAAATTAGCAACATGGTATTGTGAGAGTCTCAGATGTTAGAATACTTTAGGTGGTATTGTGGTGTTACATTCTGGTATATTGAAAACCCCACAGGTCTCTCTTACCTATGACAGGGTTATAACATTGCAGAGTCAATGCATTGTACTTCATCGCACATGAGCCAATCACATACAGCTTGCCCGTGCAGGCAGTGGCAGTAAAATTAGTCACGTATTTCAGAGCAGGAACTGTGAGAGTCCAGCTGTCACTGTAGGGGTCATAGTGTTCTACCTCCACAGAATCCATTGTGGTGCCTGTAAAACAAAAAGCTTGGGGTTTACCACAGTGCAAGACAGCTGGCCCAGTTCCTGTGAGTGGATCAATTTTTAGAGAACCAAATTGAATACAGGCTACCAATATTTGACACATATGTGTTTTCCCTCTTTAATCTCCTATAAAGCTAATCTTCACACCCAAAGCCCCACGCTTACTGTAGACTAGATGGGAGGATGCCAGGGCCTACTTTTATTCAAAGTCTAACAACCACATAGTGTTCCTTAGAAGTCTCTAAAGACAGGACCAGGGCTGGCCAAGCTACTGAGAGTGAATTAATTGGAAAGGTTTTCTATTCCATTCCCCCTAAGATTACACATGGAAGGCTTTATTTATTTTCTTACCCCCAATGACGTAAATCTCTCCATTCAGTGCTGCTGAGGTATGGTTTGTCCTGGGCTTGAGCATTGGAGCTACCGTCACCCACTTCCCCTCTCGAGTCATGTACTTCCAGGTCTCTGTGGTGGACCAAGTGTTGCTACGGGATCCACGGGAGCCTCCTAGAGTGACATAGGGGCCTTTTTAAATAACATTCTAAAGAAATACATGCAACAGGATTCCCACATCAAAAAATAAAGAGTCAAACTACATTGTTATCATTTGGGATTTCCATATGGACTACACTGCTCCCAGCCTGAATCTCTCCTGCCTTGCTTTGTGATTTTTTACCTTACTAGGTCAGCAATCCATCAGTATTCATGGACCAGCCCACAGGCATACCCTGAATTTACTAGACCTGCTCCATTCTGGTATGGAAATGCAATGTGAAAATTAAAGCATTGATGCTTGTTAGACGTATAGGGCCTATACACCAATAAGCAATTCCTGTTAGAACTGAAAAATAAAATTGTGTTCCATTCAACAACATTTTCCATACCACCCCCACTCTCCCCTGCACTGCATTGGCACTCTCAGCCTGACATATGTTAGGTGGGAAGTAATGGCACTGATCACTGGTCTCTCCAAAAATAGGACATGCAAGTGCTGATAAAGGCAGTCTTATGGCTCCGACATATGGCTCATTGCCCAATCAATGGACCTGCTCCAAAATCGCTGGCATTGCCATGATGGTGAACAGACACGATGCAAAAACAGCAATCATACACGTCCTGTCACAGGCAAGCCTAGCTTTGGGAACTGTTGTATATCTCTAAAATATGATATGACTTGTATGGTAGGCTGATTCATAAATATGGATAATTGCATTTAAGGTATGCAAATAATGGTTAATTCCCTATTTAGCAAATCCTATTCAAATGGTAACCAATGTTCCATAACTCATTAACAATACAATGGAATTCACTACTAAAAGCATAATTCACCCCATCCTGCAGACTCTCTGGAATAATGAAAATAAGAATAAGTAATTAGCTTTACTGCATGGAATCTTTATTTCCCTCTTAACAGCTGAATATTCCAGTTGACTTGGACCAGATCACAACCCACTACAGTCATAACAGTGCTATTAGTTACGCTATGAATGTTGCTTCTTAGCATGTCTAGAGTCTACCTACGTTTTCCTCCTTCTCCCAAGTACTGTACACGGTCACAGATGCCCCAAAATAACTACATAGCGGCCTGATCAGTCTCACAAATCATATCAGAAAAGGTAATTTGATTCAAAAGAGCTAAACAGTCTTTCAGGGGCAGACCGACTGACTGACACAGGTGCATGACTCCACACAGCACCGTGGTTGCTGGTTAGATCACTGCATGGCAACCACCAGCAACAATAGTATTCTGTAAGGTGTTTAAAGCTGTGACAGCACAAAAAACATCATCCTTCTCTCTCTTCCTCCACTTCCTGCTCCTTAACCACTATGCTACACTGCCGCCCTATGTGTACAGAAAGGTATGTGTACAGAAAAGGAACTTTCACTAATGTTAGCATGTGACACTAGCAATCTCTACTGCATGAGCAATGAACAGGAATATGATTTATAAATGAGATTTAGAAATTGCATAAGTCAGTTTTTCCATCTCCATATGAGCCCTCAAAGCATGTAAATGTGGCAGTTCTGAAATATTTGTTTATTTCTGTACTCAGTCTCACATTATTCCAATCAATCTTCAGTTCCCAGAAAGCACTGTAAAGCTTGTTGTACCCTTTCTCCCAATTAACATGAAGCTAATAAACTGCTAAAACATGCATTCAAATTGCACATAGTTAGACCCAAAATAGTACATCTCACAAAAAGTAGATTATATCTGTATTTTAGCTAAGAGATTGGAGTGTGTAGTTACGCATTTTTCATCCAAGACTGTTTTATAAAGAATGAGATCACAATGTGGTTTGCAAATGTAATTTGCTACAGTACTACCCACAAAGGGCATGAAATACTATATTTAACTTACTTCAAAATATTTAAATTACGTTGAAGTTACCCTTGAAATCAAGAAGAATAGCACATCATATAGCATCACAAGATGGAATTCATCCAGACTCTACATTTTCAAGCTGATAAAATACTGTGCACTGTGTGGAGGGAAAAAAATCTCCCCATACTTCTGCCCCAGATGCTCCTGACACTCATTGCGGTATTCTTGGCTAGGGGAGATTTGCATGTAAGCCCCTTGAAATCCTTGGTTAAAAATGATGCTGTATTCATGCACCATACCTTTCATGTCATTGAAGAATAGTCATAAATCATCCTAATCCTCTTTCCAACACAAATGCACAAGCACAAGTGTGGCATTGCTCCTCATTTCTGAATATGTATAGAACAAATACATTCACTCTGTTTTGTACCAAAGTAGGGGTCTTACTTTGAAGTGTTACAAAAGTGCTGACAAAACAAAGCATTTGTCTCAATCCCAAACCCACCTGTGACATACACATCATTGTTCAGGGAAACCACGGAATAGCCCCATTTGTTGTAGACTGGGAAATCTGGAAGCAGATGCCACTGCCCTGCAGAGAAAAACAAATGACTAATAAATAACTTTTTTATGTCTTAAAAACCCAATAAACACATGCTTTTGGGGGGCTGTACAGTAATAGGTATATGGAGGCAGCACTCACTGGTCTTTGTGTTGTAAAAGGCAGCGTTTCTGGGAAGTGCTCTTGGATCCCTCTCCTCTTCATCGTCCTCTTCCTCCTCATCATCAGAGTCGTCAAGCGAGCGGCCTCCCATCACAAAGAGAACCTCCTGAAGGTTGGGCTGTGGACTGCAAGGGCTGCCATGCACCACATCTCCTGAAATCAAGTCCATTTTCTGTCAAAAAAGGCAGGAAGGTTAGTAGAAACACAGGATCTTATGATGGGCTTACAGAAAAATGGAGCCCAATATCCATTCTTAGGCCTCCCAAGGCAGTAAGGTGGACTTACCTCCCTGAGAACCTTCTGCACAGCCTCCATGCAGCTCTGAGACCCCAGGACCAGGCTGTCCTTCAGTAGGGTCTCAGACAGGTACTCCTGGGGCAGCAGAGAAAGACGCGCCAGAGACAGCAGCTCCGAGAGGTAGGGGAGGCGGGAGGCCTGATGATGCCTGACCCAGGAGAGGGCGGCCTCCACACGCGTGCGCTCATCTCGAGTTTGCAGGCGCTCGTCAGAGAGGCAGGCCACCAGCCGCTCTTTCTCCAACAGCAGAAACTCCTCCCCCTGCAGCACCGCCTCAAAGTTCTCAAGGAGGAAGGCCCAGGCCTTGGCCACGACCTCTGGGCAGCCATGTATTTCCCCAAACTCCAGGATGCCCAGACAGTTGGTGGCATCAATCTGGTGCTGCAAGTAGCGGCTGCAAACTGTCCGTACGGTCTGGAACTGCAGCTGACTGGAAGTGCAGATGAGGCCCTCCACGTTGCCCTGGTTGATGGTCAGCTTGCCCGTGTAGGCGAAGTCCAGCAGGGTGGCGAGTATGTCAGGGTTCACGTTGTGCAGCTCCACCCGGGCAGCAATGCTCTCCACAAAGTCACCTGAGAACATGGAACGGAAGTAGAGGCTGCAGAGGGCCAGGACGCCCCGGTGGCAAGGGAACTCACGGCCACCCACGCACAGCGTCACGTCAACGAGTTTGGGGTGCGAGCAGAGGGAGCGAAGACCCTCCAGGATGCTCTGCGGGTGTGAGGATAGGCAAAAGTCCAGGTCGTCCACATTTCGCACCATGGTTCCACCCTTTACTCTGACCTTTTTTCACTTAGTGACACCTAACAGCTGAGTTCAATATTTACCTATGGGTGGGAGAGAAAATATTCTCAGTGAGATCTTATTTTGATTAATGTCTATCATTTAGTCACAGCATTATCACTTCCCTGACAGGAAGCAGCAGTGACTCTGAGGCTAGAGGCTGATTTAAAAATAGGCTGGATGCACAGGAATTAAGTCATACATGTTTACATAGCAATAGCATGGGTCACGTTAAAGGCAACAGGTGCTTGCTAAAGGCAGCTATCATACCAAGATGACACAGAGAATTCAAAACATCGGAAAGACAAAAAACAATTTTTTTCATTTTAATATGTCACCAAATAAATTGAAAAATAAGGACTTCTTACCAAATGGTTAAAACATGCTTTAAAATGTACTCAAACACATGAAAACGGCAATGTATACATTTGTACAAATTAGCTTATTTAACAAATCTGCTCATTTATATGAGACTTTCTAATTTGTATAGATTTTTCTTTGCCTTTTGTAAGATTTTTCACTTTTTTACCATGGCTTTAAGGAATAACATTCTAAAACTAGCATAAATAATTCAAAACAAAATCAATTTTTATGTATACTCTGACACTAACCCTTAAAGGAACTTTTCTTAGATTTACAAATGCAGTTGTGCTGTCTGAATAAGGTGTTTATTTTTTTCCAGGTATTTAGTCACACCGTAATAATCAAGTATTGCCGATCAACAAGTGTGATGAGCTGATCCATGTCAAAAAAGACAAATAAATATTGCCTTTCTTCTGTGGTTTGTTCACTCAGGGTAAACAAGATTACACTTTGGTCCTCTCTCAGGCCTACCTAACATATATCTTTTCACCTAAAAAAACGTTTAGACAGAAAATAACACACCTACCTGAGAGGCAGATGAACGCAGAAATCACACATTGTTCAAGGGAATAAGACGAAGTGGACTGGAGCTTGTCAATACAATGTGAAGTCGGTAGCATGTAGCATGCTTATGCCGAGTCATTTGGGCAGTCCGCGTGTCTTTCCCACCACTATTTTTAGGTTCTACAGAGGCTTGGGACAGCAGTCAGATTCCAACTGTGTAGTTCAGAGTCCCGCACCTGCTCTTAAAGGAGCATGATCTCTGTTGAAGTCTTACAACGGAGTGGTGTGATGGTCCATGAAAGAGATAAAGTTGCATCTTGCAAAATACAGGGTCTGACTGACAAAGCAAACTGGATAAAGTTCCAGCCATGAATTGGTGCTGAGTCTAAATACCCTGAAGACAGTGAAGCAAGCAGTTCCTAAATAGTTTACGAAAGATTATTTTGTAATCTTGTAAAAATGTTCAGTGTGATAGAACAAGGTAAGTGTAGTAAAATAGTTAAGTTAGAGTACCTCACTATGGTTACCTGGGTTTGTTGTTCACTTGTATGTAAATATGAGATTTTGGTTTGTGATGATATTAAACCTAGAACTAAGAGGCTTTGAGACGTTTATGAATACTCTTAATACATCTACACTTCAAGCCATGACATAGGGCTGCAGGCTGTCATTCATTGCATTTATTAGACTTTATGCTACCTGCAGATCAAAATATTTTCTTGTTAGATTTTTTAAAGAAATACCATCACATCAATATTACCTGATACCTGTTTATTGCAGCAATATCCATCTTACTACTCATTTTAAGATAAATGATGTGATTCAGATTATTCAAGAGAGCTATTTTACTGTACTTTCATTGTACCAATTTCATTGTCCCAATATATCAATCCTTGATCTGTGAATAACAACTCACAAACGAATCCATTGCATACATGAGATCCTTTCAGAAATCCCATTAAAATGTAATTACAAATTCAAGTTAGTTAATTGCCTATACATTTAACACAGCATATTAACATAAAGGATTATATCTAGACTAAATCAAGTGTTTGCTAACATTTTATATAAAGTCAAACGAGTCACTAACAATGACAACGGCATCCTGCCAGTTCAGATTTCAAGGTCAGTTCAGCACTGCTCGGATGGTAGCAAACCACATACAAACCTTACAAACATATCAAAAAGAAAAGGAAAGTCTACTCCTCAAAATCAAAAATCTCTGCCTCTTTCTCTTTCCAAAAAGCAAAACTGCGATCAATGTATTTGCAAATTTCATCATTGCTGAAGCTGGAGAGGTCTGTGCCACTTTTCAGCATGTCTCCTTCATCAGGGGTGGGAGTCTGGACAATGACTTTAGGCACTGATCTTATCTCTGATGGCAATGGCTCCCCAGCAGCCGATGGAGGTGCAGGCTGGCTGGAAGCATTCCCAAAGAACTTCAGCTTGATGTCCTCAAAGCCATCCTTCCACTCCCGGTTCCCAGCCTCAATGTCCTGGAGGACAGCTTTGTGGAAGTCCCGCACTGTTTCCCAGCTGAATCTGCCAACGTGGTCAAACACCTCAAAGCAGAGCAGATGCCTCATCTTTCTCTCGTCCGCCGACAAATCCAGCTCCAGGATGTGGAAGTAGCCCAGCATGAACAGGTCAAGGGTCAAGCTGTCATAATCTATCGTGGCCCCATCAACACGAGGCAGGAACTGCTCTGGAGAGTAAGTGACCTGCTGCCGATGAAGACGGTGGATTTGCCGTGAGGGAACACTGCAAATCATGTTCCTCCAGTTCCCCATCATTTTGTTGATGGCACTCCTTTGCTTGAAGAAGTGACTCAAGGAGCCGTTCTCCATAGTTTTCTTGGACTCAGACTGTGAGGCCTCAACTTTGCCTTCCTGATCGGCTTTCTCAGATGTTTCTTGGCCATCCAGACTCTGTTTCCTGCCCTTCATAGTCATGGCATAGGCTGATTTCTTCCAGTGACCCAAGAATAAGACCACTATGCGCTCTTTTCGTAAGCTGGTTGTTTCCATGACATCATTAGTCATTTCATCATAGCCTATACCTGAGTCATTGCTTTGGTTAACCTCAGCAGTTTGCTGTACTTCTCCAGGAGATCTCTCGGTCATGTCATTAACAGGGACCTCCTCCACCTGTGATATGACTGGGGCCTCTCCCATATCGTCTGATGAGGGAGAGTTTTGACTCTCAAAGTTTGACTTCAGATTCCGTACTGAGACCCCAAACTGCTGAATCTCCTTTTCGATCTTCTCCCTTCTCCCCCTGGATGAATTCTGTCTTTCTGGCATCTGAGAGAAGACAGACACAAGTTCAGTGTTGGGCATTTTACAATAGGGGTGGTCAGACAGGTTGGACATCAGCAAGGACATGCTCTTCACAATTCCAGATATGCGATTGCACCACAAAGGTAATGGGACTTGGCCGTCAGTACTGGACTTCCTGAACTGTGTGTTGGCAGTGATATTGACGATGGGGGCTGGGAGAATGGTCCTCAGCTCTTCAGCAAGGCGGGCTAACTCCAACTCATAGCCTTCACATTGCTTCTGCATGGAAACATTCTCAATCTGTTTTTCAAGGTAGATGAGATCATTCTCAGTCAGCAGCTCCCCTAAAGGACCAAGGATGGCATTGTGTGCCTGGGAGTACCTCCAGCTGTCCATCTTCACATATTTGTTCCCATTTTCCTGATAATAAAAAAAAATTGGTAACAATTTATTTGTCATACCTTTCATGCCATTGACATTATGCATTCATGAACTTGATATGCCTGTCAAAGGTGATCCCCAGCATTCAGATCCACTTGTGCCATATGACAACACGGTTATGACATGTGACATTATGATACATGTGACATGACAAAATGACTTAGAAATCTTGCCTCTTCATGACACAAAACTTTATGTCCCTACCACTTTATGTTACTAGCATTATACTTTGATGAATATAAAGTGGTTGCAGGTTTCTCCCAAAAGACCATTACCAAAAATGAACTGCAAGTCAATGCTTTAACTAGGCACCCAAGGGAACACACTGTAATAGGGCTACATTAATTTAAGCCATTACATTTCTAATATTAAGACACACCAGATGTTTACCATAATATTTGCACTCAAATTCTGTATCTGTTACTAGTTTCATGTACATGAAAGTATGTTTCTTTCCAAAAATCCAGTTATCGAGTTATATACAGTTGTTTGAAAGTACAGTCAGGTAAGCAGTATGTATTGACCTTTATTTAGCACTTACATTTTCCCCCATACCTCCACTGCTGTAGCAGTACAATGTGAGGGACGATATCATTCCAGATGGTCTCATGACTTGTCATTGGAAAAATGATTGCTGCCACTTTCAAATATTTACTTGCAATTAATTGAAAAATTAGTTAGAAAAGGCACTATTTGCATTTAGATATGACTGTGAGTCTACTTAATAACCAAGGGGATTTGTTAAAAATAATGACTATATTTCTTAAGTAGAATTATTAAGAGTTAAGAATTATTAGGTTAAGCAGACTTATGCTTTTATGAGTTTTTGTAATTGTATGAGGATAATGAAAATAGTCTCAAAATAATAAATTAATTCAATGTTTGTGACATCAACTCAAAAAAGCTTACATTTTCTAAGGTTTTGCTACAAGATACTCAGGACAAAAAATGGTCCTTGAAAACGGCTTTGCATTCTGTGTTAGCTTTGGATGTGAAGCTTTATTTACGGAAGAAATGGTTTAATGTTGTTGCTTTTTTAGTGCTTTTTTGCAGCTAAATGTAGCTCACAAGGTGTTGGAGGCTGAGCCCTTCGTCAGATGTATTTTTTGTTGGAATTTCTTTTCAAGTGGATCTCAGAAGAGGATCTGGTTCTTGCAGTGGTGGGCCTGAGCAAATTCAAAGTATGCAGAACATGGAGATACAGCCCCATGAGATCCCTACTGCTGGCAGAGGAGCTGGACATAGAAGTGATGGCTGATACTCACAATTGATGACTGACTTGGCAACAGGCAGCAAGCAACTAGAATTTTCAGCGAACATTATAAATGACTGCTATTCTATTTTTGGCTATATCCAAAACCTATCCAAAAGATTTCATTAGTAGATTGATGACCTCCATGATATGCATGGCAGAGCCATTGAGTAACGATAATCTTCAAATCTGTCAGGAAACAAAGACCTCAAAATGTGTTCCATAGGTCTTGATGCAAATTAAGTATTAATCTACAATAGTTTCAAGAATTAATTCATTAAAAAGTAGCAGAACAATCTGAGTGACCTTGCTGATGCAGATGACTAACACCATTTCAATAACATGGCAGCTGAGGGAATCCCCGTCAGCTACAGGGTGATTGTGACTGAAATAAGGATTGAGCAGGGTACCTTCCTCCTCTGATTCTCCTCATCCTGCAGCCGAGCTTGCAGCTGGCGCACCATCACCTGCCGTTTCCACTCAGCAATGGGCCGGCCCTTCTCATCGTGGGTGGGCACCAAGTAGTCAATATCAGACAAGTTTGCCTCCTCAGTCGGTAGCACCACCATCTTCTCTGATTTCTGATGAGGACAAATCCGCAGTGATCTATCCACTAGCATTAGTGAACAACCTGATCACTTTTCTGTCACACCAACACAATCAAAAAAGCAAGCAGAAGAATAAAAATGCTTACAGCTGGCTGTGTGAAAACTGCTGAAATCCCTGCTTGTTTCAAAGATATAATGGACTTCATGCCAGAGAGATGCTTTGTCTCCACCACTGAAGGCTTGCCTAAGTTGACAGAAGGTAATGGTAATTAGGATACAAGTGACATGTTATTTTTGATATTCCAGTCATTCCAGATCATATTTATTTACCATCATATCAACAAATAAAATTCACAAGACAAAATGATGTACAATATCACACAAGTCAAACTAGAACTAATTAGCTACTGAGCAAATGAAAGGGTGATAAAGGATATGAGCTCCACAGAATGGTGAGATGCACCGTTGTTATTTCCACTCGAAGATACTATCTGAACATGCTTCATGCTGCTTGAAGCTGATTTCTCCGGTGGGGGCATGGAGGGAGGTAAAGGCGGCGCCGGAGGGGGCAGCGGTTGGGATGGCTGGGGAGCCATCTCGTTGTTCACTGGCTGTGGGGAACAGAAAGGTGTAAGGAAATGAAGCCGGGGCATTCAGATTTCCACTGCTGTGTGTGTCTCTCTCTCTCTCTCTCTCTCTCTCTCTCTCTCTCTCATATATTACATACAATACCAGTCAAGGGTTTGGACACTTTGGACGCACCTACTCATAGAAGAGGTTTTTTATTTTTATTATTTTCCACATTTTAGAACAAGAGTAAAGACATCAAAACTATGAAATATCACAAATGGAATTATGCAGTGACCAAAAAAGTGATAAAGCAAATCACAACTATCTTATATTTTTGATTAGTAACCAAAACAATCTTTTTTAAAAGAAACTCATACATAGGCATCAACTCCACTATTTATATTTGTCTAATAAACGAAGTAAAGACAATGGTTACCTTTTCACTCTCCATCTTAGCACAGCCTATATGGGGCTCAGTGAGGTGGCAGTAGTAGTCCGCCGTGCTGGGCTGCCAGTCTACAGCTGGCCTCTCCGTCTGCTGTGCCTTGTTAGTGTTAACCTCTGAGAGGGACCTATCTGCAGCAAAAGGCTGGAAAGAAACAATACAGCACACCTTTAAATCCACTGTTCTCTGAAAACAGCCATAACCAAGGGGTTAAGGACATCACTAATATCATTAAAGTTATGCAATATCATGATAAAAAACATTGAACGTAGAGGCCCGAGTTACCATAAAGTGTATTGTGAGAAGGGGGACAGAGATATGGGAACACTTAGATCCTTTAATGAAGCTATGTAATGCACTAATGGACTCCATGTAGAATGCATATCAAATTTAGCTCTCCAAGGAATCCATTAAAAAATGCAACATCAAAGGAATCCATGATACATTGCAGCATACTGCTGTGCTTTGTTTCAATGAGGTGGTCTTCATCATTTCCTTTCACACGGCACTTTGATGTCTAACAGTATGAAATACATTGTGACACTGTTCTGGTAGTGGAATAAACTTCCCAGAAGTTGTGTAATACATAAATAGACAAACACAAAAAAGCGTCTTCATTTCTGCACCCTCCTCATAACAGTTACTGTTCTTACAGCCACCATGCATCTGCTCTTCAGTGTTTAACTAAATCCAGTGGCGCTGGTACATCTGGCCTTAATCAGCACCCCAGCAGTCACACAATTGGTACTTCGTGGGACCACTGCAGCACATTAAGAGCTGTGCCACACAGCAACTGATGGCGAATGATGGGGCCTCCAGGGGGTGCCCTTGAGCAAAAAGACAAAGCATGTTGCACGGCCATTATGCCATAATGGCTGTAAAGCAATCACTTAAGAGGCCATGCTGGGAAATGGAAAACCTTCATTAGTACTTGAGCTTTAAAGAACACAACGAAACTGACCTGAAGGTACTAGTGCAGCTCTGGGATCCTCCTCAACTGACAGTGTAGTACTGGTGGAACACTGCAGTGATCTGTGAGGGAGGAAAGTGTCAAGGAGGAAGAAAATTCCTTATAAATGCAAAAGAATTAGAGTAAAATAGGTTTTTAATATGCTCTCCAAGACAATGTCTTTCTTGAGCTAGGACTTAAAATACATCAAACAATGTCTTTCTTGAGCTAAGACTTAAAATGCATCAAAATTACCTGGTTTCATCTTGGCATGTCATATCAAGGTTCCACCAAAACAGTTGTTACATCTGTGTTTTGGAGTTGTGCATATGTGTCTTCCTTCCCCTAAGTATTAAAAAAAACCCTGTTCCTAATACCCATAACGTCTGAGACACATCTCTCAGACTGTAAATATCCCATATCAATCACAAGGTTAATATCATATACATGCCAGGAAGTTAAGAGAGCCAAAAGGCATATTAGGAATATACTCCTGGGGTCAGTCCATGTTGTTAGCAGCTCCAATATCAGATCTTACTATTCTTCTTTAATTCACAAACAACTCTTAGTCACACAAGTAATGTGACCTACATCTCTATTCATGAGAGAAAGGGACTTTTTTTTTGTTCATATAGCAGAGCTCTTACGTTAATGCTGAACGCCCTTAAAGGTGTTCCACCCACCATGCATGCTAACAGGTGCCACTCTAGTGTCGTGAGTGCTATTGTCCTTTAACAATACAAAAATCCCATCGATCGCATTCAAGTGTCAAGGAATACAATACACAGAACACGGCTGTTCAGGTGTGAAAGCACCTGTGTTACTACATACTGCATGTATACTTTATGCGCATAATGTGTTACATACTAAAAGCTTCTCCTTTTTCCCATACTTGAACCACATACTGTACATGACTGAATTCCCAGTGAGTCAGATTATGCACTGCATAAGAAACAACTTCACATTCACAGCATAAGAATTATTTTCTCTTTGTAAACCATTACCTTTGCATATAGAGCTATAAGCCATTACACTGTAGGTATAAAGCTATGAGTATATGATTTACAAAATAACACAATAAATGTCTTCATAATAATGTAATTCTACATAGTGCTGTTACTATTCTCTGAATCTGTAGATACTGTGAATAATTATGAACCCTTAAATTTCCCATCAGTCTTATGTCAATTATGTTGAGTCAACATCATCTCCACCTAAACCAACTTCAGAGTCAATTCACTGTCTCTTGTGCAAACTCCAAAACCATTAACTGGACCTCAGGCATCATCAAAACAAATATATTCCCTTCAAAACCATTTCACGAAAAGAGTTAAATCAGCAAAACTTAAGAGAAAAAAGGACTTACAATCTTCAGCAGCATCAATGACTTATCCCGTTATCCAGTCGGCGTCCTCTCTGAAGAAGACGCGACAAAATCTGACGCTCAAACCAGCAGCTGTTTGACAATGTCATCAACATCCCAACCAGTAGCCAAAAGCCCAAGGATCAGCAGGCAATAAACAATAAACTCCATTTGGAGAATGCACTTAATAATTAAGAGGGCGGATTGGATGGCCAGTAATGGGTCTAAAGCAGGAACAGACCAATGGCAACGTGCGTGCTTGCACTGGAAGAAGCAATGTATTGGGGATGCCTGACAAATCAGCTGCAAAAGACATTGTATCCTACTTGCTTCACTGCTTTTCCATTCTTCAGTGGTGATGGGGCTAGGGTAACAGAGATTTTGCCCTGTCCACCTGTAATCATGAGGCAGATAGTGGCAGGCCAGTGCAGAAATTGATCCACCCAGTCAAGCATCACGGTCCAATAAAAGCGGAGTCAATGTTAATAGCCTGAGTAAACTGATTTACGCCTTGGCCACGCATACTTCCATGATGAATGAAGCTGGCCGTGATGGCCATCACATGAGCAGAAGTGTTTCTCAAGGTACACCGGAGATACACCACAGATACACCAGTGCTCCCAATCCCCCCATCATTAGTTAATGTCCTGCCCATCTGGCCCTGCCCACTCTGATGTTGTGATAGGTTTCAATTGCCTGATCAAGATCTGGTGACATCAGTCACCCTTTGGCATGGCTTTCCCCAGCAGAATACCTTGTACTTCCTTCTAAAGCTGAACTATGCCAAGTCCCCTCACCCTTTAGTGGAAGAGGTCAATATTGAGTGAAAGACCAGATCCACATGGCACTGACCCATGAAAAGTATTTCCAGCATTCAGTTAACACAGGGCATTATTCCCTGTGATTCTCAGCCTGCAATTAGTTACTAAAATTAATTCTTTTGTTACTGTTTTTATTGGAGTTATTTTTTCAGGAATGTAACACCATGATATAACATTGACCTCTTGTCATGACACTTGGCACGTTTGTTGAGGGAGCAGGAAGCCTCTGGCTAAAGCAATTATGTCCACTGGCACCTTTTACCATGAGCACATACCTGTCCTTAATCAAACATTACACATTTATTGCAGAACCAGAACCAGAACCAGTACAGTATCATTTAAAATGGATGGCTCATCACGTTAAATTTCTCAATGTTATTTCACATGCATGTCAGTTGAGGCCAATGACATCTGAAGAGTTTTGACACAACACGGCTGCATGGCTGACACAGGCTGCACAATTCTATGTGTAGGAGTGCCAATATAGCAGCTCTAAGCCTACAAATTTCACAGATATGACTTTGGCAGCAGCCCAGGTAACATGAATGTTTTCTTCAAAGGAAATGAAATGGTATTAAGTCACATGAGGTGCCTACCATATCTGGTTTCATGAAAATAGTCAGGTGCCGCCACGAGGTCATTATTGTGAGATTATAACAATATATAATGCTTATAAAAACCCTCTTTAATGTATCATATACTGTTACATTTCAACTTAACTTGGCTTAAAATCTTTTGGGGCTGCTTGCCCTCTTGTTTTAATTTGTGTTCTCAGGTTCATTGACTGGCAATTCTGATGGCTCAATACTGCATGTGTAAAGAACAATGGAGCATGAGTAGGCTTATGCCACTTTGTGTTTCATGGTTGTCAATTACTTTGCATTCCAGTCCTGCCCATTGTTTATCCACATGAGTTTTAGAGAATGCTATTAACCAGCGCAGTTTTACTTATTCAACCTGACCTTTGGTACCCTCTAGTGGTTGTACACAAACACTATTTGCTCTGATTAATGCAGAACATACTTTGATACTGAGCAGTTGTCATTAATAACTATTGTGTAGTTTGGTGTTTGTTTATGTTGCAATCTGTTTTGTAGTTTACAGTTTTTTACATAATGTCTTACAGGAGAGGCAAACTGACTTAAGTAAATTTTTTATAGGACTTCAGTACTCCCATGTGACTTTTTTTAAGGGATATGAAAACATAAGGTAATCAGTAAACCTATGGTGACCCCATAAGCCAGTCATAGCCATGGTATATTGGAGGCATGCTTCGTCAATGACCGGTGAGAGTCATAGATGCACACGGTACAATAAACTCTGCAAGCACGCTTGTTTATTTGATTGCAGCTGTCTTTCCAAGAAAGGCAATCACGCTTCCAACGGCTGACTACCCTGTATTGGGGTGACCTCTCTGGGATCAAACATGAGGAACTGCCTAGCACGCAACACACTGGCAACTGTCCCAAACAATCCATTAAAGGCTGCCTTAGGAAATGAGAAGATCTGACCGACATATTAGAAAGGAAGAAACAGGGTGAACCGCAGCGTTGCTCACAGATGTATGTCAGGCGGAGAAATGTAATTAACGCACACCACTTCTATCTGATACGTTTTAGCGAGCAAATGATTCCCACATGAAAGGCTATGAAATGCTTGCTTAGCATGCCTGGAAGTATTATTTGTTAAGCAAAAGGTCCTGGATGTTTCGGTCTGAATTAGTCAGACATGCCAAAGAGTGTGGGAATAAGAAATTAAATGCTTTTGGTTACCCACCAGAGCCCTACATCTTATTTTCCAGTTGACCTGGACCACTTCAGCCTCTCTTACAAAAAAATCTTATATGCCATTTTACAACAAGAACCTACAGAATGGGGTCATTACTTAGAGAGATAACCAAAGAAACAGAGAATGGGGCTAAAACAACATTCACCCATGTTGTGGCTGTTTAGGGATGCTCCTCCATGCAGTTATGGAGGATCTGGAAAAACATGACACACAATCAAATGCATGCCTGGGGCCAATAGCACCTGCTTCCAGCTCCTTGATCGGATTAAATTGCTCTGGTTCCGAGCCTCCGAATGGTGAAAACGCAAGGGGCGGGAGCGGAGAAACCCTGAAACCGAAGCCCTGGGATCTCATAACCGGCTCAGTCCCCGGGTTCTGTGCTCCCTACCTGCTGGAGTAACCGATAGTCCCCTGTCCCACACAGGGAGAGGCCGGGCCGCGGCACCCGACTCCAGCCCAGCCCGGCAGTGCTAATTAGCCCCTTTGTTTGCAGATGATTATTTTTAACGCGGAGCTGGGGCCAGGGCTTACTGCTTTTCCATCAGCCTCTCCATACGAGGATACAAGCGCTTCTGCCGTGCTAATTTATTCATGGCACACTCAAGGGTTTCTCTGGTTACCATGGCCGGGCGTGAGCCACAGAGGGACAATCACCAAGTGATGTAATTATTACAGCCAGGTCGAGGCTCAGCAGAAAAGCTCAGGGGACCAATGGATTGGTGCTCAAAAGGAGCTTTTTGCAGAAAACTTTTTCTGAACTCCGATCAGATGGGAGTAATATAGTATGCACACCACGTTTGTCCTATAAGACACAAGGTAAGACATGCAGGCTGCTTGAGTTAGTTGATAAAAATGACTATGCTTCAAAGTACAGATATATCTGCCATATGTCTGAGCTTATCAGAGACTAAATAGTTTGCCCACAAGGGAGGGGGTGCAGTATAGCTGTTTAGGTTCTACTATACATGGTGCAAGCTAAACTGGACAGCAACAATGCACTAGGCTGGACGGTTTATGACAGCCTGCAGCACTGTGACAGTGGGATTAAGAGAGGATTAAGAAATATGGACCTAAAGACAGTGTGTCTGTATGGTGCTGTACAGGTGGACCATCACAATTTCACACTTCACAAGAACATGCAGCTGCGCAGCCCGCTGCTCCGCCAAATCTAAAAAGGTACAGCCGCATGGTATAAGCAGCTGTCTCACAAGCTCATCAAGAATGAGTGGGTCCCTCCATCCTTCCGCCAAGAGCCGGAAAGAAGGAGAGTGGCAAGCCGAGTGCAAACATGCTGTCAGCTCTGAAATATTCATCAACTAAACTAAAGGCTGTCTTACTTACCTTCCTGCTCCGCCTACCATGGCACACAAAACAAAGGTGTTAATCTGTGAGTGCTCCCCCAAGTCACTGAGACCTCCTCCCAAATTAATTGGACTGATCACCACACACTCTCAGCATTTCAGTGGAATCTTACCTTAATTGCAATTTCCTCTGTTTCCTGATGCTGTCATATTGGGATTACAGATATCTGCAAACCTATCCAACTTAACGGCTAGATTGTCTTCTCATCAGATATCACAAGTGTAAATTTCAAATGGAGAAGGTAATGACATATTGAGATGAATGCTGGCAATATTAACATCTTGTTGGCCTCTCACTAACAACCTCTTGACATGTGAAACTACCAAATCTGTCACCCATAATGAACGTCTTCAGTTGTATTATGACCAGAGTTGCTCCGTTTGCAATTGGTGGACCTGAGCGCTTGTGTTACTACACTTGTGTGGCTTCGGCCCAAAGTGAAATCCAACTGTACAGGTCAATTGGTGTCACACATGGATATATTGCATATCTTAACAGTTGACAGAAACAGCACTGCACAAGGAAAGACCATTTATGAACACTTTGTTAAATAGGGTTATTACAAAATCAATACATCTCCTTTTCCCAGGAATTTTAAAGCTTGGGCCATATATTTCCTAACCTGAAAACCAGAGAACAACTCACCACAATGAGTGCAGAGCCCAAACAGCAGTTTCTATTAAAATTGTCTATTTGATTTTATGTGGTGTGTGACTTACATTCAAGCAGTTTTTCTGTTTCAAGAGTAAAAAGGAAAAAATAGGAAAACAACATTTTCACTAATGATGAAGTGGGGAAAACAAGCTCTCTTACGCATTGTCCCATGGCCCAGATGTACTTGGCGCAATCATAGCGCCCACTGTGTTCAGCTCAGCCTGCTGCTGTGAACTCATCCCTGTCACACTTAGTAGGATTAACTTGATTCCTCAACAGAATCATCTACATGATTTCAAACAGCATCAGTTACATCTTTAAACAGAGAAAGCTTTCAATTTTTATTTACAAGTGTGAAATAGAGTGTAGATTTGAACACATCCAATTTCAGATGATCACTCTCAAAACCCGTAATTGTCTCTAACCTCCAGTTCTTCATTTTCAGCAGCATCATGAAGTGGGGTGCCGCCCCGGTCATCCTCAACGACCTTTGCCCCCATGCACAGCTGCTCAAGGATGCGATGGTGCCCTCCACTGGCTGCAAAATGCAGTGCAGTTGCCCCCCTCTTGTCCTGGCAAGAGAAGGTGATGTCTGCAAAGGAGCCCTGCAGGGGAAAAACGCCATTGAATGTACTTGAGAGGTCAATGTGAACAGTCTGCAATAAGTCACTTCTGCTAATTTCAAGGCTCACTGCAGGTATGAATCCTTGGGAGGATGCTGTTTTACCTTTATGCAAGGAAGCAGGCATCTGTATACATGGATAATATGCTGCATACAACATTAAGTTGTTCCCTGCTCTGAAGTAAAAGATTCAATGAATCTGGAAAGTTTGAGAAGAAAAAATGTCAGTCTGTCAGTTGCACATTCTGTTAATCATAAGCACATGACATCAAAATTGACACTATGTATAATATAGGCAATAATACAGGAAAGCTATGCAAGCTGGCCTGTATAAGGGCCTGGCAAATATGTACCCATAATTAAAACACCATCAATCATACCCTGTCCCCTCACACCTACCGCTGACAGCCAAACTAATCATCTGGTCACTGACAATCCCTTCATAGTTATGTTTTTTAATCGATTACAATCTCAGGTCAAGTAAATTACACATCAGAACTGCTCAGAAGATGTCCTGGTTTCATTCTTCAGTGAGTCCTAATTAGCTGCCAAACTGAATTACTGCTTGTATGATTAATGAACTTCCTTCTCTTAAGATGCCCCAAAAAGATGTACAAAGAGATGTGTAAGACAGGAAGGTCAGAACTGTGGCACTGTTTTGGATGACATATCTGTGGTCTCAGGACGATCAGTCTAAAACAGGATTACAGGGCCACAAACGCCAATGATAGATCCTTGCTGAGGATCAAATGCAGGGTTTGTCATTGTAAAAACTATAAATAAATATAAAAATCTAAACAAAATGTAGATATCTAGTTAAAACATAATATAGATATTAAGCCACAGCTTTACAACTACAGAGTCAGTGACATTTCACCCGCTCCATGTCCAAAGGGCTCTTGATCAGGATAATTTGAATCAGCACCTTTATCAGTAGTGCCATGATTATAACAACTTGACAGCAACCTGATTTGATATGATATGATCAGGTCAATAGAGTTCTAACAGATTTGTGTACATGGTGAACAGACATTAGTACCCATCAGTGGTGTCCATGGTTATGAGTCCTCCTCAGCTACGAGAGCATAGGCAGACAGCCTACATGATTTAAGTCCCAAGGAGATTTGTACAACTAATTCCCCTATAATTGTCCAAGTCAAAGAAACTGTTAAGTTTTTACATGTACAATTAGGGGATGGCAAAGTATTAAAAATCTTATATTCTAAGAATCTGTCAAATTACAATGACACTCCATTACTATTAATCAGTAAGTAAATATCTAAAATATTTTTTTTAATATATCAAATCACATTAGGTTAGTGGAATTTAATAGTTTATTTTGGCTGCCAATGTAAGTAAATGATGTCACACAGCATTTTGATCACTTTTGTTGGGCATCCACGTACACAGCAAGATCAGTTACATCAGTAACACTTGATCCTGATCAGTATCTCTTCCTCAGAACCATTTGATCAGGATCACATAACAGTAACACAGCATCATTAAACAGGATCAAATGCAACAGATGCAAATAATCCTGATAAAAAATTGCTTTGGAATGAGAAAAATAGTTCAGAAACATTATATTACATTTTGATGGCTTAAATGTGCCTCATGTGCTGCTGTGAGAAATAAGAAACCCAAGGGAGGAAACTAGCTGGACATACAGATCTGCCTTGTTAGGGCTTTCCATTTCCAATGTGCTTGGCATGCACAATAAAATTAATGACCCCTGGGGTTTCCTTTCAAATATGTAGGGATGTTTTTCCTCAAACAGAGAATAGACAAATAGCCGAGTGGTGACTGTCATGTCAAGTACTCTCACTTCCAAATGTGGTGGTGGAGGCAGATGTGTTGAAAATAAAGCGGGACATCTTTTTTCAGCACTTTGCACCGAATAACTATGGCCTGGCCATGAAGGACCTGTGGATGCTTTACCCTTCCCTCTTTCATCGTGTTGGCACTTCATCCAATGGAGTTGTGGATACTGCAGCAATGCCCTCTGCAGCCAGGCCACCACAGCATGGTGGCCTGTATGTGCAGCAGCATGTTCACACACTTGGGTGAAGACGCACCACACGGACATCCCAACAAACAGTATCCCAATGTCATTCCCCAGGGTAGGGACTATTAATGAGTTTGTTTCCTAGGAAGAACAACCAGGTCTGTTCTACTAACACAAGCACTTTGATTTAAGGTAGCGTATTATGGTGCACACTAGCGCAATCCTCCATTGTCAACTGTGCACAATTCATCTACACGACGGGTGGCGTGAAATTCTTTCATGTCAGCTGACAGCCAATGCCAGTCAATCCATATGTTACAGTAATTAAGGCTAAATCTAATTAACAAATCTTGCTCTTGTGTCTTTACAGATTTCTCCACAATCCGAGTTGGAGGAATTTCCCCCATCAGAGTAGCTGTTCTTTCCAGAGTAGACCTGTTTGTTTAGGCTGCAAGTGATGACCAGGCGAACCGCCACCTGACGCTGTTAAACCGATTAATATATCCTATTTAGATTAATCAGGCTGAGGTTTTTGGTTTGGGCTGAGCCATGGTCCTCTGGCTGCCTTGTCTCCTGTGTGAACCAAAGCCAGTCCTGTTTTCATTCAGTCTGAATTGAGTATCACCTATAAGGCCAAATTCTGAAATTCCCTTCAGTCAAAATTCTGAAAAGACTTTCTGCTCTGTTTTACTATTTCATCCAGGCTAAGTCAAAAGTGGCCAAACCTAAAACAGCTTCAGTCACAATATACAAAAGCCAATCTAAAAAAGCCTACATGATGTAACAGGGCTCATTCATACTGTATATAGTGCAATACGCCCATTTTGGGCAAAATATGTATGTGTATTAGTATAGTGGGCTAGACCCACTCATTTGACATGTATACAGTACAGATGCAAGGGTCATTGGTGTATAATTGGCACCTCCAAGGGGTCACTATTGATGGTGAGGAAGACCAGACATCTAACTACTGTACATAATGAGATGGCAGGCAGCACAAAGACACAGGTAGAGATTGAAATGATATTTACAGCAACAAAGGGGAGGCATTCAGGCATGTGAAGCATTGGGTGTCAGGTTCGAGGCTGCGAGTGGGATATCCATTAGCATGAGATGGGCACAGTGGGGCTGAGAGAGACCGGGAAATGCCCATGCACCAGGTCCTTGAATAATGACATGTGCCAGACAAATGACAGCCAATTGTTAGGCCACATTTGCCAGATGTCAAGCCCCTTATTGTGCAATGCAAATGCGGTGGATGTCACTAGACAGAGATGCTCTGACAATGCACTTCTCATACACCAGTTAGGCCTTTATCTGGACCCAACCAAGCATTCTCATCTCAGTTGAGAGATGGGGCAGACATCTCAAGTGGTCTCTCCTGATTTTCCACTGAGAACTGGGAGTGTGATGGATTCATAGATTTACAGTACATGCATATGTTTACTGAAGCAACACACTGTATTCTGACTGCCCAGGAAAGGACAGTTTTCCTGTATGTTCATAGAACAGTGAGCGCACTGTTGCTGGTGGGTTTGTGGGCATGGTGTTTTCTTTCCTTAACACAAAGCCACACAAACCAGTCCCAGTGGCCCCAGTAAAACTCCAGTATCAGTCCACCTTTACAGCTGAAAAGGATACTTAGAAAGTAACTAAGTAAAACTATCATAATACATAATCTACAAATACAGTGGCATCAGCCATTTTGCCTTGCACGCATCCATTACAGCTTACAGAACATACATAGCGCCAAACCATGAATGAGAGATTTACAAGACTGCTGCTTGAAGAGCTATGGGTCAGTCTGAAAAGAGGAAGAAAATGCAATAATGGGGACACTGAATTGTAGGGAGTGTTGTCTTTTGAATGAGATATTAAAACTGAGGTTCTGATCTCTCCTCAGAAATTCTCTAAAGGACTGTTAGGATAAAAGAACTCCACTGGAATCCTGCTGAAGCATCAATTCATTATCTATCTGGCCACTTCACGTTCCCCCCAGTTTAACTGTTGGCGCATTATACTAGCTCTTGCTGTCTTTACCTGTAAACATTTTGGGACCTACAATGTGAAAAATGTAAATATTTTAGTGCACATTTTCAATACAATGTAGAGTAGGGGGAGTGATTGATGAAGGGAAAAAGCTTTGCTGTGGCAGGCAGCTTGTCACCTTTCACAGATTAGTTTAAGTCCAAATGAAGTTCAGTTAGTCATTTGGTTGACAAAGGAAAACCTATAAATATTCATGATGTATACATACAGTACTGTGCATTATTGCATAAAATAAGGAGTGATGGGCAGGCTGCATTTAAATAACCATAAAGGTAAAGCTTTTTAAAGCAAATCAGATTAAACTCTACGTTGATAATAAAGTAAATGCTGTACATAATCTAAAACAAACAGAACAAGATAACATACCAATGGGATTTCAGGTTGTCCTCATATACTGTACTATATAAAGGCTTACCTGCCTAAAATATTCTCCTATGTTTGTCTAATGGATCAAACTGTTTCTGTGGAAAGAAATCCTGGATCAGCATATTGATAGAAATTATAAGGTAATGTAATGAGGTCAAACTGCAGTTGCTGCTGCAACCCTCTCTGGCAGTGGATGGGAGTGCCCTCCTACGTAGCCTCCTGGACATCTCAAGTGAGGTCACTGCTGGCTGCTGCAGCCCCCTACAAACAGCAGCCACCAAACTGTCTCCACACACCCAAAATGGGCCGCCAGATGGAGAGGTGTCGCCCCCATGTTGTCCCGGTCCTGCAACGTGCACACCAGCAGGCACAATCACACAGGGATACAAGCGAAACACAGAAATGTCCACAGCATTAGCATATAAAACACCTACAGTGTCATTACAGTGTCACATGGAATGAGCTTTAGAATGACTGCACTCTATGAGGTTACACTTCAACCTCCAGCAGAATCACAGCCAGCCAATTCTTTCCCAACAGGCCTATTTAAATCCTGAATATTTCCCAACTCTCCCTCACATTCATACCAACAGGATCTTTTTACTGGGCCAGACAGAAGACTTGCACTATGGTACAGTTTGTGTGCATTGAATGCATCTACTGTATTTAACCTTTTTTGTTGCGCAACACAAGTAAAAACAGTGCAGGTGCTGTTGATACACTTGTAAGGACAGCACCGCCCCCAAATGTTATCACATTAGTTGACATGAACGAGGAATTGCACTTTAATGTGAAGCATATGTGAGTAAATGATACTGGTGGTTGCTGAGGTTAAGTGAACTGGTTTCAATTAGCGTGGTTAAGAGCTGAATTTCAAAATTCAAGGACAGTAAAAGCAACCCCACAATTTAAACAAATGGTCTTTGTGGTACATAAAAACAAGGCTGCTGGTGAGAGCAGTAGCTATGGTTTACCACTGGACACAGCAATATGTTGCATGCCATGATATAATGGACTCAGAAAATATACACCTCCACCTTCCCGTACCAACAGCTTTATCTGGGATAGTTGTATATGATTAACAATGCCCATGTTTCACCCTATCAATCATATACTGACCTCCAGTGTACTGGTTTGAACGGAATACAAGAAAGCCCAAGTGATGAAATCACTGGCTTCACTTAATCAGCTGACTGAAATTTTTGCAATTTGCACACATCCCACCTTCCACACCCATGTAGATATTCAGTGTTCCCCCTGCCCTCCCCCTCCCATCATGCCTCCTCTGCCTTACCTCAGTGCTGCAGTCCCCCACAATCCACCAGCCACTGCAGTACCCTCACGTGCCCCATGGTGGCTGTATCGTGGGCTGGGGTGGCCCTGTTGTCACCCCTCGCATCGCTGGGGAACCCTGCCTCGTCTGCCAGAAAGCGCACACAGCCCATATGCCCACAGCAAGTAGCATGGTTGGACAGGGGTCACCCCACTGGGCGTAGCCTAAAGCCCCCCTTCCCATTTGTCCCCTGGGTAATGTGTAGAGACACGCACCCCGCTTCGCTGCTCGGCCGAGAGGTCGTGGAAATTAAAGTAACGGGAGAAGCTGACTGAAGGACAGCGTGCAGGGAGGGATTACATGGAGTGTTATATTTACAATACTTTTAAATATTCATATTCTTTTCTTTGTCCTCTCAGCAGCAAAGACACTGAACAGAGGATTAGGCTTCTGTTGTTTAGACAATACGTGTGAAATTGAGTGTTACTTTGTCTAGACTGAAAGGAAAGAAAAGTACTCCTAAAATGGCTGTACTTCAGCAACACTTTATTTGTCTGTTATCCTACAACTAACATATTTGTTATTTCACATATTTTGAACAGTGATAGTCAATACCTTTGACACTGCTAACAATTCTGACAACAGCATTTAATGCACACAAAATATTGCAATTTAAGCCTCCTTTTTCACAAAAATAATTACATTATTAGATAACATAAAAGCTAAAATCCATTAAAATCCTTTACATACACACAAAATCCGCCCAAGCAAAGATAAGTACATTGACCTTCAATATGCATCTCTTCTAGAAGATGGACTTGGGCACTGTCACTGATTTTAGCAAACAGTGCTTTTCTGTGTATTTTATCTAGTAACATCTAAACCCTTACATAAGAATAATATATTACTTATGGAGCACCCAGCTCCACACGTGGGCAGGGCTCCTTTGGCCCAGCCTTAGTCCTGCCCCTCCAAGCGCCGCACAGTCTCCCAGAGGTCCTCCACCACCAGGTCCACGTCTCCACGGGTGGTCCTGCGGCCCACGCTCAGGCGCAGAGCATTGGCTGCGACCTCCGCTGGGATGCCAGAACTCAGAAGGATGTGGGAGGGCCTGAGGGTCAGTCAAAGCAAAGGAAATTCAACCTTCGGGAAGATCTTCTTGCGGCTTTCATAAAGGCTGTTTTCAACAGGCTGACGGTGCCAGGTTCCCAGGCACAAGATGTGATTCATTAGAACTGACTGACTGCGTGTTGGCTTGTGTCTCACATTATGTGTAAATGAAATATTCTTTTTTGCATTTGATTCTTTAACCTTCCCACTATGGGAAATTATGTTCTATATTCCTACAGCCTGCCTCCATCCCCATGAATGTGACAAAAAAGGTTTCTCTGTGTGTTCCTGTACCTGTCTCCTCTGTTTGAGTGGCATGCCGCTCCCACACTGGCCAGCAGCCTCCTGCAGCTGGACAGCACTCTTTGTCCTGCAAGATGACAATCAATAATTCACAGCCTTCTCTGTGTCTCAATGGTTTACTTCAACAACTATGTTTGACCACTGCTGCATTACAGCCTGTGTTGGTTAAATATTAGCAATGGACAGAATAACAAGCAATCAAAGACCAGTTTGGTGCAGTAGTGGAATGCTGCTGTGACACCCAAATCACCTTGCAGTCCCGGGCCAAGTATTGACACATTACAGGTGTTTGGGAGGGACTCTGAGCCAGGAAAATGGCTATTAAAACGGATCTTCTCCATCCCAAAGACATCCTGATGAAGAGGAACATCAAAAGTTATGATTCTGACCAGTTGGTGTTGCTTGACCTAGGAAAACAGCCTAGCTTCAAAACGCTTTTGAACTTTCAAATCACAAGTGAATTATTCCATGTCACACTCGTGTTACAAATCAAGTATAAGTACAAATTTAGGTTGAGCATAAATTTAACCATCTTCAAATCCCACCTGCGGCCATGCACCTGCACCCACCTGCAAGCGCTGCTCCAGGTACAGCCTGATGTCCCGCAGGTGGCTCTCATGCTGAGGCAGGTGCGAGCTCACCAGTTCTGCTGCCTGGCAGACACAAAACACCTAAGCTCCACTACATTGCACTACTAAGCATTATGCAGGGCCAGGCTAACCAGTGGCATAAAACTGCATTCAGATTTTTCATTCCATTAAGACTTTCTTGGTTGCTGTGTGGATTTGAGAACTGTGCAGTACATGTGACCAGACAGTTAAAGGTCCAAATTCAAGGCAGGCCACTGCTTGTTTCCTTGGGTGGGGCACTTAATCTGACTGGCTTCAGGAAACATCTGGCTGTCCAATTTGGTTTTGGGGTAAGGATTTATGGTTATACAATGACTTACATAATGTTATGCAATGCTATTCATCAATCATAGTGATGGTGATCTTGATAGTTTAGGTACGGGAGAAAACAGCAGAGGAGTTCACAATTTATAACAGTCTTCTATACCTTCCCAAGACCAGCAATCATTGGTGTGTTCTCTGTCCTGGAAAAAAACAGAAGCAAGGAGATTCCAATGCCATTTACAATACCCATGCTTCTATTTTTTTTTGTTTCAGTTTTATTTATCACAGTACATGGCTGCATTTTTTGTGGCCCACTGCGCTCTTGTTCAGCTGGCCAGTCTGACTGCATATTTAAAATGTTACTACAAGCTAGTGTACAATGGAGAAAAATTGTTTGCCCAAATTACCCTGGTCTGAAGTTCCTCTCCTGCCCCCCTCCAAAGAACATGGGAAATACAGGGGTAATGGTTCCAGGCCCATTCACATACAGTGCACCAATCCGTGGGCCATAAAACTGTAAGAATGAGAAAGTCCAGTCAGAGGAAATACAGGGGTAAATTCATCAGCAGAGGGACAAAAAATCCTAAAGGATCAGAGAGACAAAACTCCCAACCTTGTGTCCGACGATGGTGAGATAATCTATGCCCAGTTCCTGCACATCCACTCGCACCTTGCCGATGGCCTGGGCAGCATCAGTGTGCAGAAGGATTCTGGGAGCAGGCCGCTGTTTGTTGAGGGATCTCACCCTCTCACAAATCTCTCTAACTGGCTGCAAGGATACAAACACAAACACTCACATATCCAGCTTCTACTAGCAGTGTGGCTTGGACACTGGGTCATGGGTTACAAATTGGTTGCGACAATGCATTATACTGCATTATCCAGAATGATGTTCATAGTTCATGCTTTACATGTTATCCATTTATATATCTCAATATTTGCTGAATCCATCATATAATGTGCTCTCATTTACTCTCTGCCTTCAAAGTGGCTAAGTCATAATAGGAATAGCTATATCAAGAATTCAGGCATTTACGTTTAAAGGGCAGGTGTTAAATATTGAACCATAAGACTGCAAAGAAAAGTGCATTTATGCTGTCTATTCCCCAGCTGTCTCTCTCACACTGTGCGTGAGCTTGTGCCACCCCCGTCCCCACCCTCACCATCAAGACCCCAGTCTCATTGTTGGCCAACATGACTGAGATGAGACAGGTAGTGGGGCGCACAGCGGCCATCACATCCTCCACCTCCGCTCGGGCCGTGACCTTGGAAACGGGCACAAAGGTGACATCTACAACAGGGAACACATCCAACCCCCGTGAGACTGGTAACGCTCCAAAGATAGGCCGAGAACACCTCATCTTGAGCTGTTATGCACAGTTGCCGCCTCGATATGCCAACTGCCACCACCAGGATGGGGGTCTTTTCTATCTATGGAGCTTATTTGACTTCAAGAGTTCACCCTACCTGCCTTCCCCTCTTTCATTAGGTTGTCAGCAGTCAGTCTGACCGAGTCATGCTCCACATTGGAGGTGATGATATGAGGCAGAATGGCCTTTCCATTCAGGTGGCTCTTCTCCTGCCCCTTCTTCTCTGCCTCTTCCCAGCTCTCCCAGAAGTGTTTGACTGCCGTGTGGAACACCAGGTTATTTGCCTGAAGAACACATGGTAAAAGTGCACAATAAGACAGGGAAACTTGGGCGTGTTACATATTAAAAGAACTAGCTCTATCTGTGGTCACATGACTGCAGTATTTCCTTGGCATTAGCTTTTTTCCCACAGTTCCATTAGCTCAATATGATATATGAGAGACTCCACACTGTGCACAAAACCATATTTCAGGTTGTCTTTGACATTTGGCAATACACAAATAACCCACGCAACACTTCAAATTACTCTTAATATATATTTATGTCTGACTATGCCACCTGTGAAATAAATCAAAAAAGCAACTCTTGCCCATCTGATGTACAAAGAGAGAACAATAATTCAATTATCATGTGGATGGCGGTGTTTTCCTCCTCCAGAACAATAGCCTGATACATTTTCTCCATGCACAAAGCCATGAGTGTCCCAGGCTCATGCATATTTTCCAGACTCTGGCCTAATTGTCGCCGCAGACAGTCTCTTAAATCAAAGCCCCAAGGACAGTGTGACA
Organism: Megalops atlanticus; assembly: GCA_019176425.1. Taxonomy (NCBI): domain Eukaryota; kingdom Metazoa; phylum Chordata; class Actinopteri; order Elopiformes; family Megalopidae; genus Megalops; species Megalops atlanticus. Next base: position 38,602,231 of record CM032876.1, read on the forward strand.
TAATGAAAGTGTTCACTGCAACTTGAAATTATATTTAAATGAAGGAGAGTGTATACCTGCCTCAGAATTCATCACTTTCATTTCACTCCCTTTGCTTTAAAGGAGAAGCCAAAGGTGCAAACGTGGACCATGAAATGAAAATTTTAAATCTGTGATATTCCGCACCTCAGTTCCACCAGATGTGAAGAGGATGTCTTCTGCTTGCCCTCCAACCATTCTCCCAACATTCTCTCTGGACTGGTTGATAATGGTTTTGGCTTTCCTGCCTAGAATAGAATAGGATACAATAGGATCTGATATGAATGCCAACTGCTGAATATCATTTGAGCCGTTTTACCTGTATCCCTCCCTCAGAAGGCGCAGAGCAGGCCCCTAAGTGAATGTTATGGTCCTCACCAGGGCGGTAGCTGCTGCTAGGGTTCCCCCAGGCATCATGCAGGGCCTCAGTGATGGCAAGTATGACCTCTGACTCCAGCGGGGTGGTGGCATTGTAGTCCATGTAGATTCTATAGGAGCAGGGGAACTATAAGATGACCTGAGACCATCATTTTACATATACATAGTTAAATCTTATCAAAAAAGGGACCTACCCCAGAAAGTCAGACTGAGTCATTGTAAACAAGCTGCAGCAGCCATGACAGTACATCAAGACTATGACAGGCACATCAGAGGACACCGAGACACCAGTCTACTTGTCTCTGCTACCTGAGGACTAATAACCGGTGCACAACAATGAATGCCTTTTAAAATCTTTCTTTTGTTGTGATTGCTCCTGTTTTCTCACCACTTTTTTTCTGATATGAATACCCTAGCAACAAGACCATCTTTTTGACAATAGCTCCTGAGGTACTGAGGTATTCCATATACTGTGTCAGTTTTACAAACCAATATTGTGTAACAGATTAAAAAAATCCTTTTTTATTTCATCCTATGGGGAAAATAATGGAACTGAGAAAAGAAAGTGAAATTTATTCCTATGCATGTACACGCTAAAGGCAAAACTATGTTTCTTAGGTCATGGTCAGCAGTTTTGATGAGCAGTTTGTTTTCTGCTAGCTACCTCTCTTCCTGCTGATCATGATGCTCCCAGATGGAATGCCCCCCAAGCGCATGGTGGACCCCACAAGCCAAACCTTCCTCATCACCCATCAGCTGGAGGTGTAGAGGACAGACGAGAGGGCTGATTAAATTCTAAAGCAAAGTGGTACAGCTTCACAGTCAAAGACAAACATACGGGAGATGTCAACCATTTTCACGTCACAGTTTAAATAAACACGTTTCTTCCTTTCCCCCCTCAGAAACCCCCGTTGTTATCGGACTACATGGCAGGTGATGCCAAATCACTGGAAAGCTGTAAAGGAGACTGGCTGCTGTACTTACTGAGCACAGTCATCAAGGATTACTTTGTGTCTGCATCGTATGGTCGGGACATTGTTTAAACACATTTCTTAGAAAAAAAGCGTCTTGTCTTATCGTGACCTTGACACGTAAGTTGTCAAATTCGTAACAATACTACAATTACTATAGTAATTAAATGGTTGGTTCAAAATGTTGTGCAAGATTATGACAGACTTGCAGATATCTCACAGTCGTAGCATGCGTGTTGTCTATTAATCGACTAAGATGATGTCTCTGAATAGCGAGCAAGCTACCACGTTATCTATAACGACACATGGCAAACCTGCTATAGAGCAACAACGGAACACCAACATTGAGACTAACCACCTACTGTGACATTAGCAACATGCTGTAGCCTCATTAGCAGCTAGCACAGGGTAGAGGATGTTGACGTGTCAGGATATAAACATAACCATACTTCTTTCTATATTTTGTTGTTTATTGTACACTATTGCTTTTGGACAGAAAAATGACTTTAATTCGCTGATGATGTCTGTTTGAACATATCGGTAGCTTACTACCAGCCTGCTAACCATTAATGACAATACAGCAGCATTAGCGGACAGACCTGATCCTTTCCCAGGGGTGGGATGCAACGTCAATGAAAAGCTAACATACGGTGATGCTTCTATGATGCGATCTATCAATAATCTACAGCCTCTTGGTTGTTAACTGTTTGTTGTAAAGTTTAAAAAATCGTATCTGGTTAATCATTCACAGTTGCTTCCCATTCATCAGGCAGTTGGAGATGCGTGGTAGAAGAGCAGAGACAGGAAGTGATCTGTGAAGATCGCCCTGTAACGTCAGCAGGACCTCCCAGGCAGCAGAGAGCACACGCGAGCAGTGCTGGTACAGAATTTTAAGGATATTTTACACCAACGATAGCTCGTTAGATAATTGAGAATGTTAATAAGCAGAGGTGGAGTATATGCTGTTAAAAGACGCGTTTAATTGGAAGAGTAAGGTGGTAGCACGTGGATCGCCACGCTATGAAATGATTATTTTTCTACCATGTTCACTGTACAGTGTGCCTGTAGACTATTTGTAGTGCAGTCCCTGCCTCCGCCAAACTCAAAGTGACGAGTTTTCTCATAAGTATTTTGTTGAACATTAGGCCTACACACTAGAGTCATCTACAGAGAATCTTGAAGTGATAGAGGATACTGGTGAGTATTTTAGATTTTGCTGCAGGCTCCATTTTTATCATAGTGAAGCTGACAAATGAGTCCTTTGAATGGTAATGAAAACACCAAAGCTGGCATGGATTTATAACTACAATCTGAGATGGCCACAGCTTTTCAGTTTTTCAGCTAGGAGTAATCTTGGACAGCATCATGCTCTACATATAATCTTAATGATGCAGACAAAAAACTTTTACACTGGTTTTTCAAGGTTCTGCCATCCTCCCTTTATTGTAAGGTAAAGACAGACCCAAGAGACGTTGTCAGTGTTGCATAAGTTTCACGTTTATTTAACATCCGACAATGTGTTAAGTGTACACAAACATTTGACTCTTTAACTCCAACACTCAAAATAGTTCAAGACATTTATTAAACTACTGCCCATTCAGGATGGTACAAACTGGTTACAGCTGTGTAATACACTGTCCACAGCAATCGTGTTTATATACAAAGCAAAATAAATTGAAGAAAAAATGGAAACTTATTATAGATTCAGTTTAACATAGCTAATGAGGAGGAATCCTTGGGTATTACTCAGATATGGAAGCACAGAAATAATAATTACAGGAAAATAATTTTAAAAGTGCTGCTTTGAAGACATTTGCTGGGATGTGTGGTGAGTGATGGCTGATGTTCTTGGATAGGGGAGAATGGAGTAAAAGTAACTTCTGCATATGTCAGAAGTGTAGAGTGTAGAAATAAGTGAATTTTGTCCAACAAAACCCCTCTGGTCTATGTCCCATTTGTTTTGGTGCACTGACAATACCACAGTTTGGTAACAAAGATGTAATATACTTGAGTGGATATTTGTTGTTATTCAGACCAACACCAATGATATAACAGCTTTGTTATTTAGCAGTTTATTTGACTTGTTCAAAGCACCAAACAATAAACACAACCCAATTATAACACATGCGCTCAGTGCTACATATCTACATTATTAGGTGTACCAGGTCTTTTTCTGTCACCAGACTGTAACTGGATTCCTTAATTTCAACCCAAAAGTACCGCAATATTTTCCACTTAAATTACACACATAAGAGCAGTCAATAAGTAATGTATGAAAGATAATACTCACAGGAAACATAAGATAATGTGTGACAATCTGATAATAGATCTGACATTAATAACTTGTAAATATGTCATGGTAACCATGCAAAATGCTACTCTAATTCTCAACGAGGGTGGTCACAAAATGCTATTTTAGCAAGGACATTGTTTTAGCACCCAATGTTATTGTTCAAATATTATTGACTTCAAGACTTAATACTTTTCTAGAATTTAAATACATCCCATATCTTTTAAAAGACCCCTATTTTACACTGTGTAAGTTCATTTGATATTCACTGCATGTCATAATAGACATTTTCCCAAATAATTCAATCTCTGCTGGGTTTCATTATGAAGCATAATCAATTAGTAAAGCTTAATAAGGTCTATGGAACAAGAGTGTGACCATAAAAGAAAACATACATTCTCCAATCCCCCCAAATTGTGTAAAGATTTTAACAAAATATGCCTAGAAATATTGATAGGGGAAAGGAATGCACCTACAGTATTGAAGGACGACTCAAAAGTTTTATTCTTCTTTTGTTTATAATCAGATTTAAACCAGTCTATTTTTTATATGAAGCAAAATCCAACTGGAGTCTCCCAAACTATACTTTTTACCCCACTGCATGTCAGGATTTTGTCCTACATTCCAAGAGCAGATGAACTCCCTGAACTGAGTGTGCTCTGTAGGTTGGCTGGCCTCAGGCGCACTTTTATACCCAGTGCTGTCAGAAGCAGCTGGGGAATTCAACCAAACTGCTCTCTCCAGATGACTCCCGCATCTCTGTCAAAACACACAGGAAGCAATAGGGCTGCAGGCTGTACTCCAATAGCTGCTCAGCCAAAGGCATGTCCACTCACAGCTTGCTTCCTATAATTCAGACACACAAGGGGTCCAGAATCTAACATGATATGCCTGCCTTGGAGAGACATAATTACAGCTGATGATCACTTCTATTAAACTGGCTGGACAAAGTGTTGGGTAAAATATGTACAGTATGCTGCTTTGGATGACAAGGCAAAACCAGCCACCTGAGGACTACATTTGGGAATCAGTGAAGCTTCATATGGACACATTCAGTAGTTTCATGGGTCTTTACAACATATATTTATTATTATTCATTTCTTCTTAGTCAACTTGAGGGAAAGATGATGGTGCACATATATTATGAACAGTATCAGTTTACTTGTATGTTGAATAGGTGAACATGTACTCGTTGGCTGACCACTGTAAAACATGTTTGTTTTTACTTCCTGTCTGAATTTCTTAGCAGTATACTTCATTAAATTAATTGGCTACCACTAACAACGTCCAATGCAGAATCAAAAAATTAATGGTTTTAGTCACCACTTAGATACAATAAAAATACCCTTAAATTCTGAATTCAGGGACATAGCACACCTTTGATTCAAGGCATTTCAACATGCTCTGAAACTGTGGGTTTTAGAAGGAGTAATGAACAAGCTAAGTACATAAGAAAATAATTGTTTTAATGCTTCTGTTTAACTTGATCAAAAGTGGGACGGAAAGACAGACAATACAGAGCGTGTCAAAAAAAATCAAGAGAAAACCAAGCTAGGCTAGAAAATGTCTGCTGTGAACTTGTGGAAAAGGCAAGACCATTATCAGAAGTTTCACAAGAAAGGAGGAGGCTTAGAGCCAAGAAGACTGGAGAAAAGCTCCGTCCATGCTCAGGAATAACATTAGGATGCATCCATGGGTTGATAGGATTCTCATATTATATCAATATGTATTTGTATAAATGTATCATTGATACTTGTCACTAGTATGTCTATAAAATGCTTTATGTGACAAATCTTAACATGTACACTCAATTTACAAACAGAACCCCTGCTATGTGTTGTATATTTGCCTGTATACATACTGTAGATCATAGGCTAGAAGATGGGCATTAGATGCTATATGATGATACGACAGGCAAAATCAGTCAATATGAATGGGGGCATGACAGCAGCATAAGAACATAAAGGTTGGTGCAGCAATTAAAGAAAAGGAATGTGCTTCCTAATGCCACATATGTACAGATATATTTTCACTCACAACCATCACAGACTCAATGTCCTATTATTTCCTGCAAATGGGGCACTTTAGTGGTTTCAGAAAATATGACAGATTTCAGTATAGACATACATGATTTTAGAAGTCGTGACTCTTCTGTTTGAATAGTTCATAATCATATGTTGTTTAAGATGTCAAGGATATTGTAGCAGTATTTTTGATTTTTGGTGCACAATCCTCATACAGTTTACCCAGTTGCTTAGATGGTGGCTAATGAGCTGGTCTTAATAGTATAAGAGAGCCATCTGATGTACACTTACATGTAATTTTTCAATATATTAAATGCTAGAATTATTTAGTTTAAATAATCTACATAGCAGCTACAATCCCTGTATCAGCTTTCCCCCCAAAATATTTTTTGGTTAGGAAGGAGGGTAATTAAGACCTTGGGGAAACATAATAAAAAGTGCCATATGCAGAAATTTTTCTGTACTTCATTAAAAATAAGTTTTTGTAAATAAATACATTTCAAAGAAACAAATCTATGGTTAAATACTTGAATGTATATGTTTTCAAAGATGCAAAGCAAAATCAATTAAAGCAAATAATTATGTAGCATAAGCTCACAGAAACAGATCAGAAGTTGATTACTTTGCTTTGTCTGAGCTAACAACTACCAAATATGTTGTCAGGAGTGGGCAGAGCATTATGGGACCTTATTATGAGAAAGTGGGTGCACATGAGGATTTATGCTTTTCAAAGCCAAAATATTTCTTCTATTGCCAGAGTGTGTCGAAATCTTGGAGCACAATAACAAAATAAGAACTTCTCTATGAAAGGACACTGGAGATTATATCAATATTAAGGATCCTACACTGTCCAAAAAAGTTTAGCAGTAGTAGAAATTAAATGGAATGTGGAGAGGGAGTGCTTTCCAAAGGCTCTGTCAGTTGTGATGTACCAATTTGATCATTTAAAATGATGAAGAAGATCCTGTGGAATTAATGTAGAAATACTTGATTTTGACTGACTTGAAATACTGACCTCTGCTGCAGAAGTACCCATGAACTGTTTCACTATACTAATAGATAGACCACTATATTTAAGATGTTCCTATTCTAATTTATGCTAGCCAAGGGACATGTGTGGGAAAAGTATGAATTTTTCCCCACTTTCTGAGACTATGAAAATTACATGTGTGGCTTTGTGGCAGGGTAGTTTGTATGGTGAAATGATTTACACCACTGTAGGTTGAAGCTCATTTACTACAGAGCTCAAAAAGGTCAGTCTAAAGCACTGCTGATATCTATACAGGCAGCCACTCTAGAAATAAGGAGCTAGTAAGACACCATTCCTCTTCACTCCCCTAACTTGGAATATTCCAGTGAGCTAGGGCCTGGTTGCCCTGAGAATGGGTGTTCTGATTACTCAGCCCATAGGTTACAAAGCCGTACATGCAGCAATGTTGAGCACCATTGGGCCTTGCATACAGTTTTGGTTGGTTGTGATAAACCGAGCATGTGCAGAAACAGGCAAGTTGCAGGGGAGGACAGATACAGCACAGGGTCAGGGTGTTAGGTCAGGTGATCTATATACAGGATTAGTCTGTCTCATTTTGTCTCATTCTCTTTTTCTCAAGTCATGTTGGGGGCGGGGTCTCATCTGTGATATCAGATCCTCATCTGTCCAGCTCTTCTCCTGGAAAGCTTTGATCTGGGGGAGTTGAGTAGTCACACGAGAAAAACAGATCCATTATTCTCAGTATTTGGTGAATCATTCCCATGTCAAACAGAATTGCACTCTTGATAACACTGGAAGGACTGAGCAGTTAAAACAGCAATGACTTGTTAGTTAGGGGTAATCATTGATATTCACATCAATGGAAGTGGATACTGGAACTGGGTTACCTGATGGATCCAGCAAGGAGAGGGTTAAAGGCATACAACCAGTCATGCATTTCCTTGTCGTTGCTGGCTTGAAGGAGTATCCCTCGATGCTCAGTGCACACTGCAAAGGTGTTGGGGGTCTACAGACAAAGATGAAACAAAAGCATTATTGACAGAACAAGCCTCCCACCTTTGTGGTCAGAAGGAGGACACAATATTAATGTCTGTATGTCTTTTTAAGCTATGTGAGGGTTGACGTACCTTGAGCATGGCCTGCTGGTCTTCGCTGTACTCTACCTGTGCAGAGGACAGGTTCAGGATGGCTCTTTCCACACTGTCCTTCTCTGTGTTGTAAATGTAGACGTACGGCCGACGCACCACAACATAGCGCTTCACCCACCCGTTGGTGTGCGGCTCAAGGAAGTGCAGGTACCCTTTTTTCGACACGATAGGGCTGCAACATTACACATGGCTTCAGTGGAACAGACATTCATTTGAACTTCAAATACAGAAATCCTATCAGTTTTACTTGTCTGTGTTCTTTGTCAACTATAACTACCATTACCACAGAACTGCACTGGCAAACCTGCCCCATAGAATCTTAGTGTCCAGATTCTAACATGGCTCACCTGACACGGATCTCCTGGATGTCAGGAACAAAAATGCGGGCTTTTGCTTTGGCCCCCAGAGCTCCGCTTGGGGACTTCTTTATCTCACCTTCCTGTAGTGAATCAGGATCAGGGCTGACAGAGCGAGAGCGGGGCGTTGGGGTTCTGTAACACAGACAAGACATGTAGACAGTCTTTGCATAAGTCCATAAGCAACCTCTCTTTACACAGTTACATTTATCTTGCAGATTATGAGTCTATTATGGTATTCACTGCATCAGAGTTAATGTAACGTAGCTGACCTGAGCTCAGTGTTGCTGAAGCGTCCCTCCACCAATGAGGGACATGTGGAGGACGGGGTCAGGGTACTCAGAGTGGAGGCTGAGGTGGAGTCCCTCAACAGTGTCACCGACATCTCAGACAGCTGGAACACACAAAGGGACATGAAGCTAGTGAGTTAGCGAGAAAGACACATTTCACTTATTGTAAAAGCAGAAAGAAATAATTTATTTTTACATAGTTCATAGCTGTAAAAGAAAAGGGAAGACTTAACTCTTAAGAAATTATGTATTGTAAATTGTCACAATTAGGTGGATATACACTATAGTAGCCCCCAATAAGGCCTCCCTGTCTAATCGTAATAAATACCAAATGAGCAAAAACTGGAGGTCTCTTAACTCCAGGGTGTGACAAGATCTGGTGGCATGAGTTTACCTTGCTTTCACTGGCACTGATACAGACGTGGCTGTACTCCCTGTTGAAGGTGTGAGTGAGGAGACGCAGACACTGAGGAAACAAACAAAACAGGGAGGTGAGGGATTACAAAATTCATAGAGCTTTCCAAGTACTCCAAAGTCACTTCACAAAGTGAGAGATCCCTGGGGTAGCATCAAGCTGCAGTAGTTACCTTAGCAGCCAGCTCTCTCTGCCGCTCATTGGGGCTGTCAGGGGTGAGGCTAGGCCCAAGAGTGCCATTGTCTGAAGAGGACTGATATGCTTCACCCTGATCTTCACTGCCACAGGATGACAGCGACTCCTGGCCCAGCATTAGTGTGGTCTCCAGCTTCTCCCTCAGGAGAAGATAGTGCCTGGTCTTTTCCACCTGTAGATACACACATGCAGTCAAACTAGAGCTCTGAGGATCCTCGAGGACACACATATGCACAAAGCACCTTTTCCTAATTCCAAGGATAAGCACTCAAAGGAAATATGAATATCATTTTAGTAAGCTAAACAGTGTCCAGAGCAAAACATAATAGAGTCCATTTAGACTGTATAGCACACATTCTCCCTGTTCAAATTTGGATGGCTATCAAGTTAACATCATGTATGTTCAATAATTTAAAGTAGTATTCAGATAAAAAAAAATACTGGCTATTCTGGTTCACTTTGACACAGTAAACTTTTCACAATGTCACCCACCTCTTGCAACAGGCTCAGTTTATCCAGTTCCCACTGGTGATCCAGTATAAGGCTATCACTGCGTGGCCTCCAACCTGCCAGGTTCTCCTCCCCACGGACATATGCCACTGAGGTATCCAGGACCCTCCTGCGCCTCCGTTGCATACCTAAGAGAGACCAGAGAATGAGGCACTCAGAGAGATGGATGGAGTGCAATGGACCCCATCAATTAAGGTCTTCAGAGAAGAAGCTCCTACCTGGGCTTCCTGCATCTGCCAGGTGACACAGACTGACTTCATAAACACCAGTGACACGGTTACTAAGGCAAAAAAGATGGCGTTAGTTCATGACTCCAATCATTGAGGCAACCATAAAATTAAAATGGCATTCCAGATTATTGGTGAGCCTCACCTCTCTGAGGCCTTCAGGCTCCCACTCCCAAACAGATTGCGGATGGAGCGGGAAGCAGGAAGTTTGGCATCTCGTGAGTAAAACACCATGCAGAAGTCTTTGGTTATCACTGTGGGCTGGGTGCAGTTCTCCATCTAAAAAGGGAGAGACGATTCTGGATGTTACCCTTTCCATGCCGATGAGTGATTGTTTCTGCTAAGAATTGTTATTCTAGGACCATGGTTCCACATCAGCTGTCTGAGTTACCTCCAGGTAAGCAGACAAGGTCATGTAGATTTTCTCTCCATATGGAGTCACGCGGTTCAGCAGGAGGGAGTTGTGCATTGAGCTATCCCAGGCAGCCTCAAAACGGTAGAAGGTCCTGAGGGATGGCACAAAGGGGAGACCAGGGAGAGATTATGCCGTGGATATTTTTCACATTGTGCTTCCAAGAACTTGTCCCCAGCTGACTTCAGCAATGGTGTAGTCTCTGCATCTCTAACTGACCACAGCAATGAAAGGTTAAAGTTTCAGTCCCATTAGTCTGTGCTTCATGGATGGATCTGCATGTGTGTCTTCCAAATAGTTTTGAAAACTGATCTATTGTCCTCATGATTATGTTTCTCAAGGGGAGCAAAGTCTGTAATAATTGTATGCAACTGCCATTCTACTCTGCAAGCAACAAAAACATTTGCTGTCCTCCATGTCTGTAGTGCCTTTAATTTGGATGCCACTACCTAAACATCAAGCTGTTCCCTGTTTAACACAAGAAATAGTCCAGAGAAAGCAGATTGACATACCTAAGCAGCAGTGGAGATGGCAGCAGCACTGCCCTTTGTTAATGGTCTTCTTGTATTTTGTCTAAGCCTGCCTTTTCTCTATATTTCACCATATGGGAGTGGTGGAGTGATTAAGTCTTGTCTGCAGAATAGAAATAATTTCAATTTTGCCTAACTCAAACTGAAATAAAAATATTATACTGATAGTTGAAATCCTTTCTGTAGTTTTTTTTGCCTCCACAAAGACATTCATAGAAACCGGGTGTACTCGCACAACTGTCAACACTTATGCATGCAACTGCACTATGCATTTACTGCAAGATTAGAGGAGGAACTGAAAAGACTTTAATCTGTTTGCATTTGGTCAGTTTGACTGCAAATGCACCAGGTAAGCACCCTGTGCAGTTAACAGAGATAGTAAGTAAGATTCAACTCCATCTGCTTGCTCAAATGTTATGGTGGCTGACAGTGAAGTGGCAGTTGTGTTTAATCGAGAAATACTGGCAAGATAGTTTGCAACAATTAGAAAAAATGAGTGTGTTAAAAATGTCATTAATTGACAGTTCAGTTTTGGTATGAACATTAAATATTTCATAGGCACTTGTCTGAAATCTATTGGCCATAATGTTATCTTTCAGCATTTAAAACTAATCACAGGACACACAGAACATACTGTAGCTTCATTCTGAAGGACAACATCAATTTATGACAAATATCAGATAAACAATCACAAAACTTGAGGGGTAGAAACACAGTATCTGCATGCAACAGAAACTTCATTCAAAAGCCCCCCCCTTTTACAACCATGTACTCTGGCATGAATGACAATGAGAAACTCAGCACAGAAAAAAAGATAAGAGTATGAGAGATAGATTGACAGACAGGGAGGGGGTGGACAGGGGTGAGAAATACCTATGGTCAACTCCCAGCGAAATGCTTTGAGAGGAAGGAAACCAGCAAAGAATCAAAGGTGAGAGTTCAGAAGTAGTTATAGTTGTGGGCTTCGTTACTGAGGCCACTGTTTTTTTCCTTCTAGGTGCTCAAGCTCTCTCATATTTGGAAAATTTCTTTTTCCTTGCTGCAGGCTATCAATCCAATGTAGGATGGCAAAGAAAGATTTATGATGCAAATGTAGCAATGTTACATCAAGTTGTTATGATAATAGTAAACAAAATCTACTTTTTAAGGTGCAAATGTACAAGTAGTTTAACAATCTGAAGGCTCACAGTTTTGTTTATCTGTGAATAGTACATTAATGAACTCCAGATGGCTGTTCTTAATCAAAATAATATTCCTCCTTCAAGATAACAGCATGATTTACCTCCTGAACTGACATATCCAGATTCTGTACCCAGGCAAATAACTGCACTGAAACGGGTTATGCTTTGGGCACACTGCCCAGTATGGCTTTAAATCTCACTGTGCTCATTTCAGTGAGATATATAAATTAAGTCAGCCGGGGTTTCTGCACCCCATAAAAGAGGGTAAGACAGACTTTGGTGTAGTTCACATAACAAATGTGGAGATGGCCCATTGAGTCCTCTGTGTCACCCAGAAGGAAAAGATCCACAGGTGTATAGTAGCTGCATCACGAGGTGAATAGCTGTTTTAACTCAGGGACATGAAAGTTCGATGAAGCCCAGGATGGCATGATCAGAAAGGGAGGGGCGCCTTCACCCACCCCAATTATCCACTGGTTTTATCTCATAGAAAAGACCTCCAGTTAGCTTCTGGGTGTGTGATATACCCTGCCAGCAATATTTCTCCTCTGGCACCATATTTTGGGGTTTTTATTTTATTTTTGTAATGCCAATGCTGAAGTCATTCTTCTGGCAAAAGTTGAGGAACCTGGGCTTTGGCTTCTTTTGTCCAAGCCACATTTGAGATGAAATATTTCACAAGAGCAGTGCTTCTGCAGAAAATGTTCCACCAACATACTTCTGAACAGAAAGTGTTATTACAGTGAATAATTACTGGGCAATATGAACACCAAAGATGTGGAGTCTCCCTTTTCTTCTCTCTAGTGAATTCCTGTCCTTGGTTAGACATAGTGGAGTATGCACTGTGTCTCTGACTGCTGAATAGCTGATCTGTCCCATTTACAAGGGAAACAGACACTTGCGAGTGAGGAATGACTTTCTGCAAAGACCTCAGGTGAGAGCACTGTTCTTCCACATCCTTGAATGTGCAAATCCTTCAGTTCATTTAACTCTTATGCCATCTTAAACTGGAAGATCATTCTGAAGCTTAAACATTGTAGCATTAAAATTTGAAAATAAAGCCATTTGTATATATTATTTTAAAAAGCACATTTCAAGTTATGGTTAACATTCAACAGTTCTAGGGACACAACTCATACTGTACAGTATATTTTGTCACCACTTTTTGAAGAATTTTGATGAAAACAAGACCATTACTGCCCCCTAGCAGCAAGAATATTGTAGGTGGATATAGTTCCAACATATTATATTGCATTGTCACTATTGCTGAAATATATGTCTTATGTTCAGTAGTATTATAAAGTGACTGTACTTATGTTTACTGGTTCCCCTTACAGTAAATGTTTGGAAAAAGTATTCAAGTATTCACAATAGTTGTATTTCGTGCATTGTTAGTAGTATTCACATTAATCTCCAGAGGCTCTTTCCTTGCTTCCAGAGTTTACACTCTATGGCTGTTCTAATTTTACCAGCCTTCAATGCAATAAAAATCCACATCTTGTACCATCCACATCACAGTACCCTTGTTTGAATGGTACAGAGACTATCTCTGGTAGGCCATGCAATTTCATATTGTCCTGTAAAATGTAATGTCTTTCATCTTCACTTTTTGAAAAATATACAGGTGCTTGTCCTTCAGCTTTTCCTTGCTCATTCAATGTGAATACGTTTCACTTTCCAACTTTACCCTTAAATGCACTGTGGAAACAGTTGTGTGCATTTCCTAAATAATCTGCTAAGAGCTCACAGCTGTTATTCACTTTCGACAGGCCACAATTCTGTGACAAAATGCAGAATCTGTTGCGTTATGGGACTGGCCTATTTATTGCCCTGTCAGGTTGTCCAGCAGGATTGTTGGAAATTCAGGAGTGTTGAATTTCTTAGTCCAGACACATCTGACTGGACACACATTTTTTTCTTATATTATAATGAAATAAAATCCCTTTCTTAATCCCAGTATTGCTGTAAAGTATGGGTCACAGTGAGGGGGAAGGAAACTTTATTGTGGACTATGAGTGCTTGCATATGTGACTGTGTGTGTACACATGTGTACATATGCATAAAATGTTCAATAATTGGTTAAGATTTCAAACCACAATTTTAGCAATATGTATGAAGATACACAACACCTGAATCATCAGTCCAAGGTAAAACAGGTTGTTTGAGAATGGTTATTGTTCATTGTCAAGATCAAAGCCAGGATGTTTTCCATGCCACATGTGCAAGCTTCCAGTCTAAATTAAATTGATAGAACTGTAGTGTCTTTATGTGTTTACAATGTGCAATGTCCATAGCAGAAGGTAGTTAATAGTAGTTAGTACAGTTTTGTTGGTACAGTTTGATTTGCCAAGTGGAGGATGTAGTCTATTCAATAGTAAGCCTTCCATTTTTCCTCTGGCATTCATGAAAACAAATCTGAATTAGTGATCAAGAAAGGGTAGCTCATGATCATTTTTGGTGACATTATTGTGGAAACCTCAACTCTGGCTTTAAAGTGTGCCTGCCACAACTACCAAAAGAGAGACTGAAATGAAATCATGGCCTCTACGAGACCTCCAGCGGAAAGCAGCCAAACAACAGCTCAAAGAAGCAAAGCAAGTCATGCAGCCCCAGTTCCCACTGGCAAGCACCACAACAGCTCAAAAACACAACCAGGGGGCCTTTGCAGAAAGAAAATCTCCCACGCCTCTTTGGGGGAGGGAGGGCAAGAAAGGAGGAAAACACGACACAAAGAAAGCAAGGAGTAAAGAGAGAGGACAGCAATGGTGACTGATCCAATGGATGGATGAAAGTTTCAAATGGATGAAGGGAGGTGGAAAAAAGTATTCAAACTCAACAAGATGAGAGGAGAGGGATTTGAAAATAATACCTAGGCATATCCGAATCAAGAAACTGTCTGTAAAACACACAAAACAACATTCTGTTAGTGGATCATAGGGAGAGAAATGTCAGTATCAGCATGTCCTGAGATGGAGGCAGCACATGACTGGGCAGAGGCCTAGGTGGTCAGAAGGGCCTGGTTCTGGACTCTTCCTGTCTTACTGAGGCCGTAAAGCGAGGCCTCTGCATCCCAAACCATAACCACTCATGTTGTTGACTAAGGTAGGTGGGAAGTAGAGAACCATGGCCTGAGAAGATGATGCAATATTTGAGCTAGACCTCTGACCAAGCATGTTTGTTGCTTCTTCTTGGTCTTTCATTCTTTTTCATCCTTTGCAATGGAGAGCAAACCCTGGTCTAAAGCATGGCATTAGTTTGAGGCAAAGGGAGAAGAAATTACCAGCAAAGCAGTGTGGTTGAACCGTCAGAGAGGAGGTCACGGGTGGGAAACATGGCTGCTTTGAAAAGGTCTATGTTTACAGCTACATTTTGCCACAGAGGGAAAATAAATTAAGCAATGTTTTTTCGAGGGAAGACCATCAGTCCGGTCTGTTCTGACAAATACCGAAGGAAGTGGATCAATTTGTGAAGTGGATCAAGTGAGAGGATGGACACAAGTTGGAGGCTTATGGGGTTAAGTGAATTTTTGTGTTAGGGAGCTCATGCTAGTGCATAGTGAGTGTGTGACCATGAGATGGCAAGTCTTATCCTCTACCTTTAGGGGCCAGTGAAATGTGCACAGATCTGCAAAGGAACTGTGTGAGAATATGGAGGGGATGGGGTCATGTAAATCACATCTAAGAATATAGGTTGAGTTAAAAACTGGTAACTTGTCCTCAGCTTGGTTAGTGTATTAGTTATAATGGTAAGCACAGATACAATTACTATCTGGACCTTTTAAAATGGAGTACCCACAAACTGAATAAAACATTATGCAATTTGGAGAGTTTTCAGTCAGTGAAAGGTCTGGGTCAATGTGGGTTTAGTATTAATAAGAATGACAGTGACGGATGAGACTATGTCAGGAAGAATGGAGGGGTGAGGATGGAGGATGGTGGTGGCTATGAGTGAGAAGCAGCAGCATAGTAACACAGCACACAGAAGAGCATCAAAGCACAGGGCCAAATAGCCAGCATGAGGTGAAGTAAAAGGCCTTCCTAAAAGGCAGGTTCATGCATAGCTTTCATCATTCAGTCTACAGCACTCTCATCTGCTCAGGGAAAAAGAAACAATTAAATGCATGTTGTACAAATTGGCAGAACTATGGGTTGTAAATATTCACTCATTCCTCCCTAAGCATGAAGAGGATACTTCTACAAAAATGGATGTCACATTGTTGATATTGTGTTTTGATACTGAAATGCATTTGAGAACACAAACTATGGGGTGTTCTTATGCATGGTAAAAAGGTTTGGCCTCTTTCTTCCCATGGACTTGTGACCTCCTTGATCCATCGATAAAACCACCTTTTGTTTTGCAAAGCTTCAGCTGCTGTGGAACTGAAAGAGGGAGGAGAGGCGAGCGAGGGGCATCTGAATGAACAAATAAGTATATAAATGCATGAAATCAGTCCCATTCCAGTTACAAATCTCTGCCCGCACTTTATAAGCATCTCATCCAAGGGGCCATGCATTTGTCTCTGCTCTGTGACCCAATGCAGATGCAGCCTCCCACCATGGTCTTTTCTGCACTGACTAATTTCATTTCTGATCATTAAGTGTTCTGTTTCATTCTGCTATGGAGTATGATCAAAATTAGTCCATGGATGTAGCTTGTCAGCTGTTGTATTTCAGGACTGTGTAAGGCCTAGTGCAGAGATTAGAAGTAAATACAATCTGTAAGATATATTTGCCATTATGTGTTTAGAGGTGAAGTTGGGAATGTGCAATAGTGAGAAGACGTGGGGTCATAATTGGGAGTTTTGATCATAGCCTGTACTGAAGGCTCCTCAAAAAAATTATTGATATGTTTGATCTGAAGATGTTTATTGCACAACAAACCTTTGTCCTTCAGAGAGGCTTTCTGCCATTTCACTTTATTGCACTGTCCTTAGTAGCACACACTGTGTATTTGGCTAAAATGCACAATTTCAAAGATTGTGAATGACCTTTCAGTACTGCTACAGTAAAACAGTTTGAGTTACTTGAGGCTTCCCTCTGCTGGGTCTTCATCACCTGTCACTACAAGTAAGGACTTAACAGAGAGCATGTACCAGGTTTCTTTGGAACGAAACTTGGGTAAAATGTTGGAAAAGCTTTGATTGAGGAAACTTTCATGAGAACTGAGGAAAAACAAGTTTGTCTTCATATATTCCTCTGTAAGACACTCTGTGATGAAGAGTGTGTGATACTTCCTGTTTAGGAAGGGTGTGCAGGGCTGGAGCTTGGTCCTTTTAACAATGCAAGCAGCAGCATTCAGGAGTTTGGGTACCAAATCCAGTGAAATACCCCAAGGGTCCCAAATGAAAAGTACAGAGGTTACATAACCTTTGCCATTGTAGTGACTCCAGTGCAATGAAAGTGAAACAGTGATTTGTTCAACTGAAAGTAAAAGAATCTAGGGCCAGAACAAATCACACTGAAAGTCATGACAGGGATGTCTACTGTTCCCTTTGAGAATGTGCACTTCTGTTGTGAATTTCTGGCAATTTCATGAATTCAAAGACAAGACAGCAATTTGTATAACACCTCGTAACCACATATTACACACATTGTGTTTCATATAAAGACTAATGCATGTATCAAGATAGCTGAACCTTTCCCACCAGTATGATAGCATTGAATAACTAGGACAAGTTCCATTTTCTAAATTAGTGGCCTCTAGGTGCCAGATATCTTCTCCTCAGAAGGCTGGCATGTGGGGCTTGGACATATACCTGTCGTCTTGCATAGGGCGAATGTATCCTGCAGACAGGATGTTGAGAGACAGGATGTTGGGATCAATGATGGTTTCGTCAGCCTCTGGAGTGTTGCGGATGCGGCCTGTTGAAGGTGGAGATCACAGCAATGCACATTTCCAGACATGCCTATAACCCACATTTGCAAAGAATCTGGTTTTTATAAGGTTGTTTACTCAACGAGATGCAACTCAACCCAACTTACCCACAACCAGCTCCCTGACTTCCTTCCACTCAATATCATTCCCTGTTTCATGCACTATGGTCACCGTGACTCTTCTCTGAATGCCCTGTGGGGAGTTCACAAGTAGGTGTCACACAGTACCAATATCAAATGAATCATGTTCACCACAGTAGATTATAATTCAACAGGACGATGAAGGGAAACTTAAGGAAATGTTAGCATGCGGCACTTCTTTTATGATGGTAGTGAATGTGTGCCCTCGTCTCTTCCTCTTAAGGAAGCAGGGCAGGTGTGGAGGTACCTGGTGCAACAGGAAGGTCCCATGGCAAGGCATACCACCTCTGTGATCCACTACTGCAGGGATGTAGCTGGGGAGAGACAGCACACATATGATGTCATAACCTAAGGACAGTGGTCATAGTCATAACCACCAGTGCATAAACACAATATAAACGCTCTTTATGCTAGTGTTATTGCTGTTTGTTGCCCAACTCCAACCACTACATTCTCAAAATCAGTATAAAAGAATTTCAATTAAAGTGTGTACTGAATACTGTTTACTGTATCTTTTTATACACTGCATTGTGATTTTTCATTGCCTGTCTGGATATTGGCAAAAACAGTTGCACATTGGTAAAAAAAAATCACCTTACTGGATTATTTTACATGGAGGAATGTAATGAATTACATAGGAAACCACGCTGCTGCCTGTTGAGGCTGGGCTTCCTGTATGTGTCGACTGTTAATGGCACAGGAAACTCACTCTCCATTAGCCTCCAGCTCGCAGATCTCGAAGAATACCATGAGGTCATACTTGCAGTGGCAAGGCCCGGCGGTGGGGCGAGTCAGGGTGGTCAGCTTAGTGGCAGGCACTGTGGGCAAAGCAGGCAGTGTTAACAGAGCAGCACCTTGAATAAAAGCCAGGGGTCAATATAACACTCATGGCCACAAAGAACGTAGCCCATGCAGGCTGGAAGAAAGAGGAATAATTAGAGAGAGATGGGGAAGGAGGAGCACTAAGAGTCCTGTGCAGAAGACCACCTCTTTGTCAGGATGGCTGGGTCACAGAGCACCTGTATCAGGCAGCATTACTACGTTAGCTCACCCATAGCATATGTTGCCAGCAATGGCCCTACAACGTCAAAATAACCATTAGCCAAATGTAACCTGCGTCCTGAGAAAGGGGTCTGAAGCTGATGCAAGCCTACATGACAGGAAATTATGAGACATGCATCGTGTTGGTATAAGCCACACTCTGATTCCTTGCAGGACTGGCACACAGACCCCCCAGCTCCCCACTCCTGGCTGTGCTGCAGCACAGAAGAGCAGAGCAATCTCCTGATGTCAGAATCAAAAGCAATCTCCCCAAACAAACTGGTCCAGCTGGATTATTTTCCTTTTTGAAAACAATTACACTTTTAAGGTCACTACCATCATTCACCATATATTATTGATTACATAAATCCATGAAGCATCCACACACCTGCACATGCTGAAGTGTTTGAAAGAGAAACTGTCAGATCAAAGCTGGAGACACACAGAGACCTGTCCAAGCCAGTGTAAAATCCAAAAAATCAGGACAGCAAAATGTTGTTTCAAATGTCAGCTGAAGCTAAAAATCATTCTCAATATTTAATTTTAAGCTCATTGTGAATTCAGTTTCCCATCTTTAAGATATCTGAAGTACATGTCTCCAAACAACAATTTCCATGACAACTGAATGCCATTTAAGCAAACTATAACCAATTTATAACCAAACAACCAAACACTTTGGAGAGAAAAACTGATATGACATGTCAGTGAGCAACAGTAGTTCCTGGTTTAAAGGATTTCCTCTGGCTTCACACGGGGTTTACCAACCCGGCTTCTGAGCTTTGATAACAGAGTTTATAGAGAGTGGCGCAGGGGGCAGCGCAGCACGTTCCTCCATTTCACAGAGGAAGGAGGCAGCCAGGCCTGCAGCTGACAGGGCATGGCCTGACAGCGAGTCCACCAGTGCTCCATTGAACACCTCTGGGACCAGGTAGCGGATCAGCTCCAGGGTCTTCTCCCGGTCGGAGTTAGCATCAGACTCAGCTGGTTCACATCAAACAATATGAGCTGAGAGAGTCACCGGCACAAAAGCAATAACAAAGCCAACGGGCAGATGGCAAGCTAACAGGCATCACTAATCACACACACAAGTTTGCTTTTTCTCCAATAACCTGGGCAGTACTTTAAGCCAGCAGATAAATTCTGATGGGTTTTTAATTAGCCAAGTAAAGCAAGCAACACATAGACGAAAATCCTCATTTCACTTCTTACCTGGTTTGGAAAGGGGCATAACTCGAGGGAACTGCCTTCTGCAGGGGCGCAGTGGACTGGAAAAGATGAGCAAATACAGGTGTGTTTCTTCAACTAACAAAAATCATCTTCTTAGAGTAACATTTAAAGAAAATGTTGTAGTTTATGGATAAAATTAAATCAATTACAGTAACTACCTGATAAGGTCTTTGCAGAGTGGTGGGAAGGGCTGTTTTTGGTAGTGCCCAAACACCTCAAAAACAATGGGCTGGGTTTTAATGTACTCCACAAATGATTTTGTCACCTCAACTGCAATCTGGAAAACCACAAAAAAATCAATTAGCACTTCAGTTCTGCGTGTTAGCTCTTAAATTGTTAAATGTCTCTACCTCTCCTGCAGCCAGAGCTTACATTCTGCACATGGTAGAACCCCAGGGGTGGTCCACGTCCAGTGTTCTTCAGTGGCTCAGTGGAGAAAGCCTCATCGTGCCGGTGGATAAAGCTGGTGGCAGTCAGAGATACGACTTGGTAACATAACCAGACAATGAATAGATGGCATAATCAGGAAACGGTGTTCTCATCTCCAACATATTTGCCCTACAACTCTCTGTCTTTTCTTTTGTTGATTTCAATCTGTGTGCTGGATACTGACAAATGTATTACATTTACATTTGTTCATTTTGGCAGATGCTTTCATGCAAAGTGACTTACAAGTGAGGCAGAGTACAACACAAGCAAAAAACCACAAGGAATCAACAATATTAGACACGCTGCATGACCAGGTTTCAAAAGTTGGTCATAGCTTGTCAGACAAGGTACAAGCTAGCTGGTAGAGATAAAGAGTGCATTAAACCATTAAACCATTAGATTATTCTTTTTTTAATTTATAAAACTAAATTCACCACATAGACCCAGAGATTCATTAATGTTGAAAAATAGCATCTTAAAAGTCCCAATGACTCACAATGAATATAGAAGAAATGCTTTTAGTTTTAAGGTATCCCCTACCAGCCCAGAATTGTGCCTTGTTTGAAGTTTGGGCTACTTCTTAGAGGCAGAGTGTTCTTACAATCCAATGTTTAATCTGTAATTTAATTATTTTAACTGTAATATACTGTGCTTGCTCTCATTTTGTTTGATGGATTGGTGGCTGTTTCATTGTTTTCTGTACCACTGCATTTCCACTCATTGGATCCCTTTGAAGATGAAATGCTGTATGTGAAGGTGTTTCATCCCAAGAACCACATCTCTTTAATTAATTTTCTCTCCATTTCTTTTCAATGTTATTATCATCAGGGCCAGCAGCATGAAAAATAATCCCCCAAGTTTCTGCCACAAGGCCACAAGGATAGCGCACCTCTTAAAATATTTATTTTTTGGTCAAATGATTCTGTGCTAATTTTGAAATGCAAGCAATGAAAAAATAAATGTAAAATGGATAAAGAGCTACTCACTTGAACTGGCAGAAGATGTCGGCATACTCAGCAGATATGCTGGAGGCCTGTAAGACTGTCACCCTGAAGGTGAAGACACTGCCGATCTTCAGGTGCTCCAGGGACCCATCCAAGGGCCCCTCCTGATTGGCCTTCAGCGGGCTGTCCAGCTCCTCTGGACTAGCTATGAGGAGACAGTAGGCTTTAAACACATGCGCCTTCCCTTTTTGTTCTTCCCTACTCACCTGTATTCATAGTCCATTACCTGCACATGTGTTGTTGTTGACCTCATCTGCAGAGAGACTCATCTCAGAGTTTTGCCCCTCTCCTTCCACAATACGCAGCTCCTCCTGGGATGTCCCAGAACGGGACATGCCTCCAGGGCAGGACTCTGTCTGGAACTAGCCAATGGTGGGTAAGTATTAAATGAAGTAAAGGTCAAACAGCTTCAAAATGTCAAGTATTCAACATGTCCTCCAGTGATCTGCAGCCTCATCACTTAAGGTGAACACCTTACCTTCTCAAACTGCTGGTCCTCAAAAGAAATTTTGGCAGTCCCTGATTGCCGAACACCAGAGCCATAGTCTGGGGCCTCCTCATCAGCTGGAGGGTAACACAAGGAACCTTCATTTCACTTCACCAAGAAGTGGCACACATCCTGTTCTTCAGTATGTTTTATAATTCTGTTAAGGAATTTGTACCTAATATTTTCTTAGTAGTCACTCTTTTCAATTTAGTCCCACAGGGGCTCAAACTTTCAACCCTTTAGTCATCAACAGAGTTACATAATTACTAGTCCATACCATAGCCCAGAGCATGCTTTGAGGGCCCCAGAGCAAAGGCCCTTACCTGAAATGGCTTGCACAGCAACCCTCAGGAAGCCCTTGACCTCTCCCTTTTCACTTACAATGGCAACACGGTGCACCAGTGGCACAGGGTACAGCAGATTACTGAGATAGACAAAGGCCCTGCAGTAAAGGGGGTACAGAGAGGATTGGGGAACATGAAAAGAGCAAAAAAGTACAAAAAGGTCAGGAACCCCACTGGCACACAGCTTCAGGTCACTGGATGACACAACACCAAGCCACAAACCAACCAATTCGAAGCTATGTCTGTTCCAGCCATGGCCAAAACTGGCCCTTAACATTGCTTCATTTTCTTTTTTTGTCATTCCAAATTTCAAAATGTGTGGATGGAGAGACAGGATGTGGGAGTTCTGCTTTTAAGAGCTTAGTGAGGCAAAGGAGCATGGGTACACAATAAATCTAAATTACAAAGAGCCAAGGTGCTTAACCCATTCATCAGATTAAAACTGCTCTATCACTCTCCATCTGTCAACAGCATTTGTCATATCATGCATCATCAACAATGTTTCAGTATAATTAGCATGCATGCTGTCAAAACATGAGTACTACTTACTTTCTTTCTCTATGTGACAACCGCTGTTTATTTATTGCAATACTCTGTACCCTTTATCCATTACTTTTTACGTACTGAATAATACTTTTTCACCCAGACTCCTTTTTCATCTATTTTCACTATATGGTTTATTTTATTTACTTATGTACCATAAACCTGAATTACATTGAATCATCCATGATGTATAACTCTCTCAAAATGGTGGCTCTGTACAAATTAGTCCCAATACACCCTGAAAGAAAAAAATAGAGACCTGAGACACCCACTGCATTGACACATTCTACCATGCAGTTAAGAAGCTTTGGATTTCATTCCAATGTGACAGGATGAATTTTCATATGTAGTGCTACCCTTTGAGTATTTCAGATCTATTACAGAAACACTCAGGATCCCAAAGCAAAGACAGGAAGCAGAAGCCAGCATATTTGCATGTCAGTGCACTATCTAGGTGTGGCACAGAGCACATGTGAAAGGTCTTCAGTGGGGCTCAGATGGAAAGCAGCAGAACTACAGCACTTTGACTGCACTTCCAATCTTTGAGTTGTATCAAACTGCCATAATGATGTCACCACTTCGCCTGTGGAAAACAAGTCTGATCACCACATAATACATCTCTTCAAAAACTATAAAAACATGCACTTATGAAATTCTACTGTAATTTGGCCAGCGCTGAAAGTAACTGTGTCAGCAGCTAGTTGGTCCCAGTGGACTAATTTACTCCCACAGAGATGCCAGAGCTTGCCAGCATTGTTAATGTTCTGGTTTCCATGCCTTTTCCCAATGCCTGTTTTCCCCTGGAAGCTTATGAATGTACCCCAGGACTGGGGCTGAATGGTAATGTTCCCATTTGTTAAACTGTGGAGAGCGGCCATGGAGGGCTGTTGTATCTAGGTGTGAAAGAGCTAGTTTCCCCTCTCAGCATGCTCCTGAAACCTCACCAACCCTCCCACTACCCTGAATAGAGGCAAGCAGTAATGAAAGGAATCCTGGTCTTCGCTTGAGTTTGGGCAATGCTCTCCCTCCAGCTACAAGCATGGATTGCCTAAAAACATCTCACCATCCCAGTGTTCTACATTCTTCTCCAAATCCTCCTCCTCCTCCTCATCCTCTGCATTGTGCTGCTCATCAATGAACTCAACATTTTCAGAGTCACGGTTGGAGTAGTTGGGAGAGTGGGTAAGATCGGTTATATGCTCAGTCATGCATTTGTTAAAAATTTAAGTGATGTTGCAGGGAACTGGAAGCTGGGTTGGTACAAGATAAACACAGGTATGTGTGCATATACTGTATATATATATATATATACACACACACACACACACACACACACACACACACACACACACACACAGTTTATGTATATATAGACTTTTCCACCCAGTTCAGTTCAAGCAACTTATTCTGGCAAACACACAGTCACGCACACAAAACAGACGCGCAAGGTTTCTCAGAAGATTTTAGGGTGATTCATGTTGCAATAAAGCACATTTATGAAAATGTACAGAAAGTGCCATGACAGATTTTATATAAGAGCTTTCCAGCAGCTGTGTGCACTGGGTGAACTGTGGCAGAAACGTGACAGGTGAGCTGTCTCTGCGGTTCAAGTCAAGGGTTGGTAGCTTCTGCAGCTGTGCTTGGATTACCGTGACAGTACTGCCACTCACCTGCCCACCAGGCGGAACCAGGGGAACCGGTCATAAAATGGGTCCCCGCCCGTCAGCACATTGTCACAGTCCTCAATAGCACTGCTGGGCACTTCCGCCGCACGGTCATACATCTCCCGCATCAGGTCAAGCCTCTGCCTGCAGGTAGAAATCTCAGCAGTGAGCAAGATAACAACTTAACTGTGTGGCACTCTTCACAGATATTAAAAGTATAGACAGCTGTCTGTTAGCAGATAATCGGGGGAAACATCAGATTCTGTCTGATAAAGAAACCCACTTTAAAAGTAACTGCTGACTGAGATGAAATGATATCCTATTTTCCAATGGGATATTTTATTAAAAAGAAAGCTCATAAAGAAATAGTTTTATTTTTCATGATTTTTAAAATTATTGCTCTACAGCAATGAATTGTCTATGACATGGAGCCTGCTGGGTGTACTTTGTCTACATGCATTTGCAGGTTTAGAATGTTCTGGAAATGACACAATACTTGAGTTTCTCCAGGGTCCAGTAATGAGTAGCCCCATTCTTCTGGTCCTGCACCTCCACAGCCACAATGGTGCGAGGGAAGGGACGTTTCTCTCTGTCTTTGGCCGCGTCAGGTGGCAGAAGGTCAGGGGGCAGCGGGGAGTAAAGCGTGTCTGTCAGCAGCACAAACTGGAACTGAACCTGCAGGGCACATACATGTAGGACGGGTAGGACAAAATACGAACATAGTCATTTGATATCATTGTGGGAGCCTCAACCCCTACACAGCCCGTGGCTGGATGACCACAGGCTGGGATTCCTAATGTGCACCTCAGGTTACCTTCTTCTTCAGCTCCACACTGATAGCATTGGCCTCCTTCAGGAAAATGGCATTCCCCCACAGCAAGTCTCTCAGGGAGGTGAACTGGTAGCACTTCCACTTGCGGAACGCCCACAGCGCCAGCTCCATCTCCCGTTCTGTCCATTGCACTGTGAAAGGCACGTCTTCAGTCAGTAATAACAAGCTTCCCAGCCACATTTAGCCCACTAAAAACCTAAGAACCATGGCAAGGGCATTATTGATTGGACAACTGGGACAACTGTCACCCTCTAACCTTTCCAGGTTTCTCTCTAGAGAGAGATTTTTTTTTCCAAAAAGTCACAGAAGGCACAAAGGGGACTGAAGCAAAAACTCAGGAGTTTTATTCATCAAGTCCCACTGTCATACTCCATGTTATACATGTTATATTGAAGCACTCAAAGTTATACATGTGCCTGTTCCTTCTACAGTACCATGTACTCATGTTTTAATCAGCGTTGGACTAATTGATTAAAATTTAAATATAATAGGTATGAAACCCTCACCTTCCTCTTCAGGTTCTTCTTCTTCCTCGGGGACTTCCGGGTAATAACGATCTACCTGTTTCTGAAGGGCCTCCAGCTTGCTCTCATAATCCTGAGGAGTAAATCCACATAGTCATTCCCAAGGGACATTCACAAATCTCTGTAAGTTTTGCCTTTCAAAATTTTATTGAATCTGTGCTCATGAAATCTCATGAGTGAAAAGAAGTCAGTGAAGCTCACCAGTCTCTGTTGCTCAAGAAGGTTATTGGCTTCCTCTCTCTCTCTGCGGTACTGGTCCTCTAGTTCCTGGAGCCTGCAGAGACAATAACAGATGGTTTTTCCCACAGATTATTTACAGGAGAATCCATGCCACCACACTGCCATCACATAATATCTACAGTTATATGGTTTAACACAACAAGACTCTCTGGTTGCCTTGATTTCCACTTATACATTCTTGATAATCTCAAAACCAAACCTTATTTCCTCACTTTGTGTCTTTGGTCCCATTCCCTGCCTTTCCCTGATTATACTTGTACTTCTCCCTTTACCCTCCTTTCCTACCTTCCCAATTATGTGGCTTTTCCTACCTCTGCTCCATCTCCTGCTTCATATCGATCCCCTGCTTCTCCAGCAGTTCCCTCTGGGCAAACGCCCAGTCCACCGGTTCGGCTGGGGTCTCAGCGCAGGGTGTGCGCTCCCTTTCCTGTCGCGCTTGCTCTGGATGGTTGAAGCGGAACACGTGGCTCTTTCCCATGATGATGCGGTTTCCTGGAGGGGAGCAAGCCAGACACGAAGGCCATTGGACACAAACTGCATCCACTCACATTTGGCCGTGTGCATTTTGCATTATGCATCGCTAGAGGGAAATTGTGTTATTGACTGTTTCCATCAGGGAAGCACAAGGAGAGGCTGGCTAAGAGGCTGGACCCACCTGATCGGAGGATGGTGGGTTCTGTCACTCTCTTCCCGTTGACATAGGTCTCCGCCCCCTCACAGGGTTCCAAGATGACTGCTACTGCGTATGCGAGGACAGCACCATGAGGGAATGCACCGTAACCAATCAACTGTGAGTCAGCAGATTGCAACAAGGAACTTCTGATCTTCAGACTGGCTCACCTTCTCCAAGTGGGCCAGTGGTACTAGTGAATGTGCAGTGCTCATCTTTGATGAAATGTCCACTGAGAACAATGTCCTGGCGGCTGCTGGCATCCTCACGCCCCACCCTAACCAAAGCATGCAAAAAGTTCATATTCAAGTGAGATGAAATCCCTTCTGCAGGGGTGACTCCTCAGTTGTGCTTGGATCACTTATCATTGACTTGTAATGCAAGTTCTCTGGAGAATATATACATATGATAGAGAATACAGACACCCTGAACTCTGTGTGCTGTGTGTTATCTAGTGCATTTTCCAATTTACTGAAATGAAAGGGTCTTGCACTGATCTGTATAAGATGCTGTCCTATTGGAAAAAAATCCATAAGTGACATCTAGAGAACAGGAGAGAGCTAAAGCATCACATTCACAGCTTGGTGCCCTTTTTAACTGATTCATTTCCAGTTGAACCTGAATGTGTTTGCTTTCATACAGAACAAACTTTCATTGGACCAAAACTGTAAACACCACTTCAAGTGCCACAAGGTCCAAGACTGCTGCTTTAAGTGTGTTCCTATTCAGTTGTTTTAATTCACATCTTGGTGCAATTACCATCAGAGGTTTGTCGCATAGCTACAATGTGTTTGAATTATACTTATATTCAAATCAATCTGTCAAAGCAAGAAGATGTGAAAGCCCTCTTAAAATTTGTGACACAGCTGAAGAAATCTCAACTCATAACATGTGATTCTTTTGGACAAGAGAGCTATAACTTAATGTTCACATAGAGTCTTTCCTTACAAAACTGTTTATAGTCTGCAAATGGATCCTTTTATCAAATGGCTGAAGATGATCCTTTCAAGTGGCCATGTTTCATCTGAATCAACAAATAAAACTGCAGTGTGAATACCTTTATACTTGTGATTTATTGCATTCAGTGTTGCATACTCTTGTGAGTTTTTCTGTACTACTTGTAATATTTACAAATGCTCCCCCAACTAAAATGGCAGCCCTGCTATGAATGATAGGCTTTGTTACCATAACTCTTCATAATTATACTCACTACAGTGCATAAAGACTGACTCTTACCTAGTGATCCCATCTTTGATATAATAAAGCAGACACTCTGACATCAGTGGGTCCTCATTGAGGTTCACCAGATGAGGGGTCTGAAACAGTACAGAGATTTTGTGTTATTCTCTATGTCACTAGATACCTAGTATGTTTTGCAAGACCAAAAAATACACAAACATACCAAAAGACATACATGCTATATCTGAAAACGTTATATATTACATATAATGTTATTCATAAATTTATATATTGCTGGGAACACTGTTTCCTAGCCTTATTTCTGGGATCACAATGCTGCTTTTCTTCCAGCTGCTTTGAATTAATTATTATGATTAATAATAATAATTATTATTATCATTATTAAATATTAATAATTATTCAATAATAATGTTTGAGTTAATTCAATACTGACTAAGGTTTGATGTCACTCCAGATGGCTGCTTTAAGAGACATCTTTTAAAGGAGAGGAAAGTGCTGACAAAGAAGCAGTTAAAACCTGTTCATCAAACCTTTTTGTTTTTAAACAAAAGTACATCAGTTCATTGTTTGAGGACCTAAAATAGATAACTGAACAACTTGCTAAAATTAAACAAGTTAACTGGATAAAAACTGTAAAAAGTATTTTTAAAGCAAGTAAAAATATCTTTCACCTACACAACAATCAACTTTCTTTCACAAAGAACTAAGAACATACTGTATACTTACCATATGATATCAAACCAAGATTAGTATTCAATTAATAGCTCAATCAAACCTAATAAAGGGTTCAGCTGGAATGAAAACCAGCATATGTAAGGTACCCCCTGCAGGAGCAGGGGTGAGAAGTATTCAACTCATTTATTGATTTTCTATCAAGCTTTTACTCCACACTTTACCAAAGCCCATATCATACAGACATTTAGAGCAGTCTAGAAACACAAGAGAAGGAAGTGACAGAAGTAGGCCTCTGTAAAGGAATGAGCTCTGACTCTGTCTGAATGTCACTGAAACACAGATAGATCTGCTGGCAAACACACAGGCATATCATGTTCCCCTCAGATGTTGCCATGCATATTGCACACATTTGTTTTTCCATGTTTGGACAGGATATTGCTCTGAGACAAGGCTGTTTGCTTACAATTCACACAAAGTTTGTGTTCGTTGGTCGCCATCCCTGTTCCCTTCATTTGATAACACGCATTATGTTCTACATTACCTCTCTTGAGTTTTATCACATTCCATTACTGTATTTTCACTCCAGCATAATTGGCAATTTGAAGTAGCTAATTATGTTTCAGTGTGATTTGGCACATATCCACTCGTGTGGACCTTTTCATAATGAAGAACAAAAGAGGACAGGATTAGGCTGGAAATTCACGACAATTCAAGTGGCACACAAAGAGAGCACAGAGATGCCCTCCACTGGAACAAACCTCATTGGGGGAAAAAAGCCCAACTGTGTCAATGAACACAGGCTGTGGCTTTCTCTGTGCAGGCTTAAAAATCAACAAGAAGGTCATATTAACCCCACTGCATATAGTGAGCGATCAACATACCAACTGCAAACCAGATATGTGACATGAGTAAATACACATATTACAGTACATTGCCTGTAATAAATGAGAGGACAATGTTCTACTTGGATATTTTGTCCTTTAATAAGTATACAGTGGGAAGCAGAGGATGCACAGGGTGTCTTACCTTCTTTGGTGAAAAGACTCCCACAGTGCCTCCATCCTCCCGCATGGCCACACCCATCTCAGCCAACAGGGCCTCTCTGGTGAAATCAGTGTGCCACAGTTAGCATTACAAAGTGACTCCATACCCTGTCCCACATAACAACATCTAAAGTGCTATAGCAATCACAAAGGCTACCCTAATAGATGCATGACTCAACAGATATCTGACTCAAGGCACAGAACTTAGATGTTTACTCACCTTTCCATTCGAATTGCCTCTGTGCGTCGCAGTTTCTCTTCCCAAGTTTCATTGAGCTCAGCAATAATTTTTTCTGTTTCCTTATAAGTTAAGAATCACACAGAATTAAATTAAATAACAGTCATAACACACATTTCATGACACATTTCCAGTTGCTATCATTAAAATTATTCAAAAAGACTGTCATTAACAACAACATAACAATTCTAATACTACCACTAATACTAATACTAATACAAAAGATATAAAATTAATTAAGCCATTATATTATAATGTTACTGTATATTGCATTTCATATTCTATTATACTATTATATTATGTGTGGTGATAATGCAATAATTGCTAATTCATAATATATCTTAATAGGTAGCTTGCTGGCAGTACTACCCAGTGTGTGGATCTTAACTGGACTTATGATCACTTAGGAGCCTAAGCATGTTTGCTGTGATTGTCATGGGTCACATTTCTGAGGAGTGGAGCTCACCTTGAGCCGTTCAATGGCTTCCTCACTGCCAGGGCTGAACATGATGCGGTCGTGAAGACTGTTAATGGATCCGGCCCGGCTGGACAGGGCGGACAGAGAGGGGGAGGGGCTCATACCCGTCATGGCATTGGTCACTGTGGAGAGATCACCCCTTTGACTGACAGCTTGGAGATTATTGTTATTGTTCTTGTAATCGGATAAGTCTGTCAGAGGAGCGGGGGTGGGGAGGGCAGGAGGTGGGAAAGCCAGGGGAGGGACGGGAGGTGAGAGACGGAGAGAAGCAGAGAGAGAAGGAAAAGAAAAGGAGGAAAAGTAGAAAAGAGGAAGAAAAAAAGACAGGTGGCTCGAAACAAATCCAAGAAACAAAGACGAAATTGAAATGCAAATACTGGCACTAGAGAAAAAGAAAAGAACAACTGAAATCCCCCGTGGGGGTGCCTCAGCACCATTCAAAACCACAAGGACAGTAAGAGTGACAGCAGTGTTAAAGTTAGAAAACTGGAGGACTTCTTTGGAATTTTAAGAAAAATGTTAAAAAATAACAGCTTCAGTCAAAGCACTACTTGTAAAGCTATGAGAAATTCTGAAAAGATAGTAAAAGAGTTCACTAAGCCTATCTTAGGCATTGAGTCATAAGGACATGAAATTCATTTTAGTATCAGTCATGCTCAATTTTCTTTATCTCCCTTTTCCTCCCCACACCAGAAAAAGCCTGTAGATCCTGAGAAAGAATGACTAAGTATTTCCCACACTGCTTCTGGTCCTCTTCAGTATATTCCTTAACTCAAAATGAATTCGGAACTCTGCAGACTACATCAAACTAATATGCTCACATTGATCGTATGCATATGGATACATGAATAGGATACCTACGGATAGAGATTTCCACTCACATATGGCTATGTAAAGTTGACATGCTGACATGTACACATGCTGTTTACATTGTTGACAGTATATCATTGTGTAACACAACAATCCAAACATCCAACCCTTCAAAATCAATCTGACACTATTGTTAAAGACTATGAGAAAAATTTCCAATATCTTTCTAGAGAGAAGCTGTGTCAGAAACACATTGATTGTGACCCTGTCACAGTTACCCCTAAGTCTCTACTGTGGAGATACTATTGCAGTGAGATTCAGTTCTGTTCTACAGGCTACTGTTACAGGACAAAACACAATGGAATCCACTGCAGAAAAAAATCCAATGTCCTCTTCAGCAAAAAAAGTGTACACTGAAAGTACAATAACCAGACAGTTCACAAGTGCATGCTAACCTAATTCCTTGTTACCTTATTCCTGTTGAAATGCTTTCATCAAGTCACCACAATAATAATGTATTCTGCATTCCCCTGATGCTAAGAGGAGTTTTGCTTGCTATGTAATTTTCATACACTGTTCAACATTTAAAACCAATTTAAAGCAACCAACTTTCAGCTCACAAAACAAACAGCTTTCAGTGGCCTTCTGCAACACAGTGGTTTTTAGCATGGGAGGCACTGCTATGGCAACAGTCAGCTGAGGAGTTTTTCAGGGTGCAATGTTCAATTGACGCACAGGACAACTGCAACTCTCTATGCATTTTCTGCATGCAGTATGACTTGCAGTACACTGTACCTCTGTCCTGCAGCAACAAGCTTTTCAGCTTCTTGTCTCCTGCCACTTACAATTTTACATGATGGTCACACGTAGGAGCAGCTCTTTCTTTCCAGCAAAGCTTCTAATTAAGGAGCAGATGTGTCCAACACTGATATCATGTGCCTAAATGGGCCACTTCAAGGACTTGGGACACAAATGCGCTTTTCTCTTCTCCCTGCTCTCTCTCACCTTTCAGCATTTAATGTATAGCTGTGACTTTCTGAGTGCATCTGCCTGGGGGTGCTGTGGTTTGGAAAGCAGCTACGTTAATTGAAGTGATCGCTTCCACTCCCAACCATTATCAGGCTCTGCACAGAACCTTTGACCAGGACTTTTTTGGAGAGGAGTCCCCCTCTCAGGCCACTGTGTTTGTGCTCCTGTGCAGAGGACAAGTGGAGCCAATGGAAGATAAGCATGTAGCAGGAGTGCGCCAGCCCAAATTGGCGAGTACTCTTGCCAAGGGGAAGCCGGGCGTGCACTAAGCATGAGAGTCAGAAGCAGACGCCTGCAGGCCAGCAAGGGTCACTCAGCCACCCAAAATGGAGGGAGAACAATGCATATTAAATTAAATTCATCTATACATCTATATTTTGCAATATAAGATTAAATCAGGGCAGCTCTGCCTGGTTTACCTTCACACTGCTTTGCTCTGAGCAGTCTCTGGGAGAAGGGTGGCTGAGTGAGGCCCATTAGATACACTGTGCTTCCTGAAGGCCAAAGCTGCAGCTAAAGCGTGGTAATCCACAGGCTGCAAGAGTAGCCCTGCAGCACCAGAGAGGGCCAGGCCAAAGACCAGACCAACATCACGGCCACTCTCCTTGTACCACCGCCACCTCTTCTGATCATTCCTACAGGGTGGACATCCCATCAGCCATGACCATAGCCAGTCAAGTTCCTGCATGCAAAGCATAACCAGGTTTACTGCTCCATACCTCTCCAGTGGAGAAGTTTAGAAGAGGTAAATCCTGACCACCATACCTTTGAATAAGGGCAGATTTAACCAAACAATTCTACATCTGCAGTTAAATGCAGGATTAAATCCGCTTCCCTCGCCTCTTTGGTTCTGAAAATGGGAGGTGATGATGTACAGTAAGGATAAATATCTGTTCTGAAAATCAACTACCTAAAATTGTTAAATCTTTTCATCTGTCTGGACCCTACATTAAGCTTCATCAGAGCACTCTAGACTATTTGGACTCTGGTGCTGCAGAGAGTCCTGCTAAATCCCCATAAGCTGCAAAGCAAGGGAGGCGCCAAGCAACACACATTTCAAACCAGCAATCTCGGTGACAGGACCCCGATATGCTGAGAGGAAGAGACAGAGAGGAGAGCACTGTGAGATACATTTACACAAACGTCCGTTTGAACTCATTTCACTCACATAACTGCTTCTAATCAGGACAGCACCCAGTGAAACACAACACTGGCACTTAGATCATTGTCCATTTGGATAAAGTTAACCCAAGGAAAGTGCCTGGATGGCTGTACAAAGCATTTATCAGTCAGCATTATAGGAGTGATTTATTTGGTATTCACTTGGTATTTAATTTTCCCAGTGATTTTCAAATATTGATTTTTCTGCAAAATTTCCAAAAATTTTCAAGCTCAAATCATTTTTCAGAAAATAACCGTGGATTCAATTTTAACATGAATACTCATTGGGGTAATACAGGAACATGATCTATATTCCGTTCAAGTACTGTATATTTTAAAACAGAGAATAAGGGTTGAGAATAGAAGACTTGAAGAGAAGATAAAAACAGAGGTGACAAGTGTGCAAGGGTGACAGTGGTTGGAGTGATGGGACTGTGTCACTCTATTTGTCACTGGTTTCCTGACCCTTAGTCTGTGTCAGTCTGAGTTACAGTTAGTGGTATATTGGTATACGTTTGTGTATTGTTCAGTAGAGTGTTTATGTGCGTTCATGTCTGTATCTGCACATATTCAGTTTTGAGAATGTGCATATCTGCACCTGAAATTCTGTTTGTCGGTCTGTTTTTATGTGTGGGTTTATGGGTGTGTACCACTGTGCCTGGATGTATTGTGTTTGCATGTGTGTCTGTATTTATCTGTCTGTGTCTGTGTGTATAATGGCTTTGCATGTGTCCATATCGGTGCTGTATGTCCCAGACCCTGTCAGTGTGTCACAGGCCCCGCAGACGGCACCACGCACGTGACCAGCATGGGTCCTTACTCTCAATAATGTCCCCCAGGCCTTGGGCGTAGAGGAGTTCCTTCAGCCGGGACACCTCCTCTTTCAGCTCACGCACCAGCCGGTTGTTGGGGTCCTCATTGATTACGGCATTACAGCGGATCTGCTTGGCCCGATCAGCATACCTGCAAGGGGGGAGGATGCCAGTGGTGTGAGGCCAGGGGTAGGGGCCCAACTAGCCACACACGGGGGTGAACAGCTGGATGGCAGCTGTTCCACAAAATGCAAGCAGATCCTTGTTGACTCAGCCAAATCTCACAGACACCCAATTACTCAATTCAGCAGTCACCAGAGGAGCCACACAGTACTGCACCAGCAAGTTTGAAGGGCATTTGATGAGTGATGCAAACACACACCGTAAAATCAAGGTTGACCAAACAGCAACATAATATGTTGTTCTATGGTGTATTCTCAGTGACTGTGGTCATCAGGCCAAAGTTCATTCTCTATATAAGCAGAGACACTGTTGAAGAGTAGAATTGCTGGTGTCTCTCCCTGCCCCTGCTTTTTGTACCTGAGGGTGCTGAGGGTTTCATCATAGTTTATGTCAGCTGGGCTGAGAGCTGCAACCATAGCTGTGCGAGAGTTTCCCCCTTAAAGTGTGGACAGAGAAAATAATCAGAAAATTAAAACTACTAATTATGAGTTACTGTAAAGTAACTGTAACAAGTTTCTGAAGAGAATTGTTATCTTGAAAAGCTTGTCTTTGTTGTGTTCTTAATCAGTATACTGTACAGCGAATGCAATATTTGCTAAATGAATAAAAAACAGCATTTGGAGAAAGCAGAGATTCCTACCCAGATTCTCTCTCAGTAGCCATGTCAACACAGAGTCTCTGTATGGAATAAAGCTCTCCACCTTCTTCTTTTTCTTGTTCTGTACGCAAAACATATCCATACATTTGGACAGAAGTCTTTCTGCTGGTGCTTTAAAATCACAAATAATCGAAAAGATATAGGTTTGGCAATCTAGAGGTCACACAGGGTGCTTTTTTGTTTCTATTTTTTTGGAGGCAGGTTTACCTTGTTTGGCCCAGAATCCTGAAAACAAGCAAAAATATTTTTGTGAATTGGTTTTAGTGTAACCCTCTGTCACTGTAATGATAGCAACCAACAAAGAGGAAGAGCAGAGCAAGAATGATCCTTACCACCTCAGCCAGTGCAGAGATAACTTTCCCCAGTGTAGTCAGGGATTTGTTGATGTTTGCTCCTTCCTGAAGGAACACCATGGGGGGAAAATGTTATGACAAAGAAAACCACTGAGGAACACATTTGATACTATTGGCTCCATCATCATCCCCCTGGTAACTGGCTCACCATGGCCCTAAGAGTATTTGTGGAGCTCTAGCCAATGGCTGGTGAGAGCTTCACTCACCTTCAGCCTTGTGCCTTTGGCTCCTGTTGAATCGGCCCTTTCGCTCCCAGCCAGATCCACCAGGCTGATTTTGCTGACCTAAAATATTAACAGGTAAACCACTGAAGTCATTCACCTGCAGGGGGGTGATCCTAGCCACCACACAACATTCTCACAATGACACTACAGAATTATGTCCTAACTGGAAACATTAACAGACAACTGTCAACATATTCCTAAATGTGTCCTTGGTAGCTGCTGTGGACCTCTGTCTTTCAGGCATTTCACATCAAAATAGGTCGGTCAGTAATGTTTTCTCATCTCCGCTTCACCAGGTACAATGGCTGAGCAGTCCAGGACCATTGTGATTGTCACAGTGCCCTACCTTTTCAGAGGTGTTGTCAGTCTCAGCATCATGACGTTTCTGTGTGAAGATAATGTTGAAAACAGCATGGGAGCGGCTGCTGGTCTCGTTCATGTTGGTGGCTGCCACAGTCCTGAAGAGAATGGGCAGACACCGAAAACAAGTACAAACTCATCAAAGTACTCTTATGTAAATAGCCTAATACAGCATGCCCAGAGGCAGAAATATGTTTTATGTGTAATGAATGCTCTACCATTACATCAGAACTGTTCAAAAAGAGGGACACAAATGTTTCTACTGCATAATATTCAAATTAGTGTCAAATACATGATCTGTTTGAATGTAATGTATTTATCGTCAGTGGATGATTCATTATTTCATTGAACCCCCTGCTATGGTGGAACATCAGACAGTGGAGAGACTAAACCATTAAACCTAATTTTCCTAATGGTCTAGGAAATCAAGAATTAATTGTGCACTGTCTGATTCTGTACACTGTTCAACATAACAGTGTAAAATTAAACAGATTATTCTGGGTGAGCAGGTTTCTCATTGATTCATGACACAATAAGATAATTGTGCAATAGGTTGTGAGCTAATAGGACAGACTGTGTTTGTTAGCAGAGCAGCTGTTCACTCCTAACTGAACCAGCCAGTGTTGTGATGTGAGGCCACCATGAGTCGGTGAAGCACTTCTGTAAGATCATACAAAATTGAGCTTTTCTCTTTGTAATCACACTCTGTCAAAATTACATACTTTAAAACACAAGCCATGGTCTATGACTGCGGCCTGCACTCCATCAGAATACTGACTGCAAACCATGGTGATCACTGGACTCCCAACACTGAAGTCTGGACCCATCATTACCATTACATTTTTTGTTTAGTGGACTCTTCAATTCAGAGTGATTTGCACAGCCTACAATGTTTACATGTTATCCATTCATTAAGCTGGACATTACTTTGTGGTAATTCCAAATAAGTACCTTTCCCAAGGGTACAACTGCTTTGGCTCAGCTGGGAATCAAACCAGCAACCTTTGCGTTCTGAGTCCTGCTCCTTACCACTTCACACAACCACTCATCCCCAACATTTATTTATTGTTTTTTTGAGACTAGGCCTGAAATGCTGGATTTACTTCCATGAAAGACAGAAGAGTGGCATCCTACCTGGCCTTGTTTCCAGAGTCCATCAGGTCCTGGATGTCATTGTAGGAGGTGACAGCTAGCTTGGACAAGTCCTCCACATAGGGTCCCATGAGGGGGTGCTCTCTCACGCGCAGGTTCCCCTTGTTCTTGGGGTTCAGCAGGTCCCGCACACGTTCACAGTAGATCTCCATGTAACTCACCTGGGCAAAAGCAGGAGAACGCGTCGGAGGCACTTCCTAAGCCAAGCAGGAAGCAGCCATGGCATCAATTCCTCTAAGTAATAAGTGGCCGCTGTGGGGCTGCACTCACCTCCACGGAGTAGGACATGCTGTTGTCGTTATTGCTGTCGTTGATCTTGGTGAAGAGGTCTTCACATAGCTAACAGGAGAACAAACATTTTTCGTTTTCATTAGTACCTACACTGTTCATGAAAATTACAATATGCACAAATGTTGCATCTATTTAAATAATTCATGACTGTAAAATTAAAGACATGTACAGTTTGTTTACCCAGTAAGTCACGGTGAGCATGTATTCTATTTATGTGAACATAAATGTGTTGGGTGTGTGTGAGCCATGTTTTCACTCAACCAGCAGGGGGCAGCTCTTGACACTGTCCTATCCTAAGCACATTCTGTACTTATGCCATGGAAAGAGGTACACTGTGAGCTGTTGTGTTATTTGTAGTGGAGTGTTTCATCACAGTTGCTATTCTGTGACCCTGGGTATGCTGTATTCTCACTTGGACTGAATGTGCTATATTATGTTACCTAGGGCATGCTATACTCTCTAGACCCTAGGTGTGCTGTATTCTGTGTCTTAGTGTGTGCTATATTCCTTCAGGTACTGTGCGTGCTATACCTGAGGGATTATTCCTTGCTGGTCCTTTTCCTGCTTGCCCATCATGGTATAGGACTTGCCAGCCCCAGTCTGTCCATAGGCAAAGATGCAGACATTGTAGCCTTCAAAGGCATGCAGCAGCATTTCCTCCCCAATGTCTCTGTACACTTGTTGCTGGGATGCATAGTTGATGTCTTCTGGCTGCAGACAGAAAACAGGTTGTATTAGTCGTGCACCCCCACCAGTGCTGCACCGTACCACATCTACTGCAGCCGATTATACAACAATGGCTCTGTGAGATCTGTCTAGTACAGCACTGTCCAAGTAGACTGAGTGACAAATAAGGTGAACAGGCATGAGAAATGTCACTCTGAAGAGAACATTTACTTTTGGAATAGATTCATTAAGCCCCCTGGTGACATGCATTGGGAAATAGTTACAACAGAGTAAGCCTTTTGCATGGTGTCACTGGAGTAGGCAGAACATCGGATATAGAATAAATAAGACCAGGGGAGGTATGTTAGAGCTACTGTACTCACCGATGTGTGTGACCAGTAGGAATAATCAAAGTTGAAGCTCTTAGTCTCTTTGGGCTGCTTAGGGTTGATAATAGCTGAAAGACAGGACATGGATGAGGGTTATGAGAGTCATGTCTGAACATGGATCAGCACTAGTGAGGAAAAGAGCCATTGAGACCTGGATCCTGCACAGCATCAGTCCTGACGTGCATGTAGCCACAGACAATCTGCTCCAGAGCTATTGCCTCACCATGGCTTTCAGTCATGAAAGGGAACAAACACTAGAGGAAATAACAGACCACAAAGTGCCAGGCAAACCTACTAGCAATAGCTATGTAGAGTGAATAGGAGGTAATGTGGGCTGATGTTCAAAAGCATTGGCCAGATAACAAAATAATTTAAAACCTTAAAGCATTGGAGGCACATGCTCCATTTTCTTGTGTTGTTTGCATTTTTTTAGAGCTGAATAAATGTTTTCTCTGAGTTCAAGTTCCTTAACACATTCTTTTCCCATTGCAGTAATTAATACTGATATGAGAATCAACCACGTATAGTGATGAAAAACATTAGGACTGAACACTAAATACTAAAGCTGTTTAAAGGCTCTGCTTCTAAGAACCAAGCAAACCCTTCACAAGAATCAATTTGGGCTCATTTACAACATGTATTAGTAGTCAATGAAGCAAAGGAGCACACAATGAAAAAAGCAGTTATAATTTCAATACAGTATATTTCTTATCTTGAGCTAACTACTTAAGCACCTAACATGTACTATATTTTATCAAAGAACCTGGATGCCAGTCGAAATGGCAGGAATAAGAAAGAAACTTTCTATAGATGAAAAAGCTGTCGTATAGTATATAGTCATAGAGTAGTCTTATATTACACTACCATCATTCAGCAGAAGCTCTTATCCAGAGCAACTTGCACAGGCTACAGTTTTACCCATTTATACAGCAGGATATTTACTGAGGCAATTCTGGGTTAAGTTACCTTGCCCAAGAGTGCACAAGCAGTGCCCCAGCGGGGAATTGAACCAGCAAGCTTTTGGTTACTTTTGGTCCCTAGCTAAAAAAAATGGTCTTTTGCAATGAAAGAAATTTTCCAAATGAAAGAAAAATTGTGCATTCCACAGCCTATATTCTCAACAGTTCTGTGAAGAAATAAGGTGTCACCTCATAAAAATTAATGTAAAGAGGCAAGGCACCACAACGGCAACTATCTTTGAGAAATAATTATCCTGAGTTCGAATGAATATTTCACATTTTAATTTAGTTAAGCACATTATCAGAGTGTAATTCAAACAGTGCCAGCAATTCACATACTGACATTCAAATAATTGATTTATTATGTTATTTTTGTTTCATTTTACAAAGAATTGTATAAATTACCAAACATTTCAAATACATCTTCTTCCAATTCTGAGAAGCTTAGGATAGGATGTTTCTGTTAACACTGTTTGAAACTTGCACGTACAATTTATCCTTTCATTTGAAGCTCTGCAGTTATGAATCAACTACTTATGAGAATCAAATCATCCTAAATGGATGTGATTGGTATAAGTGGAGTGCACTTCATAGCCTTATTTAATTTATGGTCTGATTAAGTATGATACAACGCTCACATGTAATAAAAAAGAGAAAAAACCCTTAAGACATGGAAGGGGCATTCCAGCTACTTGAAAAAGGACATCAATCCTGTGGTGGGATGTAACTACATTACTGTCATCCATCGTGAACGACAATGATGTTAAGAGCTGAGCACTGATAGAGAATAAATAACTAAACTGGAAAAAACACATATGGTAACCCACATGCCCCGGGGAGAGCAACTGCACCCCTCTGAATCTTCTCCTGGCACCAAGCCTGCTCTTCCAGAAATTTAGAGTACAAATACTGAATACAAACAGGTATTTCTCATTAACTGATGGAAAAATAATGTTTGGTCTTTTTACGCAGGGTTAATGGCCAATAGACTGAGCCTCAGTTCCGTCACATAGCTTTAGAAAAAAACATGTGAAACAAAATAGCACACTCAGATTGTATAACGGGTCATACAGTGAATTGTCTCCTTTTGACTTTAATCTAGTACAACTGCCGATTGTAATAAAGAACTACAGAGACATTAAATTATTAATTTGCTTCACAGGCACTTCTCCAGGGTGACTTACTAGATGAAGCAGCTCACATTTTAATCATTATTCTCTCATACACTTGGATATATTTTTAAAGCTATTCAGGTTAATTGCTTGCTCACAGATGCAACAGCAGTAATGTCTCCCTTCCCAGGTTCAAATCTGCAATTTTCTGGTGACAGTCTAGTCTTTCCCACCCCACCAAAATGCTTCCTGCAGATATGGTTTCACTTCATGTTTCTAACTATTTCCCTGAAGGCAGCACATAACTATGTCTTCTCCATTCTAGTGTGCTTAAGCAGAGAATCTAACCCTCCATTAAAACAAAAAAGCATTAAACTCTGAATGAACTGCTCACCTTGGCAACAGATTACAGCAATGCTGATAAAGGCTCAAGCACCTTGTCTGTTCCTTATTTATAGCAGATTAAAAAGCTGTAGTCTTGCATTTAGGGTATTTATTTTTGAAGCCTGTTTTTCATTGTGAAGGGCTACACTATGACTCATGTCATTCACAATGGACCACAAAGTACATTGCTGCCTAGCAGTAAAACCGACACTGACAATATAAATAGAAGAAGCAATTACTTTTCTGGAAACCACCCTGGTTCAATTTTGCAAAAGGTAACAACAGTGAGCAATTTCTTGCCTGATGCTCACTTTCAAGATGGCCATACCTCTCTGGTTATATGTCAAAATGACTCACATTTTCTGTCTCTGTGAGGAGGTACTATCACCACTGGGAGAAATGGAATGAGAATGAACACAGTGCCGACAGACAGAGCCCCCTGGTCACACACCAGAGGGATATGTAAGGCAGCACTCTTTAACGCTTGCAGGGGAGAGTCTTTGCAAATATGCAAATGGTACATGTGCAGCCGAACCTATGGAGCCAACTGCCCCCTCCTCGAACCTGTGATTTTTTGCACCAGTGGCAAAGAAAAATCAAATGATGGACCCTTTTGGTGGTCAAGGGACCCCTTCTGATTTTGGAGGTTAGAAGCATCTGTCAGCATCAGTATCTGAGGTCTTACTGACATCA
This sequence comes from Megalops atlanticus, assembly GCA_019176425.1. Taxonomy (NCBI): domain Eukaryota; kingdom Metazoa; phylum Chordata; class Actinopteri; order Elopiformes; family Megalopidae; genus Megalops; species Megalops atlanticus. Next base: position 38,644,056 of record CM032876.1, read on the forward strand.
ACAGGCTAACTGGTGGCTGGCTGAGGATCGCAGACACGGCCTCTGTCACATACAACAGATAAGAGACAATATAATATCACAATGCTCACCTTTTTAAAATGAACTGGTTCAGAGGAAATTAAACAACAGATACCAAGAGATAAGGCTTGACAAAGAGCTGTAAACTGAGACGTTGTAAAACTGATAGTGGTTCTCTAGCTTTTATAATGCACGCATGCAGTGCAGGTTGGTAGACTCATAAATGCATTGTGTGATTAACACAAAGACTGTGAGTTACCCAAACTCCTGAGTGACTCAAACCCACCTGCCACCTGCCTCAGTCTCCTTCCTCCTGGGCCCTCTCCTTATATCCTGTAATCTAATCACCTCTGATCAGACATCATGCAGTGGAACACATGACTTGAGCCATTTATTCCCCACACAGTGACAATTTGTGATGCAAAGGCTTCATCCCTGAGAGTGCCCTTCAATGGCACTATCCACTATCCTCCAATGGCACTATAGGCACACTGCATACAAGCATACACTGTTAATGGGAATATACACAACATATACTGTCCATGCAAATATATACACAGCATGTACTGTACCATGAGATCATACATGCATCACACACTGCCATTGGGAATACAATATAAAGAACTACCAGCATTCTGTTTGTTGGAATATACACAGCATATACCATCCTTGAAACTAGGTACACTGTATGCCACCCATGGGAATACGTATTTTATATTAGTTACAAACAGGAACACATGTTGAATTTAGATCAAATGAAGTCCCTATCTCGTTGAATGGGCTTGATTCTCACAGTCACTGAAAACATGTAAAGAGTACTGAGGATAAAGCATTCTCATTAGAATCTGTAACAAACTGTTCAGCATATAGAGTGGGTAGTAATTTTGCCCAATTGTGCCTGCAGTTTTCAAAAAAAAAATCTACATTCTTGTTTGTTGTATTTTTGTGTATGTGTAGAGAATGTTGTTTTTATGTTAATGTAGTGCTCTTTGTGAGTCTCACATGCCCCTGGTGTGTGATTAGTAATCCCTTTCCAAGGCGAAGTCATTGGGGGAAATCGGAGATAGCAGCATAGCCAAGTTAAGGACTAATGATGTGGAATCAGCTGTCTGTAATGTTTGGGTCATCCTCCAGCGTCACAGACATGCAAGCCTTGTCTATACCCAGGCACTCATGCATCCATGCATGCGCGCACATGCGCGCACACACACACACGCAAGAATGTAAGGACAAACATGCATGCATATACTGCAGACACACATAAGAGCCTGCATACACACTCTCAGACCAGGATCAGTATAGACAGTAGGATCACATCACATTGTTTCTTATTTTTGCTGCTCCAGTATTAGATCATGGGAGGTATATGGCCAGAGAATGGTACTGCAAGAGGAGCAAAGGCAAGTGGATCGATCATCTGATATTAGATCCCTGCATCAGGGAGGTGACTCTTGTTTCCATGGAGACTCTCAATAAATGATGAGCGCTTCCTATACACAGCTCCTGTTGCTGTCTACCAAGAGCAGCCTGACAAAATGCAGCATGACATTGTCATCAGGATGAGACTGATCATTTTATGTTACCAAACACTCATCGGTTCATTTTTAAATCCAATGCAATTACATCATTATGAACAGATCTATTATAATTACATGATAATTCATAGTTATAACTAGATGGATTCCCACTGTGACTATGCACTGCAGATGTGTACAGTATTTGGCTCTTATGTAACAGGTTCCATGATATGACTGGTCCATCAATATAATGTATTAGAGAGGATTTTAACAGTCATCATAATCAGAAGTAATTCCTACCTGATTATCTTTGTTTGTTAATCCCTGCTTTGTCATTCCTCATATATAATAGTGATATATAATATACACACTATCAGGTGTGGAGGGACTCAAGTGCAGGACTAAGGGTGATGGAGGGACTCAACAGCAAGGAGAGACAGTCAGCTTGGAGAACAAACAGGGTTTTACTTGGGAATGTGCAGTCTCGTAGTCAAAAGCAGGAAAGAGATCTTAAACATGGTAACAGACAAATCCAGCAGAGTTACAAATACAGTAGGTAAGGGCAAAGTCCAAAAAAAAACAAACAAGGTCAAACCGTACCAGTCCAAGAATCAGTGATGAGCGAAAGCACAGACAGGGTATATATACACAGCTCAAGGGTCAATCAACAAACTGGGTACAGCTGTGCACGGCCAACATGGAATGCAACAGATTGTGCACACCTGATTCCAAACAACATGAAGTAAGTCTATGTTGCTCTCTGGTGGCTGGCAGAGGGGGCTGAGTCAGCAGTCCTTACAGTTATCCTTAAAGACAATGTGATCATGACTGGTTTTCTTCATAAGACATTCATCTGCTATGGAATCTATTGGCTTGGAGTTCTCCTTTGAAATATGGAGTGCTGATATCTATTCACTTCTTTAAAGACAACATAGGTCTGCTCCATAAAATATTATCAATGAGCATTTGCAATTATGGCACATATTAGTCAAAGGCCCTTTAAATGTATGACATATAAATGCTTGTGGCACATTCAATATCCAATATGAAAAATCTTTGAAGGTGCAGTCTGATTGCAGAAGATTCTGATTAAATCTTGCCCAATATGACTGCCCGGCCATTTGGCCACAGCTTTTAAAAAGATTTTTTTCTATGACTACTCCTTTAGATGTGGCATTATCTTCTGTTTTACCTCATGACAGCCTCAAGCCCACACTGTAGATCAGTGTTTCCCAAACTTTTTTTCTGGGGACACACTTTTTAAAAATGACAAACCATCGCGACCCAATTCACAATAGACCTTATCTATAAATCGTGAGAAGAGCAGATTTGTCCAGAAATGAATGTTCCTAACCATTTTTACTGCCATTTCCGCATCACCTTATATTATCTTGAATAGGTAAACCAGCCATTTCTAAGAGATATACGTCTGATAAATCACAACTTCATTTTATGCACGTGTTATTGAAAACATATACACATGTTAAATACTCTATAAATGAGTGCATTTAGGCGGAGATAACAGGCTCTCATTGTTTTTATTTCCTCTCATCAGTAAAACAATATACACATTTTAAATGCTTTATAAATGAGACAAAATAAGTGCGTTTAGGCGGAGTTAGCAGGCTCTCGTTTTTTTTTCCTCTCATCAGTAAAAGAAACAGAATGTACGCTAGCCTTTCACACTAGATTCAATGTTATAAGTACAATTATCAGAATACTAACATTCAGTACTATCAAAAACATACTTCTTGTTGAAAGTTTTTTGAACTGCTTATGCCTATTATCAGAACAAGTAGGCTTGTGTTTAATTGCAGCTATTGTTATCAAACAGTAAATCAATCAATTCGAACAGTCAACAATCAATTCGTTAACCACACCAGGTCTATTCCACGTCAAATCTCATCTGGCACATTATGTGCTACTTACCTGGCTAACCCTTTTGCACGTAACTTATTTTATGCTGTGTAGCGCGCGTGTTATGTTACATGGTTCGTTATGTTTTCATTAGCGTTATTAAGCTTCTCATAGGATCTGTTTACACTTGGTTTTAAAATGCATCTTGGGCGATCGGATCACAAGTAGACAGCCGAGACACATCGCCGTTTACACCTGCGTCTAAGATGCGTCTCAAAGGTGTCCGGCTGACCACTTATGTTGAGATTTCGTTACTGCCTACGTCTCCCTGCCCACATCAGTCACTGTCACCAGCCAAGCGCCAGATTTGCTTGTTTATCACGGGCTAGCTAAGAAAACAAAAATGTTTCAAGAACTAATATACATGTACGGGCTGTTCCAACTGTTGAGATTGGCAGGACAAAGTTATTTGCGACTTGCAAAAGAGTGCAGGACAAGACGAAAAAGGAAGAATGTTAGAAAAGCATTTTTCCGAGCATTGGCGCGCTGTCACCAAAACAATCACCACGTCCTGCATTGATGACGTATTCTCCTGTTACATCCTTGTCGGGGATGCATCAGGACGCATTAGCGGTTTACACTACAAAAGATATGTGGTCAAATGCGTCCCAGACCACCTCCGGCAAGTGGTTTGAGTGATCGGATCACAATGCCTCTTGGTGGTCGTTTACAATTGTATTTAGCGCTGTCCACTTGTGATCCGATCGCCCAAGACGCATTTTAAAACCAAGTGTAAACGGGGCTATAGTCTTCACAGCCGCATTTGCTATATTTTCATTAGCGTTATTAAGCTTCTCATAGTTTTCAGTTAGCATTTGCTATGTTTTTTATGTTAAATCGCTGTTTTCTCAAAGCTAAAATTAGCTAGAATTTTTCCAATCTAGTTTTCTAATCGCACCGGTTTTAGCATGCCATGGAAGGCCATGGAAGAAATTCAGCAACTTTATTTGGCGAGCCAAATAAAATCTCCTGTGACCCACCTGTGGGTCGCGACCCAGTCTTTGGGAAACACTACTATAGATAATATCACATAAGGTGTTGGCTACTTGCTGACCGAATGATGGCTGTTGCCTGATTCACTGACTAACCAATGGAGTAGTAGCTTCCTCTGTCTATGGGCCTGAGTGCTCTTTTTGTTTTGCACCTATTACAGATAAATTTTGATTTAGGTTAGCTTGGTTCTCCAATTTACAGGAGGTCTGGATTTGCTCTTAAAGTAAGACTTGTTCACAGTTTAAGGGGCAGAAGGGGGAACCCCAACTTTCTCCTTTCGCTAAGCAAAACTAACTAGCTAGCTGCATACTTCAGGTTTCAGTGAGAACTTTCAGTGCGAATTATGACCATTGCATCTGCCTCCACTTTAACCAGGAGTTTGTCCTCACAATCCAGGAGGTCAGCACAGTCTAAGAGACTGTTTGTACACGTACACATTATGCTGTCTACAGCTGGAATAACTGAATCTTCCACTAAGTAGCTTTTCTTGTCTCAATGTCCATCCCTCCAGCCCAGTTTCTTTTCTTTCCAGAGCTGGAATTGGTCAAAGACTTTGACTTCAGACAGTTTCTCCTCAAGATTAAGAATCTCGCATTCTAGGTGCTCATCCAGCCTAAAACTGTTTTTGTGGAGACACCTAGGACATTGCTGTACAGAAATTCAATCATTCTGTAGCATACTTATGTATGTGAACCCCCTAAGCAGCTAACATTCCCTATAGCTATTTGTAAAGGGAGATACTTAATCTGCAGTACAAAGTGCATGAAGATGTCTCTGAACAACCAGAAGCAGAAGAGATTAATAAAGTGCAATACAGACGCTATTTAAAGTTAGAGTTCTATCAACACAACAAAAGAGCACAGGTAGAAATTAAAGGTATACAGGTTAAAGGTAAATTTACTGATTCTAGGCAGTTATTAATGCACAATGCTACTGTATTCTAGACTATGAGCAAAAGGAGCCTAGACAGGCTGAATGGCTTTTCATCTTTTTGTTCCTTTGGTTTTCAGCTCTATCTTCCACATTCCTTTCACCTACAGTGCCTTGAAAAAATATTCAGCCCCCAAACCTTTTTTCTCACAAATTATTTCCACGACCTGAGATTTTTTTATTTGTGAATCATTCAACTCTGCAGCAGTGCAGCCCAAAAAGGAAATAAAATTATAAACCATGATAGAATTTTAAAAAATCAAGAACTTAAATGTCAACAATTAATAAGTATTCATCCCCCTTCTTTAGTACTTGGTTGAACCACCTTTTGAAGCTATTACAGTCATCAGTCTTTTGGATAAATCTCTATTAATTTTGCACAACGTGATGGAGCAATATTAGCCCATTCTTCCTTGCAAAATTGTTCAAGCTGCACCAGGTTAGTTGGGGAGCAGTGGTGGACAGCAATTTTGAGGTCTTTGCTCAGATTTTCGATGGGGTTAAGGTCAGGACTCTGACTGGGCCACTCAAGGATGTCAATTTTCGTCATTTTTCTTCAATCCAGTGTTGTTCTGGCAGTGTGCTTTGGGTCATTGTCCTGCTGAAACACAAACTTCCTCCCTAGTTTACACTTTCTGGCAGAGGGGAGTAGGTTTTTATCCAGAACCTCCATGTATTGTGCGGCATTCATCTTCTCATCAATCTTGACCAGATTGCCAGTCCCTTGGAGCTTGGAGATTGTTGACCCATAGACTTCATTTTCAGTTGCAGCCACTGACTTCTGTAGCTCAGCTAGAGTGACAGATGGCATCACAGTAGCCTCTCTGACAAGTGCTATTCTTGTTCAGCGACTAGGTTTCAGGGGGCAGCCTGCCCTAGGCAGTCTGGCTATAGTTCCATATTTCTTCCACTTCCGTATGATGGACTGCGCTGAGCTCTGAGGTATGTTCAGTGCCTTTGAAATATTCTTGTATCCTTCCCCAGATTTGTGCTTCCTTTATTCAACAGTAAGAGCTGTCTCCCTTCACACTCAGGTCAGACTTGCTGACAGATCACACTGTCACTCTGAGGAAGAGTAGATGGTGGGGAAATGAGGATCCCGCTGCTGTGTGGACAGCTTGACTGGATCCCCCTCAAACATTAAACTTGTTGCCAGCACCAAGCCATCAGGTCTTTCTCTTGGCTTTGGAAATAGTGATGGGGCAAGTATGGCAGCAGGTCTGATCTGAGAAAGACATCACAAGTTTGTCGTTTGAATTTTTTTATTGTTGTTTTTTTTTTTATGTTTGCTTTCAGGTACAGCTTGAAAGCGTCACTTAGTTTAACCTGTTGTGAAAACGGCTGTCTGAATGAGATCATTTTCCAGTCTATCACATTCTTCCCAAAATATTCCTTTGGGTCCCCAAATCTCAGAGCAGTACCACCTAAATCAAACTCTGATTTCCATATTCATGGTCTGCTCCTAGCCCTGTTCCTCCCCATTGCTGCAAATTACACCATGAATCACAGCAGCCCCCATAAAACTAAGATTACAGCCCGAGCTATTGCATCAGCAGCCAGGACTGGAGTGGTGTTTTTAGAGTGGCCCGTGTAGCAACGAGAGCTTTTAATCACCTCCAGTATGTGCCGACTGCTGCGTCAGCGCCAACTCCGCGTCTGTGGGCTCCCAGAGGGGCCAGCGGGGCAGTGCATGGCAGACCTAACCAGACAGTCTTTAATTTCAGACTGAGACCTATTAGCAAAAAGGTCAAAATGCTCCTACGCCACCCTCCTTTTACTGTCGATCTCTTGTAATACAAAGTATGAAGTTCACAAACATCACCACCTTCAAAAAGCAACAATCACACCACAAACCATTAATTAGACCATTAATCTATACGTGTTGCTGACTGGAAGGTAGTGTTTGATCCTAATGCTGTATATCTCCGCTCCTGCCCCCAGCTGCTCTGACACACAAGTCCATTTAAATCTGTCTACCTATCACCACCTTGGTGTCTTTCCATTTGCCTGATCCCCTCATCTCTCAGGATGTGAGCCACTGGAGGCTCCATCCCAGGCCCTGGGTCGGCCAGGCCTCTGTGATGTCAGTCAAGCTCTCACGGATGACTTCTCCCAGTCAATAGGGGTGGGAATTCTGGGCACATCAGCAGGTTTGACAGCGGCAATGAAACCCCCTGACAATGAAGGCTGGATTGGAGTCCAACTCAGTGACAGAAAACCAACAGGGGGCAGGTGGAGGTGGGGGTTGGGGAGGGGCGGTGCAGAGCATTGTTCAAGGACAGCCTTTATTTACAAGGTTATCTTTTACTCGTACAGTTTACAATTATTCTGTGTGCCTTTGCTATTTATGCTTGTTCATACTGCCAATTGGATACTATTATTACTGTTATTTTTTAATGTTACTATTATTACTGTTGCTTTAGCACACAGATACATTATAACATTGCAGTGCAAAATTATAATTTTTTTTCCTATGGCTATTTAAATATTCAGACTCTTCACATAGTCACAGTATCACCGATTTTACAGAGTATTTCTTCAGGATGCCAGGAAATTACTATGAGTAAGAAACACATTCTGTAGCACTGTAGGGTATTTAGTTATATTCTCAAAAGGAACTCTCATCACCATGTATAACAGCATTTCATACAGTACTTGTGAAGACTGTCCTGAATAGAATGTGAATCTGTCATCTTTATAGTCTTAGCTGACTAATTTCATCTGCCTGTGACTCCTCCACAAGATGGTAAAGTAGTTTACTGGAGCCAGGCACGTCGACCAATGAGATCACTGCCAGTCTCCACATTGTGGGAACCGTGTAATTAACTATTCTCAGGCCAATGTCAAGTACAAAGCAGTGTGCAAGGTGCACACAAATCCAGAGCTCACTCTTTCCCAGCTCAGACTGCACAAACAAGAGCCCATTTTACACCCAGCCTCTGGCCAGCCTCCAGACACTGGTACCACAAAGACCATGACATCATCCATCCTGACAAGGTCTGCCTCAGACCAAGGCCATTGATTCTTAATGCTGGTGGACAATCAACAGACCCCCAAAGCTACTGCTACTGGCTTGGGCGTGGGCCAAAGCTGGTAGCAGAGACAAACAGTTGTAATATTCAGAGAGCATGCCTGAAAGACAAATGAAATGCACCTGATTGAGGACTGAACTGTCCATGTGGTTAACAACTATGCAGGACTTTCACTGATGTACATATACAATATTTAAAAATTCACATATCCTTAAGAAGACATCAGAAATACTTCTGAGACTGATTGCAAAATTAAAGCCTGTTTCTCTGCAGGGGGCCTACAAAGTAAGCCTTTGAAATAGGTACTGAATTGCTCTTGGCCAAACCTGCATTTCAAATCTATTATGTGCAGCACTTGGACTCACCCTCACTAAACTTGAACTTGTCATGCATTGTGCGGCACATAGACACTACACTCCTACCTATATGGGATATATCTGTTTCTCTAACATTGTTTTTTTCCAATGAGATTCACCTTGAAAATCAAGTGTGGACTAGTGAGTTCAGTGGTTTTCAGTTATTGATTGTGTCCAAGGTAAAAGGTGTTACAGCTAATTACAACAAAAAGTAAAGTGCTTTACTTTTTGTTGTAATTGACTGCCACCCGAGAGGAACTGTTCTTTATGTTCTGAAGATACTGAAGAGGGCAGCATGCCCTGCGGGAGAAAACAAAAGCTGCAGCCCAAATTCATTTCAAAGTAGCTGCATTGTCAGGCATTGGTAGGACAGCGCCATTGAAATGAAGGCTTGCATAACGATGGGACATGGTACTTTCACACTGAACCGTGACGATCACTAAACTCCCTCCATAGCGACCGAGGAGGATGAAGCCATATGCTGAAGTTGTCTGTGATGTGAGCAAAGCTGGCAGGAGACAAATGAACAGCGTGGTTCAGATGCAAGCCTTAGGGGGGTTTCTCCATGGGCAAAATTAACTATGTCTTCTGTTTGTACATCTGAAATTTCCTATCTCCTTAAGTTAAAAAGAATACAGAACTTTTTATACCCTGTGATCTGAATCTGAGGGTATGCTTAATTAATGTGCTGATAGTATTCAGCCAACTCCAAGACATTCCAGTTACCTGTATGAGGAAGGAATATATCATTATTACATGGCAGTATCGATGGAGGTTTGTTTACATTTGTCTCCACCAAAGCCTTCAGGATCAATAGCACAGACCCCTCCACCCATTAACATAGAGCAAGCAGCACTCAGTAGCCTCCTGGACACACAGCTTACTTTACATACCCAGCTACATTATGAATGGCCTGTAAAAATGTTACATTAATAAATTGACTGTAGGGTCACATGACTTCTTTCCCAACGCCATTGTTTCTTAACTGTTCACCAGGGACCCTCAGGTGTAATTAACTTCTTCACTGATGCATTCTATGTTATACAGACAACACACAGCTAGTGGAAAGAGCTTAATACAAGAAGGACCATAAAAAGGCAACACTTGAAGAAAAAATGCAACTATAGAGACCCTACTGATAACATTACGGCCACTCACACATATTGTATGAAGACACAGGAGACCCCATCAAAATATGCACAAAACAACAGCTCTTAGAAAGGAGCCATGTTGTCATCTGTAGCATGCCAGTAAGGGAGGGAGGAGATGGCTAATTTAGGCCAAGCAGTAAATATTTTAAAATGCTTCATTCATTATTGACAATAGGACTTCGCTTTGAGTAGCAGACTGGAAATCAAATCTCTCTTGAGTCACATCTCAGCCAGATCAACACTGTGATCCCTGGATTCCCTCATCCATGCTTCAAAACAAACGAGACAAACTGCAAGGAGGCAATGATGAAGCAAAATAATAGCATACAGTAACAAAGGTGGGCACAGATACATGCATACACAGAGTCGGATACCTTTGAACTGTTACTGCAAGGCTTTCTCATCCATGTAGAGGTAACTCTTAACAATCAGAACTGAATCCATGTGGCAACAAATTGCTAATTGCTAGGAGAATAGCTCTTTGTCTAATGGAAGCCTGATAATGCAGAACAGGGAATTTCAGCAAAAGAAAGAGTAACCAAGGAAACCTGGTAAGAAGACTCATGGGTGCAAAATGTCAAACAGTAACTCAATTGTGTTGTGTTTTGAATGATCTTTGGTTCAGGTTGATTCTAGACAGGGTTTTCCACTGCATCTTAGGCATAAGACATTGAAGTAGTTGGGAGGGGTGGGTTTGTTTCTTAAAAGGAATCAGTTATGGAAATCACAGAAATACACTTGCATGTAGTAAAATCAATATTCCTTAACTGTAATAGGATAATGAGATGATCATATGATCTATAAGCATACCATATCCTCAGCAACAGCAGCCAGCCTCATATTGCCTTCTTCCATTACACTCTACCCAGTGATTGGTTCATCCTTCTTTGACACAGAACTCCATCAAATCACTATTGCACATATTGACAAACAAAACAAAAGCATACACTAAACATTAAGAAGAGACGCTTATCCTACGGCTACTCCGCATTGGGTGGAACTAGAATAGGTAACAATGGGGTCACACTGTTTAATATAAATGGAAAGAGGCCCAGCTGAGTCCTGAGGACCCCCAGCTCTAAATGGGGAAAACTGAAATTGGTTTCATTCTTGGTTTTCCAGGGAAAATGTTTGCCAGAGGACCACAGGCCAGGCTGTGGCAACCTGCTAAACATCACTGCGCTCTTCCCCCATGTGAAGCACAAGGTCTGAGCACTGTATGGGAATGACACCTTCTATTCACACACTGTGTTCACAAATTACACTGAGTTCAAAGCAAGATACTGTTGTTCTATAATTTAGCAGAGTAGAAAGGGGAATGAATACTTAACAAAAGGGTGAAATGACAAATAAACAACAACATATAATTCCTAACTGAACAAAAAATACTGTGTTCTTCTCCCTGCCTTCTGTGTGCTATTGTCTAAATGGTAAAACTACTGTATATCTTATAACATGAGCAACTACTGTACAACATGAGCATCTTATATTTTAAAGGGCTGTGGGGTCTGCTGGTTTTGACTCTCCCTCAGCCAAACATTGTCCTAACTGTTTGTTTATGTAAGTCATAATTTGGATTAGCTTTACTTAATAACATTGTATCCCTGCCTCATTCATCCAGTTGTACATAATGTATGCTTGGTGACAACCAGATATTACTGATATCACTTACTTCGATGTCCTTTACTTTAATCACAATGATATTCCATATGCTGACCCAGCAGGTCTCTACTTCTGATTGGTCAACATCTGTACCTACACACAGCTCTGTTAAGAGCAGAATTTTCACCAAACATGTTGACAAGTCTGACACACAGCTGGTAAGGGAGGCTATATTTGATTACGAGGTCACCTGACCTATTGTTCTAGGTATACATCAGTTGTCAGTTGAAACAAAATTCTAAAAGCTGCAGGACTCCATCTCTGTATGGCTGGTGCTGGCTATCCTTCATACACTGTAGGTCTTAAGTAAGAGAGTTATGTCTCCAGTCATGAACAGGAAGGAAACAAAAAATTGCACAAATTGAAAACTTGCTGGCTAATGGAACTAATGACATTTCTGCATCTGAGCAGTTTCAGACTGCCACTACAACCACCACACCCCAACACACCCACCCACTCTGTAAGAAGGAAAAAGGTTTGGGCTGGATACTCACTGGTGGTGTTCCCTGACATCTGGATGATGCACTTGCTCTCTTTGCTGATTTCCCGCGAGTTGAAGGGGCGGACTCGCACCGCCACCTTCACTGAGGCGCCTGCCATGGTGCCGCCGGCCAAGCACTCTGCAACGCCCGAGTGAGGGGGGCCCGTCCAGTGAGGGTCGCTACCTGTGGGGAGAGAGGTCAGGGGGTCAATGCTGGACTCGTTTCACTCTACTACAAGGTAATGGGATGGATTTTGTTCACATTCTGAAAGTACATAGGCACATCTCAGCTGTAACAATCCAGATAGCTCTCCTCTTTGTGCTCTACAATCAGTCATTTTTTTGCATGTCCATTCTGATACATGAGAAGACCAATATTGATCCTAGGGGCTTTTTAGTTTATAATTATATTGGGAATTGTATTATTTTCACTCTTGATGTGGGGTGATTGGGTTTAGATTCCTTCAAAAATACTCCTGTTAAGGCCAGTTTTTCACGCTGTGACCCACTGCATTTTATTAAATAGAGGTGGTTTTGCACACAATGTATAGTCTGGGTCTGAGTCGAAGTCACACAATGTATAGCCTGGGTCTGAGTCAAAGTCACACAATGTATAGCCTGGGTCTGAGTCAAGTCCCAACACTAGCAGCAATTCAACTCTGCCAATCTGATTGTGACATGAAGAGGTGGACCCCTCTGTTTGGGGATCCCCTGGAGTTGCCCTACAGAAGAGAGCCATGTGGCTGGATCATGAAAGAACCGTGCATGTTCAGCTATAGTTGGGGGCCTTACATATCCACTGTCAACTCAATAAGAGCAACAAAGGAAATGCAGTCGTGAATGCTAAATGGCATGCTGCTGCCTAGGATTACTTCAGCCCAACAACACAGAACGAACAGTGTCACAAAAATGAAGGTTCCATCCCACCAGTGTGATGTAACTGCATTTCCATAACCGAGGCTGGGCTGTATTCAGCTCTACTGATGTCATGGCACCACAACTTGTTCTAACATCAGACTATATATCATCATGAACACAATCTGGAAATTAAGAGAAGTAGTGAATCTATTCCAAAGATGGCAGTAAATAAGATGAATATCCACCACTTGAGCACTTCATTTGGATTGTTACTGATTCAGTCATAAAAAGGTGGGACCAACACCTTCACCATGACTACAATTTTTGTTTAAAATGCAACACATACCTACAGTGTTAAAAGGATGTTGAAGAGCACAGGCAGTAACTGGTATGGAAGGTATTTTATTAGTGTTCAAAGCTAAAGGTAAACAGAAATATTAAACTCGAAGTCTGTGTTCTCCAGTACATGCTATGGAATATGTTGTCAAGCAACTAAACCCATAAATTTCTTCAATCAGTCAGTAAAACCACTCAACATTCTGAAAACAATCTAGTAAAATCTGCATTACTGATTTGTCTCCATTATCAATAAAGATATTCTGGAGATCTGGTGCACTGACATCAGATGATTCTGACACTGGTATTTCCTGTCTTCTGCTCTGTGCCAAATCTGGACTAAGATACAACCGCATAGCCAGCTGGGCGGCACCATCCAGTCATGTTATGCTGGGTCAGCCACCTGCCTGGCACTCACAACAGGAAACATCCCATTTACCCTTTCTCCGTTCAATGTCATGAAGGCATTCAGTCACAGTAATTATCACGCATCATTTCTTATATTTACTTTTATATTTACCCCAGTGAGATTAGCAAAATGGGCTGAGAAATAGGATTTGCCTCAGTTATGACTGATATCACCCTTATTAATATATGACATACATTAAATACAATGGCAACAGTGCCCTACACCATCATGCAAATGCAGATTTAATTAAACTGTAGCAGCTAGTCTCACTGATTTACTTTCTAAGTGGCATACTCACTATTGGTCTTCATGTCAAGGCTCATTCCATAGACATTAACTAAACTGGTGTGACACCGCTGTCTGTGTACCTATTCGTTGTTTAAATAATCTGAAATCATTGTAAAAACCAATTGAGTCTATTATGCTATCTGCGTTTTATCTCCTTTGGCAATTCCCGGTGATATGCAACCTACAGCTCGTTAAAGTCCCTATATACCATTTATTTGTCCTCACAAGCATGTTTTAACACTGACATATTCTCTATACACATATTCTCCTTATACGCAAATAGGTCAGTGCGCAATATTTTATTACTTTAATGTGTGTGATTCATATATTGACAATGAATCATTTAGGTCCCACTCTCACTCAAAATATTCCAAGTTAATTTTCCTATTTACTGCTAGCCCTAATGAAAATGGCTTCCCATCGTTTCTGCCTCTCATTACAGTATTTCCCAAAGGATTTGCGCTGAATGGTGTAATGGGTGCGCCGCCCGGAACCAAATAAAATTGGTTTTATTTCGAAAATGATCTTCCCTATTACGTGTTCCCTGATAAGCATCGTAAACTACATATCAGCAGTGTCTCTCACGGATGAATACGGACAAAACAGGAGTTGGTAACATCGAATCTATAAAGCCTACGGCTTTATATGTCGCTTCGACAATATATTTACCAACCATTAAAAACTGGAGTAGATCTTTAGACTTGCTGCAGCAAGGATTCCCGAAACTTACCTGTGTAGACTTACGACTAATATGTAATCATTACTAGAACGTCATTACACCGACCGTGAGTATTTGCTAGCCCAATTCATAGCTCTTGCCAGCTAAATACAAAATATCACATCTACATCCGTTAATGTGCTGTGCGCTAAATAATGCATGGCTAATAATGTGCTCGAATGGCCGAGAGCCTTGCATAAGTATCAAATATCATGATTTGACGCCGACAGAAACTGGGGGTGACCAGCTCAGCATTTTCATGTCGAATGTCAAATAGTGTTTCCACTACATAGCATCTTCCAGACAATCGTCGTAGAAAAAATTCCAAAGGGGAAGTCTATACAATTATGTAGAAAACGGAAATATTTGCCATGCTTAACATACAGCGGCGCATGTATCTTTAGAGTTCGAACTGTATTTATAAAATGCACTCCTAATAACAGTCTTGTAGGCTAATTGTTTACTTCAAGGGATCACGACGCCGTTGCTTCGACCACCCTACTGTGTGATACAGGATGCAAATGTTGTCCCCACCATTTTGAAGTGAGGCTTAGTCGTATCAGGTACCGCTTCATCGCGCATAATTATGTTACGATATAGTACCAGTTTATATAACCGTTTTATTTCACACTAAATACGTTAATGTGGCTATCAGGGAATTTATATTTTTATACGGTTATACAATCTATATAATTGAACAGGACTTATATTTCTTTAACGTATATACATCTAAAACATTCCAAAAGAGATGTAATGTAAAATGTTGCATATTTTAGGATTATTCCAGTGTGAAAGAATTTACTCCACACACAGTCTATCCTTATGTGCTAGATCACTGTGTAGTTATAATTACTGAGAGGCACATTTGTGAAAAGGGCTTTTTCATGGATTTTTTTGGTTTCATTTAGCCTTTGTCTATGAATGACAATGCATTTCTCCATTCTGAGCCTGCCCTTAATTTTAAGCGCTGAAAACACACAGAAAGGAGGCAAACATCTGTCACACGGCCACCCCCACCCCCACCCCCCCCCCATAATCTGAGATGTCACCCAGATAATGGCCACAAAACACAGGTGTACCCCAGGAATACCAATCCAAGGGGGATCCTATGCCAAACACATCTACAGAGGCTTGAGCAGTATTACTCGTGATATACAATGGTGAGGGATCTTACCTTTGTATTTCCCGTTTGCTTGGCTATTTACGATGGGTAATTCTGTTCACTGGATCCGTCTTGCTTCTGTGTTGTTTCCACAACGTTCTTCCACAGCAGTGATGGCCTGCCTTGCTCCCCCTTAGCCAAGCAGGTGTACCCCAGGCAAAAACAAACCCGGGTATATGGCCGGGGGTATAGCCAGAAAGGCTGCGGGGCCTGCTATGCAGTGTTTCGTCGTGGCGGCTGGGGCTTAAGTGTTCCACAATCCAAAAGCCAAAATGGCTCTGCTGATTGACTAAGGCAGGGATGCTGAGCTGCACTGAGCCAGTGACATCACCACAGAGGGAGGCAGCAGCATCAATGCAGCAAAGTGAGAGAGGGAGAGAGAGGTGGAGAGGAGGAGGGGTGAGAATGAGGCAGAGAGCAAGAGAGAGAGATTAGTATCCCTAGGGAAATTGTGCACACACATACAAAAAATAAAACAACAAGGCTACACTTAGCCAGTGTTCTGCTTGAATAAACACTGTATGTGCCCCAGGGTGCTTTACCCAGAATTCCTGTATTTCCACTAACCAGTTGTAATAATGAAAATAATAATACTTGTGTGTGTCTGTGTGTGTGTGCGTGTGTGTGTGTGCATAATCAGTGAGTGTGACAAAGAAAAATAACATGCATTCTGGTGAATTGGGCCTTTGTAGGTCAAGCTGAAATATCCAACTGTGAATAACGAATGACAATAGAAGCCATTCTTCAAAGCAATTAATGTAGTGCAGCCTCACTCAGTCCACTAAAAATCCAGCAGTTTCAATTGCTTACAAAATGTGTAAGGTGGGCAAAAGGGCCCCTGGATATGGGTGTCTACGAAGCAAATTGATAGTAATTAGAGGGAAATACAAAAATTATTATACCACTATAAAATAATGCATGTCAATTTACACAAATGTTACAACTTTCATATTCCTGTATATTGTCACTAGCAATTACATTTTGCATCCTGCCTTACTTGAGCAAAGCCTCGTAAAAAACTGTGACATCATTTCACAAAGACGATCATTTGAGATGATATCAGCATTTCCTTTTGTTTGCCAGAGTGACTCATTGCCTGTATCCACTGTTTTACCAGCATATTATAATATTGTGTGGGTGCAAATAGGAGCCACCTGTACTCTTACCATGGTATTTTTGTGGTAAAGGGCCCTTAGAGAATCATCTGTGAATAAATATCTGACTTTAATGAAACTGTCATGAAGTTAAGTTTTTGCCTTTATAATAATGTCATGGCCACTGCCTCATGTTTTTTTTTTTCAGACAGCAAGGGGGAAGAGGCCTTGTGTTCAATGTGCATCACAAGTTTGTGAGCACTAGCACTGCTGACTTAGAGGGCCTGATCTTCCCATAGCATTAAATGTCTGACTAAAATGTTGCTCCCTGCTTTTCCTTCAAAGCCTGTAACAAATTATCTGATATAATATGCTTATAATTCTAGGGATTTCACTTTGATATTAAGATGTATAGCTGATTCAGCTGCGACTACACATTAAAAAGAGCTGAATTAAGCACAATATTCAATAAGCTGTAACAGCTTTCTTCGGAGAATGGAGCTAAGACCATATCAAAATGGATTGAGTTCTGTTTGTGTTTGTGTGCTGTTATTCTTTTGTGAAGTTGAAACATTTATTAACACTGTCCTATTGGTGACATATTTCAAGCAAAAACATAATGCAATAAAGGCGGTACACATAATTACAACAATGAATATTCATAAACAGGAGGATGAAAATTTAGTCCCTAATAAAGAAAAAAACAATTTCAGATCCATGCCTTATATCTACCCCTTTAAGACTGGATGGGGTATGAGTCACAATGAATGGCTAAATGATGACGCACTGTTTGTGTTGAAAAAATTGGGGCCAGGTCGAATCCTTTGTTAATGAGGTTTAATCACAATAAAGGACAGTGGATGGGGACGATCTCTCTGCTGGCTCTAGAAAGTACCACAACAGGGCAGGCAGAGAAGAGTCATGTTTCAGCCCGATAAAATACAATGCAATTGTGTTCTCTGACCATGCCCTCCATCCCTAATGCTGCCAGTCTCTCTCTATATCCCTCTCTCTCAATTTAGTTCAAATCAGTTTGCTTTATTGATACGGCCATTTACAACATAGTTTTGCGAAAGCAAAAACAATTCAAGAAACATGAACATGAATGTAAAACACACAAATCAACCATCCTTAACACAACAAATCTATTTATAGTAACTCAGACACTAGTAATCAAGACTGTCTTTTCTTCTCTTTCTAAAATATATCTCTGTCTCTATGTGTGTCTCTCAGGCTATGACATCTCTTTCCTCTGTTCCTCTCTCTGTCCCTGAGAGGAGCTTGGACAGAGGCACTGAGCTCTAACACACAGTAAGGTCAGTACGTACCTTTTCAAATATGCATGGCGCAGGAAAGGCACTCAGCCAAATGACACATATGAATAGAAATTCCCATGTATCTTCTGGTGGGTCTCTGGTGACTCAGATGTCAGTTACCTGAGGGACAACTGTAATTCACAACAAATTCATCAAAATGCCACCTTATGAAATGGGCAGAAATAGTGTGTATTCAAACACCTACAAGTCCTCCCATTCCATCTAATTTTTCTCCAGCGTTTGACTGTTAAAATGATGTGCAAGCAGAGGGGGCAAGCTTGGCATTTTATGAAGCAATGGGGCTCTGTGTGTGTACAGACACAATGGATAGAGGAGGAGAAAAGGCCCGTTCTTGTCTCGTCTCCTAACCTTCTTGTCTCAGCTTTGTGGAGTTGAGTCCTGAATAATTTATCCACTAAAAGAGCTGTTGCTGTGAGCCCATGGTTTGATGCATTTTCTTAAAGCGATGCAGTCTTTTGAGGATAGACAAATGATAGCAGCTGGACTGCATAGCAGCAAGTGCATCTAACTGAGGCATCCAAGAGAAATCTGCAGGGTCATGTTTAATAGGCCTTTCCAACCATCCACTCCTCCATGACCAAAGTATAATGAGTCAGCGGTTGTGCGCTTTGTCTTTTTCTTTACAAAATAACTTATTTGTGTGTGTGTGTGTTTGTGTGTGTGTGTGTGTGTGTGTGTGTGTGTGTGTGTGTGTGTGTGTGTGTGTGTGTGCAGTTCAAATGTAACTGATTAAATTCCTGCATGCAATGGGACACTGTCTGCAGGTGCCGTAGTTCTACTTATCAACTGGGCACTATTTGAATTTATTGTTTGGGAATTGTGGGTCATCTGCTCCAGAGTAGTCAAGCTATAATACAAGTACAGGTAAATTTAGCAGGGGGTTGTCCCATGTAGGGGAGTGTCCCATTCATGTTGTCCAGGAAAAATGTAGTTTTATGTTAATTTATCCAACATTGAGACTATTCTGTTGTTCTTAAAAGTGTATTACCGTTACAAATGTAACAGTGCAACAAACAGACAGTGTGAGTGTTACGTGAATTATTGTCTTTACCATATCATTAGCTTTGCAAATATCAAGCATCATAATGATCATTTGAAATGATATCAAAACTGAGATTTTATTAAAGGAAATCAAGATGAAAGTGAGTTATATGCCACTGTGTCACAGAAAGTGCCATCCACCATGACTCTTCACATTTATAAAGAAAGAGAGCCCTATAATGCATTAATGTATACACATACACATTTCAAATTTTGCTATTTTTATCATTCAATTTCCCCTTAAGGGGTTACTCTTTAGGGGAATTTAACATTAAAAGACACCAGTAACAGGGAGTGAGGAATACATTGAGTACATTCAATTTCTTCTGCCCAAGTGGCGGTCACACTCTCCACTGCAGTCCACTGAGAAATGTAAAAGTACTTACACTATTCTGTATTATGTCACACACAAAAAGAAAAAAGATTGAGCTCTTTGGGCATCTCTCTTTAACTTTCGCTTCCTTATCACATGACACTATGGTTTATGGCTTGTTTCCAATTGTTAGGCCTATCGATAAAATAAATTGCATGAACAAAATGCATAAAGGTTGTGAAATCTATAATGCTTAATTTTATCCATATTGCTGTTTTTAGGCAAGGAAATGCAAATGTTAATCATAGTATAGTCTATGTTTGTGGTCACTATATGGAATTGAAAATGTGGCCTACCTATAATCCAACAATGTCAGAAGGTGGCAAATAGAAGAGCATATTTTCATGAGGACATTTCAAATATTTTGTTATATCAGCCTAGCTACTGTGAATAATGAATAATTAACATTCATTTCTCCATGTCAGACCAAAATTGCATGTCACTTTGAACACAAAACAATGAAGATCCCAGATTAGACCTGCACCATGCTTAGGGTTGTGACAGCATTCACACATCTGTACTCAGTGCTGAAGCTTAAAATAACTACTCTTGACCATTTTTTTCCTTTTGATCTGATATAGAAATCTCTCCCTAATAATAATGGGTTATATTTACATAGCACCTTTTAAGTTTCCCAAAGCACTTTACAGTGAAGAGGTGGACTCACCTCAACTGCCTCTAATGTGTAACACACACCTGGGTGATGCACAGAGCCATTTTGCACCTGAATGCTCACCATATATCAGCTGAGGTAGAGAGGGAGGGAAATATAAGCCCGTTACATTGGGAAATTATTAGATGGACAGATTGACAGACCCCATTTGTTAATTTATTCAGGACACCAGGGAAGCCCCTGCTCTTTGCAAGACATATCATGGGATCTTTAACAACCAGAGTCAGTACTTCAGTTTAATGTCTCATCCAAAAGACAAAGTGTCCCCATCACTGCTCTCCTGTTAGAGCCAAAGGGAAGACTGCCCCCCACTGGCACACCAACTCCACTTCCAGTAGCAACCTGGTTTTCCCAGAAGATCTCTCATCCAAGGACTAACCAAGCCCATCTGTGCTTAGCTTCAATCAGGTGTCATTCACATGTCATCTATATGTTTCATGATTGAATCAAAAAGGCATCTGCAAAAAATATGTATATATATAACAAAATGTTTAAGTTTGGCCAACACCCTGCTTGTTAGGTTAAGGGGGCATTGGCACTGCAGTTTCAAAAGAGCTGATGTTCTAAACCATTTTCTCATGTCTAACAGCTAGGAATGGTATTTAGGTGGCAGTTTTAACAACACATTCTGATGTGTAGTACTTTATGTGTAGGATATGGAAACACTTGTAGCCGTACTAGCTATGGAGTAGCTGACATTATACAGTTATACCAGTATTGATTGTATTTATCTTACAGCTCTGGCATACCATGACCTTTTCATTGTTGGTTCATGGTCTACCTACCCACACTGAGGTCAGCTGAAACAGAGGTCAATAAACTTTTATCGCTTGACTATACTCTTACACAAGAAGTTCAGTGGGAGGGTCCTCCACTGAAGGGTACTCAAAGACATAAATGCAAAGACACAAAAAACATAAAACGAACAAAAATATCTTCTCCACATTCTGTATAACACATTAGGATTAAAGCCACTGTGATGGAACCTGGATCAACCATTAGTGCTATTAGTAGCCAAAGGGTGCTCTGTGGCAATGACATCCGCCCTGCCCTCATCCTAATCAGAGAGGGAAAAATCCACAAGATCCTACCTGATGCTGGCCTTAACACGGATGCTGCTTGCGAGGTAAGAAAAGTGTGTTCTTCACTGTAAAACATGCAAAGTCCTCCCTCTGCTGGACAGTATGTATACTGTATGGTTCTGCTTTCCTGCACAGTCTTTGAAAAGTGGACCTCATAACCATTAGAGTTGCACATTGAGGTGGGATGAGGCAAGCTATGCAAGTGTGGCTCAACTGTGATCTTCCATACATTGTGCATGTGTATATATACATACATTTCAACAAGACTGCAATGTTGTACGGTACAACTTGAGAGACATTTTCAGTTCAGTTGCAAACCAGCTGTTAAGATCATGATGTCAAAGATCCAATGTATTGTGGACGTGTAGCAGCTGAAAAACATAAACTGAAACCTAGAATGTGTTTTGCCTGCTGAAATCCCCAAACCAATGGTAGGTGCTGGATGTGGGCAACAAGGTGGTGATGCCAGGCATTGTGGACTGCCATGTCCACGTGAACGAGCCGGGCCGCACCTCCTGGGAGGGCTACTGGACTGCCACACGAGCAGCAGCCGCTGGAGGGGTCACCACCATAGTAGACATGCCTCTGTAAGGACACACCCCTCCACAGAACTCTGGCAACCGTAGCCAACAATCCATGGTCAGAGGTCAGATTTAGAGACACAAGAGGAAAGCAAAAATATTGCCTTTAAAAAAGCCAAATTATAGTGATAGTGATACTAGAACCTATGGTAGTGCAAAGTTTCCATCCTCAGCACTAAGTTATCTAAGTTATATATTATCAAATTGCATTTATTAACATTGTGTTTTAATGTGGATTTGAAACGGGCAACCGTGTCCTGCTGTTTTCAATATTTTTTGCCTTTTTTCTTTCATGTTTCTGTATGGGTTTGTGATTCACTGTGTGCATTTCTGGAGATCTTTGATGTGATTTCTTTGTGCATACAGACTGTGATATACCTTCTTCTCTCAGCTGTCAATTGATGTCATTACAGAGTAATACATCAATTACTATGTCCTTCCTGGTAACTGGAAAAAAGTGGGATAAATGATACACCATCACCATTTTTCTGTAGTTCAGAAAATTGTTAAGATGAATGTTGAATGCCTGAATGCTCAGTCATTCATGAGACACGTCTGGTCTTTCAGTCATTGTACGTCACTGTGCAGGTTATAAGTGAAAAAAAACCCTAAAGATTCATGAGGGTACTGATTTGAAAATGTAATGTGGTCTACGGAATAAAAAGAGAGGGATTCTCAGAATGTTATGTATCTGATATGTAAAAGGAGGAAAAATATGCTTGCCTTTAAAAGATGTATGAAAGGCAAGAGTTATGCAAAAGTGTAATGCCTTTATTTCTATTTTCAAAGGAACAGTATCCCTCCTACAACCACCCTCAGGAACCTCCAGGAAAAGATGCAGACAGCCACAGGACAGTGCTTTGTGGATACAGCATTCTGGGGAGGGGTCATTCCAGGCAACCAGGTAAAAACTCAGACCTCCCCTTTCCTTAAGCACAACCCTATTTCACAGTCATCTACCCATAGTTCTAATAAGGCTGCAGCATGAGTACCCTTAAGCTTTGATAAACATCCAAATCTAAGGCACTCTCCAAAATGAACTGATCTATAGAGATCAATACTGCTGACAGATGTTTACATTTATCTAACTTGGCGTGGAAAGGCATTGGATCACTCTGTAATATTTATGCTTTGGCTGTAACTTACTGCAGCACCAGAATGCTGTGTATTGTTATTTGTGCTTTACTATTCAGTGTAATGTAGTTTCTGATTTTTAATCTCTTCCTCTTTTTTTGTGAATGATAAAGTATCCTTCTGGCTAAAGTTAGGAACTCAGTTAATTCAGAGCTGCAGATGTTAAGGGAATCCCATTAGGACAGAGGAATGAGGAATCCATCACTCCTCCGACATAGCCATTTCTGCTCCACTGGCCTCTGTGACTTCAGTCCTGTTACACAGAGCTGAGGAGTACTTAAAGTTGCAACACGTTTGTCTCCACAGCTGGAGCTCCTGCCAATGATCAATGCAGGGGTCACTGGTTTCAAGTGCTTCCTGATCCACAGCGGGGTGGATGAGTTCCCACATGTGACTGTCACTGACTTACACGCAGCAATGAAGCAGCTGCAAGGCACAGGGAGCGTCCTGCTAGTGAGTCTCAACTCCAACACCACACAGACCACTGACATCAGCTGGCATGAGGTATAGACACATAGACTTGAGTGACCACCATCTCTTGTCAAACAACTGTGGCTCATTGGATACCCAGTGCAACTCTGTCCATTTATACAGAGATCCTATTAGTGTTTCGACTGGTAAACCATAGGCCACACATGAAAGACAACACTGAGTGATCATGGGCCTGTGCCAAAAGCAGAGGAGTCAAGCTTAATTGAATAATCCAGCTGTTTCTCTGTAATGCAGTTCCATGCTGAGACGGAGGTCCAACAGCCAAATGGAGGAGACGAAGGTAAGACTGAATCCATCTGTGGGTCTAGTCAATGAGTAAAACATGACCATCTCTTAAAATGCAAGAACACTCAAGCAACAACAAGGTGATCATTCTCAATAATGATCATTCACCCATCTGACAAATATCATAGAAGTAACTGTGGTGGCTGTACGTATAGTGTAGGTTTCTATTTAGCCTGAGAAGGTGCCAGGTTGCCATTTACAAGAGTGCCTTAAAGACAAACAGAACTCACATTTCTTCCCATTACTATCACAGATCCCTGTGAATACTCCACATTCCTTAGATCCAGACCAGATATCATGGAGCTGGAGGCCATTGACACCATCACTCAGCTCTGTCTGCAGTACCAGTAAGGGACTACTATTGCGTACTCATTCTTTAGCAGGGGTTTGGAACAGCGTGGGTAACCCTGTGGTTTATGTCCCCTGACTCATCGTTAGGGTGCGATGCCACATTGTCCATCTCTCCTCTGCCCAACCCCTGAAGCTCATCCAGGCTGCACGGCAGGCTGGTGCCCCCATCACAGTGGAAACTACCCACCACTACCTGACCCTCTCTGCTGAGCACATACCACACGGGGCCACCCAGTTCAAGTGCTGCCCCCCCATCAGAGGACTTGCCAATCAGGTGAGCACTGCCCGGCCCAGGAATAGCCACTGAGATGAGCATTGCTAACCTAGGTCAAGAGGGTAGGGTGACAAATCAGGTGAAATGAGTTTTCATTAACTACACAGAAAGGCTCAACACAAAATAGCCAAGGTTACACTTGACACCCCTTGATAAACCTACATGGAGCTAAAATGTGAAGTGTGCTTTGGTAGGTCCAATCACTTCTCTTTAAACAGCTGCAAAACAAGCATGTAATGTTTCAAGTTATTTCTGCAATGTTGCAACAATGTCTTCACTATGTGACTGTATGTCAGGACTATACTGAGAGACAGACCAGGCTGGACAGTTGATTTTAATGACAGGGGAATCATCCACAAATGTAACATTCCATGCTGGTGTAGTGGTTGACATCATGTTTACATACAAAGGTTGTCTTTGCACTCTGAAATTAACCAAAAGGTGTGAGTACTGTCTGTTCAACACCACATTTTAAAAATCAGTATTCGATTCAAGCCCTTCTGAAGTGATGGCCCATCATCTTCATGACAAATTAAATACAAGGCACCACTGCAGTCACACCCCTTGCTTGCATTCTCATCCAGCTAAAAAATCTCTTTCATGTTGTGAGACTAATGTCTTGCTTTTGTGTCCTGATAATTGACCCAGATGACTAGATTAATACATTAATATATAATTAAGACTATGGCAGCCACTCATGATCTCACAAAAAGTCCATACAACTAATGGGGTGAAAACCACCTTTTCAGTCAAAGCTGCATCCCACACTTACATCGTTTTCAATCTGTGGTTGTGTGTGCACATACGCCACAGAAGTCAAGGGCAGGAGAAAAGCTGGTGTTCCATTCATATTAAGGTACATGTGAGTGCACCTGCAGCCATCTCATCATTGTATGGGCACTTGACACTTAGCTATAAAGATCAGGCTTCCATATGCAAGAATTGTTTTTTTGCTCACGGTAGGAGCAGCTGTGGTCGGCGCTGAAAGAAGGACAGATTGACATGGTGGTATCGGACCACTCGCCCTGCACCCCTGACCTGAAAAGGCTAGACAGTGGGGACTTCTCACAGGCATGGGGAGGGATCTCGTCCCTGCAGTTCGGTGAGCTCTGATGACCCCTCCTTCTAATAGACCCAGACCACAGGGCTACATTAATGAGCGCAGAACAGCTAGACGGGATAATGAAAGGAGTCAGTAAGCTCTAATCGTTAGTGAACCATGTGAGTGCATTGTGTGAAAATGAGCCTCTTTAATTTCAGATTAATTTTACGTCTGAAACAATATCACCACTCCCCTCCAAAAACCTAAATTTGGGCTTGCTTAATCTTTCTTCTCTCTTTATGACCTTCAGCTTTGTCACAGTACAAAGTCCACAGAGGAGCAAATAACCAATTCTGGACTTGTTTACAACCCAGTCTAATTATTGACTTGGTGCAGCAGACATTGGCAGATCAGGTCAAGGTCCCTGCTTTTGTCTCATGACAAAATTAGTCACAAATGTTGCTATATTCTGGCAGACACATCTTCTCTGCCTAGTTGAATCACTCAGGAAGTCAGTAATTGCTCATAAATCACTTTCACATATGGTTTGGTTTCTTCCTTCTACATGAATATATTGTAATATTTATTGACTTGATAAACTAATGAGATGTTATTAATGAGTGTATTACTAAAGCTATGAAGACACACTGTTTAATCATTCTCCCATTTAAAGGTACATTCATATTATCAACAAGAAGTGGGCAGTTGATACACTGTGGATTGAACAGGAAATGCATGTGTACAGGGTCCCAGTTACTATAAATCCTTCTATATCTTGCTGAAAGGGTAGGGGTTTGGGTTAGTATTTGAAGTATGGATAGTGGTATGTGGAGGGATAATTAGCTATACAGGTTTGTCACCTACTGTACTCCCTCCATCTGTAATCTCAGGTCTGTCTCTGTTCTGGACCTTGGCCAGTAAGAAGGGCTTTTCACTGCCAGACATGGTGAGGATCCTATGTCAGAAACCAGCCCAGCTCTGTTGCCTTGACAACCAGAAGGGCAGCCTCTTTCCAGGACATGATGCTGACCTCGTTATCTGGGATCCAGAGAAAGAGTTTGAGGCAAGTAGCCAAGGGATTCACAAATAACACACAGACGCACTGATCATGTATATGCACACTCCACAACACTGCAGTGGAACATCTGCTCTCTGTGGGTACTCATTCTGCAGGTTTTCTCTTGGTTGTTTGATCCAGGAGTCTCATTAAGCCCTTTTATTGAAGGACTCAAGATAATCAGCGCATACATCATGGCTTGGCAATTCTGTCCATCCATAATTCCAAAGGGCCTCTCTGCCTTAGATCTAAATCTACTTGTTGCAGCACACTAGAATTTTAATTTCCTGTCAAACCCAGGCCCAGTTTCCTGTACTGAAACTGAGATTTGAGATTTTATGGGTGTACTTTGTCACCCCTATCTGGGTACAAAGGAAATGTGTCCTGTCTATGGGACAGTGTCCTGTCAATGTTATATTGCTGTCTGATTCTTTTACTAATTTCAATGGAAGTAATGAACTTGTATTTTCTCTTTTCAAGTCTATCTGTTTCTGTTGCAGGTTAAAGAAGTAAATATACACCACAAAAACAAGGTCAGTGGCTCCGCTCTGTTGGTTCCAGAAAACAGGCATAGTTGATTGTGACAGTCACACTGTAGATAGGAATTGACTTCACCTTGTACAGCAGGTGATTGCTCTGGAGTGTTAAAAGTGCAACATCTTTCTCTCTCTCTTTCTCTCTCTCTCTCTCTCTCTCTCTCTCTCTCTCTCTCTCTCTCTCTCTGCAGCTGACACCCTACCTTGGCTCCCAGCTGCAAGGGGAGGTATATGCCACCATTGTCCGGGGAAAGATTGTCTACAAGCAGGGCTCCTTCTCCTCTCAGCCTCTGGGGAAGCACCTCCTGCTCTGCCAGCCAAAGACACAGGCCTCACTGTGAAAGAGGACAGCATTGTGTGTATAGACCCTAGGGCTTTTTAATTATTATAATTGTAATAATTACTATAATTGTGGAAATATTCGCACATATAATTGTTCATTTCCACCAGACTACAGATATTAGACTTTGCTACATGTAATTCACAACTCATGTTTACATATTCATTATATAATCTTAATTTTTTTGTCTTTGATTAACTTGATAAAACTTTCTGTTCAATCAAATATTTGTTGGATTGCTTACTGATTGTCTGGTTACCCCACAGCCTGACAGACAAACTATCACTATTCCTTTTGAATGTATGGAGACACAAAATAGAAGTAGGAAATTCCACATAACAGACAAATGCCTTAAACATTATATAATGCTACTTAGGAACCTTTGATAGACATAATTATCCCTCTAAGCTGCATAATATTAACACCCACCATAACAAGTTGGTAATGTTCCACCATTTACTGTTTGGTGTCAAAACCTCTCCCTTGTCATGCAGTGTGCTTGCAAACAGCAGGATTAATTAACCCACCATGCACAGCTCCTCTCTGTATTGTACAGTTTAATAGCGTAGAGCCCATGCTGAAACTCATAACTTTGGCATCCTGAATATTACATTACATTTTACTATTAAGCACCTTACTCAGGGGTATTGGCTGCAGTGCCTGACCTGAAACTTACTGGTTATAAGTTTATCCCCACTCAGTCTGCCACTGTCCCTAAATCAATCTAAAAGGTTCACTGCTCCTTTTAATTCCTTCCTTCAGTGTCTCTCAGACAAACCTGTCTAGATCTTGGTGTGTGAGCAGCAACCTGGTAAACATGCCATATATTTAACAGGCCATGATGCCTGTTAAATATGCCATAAAGTATGGTTTGTACCATGGGCGTCAGTTTGTTTTGAAAAGTGCTGGGGACAACGACGGGTTCGACGTGTAAAGTCTTTCAAAAAGTGGTGGGAACGAAATGGGCCACGACAAAAAGCGGTGGGGACATGTCCCCAGCGTCCCCAGGGTAAATGACACCTATGGTTTGTACTATAATAATTACATAGTTAAAAATAATTTAAAAGTTTTTTTAAAGGGGGGGGGAGGTTGTGACACAACAGGCCCATGGTTATTCTGTCCTCTCCAAAGGAGAAAGGCAGTACAAACGAGCAGAACCTGAATCCCTTCCTCAGCCAATCATTTTGCAGAGAGTGTGTAGACTCCGTTCAGTTTGCTTCTTTTACCACAGACCAGGTACACAGCCCAGGTGGGAAATTAAAAGGCTGTATCACCTGCTGCATAGTGCAAAAAAATTAAGTCAACTGGATTGTAGAATATCCTTTTCCTACCATCTCAGGTGCGTGTGTGCTTGCTTATATAGTTAAGATTATCTGTTTATCACTTGATGCTATTCTGTATTTACAGATTCTTTCCAACACTTTTATGTTTTTCTGAGAAAACACACAGCTGTTGATGGATGCCATTTCTTTCTCTTGTTACCATAAGATGTAAAATTGTGCCTAATTAAATAGATGTGGGTTGCAGATGCTTGACTAGTGGCTTCATTTTTGGGGATTTGAATAGTATTGTGACAAGTAAACAATATGCACATTTTAACGTTTTGCACATTTAATATAAGTGTTTAGGGCTATCAAAGAGAAATGGCAAATGTGGTATATATTGCCAAACTGTGTTTCTCACAGTGAACAGCTGCTAAGGTCTTTAAGTTTTTTTATACCATCTGTCTCAGAGTCACTTTATTGAGAAGCAATATAGCTCTGTCAACGTACGAATTTAACATTAAAACATTCCACTCACAAATACTGTGTTAAATTACTCACGATGTCCTCTATTTCCCCAATGTCTAATAGACAGTAAATTTACGAAAGGTTATGTTAATACTAAACAGACTGAGAGACATTGTTATCTTTACTTGAGTCAAAGTAAATGATTGTCTTAATGAACTGCTGTTGGTTATATTAGCTGGTTATTTGATATTTTCAGTTAGATGATGAATCAGTCTATTAATCAGCTATTTTTGCTGCAACGTGCGCTTGTACAATTTACTGCTATAATTGAGAGTAAGCGTTCAGTTTCCACTTGAAAAAGAATGCAAAGTTGTAGTTTTCTTTAGGTGGTCTATGCCGCACTCGAGGTCAAAGAACTATCTGCTTTAAATCGACAACTTAATTTGAATACATTGTTTGTCTCCCCTTTGTGAAACGCGCAGGAAAGGCGAACTAGAGGCGAGGCTAATGATGACACAGAGGACTTTGTTTAGCAGAGGTGCGCTTCTGGCACAGCAGGTTGCGTTGAAGTACTCCCAGTCCACCGTAACAGCGCCTTCTTCGTTGCCACGCGTCCGTCGAGCCATGTCCTCAACGTCCATTCCACCACCAGCATGCCTACTCAAACCCTTCGAGACTCCCCACCGCTACATGTTCGGACCGGGACCATCCAACGTGCCCCCCCGTATCTTGGCAGCAGGGGGAAGACCAGTTATCGGCCACATGCACCCAGAAATGTTCGAGGTAATTTGGTGCACATTTCGACAAGGGCACTGTTATTTGCACAGGCTGTCTGATGACACAATCATTCAGTACAGACGCTATTTGATTACAAATATGAATATCGAAGCTCCTTACGACCAGGATCGTGGCTATAAAGTCCTGCAAATCTTTATATTTTAAAATGCTAAATTATTTGTATTGTGTCAAGCAAACTACTCATAACATTGTATTGGTTTATAGAAGTTAGTTTCGTTCCGTGGTTGTTTTTCTGATAAAATTCCAATAAATTTCCGTTTGCAGTAAGGTAAATTTTTCTCCGGCGCAAAGGTGAATCCGCAACTCTGTCAAAGTTTAATGTCTTGCGCACGTCAGTTAACTCATACAGGTGCCGGGTAAATGCACGCATCAATATGAGACAGAAATACAGACACCTGCACACTACTTTATGGCTCTCTCAAAAAAAAAAGAAACGAATTTTCTTGGGTATTAATGATCGCTCTTTGAGCATGCAAATGTTTCACCATAATGCCAGGATAGTCACTCCAAATATGTTTATGCATTAAGATAAATCGTACCTAATAATTATATTTATGAAATAATTCCACTTTGTGTGTGCTTGTGTGTGTTTCTTACAGGTTATGGATCACATTAAAAAGGGTATCCAATATGCGTTCCAGACACAGAACAAAGTGACTATTGCCATGAGCGGCTCTGGCCATACAGCCATGGAATGCGCCATTTTCAACACCCTGGAGCCTGGGGACAGTGTCCTTATTGGAGTGAATGGGATATGGGGTGAACGGGCAGCGGAAATCGCAGAAAGGATTGGTATATATTTCTTATATACTCAGCAGTGCACTTCAGCAAACTGAGCTCAATATCCCTGCAAGGTTAGCATGCTGGATTGACTGTGAGATACTACTGGCTATCAACAGGAGATGCTGTGGCATGAACATAAGTTGCATGAAATTTTCACTTGTCTCAGTACACTGAAAGTGAGCCTTTACATATTGCTACCTGTCAATACTGTTTTTGGTATACTTAAAATCTGCACATGGTTTGCCCCTAAAAGATTGTTATTCTAGCAGTGAATGCAGGACAGTGTCTCAAAGTGGATCTTCAAGACTGTTGCAAAAAGTGTGTGAATTTGATATTCTGTTTTGTGTCAAGCACCTGAAAACAGAATGCATGTAAGTTTCCTTTCTATAAACTGTCTTCCTAAACATTCCTTTAGGTGCTAAAGTGAACACCATAGTCAAACCTCCTGGTGGTTATTTCACCAATGAAGAAATTGAACAGGTAATGTTTCATCAACCCACTACATAACTTTTTGAGGTCCAAAGGCCCTACCTTTTTCCAAACGTGTTCTGGACACCTCTTGGCCAGACCCATTAAATCTTTGCATATGAATGGTTGATTCTAGGATAAACAACTACTGGCAAGAAAAGAAGTACGGGAAACAGATGGTGTGTGTGTGTATAACCAGTCATCTAACCATCTCCCTGCAGGCCCTGGCCAAACACAAGCCTGTGCTCTTCTTCCTCACACACGGAGAGTCCTCGTCTGGGGTCGCTCATCCCATTGATGGCATTGGGGATTTGTGTCTCAAGTTTGCAGCCTTCTCTTACAGTCTCTCACATGGCAGTCACACAAAT
Organism: Megalops atlanticus; assembly: GCA_019176425.1. NCBI lineage: Eukaryota > Metazoa > Chordata > Actinopteri > Elopiformes > Megalopidae > Megalops > Megalops atlanticus. The sequence goes on from CM032876.1 coordinate 38,675,723, forward strand.
GTAACCATTAACCAAATGCACACACACATGTATCTAACTGACAGTTCTTCTCTCTCAGGCACAACTGTTTGTTCCTAGTAGACTCTGTGGCATCACTGGGTGGCTTGCCACTTTATATGGACAAACAAGGTATATGTAGGAGAAAGACAGCAACAGACTTAATGCTGTGTTTCCCTTTGAAATGGATCAAACTTGACCATGTATAAAGGCTAACTGGACTATGCAGTTTATACTCTATTTGTTTGTCTTGCAGGCATTGACATCCTGTATACAGGCTCCCAGAAGGTCCTGAATGCCCCCCCAGGGACTGCACCCATCTCCTTCAGTGAACGTGCATGGTTAGGGTCAATGAATGAGCCACATATTTCAAGTACAAAATTGTCAGAAATGGATTTGTTAAACATATGGCCATTTCCCTCATGTTGCTTCTTCTCCATACAGCAATAAAGTCTTCAACAGGAAAACAAAGCCTGTGTCCTATCTCCTGGATATGAGCTGGCTGGCCAATTACTGGGGCTGTGACAGCAAACCAACAAGAGTGTGAGTCTTCCACTGGCAATCAGACTCATGTTCCAAACTAAAAGCTATGATACAGTTTTCCCAGAAAAGCTTTGAGCATTTCTATTAATTATGTCCCACCGGAATTCTTCACCCTGTTACCACAACTATCTAGCCTACCAGGCACCTACAACATATTACTAATATCCACTGTCTTGATTCAGGGTATGTAATGATTGTGTGGTTTATCTTTTTCCAGATACCACCACACAGGGCCTATATCTGGATTCTTCACTCTAAGAGAGAGTCTGGCTGTCTTAGCAGAGATGGTGAGGGGATCTCAGTGCATCAGAGGTTTGCTATTTCATCCTGCAAAACAGAGAACAAGAGCTTATAGCAGCAGATGTTACTATTGTTATCTTAAATGCATAAAAAATTCATCCTGACATTTAAGTCTCTTCATAACAGAGCACACTGATTTGCCATGTTCTGCAGTGAAAACCAGATGATATTAGTTTATGTAGAAGCTATGTCCACTGCCTCCTGGTGGGGTGATGGATTCAGCCCCTGCTGTCTGCACTTGTGTTTCTTCAATTTTCGCAGGGACTGGAGAGCTCATGGAGACGCCACAAAGAGGTGGCAGAGTATCTGCATAAGGGCCTGGAAGACATGGGACTCAAGCTGTTTGTACAGGACAAGGTGAGTTGCACACCAAGGAATCACTGGGATGCGGCAAGGAATTCAATCATGACCATGACATCACCATGACAGATGTAACCACTCATTATGATTAAGCCATATTAGGCGACCAAAATACTGTAACATATTTATGATATTGTTCGCCATGTGTATAGTCCGCTGCTCACCCTGATCCTCTGTTGACCTTTCCGAGTCTGATGTATGTATGTTGGGTGTGTCCAACAGAGTGTAAGGCTGCCGACAGTTACCACGGTTGTAGTCCCCCCAGGGTATGACTGGAAGGAGATTGTTGCTTACACTATGAAACACCACAATGTCGAGATTGCTGGAGGCCTGGGGCCCTCTGCAGGCATGGTGAGCGTGCATGCTAGTTCTGTGCTTCCATAAGTGCAAAGATGTAGTTTTACTAACGCACCAATGTTTCTTCAGGAGCTGTGTAACCAGGTTTTAGGTTGTGTGGGTCACAGCAAACCATATGCCTCTGGTGGGGATCCCCTAACTCTCCCTTCTGTGCTACGTGCCACAGGTCCTACGTGTGGGGCTGATGGGATGCAACAGCAGCATAGCCAATGCTGACTTAGTGCTGGCAGCCCTGGGAGATGCTCTCAAGTGCTGCCACAAGAGCAAGGTCTAAAGACTGTCAGGGACTCCAGGCTGTCATTTTAAGGGCAAAAGAATGAAGATGTTACACACTGAAGATAACATACAGCAACGCTTTGCACAAAAGTGAAATGGTACACCTAACCTGTAAGCAATATTTTCTTGTAAAATGAATAAAGACAATTCTAGTGAATGCACATTCTTGTGTTACTGCGTGTTTTGTGGATTCACAGATATTTGGTTAAGCATATCAATGAAAATATCATTTCGCCTAAATAAAACGTTAAACTAAATAAAATAACTTCAGTATCTGAAAACGCACATCCTCAGATGTGTACATGGGGATGGAATCAATTTAGTAGGCTAGATTACTGCAGTCGATGTAACACGTCAGTGACTTTTATTACTGGAATCAATACTAAAATGATTGAAATAAGTCAGATACAATGTCTAGCTCAGTCCATCAACAGACACTTAACACGTAGGCTACATTTAAGTCCACCAACAAACAGTCGCCTACCTCTGCGAGGATCCGCATAAGAGAATGCCCCCTTAAGCAGTATTATACGGTATCCTGACTGAACGTACGTGCACTGACAACCACTCGTAGGCTTGCGACTGCACGGAAATAGGAAATGTTTGCTGTAAACTGGTTTAAAAAGGCGCGGATGCATCGATGTCAGTTTGGTAGATGGTTATCAAGCAGTCGAATTCTGCACAAATACGGTACGGTTTCACGCGTAGCTATGTCGTACAGAAGAGGAGCTCTAATAGTGCTTGAAGGAGTAGACAGGGCTGGGAAGACCACACAATGCAAGAAATTGGTCCAGGCGTTACAAGAAAGTGGCCGACCAGCTGAGATGATGCGATTTCCCGGTAAAATGCAGTTTTATTTCTAGCTAACTAGCTCTCTGCCGCCACGTACAATGTCGGTTTATGCGAAGCTTTGGCACTGTTGGATTTCAGTGGAAAGAATCATATAAAAATAGCTGTTACAGTGATTCAATTGTGGCCACAATAAGCATAAATACCAATTCACGTATCAGTAGCTTGTTGCTCGGTTTATTAGCCTCACAGCGTATCTGCGTTGTTGTTAGCCTAAACGGTTACTTTGCACATCCAAAGCAGTTAAAAACGAAATGTCAGGGACACAGAAAACCTTCCGATTGAGCTAACCTTTATCATGGGTGTGCCACTTGGATGATGAGCCCATACTTAAATTGCGATATGGTATAATGTTGTGTTGACACCATAACAATGGAACGTTAATAATCCCTCCCAAATGTTTGTTCAGACAGAACTACGAAGATGGGTAAGTTGATCAGCGCCTACCTAGAGAAGAAGAGCAACTTGGAGGACCACACAGTGCATCTACTCTTCTCAGCTAACCGCTGGGAGCTGGTGTAAGATATTACATCCAGGCTACCCCCACTTAATCGAGCAACCTGGCATATAGCTACAAAAGTAAACACAGGTGTTGGACCACCTAAAGCTCCTTAGATCAGGATTATAGCCAGTCTCTATAAGAAAATTGAAAGTCACTCCACACAACGATCGAGGAGCCTTGTTACAGCTCCCTCATTCAGCCGACATTGGCACTCATGTCACATGACACGTAAGCAAGGCACGGCTTATGGATAATGCCATGAACAAGGAATCAGTAGCCAAAACAATAAACTAAAAGTAAACCCAGACCCCTGTCATGGTGCACTGATGGTACAAAAACACAGGCTTACTTGAATTATGTGTCTGCCTCTCCTCAGGCCTCTGATGAGGCAGAAGCTGGAGCAGGGTGTCACTCTGGTTGTGGACAGGTATGCCTTTTCAGGGGTCGCATTCACAAGTGCTAAGCCGGTGAGTCCTCTGGTTCTATTACTCAATCCTGGCACTCTCAGTTGTACTCGGTTGTGTAGATGCACAATGATAATCACTCCCCGCTGGCCCAGATTAAAGTCACATACAATGTTTAGCTTCACGGTAAGAGTCCATGAGTAACTTATTATCCTACTTATTTTAAGACTGGGTGAGGTGGAGTGTCTAGAGTGGTTTATGAGCTTTACATGAACATGACAAGGCTCTGTCCTTGTCAGAGGCCAACTCTGACATTTAAGAACATTGCGGATGAATATTCAAAGATATTAGAGGAGACAATGGTGAACATATATATCTATGTTTTAAAGGGCTTCAGTCTTGAATGGTGCATGAGCCCAGATGTTGGGTTGCCAAAGCCAGACCTGGTGCTCTTCCTGCAGCTGCACCCTGCAGCAGCTGAACAGCGGGGTGAGTTTGGAGCAGAGCGCTACGAGAACAGCGACTTTCAGAAGACTGTGCTCCAGAGATTTGAGCAGCTTATGAAGGACCCCTCCTTGAACTGGCAGGTGAGGAATTTTGATCAAGCTAAGTCAGCACTATGTGTTTTACCAGAGCAAAGCAGCTCCTGATTGTAAATAAATTAAAATCAGAATGAGCTGGCTCACACACTCTAAGGATTCTGTCCATTTTTAATGGCTGATTTGTGATTGACAATGTCACCCTTAGGTGATAGATGCTGCCAAAAGCATAGAAGACCTGCACAAACAAATCAAGACCCACAGTGACACCGCCATCACTACGGCAGAGAGCCAACCAATCGGAGAGTTGTGGAAATGAGGCTCTACAAATCACAGATCCATGGAAATGCAGTTCCAGCAGGGATAAAAATGGTACGCCTGCTGAAAGAAGCTGCTACTGTCGCATGACATCCAGGAATCTGACGCTTCTGTGCCAAAACACTCATGAACTGGTATTTTTTTCCACATGACCATCTGCTTCATTTTTGCTCTGCCAAAGGACAAACATACAATTAGGCAGGTTCAGTGATGATGGAGAGTACTCAAATGTGACACCTAATGTAGTGGAAGGTGCAGGTGATTTGGGTAGGAAAAGTTACATACAAGTTTTGTCAACATCACCATTTCATCTTGGGTAAAGAGAGAGAATGCAGATTAAATGTACAAGAATGATCAGAAACAGCCGTTAATAATAGTTGTCCACACATTTGCCTTTAGTATCAATCAATGTCTTTATTTTCTTTTGGCTTATTAATGTGTTTTGCATCTATATTCTGTTAGTATATCCAGCTAATGCACAGATATGTAAATAAATAATTTTAAAAGCAACACTGTCTTATTTACAGTACCTCTGTTGGGAATGGAACAAAAACCTGTATAGGAATTTTAAATAAGAAGACAGCTCAAACTTTGATAAACAAGATATCCTACACCTGTCTGCTACAGTCATTCATACCTAACAATATACTGACTGCAATCGTCAACCAAATTTTACATTTGATTCTGTCAATACAGACCTGTAATATCAACAAAGTAAGTCATGACAAAAGTAAACTATTAAGGGATGAATCCGTTGCCTGATAACAGTTATTGCAGAGGACAGTCATGCTAATTCAGCTTTTAAAACCACCACTTCAAATACTCATTCTAAAGAGCTAAAAATAACACTTGTGTGAAAATGGTTGCCTTGGACCTCTGCCATGACTGCTAAGGCACTGGCTCCACAGGATACTGCTGTTACAGGACATTTTAATGGGATACAGTGCTGCTGGATTCACACCAACAAGACACAGAGTGCAACTCTTTTGTTCTTTTTTAATAGAAAATAAAAACAGAATATATAATGTGCAAATTGTAAACTTAATACAATAAAAATTAACCTAAAAGGCAATGTTAATTCCCCAACAACTTCTGTCAGGAAATTAAAAGTCTTGATAGTGGACATATATGCAGAGTCTGTAGCCAGTTGGAGGAAGCTGTTCTGAAGGTGAGGCTGGATGACTACGCCACGGGTGTGAGATAATCGCCTTTACCCCTCCACTGCTGAAAGTGGCCCTCTACTGTGCCACGGGCTGTACTGCTGCTCTCCCTCAGAGGGACAGGATCTCAAATTCCTCGTCCTCTGAGTCAAAGAACCGCTCCAGCCGGTCTGAGTCTGAGAAATCTGGCAGGGGGAAGGTAGCGCAGGACAAAATTACCCAGTATACACTGCATGGGAGATCAATATGCCCCAGCAGCTGTAACTGAGGTCAAAGTAAACCATCCATTTCTCTGAACTTAAAATAGCATCCACAGTAAATATATTTTCTTGTTTTTTTTCACAACAGGATGACCTTTCCTTGAAGGTCTATCATTCACTGCATTTTTAATACCGAAAATCAAATTCCCCTCTTGTGTGGCACTGGCTGATTCGAAAGAATGGCCCAATAATATTACTGATTTGATGCACATGGACATCAAAGCATTGATGTCCCCGGAGACACCCCCCCCCAAGACTGGGAAGTGTCTTCTGCTGACCTGGAGTGAGATTGAGCACATCAGCATTGATGAGGTGCGATGGCTGACTGTCCACCAGCTCAAACATGGGCAGCCCTTCTCTGCTGCAGGACAGCTGGAGGACATGGTACATCTATGTTAATAGTCACAGCTGTGGTAGCACTCACATGCACACCAGGGTTAGCCTTCAGAAAAAGAACTATATTAACACTCCCACCTTGGCATACCTGTGTTAGCACTCACAAGCATCATCTTGCAGGTACAGCAAGGCAGGATGAGCAGCACAGATTCACTGAGTCTGGCTCAGTGGCCCAATGCAAAGCAGCATGAAGAAACATGCAGCAATCAGTCTTAATCAATCATTACCTCTACAAAGTCAGTTGCCACTGGGGTGGCTTATAACCATTTTGGTCTTATGCATATTCATTGCTATTTGGTTGTTTATCTCCTTGTTCTGGACTGCTTTTTTAGCCCAAGTATTTGCCACTAACTGACCCACCTTTCGAATGCGCAGGCACCAGTCATCAAAGTCATCTTCTGTTCTGCAGAAGAAGCCCTGGTGAGAATCAGAATAGCAGAAACCCTGTTTACCAAAAGCTCTACCCCACACTATCCATCACAAAATCAAATAAACACAGAGGCTAGGCCAGGTTTATAAGCTCAGATATACTGTGGTGGTGGCTGAAAACTCAAAGATGGTTTTTTAATGCGCAATGACACCATTTATAAGATCAAGTGTACTGTATTCCATATTTTATGTAGTTTCCAGCCACCATTTTTATACAGGGCTACTTACTGAAAATACCATATTTCACTTTTTTGTGTTTCATAAATACATTTAACATAAAACCAGTGTTGACTTAAAACAATTAAATTTGAGTTGATGTGTTTCTAAATAAATTAGCACACAGAATGAAATTTCAATTTGCAATTTAATAAAATGTGAGAATTGGTCAAGGGTCTGAATACTTTTGCAAGGCACTGTATGTACAGTGTTAGACAACATAATGGAAATACCAAATAGAAAGGGACTCGTACTTTAAGTAAATCAAATCAAAAGGAGTTTACACTTTAGTTTGATATTAATGTCAGTATGAATTCCCACTATGTTTCTGCTACAAAAGGCATTATGTGAGTTTCTAAAGCAACATAAGAACTCTATCAGATTTTGAAATGGATGGTACTCAAATTGCAGGTGTATCACAGAAATATGAAAACTATGTGTGTCAAAAAATCATAGAAATTGATGGCACACATCAAACAGGGAAAAACTGCATCAGGAAAGAGGAACAGTGGTCACAAGTCAAAGGTCACTGCCAGGGATAGGGGGTCACTTAACAGGATAGTTGCGACAATCCACAAAACAGCAACCCCAGAAATTGCCACAGAACTGAATCTACACTTCTGTGACCCAGTCTCAATAAAAGCTATGTTGTCAGCTTCAGAAACCTGACATTTATACAAGGGCTGCCATTTGAAAATCACTTGTAACTAAAGTCAATGTACAACAATGATAAACCTGGTGTAAGGACCACAAAACCTGGATATCTGAGCAATGGAAGATATGCCTGATGAGTTGCTTTTTCCTACATATAGACAGGGTTGTTTGGAAAAAAGCAAAGGAAGCCTCCAACCCACACTGTCTGTTCCCAACTGTTAAACGTGGTGGATCTGTTATCTGTATGGTCAGCTATCTTTTGAGAGTCACTGTGTCTGATTATTACTCTGCATGACAGAATTACAGCCAAGGAATACAAAGCCACTTTAGGTTACTAGGTGCAGCCATGGCAAACATTGTTTCCTCATGACACTCTGACATTCTAAGACCTATACACACTGCTAAACAGATACAAGAGTGGTTTTAGGAATACCAGGATAAGGTCAAACACCTTCCATGGCCTCTCCAATCACCAAATCTAAAACCACTGCACGTTTGAGGAAAGTTACAGAAGAATGCAGAGTACATTGTCACCTCCTCCATCTCTCAAAGAACTGGAGGCTTTGCTTTTTGAAGAATGGTCCAATATCCTACTAGAAACAGTTCTAAACTTGTATAACAGCATTCCAAAAAACTGAAGCTGTTCCAAAGGCAAAGGGTGGCCTAACTCCTTGTTGGTTAATAAGATTCATATGTTGTTTGGTCTTTCCATAATTCTGTATATCCTCTGCATCTCCCTTCTTGTGCAACCACTGTATGGTGTAACATACCACTGCAATGGAGGGGTCCAGTTCACAGATATGCATGCGGCAGGGTGGGTGCTGGCAGTGGTAGGTGTCATCAGGGACCTGGCCATCATCACATGGCTCCACTGCAGGCTGAGTGGTGTGGGGGTCCAGATAAATGAGCTCCTCTCCTGGTGGAGTGGGGGTTTAGACAGACCAGTGTAAGCAAGACACTCCTTGTTGGCATACTCATTGCCAGGAATTTTTTTTTACATCAGTGGTATGAGGCAATGGTATGAGGTCATGATAAATCAGGCTTCTTTTAACAACAGATTGGTATATCAGGCAAAGTGTTCACCTATAGCTCTTTCCACTCATACTTACCCACAAAGCCAATGAAGTAATGTGCACTATTGGGTTTTCCTCCAATGACTCCTAGAGACTGAGGCAGCATGAAGCATTGCTTGTGTCACAGAGAAAAAAAAAAAGAGGTTTAGAGTCTATGCCCACAGGAACCAAGTCACTTATCCCTGGCAGCCTTTGGCTGGATCTGGATTTTTAAGCCATGGCTTTCCAATGTCTCTATCAATGGTTTTGTGTGTGCATACTTGTGTGCCTGTGTAGCTATGTGCCCTAGGAGTACCTTCAATGTCTCAATGTAGGCCTCATTGATGTCGCTCAAACCAAGCCGTAGGGGTATGAGCAGCACAAGGGGCCTCCAGAGTGCTGTCTCCTCCTCTGCCAGAGCGCAGGCCCCCTCGAGACAGCCATTCAGCTCCTGTCCCACCTCCACACAGGCCGCCCCCTCGAAGTCCAGCCAGGGCATGCACAGCCGCTCTGAGATGTGGAAGGGGCCACCATTAACATGTTTGCAGATCTCCCGAGCCCACCAATGACTTGTCCTTCTTCCCTACACACAGTCATCCTTAGTATTCTAAACTGTTTCAGGCTGTGGAAGGTAGGAATATGAATATTCAGTGAATATTAAGAAGACTCACTGATTTCCTCAATGACCACTGTGTTGTCCATGGCAACATGCACAGCTAATCGGCTCCAAGTGTCAAACACAGATAGCTTCCTAGGGGAGAGAAATGGGCACATTATCTCTACAATTCTCTAAATATCTAAAAAGCTTGTGTATATATTTTATATTTAAGGGAAGATGTTTTTTTGGTATTTTTCCTGTTTTTAAGCTCCCTTTTCTGCCACACCCTCTATATTCCCACAGAAGTACTGTGGTGAGACGAATGCTGATCCTCTCACCTGCAGCCAACAGACACTTTTCACACAGCTAGGGGTGCCAATGCGGTGGGACGGGCTACTCTGGCCAAACCCAGAGGGGCAAGGCCAACTGTGTTCCATAGCTACAAACTCTCAGCTCCCAGTCATTGTCAGTGAATGAAGAAGTTCAATTGTGACACATGGTCTAAGCTGAAGGACTCCTCCACTCGGAATAACCGGCCGATCCACTCAGGAGCACAGGGAATACCCTTTTGATGTAGTTATATAAATGGTTTGCTCTGAGCTATGATGCTCTCTAGGCCAAGCAAAAGAGAACAATCTGAACTACTGCACTTACTTGAGGACCTGTGCCACTGTGTTTGGTCCATACCATTGGCCAATGGATTTTCCCTCTCCAACACCCATCTGAGCTGAAGTCAAAAGTAACATCAAGCATCAGAGAATACTCATTCACTGTGATTAACTACTGCTGATTAATAACTCTACAGGCCACAGAGCATGGGAGTTACAAATAACAAGTGCTGGCCAACTAAAACCCTGTGATAAAACCTCAATCAATACTATTCAATGAATTCATCAACTGAATTTAGTTCCACTACAAAAATTTCATTTGTTTTTAAGAACCATGAGAAATACTGTCTTTGACATTTATTACCAATCTGATGTATGGAGTAGTAGCTGTCCTTCTTGTCAATGAAAGCATTGAGGATGCTGAAGTACTCTTCTCTCTGTCTCTGTCCTTTTACCCACCTCCAGTCTAAAAAGCCCAAAGACACAATCAATATCACAAACTGATGTAAAGGGCCATCTATATGCCTGATAAACTCCAACAAAAGGTCTGACGTTCATATCTTCAATAATTTAGAACAGAGGATTCTATATGAAATAATACATTGCACGTCAAATGGACATGTGAACAGTAACTTTGCCTATCAGTTGTTCCTCTACAAATGGGGCCATACCTGAATAATTATGTCAGTAATAAGCAGGGATGTCACCAGGTACAGTATATAGTCAGGTCTGACATATACCTGGTAAGCAAGGCTAGCATTAGATTAATCTGGCTGTCCTATATACTCTATTTTAAAGAAAATAAAGAGCTGCACTGTGAACTTCTCAGAGGCTTCTTTCAATTGGTGAGGAGACAGACCTCGGCCTAGGTGCCTGCAGACCAGGGCCTCGGCTAAGATCATCTGCCCACATCGTAGCATGCAGCCCCAGCCAGTGTCAGATGTGGGCCCCGTTCCTCCTGCAGCAAGACAACCCATAAGCTATTTATATTACACTTTCAGAGGGCAGGCGCTTCATCAAGTCCATCAGTGTACATTTCAGACCAGTACTTTCTAAAACTGCATGCTGTAGATAACCAAAAGACAACTGCATCCATTTAATCATGTCAAAGTATGATTCAAAACATTAATGTCATACCTAATAAATATATAAATCATAGCCACTTTCATAGATATGTAATTGTATGTATATATTGAACAATAGTGTAGATACTGAGCATCAAAAGAAACATCACTATTTATGTATGAATGTTTTCAGAAAAATAAAGCAGACACTCTTGGATACTTATGAAATGTTTTTGGCTTCAATTAGAGGATCATCAATGACTGACCATGACATACTGGATTGACTTTGCTTGTTACACAAGCACCACAGCACCTCATTAATCAGAGAGGTGACTGGGCATGAGTGATCTGATTTAAACAGCTGAAGGTCTAGCCTGTTGAAAGCGGAGAGAGACAAGTCGCGTGCCAATGTGCCCTTTTTATCACGATAAAAATGTCTTTGTGCAATGCCTATGTGGGAGTCTAGACTGAGTCAGCACACTGTAACTCACCATCTGGACTGTTTACAGCCACTGGTATCTAACCTGGCAAAGCATTACAACAGCTTTTCAATTAAAGGCTATGACCCATGAGATTATGACTCCCAACACCTAGACAAAAACTGAGATGTTATCACCCACCATCTTAGTCTGTCATAGGTTTTGCACTGCCTGTTATTCTGCATACTGCCTCTCTGACTAATACAGTTGTGCTTATGCAACAGCTCAACTCACTCCAGCATATATGGCCAGCTGTGAATGATCCTTTGAGAACTTATAACAGCCATTACTGGCTGCTCACAAAAATACCATAGTGATTGTTGCAGGTCATGCTAATTTTCAAGACAATTGGAGCAAATCCATTGGTTTATACCATAGGAATACAAGTATTCATGTAAGAACTAAATTCCGTATCACAGCAAGGTGACAGAAATGACATAAGTTACCAACTGAAGCTTCATAGATATGAAGCTATCAATGATGGCAACGCAAAAGAGGGTGTTCACCTTAGAGGAGGCAGTTGTAAAGTGCTGCAATTCTTAATCAAGAATCCAGTGACACTGCAGAGGAATCAGATGAGGATGTCTTTCTGAGTGAAATTAGGGAAATAAAGATGACTGTAAAAACAAATACTGTATTAGTTGTTGTCTAGCTGATTGTGACAGTTACCTGGCTGCAGCAAGTTAGATACATCTAGACTTGATGATTAGGATGTCTAAAAAACTGTTTCAGTAGCTACCTGGCTCACTAAGAAAAGCCTCTTTACAAAACAAAGTCATCACCATAAATGCTAGCCAAAATTTAATATTGGATGTTGACTGTGAGGAAAACATTTACAGATGAACATAAGCTAGTGATGTGACTGAAATTTTAGCTTCCTTGCCTGCGCTATTTTTAAAATACTGTATATGTGATATTGTGCATATTTAAGTGGAAAAATTATGTATCATTGTCACTTTTTAAAAATAAAATATCAAGCCATAATACATTTTCTTTGTTCACATCTCATTTTGTTTGACCGAAATACTGGTGAAATGTCTGTGTCTAAACAAACAAACAACAAAGACAAACAAAGTAGGCATGAAGAGTGGTCTGACTTTCTTCTGATGCTCAGTATGTTTTAAAATACGTGTGCTTCATTTCACAGTTGGGCCTACACCAGAATCAAACATTTCTGTACAAAATTGGTTATAATAAATAGCTGGATCCTGATAACATCCTCATTGCTATGCAGACATGATTGATAATATCAATAGAATTAATTTAATATAGAAATCTATGTAAGGTAGAAATCAATATAAAGTAGAAAAGGAATTAATTTCTGACAGTTAAAGTACAACCTACCTACCCACTATAATACTGTTCTTAACTGTAAGTAACACATTCAGGCAAGTCTTTGATTCTTCATAATATTTTTCATTTAAGTCACCACCATGATGTGCAGGCAGTATAAAAGAGGAAAAATTAAAAATTGATACTCAAATTTATGGATGTAGCACTTATGCTGAATATCCCTTTAAGTTCCACACTTTTCTTACATATTTATATTAAAGCATTTAACATTTTGCTAAGTATGCCCCCAATTAGCCCATATCTGAGACAGGATGTTGAGTCACTCACCAATGGGTTGAAAGTTCTTTCTGTAAGTGAACCACAAGCGTGATGCAACATCAGACAGAATCTCATCCTTCTCTAAAAAACAGAGACATATGCAATACATCAGTGGCAAATAGATGAATACTTTTGTGTCAGTATAACATGTACATATTTATACTAAAAGCTACACCTACTACTCAAATACAGGTCAGCACCATAAAGGGTGATAAAAAAAACAACAGCATAATTTCAGACTTATGAACAGTCCTTACTGGAATTTTTGACAGAGTCCATTCTGATTGTATCAGGACTTTCTATGAGGAATGCCAACAACATCTACGTTTTCTGAAGAACCTGCTTTGTCAATGTCTACTAGATAATCCAAAAATCCTTTCTAATGAAGCATTCAGTGGGTGCATATTCAGCACATTGTTGAATATATTATCAGACAACACATATTTTGTCAAGGTTGCCAGACAAAGCTGGGTTGTGAAATGGCAAGGCCCTCCCTGCTCCATTTCACATAGAATGATTTAGCACCCAACTGGGCACACTTAAGAATTACATCATGTTCTATTGCATTCTTTTGATTTGACAACAGGAGCCCTTGCACCACATTTCATAGTTTTGCCCACACATTCTCTTAAATACTGGCTTCAGCGTGAATATTGAAAGAATTTTCTACTTCCTATTTCAGTGTATTTGAACACAGAGAGTTAACAAATTGTGAGTCCAGGCCAACATAATTGTTCTTTACATTTACAGTTGGTGTACTGATCAGAGAACAAAAGGCAGGGACATTCGGACAATGCAATGTAATATTACCATCCTGTTCTACTTAAATGCCATCTCACAATAAACTAGTATACCATCTAAATAACCTCTTTTCAATACAGCCTGGTCTAGTTACACCCTGGAGAATATTTCCTCCTGAACACCTTTACCTGTTAGTGCACTGAACTCCCTCCCCAAAATCCACACTGGCTCTGCAGTCTCGGGGAAATCTTCAAACTCTCCGAAACGCAGTGTGTCGTATGTAAGAGTAGCTGAAATAGCAAAGGGAGAGGCAGGACTTACAGCATCTTATTGACAATGGTACAAATAAGGAATAATTCAAGGCCCCCATCTGAATGGTTCACACTGAATTCAAAAGCAACTGTTTATTTACTTTCTCCATTATCATCATTATCATTATTATTGTGCATGACACAATAAATACAGCATTGAATTTAGAAAGGTTACAATAATTAATAGTCTTAACAGTCCTCTAGCAAAAGCAGGTATCATATAATATGGAGATGTCTAAGAAAAAAAAAACTAACACTAAATCTAAGTTTATGTATCATCTATTGACAGCACATCTTGCAAAAAAATAAAAGAGACTTGGGGAGGGAGCGGTTCAAAAGTGAGAATAACGGATCATAATATACCGCAGAGCATCAAAGGTTTATGTAAAACACTTGTTGCAAAGCAAATAATATATTTTGTAATATATAACTACCTACAGAATCAACAAAAACAATGACAAGGGGGAGAAGTCGTTTCTAAGATGGAAACTGACCTCAATACTTCAGACGAATCCAAGCCATTTATTGCATAAACCTGCCGGTTACCTAACTTGTTACATTTTGTAACAAGTTAAGAAGGTTGAATGTGATGTGTGACTTGTGAGAGGACGCCAAGCTTCAGCTGTGTCATGGAGCAAGCTAGTCGGCTAGCTACTAGTATGACATTCATGAACACGATCTGTTGACTGGAAAACAGATGAATCGGATGGGCCGGTGACGACACACCTCCGTCAAGGACACATGTCGTCAGTGGCATTCACCCTTGCCTTTACATCAGTGAATAAGCCTTCATTTAGGCAAATATACATCTGAGCCCGCCTAGCTAGTTAGCTAAAAAGCTGAGACCATTTATCTAGCTGCTACCTTCATACCTTATCTACAAATGTGACTGACATTAAAATGTGCATATACCCCGAAATCAGGATTCTCATACATAGATACCTAAGGATCAGACATTGGTGTTTTTATTTGATAAGTAAATAGAAAACGCAACAAAATCCTATGGAATCTGTCTTACCTGCATCCATCCCGTCAGTGACTCACCCTACCCTGTTAGGAGAACAATGCAAACATAATGTAGCCAATAGGCAGCACGGTTTAGCACAGATTTGATATTCCGATGACGAAAGAGGCGGGGATACTTCTACATTTCCCAATCATAGCCTTCATTTGGGCGGAACCTACACTTTTTAGCCAATGTAAATACTGAGCAGTGGTGACACACCATTACGCGTGTACAGAACAAACGCAGGAGAACGGTTAGTAAACAGGAAGTTCTCAAGAAATTTATGGGGGAGCATAGTGTCCCATGACTAGTGATAGTATCTGTTTACTGTAGCCTCTGTTGCGAAAATGTTGACCGGGGGAAAACCTGAATGACAGCTGGATGAAATGTATAGGGACAAGACATTTTAAATATTGTACGATTGCCTTTGTTGGTTTGTTGCTGGTCCTTAAACTAGCTAGCATGTAACTCGGTAACTTATCTCCTCTTTACTTGTTTTTATTCCACATTTATTTCAGTTTCATTCGCTTTACCATACTTGCCATCTCGTTTTCTAACAAATTGCAATTTTGGGAGCCACTTACATGGAAGCTAGCCAGGTTCCTCACCATCATCTTTTTTCGCATGTAGTTAGCTAGCTGGATAACTTTAGCTCTACAACTCGACTTACGATCGTCACGTGTCAGTCAAGGCCTGCTATCGACCCTGATGGGCATGTAAAATTAGCAGAAGTCGTTGACAAATAAATTGGACATTTAACCACAGATTTTAAGTAAATTGTCAGCTAGCGATGTATAATAGTCATTAGTCTAACTTTTTTATGAACTTTTATCATTTTAATCACCATCTTCAGTAAGCCATTGTACAGTTGTTCATAAAAGTAAAGATATCATCATGAAGTATATTAAGTACAAAGCAAAAACAATACAGGAAAACAAAGGCAAGGGAAGAGGTAGGTTGTTAGGTCACAAATGTTTATTACTAAAATCAGTGAATATCATTAAATTCAAAGAATATTGCGCATCATGACTCAGCATGCATCCATGTAGGGGTGCAGCCTGCGTTAGACGCATTGATCTTATTCAGACAGTAGATGGCGGTACTATTTAAGGAAAATGCCACGTCTGCTCAAAGGGATGTCTACTGGATTGTTTTGTGCCTTGCCTTTAAAAGGAAATGACAATGAAAATATATGTTGTTTAGTGCAAGTCAAAGATTTACATTTTTTAAGTGTTCAAGATACGTGGCTTGATTTAGCCCTGTAGATGATCCTCGAAGGTCGTGTGGAGAAACCAAGTTTGCTGACAGAAGGTAGTAATGAGGATTTCAAACTTGTTTTATTAATAATTTCTTACAGCTCAAAGGAAAATTGAGACCCATGTGTAAGCTCTTTGTAAGGGACTGATATTCATTTTTTGTATTTTAATGTGGCAAAGCAGTGCCACACAGTCTATTAATTAAATCAAGTGGTAGGACAGCCAGGCATCTCAAACCCCATGATGGGTGGAGCTGTCAGGTGAGCTATCAGTTGCTGACTCAAGAAACAAACCACTGTGCTCTCCATAGCAAGGCAATGTGATTGGTTCAACGCAATGGGTCACTGACATCCTCGTCAACTTTGGCATCAACCTGACCTTTTCATATTTTTCTACTGTGTTGTACTGTACATCCCTTCCTGTTAAGTCATCTTGTCATGTCAGCTCTTTTCACTTCACAGTTGTCTGAGCTTTTTTCTACCACAGACATTTCCCTCAACATCCTTGAAGCTGCATTTACTTATTTTTCCCCAAATACACTTTCATTTTATAACCAACATAGGACCTCCATGAATGAAAGTCATGTGTACTCATACATTGTAGCATGAGTACACTCCCCAGTCTTCAGTACTACAAAATACCCTTCTTGCAATGAGCATGTCTGTGTGGGCTATCTTGATGTTGAATTGCCTGGTGTATTAATTGGGAGGCATACCAGAGAAGCTTACGTTGAGTACTGTCAAGGGTTTCCATAGCAAGGATTTTGCTATCCTCTTCAGGAGGAAGGCACATAACAAAATTCTTTCCACTGAAGGCACAGCGAAGCTGCCTTTCACCTGAATCAATCCTCTTATAATTACGTGCATGTGTGAGTAGAAAAATTTCCAACAGCGTTTACATCAATACTGAATTCATAGTCTTCTGGGGGTTTTTAATTTTCTTTTTTAAGATGAATACTTGAGTGAAACTTACCATACTACAGATGTATGGATTTGGGCCAGAATGGTTTAGTTTTTTTTTTTTTCTGTCTAGTCCTGTGTTTCTTGCTGGTCCGTGGGTTTTTCTCACACAGAGTAGATTTGGTCTTGATTTTTTTCCCCACAGATGAATTTCTTGACGGTATTCCTGCAGCACAGTAGCAGTTCATTTTATCAGTTGGTCCCTGTCTGGACAAGAGAAAAGAACAAGGAGATTTTTCCACCTCACTTTTCATGATTCTAACAGTCATTCAGCTTCCACTGGTATAATTTAAAAGCTAATACATTTTTTTAAATGCTCACCATTATGTGGAATATCAAGTAGGCCTTCTTAAGATTCATCTCACACACTGTACTCCAATCTGCTTTGTGCCTAAATCAATGACAAAGCACAAAAGGGAGGATGTAAAACTATGCAGCCATACAGTATTTCATATTCAAGAAACCACTTTAGTTTAATTTTCAAGAACTGTTTAAGTATATTTAACTAATCCAAGGAATATGAATTTGTGACATGGGCAAATGTCACATCTATGTAAACAAAGGAGATACTGCAGTAATATCATTCAGACTGCATTCATTTGGAATGAAATTGATTCTCATCATATTTGTTGTTGAACTTTTACTGTGCCATTAAGGACAATGGGATATACTTTTTACAACAGGAACTCAGGGTAACCTCTGCATTTATCAAAATGTTACTGTCGCTGAAAAAGCATGTTATAAGTACCCCAAACGACAAATTAAATATTCCCTATTTCTTTGGCTGATGTGCCAAATGCAAAATAATACAATGAAAATTTAAGAAGCATCTAAGCAGCTACTTAAGGATTTTGCTGTAATGTACTGCAAAATAGCAACAGTTAACCTACGTGAACCACCATAGAAATGCCTACAACAATTGATACAAATGTAATGACACAAAATACCACAAATAAACAGTAATTTAAGACATTTAAAATACATACTTTATTGGAGATTCTCTATGGAGTATACCAGTTGTGTGTGGCTCTGCATAGTTATTCACAGTATAAAATAAAATTTAAAAACACAAAATAGCATTCATCAGTCAAACCATCTGCACAGGTCCTTAGGTGTAAGTGAGACAGTGGTAGAGTGGAGTGTAGTGTGTTACATGTACAGGCACAGTGCAGTCTCCCAGGCCACAGTACACAACCACCAACATTCCCATGACTGTCTCATTCAGGAGTTCACTGAAGCCCCCTTTAACACAGATGAGCAAAAGCTCCCATGTAAAAATCACTGGATCCCTCCTTATATCACTTCACCCATAATAATAGTCATGTAAATCCACAGTAAGAGTCATCAGGGGTAACTTCAGGGTAAACCAAACTGCAGTTGCTCTTCCAAATCCAGATTCTCAAGGTCATTGTTATCAGCCTCACCCGGCAGCATAATCAACCTCTGGGAACAAAGCCACTCATAGGTGCCTCCTCAGTGGGCTACCTGGGAAGCACTGTGAGAGGTCTGAGCATGCAGCACATTAACTTCCATCTCTGATAGAGAAAGTCAAACAAATCGGGTCCAATAATATGACAACCCAGAAGAGGAAGACGAAAACAAAATGATGACTAACAGATGTTGATGTTCCAGGTAATGGCAGGAAGCTGGGTGAGTAGCTTAGTGGCATCTCGTGTGCAAGACTGCAGGGACCCCGCTGTTAGTATGAGCTGCTGCAGGCGTAGGCTGTTATTCAGAGCGGTGGTGATGGGTAGGGTTCTTCGGAGAGGGGCAGGGCCAGTTTGTATCACTCATCACCCCTGCCACGCCCTCACCGTTCCCGCAGGAGGTAGAAGACCAATGCCTTCAGGAAATGGCCACAGGTGCAGATGGCAGACACTAGCCAATGAGAGCGGAAGCTGGGGTCAGTGTTCACCACACACTTTGTGATGTCCGCCTATGAGAGGAAAAGAGGCCACGTTCAAATATTAGCAAATCCACACGACTAAGATGAATACTTACATTGCCCATATATCAGTGGTGGCAATATGACACATTTAAGGGATTCCTTTGACCCAGTTCCTAAATATATGTGAGAGAAAATTATAAAAACCAAGCCCATGTTTGTTCGTGACATTTGCCCATGTCACAAACAAAGTCAGTGGTGGTTAGTATTAACCGCATGAGCTCGGTTGATACTAACCACGAATGACTTGTAGCACCAACAATGTGAAATTTGCCTATACTTATCAGCTGTATTCTATGACATTTTTGTGTCCCTTTTCTGCACATTCACAACAGAGGTTTGAAAAGTTTGAGTTATGCATCTAATCAATTATCTGACATTCAACTTTCACAGTGTTGAGGAAATTTAGTAGCCAAGGAGGAAATGCTAATAGGATGTAAGTACGTTATTTCAAGGACAAAGCTAAACATGGAACATATTTCATGACACACTGCTGACTAAAGGTAAAAAATATCCAGCAATAAAATAATAGAGTAGGGATGCAGGCAGACCTGCTGTCAGGACTACATAAATTTTCCCATCACATGGAAGGTGCATGCTTTAGATGGAGAGTGCTTATTTAGAGTGTACTGGAGACTCAGCTGCAAATTCTCTTGAGAGTAACCTCAAATATGATCATAAAATGCCTGGCAGTCACATGTGCTTATAAATGTACCCAATGAGAGAGGCTTGTATGGAGGCCATTTCTCTGCCATTGCAGTGACAGACCTAAAATTTTCAGTCAAGAATCCCATGATGTACAGGAAAATGTTTCCCATGGTTTCATTTTTCATGACAAATCAAAGAACAAAAAAAAACTGTCAAAGATGTATTCTGAACAGCAGACCTATGAGACAACTTGCTGCACCCTGTAGAGTTCACCATATTGATATGCCCTTCTGCCTAAGCCGGTCCTGGCAGGAGGAGAGCTGGCTCTTTACAAACCGCAGTAAGAAAATCTGTTGAGTGACTGCGTGATCTTTAATCCAGGGTTTTAATTACTCTGCCTGAAGGCTCAAAATAGGCTATTTCAGCCCTTCTGTGGAGGGGCCTTTGTTTGCTGCCCAACTGCGTCTGTGGAGTGGAATACACTGACGTGACAAAGGGCACCCTGCCAGGTACTTCACTTTTTAATAGCCAGTTCGGACCTCTGTGCTTTCATCAAACCTTCAATGAGACTCTTACTGTTCAGGTATTTCACTGGCCACCTCAATTCGATTTAGGGTTTATGTCTATAAATAACTATTATACACAAGAATGCAGGTCAGACTTATGAGAAAGGCCTGCGTTGTGATAATAAAATAAATGCCAGCAGCACTGGATCTCAGAGACTGGAGATCGGAGAAGTGGTTTTCAGGCCATTTAAGCCCACTAAGTCAGGCCTGGTCCCCAGAGACACCATAAATGACATGGATTACAGTGGGAGCCATCCTGTCCGATTGGTTGGAGGAGCCACAGTAATCAACTTAGGAGGAAGGACCAACCATCTGGACAAATCAATGACAAGTTTTGTTTAAAAAAAAAGGTTCTTATAGTCAGTTATGTGTCTTGAAGTCTTTTCAATGGATCCCTCTGAAGGAAATATCAAAGGCGGGGAGCGCTTGTGGGTATTCGAATGTTGTAAACAAAAATAAACAGGGGCAGAGGTCTGCCTTTGGGGACACAGCAGCCTGGCGTGTGGCGAAACAGAATTTATCTGGACTGCTCAAAGAGCTGCGTGCCTCAGCTGGAATAACACAGACATCTCCTCCACACATCAGGCTGGCCAAAAGACCAGCACATGCAAGCCAAGGATCTGCAACTCTGGTAGTCGGCACAGGCCCTGACAGCCCATGTGAAATTGAACCTTTATATTCTCCGACTTAAAGCGCTGTCCTGCACATACTGTATATACAAGCAACCAGTTGACTGTAGCCTCCATGCCTGTGTCTGTAGGATAAACATTCCCACGGCACAAGTGGTCGAACTGGCCTCACTGCCCACTCCACACTCCCAGCTCCCAAATGGGGAACCCTAACATTAGCAACCTACTGCAGTTAGGGAGATACATTCCCACAGCAACAGTAGCATTCTCACCCAGCCGCCCCTCCTCTTCAGCCAAGAGGCCAGGCTCTTGCGCACAAATTCGCCCAGGCAGTCCACTATGGTGTGGACCATGGCAGGGTGGCCATGCCGCACGCAGTCCACCGCCAGGGCGCCCGCCACCGCATACAGCGACACCACCTTCCCCCACGTGACACCTGAGGACAGGAAGAGTCACACTTTCACACCGCAACCTTTCCATGCCTCCTCAGTCCACACACACACACACACACACACACACACACACACGTACACAGGAGGACCAGCAAGTCTCCAAAACACAGCCAATACACAAACTAACTGTCAGCATATGAGATCCAATTAACCTGATTAACCTGTGTATTCTCCCAGCAACAAGAGTGGGAGCAAGCGATTCTCTTCAGCAGCTGGAGGCCCTTATACACTTGCTGTTTTTATAATAGACAGCTATGATGCATACAAAAAATTGATTTTGGTTTGCACATCTTCTGTGACCAAATCATGGTAAATTTACACTGAGGCTGAAATGAAGTTTCACTTAGAGAGAAAGGTGGAAGCATTCTGCAAACTGACACAGTGTGATGAGTGTCTGTGTGTAAACAAGGCACAAACAGAGCTCACTACAGGGGAACAAAGGCCAAGATTTCCAATTCCCTACCTAAAGCATTGCTGTAACTTTGCTTCAGCATTGCCAAATCATCCTCTACACACATCCCCCCTCAGTGCCTCCATGTCACACAACAGAGCATCCCGGTTACATAACGCACCTCAAGGCTATAGCCCAATAAAGCAATTCAACTGCACTCTGACTGCAGAGGAATTTGGGCTCATTGTAATCGCATGAGGTCAGCGATTTAAATGTGTTAGTGAGCAGCTCTGCTGCTGGTTAGAGTGTGCATGACTAAGTCTTGGGCTGGCATTCCCTGGCTGCCCGTGTAATGTGGGGCAGAGCTGACAGGCTGCATCCCTTTTTCCGGAGTCCCTTCGTTAGGGGAACTTGAGCAGAGCTTTAGAGCTGAAGGAGTGGGCAGGCATTCGGCTGCCAGTGGCTGTTTCCCGGGGGGATCATGAAAATACTGACATATCACTATATCACAGCTTTAAAATGGAGGCACACTAGTAGCCTGTAACATTATTCCATATATGGGCCCACTCGCTTCCACAGACAGCAGCATCAAATTTATGCACTTGTTTGAAATAACCTTTTTATTCAATTTACCATGTATCGTATGGAGGCTAGACAAAGATAATAAGACATTCATGCAGGGCAGTGTCATTCCTGGGGATGTGCTGTTCTGTGGTAGAATTCCATTTTTCCAGAAACATGTATTTCTGTAGCAGGACATTTCTGTGGTTTTGGAGGGGATCCACTACAGGGAACCATTTTCGATTTGCAGCCATTTGCAGTTCCTGGGAAATGCTGATGGGTAGATATGGGGACAAGTCCTTTTCTGCTGGGAATGGAGTTCCTTGCAAGAAAAGTCAATGGCCTTTGCAGTCACTCTGCCACAGTAGTGCCACCCCCATCCCCAGTGGAAAGCAGCAATCTGGATGAGAGAAGGGGCACCAGGCCCCATCCACGCACTCCAGCCTTCTGGAATGTCAGGCTCTCCCTGTTTCTGGCTCTGCTGAAGGGAACCCATACTTCAGAATGACAGGAATTCAGAACCCTTCAGGACAGGCCCCAGAAAGGAGGAAAGAGCACCCTGCAGGAGGAGCGACATAACGGGAGGCTGAGTGGGCGGGAGTTCCCGGCACGGGGACAGACTGAGGGCCAGATGTAAACACTGCGGTCGCAGTGAAGTGAAACCTGCTGCCTCCCACGGCTTCCTCTGCAGAGAGCGTGCAGGGGGGAGGGGCGGGGAGAGAGTGGGCACAGCAACAGGTTCCGCTTGGCTCTCTCTGGGCCGTGCATCTCAATTGGTCAGGGCTCTGGCCTACAGAGCGGCACAGCCCTCACCAATCTGCTGCTCTCACATCTGAGATAGACAGAGGACCTCATCAATTTGTGGGAACATTTACTCAAATCATATGAATGACAGAGAAACTTTGAAACATATGTCAAAGTAATGGATAAAGTGTATCCAGTTTGCATGTCTGCATGTGTAATGATCTACTATCATGGTCCCTATATCTAACCATCGTTTAAAGTCACATTTTATATTTTTCCATTTTGATAACTATATGATAGTTTCGGTTATTGCTACTTCTGCTAGCAACTTCTTTTGTGTCACAACTGCCCTTGTCACGGCTGACAAAGGACAGCCAGTTGCCATTGGGGGAACCTCGAACTTCTATATTTTGTTCCCTTTCATATACTTCTGCCAGTGATGAACCTCATATACTGCCCATTGGACAACTGCCCACTACAGTAATGTCGCATGTACACTAGGCATGACATGATATGAATACCACTGCTGACTCATAAGCAAAGACAGAGACAAGGTAAAGACAAAAAACTTTAGCAAAACTCTCCCATCAGCAGCTAGTGCAGCTAGGAGAAGATTTCATTTTGAAATCTGGTCCTGGCCTATCAGCTGCAGACTTTTGAAGTCTGAAACAACAGTGTTTGGTAGCCCTGCGCTTTCTATCTATTGGGTGGGCCCCACTGCATTTTATCTTCATTTCTCTTCTAACCGAACAGTACAGCTGGAGTAAGACTGCATGTACAAGACAATAGAAGTGGGAGGAGTCAAAAAAGACAGGTCACTGCTTGACGTGGGGGTTCATTGATTCTTGAGGCACCAGTGGACCCCTAAGGGGAAGGTTATTCAGCACCCCTGTCCCCAGCATGCAAATACAAGGCCTAGGGCTCCAGAAGTCAATCATTTTCTTAGGTTCCTCAGTGCCCAGAGCATGTTTACACAGCAGAAACCATGTGGTGCTTTGGAAATTCTCCCCGGATGTCCTCTTGAATACATTACAGTTTAGTCTAAATGTGTACATGAAAAAGTCATAACTGGATATATTTGGATCTATTTCTACCCTAGAACTGAGTTTCTCACTTACAATAAATCAGACAATTTAGGGAAATCCTCAGCATTGGTGCACGGCACACCATCTGCTTATCTGTAGTTGATTTGCCATTTTGTCATTCTATTGCACTCTGATCTCTCTCTTGAACAAGGACATACAAGAGGGTCACTACTATTGTTTCAAGCAGTAGGCTTTGAGCAAAAAAAAAAAAAATCCTAACTGCCATGCTTTTCAAATAACCAAACCCCTCTCCAGTTATGAGTTTCAACCTCAGTGATGCTAGATCTGCTTAACCAAAATAAGGTCTTACTTATACAACCAAAACAGACTGTTTTTTTCCCCACATCAGGTGATTCAGAGTAGTGTGTACTAAAGGGTAAAGAAAGCTATGCTTGCATTTACTCTGCAGAAAGTTGTACTTTTAGAAACAAGGCTAGATGTGAAGCACTCGGAGATGTGAAGCACTCAACAATTAAAGGGGCACACATACCCCCTTGCTAGGAACTACTGGTCAAGTTTATCTTCCTGTCTTCAGCTACAGAAGGCTTCTGCCATATAACCTTACCGGTGGAGAAGATTTCTGAGGCCACTGCCAGGAAAGCGTCCGACACCACACTCTCAGAGGCCACCGTTATGTTGAGCTGTCGCGCCACATTGCGGTATACATTAGGCCGCAGGTACTCCAGCTCATCACCTGCAATACAGAGAGCCCAGGGGGAACAGGCCAGTGAAGTGCTACCTTTCCTTTGCAAACACACCTCTGTTAAAGATCCACTAATGCAGGTTCCGCAAAACACAACATGTGGTACACCTACAGCAAATTTTAAGTTAATTAGGCACTGCTTACCTTTCCATATAACTCTACTATTTATGCACTACTAATGTTAATGACTAACTACTGACTTTTTTCACATCACTTCTATTGCATCACAACCTGGCTTCACGCCCTTAATCAATAATTAAACCATTGATTTCAACGTACAATCAAGTCATAAAACACCTGACAAAAAACATGTTTCATCACTGCTTTATTACAAATACAATGTTTAGAATTTTAACAGTTCTTTGTATATACACATATGCTCCCCTATCCATGCATAACTCATCAACAATATCTTACTGCCAGATATGTTGTACAGCTATATTGCACTTTATTTATTAAAGTGTGTATGCTATAGCTATCACACCACTGACACCATGACTGACGCATGTTCAGACGTGGTTAGTTGTGTCCTGTATGTACTATCTTGTATGCATCTTTATTTATGCACTCATTCTTTGTAAATGTTCTGGATTAAAAGCATCCACCACATGATATGAAACTGTAATCACCACAACATACCTGAAGGAAGCTGCAGACGCAGGCCTCAGGCTGCACTCAATAAGCATTGCTCATTACATGCCTCTAGCCATAATGTAACAATTCGTGTTGGGCAATGAGTGTTTCAGCTGATGATAATTGTCAATTAGAACAAAGGCAATAGCATTTCTCACAGTGATGGGTGAGAAAAATAATGAAGATGACATCAGGAGGTCGCTCATTATGCAAGGCACTAGTCGTGAATGCTAGGGGAAGTAGAAATGAGTTTGCTACATGCCTTTAAACTAGCCTGTCATCAGAAGGCATCTTCACAAAGCCTTGAAGTGATAATCTTTAGCATCATAAGGTTGCGAGAGAGTCCATTCTTCAAGTCTGGATTGTATTTAAACATAGTTTAGATAAAGTACAGATGTATTATCCAAAGTGCGCCAATACAAATATATTAGATAAAACTTTCATTGGTTGTTTACAAAAGATAGCGTTGGATTATAATGTTGAAAATATGCAAATCTACATGTTACCTTGAAAACCGTTCGAAAGAGCTACAAAAAAAACAGAGCGGGAAAAAACTAATTTTGTGTTTACTTACACTATTTCTTAGTGTACTAGTACATATATCCAAAGTCTTACCTAACCAGAGGAGAACGGAGGAGACCTCTCCTAGTGGTCCTCCCGAAGCGGTCTGGCCCTGCTCGGGTTTGGACCAGCCAATACCAGCCCTGTTCAGCCTAGAATGGATGTAGTCCCTGCACAGGGCCTTGGCCTGCGAAACCAGTTCTTTGTCCGTGGGGGAGCGGTCAAACACCTCCATCACTTCAGCTGCGAACACTGAAGATCGGCGCAACATCTCCATACCCCCCATAAGCGGTCATTCAGCATCAAACTGCCAGCCACAAACCTCCACCCTGATCACCGTGTATGGTCTTCTCTGTCAAGCCGTCTCTTCCCTCTACAAAGAGGGCGTTTCCCTCAAAGAGCTAGATCTCCCTGCAGAAAACAGAGGAATCTGCGTTAGTCTCCAGACTAAGAAAATAATAAACACACTTTCCCTTGTATTACTGATTTTTACCCCACTACAATTCAATTACTCTCAATGCATAAATGCACCAGCACAACACTACACAATCTATGGTCAATCAGTAGATTACTAAAACTCAGATGGTAAAACACAAGTTCGATTATTAATATAACGATATGGTTTTAAAGATGCACACCGTAATATGTATGTCTATGGAATAACTAGAAAAGAAATGCTATTGCCCGACACAACCTGACATTACTGCAGACGCGCGTTAAAGGTTCGTTAGTAATGTGTTCATTAATTGATAATGCTGTTGGACTTTTCTTGCACAGTGATGAGGTAAACGTAGGTGGTCTTCACATTATACGTACAAACGGTGCGTCGATCCCAAAATAACATGTTTCGAATAAATAATGAGTAGCTGTAAGTCTGTGAAAACGTGTAGCTCCGTCGCTTACCTTTTTGAGTGCCTGCCCACTCTTTAATTGACAGGCGCCACTCCGACCCCTGAGGGGTTATTGGCCAGGTCGCACACACATTTTCAGTTTTAATAACACCTCTTTTCAGTACCAAAAAATTGAGCGCCTAAAAGATAATGTGTTAACAGAATTACAAAAAATACCCAGAAAAGAAAAGCCACCACTCAATGCACGAAATTAAGCCATCGTGTATTGGAATCACTAAATTTAGCCTCGTTACCTAATAATAGCTCCGCGTGTGGTTGATATTTCGTTTACAAACTCTGCGTTTCCGTAAGGACGAAGCGCGCGGACAACCCGTTTTCCATTGTCGTTACGCTGCCTTGAACGTTGTATAATTTGTTGATTTGCGCTACTAAATTTGGTTGCCAACCACACCACTGCCAGCATTCAGAAAGGCGACTACTTTCAGCTAAGTTTCCTTCTAAGGAAAATCACTCTGCTTATTTCAGAGGCGGAGATAACGATAGTAACATGTTCATTGTTGCTCCGCCTACACTACTGTGACCTCAACTGAGTTTATAGGTATTCTCACACTCATTATTTAGCAGATGAATTGAAGTAAAAATATACTGCTGCTTGATTGAAATGTTTGAAATACGATCTTTGAACGTGAATGTGAATTTAATATTGACCACAATTGTACAGTATATGACACGTGATGGTAACTTCATAATAAAATATTTAAACTAAAGCTGATGGTGCAGAATTCCCTTTCATGGTCACAGACGTCTGCAGTCAATGGTATGCATGACCATTTGTAATCTTACGGAGGGCCCCAGTGATTGCATGACAGTGGTATGCAATAAACATTTATTGAAACAACAAAGTTTTTCAATGACTCAACAACATATTACAGGGCACCCAGTCCAGGACAACGTAAATATTATCCATTCATCCAGCTGAATACGTACTAGAGCAAATCACACTAAGCACCTTGCTCAGGAGCCCAAATGCAATGTCCCATCTGGGATATAAACCATCAGCCTTGTTGCAAACCAAATCTGCTCCAAGCTACTGCTCTTTTCCAGTTACGAATTTACAAATGTAATACTGTGCCACATTTTGTTAATAATTTCACTCTGGATATTGAAATAAGGGGACTCTTAGCACCTAAGTAGACTTGACATTTCTACTACAAAACAGGACAAGTATTATAGTATTCAAGCACACAGCATTCAATATGTAACATCTTCACAGCACAGCACACAGAACATGGCTTACAGCTCACAGTGTTCTATTATCTTCACATTCGTTATTAATATTGTTTGCAGACAATTCCCAGAAAACACCATGGGGCCACCACAGAGGTCCCCATCTCCCAGCTTATGTGAGACTGCACCTTCTCATACCTCCTTTTTTGTAACATATCTTTCATATCAAAGTGGATGCAGGTGTGTCACAACTGAGTTCCCTGTTCAGCTGTCACCATTGCACAAAAAGTAAAGGTATTGCTGAGAGTGGAAGCCACTGTTGAAAGTATCACCTGCACATACAGAATATCTTCAAAATGGTCCACATATGCTGTAATTTGAGATGACACAGTAGGAAATATAATGTTGCGAATATAAGGTGTAACATATCATGAAAACAAAAGTTTGTAGGAAGCAAAAATTTACTTGCTCCAAAGCTTTGTTTTGATTGTGTGCAAAACAAGGCATTTATATTGTTGATTATGTTGATAAGGTACATGCTGGTGCAGTCAAAGCAATAGTGAAAAAGTTTCCCACATACACAAAAGGATTTTTTGGTTACTAAAGCTGTTGTATATTCAGCATGGTGCAGCCAATGCAGGGATTAAAGGGATAGCTGTATATACTTAACCTAAGAAGGCCATGGTTCTTTTCTGTTTAATGGCTGGATGTGGCATAGCTCTAAACGGTGTCAAGTGGCTAATATTTCAATTGCATTTAGTACTAAAATTGTATTGCTCTTTCCACTGATTACAAATCATTACACCATAAACAAAAACACATATTTACAACAGAAATGCAATGAATTAAAACATGGTACACAGAAAAAATGGATGAGAGAAATGGGATAGAATGAACTGGGGTTAAAAAAGGAATATTCAAGCATTGCATACAAATAAAGCATGCTTAAGAGACTGCAGGCAATGGTGGCTTCTTGTTAAGAAACTATAATAGGGAAGTTTAAGGATGTCACTCAGTCTCACATTAATATTTATAAAAGAAGAACACAAATAAACACATCATGTTGTGTGGTGTGTTACAAATTCTTGAATTCCTACTGAAATGGTTCATTTAAAGAATCCTAGAACTGAAGAGCTATCTAAAAGCAGTATTTTACAGAAAAGTGCAGAATGAAGTTATACATATTTTTGAACAAAATTGCTAAAAATAACATTTTTGGCATGGTAAATCCTCTCAATTTTAGAGTTCCAACAGAAAGTGACATGAGGGGGCCAGTTTCCCCTGTTTGCCTCTTTCTTTGTTAAAAATATCCCGTGGAGCCTCTGCGGCCCATGAAAAATTGTGTATTATCTTTGGAGGAGGAGAGTTTTCTTAACCACCCAAGTGATAAATTAAAAATAGCACATGCAGGCTTATCACATGCCAACACTAACAGCACCAGTTTATCCCTTTTGACTTATCATGCAAACCTTTGACATAGAATATGAAGTGCTATGGCCAGACTGGAAGCACAGAGGCTGAAATACATGTACAGAGTAATAGTATAAATTTTAGCCATGTCATGTTCATAAAAAATACAGAACATATGTGAGTGTTGAGGGATCGTATTTTCTCATAACAGCAACCATGTAATGTTGGAATCTGAAATTAATTTTTGTGTGGGTAGAAAAAGATGCTAATAGAGTCTAGTCTATCTATGCCATTAAAAATATAATCAGTTGGTGGCATTTGGTCTCCAGTTTATTATGAATACATTTTCATAAGTGGTACACTATATATGTCAGGGAAAGGAGGTGTCACTTTGGTGCATATGAAAGTTTATACTGCATATGTAAACATCAGGAAATTTTGTACAGCAGTGTTTGCAAACAACAAAGGACAAAAAAGAAATTATTATAAGGCGAAACGCTGTAATTGTCAGTCTTAAACTGGATTTTTTTATTATTGTATCATACACAAGGGCTGATAATATGCACTTAGTTCAATTAGTCGCACAACCGTGGAGCATTAAAAGAAAATTTTTCCTTTGATCATTTACCTCCTCGAATTTTAAATACTGTATATAATTTCATGTTGAGAACAGAAAACATCTCTGCAATAAACAAAGGCAGAAGGTAGACTGAGAGGGAAGACAAGCTAGGCTGCAATTAATTTCCCACAGAAAGACCAGCCTGACCAACAATGCTTTGTTCACATCATCAGTAGAGGAGAAACAGAGCGGAACTGAGGACAAGCTTGTGGGCGTAGGGGAAGTCCAGGCCAAGCCACACTTCAATGTTGTTCTTTGTTGTTGTTGACACTAAAAGGGAGCCTGTTGCAAACTATTCCAATTTCATTCTGTATTGCCTCTGATGGCAGTCAAATCCACACAGATATGGTGCCATTACAAGAGTGGAACTTCGCTGCTGTATGCCCTCTAATGAAATGTGCTGCTAATTTACAAAGTTTGCTGAAGTACACTCTATGAAATAGATTTGTGCAGAGGAGTTTTTGAAAGATTTAACCAGAATTCTTCAGTAATTGTGTAGATAGGAGGCAGTATAATGCTATTTGGTGACAGGCTATTGGCTATTAAATTTCATAAATATGTCATAGCATATTATTATTTCCTTTAGTAAACAAACAATGTATAAACAAATCCAAATGGTGAATTGTTCTGATGAGTAGGATGCAAATTTGGTAATCTTATATGGCAACTGTCCATCTTTCTGCTGTGTAAAAATTTGTCTGGGCTTGCCCAAGGAATCTCTCCCTTCCAAACTTTCTCCTGTCAAGGCTTCCACTTCTGTTGCCTGATCCTGTTTGTGCAGGTCTAAGAGCGCTAAGGAGTCTGCTCATCATTTTAGTCCCCACAGGGCCTTTTTTTTTTTAAAATTTCATTTAGTTTTTGGCCCTGATTTTTCTGTAAGTGGTTGAATGAATTAGTTTCATAACTGTATGCTTTGTTTATGTTTATTATTTATCATAGTATAATCTGATAATTTTTTCCCAAATTTTGATTTAAAGTATCTAGCAGTATAAATATGTTCATTTTAAAGTTAACAGCTGTTTTCATTCCTATTAATAATTTATGAGTTCTCAGCTGAACGCACAGAAAATGGGTATTGCGTGGCATGTCTCTCAGTAATCAGGTTCAATCTCCTTGTGCAATGCTGAAACCTAGTGGCCATTAAACGAGCGGCCTTCCAGGAAAGAATCTCACGAAGCATTACGTATGAATAATAACAATACAGCCTCACTGGTGTGTCCAGTCCGATTAGCTCGTGTTAATATTAGTATAATATCACTTCATGAAATTATTGTTTTACATAAATGCATGTAGACTATCCATGTAATTATATGATCAACAATAATTTATTCATTATAAAAAATACAATTTTAGCGAAAATCATGAAATTAATTACAATAAATTACAGTAGGCCTCAATTGGGGTTTTCACAACACCATGAAACAATGGATTACTGTACGGTTGCTACGTTTATGTAAAAATATTGTACCAAAACAATACAGTTCCCATAATTCATCTCTCTTCCAGGAGTGACTCACGCATGCGTGTTCTTTGTGTCCCTATAGCATCAAACGAGAAGAGAGTCTCCTTTGATAAGAATTTCATATCGACACACAGCCGAAATTCTCCAAACAGCTGCTGATGTGATTGATGGAGTTACAAAATACATAGGTGTCCTTCTTGCGGTGCTGCAGGATTGACAAGTGGGCGAATCGACCCCGAAAACAAGGTGGAGTGACAGAAAGGGAGTCTGTTTGTGTAGCAAGCTAGATAGCTAGCTAGTTCTAGAGGGTCTCAGACAAGGAGGACAAAAATACTGAAATAAAATTAGACAACTCCCATTCCTAGCGGGAAGGGCTGCGGCTGCCCTTATCCTGAACAGCCTGCCGACATGGCTCACCTCCGGGACCTGCGGAACCAGGTAAGGCCGGGGGTTCTGTTCCCATATCGAGGGGTCAAATTCGGCAAAGTGTGAATCAGTCCGGTGGATTGCTGGCTCTCTGACTGAGTAAGATAGCGTTCATGGATGGGGATGGGAAACAAGAGATGCACTTGAGCTTTGCGAACTCATACTCAACTATTTGTCAGCTAATTTTTTTAAACTGGCTAATTTTTCAACGCATACCTCTACCTAGATAGTCATTTAGCCGGCTAGCTTTCCCACCCTACACAGCGTAAGTTAATTACTTGTTGGTCAGCTAGGTTGGCAGCTAGCTTACGCTAGCGTGACTGTATTTTTATGTTATGCTTAGGTAAATATTATAGCTAGGTAACTGTATTTAACATGTCGTTTATGGTTGACAGATAACTAGGTATCTAACGTTAGCTATATGTTACATGCTCTTCTCATCGAGCTCGAGCAACAGTAAATGGCAAGCTAGCCAGCCACTGGCCCTATGCTTGAATTGAGACGTTGTATAAGTCTATACATTGTATCTGTAGAAATTACCTGTTTTCATACAGGCATGCAACTAGCAAGCCGCAAAAACCGAAAATGTTGAAAAATTATCACGATATTGGAAATGTTGATTACCTGTTGTCATGCATGTTCTTGTGGTTTGTTGTACCTTACACTATTTGCTAACTAGTTAGCTTGCTGCCTCCCTTTTTGTTTCAGGTGTTCTGAATCTCTTAAACACTCGTGTATTTGATATCTAGCTTGCAAGTGAAAGTTAAAAAATAAAACAGGTAGCTAGTCAGCTACTTAGCAACGCTTACATCTAGTCTGCTAAATGAATAAATGTAAATGTAAATGTAGTCTGGTCAGGCTTCCTTATATTGTGGTCGACTATTCAGACATAATTTGAGAATTCCCTTGACTTTACAATAATACGTTTCATTAATGAGTACAAACACCCAACTGGTGAGAAGTATCTGATCCATTTCTTTTTATATTATAATCAAAACGTTCTCTGAATTTATCAGTAATTTTACATGGTATGGCATCCTCCATATGACTGCAAAACGAAACAGAATGGCTACTCAAGGAACATTAATTATTTTTGAGAAATGTTATTTGAACTACATTAAATTAAATGTAATTTGATTTAATTCCACTTGGGTAAGGTAAGTGAAAATTAAGTGTATTAACTTAGAAGTGTATTGTTGTGATATAGCTGACATTGGTAGTCGTCTTGTGGTTTCCACCGCTTACATTGCAGGTAAGTGCAGGCCTGACAGCAAGCAGTGGATCATTGGTTACAGTGGTCATTGTCCTGCAGCATGTGTATTTCACAGTGGACAGTAATAGAAAATAAATTATTTTGAGCTATCATTTATAACTGATGGCTGCGACTCTTATCCACTCAGGCAACCCATCTGAAACAGTCTTGTCAATCAGTTTAACTTCCATTATGAAAGTAGATCATTCTCAGAGATGGTATGCAGTTCCTCATGAAGCATGCAGGGCATTTGTTTGTGCACAGAGGCTTATGTGATGTAGTACCCTGACCTCTGATGTTCCCTGGAGAGCCTTTGCAGACAGAAAAAGCCTCAATATGAGCACTCTTTGGAGGTGGCTGTTGGGCCTTTGGGGTTGGTGAAGGAGTGTGTGGGATTACACAGAATAGCGGAGGACGGAAACTCAAGAAAAGGGTACTAATGCCAGTCATGCCTGCTGACCTTCTGGAGTTAGGTTAAATACTGTTGAGAGAAAACAAGATGGCCTCCCTCAAGCTGGTTTGCCAGCATCTTGGATTGAGGATGTTTGTTCAAGCCTATGTACAATTTCCATGTAATATGACACTTGCATTAGCCTATTTAATTCTATGCAACTGCATTTTTGTGCTGCACCAAGCCTTTCGGTGATAAAAATATCTGTACTCCTGACGTCAGGAAAAAAAACCTTCATTGTGACTCAGAGAGGCCAGAGTGCTTAAAATGTGGAGCTTTTCATGCTTCCATTGTCAACCAGAGTGTGCAGCAGAGAGCAGGAATGTAGCAGTTCCTTCTACCTGACAGAAAGCTGCCAGTGAACTATTTGAGAAACAGTTGAGTGCTGTTGACATGCCTCAGTAAAGAGATATCTGAATGGGAGATCATACGAAAGTCTGGTTACCTTTGAGATCTGTTCTGTTTTGGTAATTCTTTGAGAGTATTTTGAGTGTGGAGGTAATTGTACGAGAATCATGACAGCAAGGGGACACTCAAGGACAGGCAACAGAATGAACAAGGAAATCTATCCTTAAATTGTTCCCCATTAATTTTACTGCTCCACACAGTCATTTAAAAGAGCATAAAAAGTTTCATGACTGTGAAAGGGGCCGGTACATACATTGGCACGAGTCCTATCTGCTGAACTTCGGTCATGTGATGTGCATGTTTGCGGAAATTTACTTCATTAATCGGAATAGCCCAGCTTGAACTCAGAACAGTATATTTTCCCTGCATGATGGAGTTCAGTGGGAGGGGCCAAGGTCATATGAGATAATGTACATGACATAGGGCCAGCATTCAGCTGAATCCATGGTCATATTGGACTATGGTGTTGTAACAGTTGTAATCAAAGTCATGGTTAAAATTGCATCAACAGCATGTCACAAGTAGCATTTGTCAGCCTCTGACCATTGCTGTTAGCCTGGTAATACATTACCATTCCTATCCTTTTCCATTCCTATCCTTTTTTTCTTGCTTAGAGTGTGGTGTGAAGACTAGTGTTAGTATAATTTGTCTTCGACAGAGGATTAATTCTAATGCTCTAACAAACTCAAAAAGCACAAAAAGCACAACTTCCAGCACAATAGAAAATAAGTGTATCCATCTGAGTTAAATGAACAACAGTGTCAGACCAGGCTAACAACATTCACAGACCAGTGAGTGTGAGCATAACACCATTCAAGCCCCACCACAAGTTAACTTGTGCGACCTGACGAGACAACAGAAGCCAAGTACACTACGATACATCAGTTGCTAGCATACATCATCCAAAATACATCACAATACTATAAATAAACATCAAATCCTAGAGGTAGAGGTGTTAGGGGGTGGGGATTGAGTAACTGAATCTTAAGTCTGAATGCAGTCTGAAGAGGTGGATCTTCAGCCTGTGATGGAATATGGCCAGTTGTTCTGCTGTCCTGACACCCATGGGGAGTTCATTCCACCACTGAGGGACCAATACAGACAGGGATCATGTCTGGGAGGAACGACCCTGTCGGTATGGAACAATTAGTTGCCCTGTAGATGCATAGTGTAGTGATGTTTACAGAACATAGGGTTTGAAGACAGATCGTAGGTATGAGGGGGCTGTCCCATTCACTGTCCTGTATGCCAGCACCAAGGTTTTGAACTTGATGCGAGCAATAACAGGAAGCCAATGAAGTGAAGTGAGGAGGAGAGTAACTTGACTGCATTTGGGGAGATTGTAGACTAGTTGTGCAGCTGCATTCTGGATTAGTTGTAGGGGTTTGATTGCGCAGGCAGGAAGGCCAGCAAAGAGGGAGTTACAGTAGTCCAGGCATGAGAGGACCACGGCTTGAACTAGGAGCTGCGTAGAATACATAGTGAGGTAGGGGCAGATGCTTTGGATGTTGTACAAAAAGAATCTGCACACCCGAGTCACTGCTGCAACCTGTGAAGAGAAGGAGAGTTCGCTATCAAGTGCTATACCAAGGCTTTTGACAGTGTCATTAGTGAAAAGGCTTGTAGAGTCTAGGCTGAGGGAGAGGTCTTGATACAGGGAGGACCTGGATAGAATGAAAAGAATCTCAGATTTTGCCGGGTTAAGCATTAGGCAGTGGTCCACCATCCACTGTGAAATGTCCTTCAGGCAAGCTGAAATCCATGCAGAAACCTGTGAGTCAGATCACCTGTTCGTTTTTTCTTCTTCAGTTCAGAAACATTTCTCATTAAAAATTATCCTGAATTGTTTATCAGTGAAACGTTTGTGTGAAAAAACTGTTACAAAATAAAGTTCTGAACAGCTCCCACATCTCTCTATTTAGCAAGCTATCAAAGAGAAAAAAGACTAATTCATAAATGCTCTTGAAAGTTCACATAGTTTAATGCATCTAGCACTAGTGTGGCATCCATCGGCATTCTCGTCTGAATAAGGGGATTTCAAAACAGGTATTTTGAATAAGCTGTTGATATGCAAGTTAGATCTGAGAATTAGGCTGGATGCATGCAAATCTGAAGTCTGAAGTCTGCTGAAGTCTGTGCCCCGAATTGGCAAGATCAGCATGACATGAAGTAGCTGTCCAGTTTGAAAGGTCTCATTCTCATGTTAATTTGTCAAACCAGGAACCATGTGCATCAATACTACATAGTACTGTAAAATAACTTGGGTTATATGTAATTAGACATACAGATAGAAAGTGGATCATCGTTATCAATGCTGTCTATGTCATGAAGGTTCCCTCTCAAACCTAAATGAGGATGCCTTTTGCCGTCTGGTTGAAAATATGCACACAGTCGTTGCATGTGACCCTCACTTTATGCATGCTTACACGGCACGTTACCCTGTTTTACAGGGGTATTGGTGATTCATCCTGTTGTCCCCTCACCTCACCCACACATTCGAAACTGTAAACCTCTCTGGTTGAGGCATAGCAGCTGGCCCCATTGAGGGGTTAAGAGGAGCTGAATGTGTCTTGAGTGCTTATCCTTTCTGTGTGTGTGCTGTTAATGGGGATGTGCGGCTGCCCCCACTCTTGCAGCCAATGATTCATTCACTCACTCTGAGTCTGTTTCCTAACTGAGATGAAGCAGACCTTTACATCCTCCATCCTCCATGTCAGCAGAGTTACGTAAAAGATTAAAATCATCCGGGGCCATAAGCCTATGTTTAGCTCTATATCTCGGTTTTTCCGTGGTGATGGAAATCTGTAGTGGAAGATGGCCTGGACTGAACTTAATGGGGGCTAGGAGGAATGATGGGCAGAGATAAGGATGACACCACAGGGACAGAGCCCAGGCTGTGGGGCTCAGCTGCCCCCCGCACCTTAGTGCACGCTGTGACAGAGAGTGCCTGCCTGTGCGCTTTCCTTCATCACATGCACAGCCCAGGGCTGTGGCCAATTTGACAGTGGCCGTCAGTCCACGGTCCAACCGTCAGTCCGACTGAAATCATACCCATAGCTCAGG
This sequence comes from Megalops atlanticus, assembly GCA_019176425.1. NCBI lineage: Eukaryota > Metazoa > Chordata > Actinopteri > Elopiformes > Megalopidae > Megalops > Megalops atlanticus. The sequence goes on from CM032876.1 coordinate 38,713,055, forward strand.
AGGTTGCCTGTGCCATCTAGCATAAGGGTAATTTCCATAATATATGCCTCATTCCTCCCCCAGGTTATCGTACTACACTGAATAATGGTATAGCGAGTGTACAGTAATTCATTACCGTCTCCTCTCTCAAAACCTTTTTTTAAATAGTTTTTTAGTAGTGGTGTAGTGGTTTTACAGTTGAATAATTATGAAATGTAATGTGTAAAAATAACTTCTGTATATTGAGGAAAGAAATGGTATTTTTATTTTACAAACCAGGCCTCCTTTAAAGCTTGAGTCAGCACAAGATGTGCAGGATCCACGGAAACATTGCCTTATGGTACCTGTTGCTTGGTAACTGCTGGCTGGTGTGGAAAACGTTTCCAGAGGACATCAGGTTTGGCACTGGCACTCTGTCACTCAGAACAGGTGCTCAATTACTGTGAGCATCTAAAGGAAAATAGCCTTTAGTATGCATGACCATCATATGTTAGCACATTTGAACTTTCTGGTTGTTTCTTGCCCTCAGACACTATTAAGGCCATTATTGTTACACAGATTATCAGCTTTCATGGTGTATTTTTCTTAGAGCTAATACAAAGTGAAATTATATACATAGAGATGCACTACATCTGTATGTGTAGTTTCTTCCCCTTTTTGGGTGTATGCTTTAATTATTATGGCTTTATTGCTATTGCAAGTTTACAGTTATCTTTATTTCCCTTTAACTGTAAATGTCTTTGCATTGTCAGTGTGTTCATGTTATCATGCCAGTAATGACTCATTGGAAATTGACTGTGGATGTGTTTCTTGGAAAGTGTAACCAGAGACCGTTTATCACTGTGGATATTACACACTTTGTCTTCCTTCGTGGTTGGGCTAAGGAATTCCAGACGTTACTTTCTCTTTTTTTCTTTTTTTTTGTTACTACAGGGTTTGCGAAATGAAACTTTCTATATGATCTTCAGAAAGTTTGTCATCTTGGTTTTTTTACTGGTCCTGTATGTTTGTTGTGATGGTGCTGTTCATCCTTGTGCGCAGAACTCGCGGCTGGACCCCGAGGAGTACTTCACCAAGCTGGAGCGCATTGGGAAGGGCTCGTTCGGGGAGGTGTACAAGGGCATCAACAACCGCACCAAAGAGGTGGTGGCCATCAAGATCATTGACCTGGAGGAGGCGGAGGACGAGATCGAGGACATCCAGCAAGAGATCACCGTGCTCAGCCAGTGTGACAGCCCGTTTGTCACCAAATACTTCGGCTCCTACCTCAAGGTGCTTCCTACACCCTGCCCACAGCAGTGAGGCCATGGTAGAAACCTCACAGAGTGGGTTAATGGAATTTATGATTCAGAGGGCTGGTTGGATACATATGGTCATCTCTAAGTGTGTGTGTTTGGGTCAAAACTCATTCCAAGAAAATGAGGATGAGTCATTCATGAAATGATGATTACTGTAATTTTATGATAACTGACTGGCCTAAATGTGCGATCTATATTAATAATGACTCCATAAATAGGTATGACTCTGCTTTCACCTCATATTTCCATATGAATGACGCAGTTCTAATGAGGCTCTGTGTTCTCACAGGGGACCAAGCTGTGGATCATCATGGAGTATCTGGGAGGGGGCTCCGCCCTGGACCTGGTAAGTGGGCTCATTCTCAATCTCTGCATGCCACAGAGCTCATATCTGCACCTCTGGAGCTCTGAGCAACTCTGGCTGCCTTATCCCACAGCTGAAGCCAGGGCCCTTGGAGGAAACCTACATTGCCACCATCCTGAGGGAGATCCTGAAAGGACTGGATTACCTGCACTCTGAAAGGAAGATCCACCGGGACATCAAAGGTCAGCACGCAAGTGCCGCCCCCCTGAACCCAAGAGCTTCTCCAGCCACTCCCACCCCAAGCACTCAGCCCCTGATGTCACACCCCAGGGCCCAGATGGTCCCTTCAGTCTTTTTTCTCCTGGGGATTGTGGGTCCATATATTCCCTTAGCAGAAATGCATATTATTGTGAAATTATAATAAAAATGGTATTTTAAGGCTTACATGTTTTTTCCTGCTTTGGTGCTTTCCATGTCATGCCTGTTCCATGCAAAGGTATGTGTGAAACTCACAGGTCAAAGGTCAACCCCCACTTTGGGTTAATGTGAAGCAGGGCCCCTAACAACTTCTTTGTCCAACCCCCCGAACAGCTGCCAACGTGCTTCTGTCAGAGCAGGGCGACGTGAAGCTGGCGGACTTTGGGGTGGCTGGGCAGCTGACAGACACCCAGATCAAGAGGAACACGTTCGTGGGCACACCCTTCTGGATGGCGCCAGAGGTCATCAAGCAGTCAGCGTACGACTTTAAGGTGAGCTGTGATGTTAAGACCCCGCCCCAAGACAGGCAGAGGGGTGCAAGTTCTGGGCAGTACTACGCAATGAAGGTCTCAGAAGGTTCTGCTTTTTGGGAAACCCTCTTCAAAGTGGTTTAGAGTATAAACAAATTATGAACTTTAAAAAACAAAAACCACCTTATTTCTACCTTTTTGATGAAAGCAATGCAGTATAACCCTGTGTATGTTAGTGACCCTTCATACTTACACTGCTGGCCACCTGCTCACTCTATGCCCTGCCTTGTCATATTAGTTATCATCATCCTTTTCAGGTATTACTCTAAATATGCATATTTCTTTAATTTAAGCACTGGTAAAGAGTGCTTTAAGAATATCAATGTTAGAAATTAAAAAATGCTGGACTATATTGGATTGCAATAATGTTTGTTTAATGCAGGCTGACATCTGGTCACTGGGAATAACAGCCATTGAGCTGGCAAAGGGAGAGCCCCCCAACTCGGACCTGCATCCCATGAGAGTCCTCTTCCTCATTCCGAAGAACAACCCCCCCACCCTGGAGGGAACCTACAGCAAGCCCTTTAAGGAGTTTGTGGAGGCCTGCCTCAACAAGGACCCCCGATTTGTGAGTATGGCCCGTGGCGAGCGCACCCATGCAGAACGACCCGTTTGGCATGTCAACCTCTGAAAAAAGCACTGTCGCTCTGCAGAGACCCACAGCCAAGGAGCTGCTGAAGCACAAGTTCATCACGCGCTACACCAAGAAGACGTCCTACCTGGCAGAGCTCATCGACAGATATCGGCGCTGGAAGTCAGAGGGTCATGGGGATGAGTCCAGCTCCGATGACTCCGATATGTATGCGCACCCAATGTATTTGGCCTTTAGCAAACTAGTCCAAGTAACTTCCTTTATCTCTTCCTGCAATTCCCACTCTACCATGCTGTTGTCTCACACAGCCTGTTCCTTTTTCTGTCTGACCTGAACCTGTCCCTTCACTCTGCTCAGAGATTGTGTATTTCTTGGTAACCATTGGTGGTTCCTCGATAAGCCTGTAGCCACTTCTGTATTTGAGTAACTGTGACTGTTTGCACCCCCTCTCAGGGATGGCGATGGGGATGACAGAGACCAATGTCCTATGTGGACCTTCCCCACAGTAAGGCCCAGCTCCATGAACAAACTACAAAGGAGCTTCAACAATTCAGACTCAAAGGTGAGGGCACACCTGTAGAGTGCACCAACATGACTCCACCAACATGAGATCTCGCACTCAGTGCTGCAGAGCTTTGGACCTTAGCATAAAGGAGCCTGCTTTTTTCTTGGAAACCAAGGATTATGTGTGTTTTCATTAATCATAACATTTTTTTTCTCATTTTTCCATTTACTCCCCAATTTGGAATGGCCAATTCCCTGAATTTTTGGAATGCCCAATTAGTCATCGATGTTCAGTCCCATTGCACAACCCCCACTGTCAATCCGGGAGAGCGTGGACAAGCACGTGCCCTCCTCCGAGACACATGATGTCAGCCGCTGCTTCTTTTCGCTCTGCGGTCCACAAGCCAAGCTAGCACAGAGATGAGTCGGAGGAAGACATTTCATATGCAGCTTTGGCACTGTTGCTAATGGGACCGTAGCCCCTGCCGACGTACCCACCCCTGTCCCCGGCGGAACACAGCCAATGTGTTCCGCCTGTGAGCTCCCGGTCACTGTCGGCTAGTGACACAGCCGGGATCGAACCCGGGCCGTAGCGTTCAGTCTGCACTTGAAACGAGTTCTTTTACCGACTGAGCCACTCGGGAGCCCCCATTAATCATAACATTTTTAATACACACGTGTTTATGTGTGAATATGTAGTTAAAAAGAATTGAAAAGGAATTGCTCAGTATAGCAGTTGACAGTTCTGTTTGGTTTATGCACAGATGACAGAGGCCGTGAAGAGGCAGCCCAAGTCACAGTGTCTGTCAGCGCTAGTCACACCGATCTTCAGAGAGGTAAAGTCCATGAGAGGGGTTGATGGGGACTGACAAGGAGGGCAACACATCGGCATCAAAGCATTCATACTAGCACACCCTGAAAGATAGCATCAGAGGCAGCTGCTGCCCAGCCCACAGGATTTGTACAGGCTGCACTGGCCGTGACGTGCTTTCCACACCACGAAAAAAATGGCTGCATCCCAGTAGAGTTAGCTGCGTCCTTCACACTGCCCTCGCTGTTGTCATGCGACACCATCCCTGCAATGCCTTTTCCCAGCTTAGTTTGGGTTCTACCTTACTAGGTTACCCTATAGGGTCATTCTGCAGCATGCTGAAATTGGAATTCCTCTCACATCTTTCCTGTTCTTTGAATATTTTAGTAAAGGGGAGTCTTGGCTTGGCAGTTACACCTCAGTTTAATTTCAGTTCCTTGTGAATTGCTGACACTGCTGGAGCCAGTTCCAGTGGCTCCCAAACACACCGGCATGTAGAAGGATAGTTTATCCCCTTGGATCTAAAATTGCTTCTGCTTCCCCTTGACTACTGATGAAGTCATGCCTGAGTTTGTATTGGGTTACTCCTTTCACCCTGAGCATTATAATGGAACAGAACATTCTTTGCTCTTTTCAGGGAACAGCTGGGTGAAATCTCAGGCACTTCCTATTTCATAGAGCGATGACAGTAATCAGGGGACTATGTGAGGGTTCCATTCCAGTTTTTACAGTATCTGCCTATGCAGTGAGATATGGTCTTCTCACCTCCCTCAGCCAGATATGCAAAAGTTGCGCAAAAGACAGAGCAGTTTCTAGGTTTCTGTAAAAGCCTATCATTTGCCATCAGTGGCTAAAATCTTTCTGCAAAGTGGGCCCAGATTTCCCATTGCAGCTATAGAATACTTGACCAAGCTTAACTCACATAAAGAAATGCTATTTAAGGTAAAACCTTAACCCTAATAGCAAACGGATCTATTACTATGTGCTATCCTTATTTGTTTCCCTGATTGTTTACATTATAGCTAGCAACAGGCATAGCATCAAAGTTTGATGACGTAATGCAATAATGGTCAGTAAGTTTTTTTTTAATCAGACTTTGGTTCAAAGTTTCAGTGCATCACCCTCAGTCGCTACAATTTCCTTCATGACATGAAAAAAAACACCCCTATCACCACTTTACCTATCATTCAAATATTTATTAATTTAATGATTTCATAGGCAAATGTCACAGTCTCATGGGCTAATGATTTGGGCAAGAAGCCTTTTTTAAAAAAATAAGCTTCATGTTGCTTCAAGAGAGGCTGTTCTAATCGTAAAAATGGTGTAAAAAATCCCAGGAATGTGACTTAAAGTGGTTCAGAATGTGTCATTTGTCTAGTTAAGAACCTGCGACAGAGGTGTGGTTCTGACTGTCTCATATTTTTAGCTAAAGGAGAAGCGGCATGCCAGCGGGGGCAGCTTGGGTGCCATAGAGGAGCTGGAGAACGCCTTCAGCCTGGCAGAGGAGTCTTGCCCCGGCATCTCAGACCGCCTGGTCACACACATGATGGAGCGGGTGCGGAGGTGAGTGGACCTCCTCTTGGGCTTTCTCCAAAAGGCAGCCTCCCCAGTTTGAGCTGCATTACTGAGCAAATCATTTGACTGGTGCAAATAAGGGGTGTTCCAGAAACACTTCATAGTTCACACAGGTAATTCAGATATTTTAATATTTTGTGAGAATAACTGAACTGAGCAAAGAGCATGGACAATCACAATTACAGTTCCAAATTATTAGTGGAATGGAAAAAGAAAACATGAATGATAATTTTCTTACATCTAACAAAAATGTGGGTTAGTTTTTTTTCAAAATCACTTTGATTTCACCCTGCTGAATCATTTGTTTTTGATTCTTATTGAGAAAGGATTTTACTGTGAGACTGCATACCAACCCAGTTAAGCCAGCAGGGAAGAGATCCTAACACCAGCCTCCCTCCTGAACCATTCCAAGTGTCCTGGCATGCCCTCACCCTCTCTCTCTCCCTCACTCTCCCAGGTTTTCGTTAAACGGGAACACCACCCCTTCCTCACGGTGAGACCCACTGGCTGCTAATCCTCAACCCCTGCCACCAGAGAGCCATCTGGACAAAGCCCTCCTGCCCATCTGGTCCCAGGTGCCACTGGCACTGCCCCCCAGACCGGCGCACTCCTGACCCCCTTCCACTCCCCACAGATCTTTTAATTAGAGATTACAATGAAATATTTTTACAGTTTTCCTTTATAGAATGGTGAATGTTTAAAAAGTAAAAATGTCAAGCGCTGTGTGTAACAAACTGTTAGATCATGTCGTGTACAATAAACTCTATGGAAGCGTTGAGACGGACGGTCTGTCGCTAGTTTTGTGTACTGTGGCGGGATTTCTGGCCTGTATGACAGTGGCTGATGGTATCTCGAAGCATCGAGTACACCCAGAGGAGAAGGACGGAGAAAGCAGAGACCAGGTTACTGTTACAGTCAGCTGAATTTTATTATCCTTTCACGGTAATAACATGACAGCCGCTACATGCAAGGTGTGTGGGAGTGGTTACTCCACCAACATGGTAAACAATAAATAGAAATTGAGTCATGAGACTGAACGAGACGGCAACGTGGCTCTCAGTTTAAAAGAGAAGTCTAAAATGAGGGGACAAAGAGGACCCAGGAGGAACCCCTGACCAGTTTCCAGACAGCCCCAGGAACAGCAGATACAGGAGGTGGATTGATAGCGCTCTGCACCACTGACCTCTCATGTCCACACTAAGTGAGTGAGAGGGATTCCAGTCCTTGTACAAAATAAAGTGTGCAACTGCACTTTACCAGCGGGTGTTTGGTACTAATTTATCAAGACCAGCACATCTAAGCAACTGTAGTGGTCATTTTACCAACATTTTATAATATACTGTATATGGCATGGCATACTGGTGACCTGAACTACATATCATTGCTAAAACTTGCTCTGTGTAAAAGAAAAAAAACAGGAAACAAAGCATTCTTTTCAAAATAATAAAAAAAAAATCTAAAAAAAATTACTCCAACATTATTCCTGAATAAATCTGGCACAGATATAGAACTCCTGCATGTTTTTTTCAGTCTTCAAAACAAAGCATGACATTTCCAACAAAACAAATGAATTAGTCAAAATAGAGTATATGTAACATTCTCTCCAAAAATAACACTGACCACTGCTACAGAGACCTCCTTTACAACATCCATCCAGTTACCTAATGGCATCCAAAGCCTGCAGCAGCTCCACATACTCCCCCACTGGACCCCCAAATATGTAATCATAAAATGCTCACTGTCCAAGTTTATTGAACTTTCAATTGCGAACATGCAGCATTCTCAGTCTCTTTAGTAACAATGGAATCTACCCTCAACAAGTCTTAATAGTCCCAACATACTTTAGTGAAAATGCATCTGACTCACATTTTCACCTTCCCTTCTGATGGTACAAATACCATGTTTCACTGGGCAATAAATGATGTTTTACCATTGATGGACACAAGTAAAAATTTGGTTAAGTCATTGTGTGTATGACAGATAATGCTGAAAAATAAAACAAAATGAAAATGGATGTATACCTTGGGGTCTTTTTTTATACATTGACAATATAGTCCCACAAACCTCTGAAGTGAGAACTCCTGGGTGGCTTTAGACAGTGGGACAGCTCTGAGAGGGGAAGGGGGACTGCTTATGGGAAGAAGGTCTGTCACTGCATCATGGGTAATGCACAGCTACTGAAAACCAAAAAGAAGTGCATTCTGCAGAACAAGACTTGAATTAATGAACCTTGTGGCGCTGGGTACCATCTTAAGTCCATTTTTGGTTTTAGATGATTTTTTTTCCCCAAAACTTATGAGTGTCCATGAAAACAGCAAATGCTGTATGAAATAAAATTGTGCATATATTGTCACAATTCAGTAGGAGTAAAAAAAATAATAAGTCAACAAATACTTCAAATTTACTAGTACACTTTGATAATATTCCCACAATTGGTATGTTTTTTAAACATGTCACATTTTATGTTCAATGCATCTCAGCTTATTACATTAGAACAGGCATAGCAATCACAAATTCATTACTAAACTTCCCAAAAACTCCTGTAAAATCATTGATGTTTGTTGTCCCCCATCTATCTAAAGCTGTGCTGAGTCTCTGCAGCTCTCAGACACAGAGCATTGCCCTCTCACGGCGTGCACATCAGTCTACAGCGAGTGAGCTGCTTCTCAAAGCAGAGCCTGAGAGCCTTCTAAAGGCAGCTAGACCTTCTCCCTGGTTCCAGGTCAGTCTTCAGCAGGCCGCGCTCTCACTTTCTGCCCAGTTCTTCATCTGAGTGGTGGTGCTCACCGAGTGGGACCCACTAAGGGCCCCGCTCTCACACACATTAACCATTCCAAACTCCCCTAGGCTGAGACACACTCTTCCTGGTGGTGTTATGGCTGTGTCAAGACATGCCCTGCTAGTGCCCCCAAAAAAAAAGTACCCCCAACCAGTTTGATTTGTTTGGGACAAGCATCACTTTACTCAGTCCTTTGGCAAACTAGAGCCCCAGACAACAACACAGACACTCTTTCCCTGAGCAAATATAGCTCCCCTATGATTTAATGTGTGGCTACTTGCTTCCTATGAAAGTAATTATAAAGCTGGTCCCTTTTCAAATTGTCAAGCAAGAGACAGTTATTTACTACAGGGTGCATTATCACAGTGGTATAGGTAAATGTTCATAGTTTTAAACCACTCTGATGGGCTATATTTCGTGTCCATCTGGTTTGTGTGACACACACACAACTACCCTTGAGGCTATGGTGGATGTGAATAATGTTGACTCTCCTTGTTTTGCACATTACCTAATTTCTTCAGCAAAACGGCAGTTTGCGAAATGTAAACCAAGTCAAGCAGGATTATTTGGTATTACAGGCTGTAACATTCCAGGAAAATTTGGTTGTCATTGTACCTTGCCTACAACTTCAAGCTCCTTTGATCCATAAAATACCAGTTAGTTATTTTATGTGGCCAGCTAGTGGTTCTGGCCTCAGCCAAAGCAGGTCTTTGGTGTGACGCTGTCTTCATCTTGCGTCAATGCAGAGGTGGGATAACAACAAGTTGCATGGAGTTTGGTAAGCAAAAATCTCATCCCCACCCGTAAAAAACACTCCAAGTGTCTGCCGAAAAGTGGGTCAGACAAGTTCAGAGAAAGAGAAATCCTGCTGACCTCATGCAGTCTTTATAAATGTTAGTGAATAACCCCCAGCACTAATGGGAGCAGAAAATTAAGAAAATAAGAATATCAATACTACTACTACTAATAATAATAATAACAACAATAATAATAATAACCAAAAAAGAATCTCAGGAGTTTGTGAGGCCCCGCCTCCTAGCTCCAGAAGCTCCGCCCAGGGAGGCGCTCAGTTCCCATTCATCTCAGGGGGGTCTTTGAGGAGGCTAACCCGACCTGTGGCACTGGCTGCACTCTTGATCACCTCCATCCATCTGTGTAACAAGAACAGAGTGCAACTGTTACACCAGGATGAGCTTGGGCCCAGCCAGGAAAATAGACTCCCTGTAAGAATTACCCATTTGCTCAGGAATCATGCTTAGCTAGGGCCCCTTACAAAGAGACGGGGTACCTCTCAAAGGTGTACTCGCTCTCCGCCCGGAAGAAGTACACGTGGGATTTGAACTGCAGTTTGAAGACATACTCCTTGTGGATGCTGTCTGATTCGCCCGGGGTGCTGACCGTGTATCCCAGCAGTGGGAGGCTGGCCAAGGGGAAGTCATCCTGCATGCAGAGTGGAAGATGAACAGCTGGAGGTTTGTCCACACCTTCTTATAAAGCTCTGCTGAGGAAAAACAGCCCTGCAGTGGGGTCTTTTTTTCAGAGTGAGCTGAAAGGCATAATTTTTCACATTTTAAATCGGAGAAACTGATTAAACCGAACCAGTGGAGGCCGTCTGTACTTTCTAGGAGAGACGGAGTCTCATCAGTCTTGGAGATAAGTAAGTGTTAGGTAATTAGCCTGCCTCAGAGTCACAGTGAGTGCTTTTATGCCTTGCATAAATCACTTAGAGCACTGAGCCAAACGGCCCCTCATTTCCTCAATCAGGGAGTTTACAGCAGGCACATCAATAACTCATCCTTATTAATGACGTCCTTTTCACAGAGTGAAAAGAAATCAAGCTGAGCAACTACCTCTTCCACGCAAAACAGCACTATAAATAAAACACTCAAGTGAGTGGTCGCTGGCTGACTCACAGCCCCAGAGCGCTCACTGGTGTGAGGGTGGTACCTGGTGTGTCTTGTAGAAGAACAGGCAGAAGTTGGTGAAGACCACCCACAGCTTCTGCCAGCCATTGCTGTTCTTGAACTTCCTCAGGAGGTACCCCGAGAGCTGGTTCTAGAGGAAGGAGACGTGGAGAGAGGTGGGGAGGGGGTGGCGGTGAGTGGTAGGGTTTAGGCTGGTGGAGTGGATGCAGCTTGTCATTGACTGAAATACACTCAGATCATCGGACAACCAAGGAACACCACTAGACTGTGTCAGTCTCTCCATCAATAAACAAATGGGAGAATGCATCTGACAATCTGTCCTTCCTGCTGCACCTATTACAAGGCTGAATACAAAAAGCCTCTGGCAAAGACAGGACCTCCGCCATGTTACTATTATAAAGCCTTTGTAAGACAGGACGTCACAGGGAGACATACAAAGGTCATGTAATCCACAAGTTTCAAAGGAAGTCGAAGGGTAAGAGTAACAGCACTCAAAACAAACGTGGCTGGTTTTCACATGCTGTACTTCCTGGCTACAACACTCAGCGATGGTGAAGAAGATACAACCATGTGCAGACCACTGTTTACTAGAAAAGGGTGAATGCGCTCGGGGCTACTTAGTAGAGGTACCTATGACTGTTCTATAGCCTACTGATATACTGCGCACAAGGACAGAGTCCAGCCTGTTTGTATGATGAAAGAAGAGGATTCAGAAAGACATGTTCTGAAATAGAAGAAAGTAGACATTGACTAGAGAAAATAGGGCAGGAGATGTTAAATGGCTTTCAGTGAAGATTAACTGAAAAAATAGATTCATATTCAACCAAACTGGACTCTAAAGTAGCACTAACACACACAAAACATGGGGCGCAGAGGCCTAGGTGGCAGGCAATTTGTGCAGCTCTGGGGCCAGGGGTACCTGGTTCATGTGCAGGTAATCAGACAGAGAGAGGTTCTGGTTGCGGTACCAGCACACATGAGTGATGGTGTTGGGTCGCTGGCCCTGACCCAAGAGGTAACGAGGGGGGAGCTCTGGAGAAATGGCTGGAGAGCTGAAGACTGGTGTGGGAGGAGGATCAGAAGAGACAGACCGCATGGAGCAGAGAGGGAGAGACACGGCAGAGAGACAGAGAAAAAGAGAGACACGGGAGAGAAAAAGAAAAGGAGAGACACAGGGGGAGAGTATGAGAGACAAGTAGCCATGGAGGACAAAGAAGACAGAAACAACAGGAGTGTCAGTGCAAAGACAGCAGACTGTATCAGAGATTCTTCTAGCGAGCCAGTGGTGAGCTGTTAGTCAGAGAGGAAAAAGATTAATCTGTCTTTGTGCATATTATTTGTGAGGTCCATATTCCAGATTCCACCAGCTGTTGTAAGGAGGGGCACAGAGGAGCTCTTTCCCACTCAAACACTGCAGGGTATGCAGGGTAAAGAAGGGAAATAATACTGATAGTGGAACAGTGACAGTGAAGGATGGCCCACTTCAAACTCAGAGACAGACCTTTCACAGAGCACACTTTTGACATGCCAACTGGAATGAATTCTTTGCACTTTCTGTATGATAACACAGCTGGCACACAATCAAAGTCAGTGGAAGGATTTTGAGCTGTGGGTGCAGTGGTGACATTATCCAGCAGGTGGGAGCAGAGAGGAGCACCAACCCAAACAACATCAATAATCAGTGGTCAGCAACAGAATCTCAAACTGTTGTAACTTCTACATAGTTATCTCCTGTTTGTGTAGACAGCATTCACACATCTGGTCAATTTATATGCATGTGCTTTGGGAAACAGAGGTAGGCAAAACTGACAGGGAAATGAAATTTACCTCTCATAGGACTGAGTCTAAACACCTAAGACTTCTTTCAGCTGGTGAAACAGTCAATAAACCTTCATCAGGGTTACAGTAAGTAGTTTATAGAGGTACTGCACACAAAATCTGTCAGTATGTGTGTACTGTTGCTGAGGGGTTTGGCTCTGAGCTGAAGGGCCAGAGAGGGGCGGGGGCAGGGGCAGGGGCAGGGCAAAGGGAATGGGAAGGCAGGGAGGGGAGGGATACCTCCACGGCCAGGCTGTGGTCAGACATGGAGACACTGGTATTGCGGTGCCAGCACACGTGCATGGTGGTATTGGCACGGTGGTGCATCTGCTTGTCCAGGGAGCTGCGGGAGGAGTGCATGTCATCCTCCGACTCCTGCTCCAGGGACACCTCATCAGACGACCCTGCCAGACAGGAGGGCAGCAGGTAGGAGAGGGAAGGGGGGCACGGGTCGGCGGGGATGGGCAGGGGGGTTAACTAGGTCATAACAGCAGGATCTGAGGGGGTATGCCTCCATCGCTGGCACCTGTCAGGGGAAGTCCTGCACTACATACATCACACATACCATAATCAGAACGTACTGCAGTGCTCTTTACCACTTTGAATGGTTTGGGCAGAAAAGCAGTTTACAGCTGTGACATGTAAGCACAGCCCTGGGTGATCCTAAATACCCAAGTTGTATATGTCATTAGAAAGCAGAGCAGTTTACAATCATCCAATCTTACCATTGACAGCAGTCTCCAAGGGGCAACTGCAACAACCATTTGCTCAGGTTTAGCGCAGGATCATCAGCAGCTTAGTCTCTACGAATGTTCTCAAGGTTGCAACAAGCATGTGTCTTGTTTTAGTTTTTGTCTTGTTTAGTCATGTGAAATCTAATTAAATCCCATATTAATTGCCTGCTGCATTTTATCTTTTCATCCCATACCAATCAACTCTAATGACCTTTACAGTCGATATCAATGATGAGGGATCTTTACAAGATCATCTCTTCCTATGGTTTATCTACTCTCACGCTGATCCCATGTAAAACCTGTTATTAGCAGCATGCTAAGCTAAATTCACTGCAGTTACCCCTAAAATTCATTACTGGTTCTAAGTCTGTTTTCATTATGATTGTCCTGATGGATCAAACACTGCAGGTTACATAAATAACAGGTGTATGAGGGGCTCTTACTGTTGGATCGATCACACAGGCTGGGGTCCAGGAGGACATCTGATTTTTCCTGGGACTTTTTGGCCATGTCGATTGCCATGTTCAAGTCCTGGATCCACTTTCCCATCTCTGCTTTGGAGCTGACAGAAAGAGCACTCATTGGCAAATACATGGCCCAGAAGGAGATTTCATTGGTTCAAGGACAAAAACCATCACAAGACTTAGGAATTGTGAATTCCCACCTGTTTCCATCAGGGACAATTATGCATGTGACAGCTCAGCCAATGTCAGTGTGGCCTTGCAGTAACACAGCCACTGTGTTCGCAGGTGCAGGGAGGTGAGGTTGCAAGGGCTACAGACTCACCTGGCTGCTACCACAATGGTCCTCTGTGCTGAGTAGATGGTGAAGCAGTGGGGCACGGACCACTCGTTCTCACTCTCCTCGACCTGCAGAAAGGGGGGTGAGAGAGAACATGGCAGGGTGCCCAGCTGCCACACCACTCTAAACTCAACAGCTCCCTGTACCAAATGATCTGCCAATCAACTCTTCCCTTGGTATAACAGCAAATTATATATACATACGCTTATATTATTCACACGTAAACAAAAACACACAATCACATAGTAAACTAAACTAAACTGAAGCCTTCAGAGAAGCTCTGAGGGGTTGTTTTTCCACTCTAGATGGAACAGCGCAAATGATGCCCAGCCTTCACAGAGATGCCCGTCCTTAGTGTTATCTGCCAGTGGTCTCTATGTCAGCTGAGCTAAGGGAGAGGGGTGGTGCAGGGGTGTGCAAGCACCTGAAAGAGACTTCCCCAAAGACATACTCACCGGTGCATCCAGCACTATGAGCTGCAGCCAGGAGCGAAGCAGAGACAGGTAGGTTACAGCAGGGAAAACCCAGGCACTCCTGCCTCACTGTTCTGCCCCACACCTCCACTACCCTCCACAAACTCAGTCATTCCCAGCACAACTGGGAGACTGTTACCATGTTACCATGAGTGCATACAAATGATCAGAAGAAGAATCATAAGAATGGTCAGAAATTCCAACAGATTTATGCAAATGTGTCTGAATCAGCAGGACTACCCAAAGTTTTATAATCACAAAGAAGTTCTATCGTAGGGAAATATCTGCATCTAAAACCCAGCCTGAAAGTCATGCATTACGGGTGTCTAACTCTGACTTATATTTGTCCCTTGTTTTGGACAGTCCCTCACAAAATGCCAAATGATGTTAATAAGGTGGATTACATGGTTTACAGCAGATCTAGAAAGTCTACACACCCTTTCAAATTTTCTTGTTTTAATTGCCCTGAGGCCTGAAATGAAAACCAATTAAATGACATTTTTTTCCACTTTCATTTTGAATTGGCATCCTACAATATCAAAGTAACAAGCAAATGCAACACAGTTCTGAATATTAATTTAAAATAGAAAAACTAAATCACCCTGGTTACATAAGTTTACACACCTTTTATGATGGGAGTTGTAATTGTGCTCAGGTCTAACCATTCACCATCCAAATCATGCTCAAAACTAACTGACTTCACCTATGACCAAATGAAGTGATTCTGATTAGTTCAGGATACAATAATCTGGTCCTGTAGGTCTTCTCACCAGGTTTCCTTGTTTCTTATTGTATGCCAGTGCAAGGAAACAACTATAGGCAACAAGACACTACCAAAACATCTCCAGGACTGAACTGTTGAAAGGTGAGGGAGAGGGTTATAAAATGTTATGAAAGGCCTTGAATATATCATGGAACACAGTAAAAACCATAATCGAGAAATGGATTAAATATGGCACCACCAGGACCTTGCCTAGATCAGGCCATCCCTCTAAGAAGGATGACCATGCAAGGAGGAAGCTCATCAGGGAGGCCACCAAGAGGCCAACAGCAACATTAAAAGAGCTGCAGCCACCACATGCACATAACAACAATTTTATGTGTTTTCCACAATTGAGCCCTGGGGCAGAGTGGCAAGACGGAAGCCACTTCTCACATAGAAAATCCAGTTTCCTCTGACCTATGCAAAAAGACACCCCGGATCTCCTGTTGCAATGTGGGAAAAGGTCTTGTGTTCTGACAAGACAAAGGTAGAACTCTTTGGCCTTAATTCCAAATGATGTTTGGCGCATCAGCCCATGAGCCTAAGAACACAGTTCCTACTGTCAAGCATGGTGGTGGCAGCATCATGCCATGGAGCTGTTTCTCTTCAGCAGGAAGAGTGCAAAATACCAAAAGATTTTAGGGAAAAATCTGCTACCCTCAGCAAAAAAGCAGAAAATGAAGAAGAATTTCACCTTTCAGCATGACAGTGACCCAAAGCACATAGCCAAGTCCACAGTGGAATGGCTGGAAAAAAGGAAGATCAATGTCCTGGAATGGCCCAGTCAGAGCCCTGACCTCAACCCCCTTGAAAATCTTTAGACTGACCTGAGGAGAACAGTTCATAAGCGGTCCCCCCACAATTTCAGTAAACTCGAATTCTACGGCAAAGAAGAACAGCAGAAAATTGCTAAATCTAGATGTGAGAAGCTGGAATGGACTTATCCAGACTCACTGCAATTACCAAAGCAAAAGACATTTAAAGTTTTTCATTTTTAATAATTTTTTTGAAAGGCATTTGACTTTCACTTACATATTGTTGGTTACAACATGTTAAAAAAGTCTGACTTCACCTGTCTTCATTTCAGCCTTTTAGACACCAAAAAACAAGAACTATTGAAAGGGCTTGTCGACTTTTTAGATCCACTGTATATGAAAGACTGATGAAAGGCAAGCATAACTATGGAATTAGAAAATGGGAACTGGAAAATATGACAAGATAAAAAGCTGAAATTCAAGGTTTATTTGAGAGACAAATCCAATCCATCAGGGAATGTGAGTTATGACATTTTCTGTCACTTTTCAGAATGTGAAAACTTTAATGATTGGTGCGCTATCAATATGAAGTCTGACAGAGGAGGGATCCATGCTACTACATTTTTTTCAGTGAGAAGTCCGGTCAGATGAAAACAGGCTATGAGCCTTTACTCACAATCATGCCATGCAGTGACAGCTGCCCGTGCACTTTAAACTGGTTTGTGGCTGTCACCCCTTTGCTGGTGTACAGGAGCATGTCTGAGAACTGAGAAAGGCAGATAACATGGGGAGAACTGACAACCAGAATTAACAAAAATCTTCCAGTGTAATTATACGACAAGATAATTATATTTGAGAGAAATATCGATGAATTGCAAAGATCAGTAATCTGAAGGGATTACTCAGTTCCCCCAACACTGATTCCAAAGGGTTCACTCACCAGGAAGAACATCCTCTGCTGTAGCCCCTTCTTAGTAAGCTTGTACAGACATCCTTCTCGAATAAACTCCTGCGAACCACAGGGACACTGTTAGGCCCAGGGAAAAAGGTAATGGCTATCCAATCTACTCTGACCCCATCTCCACAAAGCAGCCATTGACAGCGTGAGGGAGAAGGATTTTGAGCCGGGTCTGCGCTCACCCTGCCAGGAGCAGTGAGGTTGTCAATGCCTATCAGGTCCCTCTGCAGCTCTGTCAGCTTCTGGAAGTTCTCCAGCCGGATGAGGCTGCTCTGGAGTTGGGCGGCCATCTCTGCCACCTCCTTCAAGGCTTCTATGGGGGAGATACAAATGAACGTAGTCAAATCAGAAGAGAGGATGGAGAGGGGTGGGCTGGATATATCCCATGCAAATGAACAGAGAACTAGCACCCCTAGGCAATTCATTTGTCCTCCTTAAGTATGTGGCCACTCCAGGTATTGCAGGACCAGTGACCCACTGGGAGTCTCACCCTTGCAGTCGTTGCGGTCGCGGTGCTCGGAGGCATAGTGTTTGCACAGCCGTTCCAGGATCAACTTATAGTGCATGAGCCGCTGGATGGGCTTAAGCAGGAAGGTGTTGAGGGGAAGGTAGCAGACCTTCTGCAGCTCAAACTCCTTGTAGACCGCCTCCAGCTTCTTAAGCCTCTTGGAGGCCTTCTCCAGCTCCGTCAGCACCTCGTCATGCTTCTGCAGGTAGCCGGTGAACTCCTGTAAAAAGGCAATACAAACGTTCTGGGTACCAGTCTCTCCTACCCTTTTGTGAAATATTCTATCCAAGATAATCATGTGAAGTAGGCCCCATATCTGACTTTACAAAAGAATTACACCTTCACAAACATTATTATATTAATATAATACACAGAGAAGGATTCTGCACCTGCGCCCATTTTAGAATTAGAAGCATGTTGATTCTATGTTACAAATAAACTGATAGAGTTTTGACATTCCCAACATTCCCAGTTGTTCTCTAATGACAAGACCAAGGATCCTTCATCCCAGCAGTGGTAGAGAGGGGGGTCACCCATGAATAATCCCTTTAACTGGCCACACCCCTGCACTGTCAGTCTCACCTTCAGAGCACACATGTTCTTCAACATCACATCCCCGATCCTCTGGTAGTCCCCCTTCACATGGGCATTAGAGCGCCCCTCCCTAGTGAGAGTGCAAAAAGAAATATTGTAAGCCTGGTACTCTCCTTTGTTCGTTTGACGCTAGTGGCTCACTTAACACTCGCTCACCAGAGAGCCAGCCTCTGGTCAATCTCCTTGAGGAACCCTCGGTGGAACTCGTAGATGGGGTCGATGTTGGAGAAAAGCAGGGTCATCAAAGCCTCAGGCATGGCGTTCTCCTTAATCACAGCACTACGGAACCACTGAGGAGCACAGCGACATGGATACATGATCACTCTGCAACAAAACCTGTAACCTCAGGCAGTGCATCATGGATATAGAATGCAACTCACCACTGTGATGACCTCCAGGTCTTTCAGATAGGTCCTCTCAGTGGTCAGTATCTCTTTGGCTATGAAGTAGGCCTTGTCCGTGGGATACCTCTGAAGGAAGCGGATAGAAGCATACAGGTCAACACTATGGCTGCAAAGCCATCTGACTCACTTAGAGAATGAACAATTCTCAGTAGCAAGGCTATGGTGCTTTTTTGAGCTGAAAAATGGAAGAGGCTCTAGAACAGCAGCAAACAGCTTCTGAACACTGTAATAAATATAGCTTTATAAGAGACTCCAGAAAAAGGCTGGGAAGATGTATTAAGTGTTCAAATTTCAAAAAGCAACACACTGTAAACTGATCGCCACTGGGACCTCCCCCTCCCCACCCCAAAAAAATCAGGTACCCAGAGCAAGGAATACAGAACAAGAGAGAGATGTAGTAATCCTATCAGTGAAGACTTCATTTTAATTAAATCAGTCTTTTACATGCTGACCCCCCTCCCTTGTCATGATGTAGTGCTCTGATGGTCAGAGTCAGGCCGTCCAGGAGAGGAGGGGTATAGAGAGGAGAGATAGAGAAATCCAAAGGCCTAGATGTAGTAGTTAGGTTGAGCCTGTCCATCTACAGTAAATACACAAGAGCATGAAGCAGTATGAGGCACAGTAAAGATTTTTTGTTGTTGTTTCACAAAATCAGCAGTGTAATCTAATAGTGAGGCAGGAAGAAAAGCATAACATTTTACACAGACAGTACAAGCCATATGCTTTTCTCATTCCACCTCAACCGTGCCTTCTGGCCAGATTCATTTTGAAATGATCCGTGGTAGAACAGAAGACACTGTTTATGTGAAAACACAGAGGAGCATGAAAAGCTCTTGGCAATGCACAAGAATTAGTTACAGCTAAGGTTTCAAGCTTGAGGAAGTCAGACAGGGCAGGTCAGCAGAATATTACAGGCAAAGATGGAGAGAGGGTAGCTTTTTCCTTTTTTGGGGGGAAGGTGGGAACAGTGGTCAGGAAAGGGTGGCATACAAACAGCATACCTTCCTCCTGCCCTCCTCTTCCTCCTCTACCTCGCTGAGGGCAGGGCTCTGCAGGGGCGAGGGGGCTTGGCCTGGCAGGCTCAGCGTGGACATCTGGAAGGAGGGCGAGAGGCAGAGGGGGCTCTTCGAGCTCAAGGGAGACAGCTGGGGACTGTCCATAGACGCCTCTGCAGAGGAGAATCTCACATTCAGAAGGGCAAGCAATGCACATAACCACCATCTGACACACACACAAGGGTTCAAGGGGCTACTGTAGCTACACACTGCAAGTAATGAAACCATTGGATCATGCAGTTCTGCTTTACCCTGTTAAAAACAGCTTGCTGACACCAAAAAAATCATTCTGATTTCAAATCTCAAAAAACCACGGAATGTGGGAAGGAGGAGGGTTTTGAACAGAGGGCTCTACTGTGCCTGGATTTAATAAAGTTACAAAATTTAGCAGGATTCATTTTTTCAACATTTAGAGAGTTTTTCAGACAAAGCCAGAGAGTGCCAGACTTCTGGAAACATAGATCATATCTCTAGCTTTGCACCGTTCTGTTCAAAACACAAGCATGATTATGAACTCTAGTTAAACAATTTCTGGTTAGCAGAATTTTGATTTAGAAAGTTCATATTTGTTTTTTTTTAATCAACTCTTTTTAAAACTAAAAGTTACACAAAAAACGACATGGAAACATCACTGGAAAGACACCAACTCAGTAGTTACACAAAAAAGGCTGAAGTAACACTTTAATGCCACACCATTTCCTCAAAACATCTTCTAATTTTGTACATTGTACTTCATAATCTACATTTTCATTTCTCTATACATACTAAAATCAGCCATTAAATGTATTATGATCAGTTGTATGATCTTTTGTGACCTGAAAAGACTCGCCTAGGAAAGCAGTCAGACCTGCTCTCTCTTTTTCACTCTACAGAAATGTAGGGCAAAGGGGATTAACCTTTGGGTCCTGCGTTACATGGAACAGTTGTTTAAAAGAATATTGACAATAACCTTCAAGCAGTCAGCCAGCCACTGAGTCAGTGATTTAATATTTACTCTTCAGGCTTGGAAAGTAAGCACAATGACTAAATGTTATGTGACTCACATAACTATTTTGAATATCCTTTCAAACATTAACAAAATTAAATTCAACCAAACACACCCATGACTCCCACGAAAAACTGACATATAGCAATCCTACTGGCACACAGTTTAAAGAACGACCCTGTGACCGAGAATGCATACTGACAAAAATAAGCTTTTTGGGCACACTCATTTTCATCATTTCCCAAGCTTACCTTTACATTCATTCAAAATGAAAGAAGAGAATACAGAAAACTACCGTGGAACAAATAAATGGGTCTCACATTTTAGATGTTGTTTTCAGAGCTGTAACCCATCAAAACTGAATTGAATTATTTATCACCGGTTCCATTTTATAAAGGTGATAATGTTACAGACTAGACTGGTGAGCCTTTGAAGTCTGGGTGTTTTGTCTTGGTAGAAAGTGCAGAGAATCAATCTCTTGGCTGGTAACAGGAGACGAGATGGCCGAGTGAAACGCACTCTGAGCCACATTTGACAGATCTCCGTCTGCAATAGGAAGCCATAGCTGTTTCTCCACTTTCTCACAGGAATAGAAAAAAAACATGGAAAGTAAAAGGGAAAAAGACAAAATAAAGGAAGACAGAGGTGGTTCCGTGACCCGGAACTAATTCCTGGTAGCGGCTTATCAGGAATGCGGTTAGCCTGGCTGCTGAGGATCGGTTTAAAGTTTAACTTCTGTGCCCTGCAGGGGGGGGGACACTGGTGCAGATAGTGCGCAAGGGGTGGAGAGCACAGTTTCTGTGGAGAATGGGAGCGGAATGCCTTGGCAAAGTGCCTGAACATACACAGAGCGCTCTCAGCTGGAATGGGGCTGTGGAATTTGGCATTAGAGCAGAGGCGCTCCCAGATATTGCAGACAGACCCCCACTTCACCACCACCTCCCAGCACTGTGGTTTCTTTCACAGGATTGGTAATCACTCCAAACATATAGTAAATCACTGCATATTCTGAATTAATAAAGCATCTCTTTACATTGCTCCACACTACACCCCTTTGACTATGGGGATGTCCAATTTGTCAAATGTTGCCCTACTGGCAAAGACAGTATTTGAAAAGTTCACACTCTCCTCACAAAGGAAGGCTATTAGACTGGATGATTCATTATGAAAACGAGCTAACTGCGACAAAGCGTCAGGGTGCTGTGATCTTTGGGCAGCCTGAATATACATCAAGATCACATGCTTTCATTTTCTAATGCAACCAAGAGCAAACAGCACAAGCACAGCCTAGCCCCAGAATGTTGCCACTAAGAGTTTTATCCTCTAGTCTAGTTTGTTTGTGTAAAATAATTCAGTTGAGTTTCTGCAATGTGAGTGTGATTTCAATCTAAGAGAAAAGCAGTAAAAGGACAGCTGATTGTTATGAGTTATTAAAATCATACATTATCCAGAAGCTGGATTGAAGGTCCCTAAATGTCCCTTTGGAGAAGTATTTCTCAGAATGATCCCCAAACTCCCCTGTCCGTGGTAGGGGTAATAAGGGCAGTGCTGCCCAGTGCCAGCCTCCTCTTCTCCACCGCTGTCTCTCCACCTCACACACCTTCCCTCTTTAAGCCCCTGCCAGACAGGTGCCACTTTTAGCTCCTTTCCCTGTCCCCGGAAGACCAAATCCGAGCCCTCACCCTGCTCTCATTTAACAAACTGCTGCAGGGCTCCCACCCACCTGGGCTCTGGGTTAGCTGCCTTCCATTTGAAATGAACAGAAGCAAACCTCTTGAAACAAACAAAAAAAGTTGCTTGTTTCCCCCGTGTACCCCTGTTTGATATGACAGGAATTTAATCCACAGCACTGGACTTTCCTTCATTGAAACAAACCACTTCGTCTCACCAAAACACTTCAGATTGTGCATTAGATCAATAGTTTTAGTTTTACAGCAGACTCAGGACACATCATTTATGACCACCAGAATCCTGTCCTGGTTCATAGCTTTTGTTTCTAGAATGACTGTTAAATGAATCTTAAGTCTGGAGTCCAGAGTACCCAAAAATGATTATTTTATTTTTAGAAGAAAACAAAATACACTCATAGGTACACTTTGTTTTACACCAGTAACCATACAATATATTTAAAAAATTTTAAATTTGTCATTTCATTTTTTGATTTCAATCCCTATGGCAATTCTGCTGACCCCAGCAAATCTGACTGCTGTGGTCTCAAACAACATTGACAAGATATACATGGGTGGTATAGCACGATAAACATCTAGTGGGAATCAAAGCAAGGCTGATCTAAAAGCACTCTTGTGATAAAATCAATGTGATCAGTTGGAAAAGAATATAAAGGTTTTGGCCATGATAGTTGTATAGATCTCCAATGTGAGACCAAAAGTTGTATGGAAGATGAAATGGCAAATCACACAACGTGCACCCAGTCCCAGAGCTGCCAACCCATTAGTTATAGGGTACAGGGTAAATACTTCGTCATAGTTGCACTTTGGTAGCCAACTGTCAGTAATGCCAATGCAAGACGGCCTTAGTTATGATGGTCATGGCATATCATGTCGGTAAAATAGTCCAGCTCATCTCTGTGGAAGAGGGACTGAATTTTATCTGCTGGCTGAGTTTGTATGAATGTCTACATTCATATCCTCTGATTAACATCTTGCTCACAGAGCAAGACAAGGAGGTACAATTGCATGACATCGAAAAGCTAAACATGTCTGGCTTTCTCTTCAGCACTTTCCTGGATGCAGATCATCACTCTGTAGTGGAACAAACAGCCAGAACAATTGGACTAAGAACAGCTACCAATTATGGGGTTTCAGCAGAAACTTTCCACACACTGAAATATGCTTATGTAAACCTGGATGGCCAGAGTGGTGGAACAGAAGAATGGTATAAATGCTGCTCGAGGTTAATTTTGAAACAGTGTCTGGGTCTTCTGCCACAAGAGTGCAGTTTCCATATTCTAATTTAGTAATGCCTGGATCACCTTGCTTTGTTCTCAGCATCTACAAGGCACTTAAAATACCCATAAATAGAATGGAATGGGGAATACAATGCAGGTGCCCTTGTGAGATGTACATCTGATAGGACCCTGATATGACTGAGCACCACAGTACAACAAATTAAGTGTATAATTAACATAGTCACATTTGAAAAATTTCTGCTGATAGGTGCCATAGTCCAATAGATTGATTCAGACAGGAGTGCATTTCAGCAAAAATAAAGTTGACATTATTGGTCCCTTAGCAGAGGTTGACCATGTTCTCATTTAAAAACTTAGTTATATTCAAGGGGACAGGTGGACACATCTGAAACAGCTGTTCAAATGTGATTATTACAGTAAATGAAATGTAGGTGAGTAAATATTCAATAAAACTGCCTGTACTTGCAGATATACTTTGTTTCCTTACCTTCTTTTCTAGTGATGTGATGACTGTGCATTCAAACAGTCCTCCTTCTGTTTGTGGCATGAAAGCTCCCCAGTGAGCACCAATCACAAGCTTATTCCTTAACATGCACCAGGAAACCCATGATTAAGTCACTTCTGTGGAACAATATCAACACTGACATATTCCTGAGATATCCCTTATGGAATGTCCTGAGACAAAAGGAGGATCAGCATTGATGCATGCTACATTAGGGTGGAAGGGGCAAAAGAGAAACTGACAGATGAGCACTCAGAGTTCTGCTTTCCGCCGCTCAGTGGAGACAGAGCCCTGATTGGTCAGCAGTGAGTTCTCTCTATGGCAGCCTCTGTCCCCATCCGGGTGGCTTGGAGACTGCAGGTGCACACGGGGCCCGCTCCTCACTTGTGATAGTAGAGAGGCTCCGCACGTACTCAAGAGGGGACACAATCCTCAAGGGCTTCACTCTCTCAAAATGACAATGAGAATGGCTCCTCTGCTTTTTAAAGGGTCACACTTCATGAAGGCTTGCAACAACAATCACATTTTGAAATAAAATAAAATACATTTCTTCATTTGCAAAAGGGCAGGTCATCATTACCAAATTTATAGTTTCCCCATTTTACATTCATACACAAAAAAGACTTAGCTAATATATTTAAAGTTTACTCTGTAAAAATGCTTATAAGAAGTCCAGAAAATACATATGTGAATACAGTTGTGATGGATATACAGATAGCGGGATGAAGAAAGGTCGCTGCAGAAAGCAGACACAGAAGCGCTGTTCACTCATGCCACAGCACGGACTACGCTGCACAGCAGAGCTGGCACCACCTCACACACATCAGTCCTGAGCGCAAGGCATGACTGCATCTGCAGCACATTCAGCCAAACCCACCTTCAGCTTTACATAGTTTTTCACATAGCACAGATGGAAAACTGCTTTTGGGAATAAGGTACTTTGAGGACAAGCTTGCTTAGGCCTGCCTCATTCACTCAGATTTAAATACCAGCCACATGTGAGTCAGGCTGCTTTGAGGAAAGGGAGTAGAGGGAGGCATTATTATAACAGTGGTCATATATGACTGTCCTTTGGAGCAGGGCTTCTAGTACCATGGCACAGAGAATGTTAGGTACACCAGGATATGGCAGAAACCAGAGGTAAAAATACAGAGTAAAATAAATGCAGTCCAACACAGGCAACGGGCTGGACATACCAAACCCCAATACTAAGGCCGCATTTTATATGGATTTTGGCACTGGTAACATACAGCATACAGGGAGACCTGACTAGAACAATTAATTCAATTTGGAAAGTACAAAATCTTGCAGAGTAAGAAAACTAAATGCTATTTGTGAATGTCTCACTCCAAACTCTGATATAATCATCAGATTAAAACAACTAAAGTGCAGTTTCATGCTACTGCATTTTTTTGCCTGTAAGTGCTGAAGAAACAGCTTCCAAAACACTACTGAAACACTCCCCAAATGGTGTTATAGAACTGATGCCAAACAAAATGACAATGAACTCTGTCAATCTAATAAAACGATTCAAACATGAAAACTCAAGTTTTCACAGCAAAGTTTACATTATGAAAAACACTACTCATCAGCCCAAACATTTGCTTTTCTTCACTTATGCAGTAACTCCTTTATGACTGGTCTTATGAAATTCTGTCAAGCATTCAGCTCTTCTCTTTTAAGTATCAGGTCATTTACCGCCTGCCACATAACACCACTACAAAAACAGGGGACACGTTAAGCGCATATTTACCAAGTGGTTTCCGAAATAAGACTTAAGACAAAGAATGTTGCCTATGTTGAAAACTACCACTACATTGAAAAGGCTAAGACACTGTGTTTCCCATTTATGTCAATACAGGGCCATTTTTACCTACCTGTCCTCCACCACATCATGTACAGGACTGATTTACACATTCCACTGTATCTAGCAGCCATACAGTCACCTATGATCAGCTTTACCCCTCAAGCACAGTACAGCCTGTTACAGATACAGGCTACTCAGTGCCCAGACAGTGCAGTGTTGAGAAGGTCAATCAGCAGGTGGCACTGTTTCACAAAAGCTTTACAACAGTGGTTGGAGGAAGGTGTTGAAATTTCTGCTGAGGATTAGTATCCACTATCTTTGAAAATTTTGGTTGAAACTGCTTTATACTACTCAGCTATGGGTCAGATCAGGTGAGGAGTAGTACCCACCATCCTTAATCAAAAATACCCTGAGCTGTACTTAAATGTCATCCTGGGGACTGTTGTGAGGTCAGGCTATATTCAAGTGAGGGAATCTGGCTCCTCAAATGAACAGCTACATATTAAATTGAAGAGCACCCAATACACAATTCACAGAGTAAAGGCTACTGCCTTAGACCTCAAGAGTACGAAAATAAGGTCTTCACATAAAATGCATACATTAACTGTCTGATGTGACACTAAACCAGCTGTATATCGACTAGTTCTGTATTGTGTTTCAGCTAGGGAAAATTACCCATGGTGTATAACTATATGAGCTTTAAGACTGAAGAGAAGAGATGGTACAATGATTTAAGACAATAAGGTTGGCACTTCAGATTTAGAAAAATAGTGGAAGAATGTAAAATTTCATAATATCAACAACAAAAGAAACACTCTTAAGTATGCAATGAAACTAGATTTTGACAATCAGTTGTCACATATAAAACATTTCCCTCCAATTAAATGCATGACTTCAGCTTTCACAATATTCTCTACAGGATTTTCACGTTTGGATAAGCTATAGCTAACAAACAAAAAGGCAGCCAAATTTTCGAAGTGTTTAAGACAAAAGTGTAAGAGCTATGACGACACTAAGGTCACTAAGACATGAAAACAGAAGCAAAACTGAATAAAAAAGTCAGCGCAGGCAACTCTGAAATAACCCTCCAACACAGTACTTGAGCACATTGTCTTTTCCACTCCTTAGAATACCTTACTATTTGGCAAGGTGAAGCAGAGCCAGGTTAATTACATTGGGCACTGCAGTTATAATTGATCAGACACACTTCCTGTCACTGCACTGGAGGATTCTTCACAGCTCACATGCTGTAGGAACAGCTTACTGTTCAGCAGTGCACTTCTAACACACAAGGTGATGCAATCTACAGGTGCAACACTGCATCCTTTAATAAAAAAATTAAAAAAAAGACAAATGGTCTGACTGCACAGACACAATCTAAGCTTAGGTGTGAGACGCAGGGCAGAATGGAGGGAGGAGCTACAATCACATCACCCTGTCTCTCATACGTACTGGTTACAGATGGAAAGTATCAATATCAATACTTAATTATATCAATGCTAAGGAGTGCAATTCATTATGAACTTGCCTATTACGAATATACTGATGGTCACCCTGACAGTGGATTTATATTGCAGTGCTATGTCTTGTTCAGCATATGATGAATTGCACTGTGTGGCTTGCAGTCAGGTCTCCCTAACCAGGTCATACTGCTGCCATAGGGGACGAGGAGGGGCTCTATATTTTGATGTGGCTGATATCAGCTGGGTCTCCAAGCGCCATCGACCGCAGGTTGTGGCACTCCAGGAGGAAGCCCTCCATGTTGGGCCCACTGACCAGGGGGTTACTGTAGAAGAGGTTCTGGTCAGGGGGTAGGCCGCCGTCCGAGCCCCAGTCAGAGTCAGAGTCGGAGCTGCCGGCACCGGAGCCCTCCGTGGCCGTTGGGGGGTAGCTGAGCTGCTCCAGCTGCTCCACCAGGTCGCTGAACTGCACAGCCGAGCTCGCCTCTGAGCGCACGGAGTACGCAGGGAAGTTAACCATGGAGCTGGCCTCTGACGGGTTGTCTGAGCCCGGCAGCCGGAGCGAGGACGAGTCAGGGCCGCTGAAGCCCAGCGAGAGCGAATCACCCGCAGAGCTGAGGGGCAGGTTGTCCAGCGAGCTGCACTCAGACCGGTTGTTCACCAGGGAGCTGGTCTCCGAGCGACCCACCCCGCCCTCAGGGAAGGGGTTGGGGTTTCCATTAAGTTCCTCCAGCCCCAGACCGTAGGCCCCAGGTTTGCTAGGGTTTCCCTCCCCGTACCCAAATGCAATCTCCTTATCTGTGCCCTCAAACCCATAGCTATATGCTTCTGCGCCCCCACCAAAAAAGGACATTTCAGTTGGGTCATCATCTATGAACTCTTCTGTGACCTGCAGCTGCGTGCTCACTAGAGGGAATGGGGGTACCTTCCTGGCCCGTAGGAGCTCTGCCTCAAAAATCTCAGCAGTGAAGATTCCTTTCCTTTCCCCTCCCCTGATGCACCCCCTCCCCCCCTGACCGCTGTTGTCATTGCCATTTTGGGAGGGCTGCGGATTGGAAGCGCTACTCTCTACACACACAAACGAGGGGCTGCAGTCTCCTGCTGCCCGGTTACAAGTGGCACCTTGGAAGGCGTAGTGAGGTTGAGGGATGGCCTTGACAGGCTCCTCCTTCGGGGGGCTGGGTGGCCGAGCTGGCTGCTGCGGTGGGGGAGGCTGGTGCAGAGGCTCCGGCCTGGGGGGAGAGCTGGAGGCGTGCAGTGAGTGGAAGGAGACAGTGGCTGAAGAGGGGGAGCCTGGGATTCGGAGGCTCTCACTGAGAGACAGACTCTGAAGGTAGAAACAGAGCTCGGTCAGTGCTGCCACACTAGACAACCATTTTGCATTTTAAAAATAAAGAAAAGAGTGACACCTCATTAGGAGACATATATTTCCTGAGGCTTGAGCTACTACTGACCTGTTTTGACATGTCAGGAGCCAGGGAGCGAGAGGACATTTGGACCTTGCTGTTCCTTCTACCGAATGGAAAGAATCAGAGAAAGCTTGCACAAACACAAAGAGACCATGTAAAGCAGGGCAAGGCACACGTTTCACCCACTCTGAGAAGCAGACTGAGGATCCCCAGTCCTCTGCTCACCTCTGGTAGGGTATCCTCCGAGCCCCACTGTCCCTCACATATTCCACCAACTGTTTCTGTGTTCTCCCGCTGAAAAACATGAAATGGGTCAAACCCCATCCTCACACACAACAATTAGTCATAAGGAGCAAGGTCCACACCCTTCAGCTCATGATGAAGGTCTAAAATGATGATGACTCTTTATTTTGTTATGAAACCAGCCATAAATTAATAATACTTCTTCATGGCAAATAGACACAAAGCAACGGTTTGATATAATTTACAAATGAAGTAGTACATTTATTACTTGTTTCGACAACAGGCCCTTGTAATAACCTATTGGCCGTGCAATGTGTTTGACTGTTGTGTATTAAAAAGGTACTGTGACTCCACTGTTGTCTGTGAGAAGAACCATGCCCACCTGTATCTGAATGAGGAGCCCCTACTGAAGAGAATGGCTTTGGATTTGGGCTGTGGCTGGTCCAACAGGCGGAAGAAGGAGTGGTGCTCCACACAGTTCTTCCAGAACACTTTGCACTGGTCCCGGCTTGCCATGAGGAACTCCAGAATGTCCTGGTGGGGACCCTGAAAATGCATATATGACAACACTCTGCTGATTAGTATCGATTTGAAAATGTACAGGGACTTTACATTACATATCACTCTTATAATTGGCATCTGTATGGGTTATTTAAGTGGGGCCTTGCTTCCCTTCCAGGGTGCAATACCCACATGAACCTCTGGGTGGAGCTTGATCAGGAACCTCTTCCTCTTGAAGCTCAGCTTGCGAATCTTTGACCAGTTGAAGGTGTTTATTTTGGTGTTACCCTGTTTGAAGAGCATACAGAAGAAAAGTGAAGACGCCTGCCTTAATACAGCTCAGCAAACAGAGGTGATTGGCAGTGCAACACTCACCTGGAAGACCTGCAGCCCCATGTGAGACACACTCAGATTTATCTTGGTTCCCTCCCGATCAGCTGCTGGGTGGAAGCGGACACCATACATCTCCAGTTTCCGAGCAATCTCCAGAACCTGGAAATCTGACTCTGCTGGAGTCTGACCCCTTCAGCGGGACAAAAGAGAGAAAGTCAGTGCGGGACATGGACTCAATTAATTAGCTTGTGTCTGAATGAATATATGTGGATCATTGTCACCCTGTGCCACACATTTTTTTGCAGGATAAAACAAAGCAATAATTAATAAATAACTGTTTTATAAATAATAATTGTTCCAAACACTCCACTCCCAGAAATTCAATCTGGATCTGTGATTACAGAATCAACACCCAAGCCTCCCACCCCGCACATGGTCAGAAACATCTTTACAGTGTGATTACAGGACCACGTCATGTTGGGAGAGGAAGAGCCATCAAATCATTGAAACGTTTTCCTCTGGGGCAAAACTAATCACGGTAGTCTGGCTGTGTGCCAGATCATCACTGCATTCTAATTTTGCTCATCCTTTAAGCAGAGAAATCTCCTTATGGCCCTCCCTGGCCCTGCTGCCCGTATGGCTAATAAAACAGCCTGAGCCAGGGATTAGGCAGTGGGCTGGGAACCCGGCACTAACTCACTGTCAACCAGCAGGGATTAAAGTGAGTTCCCAACCAGGCCAAGCCCACAACTGCAATGCCACCAAACGATGGCACAAACTGGCTGTCAAACACCCCAGACAGGACAGACCTGTGTCAGCGGGGGCCTTGGGAAAATTCCAGGGCTAATTCATAGGCAAAGCCAAGTGTGTGAGACAGTGCTGGAGGACTGCTGGACTTTTTTATGTATCTATCTGGCCAGCTAAAACAAGCTGCAGTATTAGTGTTTTCCATAAGGTGCTACAAATATACTTGTATTATGTTATCAGAGCTCTCTGGACTGAGGGAGTGTGTCCAACACTACAACAAGTGTCGATGGTGAGACCAGATGTGCGTGAGGTATGAACATTTTTGGAGACCTCCCTGCACTTATTCAGTTAATATTTATTCCTGTTGTGTTTAAGTTGTGTCATACAAGCTATCTAGATAGTTTCAGACTGTACTTTGCATGTAAAACTGAGCAGTGCTTATGAATACCACATTTCTGATCCATTTAAAAGCATCGGCCGGTGGAAAATTCCTCCATACAGAAGCACTAAATCACAAAACACTCCCCAAAAAATGCAGACCACGGTCAGATACATGTGGAGATCACTGCAGAGCACTGGTGTGTTGATACTTAAGACAGAGAATCACATTTTTTAGTTGAGATTTCTTTAGTGTAGAGAAGGAGAGAGGGAAAGTGACTCTTACAACTCTAGGATCAACAAAAGGATAATTCTATCAGGGACACTGCCACAGATGCACTCCAGTGAGGAGACAAACATATTGCTGATGCATTTATCCCTCCAGTGCAGTGTCAGCAGGATCATTTTGTCATGTTCCATTTTCAGTTCTTGCACATTCTTGGGCTAGACTGTACACTAGCTACGGAAAGAATGCAATGCCACCATATTGTACTGTATGACTCCTCCTCCAAATGGTCTTGATTAACTGCTTTTTTTTACAAAGCAGTTCAAAATATTAATTTTCCATTAACTCAATGAATGTGACCAAAATCAAGAACAAACGGTCTCCAACTGGGAGCTGCACAGTTACATTATCTCACGTTTTATTGAGATTTCTCAAAACCAAGTGAAAGGATTAGCCTAAATGTTTCTTAGCTGTTCCAGGTATTTTCTATTCCTAATGGGCAAACTAGGATCACATGACCCACCTCTAATCCTAACCAAGAGCATTATGTGAAAAAGATAAAAAGGGAGTGGTTATGAACAGCATTTGTGCCAAAAACCTTTTCCAGGAAGGCAGCAGTTCAGAATGTCTCTTTTCCACTTAATTCCACTAATTACTGGCCTAACTGGATCAATTCCAGTTCTGAGGCAGCCAATCATTTAAAGAGAGCTGGAGAACTTGCTGGATCTTCCAGGACCAGGATTACAAAGCCCTGATCCACATCCTCTGAGCCAGCACAAAGTGTCTTCCATTTAACAGTAATTACAGAACCAGAGATCCTCAGGTTTTGACTCACAGGTGTCTGCGGTGGAAGTCCATGATCTTCTCCTGCAGTTTCTCCTGCTTAGGCACCACCTTGTTCATATTAAGGTACTCCCTGTCTGCAATGTCATCATAATCGCCAATCTCCGCTGTGGGGGGTGTGGAAAGGACATGAACACTACATAGACCCTGCTCCATTACTACACCATTCCACTGCAGAATTTCATATTTGCATTCATTTTCACACACTAATTAAATTCACTCATACAGAAAGTGTAAATAGCATCCTGCCACATTTGATTATCTGATATCTGAAGATTTCCTGATTTTTTTTACACACATTTACAACTGAAAGGACACTTCATGAACAAACTTTACAGTTCAACGCCCACACAGGGGAGAGCAGCTGCTGTGGCAAGCCGCCAGCAGGGGCATGTACTCACACTGCACCAGGTGAGAGGCTATGAGGGCGGCAGTGTTCTCTGAGCAGGTCAGCCTGCCCTCAGTCAAGTCTCTCTTCATCTGCAGGGCAAACAGGTACCTGCGAGAACACTAAGGGGGTTAGACCATTTGTTTATTGCTGCACGTATGATTAAAAATTAAAGAATGATTTCACATGTCGACTGCGTTTTTAAGCAGCTGCCATGCGCGCACAGCATTTAATACAAGGAACCATGAATGATCTGAAACAACTGGTTAATTTGGTCAATGGATGCCCTACCTGGTGTATTCTTCTTGCAGCTGACCAGGGTCTGGGGGAAAGAACTTCACAGACAGTCTGAAGAGTGTGTTCATGGGCCCTGGAGCAAATTGACTGTGCATTACAACACACTCTATGCAGTTATGAAGGCAGCATTGATAAATGCTAGGAAGAAAAAGGGAGAAAGCTGGACCTCCACTTACTTCTCACTTGTTTCACAATAAGCTTCACTGATTCCAGCCAAACCTGAAAAACAAAAGTAATAAAAGTAACTCAGTACATAATATGTCCATAATCTCTGTACAAATGAACAAGTTTGTTGTTGATTCTGCAGCTCTGTCTGCATGTACCTGAATGTGCCGTTCAAGTAAAAAGCCCAGGTCTACCAAACACAGTAACAAATTATCACTGTGTAGACAGCCTACATTCATGTCTGGTTTTTGACAACAAACAATACTGCTGTGACTGTGGTAAACAAAGTATGGTTTGTAATGCAGTGTTTTCAAAGCAGCGGTGACGGATGTATGTGAGTGACACTGTGGGAGAGCAGGAGTCCAGGGGCCGGATGTTATGGCCATACATGAATGACACTTAAGGCAGATGAGGGGAGGGGCTGTGGTGGTGATGGCTGTGTATGCAGGACAGTCATTCTGCAGGAGTGGGGGGGAGGGGTGGTGGAGGGTCTAGCCGCGGGGCTGCACGGCTGCACGGCGGGGGCCCTCCTTCCCCAGCACATCTGGGTCTGGTTGAGTGAGGAATGTACCTCTTGTCATGGAAGCTCTATGCTGCTCTTTAACTCCTCTCTGACCAGGGCTAAAAGTCCCTACCTTCCCAGCCAGGATAGCTAGTTCCACACGGCTAGGCTCTGAGCGACTCTGGCCTTTAGAGGGCTGGATGTGGGGGATACAGGTGGGCCCTGAGTTAATTCACTTTCACATTCATTTCTTTAAGAAGTGTAAGGGCAG
Source organism: Megalops atlanticus (assembly GCA_019176425.1). Classification (NCBI taxonomy): domain Eukaryota; kingdom Metazoa; phylum Chordata; class Actinopteri; order Elopiformes; family Megalopidae; genus Megalops; species Megalops atlanticus. The sequence goes on from CM032876.1 coordinate 38,746,459, forward strand.
CTCCACCCCTAGGAATTCAGTGATGCACTTTCATGTGGTGTCAGGCCTTGTGAACTAAGGAAATCTAAAAATAATGAATAACCTAGGCAAATCATAACAGGCCACTCAAGCGTTTTGTGAGAGGGCACAGGTTTCAAAGTGCAGATCACTCCTCTCTATCTGAATGCCCTTTTTATATCACTAAAATGCTTGGTGGCCCCTGAGGTCTTTCCAAAGTGCACTTCTAAATCCACTCGCAGTTCAGAAAATAAATGGTATAAACCATTTCTAACAGCTGAAAATCTTTTTGGCCTGAGAGAGTCTCCAGTGCTCTTTTTGAATTCACCATCATAAATAGTTCACATCTGCCTGCTATTCATATCTATACATCTCTAGTTGCTCTTTTCCCCATTTTGTTTAATGCATTTTATTTATGTTCCAAAATTCTTAACTTTTTTACTGAGTTTTTGGCACCAGACAGGTAGTGCTGAAATTTCCACTGTGGGTTTTTGGTGAAAATCAATGAACTATTGAATAAAAGAGGTATACCACATCAAAACAAACATTTTTTAAATAATGCTATGCAACAATGCTAAAACTGAACACATACATGCTGAACACAGACCACTTAATATCCGTGCACATCTCTTCATCCCCCTTTGCTGCTGGGAGTTCTTCAGGCTATGACCCAGTGTTCTGGTATAGCTGGTAACTGCCTGTGCAGCCGTTTTGCTCTTGTAGCTTTCATGGACACTGTCTCAGCAAAAAACAACTGTACTCACAGTCTGCCGAGTTCTGATTACTGACCAGCTACTAAAAACAAAACAAAACATGTACAGCACAAGCAAGATTCTGGGTTGGAGGGCTGGTCTGTTTCAGCTGCCAGTGAAATCATATAGTCCTTGACTGCTGAATACATACCCAGTTCAGCTGCAAAGTCTGGAATTCCAGGCCAAAATAGTCGCTCTCAATGATATTGTACCTCTTAAACACCTCGGACAGGAGGGCTTGACCGTCAGCCTTGGTCTGAAGAGAGAGATGTAAAAAGAGGATTAGTCTATTACATTTTGCTTTGCTTCCAATGTAAAGCCTTTTGGAAACTGCTACTTTCTTGGCCTGCTGTTGAAATCATGTTTTTAAGTCCTAGTCAGCATGATGAATGGAACCAGCCAGGTTAAATGAGATAAAGCCTTTCACCATAAACATGTATTATCTGCAATGAGGATTAATTGAAGCGGAGGTTAATGGGTGCCAGACCGCGGTGAGCAATTCTTCCGATTCAGTGCAGGCCAATTTTTGGCATGGAGTACTGACAATATAAGGGCTCCTAAAACAAGGGCAGAAGCCCTTCCTGCTGCCCTGTGGTCATACGGCTTGTGTCCCAGGGCTGTGTTTATCACACAGCAGGCAGAGGAGGGAAAGGTGGAATGAGCGTCTGTAAGAGAGCAAATTTGCAGGGAAGAAATACAGTGCAGCTCAGCACTGCTTCAGGGTTTGTTTCTACTAAATGTAGGACTAATTACTATTTACAGAAAATACACGGCACTTGGGGTTTTGGACTCCTACCCTGTGACTTTTATATGAAAATTATAGGGGAAACATCTGGAGGTGACGTAAAAGGATGTATAAAAAAACCTAAAAGCAGTCTGGTTTGCATTTTCAAAACTAATTTTTGCCCCTCTACAAGGAGGTGAGCAAGAGAAACAGCGGTAAATTACTTGCTTTAGGTCAACACCCATACACACAGACAAATTTCAAGTGTTTAACTCACGTTACAATTTGTCACTGAGCACTCACACGGAGGATAAAAATCATTTCCATGCAGCCAGTGAGACATTACCTGCATTTCTGCTTCCGCGCAGCTGGGCAAAGTTGTGATTAGGAGATAATCGCTTTCGGATGGAAAAACAAAAACACAGCCTCCTTTTAAATACTTCCAGAGAGTAATCTGGCCAGATAAGAAGGGGAGGGCACTACTGCAGCTCTCTCTACAGGGGAAATTCATGCCGCTTATGTTGCTTGATCTCTAAACACACGCAACAGCTCCTGAAAGGGCAATCGGCATGATCTGACATTTCACAGGGAAACTCAACTTAATCCTACACAACACTACGTCTGACAAAATATAATTGCTATCAGTATAAACGTCATAACTCCGCCTGGCTGGGTAGATACACACAGGAATGGGTGTCTCACTGTCAGACCTGCACTCTTCCCCCAGCTCCCACTCAGACTGGGTCAAAACACAAAGAACCAGCAATGATACCAGCTGGCCCACTAGGGAGAGGCAGGCAGTTGTGCTACATTCCTGCCAACTAGGATATGTTACTGATTCAGCCACTCCCAAGACTGGCACAATTTCTCATTCAGTACAGTTCCAGCAAAGAACTTCACCACCGTACTCAAACATCCCAGTGATCGGGTCACTTCAATCTCAGCAGCATTCTCTGCCCTCTGCCAAGACCCACCTGCAGGTACCATAGAACAATTTGAAGTCATTCTAACAAGCAGTGCTGGTTGAAAGAATTTCCACAAAAAAGTCAGCCCTGACTTCCAAATGCATTGCTTGGAATGCAAGACACAACATTTGAAAGTAATTACTGAAAAAAAATTACAATCAATTAGTCTAGAGTGGCAGGCCAGGTGAATACTGTATAAGACTATTCCAACAATGTTAATCCCCCCAAACAGTTGATGTGAGACTCACAATCAAGTGGAAACGCCTTGCATAAACAGCATTTTTGTGCTAAATGAGCTGTAAGTGCAAGATAAATATGCATTAAACTGGCTAAATAAACCAACCTTTTCTACCTGCACAATCAAAACAATAATTACAATGTTACATCATGCTGATGAGATATTGACCCCAGTAAGAAATCCTCAATCTTGCTCTTGAATGAATATGGTGTGATTTTTACCAGGCCAGTCTGGTTAGAAGATCACCGAATCATGCACAATCAAGCAGGGGGATTACAGTGGGGCAGATGCTTCTTTGGCAAGGCAGTCTTTCCTTCTACTTTAAGGAGAGAAAATGCTATGAAAAGCAGCTGCTGTTGTGACAAACTGGAAAATTCTGCCTTGCAAGAAGCAAATGCAAAACAATCATTGAGTTAATAACTTGAGTCCTAAACTATCAGTGAGCAGTGATGTTGTCATGTAAATATATCTGGGGTTGCTTTTATTTTTTAAGGAGGGCTCGGTTCTTAAACAAGGAAGAAAGACTCTGGAGCCAATAGCTCTGCAAGGCAGCCAAAATGTTTTACACTCATTAAGGCTGTGTTCATGGATAAAAGACGAAGATGAATTTACCATGTGAAATGGGGAAATATTACATTTGAGCGAATTGTTTTATATTCCAGTCATGGTTTTGCATAGGTCTGGTATAACACCACAGCATTTTTTAACACCCAAAAATAACTGTAAAAGATGCCTCATTTGGAGGCATCATCACACACTCTTGAGAAAGGGCCGCAACATGAATATAAAATGGAACTACGCTAAATGGATCATTTCAAAGGAATACTCCCATTTTAACCTTTTAAAACTGCCAATGGCAGAGATGTGTTTAGGCTTGTCTGCTGCACAATGTGCAGAGCAATGTCCTCTGCTTATTCAAGTGGCAGTAGCTTCCTATAAACCCGCCCTTAAAAAACGCACAGCCTCCCCCCTCCTTGAGCCTCTACAGCAGCTACTACACAAACATGCCTCTAATGCCATTGTGCAATTCAGCATCCAAATTATGAAATTTTCTTAAAAAAAAAATGAAATTGATACATGGTGTCATGTCAGCTCTACATCAATGAGGCCAAGGAGCTCCTCTGTAGACAAAACAACAGCTTCCTCTGTGCAGCCTTAGATATGGCTATTTAGTGCAAACAGACAATCATTCATTTCCTCTCTGACTCTGTTTCTGCATGTGCTTCCCTAGCAGAGCAGACCTGTCATACCACATCAGATACATCGAGTCCAGACTCATTTCGTAAACATGAGAGCCATGGAAATGCCTGAGGATTTAAACCAGGACAAATCATAAGCAAAGCCAGAGAACACATAGAGGTTCTATTCTGAAAACAGATGCATTCACACTCAACACACAAGGCAGCTCGCTGAACAAGGCCTGGCCTGTAAAGTTCCCTCGCAGACAGCTGGTAACAAGGGGCTTGTCAGCAGATGACATGGAGGCTAATCAGGCTTACTGTACCTGCACCTAGTCTTAAGCAGACTGACGCTGTCGACGTGGCATTACTGACCAACTGCTCCAGTCTGCCGTGTCACCTCAGAGAGGGATGGACCTCTAGAGCTGCTCTTCACTGCCTACTTTGACACAGCTCTCAGTCTCTGTTTGTCCCTATCTCTCATTCTCAATCACACCCACACAGATTTAATGCTTCTTTCATTCTATAGGTTTTACTGCACGTCCCTCTACAATACAGCTCTATGTCCATGTAATACTCAGAAGGAGGTTGGCCAGACTGTCTTCCCTCATTCCAGCTTGGAGAGCAGTACCAAAGGATCTGCTGACCTAGCCACATATTTCCTCACCTCTGCAGTCTGACATGCTGCACAAACACAAGCACATACAGTTTGTACTTCCTTTCTCTACTGCACTTCTAGTCTCAATAAATTGTTCTGGCTTAGAAAAAAAACAGGGGGACTTACTACTTTCAGGCCAAAAACACTAATGCTGTGTTGCATATATTGTGATGGAAAACTTTGTGAAAATTTACATTTTGAGTATTTGAGTATTTTGTACTTATACTATTGTTTTTTGTTGATGATGACTGATGGGGGGTGTCCCTTAATTCCACCAAGTGATTATTTTCTTTTAATGTTTTTGTGGGCTACGGTTACTGAGCAACACACCTCTCTAAGCACAGTGAAAATATACTTAAATGTATGCCAGTCTGTATTGGATTTCCTGCTGTGCATCCAAACCCTATGCTGGCAATTCCATGTACTTCAGTTGCATTTCACATCACAGAAAATTACACTGACACACCCACAGGCCATTGAGAAGAACTGCCCTTAATGGTCTCACAGACTCAAGTAAGAATGGTTGGTCAGCAGCAGGGGAAGCTAAAAACAGCAAAGGTTCTGTGCACAGACTTAAACAAGAAGGGGAAAGCACCAGCAACTAATATGTTACCCTGATTGCAATGTATGGTGCGATTATAGATGGGATGGGGGAGGGTAGAGATAACCAACTGCTACTACAGTCTGGAACATTGTAAACAGGAGTTGGGGCACATTTCCATGAACTTCAGACTGTTCTCACTGTTCTCACTAATTACTGACATTGTGATTTCCTGTCTTTTCACTTCACACCAACACACTCTGCCCACGCCTGCTACAAAACTGTCGCTCACGGGCATCGGTCACGACTCAGACACACCGTAGGTAGGGCTCTCATGTCTCCCTCTTTATATTCTGCCATCATTTTTCAGCGCTACACAGCATTACTGACACAGATAAACACGGAAACCATTGTCACACAGGCAATTAGCAGCCGAAACTAAATTCATTTATTCAGAGTATGCTATTACAAATTCTAATTAATTCCATTGATTTGTCTCCTCCCGTTACCTGTTGTGCACTTACAGGAGGGTGGCCTAATTGGAACAAAATAACAGTCTTCTTTACATCCAAGTCATCCACTCTTATATTAAGGATCAACTGGGCTCATGTGAGTTTTTCATGACTAATGCAGTATTAATAACAATTTACTTGAAATTATACTGAGCGATACTGGTCATACCATCATACATTTTTCATCATACATATATACTTGCAATATAATTAAATGACACAATCTGAATATAAGAAGGGGCTAATGTTTCACCCTCACAGACCAGTACTAACAAAATTTTTTATCCAGACCAGACCAATGGACTGATGAAGAACCTGAGAGCTGATAAAGAATTGTACATAAAATTCTAACTTAAATAATTTTATTTATTTTATGGCTGAAACAAAAAGTCATTTTTGTTATCACTACATTGTCTGCTTATGCAATATATTTAAGAACTAATTAATTTAAAAAACATCTTTGGATTGACAAAGTTAAAAGGTAAAGATAATTATTTTATTTGGCATGGTGGATAATACAAAGGGGAAGTGAATAATTTATCCATAAATATACCCAATCAATGCGGCAGAAAACACTCCATCCATACTGTATATTCAGTCTGACTAGAAAGCATGATTCTGTCAGGACATGTTTAAAACTGTCACTACGTAATATGTGCAATCTAGCTAAATAAAATCACTGTAGGCTCTTTTGTGTTTGACTTGGAATCTTGCCAACAACAGGTGAAATGATACATTCCCATTATGCCAATTTGTGTGTGCTTTTAAAAGGAAATGTGACTAAATGAGTCAAGACTGCATGTGACGCATAAGTAAGGTGGTGCAGTGCACACAACCAAGCTACATTTAACACTTCACACTGGTGGAAGACAAACATCCACATAGGACAGTACTGACTGAAGACAGATACACATACAAATAGATATGAATATAAATATTTAACTATATAATCATTTATATATATATATATATATATATATATATATATATATATATATATATATATATAATCATTTATATATCATATATATATATATATATATATATATATATATATATATATATATACACACACACACACATAGAGTATTGTAATTACCACCGACAACAGTGAAGTAATACTGACAGGGTTTTTTTTGCTAATCAAGCTTAATTTTGCTAATCAAGCATAATTATTAGTTAAACATCCCTTAACATTCTGCCCTCATCATATGACAAGTGACACTATTTGTGCATGTTAATATTTGAGGAGTATAAGACAAATATTAGTAAAGTTTATTGCATTTATGATCCAAATTCATTGGACAGGCATGCGTTTCCAAAATATTACCACTGGGCATAGGATTGTCTACTTGTCTTACTACTGTGAGCACAAAAGGCATAAAACCCTTGTGTACATTATGTACTTCAGCAAACACACTGTCGTTTTGAAATATTCCGGTGGGGTCAGCCTAGTATCTGCTTTGAGTAAGTTGTCACAGCTTTAATAAAAGTGAAGACATAGGGGAGAGAAGCGATCAGTGCAAGTAAATCAGGGCTTGCAGGATTAGACCTGGTTTGTCCTCACAAATGACTAGAATGCTTTAGATCACCTCAGGTCTAAATTTAAATACCATATCTGAAACTAATAAGAAAACATAATAAATAGAACTCAAACCCACATGTAGAATGTAGTTGACCATAATGTATACAGTTGTAATCTTTACTGATTATAAATGCTGTGTCACACTTAGTACATTTGACATCCAGCTCAGAAAATGTCATGCATACCAAGTAAGGTGGGAATGACCTCATTTTGTGAAAATCATATGTGAAAATCATAATCTCAGAAGCAATCAGGGCACACCTTAAAGACCTTATCTACCTTATCTGCCCATTACATGTAAAATCTTTACTCCTTGAAAAGCTACTTGTAAACATTTACAAGGTATTCAAAGGCTCCAATTACACTGTGAAACAGCTACAAGGATTCTTTATTCATACCACAAGGGCACATCAGATTACATGGGAGACTACTCAAAATGCATGCCAAAAACAAACCTATTTGCTTACTGTACAAAATGCAAATCAGAACTCTATTTCAGGGAGCTGGGACAATCCTGACATTCTATGCTAGAACTCTGAGCTTAACCAATTTCTCCTTAGGACAGGAGGGGAACACAAATCCATCATGTTACACGTGTCACTATTCATAATGCTGCCAGAGCAAGACATTGGTGGGGTTACAGTAGGGCAATCAAGAGAAACAACATATGTTACTTTTGTGAAAAACAACTGCAAACTCTTCAGTTCCACATTCCGTAAGATAAATATTCAAAAGTGTGCTTGCCTAATCATATGGTTCACTTTAAATTATTTCATGCGACAAATTAATTTAGAGCCCCTACTTTTACAGAGGAACTGAACATGTTTGTACATCAGTATAGTTTAATGCAGGAAAATTCTGTGACATGACTTAAATGGTTGAAAAGATTGAATACTGCTTCCCCTTTAAGTGGTAGGGGATGTACATATTGAGCGACACTTATCTACACAACACAGGAAGTAGTCTATGCCGAGTCTAATCAGTGCTTGGTGCATCGTGATGCTATCATCTCATCAATTTGTGATTCTTACTTAAATGCATTGCAACATTAGCAATGTGAGAAGGTGGGTAAAAATATCTGGTAGCAAAAACAAAAGTAAAAAAATGGAAATGCAGTGGAAAAGATGTGGGGAAGGAAACGGTGAACTGGCCATTCTCTAAAATGAAATCCGTGGCTCCATTAATAGCTTGTGCTGTACTGTAAAATACTGGACTAACCTTATGATTCCACCAAACCAAGGCATCAACTCAACCAATTCAGGCGAATTGACTAATGCTACACTGTACAGCACTGAGGCATCTTTCTGTCCCTTACTGCTGAGGGTTAAAAGTTTAAGAGGCCAGTTGTTAAAATTCCTTGGCAAAACTTCCCGCAGCTCCGTTGCAGCCAACCCCCCCCACAAAGAGTTGAACACAGCACATCAGACACAACAGCTCTTTTAGCACCAGAGGCCCGCTCTGCACCCCCTGTGGTCGTCAGCCATGCTATTTATGTGCCCGTTTGAAGGCCTGCTCACCCTACCCCTCCTACTGCTTTCTCACAACGCCAAGTTCCACAGACCTCTCTATGCACTCTCTGAGTGCAAGTGGTGAGGGCTGGCTGCGGCCTGGTCAGACTGGATCAAAGGGGGGCTGTGTTCTCTGCTAGACACTATGAGGCTGGGCTCTTCACCCTGCATGGAGTGGGAAGATCCTGTTGCCCATGAACATGTACTGGGCACGCCATCTAGCCCAGTACAGCTCCTGGTCATGATTTTCTTTATTGTGAGAAAAACGTGTCACAATGCATTTCAATGACAGACTGAAGTCTCACTTTCATCCTCTGTGTTGTACCACAGTGAGAATGGACAAGGAGCTAATGCACAAGGGTGTCTGTGGGCACCGTATCAGCTTGTTTACAAAGAGAGGACCACTAGCTGTTCAGGGATAATAAGAAATTACTAATGCAGTGGTTTAGAGACAAGAATGAACATTTCCATCATCACCACCTGTCCCACTTTAAGCTGTTTTGCTGAGTGTAAGCATTACTTACTAATGATACTGTTGCCAAGGAGATGCATCACTTGCGGGTTTAGAAAATCAGGAGATGTATCATTAGGAAAATTCGCCAACTCCTAGCTTTGAAAGCAATGTTGTTACCTGTGGCCCACTGAAAGCTGTAATTATGACATGGCAATTTGTATCCATCAATGCATACATACTGTACTTTGGGGGGAGGACAAACCATTTACGGATACCAGAGTATCAGGCTGACTGTTCATATATACTGAACATGCTACATGTCACTCATCACCACTCATCACTACCCCATTACCATTAAAATATTGAAAAAGAGCATGAAGTACACCATCACTTTCTAGAGAGGTCTTTAATTAACTGCATGCACCGTGGTATTAATTAGAAAACTGATTCCCTCTCTGCTGTTTCAGCTCCTCACACTCCATCAATACTGTCATAGAGCAGCAGCCAAAGTAACAAGTCTGTCTTTGGGGAACATCTGTATTAGGGGTCGACCAATTATCGGGTTGTTAGATAATCGGGGCCGATATTTGCAAATTTTTGATTATCTGTTATCAGTATATTTTTATCGAAATTCCCGATTTAAAAAAAAAAATTAAAGCAATGCGTGTAACTATCCCAACGCATCTCCTCTGTCAGAAAAAAAAATCTATTGGTTAACTGCTGACAAAGACAACGTTATTTGACCTTGAAAATCAATCGTTTTCAGCTGCTGGAAACAAGAATGGAAGTTAAGTATCCAGTAAAATGGCCGTTGTGCTCAAACCATGCCGTTAACCAAATTGCACTAGGCTAATTGGACCTTTTTGAATCAGTATAAGTAGGCCTACTCTACGCTTAAGCTAAAAAGCAAGCAGAAAATAAAAGAAATAAGGACTTGTTATAAGGACTAATTGGTGCACTTGTGTTATAAGTTGCAACAGTTCGACACTGCATACTTAACAAATAGTAATGTATATTTATTCTTTCAAATGAAACATTCAAAGAAATTTATCCTAAAGCACAGCCCTTCTGAATTGCAGTCGTCATTTCAGCAACCGTTCACGAAATTAAACTTCAGCTCGCTTGCGGTTGCACTGAATGTCGGAACCTCGCAGCAATTCTGAAAATACCCGTTTGCCGCTTTGATATTTCTTAATTTGGCCTCATCATCATCATGGAAGTCGAGTTATTAAAGTAAAAATTCGCAGCACACAGTTTGCACTTCACAGTATTTTTGCTAATTTTATCACAGTCCTTCCACACGGTACCCTACTTTTGTATGAGCTATCCATTTTTCACATAAATGACTTATGCGCAAATGGGCTCCTAGAATCTCCCCGCAGCTTCAGAAAAAGCGTGGACGCACAGGCTAGTTTTAAGGTTTGATATTTCATACTTTATGATGAAAATGCAGCCTAAATGATGTATCAATTCACTTTATTTCTTATGCAATGATTGCCATCGTTCGTCCGATAAATTGAATGCTTCTGAAACAGCGATAGGCATCTGTTGCGTAGCCAAAATAAGATAACCACAGAGAAATTTACCCACAACGTCAATATTACAATGCACATTTTAGTTATTGCAATTTTTAGTTAATTCTTTCTCAAAGATAAAAATATTCATTTGATCTTTTTGCTCTTTATTTAACTTTCACAGTGGTGACTGATGTATGCCTGAAAACATGGGTTTTCATGGTAAAGAGGGTTTGTAATTAAGTCCATGTTGTCACGGCCTATTTCTTTTCACACCAGAAAAAAACATGTTAAAAGCATTCAAATATCGGCCTGAAATATCGGTTATCGTCCTCCTTTTGTCACAGATAATCAATATCGTATCGGCCCTGAAAAAACCATATCGGTCGACCCCTAATCTGCATGCTGTCCTGCTCTTGGCATCCATGTGTTCTAGTTGATCAAGGGATTCTGGTCTCCTGCACAGTGTGCTGGGGCTCATGGACAGCTTCAGTTACGGCTGTTTATTCAAAAGTGCTCTTTTACCAGCGTTATGCTGCCTCTCATACACTCCAGACACACACCAAAAGCTCATTGGGGCTGACATGTTTCTCTGGAAAGGGGGCCATTTCTCAAGGGAAGATACCAAACACCATTCCTTGACACATTCTTTCAAGGGTTAATACTTTGTTGGTCCTACACCTTTCCATAATGAAATGGTGTGCTAAATTATAAAAATCTCAGCATGGTCCACGTTAACATACAAAAAAAGACTATGATTCAACTTGCATAAGTAAAAAAGCAGCAGTGTTGTCCTCATGTTGTAGCTGCCATTGGAGCAAAGAGTCATTGTCACTGCTACAGGAAGATTTAGGTCAAAGTATCATTTCAGATACACACAAGAAATCCATACAGCATGCATCAGAAATGCCACAAAAGACTCACTCAGACAAAGCCACGTACCGTGGAGACACTACTGGGCTGCACAATAACACAGCATGAACTTTCAGTATGAAGCATCAGTAATGGGGGAAAATTCATTCTGCCAGACAAAGCCTGGACAGTAATCAGGGCTCCCTTTCTCTATAAATGGCAGGAAATCCTGCCTGATATGGTGGCTTCCTTATTACTTCCTATAGCACTGTTCATGAGCTCTCTCGGTAGCACCAAAAAGGCTAACAGCTCACAACAGCTGGGCTACAATCCCAGCTTACTGCCTTTACCTTTGCCCAAAGTAAAAATGGACTGTTTTGAAAACAACTTATGAAAGAAGTAAATCCTCCACATTGATTTTAATCACAGAGAAATGCAAAGCACATTGAGACAAAAGGACTGTTCCAGTTTAAAAGTAGACAACTACATATCCTTGAGGGACAAAGCTTATCTGAAGCAGGTAGGTTGTCAGAGACTTAAACTGCTGGTCTTGAATCTGTATCAAGGCCCGATATTAATTTCAAGGAATGGTTGCCATATAAACTTACCAGGTTAAAAAATATTCCTGTCCAAATGAAGACAACAGTTGCCAAAACTTCTTAACTGAGATGCAATTTCAAAAGATAAGTACCTCTTCCCATAACATGAGTTATTGTTAGCATTCATTTTTAAGACTATAGCAGTAAGTGCACTAGTGTTAAATGTACATTTATTTACTTATATTCTTGCTCTAACATAATGGATTTCCAAAGGAATGATATGCTCAACTAGTAATTTATTCAAGATGCTGTAAGACAATTCAGTTTTTACACCCTGAGCTGAATGACTGTGAGAATGAGAAATACTTTGCCAGGTACTTTCCCTCTAAATTTGTTATCAGTGACTTCCTGGCAAAGACCACTGATGTCTGATAACATGGATAATTTCTCTAAACTGAAGCTACAGCACACTGCTCTACAGCTATATCACATGATTCACAGATCTTGTACTTCATGTTGTAATGCTGATTGCAAAGTCAGGCAGCAAAGTAATGTTACTTGCTAGCCCAAATTCTTCCTTCAGGAGCACTAGGATATTAGGCTATTAACATTGAGCCATGGGTTCAGTAAAGCAGTAATTAAGAGCTTTACAGAACAATTGTGCACAGTCAGAATGTATAAGAAATCATAAATAGGCTTTTGGCTTGGAAAAATGTTTTAAACAAACCAATGAACACCACAGTAATTATTTGAAAACATGAGAGTTTTACAAAAAAAAAATCACTGTAGAAAACCATTCTCTATGAAGAAAGTCTCTTAATTTGAAATGTGTCCAGTCAAGAGCACATACTCCCAATATCCTAAAGTGGGTAAAGGTATTTGTAGAGGTGGGTTACAGCAAGTGCACTGAAACATAAGCAGACATGGCACAAACATAAGAATTGCACAATGACTACCTGTATATCACATTTGCTTGACACAAGTGGAGTTAACTTGTGAACTGGGCGAAGAGTAAACCACATCTTCATGTTTTTCCCATTTCAACTATATCATTTTCATATGGCTTTGAATTTATACCTGAAGAATTTAAAATAACTCCTACCTGTAGATTTGACATTACACTTGCATTTCATGCGGTGCAGACTGTAAAATATGCCATGCACCTAGGATGCATACACAGAATACAGGTTTAACATTACCAAGATATCCACTGGGAATCACTTCAGTTTTCCATCTCAAAAAAAAAAACCCTGCAATTTTTGTTCTGACAACTAAAATAAAAATGCCTTTTGTATTGGGTAAATAAATTTAAGAAGTTATAAATAACCAACTCAAAATATCTTGACATGGTTCCAAAAAGAGTTTCAATAATGTATGTTTATGAACACATTAAGGAGTACTTCAATGTATCATAAAGTGAACAAAACATTATGAACAAGTTGAATGTGGTCAGCCATTAGAAACACAACAGAGCATATCGGAACAGCAGGACAGCATCAGTATGAACACAACATGAGAACTGATGCTGACAGTAAGGAACACCAGCAATAAGACTGTGCACCTGCATTCAGATTTGCTCTATGCATTCCAAACATTTCCCTTCTTTTCAGACAGAAAACATAATAAATGTTTTTTTTATACAAAGCTCCACTAGGTCAATGACTTCTGAAACTTAAATTGACAACTTAACAATTTAAGATGACATTTTCTATGGCAATGATATGTCTACTAATCAGTTGCACAACTACAGAAACGGAGAATGTGGAAACATTGGTTTAAAATTCTTGTCCCCAGTAAGTAACTGTTCAACATACCATGTTAATGGTTTCAGGGAAACATCCTGCTGACTACCGACAGACATTAACAGCACAGAGGGATATCCCCTTCACATTATGTTCAGAAGTTAATAAGAAGCCATGAAGCACACATTAGGCTGTTAACTTAAGTTTAGCTGAAATTCAGAGTCCCTGAGCATTGTGCATTTGAAACACATTCAAAAGCACTTGAAAACAGACTGTGCTTAAACCAGTCCCCAATTAAAAGCACTTAATCTGATATCTCACAGCTATTGGGGTGAGCATTTTAAAGGTTCAGGAAATAACTGAAAATCATCCAGTTTATAGAAGGTACTGCACAAGAAAAGTAAATCCCTGCAGGATTCTTCTCCCATTGCCTCCAGTGCTTCATTGAGCTTATCTGCCCTCAGGGGGAAAAATACACACAGCGAGTTGTGGGGCACACCTGGTACCCACAATCCCACAAAAATTCCTCAGCAGGAATGTGTTTGGAATTCCTCAGCAGGAATGTGTTTGGTGTGATATAAATCCACCGAGATCAACTGTCCAGTTAGAGCCCAACATGGTGGGATTGCAGGATTAATCATCACCCTCATCTGCACCATGGTTCTCTAGTAATCAGTCTCAGCTGCCTGTGAGTGTTTACAGCAGAGTACCCTGAACAATGCTAGACAGTCCAACTGTACATCTACAGAGCCAAACAGCTTTTCAAATTGAATCCATGCTTAAACTTCCAAATGGGGCAAACTCAGAATGTCAAAAGCTGGACAGATGAGGCATTGCATACTTTTTCTATTGAATCAAGAAGACTGCTTGCAGCTATCAATAATTTACTTATCATGATCTGGAAATTAAGTGGAATTAGGCATTTAAAGGTATGTTCTTAAAGAGCCTTCTGTTTGCCTTTTTTTCTGAGATTCAACAGGTTAATCCATTCAAAGCAGGAGAGATATCTTGTGACACATTTACCAGAACAAACTGGTAAAACCAAAAACAAATCTTTCAACAGGACTCTGTACGCTTTCCCCTTTTACCATACTTGTAAAATCATAACAGAGCCATTCATTCTAGAGAAAACCACTAACCAAAGCATAAATATATCAAGAAATTTTGGGTTGCTCTGCCTTCCTAAAGAGGGAATTGCTGATGCGACCATGTAAATCGTAAGGCGGGGCCTGAGGACAGGGGCAGGGACAACAGGGCTGGGCAGAAGAGATGCGGACTGGCTATGGTTCAGTCTGCCCAGAAAAAAAAAAAGCCCACAGAGAGCAGTCATGCTGCTGAAGCTCTGCCCAGACGCTGCACCAAGCCACCCCCTGCCGCCACCACCAGTCCAGGGAAAGAAGCTCCTGGTACATAAAAGCACCTCAAACATAATGTTTCCCCATGACACTTTTAATAGCAGAAAAATCACATTCAGTCAAGGAAAAGGAGGAAGAGAGAGAGAGTCATCTCAGTCATGTTTATCATAATTCATTTAATGTGCATTCATTAATGTTAATGTTACTAACCAAGTTTGCTGGCTGCCAAGTTAGCAAGCTCCTAACAGTATGTAGCTGTACACTATTCTTACTGGTAGCTGACTTGCTGCACCTGATGTGGATGCTGCAGATTCAGATGTTCTTTGAAAAGGATATTGACATTTCTTTATAGCAATCTTGATTAAACTAATCTAGCTAGGTAACCAAGCTAACATTCACTTGGTTGCATTTTAGCCCGCAGAGCTAACCTTTTAGCTATCTCAATGTGATAGGTACCGAGAGAGCAATCAGTGAAGTCATGTAGCTATGTTAGCATGCTAACATTACTGGTGCCAGCCAGTGTATGTGAAAAAACTTAATATGCACAACTACTCCATCAGTCCTTGTTACTTAGTTACTTACGTACTGACTGTAAAGGTAGGCTATGTCATGTTAAACAATGTATCACAGCAACAATATACTGATAAATGACTCAGTTCAGTGTAAGAGCAATATATGAATTGAATCAAAGCTATTTTTCTTTCAAAGCACTGATATCTCTGCAATCACATGTAACTGCATGTAAAACTTGTTGTTCCACACAGTAGACTACTCCTGCACAGTTGGCTACTCCTCTGCATTTTTGTAAGTCACTCTGTATAAGAGTGTCTGCTACATGACTAAATGTAAACATAAATCTAGTACCACCCTGTAATGTTTAACGGTCCTATTTGATTTTGTACAGTTTGGGGAGAAAAGGTTGTTGATAATTAGATTTTACTGTTGACACGAGTGCTTGTGACTGGCTGTGGATTAATTGACAGATTGGTTACATCCCTACCTTAAACATGTTCAGACAAAACACTAGTCCCACAGGGAAATTTATTCATCAACAGATAAAGCACTAAGAGCTACGCCCAAGTCAACAAACAAGTCCACTGTTGTTCCTCACCAGTATTGTGGGTGAATCTACTGTCACAACAAAGTTAGACACAATTAGTGTCGGGATCTCAATGTTTTATTTAGGCCAGTGAAGAAAGGCCAAAAAGCAAACGGGCAAACAATGTACTGGTGTGGGATGGAGAACAGCACTGCCATCTCTTTTTATCAGTCCTACACTTCGCCAAGCTAGATGAACTTCCTGTGCTACAACCAGCAAAAGTGCTAGAAGGGTACAGGTGAACAGCTGTGCCTACTGATAGCATGTCTGTAACTGCAGAAACAACTCTGAATCAAGGTAATCAGTTACCACAAATTATTAATCAGCATGATCAGCACCTGTTCCAGCTGTCTTAAAATGGCACATCTATTCTTCCAACTTCTAAGGCACTGATGCTCTTTACCATGTCTTTACCATGTCTGTCAGTGTCCAGTTCCTGTGATAGAAGGCCTGGATAACCTATGGTGCATTTATAGATTCTAAGCATTAAAAACAAACCAGAGAATTTCAAGTGGCAACTTTTGTTCTTTTCCCCATTTCTTTTCACATCAGTTTGATGTATCACAGGTCTTGAGATTTTTTCTAACCTGCAGGGTGCCTGTAAAGAATCCCCCTGCCACAGATTTGTGCTCTAACAGATGTT
Source organism: Megalops atlanticus (assembly GCA_019176425.1). Classification (NCBI taxonomy): domain Eukaryota; kingdom Metazoa; phylum Chordata; class Actinopteri; order Elopiformes; family Megalopidae; genus Megalops; species Megalops atlanticus. Next base: position 38,763,315 of record CM032876.1, read on the forward strand.
ACCAACATGACATCATGGTGCCTGTTGGTATTAAAGCATGCCTTCTCTTTCCACACCCATGTCAACACACAGAGCATTCTGAGCTCCTTTTTCTTGTCAATCAGCATGTAACTGACCAAACTATATGCAAACAGTCGTTTTAGCTGAAAACATGTCAAAGCAGAACAAACAGATTCCAAACAGACCCTGCCTGGCTGCAGGGTCTTGCCTCCTGAACCAGATGACACAGAATAACAGGTCAGGTACACCAGCTACTCCAGACAAACAACAACTGACCTGAGACCAGATCCTGCTGAGAGCTCGGCTGGGGGAGCTCAGAGATGCTTGCAGGGACCACAGGTCCCATATGTAGTGACTGGCCCAAAGCTGGTGCAGTTCAGCACAGCTACATGATCATCGGAAGCCAGAAACCAAGACTATTCCTGAGAAACAAGACTACCTCGATAACCCTCCATGTAGGCTTTTAGTAATGTTGAATTTCTGTATTGTTGACATGGTTGGAAAAAAAAGAACTAAAAAATAACAAAAACTGTTATACACATTGCAGGAAGGCATTTTTTTCCATTTCATTATCTTGTATATATTATGTGCTCAAAATTCTTCTATACCAACCACAAGTGATTCGCATGAATGTATCTTTTAAACTCATTTTGTGCAACTGGGTATGTCATGCTACTGAAAAATTCAGCTATCGTTAAATGTTAGCCCATAGCTATATCATCTGACCCTTTCATAGTATAGGGCTCTGACTAGCTTGCATATATCACCCATTTTATGGTCCTTATTTTACACGGTACTTGCAAATTAAACTATATAAAAAACAACTTCAATTACATTATTAGCAATTCACTCCAGATAATATGCTACTGGTAACATGAAAATAGTACACAGAAGGTTGTTTCTCCCTCCTGTGACAGCACAATGTTCAGGTGCCATTTTCTCTGGGAACTGTATAATACCTATGTAGCCAATGTAATGCTGTGGACAATTTAGATGAAGAAATCACTACATTTATTTTGGAACTCATACACAAGGTGACTTCCAAGGTGATTACTATATTCAAATGTATTTAAACACAAGTCATTTCTAACAGAATAAATCCTTTGTATTTCAAATTTACGGTCTGTAATTCCACAGGATACTACAATCACATAGAATACCAGAACAGAGTAACTCAAATTGCTTCCAAAACAAGCAGGGGCCAAAAAGTCTTCAGTCTGTATGAGGAAGGACCAAAAGAGGGGTTCGGAAGATATCCAGGACAAGTAGAGAGTAGCCCAGATGTTATAATGTTTAAGACTTTGTTCTGGGCACTAAATCATCCCTTCTTCCGTTCTGTACAACCTTTTGCACAAGGGATAAGACTGCGCAAGCTGCAGAGAGGGATAGTGCAGTTTCATCCTCAATGTGACCCGGATACAGTCAGCTGACTGAGCCCACTAGTGAAAACTTGGTAAGTGGTGGCAGCCTGCTGGAGTGAGCAGTCTTAAAGTAGGAGGGATGTGGGGACCAAAGCAAGATCTAAATGGTAGCTGCTACCACACAGCAGGCACACAAACACAGAACTGGGGCTGGGCTCTTGCAGCCTCCAGAGCTTTCCCTGTAATATTTCAACTGAAGAAAAAAGACACATGCTGACGGTTCACATTATTCTCAAAGGCATCATGCCAATTGCTTTTATATGACAGCAGCCTGTGCCGATGTGCAAGGCAGACAACATTTCAGAATAAAGAGGCTCAATTGCTTCGGATCAGAAAACGCGTTCTGGGGGTAATAAGGACTTGAAGATGCTGGCAGCAGAAACACAGAGCAAAGCCAAAGCAGCACCTCTCACCTCCATGTCATAGAACTCCTGAGCATCATCCAGCCCCTGCACACGAATTTGGAGCCCCTTTGATTGGCCCTTGTTGCTGCTGGTCAGAGCAGTGTTGAGGCTCTGGCCTGGCTCCAGGGTGCTGATCCCTGCATTGTACTGGGCCCCCAGGCGGGTGCCTGGGGTCTGCAGGATGCGGTAGGACCCCTCAATCTCGCCCATCACTCATGCGTGGCCTGCCCACAAACCTGTAAGCACACACCCAGGAAAAGGGATCAAGACACAAGTGTGACACACTTTATACAGTATAGAGTCTCAGACTATACAACACCAATACAGACTATTACAACATCAATCTAACAGAATTCTCTTTAGAAACACATTTGTCAAATCACAAGGTATTTCTACTGGATCACACAGGGATGGATATTAATTGTGTTCTAAGCTGAAATATGAGAACAGCCAAACTGCTGAGAGCATAACAGCAATGTTCAACAGGCACTCCCGAGCTGCATGCTGGACATACTGAAATCCGCCTTTGATGCAAACTGTGATAAACATATCAGCAAATCCATTAACACTGAACACATACAGCCTTGGCTACAGTAAGCCTTTCACAATTGTACCAGTCATTTCCTCCTTCCCAAACTCCTTTGGAAATACAGCAATATTGAATTCCCCGTGTCTGACTCACTCTCATTTTTAAAGAGTTTGATCTGAACATTTGAAGGTTCATGTGGTTTAGAATCAATGCACAAACACTGAACTCATGGTGAACTACACTAGTCATCAAAATCAATATTCGCAAAATACCTTCTGTGGCATGTTGAAAATTGCCTGAGTTGGCAAATAGGCCCACAGACAAATTGTCTTATTAAAATGTTAACGACAATATGTAACATTTCAAATATTCCACAGAGACTTCAACCTCGTCACCAAAATACGAACCTTACGTTTTGGTAACTGATCTGCTACATCCAACAACAGCAATAAAAATCAATAACTCTGCCACAGGAAAACAGCACTTTTAGAATTCTGGAAGACGGGATTCTCTTTGGACAATCACCTCTTGGGTCCTCTTTAGTTTTTAACAGGAATTATATTTCCAGTGCTGCAATATTATAAAGTTGATGAAGAATATACACTATTCAATAATATTTCCGTTTCAACTGGACGAATGTCCCTAAATGTCTTCATAAAGACATTTTACGTCCATTTTAATATAGGCCTTTAACTGTTTCCGTCTGCGAAGTTTTGCGGCACGCAGTTCGTACACTTGAACCCATTCCAGCCCTCCGTATCCGAACACGTCAACACAGTGAAGTACCACTGACTGGTGCAAGGAGTGCACACTGCGGCTGTTCGCCGGAACATTTAATCCGTGCGTTTACATGTGTGTGCAAAATTCAGTGCGTTTGAGGGAACTCCTTTAATAGAAATATATCTGACAAAGTTGAACATAATAAATATTTTTCACCATGGTACGAATCAACTCAGATATGCTAACAATACAGATACAGTCATAAACCGTAGCTTTTCCAGCCATGGTTGTTTTCTTTCAACGCTAAACTGTCAGTAACTCCAAATGGATTTAAAAACAACGCCTTTTTGAACACAACGAACGGACGTGGTAGCTCGATAGTGACATCAGTTGGCTACGCCGCACTGGAAGAGCCACATTTTGCAGTGAGCTAACACAAAGTGACGCAACAGGTTGGCTATACTGTCCAAAAGTTGTTTTCCTTTCAGACTCAATGTAGGTCTCTGTCTGACAATATTCAAAATAATATATTCGCGCAAGGGGTCGTACAATTTTATACACTTCAACTGGAAATACACACAATGGAATCAAGAACTGACTCGAGCTGTGTTGTGTATTCAGTTGCCCATCTCGAACGCTTTGGTTTTCCCAAACTTGCTCCGACATTCATAACCTTGCATTTTAAGGTTTTCATAACGTGTATGGCATTATACTTTTAATACTATACTATTAAGCATCCGGTTATTTCAACAAGCTATCGACAGTCGTGGGCGCTCTCAGAGTTAAATCCCTGAAGCAATCTGACGTTGAGTTGTTAAACACTTGAGGAGAAACACCAAGTGTCTTCTCAAAACGATCCCATAAACAATACACACATTCGAGCAAATTAACAACCATTTGGTTAACCTTAAGACTCAAACCGTCCGCACTCCACAAATTCGCATTTCAATGTAAATTACAGTCACTTGCACGCCCAGAAAAACAAGCAAGTTGTCGCTACTATGCGATTAAGTGGATACCCTCTGCAAATATGAAAAACAGAGTCCAATCACTTTTTTAGTTATAAACACCAAATGACACCACTGCACATAACTAGAACAGTTAGTTCGCTATCAGCTTAAAGTATCGTCTAAATAAATGTTTTGCAACATCGACGTTTTATTGTCGACATACACACAGAGTTGCCACGTTACCAAATACTTTGAATACAGTACGACTGATAAAAACCAAGTTATTTCTATTAAAATATGGGCGAATGTCTTGATTAATCAAAATCGCGTCGTACCTGATTTTCTCTCGTTGTACTCCGGGAACTCCGAGGATAGTCCCTCAGACAGCCATAGCGATTACCACCGCACTGCAAATTACATCCTCATTGGGCACGATCCACACCCTTTCCTATTCCTATTGGTTCGTCCTTCATCATAAATTTAACTTACAATTGGACAAGAGTTTTACCTGTAAGTAAATCTTGGTTGGTTGAATAACAGCAAGAGAATTCAATATTGATTGGTCATCTGGCAAGCTCAGCTGGACTATCTATTGGCTGACTGCGCAATTACGCTCTATAGTATGTAATGATTCGTTATCGCTGACAGTTAAATTCCAAATATGTAGCTTGATTTTGGATATATTCGCTCTGCTCACAAAGCATCATTTTCTTTACGATAAATTATAAACAAGCTTCAAATAAATGTATGCAACAAGAATCAACGTACACCATTCATGACGTTTACTCTACTCTTGTAACTACATTGTGTAAAGAAGACTCTGACATTTAAAAGTGCCATTGTTTTAAAATGTTCCTATTAGGTATTTGAATGGTCTCATATACTACTTAACACCTCTGTAAACGAACAGCTTCTAATCCATGTCTAAAAGGATTTTTTTTTTCCTGAATATGGCACCTGACAGAACAGGTCAAGCTCGGGAATGTCCATTAAGTCCATCTTGGGTCCAGTCATTGCTCTTGTTAAATGAAAAGGACAAACCATCTTGAAAGTTACCCAGTTATCTCCAGACCACATCAACCAAAAGCCATTGTTCCAGCACAGGTTGACATTCCCCAGCCTCTAAAATAGACTTCACAGACTCACAGAACTGATATGATGGAAGAATAGACACACCAAACAAAAAATGTTCTACAGGCCGAAAAAGGCAACCATTTACCTTTTTTTTTACCATTTACCTACCCAGCTACCAGATGTGGGCTATCATCTCACCATGAAGAGTTTTTAATGTATGGAGCACAGCACACAAAGCTATTTTAAATGATTTAATGATATTTAAAACATATCATCACTTAAAAAACTGTGTATCATTTAACAGCTTTTCCAGAAGGAAACAAAAACATATTATGAATACAAAGCAAAAACACTGTGTTTAAGATTACCAGCATCTTTTGACCATAGTTAAAACCACACATTCTAAACTAGCCCAGAATCTATTGTTTTCAAAATGATTCAATGCTCTTCCACCATATACCATTATATATGACAGCATTTTGATTTTCAATTTCTTAGCTGTAATCCAGCACTTAATATTCAGACTGAGGGCATGTGACAGAAGCCATTAAATGTACAAGTTAACCGTTACAGATTAAGACCTTGTAAAATCAAGAGGGATAATCTAGAGCTAAGAGGATGAAACACAGTAGATGGAGACTGTTTCCCATTCAGTGATGTTTCAGGGAGAGTCCTATCGGAAACAAGTTGAGGCATGGCGCTCGTGGGACATGTAGCGCCGTCTCAGCATCCGGGTGGCCATCTGCAGGACATGGTAGCGTTGCCGGAGGTGGCGTCTCTGCACATGCTCGTTGGTGATCTCCTTCACACAGTTGCTGGGGAACCAGCCTCGCTCCCCATCCGTCAGCCTCCGGCCCTCCAGGAAGCCTGGTACAGGAGGAAAAAGGGGGTGAGTGGGGTGGTAGGTTAAGGTCACCTACCAGACACAAAGAAACTTTGCACCTGTAAAGCTATAATAGCTTAGTTGTTGGCACTGTGGCAAAAATCAAAGTTCATCTGCAATAATAACTTTATGATAACCACAACTGCAGTGTTGTACAGTACGTGCACACCAGAACAACTCACCTCATCTAATCAAACTATATAGGTTAGAAATCACCAAGCAATGAAACAGAAATTGCACCAAGCAGGGTGTTTACACAGTGGGGAAGAATGTACATGGTGACTGTGAGGGTGATGCAGAAGACACCATTGACTAAAGTGGAATGTGATTGTACTTTTTAATCCTTGTAAAATCTCCCTTTGGTGCGGAAAAGATGCAGGAGAGCAGTTCAGATGTGGAGCCACACAAGGTTTGACTTCCCTTACAAAGAGACACTCCAGCAAAGCAATGAAAATCTGACATAAAATGGAAAGTAGTGGTGTTTAGATGGAAGAGGAGCCTGCTCTTTGCTTACTCCTTCCACAGGCCCTGCCCACATTGTCTGCGCTACAGTCAAGCTTACTGGAATTGTGGCTCTGGAGCAAACATGTAAGTTAGGCCTATCTGTCTGAGACAACTCACCATCAGTGGTCTTTTGAATAATGTTGATGACATCCCCCAGCCGCAAACTCAGCTCTCCTGGCTGCTGGGCAGAATAAGCTGCTGTGCACTGCACTTGGGGGCAGTCTGAGACAAGTCACATTGTTATAGGCACAGCACCCCCTCATCCTGCAGCACTGTATCATTCACTGTCAATAACATTGGCAGCTCTGCCCTCTAGTGGGCATTATCTAGTTTTGACGCATTGCTGTTACATCTGCAGTTTTCAGTTATTGTTTGAAGAGGACCATTCTCCTTTACATTACAGGTATTTAGACAAACAAATCGACCAAAACACATACTCACAAACAGGCACATGTGCAGACATATATGTACATTTTAGCTCACACAAACGTGTGGCTAAGCGGCGTGTTTGTGTTCTCTGTGACACTCACCCCACTCCTCATATATCTCGTCCTTCCCACTCTTGCGTGGGCTCAGGGCCTCCAACCAGCCGTCCTTCTCTTCCCTAAGACAAGCCATGGTGTCAATGGAAAGTAGAGGCCAGACAGTGTGGAGCACCCACAGGATGACCTGGAATAAATGCCCTCCTCTGCTGGGGAAGCGGCTGGTGTAGGTGGTGGAGTGTGATATGAAAGGTGCTGCTGAGGTCCCCTGGCATGGCCTGAGTACTCACTGGGAAGAGGCCCTCAGCAGGCGCTGAGAAGTGGCCCCTCTGTGGTTCTTCAGCAGGGCCAGCAGGAAGGTCTTCTCCAGCTCACAGTCCACATCTCCCTCCTCCACGGCGTCACTTATCTCAATGAGGGAGCGGTGGACATGGTCCTGCACCACGAAGCGATCCAGCCTGGGCAGAGACAGCATAGTCATACCTGTGCGGCTTCTTATAATCTCACCAACATCATAATAATTATAAGAGGTCCATTATACATCTGCTGCTTGACCCTTGTTTGTTCCTCACCCTAGCATTGTCACTACTTTGCAAGAAAAACAAGCAATACCCTGAGATTTCACCTAATTGTCATTTCGATAATATTCCAAACTGCCATGATTGTCATAACGGAGAATATTGAATAGCAGCCTTAAACTGCAAGCAACACACACCCTTTTCTGACTGCCACCAGCAGCAGGTCATTGAAGAGGAATAAGTAAACTGGGGAGTGTTTCCTCTGACCAAAGATGTTCTCCTTGTCAGTCAGCTGAGTTAGCTCCCCTTGTCTCACCAGCCAGCGAGAGGAAGAGACCAGCGGCAGTGCCTGCCAGCAGCACAGAGTCCCAATATAAAAACAAAAGAAGAAGCAGAACAGAAGGTTACAATATTGTTATTTGCCTCCAGGAGGCCTGGTCTACCCTAAGGTCCTATGCCCTAATATAATACAGACTGGTTGTAGACTTTATATTGGGGTTTGTTATTATGAAACCTGTGTAGATGCTACATATCTAAAAAAAGTAGAGTATATAAAAGAGGACTGTTCTGTGATGACGTGGGCATTCTTATCATGACAGCTCATCTCCTGATTTGAGAAGTCAGAGAGAGGGCTCACCTTACACTCAAACTCAGTCTTGTTGGCAATGCGCACCAGTTCCTCCATCTGCATCATCCGGCTCACCTCTCGGTTACAGGCCTCCACCACCTACAGAGGGCACAGGAATCAGAGGCAGTGGTATGAGATGCGTTAGAGTAAATCATGGCTGTTTTAGCTGGTTTAGCAGGAAAGGCCTTTCATTAGCACTACCTTTGAGACCTCTTTCAGTGCTCTTTCTGCAGATGCCTGGCCTTCTGATCGTGGGTCTGTTCTCTTCAGGATGTTCTGTGGAGCCAAGATCATCAGGGTTTTAACTCTACCTCTCTCTATGTCATGGATAGTTTTGTATAATTCCAAGAATTTTTTGTATTGCATGTTAATTTCTACTTGACACTCAACCAACTAACCCCACTCTGTTCCTTACAGAACCGCCACCTCCACTCCACTGTTTTCTACTCACTTTCTGCCCCCAAACAATTGATCTAGAAACAGACTGTTCAACTATACTCTGAAACCAACCATGGAAAAAAGGTAAAAGTGGTCTGGGGTCAGGGCTTTTTAGCAGGAAATATTTAAAGGTTCCACTCTTGTCTAATCCTCTACCCCCATCTCTCCCTTCCCCACACCTCCACCAGGATCTTGAGGCGTGTGATCCTCTGAAAGGGCAGGACCAGGAAGGACTTGAGCGGCAGGCGGTGACAGCTTGGGTGCTCCTGTAGCTTCCTGAGCACCTCCTCAATCTGTGGGTTTTCCTTCCTGAACATAAACACAAGGAATTACTTCTCAGGGATCATGGTTCGGCCGGCACCTCTCCCAAGGGCTCCCCTACGCCCTTCCCTTACCCCAGGTTGTGCAAGGTCTGCTCCTGGTAGGGCATGTTGCGGATGTAGTCCACGTAGGCAGCAAAGTAGCTGCTGGCATGATGCTGGATGACCTCACACACATCAATGTACAGATTGGCATCCAGCTCCACCCTCATGGCCTCTAGGAAACTGAGCATAGAATACTAGAACCACCCGAACATATGGTTCTTTACATACTACAGCATTAAGATTTTTTATTTTATTTTTATAAGTGCAGGGGTATTTAAATAGATACACAATAAGGTGAAGGACAATGATCAGTCACCTCTGCACAAACATACAGTTTATAACCCTGACATTGATGAAATAGATTGATAATTAAATTTAGTAGTCTAACAGGTGAAAGTCTGTTAGGTAGACTGTTACTTTTGGCTGATTTCCCGGATCTTTCCAATGCTGGAGAAGAGTGACTTGCGGTCACGAGGTGCCAGGACCAGGTTGAGGGCAGGAGATTCCATGAAGTGGTCCACCACCACTACTAGACTCTCCAGGTAGGAGTGCTCTGTAGTCACCACCTCATACATGCTCTGAGACACGGGGGAAAGAGAGGTCACACTATAAGAGGAGGACTGTCAGTGACCGCACAGCCAGCACTGGGCACAATTCAGTGGCCCATAGACACATGGACTCACATGGATCAAGTGCATGTTACTGGTCTTATTGGAGAACAAGAACAGAGACACTGATTTCAAAGACATAAAGTCTTACTGAAGCACACTCATGGCAGAGGGAGTGGACCAGAAGGCTGCCTGCCACTTTGAAAGACCATACCTCCTGTAGCAGCAGCTGTTGCTTACTGAGCTGTGCCAGTACTCCACTCTCCTGCACAATACTGCGCTCCTGCCAGAATGGCTTGAGAGGGCCACGCTGCCTCCTGCTGGACACCCTCCTGACAAAATCCTCCGAAGGTGATCCTGTATCCTGAATATCCCCGGCCATGAGGGGCACTCTGCCCTTCCTCTGACATTGCTCTACATCCGGTAGGGTGGCTACACAAAAGGAGTCGGCAGCATCACCAGGGGGCTTCCCCGATTCGTTCAGGAGGATCACATCACGTGCAGGCTCTCTCACAGGGATCTCTAGCTCTGTGGCCATCTTCACAGTGGCTTCCACGGCCTCTTGACTGCTATCCTCTGCAGTCTGAGTTTTGTTCTGTAAGGAAAGCAGCATGAGGTCTGCCAAGGGGGACTTCCCTTTCTGTGAGGATGACGGCGCCATGAAGTTTGTGGGTGACCATTTGTTGAGGAAGGAAAGTTTGCGTGTGTTTTCTCTCTTCTTGCAGTTTTCCTTGGCTTTTGCTTCCTGGCTATAGTTGGGGAATTTCTCCTGGAGTTCTGCCACAACACCCTGGAGGGCACCTTCACATGTCCTTCTCCTCTCCCTGCCCTCACTGCTCGACTGAGTTACCATCTTGTGGTGACTTTGTGTCTTCAGAGGTGGTAGAGGCTTAGCAGGGAGAGGAGGGAGAGGCTTGTGGCCAGCCTCCAAGTATGCAGGACTTTGTGCGGGCCCAACATCACTGGGGAAAGCCATGGGTCCTATCCAGGAAATAGAAAAGAATATTGGGAGAGTTAATCTTGGATTAATCCTCACAGAATTCTCAGCAACAATAAATACAGGGAAAATTCCACAGTGGTGACTTGCGGTCAACAGAACCCACCAGAGTTTCCATGGCACAAGACTGGCGGGATACAGCTTTCTTCCACTTCAGATGGTGACATGTCTATTTCCATGTACACTTCCTCCCAAGCATCAGGCTCTTCTTTCTTACCTAACGACCCTAAGAGATTGTGATATTAATGATACTACCAATCACAGAGATCAGTGCATTTCACAGACAGCACCTGACAAGACTAATTTCAATAATAAAAGAATGTTGGACACCGCAGACTAACAGCTGAAATTTATTCTAATATTTACTTGATTTGTTGAGGGCGAAGTGTGTGACAATGGTAGGACAATGGTAGGATTCATTCATATCCCACACACTGTGACCACAGCGGGAACAAATGGGTCTCGCTGTGGATCAGACTGAAAAGGCAAGATCTGCTTGACTTGCCCTCTGGGCACAAGGTAGAAGGCAAGTGCTAACTTGACCCTGGAAACTGCAGAGGAATGGAACTATAGTGAAAGAGAGCTTGTGCATAATTACGCACAAGGCTGTAGTCTCCCCAGTTCCTTTCTGTGTTCGATTGCCTTGTTCCATAATTCACACTAAAGCTGAGCCCATTCCTCTGACAACAACCTGATGTTTGTTTGCTTCAGTGTGTCCTGAAGTTGGATAACTGAGAAGAAGAAAGATCCTCAACAGCCAAAGAGGGATCTTTCTGTTTTTCTGTGCACATTCATTTACTGCAGTAGTCACTATAATTGGTTTGGAGGCCAGGGCCAGGCCTGTTGTTTTACCCATGAACAGGTTACTCTAACTCAACCGGGTAAATGAATTGAATTTAAAGCTGAATAAATAAATGTTACATATATTCTGTCCACTTGGGCAAGAGCATGAGCTCAGAAAATAGTTAGTATATTATTTAGTATGTATTATTCTCTAACTAGTATACTACATAATTACTAAATAGACATCGAATAGACACCGACTTTTCATTGTGTTGATGCTCAGTGTAAAATGAACCTCAAAAACCATTGGTTTGTAATAAGATGCCTATTTAATTGAGTGTATATCAATAAATGCTGTCCATAAAACTTCATAAAACTTTATGGGGTGAATTGGATGTATTACAGAGAAAATGTCTACCTCTGCTTCTGCTGTGTTGACAGCTTATTGAAAAATGTATCACAACCTGATGGTGATATTTGAAGGAAATAATACAGTGCAGGAGTGAAGCCCTCACTGGCCTGGAATATAACGTTCTGGCACTCACCTTGTAGGAGGTGGATCTGCTCTGGCACTTTAGGAAGGGGTCGTAAAGGGAGAGGAATTTTGGGAGGGGAACGCCCTGATTGCCCATGCCCTCCATGGGAAGTGATGTGCCAGTAGTCTGGGTGGGGCTCATTCTCTGGTCCATTCACAGAGAGACACTGAGACAGTGGGGAAGTCGGCAGGTATTTTAGGGGCAGCTCTGTTCCCAGCTGCCCCTCTCTGGGTGAGGGGGACCTGCTGCAGTGACACTTGCAGGGGCAGGAGGGGGCACAACCTGACTGGGATTCACCAAAGGCAGAGCCTGCCTTACTCTCATTGCTGCCACTCCAGAATCTGCCCCCTACAGAAAAGAAACAGGATAAAGCACAAACAACAAAGTTATCTCATCTGGTGAGATCTGAACACTTGAGAAGGAGAGGAGTGGAGAAATAGGAAAGGGAGTAGACTCATTACCAGAGGAGTGGTTCAGACCAGGGGGTTGGATTCTAGTAAATATGTGTTTGAAATTACTGATTATTTGGATAGTTTGTGTTAGATTACCCAAGTTGTTTTGGATGTTTAAAATTTAAGACAACTAAATGTGAGTTAATGGGAATGAGCAATTGCCAGCATGATTTTGTCTGCTTCTCAATTGAGCGTTTTTTTAACATCAGCTTCACTCAGCTGACCTGACCTCACCTGTCTTTTTTTTAAACTATAGGTGACCTTGCAAATATTCCTGTCACAGAAGTGATGAAGTGATGGAACACTTTCAGCCATACTGAGAGTCTGTGTTCGGTAGGTGTTTGTGTACCTGTGTCAATAGTGTCAGGACTCTGCAGCGGTTTGCTGCTTGATACTCTGCTCTCTGTGTGCTCGGCTGTCTGGGATTGGTTGTCCTGTTGCAGAGACTTTCTCTGGAGTTGGGGCTTTGGCAGAGGGAGGGGCTTGACTCTTGCAGACAAACCCTGTACCCCAGCAGTCTGAGCAAAAGGGTTGCTGTCATCATCAAGATGGACAACAGATACAGACAGGCACAGACTCTGGTCATTTGGGAGGGATGGCAGGGATTTGTGCCTGGCTCTCTGTTCCACTTGGCTGGGGTCTAGCTCCTTCCTCAGGATGACCTCGGTCGCCCTGCGCCATCGTGCTGCCCTGGTCTGAGGTTTGGGGGGGACCTGAGGTTTTGGAGGTAGGGAGGGCCGGGCCAGGAGGGTTGGGCTGATCTCCTCTTTACCCATCCGGATCAACCAGATTGAAACACCTAACAAAGCATAGAAGACAGAGAAACTTTCACTAATGCAAAGCGCGTAAAGGTATTTAGAAGTTTAAAAGTACAATCTCAGAGAGGTGTGCACAAAGATAGATGCTCCTTTGCATTGTTTGCATGGGAAAAATGAAAGAGCAATGGAAGAGCTCTGGCACTCTCCACATATTGGCCATATTTTTAGATGCCTGAAAATGAGCAAGTAAGAACTGGTCTGGAACTTTCAGTCAGTTTCTTGTTTAAAGAGTGCCTAGGTGTTCTTTCTGTATGGGCTCCTCCATCGGAGGAGAAGGGGTGGGTGGCGGTTTGAGAGGGTGGGTGGGGGTTGTTTCCTTTTGGAAATTCCCTCCCAGTTTCTCATGAAAGGTGCAAAACAGGTGGTCTGTCCTGACAATACAGCTGTATTCAGGGCTTTCTGCCTCTGAACATTGGGAGCCCTTTCATTTCGACTGCTCCCTCCGGAAATGGGCAGAATCCCTATCACATCCTTGCCTGTCACAGATGCAGGTAACTGCAGAAACATTCCTCTCACTACGCATCAGCTGGATCACGCAGCCTCAGGCTTGAACCTGAATTTCCCTTCTGAAACCTAATCATGGAAGAATGTGCTAAATGACTTGGGAACATGGGTGTGAGCATTTGAATTCCCCATGATGAGGTAGCACATTTTTCCATGTATTTGCAGTGCATTTTTTATTGTCCAAAAGGGGTAACTGAAACCTATTTGTAAAAATACAAAGGCACAGACAAGGATGATACAAGGGACAACATATGATACAATATGCAATATGTAGTTTCTCAGGGTTGTGCAGAGCAAGGGAGTCTGATCATTCAAAATGGTGAAAAAAAGACATCTTTTGACATACGAAAGTGAATTTATTTAGACACAAACTGTAGAGCTTAACAAAGTGTTTGACTCAAACAGCATAGACAGATACAATGCAGAAACACCATCACTGAGGTATTCGCAAAAGAATTTGCTAAAATTACTTTGTCACTCAAGCATCACACAAGCTTCCTTTCAGATTGTTACTTTGATGCAAACAACTTCTCTAACATCCAGATATATCATGGAAAACTTTGCTGAGGGCTATGGGGACATTTTACTAGATGGCACCAGTTTTGACAGCTGTGTAACAGTTGTTTGTGATGCAGTTCTTAAACCTTGAAAACAAGCACACTGTGCATTAGCAAGAAATTTACTACACTTGTGTGTGTCACAATATACCCAAGTCTCCAAATGTTATGATGGTAAGGTTACATTACACACTGGACTTAAATTGCCTAACAAACTGTTCGACATATTGCCATGTAACTTACAAATTTATTGTTTGGACACCCATCTTTAACAGTTCACCAAAAGATCATTTCTGTGTGAAATAAAATGGTTGCCAAGAGGTAAACCTGGCAAACGGTGATAAAATATCATCCAAGATGCTGGAGTTAACTGAACAATGCTTGGTATGTCAGATATTTGTATTGTCCTTAAACAAGTTTTTCATTTAGAAGTCTCCTAAGTGAAACTTTCAGTTCTTACAGCCTGTAATTGTTATTTGCCAATATGTCTCCTGAACATTTACCAAATCTATTTCCATATTAATTGCACATGGTAGCTGTTTTGGATACTCAGTACTGCTCTTTGAAGCACTGAATTCTATGGGTCATGCTTCTGCCTCTTTGCAATTTGAATTCTGCACTGTATATAATATTGTGTTGGATATGAGTGTCTATCAAATACTGTAAATAAATAGTAATAAAGCAGACAAAACTCACTCTCTGGAAATGATTCACCAGCTTAACATCACAGACAACTGCAGAACAAAGAACAGACATTTGTACAAATACACCCTGCCTCTGCTTTGCCAGCACAAATAGCCTGTGTAGCCCTGGCGGGAGGCCAGGGACGAGCAAAGCCAGACAGCAGGGAAGAAACAGCAGACGTAGCATAAGCTATCTGGTAGACAATCGTAAAAGATTCTGAGGATAAGACTGGGTGCTTGTCACAGACAAGGAAAAATGATACATGTCTGTTGTCCAAAACTATTTTGTAAACTCCCTGAAATTAGGCAAAAATAGCACTGCCAACATAATAAGCAGAGAAAGCCCAACAGCAATCAGCTTTTTATGCAGAGATCTGACTATCTCTATTTGTCATCCTTCTGGGTCAACTGACCTGTTGCCCAGAGAAGTAGCAGAGAAAATGTTTAGCAGAAAAAACACAAATGATTTCAGAGCCTGGCTTTGATACATTTCCATCGGCCTTTAAAATGTGGGTATGTTTCATGTTTCAATTTCCCCTAACGAACAGCCTCTCCTGTCTCATATTTACTTCCAATATTGCAGTAATAATGCATAGCTCTGTTTCGACACATCTGAAAATATACCAGCAAGCTGGTGTCACTGACCACTGGTTTGACCTGTCATCTTACCCATGTATCACAGCACAATCATTCAGATGCACTTCCTTTTGGACAGAAGAGATAGCGTCCCATTTTCACCTCCATTCATCTCATTTATTTTAAGTGACTACAAAAAATACAGGTCTCATATTTCTTTTTTTGTCCACTCCTTATATTGTTCAACAAAAGAGCAAGAGTTGAATAACTTTCTCATAGTGACCCTAGCCACACCATGTGGGCTGAAAGGTAGGATTATATCAATAAGGTATCCTTCCCCAAGTTGCAGAATCACAGACTCACCTCAGTGCTGGTGCGTGCGCTCCACAGGTGCCCCTTGTCAGAACTTCCCACTCCAGGTGGGGTGGCCAGGTACGGAGCTGCTGTTAGACACGGGAGCTGCGTGAGTCTGGGTAACGTGCCTTCCCCGTGAGTCTGTTCCACAACTGAAAAACAAATAGATGCTGATGATTTCTGCAATACCCATGAAGATGTAGGAGAAAGCCTACCAGTCACAACATGCAGTGCTGGCGAACTGCCAAAACACTGGGAGATATGTGAAAGGCCTCTAATTTCTCATAAGTGGTGAAAGACACAGGTTCCTTGTCTATGTAGACACTACCTATCCCTTTACAGTAATACGGAACCACCTCTGCTTATTTAGTATCAAGTTCAGATTACACTGTACAGATGTTGAAACTATCTGATCAAGGTTACCCAGACAATTTTAGTGATGCATTGAACACATAAATCCACTGTATTTCAAGCCCTAAGAATGTTTATGACTTCAGATATAGTAATCTGTAAGCATTAAAATTTTGTTTCTCCAATCATATTTCACACAAGGAAACTCTTGATCTCTTTCTGTTTTATCAGCGATAAAATGATTCAGATTAAGAGAGAAGATCACCAACCAGTCTGTATTCATGACTCTGGCTCCAGTAGAGATTTGCCTGTGATTTAAGTTGTAGTGAGGATCTTTCCTCCCACTAAACTGAAGGGTATTGAAACCTAGCCAGGGGTTAAATGGTTTGTTTTGAGTACTGCTGTCTGCCAGGAAGCTGGTGTTGTTCAGGGCGCAGGGAACATGTCCTAACGTTTCCCAGCAGCACAGAGGTCTGCAGCAGTGCTGCCTGGAGGGAAAAGGAGAGCAAGATTCTCACACAAATGGCTAATTGAAGCCTAGCTCATCACACATGTGTATTAATCATGTCTAAAAGAAAGGATTCTTAATCACACACACAGACACACTTCAAAAGTAAGATGGTAATTATGAGCTTATTTACCAGATAAAGGGTGCATCTCCAGGGTAAACATTTTACTCTTTTCTTCTACAAGGGACAGGCAACAGTCAAAACTCAAAAATAGGCCTTAATTGCATGAAGCAGTCTAGGGATGACAAAGCCAAAGTTTACTTAATAGACTAGCAGTCATAACAATACACCAAAATGTAAGATGGTTTGTCTATTAATACACAATCATCATGTCATAGCCTCATTTTAATTTCATATTTTTAAACAGTCAATCTTGAATGATATGCATTCTTATCAAAAATTTTATTTGGTGTGAGTAGACAGGGTGAGCCACATTACCCATGCCATACACATTTTTACCCCTACAGTGAAGGTGTGTGCGCAAGCATCTACTTATAGAATGTCTGTTCACATCTATCCAAGAATACAGAAAATCCTTGTAAAAATGAACAGTGGTAACACTGGTTCGACTTGTACATTGACAGATACACTGGTGAGATGTCATTCAGGGCATTTTGAGACCTTGGACAAATACCCAGCTATCAAAACAGAGAACAAGAATGGAAAATTCAGTCAAAACATCTGCCTTTGAAGCTTTAGCGGTGAAAGGGAGAGGATTTATCATCTATCAATGATCAATGTTGGAAATTTTAGTGAATATGCAGATTTGTTAGAACTCAAAGAGTGTACGTCATCAGCTTCCAGAGAAACAGGGTAGTCATGTGTTCACTTTGTTTCTAAAAAATATTTACATGAATGTGAGCATTTCTATGTCAATGTTTCTAAATTTAAATGACATGCAACATGTAATCTGTGCCCGGAGATGTCAATGTAGTAAGACAACACAGAGCATCATCACATGCCTGTTCTCAACACAACAGATGCAATGACACTGAACGGAAATGAAGGGCCAAGTAATGGTGTGTGCCCTCTCCAATATGTGACTCTTAGAAGCAGAAAAACCAGATGTGGCTTTAATAAACTTTATTACAAGACAGTATCCAACATCACTGTATGAAACAAGGAGGAATGTTAGATCCATTAATAATGAATATCAAGGTATCAGCTGTACATGCTGGAGACCGGGGGGAAGTTGGGGGTCAATTGGCAGCCAGCACCTTTCAGGCCTCCACAGATTTCACCACTGTTTGAACAGGAGGCAATGCTCTGGGTGCAGGTACAAAACTGCCTCATGCATGATCACCTACCACCTTCCATATATGAAACGAAACGTTAGAACAACTGAAATGAAACTAAAACTGGTACGCGTTCAGTCCAGATTCTTCTTATCAAAACATAGATCATGCCTGGTAGCATACCACGTCAATTCAATGGAAACAAAAATAAAAATCCAACAGCTTAATGGAAGACGAGAGCTGCAAGAGGTACATGCAGCAACAAGGACGTGTCAGCACAGGGGGGTTATCAGAGGTCAAAGGTCTGGGGCACAAGTCACAGGTACAGTTTAACAACAACTTCAAAACAAAACATGGAGCACTGCATGGGGGAAGGCAGATTTGTCAAAGACCAGGCTAAGTGGGACCGTCTGCAAAGTGGGACACTGACAGAGATGATAATATGAAGAACCCTTAGATTGTATGCAAATTATTACAAAGATGTCACTTAAAGTAAAAATTAATCTGAATGTAGCGATCCTCTGTCCTGGGAACATGATATTATAGCCCTGTAATGAAAGATTACATTGTAATATTACATTGTAATATGAAATATAATATTCCTTATATGTGTAAAAGCATACTTGGCCAATAAAGTCCAATTCTGAAATACAAAGAGGAATGTCAAAAAGATATTTGTCAGACAGGCTTTTGTTTTGCAGTTTATATCATTAGGACAGGAAACCTGTATTTGAAACAGAAACCTTCCAAAATTAATATCTTTGAAAATACGAATGCGACAACCCACAGTCAGGGATATGGTGTGCCCAAGGATGTATTTTATATGTAAGGTACACTCTCTCTGATATCTCATAATGCTGATCTCTTAGATGACATTTGGGACTGAGTTCTTTGGCATCAAGCATATAGGAAGTGTAGTCTCTTACAGGGGTCTGACTGCCATTTGGTGGCATTGGCAGAACAGCTTCTTGTGATAGTACAAGAGCTGCTCATTCCTTTCAGGGTTGCCACCTCCGCAGAACTCTCTATGAGATGAGTATGCCCATGCAGATTTGCTGGCCCCATTAGCATATGCATCCATCTTGTGCTCAGTGTGGACTGGACAACAGAAAATCCATACACTGCCTGGTACTTAAGAGCAGGCGATCTTTTTCAAAATAGTAGCAGCATTTGAGAGCCATTAAAATGGCTCCATGTAACAGTATCCTTCACACTACCAACTAGCATATTATAACATAATACTTTAACAAACTCAGTAAAGATAAAATGTGCATAAATAGAAGGACATACAACAGTATTGTTTAAAAAGACAGATCAGAAACAGGAGTTCCAATTGTGAGGTGAGGAATGGGCTCTGTGTGCCCTCTCTCTAGCTGGGCTGAGCAGGCAGATCAGGACCTGATGAACATACAATGCAGTCATTACATACCCTTAACACCACAGCCTCTGTCACCACCATTAACAAAACTTTTTTGCATACAGTAGCCAGGTCTCATAGAGAATGCTACAGCCAGTGGTCTTCCTCAATTGATCTGACACAATGCAGAACACTGGTACAAAACAAAGTGGTGTGTTTACCAGGGATGCAATGGTACAATGGGCCCACGGTTCGGTATGTATCGCAGTTTTTGGGCCACGGTAACGGTACGGTTTCGGTATCTTTATATTTAAGAAAAATATAAAAACACGTCACCCTTTAAACAATGAACTCTTTATTTACCCTCATTCAGAAAAATGGCAGCATGACTGACTAGTAGGGCTGCTCAATTACGGCAAAAATCATAATCACGATTATTTAACACGATTACTCATTGACTTTGGAAAGACGCATTTATTGTACTTTTAACCTTTCGCATAGTAACTTATTTTTATGCTATGTAGCGCACGTGTTACGTTACATGGTTTGTTATGTTTTCATTAAGCTTCCCATAGTTTTCAGTTAGCATTTGCTATATTTTTTAATGCTAAATCGCTGTTTCCTCAAAGCTAAAATTAGCTAGAATTTTTCCAATCTAGTGCTCTAATCCCACTAGAGACAAAACGGTATGAAAATTTAATATCACGATTACAGGTATTCATCGCAAATCAAGCGCAAAGGGAAGAGTCGAGTCTGCTTGTGCATGTTGTTTTCTAAAAGTCTCGGTATAATATAGGCTAATTTGTAGGTCATTTCAGAATATTATGATAATGCTGAAGAGGGCAAATTAAATAGCAGTGTTTTCCAATGTTCAGTTCCCCCTGACAGCAAAGTAGGCTATCAAGACTTCGTAAGAGTTCAACTATTTACTGAACTTCAGACAAATACAAATAATGCCACATCGTAGTTACGCTGAAAAATCCATACAGAAGAAGGAAATAAACTGGTCTAAACCGTGTTCTGTTTCAAGAATATGCAAATACAAACGTACACGGAATTCATTTTTAATAGCAAATTAGTTCTCTTAGAAGGCTGAAAAATCTCCAGAGCACTGTCACTGCCTTTGTCACTGTTTTCACTGACACAAAACAAACCCACGTTGCATGCTGCGCCTGCCCACCTGCATCTGGGAGACTGTTGCTAACTTTGGTTGATGCTGGGCAGTATTTTTTCAAAACGCGGTAATCAACAACGGTTTTAATGATCATTAAAATTTGAAACGGTAATACTAACGATCGGGAATTTTACCGTGGTTTACCGTCAAGTCAAGTCACTTTTATTTATATAGCACATTTAAAAACAACAGGAGTTGACCCAAAGTACCTTCCAGTCAAGGCAGATGAATACCAATACAATTATACGTAAATAAAAGGACAAGTAAAAGCAGGGTTAAAACACATAAGAAAATAAACGATAATAATAAAAACAATAATAACAATAATAATAACACAAGAATAGGAAAAAAATACCAGATAGAAAACAAAAACTTGATTAAAAAAAATAATAATAAAGAGTGGACATGACAAAAACCATGGGGCAACCTCAGATTGAAGTAAAAGCAAGAGAAAAAAGGTGGGTCTTTAAATTGGATTTAAAATTGGTTTTGAGGCGTGAGTGGGGGACTGAGAGGAGTTGTTGTGAGAATGACCTAAGTGACCTGGGGGCAGAATATGGAGTCAGCAGATCAGTAATGTATTGTGGAGCTAATCCATTGAGGGCTTTAAAAACAAATAGTAAAATTTTAAAATCAATTCTGTATTTCACTGGTAACCAATACAAGTGAGCCAGAACAGGAGTGATGTGTTGTCTTCTCTTAGTTCCACTAAAAAGTCTAGCAGCTGCAGCTGCATATACAGGGAATTACAGTAATCCAGCCAACATGGATAATTGTTTCCAGGTCCTTATGAGATAGACAAATTTGGCTATGGTTCTAAGAATAGAAGCTGCTCTTCAGCCTACTGACTTGTTTGTTAAAGTTCAAAGAAGAGTCACAGAAGACACTAAGATTTTTAACTTGTGCATATTTGCAGACAGGGGACCAAGCACATTGCTTAAGTCCAGCCAATATAATTACTTCAGATTTGTTTTCATTTAAAGGAAGCATGGATGTCTTCAAGACAGTTAAGTTCTTCAGTGAGCAAGCACTGTCAGGTGTGACTGAGGTAAAACTGGCATAACAGTGAAAGAATGAAAGCCATAATGTAAAGTGAAAATAAAAGAGGCCCTAAAATTGAACCTTGGGGGATACCACATTTGATGGGAGCAGGAGTTGAAGAACACTTTCCAGTTCTAACTGAAAAGGTTCTTTCTCTCAGGTAGGAGGTAAACCATGAACCGTAAAACCGTTTCATCCCTAAATCGCACCGGTTTTAGCATACGCGCTAAACGGCAAATCACACCGGTGTGACCGTACGCGAGAATATTTGTTTTTAGATTCCCCTCTCTTCTCCAGCTCGTATTTGCATACAGAGCACTAATTGGCTCCAGGGAAATTCTGACAGACTCCAGAGATGTTCTGTGGATCTGAATGTACAACATGCGTGTAGTCAGCGCAATAAGCAAGTTTTGGAAATTATAGGAAAATGACAGGCATATTGTATTACCGCGGTTCACGTGTGCATATTGAACCGTAGGGGGTGTACCGAACAGTTCGATAACATACCATGTACCGTTGCATCCCTAGTGTTTACCAGAAATGCCAATCAAATCAGCCCACCTCCTCACCACTCAGATACACATGTACATACACAGTGACATTCATAAATCCTGCTCCCGGGGCTGAGGCAGTCAGGTATGTGAGAGACTCCGGGGTGCAGGGGCAGGAGTGAAGAGCCTTACCACACCCTTCATTCAAGCTGGCTGTCGCCCTCACCTTCACCCTGCTTTTGCATCTGGGCCTGCATCTTGGCGATCATCTCCTGCATGTGCCGCAGCGGGGGGGGGGCCTAGAGTCATGGGGCAGAGTGTGAGATCAGAGACGGACGTGGGGCCATGACTTCACCTCTCACCCGTTCACATCTTTTCTCATTGAATAGCTGGAAAATTAAAATAACAATTACAATAACAGTTTGAACAATTCCAGGTGTTACTAAAGGCAGGCTGGTGTACCAAAAGGCGGTTTCCACTGAGTACATTAACCTTCTTGTAGTGAATCACGCTTGTAGTGAAGTCATGAGCCCCTTTAATATAGTACGTATTCCAATGATGTTCAAGTGTTTGCAAATTAAAGTGCAATCAGTAACAAAAATGTAAACAACTGAGCCATTGGTCAAGCAGGTCAGCACAATGCAGTCTAAGGTACAAACCCAGGCTGAGTTGACTTCCTACATGTGTGACTTTTAAACAGCTGATACCAGTGGAGAGGAATGGAGAAGAGCTTAGGTGTAAGTCATCATTCCTCAAATGATACACTATTGCGGGCATGCCCCTGAGAATGCATCAGAGGGCAATCATGGCTGCCATGCCAGGGGGCATGCAGCTGAGATGGAAGAGGCTGCCCTGAATGTGATGTTCATGATGGTCTGGTTTATGAGGGAATAAGGACGATCGTTAAGGGAGGTGCTCCTACCTCAGCCTGCTTCTCCATAAGGATCATGTCCTTGTCCAATTCCCCTATCTTTGCTCCCTTCTTAAAACACAGAGACGAGGGGTGGGTGAGTCCCTTGGTCTACAGGTGTCCATATCAATAAAACCAATCACAAAACAGTTATACTACCATGGTATTCAAACAATGAAGGATAACAACAAACCCAAAGTAGGTTCAAATTTAAAACCACAGAATGCAAGCAGCTTTTATTGGAGGTTTCTGTTTTCAAAATGCAAGCGTAGCCCTACAGTTCCTTTTCTGTTCTGCTTTTCAATCACAATTCAACCCTAACCCTAGCCCTAAAGAGAACCACATTCAAATGCCAAGTTTTGTCTTTCTTTAGGGTGCATTTAACACTCCTGACAAACAGTAGGACGCGGTTTAATATTTCTTCACCACCTGTGTCTGCCAGCCACTCCTGAAAAGCAACAGTGGCCTCTGCTGGCTGGACAGTGGGATTGCATGCAAAACACTGGACGCACGGCGTGCATGAGTCAACAAAAAGAGGGGCAGAAAGCGAGAGAGCATGCAGAGGGAAGAAACAGAGAAATGGTGGGCAGTGCTGGGTGCTGCAGAAGTGGGAGCGTTTGCGATAGTGGGAGGACGGGGAAGGAGCCGCAACCAAGCTCCCTGCAGTACCTCCCTCCCCCCAACCCATCAGGGTCTGAACCCAGAGCTTGCAAGCCTGCGCTGTGCAAAATCCAGGGATGCTTGTCATGTCTACTGCCTTGGGGAACAGCAGCAAGATGATTTCCCTGCCCAGGCCTCTGAATCACATACGCACACATGGATGAGGAGCAGACAAGGACTCCGCTGCATATCTGCATCAAGGGGATGTATTCTTGTTTGCCAAATGAAGCACGACATACTGAACATCCATGCCAGATCTCTACTAGGTTTGCAAGACATTAGTGCTTTTTAAAGTCACTGTAGTTAGAACCAGATATTTAAGGAACTACATTAACATTTATCAAAGGACACTGTTAGCAAAAGAGGGCGTATCCAGTGTCAGTGCCTTGTATTAGCAGGCAGCAGTGACCCAGATTGGTAAGTGCGTGGCTTCCCTGTAATTTCACTTTTGGAATTAAAAGACAAGACTGACATCTTGAAGGAGCAATCTGTGAAGGTGTGTTTATGTGGGGGTGTTTATGTTTATTCAAGACAAAAGGAACTTGTCTTGAAACAGTGTCTTGGAACAGTGTCTTTCAGCACTGCAGAGGACTGGTGCTTTCTCTAAGACTGCTACAGGTCTCCAAGCCTCTGTGCTGCAGTGCAGGATGTTACACTTTCCTAAGAAGTTTAGAGAAACCCCCTATGACTTTTCTGATCACGTCTGTCACTGAACTCTGTCCAAATCAAGTGAAAGAGGGACTGCCAAAAGCACGATTGCTATGAGCACACCAGTCATTACCTCAGGGTAAGCCCTGGCAAGAGAATAAACATAACTGTCATGCTCATTTTTGTTGTTTCAGCACCAAGGCCAATAACTGTGATCATTGCATAGGTCTGAACGTTATGACAAGGATTTACACTCTGACCCAGCACCAGATTATCTGTAATTTATCTGAAGGGTGTACTGGACGGCATCTGGTCATTGCAGAGAGCTGGGGAGGGGAAGAAAGACAGGCAGACAGACATACAGGTACCTACACAGGAGACAGAGGTAGAATGTATCCATGGGAGGACAACCTGCCATCCTGTTTGAGGCACTTGGAGTGAAAGTTCTCATAGTGCAGGTCCTGGGTCACCTCCTGGAGGTCCTGCATGTGCATTCTCGAGAGACAGACTGGAGGCCCTTACACTGGGGAAACACACTGCACATTGCTATGTAAACCTAAGGAAACTCAGCCATGTGACACATTAGAAGTTCCTGCTGGGCAGGGCTGAGGCACATTAAGGCTGGGTGGAGACTCACATCAGCATGGTGCACAGCTTGAGGAAGTCATTCTGCTCGGGGGTTCTCCACCTCGACCACACCCCAGGGGTACGGGCGGCCACGCACCTTCTTCCCCATTGGCCTCAATCTGCTGGTTGGAGCCCACCACTACAAAGGGGACGCTGGCCTGCAGAGGAAAGAAAACAGGCCTTAGCGTCGTAATCAAGCCGTGGAGGTACCCGGTGCGGAGGTGGGGGACAGCGCACACATACCTTCAGAATCCGGGTCTGCCCCTTCAGGTCCTTGTCCTCGTCAGACTCCGCGTTGGGAAGGTGGTATATCTTGATGCCGTGCTCTTCGATCTCGTCCAGGACGTGCGACAGAGGCAGAGCCACAGAGTGATGCGAGCGCCTCGGCCGAAATGCCCTGCTGGTGACAGGAGCAATGAGTGAATCCACACAGCCATATCTCCACTAGGTAGAGTGCAACACAGAGTCGTCTGCCACGGCTTCGCCCTAATGCTGGAATCCTCCTTCTGCACTTCAAATGCTTGCAGTTGTAATGCGTGGTGTGAAAACACAATATCTGACTTAAAACAAATCCCAGACCTTCAACAACAGCATCATTTTAAAAGACATTTAAAATCCCTTTATGCACATCCAATTTCTCTGCCCCCATGCTCTGCAAGTTTTACTTAAACGCCTTTTGTACATACCTTTTGCGCAGGATCCAGTATACACAGTAATGGCCCTACAAACAATGACGCTGGGAGAGATGTTTATGTAAGGGGAACAGAGGGATCCATCAGATTGACGTACGGCAGGGAAGTGGGAGGAGGGGGGCGATCTTACTCTGCGTTTGAATCTCTCAGGCTCCCTCAGTGTTAGGATGTCGGCCTTGGTGATGACTGGGACCACGCTGACTTTGTTATGAACGGCCTTCATGATCTGCACATCCATGGGCTTGAGGCTGCAGTGACAACATGCAACTCAGAGACAGACCGGGCATGGCACAGAAACAGCAGGTTGCTCAAATCTCTCATCCGCCACACATCCCACACAACCCACTCACCGGCTTATGACAAAGCTTTCACAAACACACAGGGGATATAATTGGCTGGGTATTTGAAGGGTGCTCAAAACAGACCTTCAGACAATCACACAGGAAGGTGATATAAGATCACAGTATAGTAGTCTAAACTCTACCTAGATGTGTAATTCCAGCCATACAGTAGCAGGGAAGCAGTGCAACAGGTGCATAGTTCTCATCTCACCTGTGCCCCAGTGGGGAGATGAAATAGTAGCAGCAGTGTACACGGTTGTCCACAATGTGCCCCTGGTTCAGGCCACTCTCGTCATGCAGGTAGTGCTTAAACTGGTCGTCGCTGTAGGAGATCACGGTGTTGAAGCTGTTGATGGCAAGAGCATGGTGAGGGCAGTGGCTGAGGGTGGATCGCATGAGTAAGCCCAGTCCGCCTGGCTCTGCTCACTGGTGACAAATCGCAGAGGAGATAACACAGTGTCACACTCTGAAGAACCTGATACGACACAGAATAACTACGCTGTGGGGATCAAATCGAATGCACTGCCGCTTTAAGTGGACAGATGCCACGTGAACCTCATCCTTCCAGCATTCCAGATGTTTCCTGGCGGAAGGGAACATTACCAGGCCAAGAATACAGAGAAAGAGCAGGAGATGCAGCAGGATATGAGCATGACCAAGGGGGCACTACAGACAAAGAGCAACGTTTGCCATGTCTATCGAGAAGCACAGAGAGACGGGCGGGTGAGCCTGGTGGAGGTCACATACTTCATACTTCCTACAGCTCAGCCTGTCCCCGCCCTACACCAAATAGTCCATGGCTGGACACTGCGGTAAGACACCAGCTGCAGTAAGCTTGTTGCCAACTTCCACCTTTGCTGCTTCAATTAGTAATGAATGACAATACACCACAGTCTATTCTGAAGCTATTTCATCACACACCTGTGGCTCAAGGAGTTTGGTTTGATTAGGTATTGAACTACACTGATTAAAATCACATTTGTCACACATTCAGAGCTGGGAGAGAATGTCCTGAGGCTGAGAACCTAGGTAACTGTCAATCAGTACATCTTCCATCTGAGCATCTTTTCGTCAATGATCAATACATCACAGAATTCTTCTGTTCCATCTTCAGGAGATCAAACACCCCTGGTAACTTCATCTCCTCCAGTCCCCAGTCCAGTGAATAAATGAAGCTTCAGAGAGACTAGTTCAGACTAGCCGAGCTGTCCCACATTAATATGGCTTCCAAATGTGAGCTTTCAATATATCTCTCAATCAAGACCACTTTAGGACTTCTGGATTTACCTACTGCAATACAATGTTACAAAAGTTACAAACCAAAAGAAAACAAAGCTGAGCATGCCTTTAATAGCGCAGTCAAAAGGAAGCAAAATGCAGGTGATGCTTCTGTTGTTTGGATAATCTGGAATCTATGAAGAGAGCAGTGGACTTCACCTCAAATCTCATTTCCTGTCAGGTGGCACTTCTGATTCGTCACAGTCCTGTTTGCTTCTTGCATAGCTAAACTGACAAAAGACTCAGAATGCAAAGACAAATAATTGAGCCCTAAGACAATGCAGAACCTCAAAAACAATCCAAAGACATATTCTCCACTGCACCCACCACACATGTATACTTAAAAATGTGAGATATTTTAAATGAAAATGTTATGGCAAGAACTCCTCACAGCAGTGTTTGCCTTTATCAAGCTTGCCTCTTCCTTTTACAATTTTCACCAACCATTTTAAATGAAGCAAGTAATTTATTTTATGGTTTGTTTTTACATTTTTTACAGTGCATGTTTTAATATTAAAAAACTAATTGAGAGCTTTTTAATCATTTCAAATGATCTATGTTGTCCGTGAGACAGGAGAACACATTAATTTATCTGATGCTAAAGCGCTTAATGCTAACATTCTGCTGTGAAGGCTTTGAGGGTGGCCTACCAGTGTTGGCTGTTGATGGCATCTCCGAATCCGGGCGTGTCCACCACGGTGAGCCGCAGCTTTGAAGAGGTGAACTTGAGGCAATTACATAATTTGGCAGGACATCTGCCCACTGAACATGGCTATCCCAACAGTCCAATGTCTACAATATCAGTGAATTTAAGTGCCATTATCATACACTGAGAAGCTATCCATGTAATAAAGTAAGAAATATGCTTGGCAATTATTTATATTTGATTACAGAATAATCTGAACTTATTTGGACTAAACTCAAAGATGACATCATAGTCCACTTGTTGGTAGTGTTGTCGTTGCAGTGTGTGTTTTATTTCATTTAACATTTGCACGCTTGTTAGCTAGCTAGCTTCCTATACTCATTAGCTCGACTGGGCAGGTAACGTCAGCTAATGTTAGCTGGCTGCAGTCAGACTTTACATGAGTAGATGGCTAGCTCTGTACATGTCAGTACCAGTGCCAATAATATTTTTAGCGAGCTAATGGTAACTGTTAGGTAGTTGCTTCTGTTGTTTTCATTAATCAATGGTGTCATGACAATTACCCTTTTCTGTACGTCTGTGTCCTTAAAGGAAAGAAATGATCCACAGGACACAACCATCAAATATATTTAGAATAAACTTCCATTGTACAGTAGTCAAAGCCCGGTAATTCTGAGGTGCAATACGTCCTCCTGGTGGCAAGTGTGTAAATTTCAGTTCCATTTAGTGATTTAAAACCAGGGACCGTTTTTACATCAATATGCTTCGGGTGCACAGATTCTCTGACCTTTACGTATATCGGTGGTCAGTTTGTTCAAGGAATTAGATGTCATTCAAGGGATTTAACCATCAGTGAACCTGTACGACATCAGTGCCTCATTATTTAAAAACAAAAACAAGTCCAGCGTTTTAACATCATTAGCTAGCCATATACAACATACACAGATGGGAACCAGTGACTACTATTTTTAACTTGTAGCTTTAGCGAATTTTGCCTGCTTTTATGTTGGACCGTAATTTCCACGCGCTTGTAAATTTCCGTATTTTAATATTCACAATAACGATATGATACATATTTAACTTTGTAGCACTAGTAGAAATCCTGTAGATGCTGCACATAGCATACACATGGCACAGTATTAACACAAGTTTTACAGGACGGATACTTTGAAACAATTACAGTTGGAAATGCCCACAGATGCTGCACAATGACCCAGTGAAATTACAGATAAACTCGCCATAGTATTAGCTTTAGCTAGCTGCCAGAGATTCATTGCTTCTCTCTGAGACTGATTCAGATGAAAGTGACATGTTTGAAAAAGAAGGCTAGGTAAAGTCACTTTGCACAATGCCGATTATCTTGGCTGTCATGTTGACAGAAGCACAGGGTATACCCTAAGTTGTTGCCGAACAAAGGAAAGCGGGACCTTAACCTTATACAGTACAGTACTTCTTGTACCATGTATGTACTAATTTAAGATTCATGATGTCGATACTTGTATTTTAATTGTACATGGAAACCTGTGGTGATGTTTTACATTCTTTCGTCAGAGTACTTATATATCCTATCATTGTCGGAAGGTATTTTGTATAATTGGACAAAATATTAAATAAATGGTGACCTCATTCGGTCGCTGAAAATTATTTTTGTAAGATAAGATACAATTTCATGCATCATACACTTTTCAACAGAACGTTTCCCAAACCATTCCTTTTCTTCTTTAAGAAATATGTGATTAGTAAGCCTAGGCTCTGACGTGGCTGTAAGTGATTGGAAGTTTAGCTATGGTATAAACGTGACAGGCTTTTAGGCCGTCCGCTCACGGCTAGAGTGTTGCTAAAGGCTTCTGCACCATATCGGGCAGACGGGAATACTAACACAAGTAAGTAACAAAACATTCCAGAATCTGTTATACAACAATCCCAACTACAGCATTATAGAAGGTAACCTCTATGTCGTAATAATTGCAGGAAAGTAAGGGTGTTTATAACAGCGAATACCTTTTTTGCTTGAGAGATCTTTACCGTGAAAAAAATGTGCACATACTCGACTCCATGTCAATTTCTCCAGATTGTTTAGCCTTCTGTCCTTCTGCCTACGTGGACTTTTCAAGAGAAATGTAGTACTTCTGATATGGTTCAGGAAATACGAAAATGTTTTGTTCAGTCGAAGGTATGTCGTATTCTTCGGTGCTTTTCGGGAAAGTGGTTGTTAATTGGTATATGCCTTTGTGTTCATATGTTTTAGCTAATCAAGTTTTCAAATGGAGTCGCATGAGAGAAGGCTAGTTAGCTACGTGTCACATCGGCGCACGCGCAAGACAAAGTTTATTCAACTTCATTGAAAGTTATGTTTGATTTGATGTGCTTCACAGTGCATATTTACGTTTTGTTACAGTTAAAGTGGTTTAACTGCAGATATCAGAATTGTAAAATTTTCTCCATTATTCCCGCAACGATGTGTTCTTGACTATTTTCTAGCGTACGTTGGATGTAGGATATAGACCCTCGTTGTTACCAAATGGCCTGTTCGGTATTTTTCAATTGTATAGCCACCTATCAAGGTTGTGGTTTTGATGCTTAGCTTGTTAGCCTCCGAGCGAACAATCAAGCATTATCATATCTATTCATTGGGACTTGATCCAAGTCGCAGACGTCGCTTACTAGCTAAATAGCAAGACTAGCTAGCAGTCAAGCCAGCACAGTACAACGAAAGGTCGGGTCATTTTGTCTTCGACACTGTTTAGTGAGTTGCAGATGTAGCTAACTGAGCTGGTCGAGCGTTTCTAGTGCTCACGTTAAGTTGTAAGACGGACTGATCTAACTTAATTCGGTGTGGAGGACGTTTTTGCTTTGTCAGTAGGTAGCGACCTCCTGATGGGTAACTCGTGGACAAATATTTAGCATTTTGGGGTATTCATGTTTACTGCTTTAGCTAACGTTAGCTGACTACCCCTATAGTTTTTAGGGGCGGTGCTGCCTACTCTACAAAACCAAGTCTAGCTAACGTTATCCAAGTTGGCTAGCTTGTCATCTTAATAACGTTAGCTCACGCACTACGGTGTCGGTCTTTTTAAAGGCAACTCGATAAATCATCAGAATGTTACCAAGTTAGCTAACGGTGGCGACAGTATTTCCCTCCAGTGACTTAAATAAAGGATATAATTAATTAAAGGCTGCGTATTTACTGAATGTAGCTTATCAGGCCTGTGACGATGGCAATTCAATGTACTAGAGTTTACTTGACATGTGGGCTTTGAGCAATCATACTGCGGATGGGACTGAAAAGGGCGTGAACATCTGTTCCGTATACACTACTGAACACCCTTTCCAATAGTCTAAGCATCAAAGCACACATCGGGAAACATTCCTTTACCATTTCCTGTATGTTAATGTGCTACAATGCTTTCCTCCCTCAAACCGGGGAAATGGTGTAAACAAGTGTGGTTTTTTTCCTGTAGATAAACAAAGGCCAGATGATGTCATAGGTCAGAATTTTCAGGTGTTAAAATGTATCCATTTTGGAGTGAAGATTGTAACTGGATAAATTCTTCCAACAGGAGTTGTTAGTTTGGGCCCAGCCACATAAACTCCAGCTGTAGCTTGAACTGAGAATGGATACCTCTGAATACAAGACGGGTGCTCCTGTATTTCAAATATATGTTTAGACTACTGTAGAATTGGTGGGTAATCAAACGGCAACGTTAGTTGATTACCGAATGCAGACAGTTTGATGGCTTAGATTTAACACTACAGCCTGCCCTGTATTCTATTATGAGAGGCCCCAGTGTTGTCTGGCTGGGAGTAGAGGTTCCCATTCCTGCAGTCACAGGTAAAGAGGCTAGATATGGGAGCTGAATTTGGTACAATATAGTCAGGATGAAGTGACACACACTCATCTGTGATATTGTAATGTAAATGACTGCAGTGTACTTTTAATTTGTATTACTGGCAGCAAATGGTTATGTGATATTTACAAATTACAGAGCAAGTTATACCTTCTGGGAACATGACTGGGATGTTATACCAAACATCCAAATTTTTTTTTTTTTTTTTTTTTTTTTTGGTAAAGGTTTCATCTTGACTTGCTGGTTGCAGAATAAGTAGCATTGTGTTGTAGCTTCTGAGTCATTCCTTGTTCTTGCAAATTGAATTCCCAGTCAAATGTGGTATGAATGTATTTCTTATTTTGTACAAAGGTGTGGAAGGTCAGTTTTGTGCTTCTGTCATACAGTTCCTCTATAGCATTGTCATGGCTTGATGATATGGAACATTCACTATTTTGATGTGTGTGTTGTGGCAAGGGGTGGCAGAATTTTATGTTTATTTTAATCACAAATAAATAAATACCGAACTTGGTAATCACAATGATTCTGTTGAATTCCATTGTCGAATGCTATACTCTTGCAACTCTGTGGCCAGTGTCTGGAGTTATGTATACAGCCTGGTAATTACTTCAGGTGAAATGTCTTCAGCAGTGCATGGCTGCAGATGAGATGATTTCAGATTGCCTTCAGTTAGTCTTATGAGTTGGAATCAAATACTGGCAAAGGATTCTGCAGGCAAATGTGATCAAAAGTCTTATTTTAATTCATATCCAGAAGTCAGATGAATGCAGGCTAGTTTTCACGCTACTGTCAAACCCTGTTGTGAGGATGGTGTGGACACTTTTTTTTTTTTTTTTTTTTTTGTCAAAACCCAATCATTAAATACCTTATATTGAAGTTACATTTATAATCAAACTCTCAGGCATGTTTGTTGGAGGAGGCCTTGTTATTGTTCTACTGTAACTAGCTCGTTTTTGCTTTCTAGGCAAAAGCTGGCAGGCTGACACGAACGGACAGCTTTACAGGACGGATTATCTGGTAACTGACCATTTAGCTGGTAAGGTCTACCATTTGCTTTCTGCTGTACGAAGGCCCCTGTTCTAGCCCACAAACTTTCAAAAAAAAAAAAAAACTACTGGCATGAGATTAAGTCCCTTCTGCCTTGTTTTATTCTGTGGACCATTTAAGGCCCGAAAGCCAGCTGCTTATGAAGGTCAGAGGGGACAAAAAATTGCAGCCTTGGGTTGGAAAGGTGGCACTTCATGTCAGGAGGGTGTGTCAAAAGGTTTTTGTTGAGTTTGATCTCACTGAAGGGGCTACAGAATTGTGCACTCTGTTCTTGGCTGGGCCAGGAGATGTCTGCAGGCCTGTGGAGGAAGAGGCCCAAGAAGGGGCAAGGGCTGCTTTATAAAGTCTGTGAAAGCGCCTCTAGTCCACAGCAAAATCCCAGTACCTCTTTGCCGACTGGGATGCATGCCAGAGCTAACATGAGTAGTGTTGCTGTATCGGTATACATTGCTAATGAGCATTTTAAAATTGATGCCTCACACAGTGCCGTTACATGACTGTGATTGTTTATTTTATGCAGAGTAGCCCCCCTGAATATTCACATGCAAGTTGCCGAGCCATTGTAATGTGGAATATTTGAACGCTAACATCTATCCAATGACAGAATTTAGTGTTGTTCAGAGATGAGAGATGAAAAGAGCTTGATTTCGTCAGCTCTACAAGTGAATATTGGAGCTTAGTGGAGATGACAGTTTACATGGTGCACCTTGAAGACCTAGCAATACTACAAAATTAACAAGGTTGCAGCTGAAATCGGGCTGTAGTTAATGTGTGATGTGTGATAAACCTAATATCAGAATGATGTTATAACACACGTGAAACTGTATGCCTCTTTCCTGTCAAATGAGAAAAACAAAAGCAGTCTTGTTAAGCCACAATGAATCTTGGTGTTGTGATGTATTTATAATGTATCAAAGGTGTGTGTGTGTGTGTGTGTGTGTGTGTGTGTGTGTGTGTGTGTGTGTGTGTTTTTTCTACATCAACTTTATATGATGTAGAAAAATGCTTAACGTTGGCCAGGTACCCTGTGCAAAAGTGATGTATATGTAGCAACGATGGCTATGTACAGTGGCTGCTTACCCTACCATACCCCCCCTAACAGAAAATAAATTGCCAAGCCCCATTTTTAACCACTTCTGCATGACTGTCATGTGACAACTTGGATTCCATCCCCAGTCAATATCTCACATGCTCCTCAATGAATATTAGTTGATCATTAGAGGCTTTTAGTGGAATGTTGTTTTTGAAGTTTAATATGGTGACATTTGGAAAACACTGTCCTTTTGAATTTAGTTGTTATTTCTGGTGTCTTTGCTGTACAAAGCAGCAAAACGTGTGTGTGTGTGTGTGTGTGTGTGTGTGTATATACATATATTGTATATTAACATGTATGCACACATGTGCTATCCTTTGTCCTCTGTATTGATGCAACAAACATGCACAGTCACACTGAGCACTTCCTTTGATCTTCAACATCCTTTGAAGGTTACAGGATCTGTGAATAGTGGCACAGCACACTTTTGTGGAAAACACTGCTTGTACAGTGATACAGGATTTCATTCAGCAACCATTTGCCTTAAAATGCATGCTTTAACAAAGGTTGATGGGGGAATAGCCTTGAACAAACTACAGCTAATTCAGTTTGTACTTCAGTTTTGACAGTTCTCTATTGTCGAATTGATTGTAAAGGGGAGGGGAGGGTATTTTTTTCCCCTAAGTTGAAATGTGCTTTTCCACTGACAGTGGCACACTCGGACTCCGTGTAAAAGTGGGATTTCGACCATGAGCTCTGTCGCCGTACTTACACAGGAAAGCTTCAATGAGCACCGCAGCGGCCTCTTGCCTGAGCAGGCTGGTGGTAAGTATTGACCTTGAGAGGAAAGGCCATTGTTCCATGCAGAGTTTCAGAGAGGAAATGCAGGTTTCACGTTCCCCTAAGCTGTATTGGACAGAAACGGTAGCACAAAGCCCTGGCTTCCTTCAGCAGCTCTGTTTCCTTCACCTACTTTCCATTAGCTGCCTCAGCTGGGCCGAGCAGTGCAGGTGACGAAGACGTACTGCCGACATACAAGGATGCATTCCCCCCTCTGCCTGAAAAGTCAACTTCACCCGAGGGAGTGCAGGAATCGGCCAACGCCTGGACCTCCAAGATCCGGCCTCTTAAGTCGTCTGTCATCACCCAGGTCTGAGAATGCGATGAGATGGACTGTGATCTTAATGGTGTGTGCCTCTGCATTCAGCCACAGTGAGCTGATCGTCTTGGCTGTATCGTATAGGTTTTCCATGTGCCTCTGGAGGAGCGAAAGTACAAGGACATCAACCAGTTTGGCGAAGGCGACCAGGCCAAGATCTGCGTTGACATCATGCATAAGACCGGGGCCCATTTGGAACTCTCCATGGCCAAGGACCAGGGCCTTTCCATCATGGTCTCTGGGAAGCTGGATGCAGTCATGAAGGCTCGCAAGGAGATCGTGTCTCGACTGCAGACTCAGGTAAGCGTGGTTAATTGGTTACTCATATGATGATGTCCTGTGAGTTGCGCTGTGCCGAGTAAACAGTATTGAGTGATAAGGAACCCACTTACCAACTAATCTTAAAAAAAAAAAAAAAAAAAAAAGCTGGAATTTTAACCATCTAGACCATTTACTAGATTGCCATGTTCCCTTGCTGTATTAGCTTTTCCTCTTTTCTGTTGAAGGTGTGAGACTGAGTAAGCCAATTCCTCATTGTCCTTTCTTGCTCTGTGGAGGGGGACACATTTCCACCACTCGTTCTGACCCTTGGATTTTGATGATGTCGTAACATGGATGCTTGTTTCATTAAAAAAAATCAGCAACACCTTCAGGATTATAGTTTGTGCTTATTCTTGATGATTGCAAACCAGATACATCACTGGAGGGAAAGATGATCAGAGAAGATATTTAGCCTATTAACTCTATGTGGTGTCTGGCAGAACTGTGGCCATTCTAGAAATCAAAATCTTTGTGTATACTCAGGAAAGGGGCAGCAGTGGGGGTCTATTAGGCTAGATGTAGGGGCGGCAGTGTAGCATAGTGGTTAAGGAGCAAGACTCATAACCGAAAGGTTGCTGGTTCAATTCCACGTAGAGGCACTGCTGCTGTACTCTTGGGCAAGGTACTTGCCTCAGTAAATATCCAGCTGTATAAATGGATAACATTGTGTTAAAAAAAAAAAAGTGTAACCGATGTAAGTTGCTCTGAATAAGAGCGTCTGCTAAATGCCAATAATGTTCAGGCTTTTTTTCTCCTCTGCTTCACAGGCCTCTGCCACTGTGGCCATCCCCAAGGAACACCATCGCTTTGTCATTGGCAAGAACGGGGAGAAGCTGCAGGAGCTGGAGCTGAAGACGGCCACCAAGATCCAAATCCCACGGCCTGATGACCCCAGCAACAACATCAAGATCTCTGGCACCAAGGAGGGACTGGAAAAGGCCAAGCACGAGATCCTGCTCATCTCTGCGGAGCAGGTACCTGTCCTTCAGGAAAATTTTAAGCTTCTGAAACTAGAGCTTCAGGAAGACTTTTCCTTTACATTCAATGTGTTTGTGTGAATGATCACTCCTTTGTTTTAGTGATGTGCTGAGAATCGGAGCTCAGGTGTTGAGCAGGACATTTGAATGCCGATTTCAGTTTCTGTTGCTTTCATAGCTACGTAAATGTCCCCTTGTGTTGAGGAAGAAAATTCTAAGAATTCACTGCTCCTCCTCCCCCCTCCTGCTCATCCTGTAGGACAAGCGTGCGGTGGAGCGGGTGAACATTGACAAGGTGTACCACCCATTCATCACCGGGGCCTTCAATAAGGTGGTGGGAGAGATGATGCAGGAGACAGGCGCACGCATCAATGTCCCGCCGCCCAGTGTCAACAAGACAGAGATCGTCATTACTGGGGAGAAAGAGCAGGTGGCCCTGGCCGTGAATATGATCAAGAAGATTTATGAAGAGAAGGTAGGTCCTCGTGGTCCACTGAACCGCACAGGACATGTAAATCTGGACCTTTCCTTGATGTGACAGTGTCCACAATCACAGTAGACTAATGAAGTTGTTCACCAAACATTGAATGCTTAGGTCTTCAAAATATTTCCCTTTGTAATTAATCAGAAATGAGGCCATGACATGAGAGAGCATTCGTGCCTTTCCAAAAGGGGCTGTGTGATAGTGTGGCTGTTAGTGTCTAGAGCATTCTTT
Source organism: Megalops atlanticus (assembly GCA_019176425.1). Taxonomy (NCBI): domain Eukaryota; kingdom Metazoa; phylum Chordata; class Actinopteri; order Elopiformes; family Megalopidae; genus Megalops; species Megalops atlanticus. The sequence continues at coordinate 38,800,159 of CM032876.1, forward strand.
TACACAAACGCACTGCATGCATTCAGCTGGAAAGTATCAATTGGAATGCATTTAGCTGCAGTACAACACATAGCTTTATTGTGTGCACATAGTTACTGAAATGCATGTGGCTAGCTTGTATTACAAATGTTTCTGTACTGGATAAAGACATTTTTCCATTGAGTAATTTAGCATTTTTGTACATTGACCAGCCTGAATGCAGATTTCCATAGGACTTTGATTTCTGCAATTCTGCAGTATTACTCTGCGGTCTGACTTATCTGTCCTGCTCTGTTCATTACAGAAGAAGAATGCCACTACCATTGCGGTGGAGGTTAAGAAATCTCAGCACAAGTATGTGATCGGCCCCAAGGGAAATACCCTGCAGGAGATCTTGGAGAAGACGGGCGTCTCGGTCGAGATCCCACCCCCTGACAGCAGCTCTGAAACTGTCATCCTCCGCGGAGAACCAGACAGACTGGGCCAGGCACTCACTGAGGTTTATGCCAAGGTAATGACACTGACACCAATGATGCAAAGTTTGACTACCCCAGGGCATGTTGCTCATTTAGTTTGCTCAGTGTGGTCAGTTTTGACCCTTGTGTCTTGGCAGGCCAACAGCTATACTGTGTCCTCCGTGTCTGCTCCATCCTGGCTTCACCGCTTCATCATTGGCAAGAAGGGGCAGAATCTGGCAAAAATCACTCAGCAAATGCCCAAGGTTTGTTTGATGTGCCATTTCTTGCCTCATCTATGCCTGCATGCTTGAGTGGAGAGACTGCTTTCAGCTGTCTGACTCTTTGCAGGTGCACATTGAGTTCACTGAGGGGGAGGATAAAATCACCCTGGAGGGACCCACTAAGGACATGCAGTTGGTGCAGAGCCAGATTGAAGCCATTGTCACAGACCTGGTGAGCACTCTGGTTTGTGTGAGGAAACTCCACGCCAATTTCAACACTAGCATGTGGTTTTGCACTGCAATATGCTATGCTGCAAAAGTCCTGGAGAGGCAGTTTTACCAAAGGATTTTCAGTAGTTTTAGTGCATTCTAATCAAAGTTATGAAGTAAGCCACTTTGCAGGTTTTTATTTGCAAAAATTCCAAGGTGCACTGACAGATCACATTTCTGCTGACAGGTTAGCCGAATGGATTATACCGAGATCAGTGTAGATCCCAAGTTCCACCGACACCTGATTGGGAAAGGCGGTGCCAACAGTAAGTACTTGCTGTTCCTCCTCTTTGAAGTGATTATGAAAATCTCTGCTGCGCTCTGTCCAGCCATTCTTTCATGCTGCATCAGTGGTGAGGACTGAGAGGAATCTAAAGCGTAGAAATTGTGGAATGTAGAGGCTGAATAATGGTCTAAAGCTTTCACCTTTTCCCCACTCCTTCCTTTCCTCAGTTAACCGCATTAAAGACCAGCACAAGGTGTCGGTCCGCATTCCCCCTGATAATGAGAAGAGCAACCTGATCCGCATCGAGGGGGACCCCAAGGGTGTGCAAGAAGCCAAGAAGGAACTGCTGGAGCTGGCGTCACGCATGGTGAGGGATTCTGTCCCTTCAACATGTCCGTGCCGAATTTCAGTGGGACACGGACAAACCCAGCGGAAGGTCTGTGCTCATTGGGGCATAGAGCATGTCACACAGCTTTTGATCTTTACTTTTTGCAGGAGAACGAGCGTACAAAGGACATGATTATTGAACAGCGATTTCACCGAGCCATTATTGGGCAGAAAGGGGAGAAGATTAAGGAAGTCCGGGACAAGTTCCCTGAGGTAATGTGAGATATCTTTGTTGCACAAGCAGTAGCTTTGCCACTGATCTGGTTTTGTGCTCTATGATCTGATTTGGCATATACTGAACTATTAAGGTTCTAAAGCATTTCCTCTGGAACTGCCATCAGACTAACGATGTCATTTCCACCTTGTCAAGGTCATCATTAACTTCCCTGACCCAGCACAGAAGAGCGACATTGTCCAGCTTCGTGGGCCCCGGACTGAAGTGGAGAAATGTTCAAAATTCATGCAGAAGATGGTGGCTGAAATGGTAGGGCTAATGAACAGTGTTTCATTTCACTTCCTCAGCTTGCCTGTGGCATTTGAGCATTCCTAGAAACTGATTATGAGTCCAACACTTGTTTTCTTTTGAGGTGGAGAACAGCTATTCTGTTTCAGTCCCCATCTTCAAACAGTTCCACAAGAACATAATTGGAAAAGGAGGAGCAAATATCAAGAAGGTAAGAAGAATGGAAAATCTCAAACATGCATTAGTGAGTGAGATCTGGGATGCTCATTGCTCATTTCTCACTTCTCTTTCTGCTCAGATTCGTGAGGAGACGAACACTAAGATTGACCTGCCTGCAGAAAACAGTAATTCTGAGATGATAGTCATAACTGGGAAGAAGGCCAACTGTGACGCTGCAAGGAACCGCATCTTGGCCATTCAGAAAGAGTTGGTGAGTGGAGCTTTGGCTTGTAGCTTTGCTTATAAGTTGCTTATCAATAGTCATGTGTATTATCCTACATCATGGCCACATTCAATACCATCCGGCCCATTTACAATAGACAGTGGTGATGTAGTACATGATTTTATATGCATAGAACCCTTTGCTTTATTAGAAAGGGAAACTGATGTGGTTTTTCATCCAGTTGCTAACTTTGAATGTGAATTACACATTGCTGTAATTGGAAACCACTTGTCTGGTTTTGAATATATGATCACGATGGAGATCTGTACAAATGTACCCTCTCCCCCCTCTCCAGGCGAACATCACTGAGATGGAGGTGTCCATTCCCTCCAAGCTGCACAACTCTCTGATCGGCTCCAAGGGCCGATTTGTGCGCTCCATCATGGAGGAGTGTGGCGGTGTGCACATCCACTTCCCCACCGAAGGCTCCGGCATCGACATGGTGACAATCCGTGGACCAGCAGAAGACGTTGAGAAGGCCCGCCGGCAGCTGCTTTCGCTGGCTGAGGAGAAGGTGAGATGGCCTGTATGGGACAACGTTGCTGGCCAGGGGAGGGTTTCCTTTTTTCTCCCGTTGTGTACTCACCATGCCCCTTACTCGCCAGCAAACCAAGAGCCACACTGTGGAGCTGCGAGCCAAGCCAGAGTACCACAAGTTCCTCATCGGAAAGGGTGGCGGCAACATCAGGAAGGTGCGAGACAGCACTGGTGCAAGGATCATCTTCCCCACGGCAGAGGACAAGGACCAGGAGCTCATCACAGTGGTGGGCACAGAGGATGCTGTGCGGGAGGCACAGAAGGAGTTGGAAGAGCTCATCAGGAGCCTGGTAATGTGCTTCACTCTTCAATACATTACATTACGTCATTTAACAAATGCTCTTACCCAGAGCGACTTCCAAATAAGTGCATCAAAATGCTAAGAGTAGTTGTAGTAAGTTTTGAGAAGAGGTCAGTAAAAATACTGAGGTAAGCGCTAAACTAGTTTAGCACTTTTTTTGTTTGTGTTTTTTTTTTTTTTTTTTTCCTTTTGGAATAGAAAATAGGGATAGACAGAATAGATGGAGAGGAAGGTAGACTACAGATAAAGCTTGAAGAGATGAGTTCTCAGCTTTTTCTTGAATGCACCCAGGGAGTCTGTTCTACGAAGATAGATAAATGCCTTTTACATTCCTAAATCAGATCAGTCGATTCTGACAGGTGTCCTGGGTAGAGTGATCTGATCCCTGTAATGGCACTTCGGTGCATAACTGTAGTTAGTGACACACAGATACAGAGGCTGATGTGAAGCCTGAGGGAATTGGAGGCATTCAATTACTAGACCGCTCCTGAGAGTGTAGGTTAGCAGACACATTGTGTTAATGCATTCTGGGCCAGAGGTAATCCCCAGCACTTCTGAGAAGGCCTGAAAGACTGCCAACACAGGGAAATCAATTAACGAAGGTTGCTGATCCAAGTGGCCCCTGTTACTGTTCCTTTTTAATATTAAAATTTGGAAAACTGAACATTCTATTCCTTTTAAAAACCTAATTGATGACATCAGGGCGTCTTCGTCTTTGATGGGGATCTTTTTGATTAGTGTGTAATATTTCCACCTCCTGCTCTGATTGTTGTAGGATAACATTGTGGAGGACTTCATGATTGTGGACCCTAAGCACCACCGCTATTTTGTGGCCCGCCGTGGCCAGGTGCTAAGGGACATCGCTGATGAGTATGGCGGCGTGATGGTGAGTTTCCCGCGCACCGGATCGCAGAGCGATAAGGTCACTCTGAAGGGGGCCAAAGACTGCGTGGAAGCCGCCAAGAAGCGAATGCAGGAGATCATCGAGGACCTGGTGAGTTAGACCAGAATGAAGGAACTGACTGTGTTCACCTGCATTCATCTACCCTGGGTTTGGGTCATTCTCTGCTCTGTGCTGTGGCATTGGGTGAAAGGGCAAGCTGCAAGTGTAACTGTGGCTATTCTGTTTTTTTCCTCACAGGATGCTCAGGAGACTATGGAGTGTGTTATTCCTCAGAAGTTCCACCGATCCATCATGGGTCCCAAAGGGTCTCGGATCCAGCAGATCACCCGAGATCACAATGTACAGATAAAGTTCCCTGAGCGAGAGGACCCCCAAGGTGAGGGCTCGATTCTGCCAGTTCTAATGAACTTGTTATATTGCGCAGTTTGTCTTAATGTGCATTTACTTCACAACCATTTACATTTTGTCATTTAGTAAGCACTCTTATTCAGCATCCTTTTGGCAGAATCCATGTACTTGGAGCTGTTGAGGGCTACTTAAAGGCCATCTTGCTCTACTAGCTTATTTGGTTTCATTGTGCAATTTTTCATTCACTTTAAATCTTATTTTATTAAAATTTTCATTGCTTTTCCGTAATGTGTTCTGTGTTGATTAATTCAAGATGGCTTTATACATTTGTTTTTAACCTGTGTATTTCAAGAAACTGGAGAATAACGTTTTAACGAACACTTGAACAGCAAATCGTGTTACATATGGCCTGGTCGTCTGGTCCAATGTCTCTTAGCACCCCCTGCGGAGGCCCCTGTCCAGGAGAATGGAGAAGCAGATGGGGATGTCAAGGAACCGCTGGACCCCACTGTCCCAAAAAAGTGTGACGTGATTGTGGTGTCCGGGCGCAGGGAAAGGTGTGAAGCTGCCATAGAGGCTCTCAAGGTTCGTCATTGTCTCATGAAGTTCAGTTTCCTTATTGCATCGCTTGTCTTAATGTAATGAACGCTGTGTCATGTCCTCTTGCTGTGACACCTCCTGAATGCCTTTAGTCATTTTTTTTCTTGTTTCCCTGCATAGGCTTTGGTTCCTGTGACTATAGAGGTGGAAGTGCCGTTTGAGCTTCACCGCTACATTATTGGCCAGAAGGGAATTGGAATTCGGAAGATGATGGATGAGTATGAGGTACATCTTTATTGTGATTGTCTTAAACTCAGTTTAATTAATGTACTTTGTCCTCAACTGAAGATTTTGGAGTAGTGGTGTTATCATTCATTTTAATTAGGAACATATTATTTGCTTATGGGTAAACTTGACAATCTTGATGCTGCTGATCTTGATTGATTAAAATGGAGTAGAGATATGACCTAATACACTTTTCACAGTACAGCCACTTGGAACAGGTTCAAACTGATTGCAGGGGAACCTGTCTCAACCCATCCAAAAATGCAGAAGTAGTTGTGAATGCTTGCCAAACCAAGGTGAAGATGAACTTCAGAGTTGTGCACATACATGACACAGCCATATATATCAAAATAAAAAACAATTTTGTCTGTTGCCAATAACTGAGCGTCAGTTTCTAGAAGCCCTTTTACTGACTCCCTCTCCAAACCTGACTACATGAAGAAAAGGTAACCACTTGGTAGCTTAATACTGTTGCATAAAATGACCAAGCATGTCTCAGCTATGTAAGGGCAAAGATTAAGACCATATTACTGGGAGTCGTCCCTAACCAAAGCATATTCCTCTGGGGGAAGAGGGTGTAATTATCCTTTCATTGGCAACTCTCTCACTCAGGTTAATATTCAAGTGCCTGCTCCTGAGCTGCAGTCGGACATCATTTCCATCACCGGCTTGGCCAATCACCTGGACCGCGCCAAAGAAGGCCTCTTGGAGCGTGTCAAAGAGCTGCAGGCTGAGCAGGAGGACCGTGTGAGTGTGTAGTCTGTCCCACCCACCAAGGGCAAAACTGGACTTTGTGTTACCCACAGTGCCTTTAACCTGTAATGACCGCCTCAATATTTCTTCCAGGCTCTCAGGAGCTTTAAGCTGACCATCACTGTGGACCCCAAGTATCACCCCAAGATCATTGGGCGCAAGGGCGCCATTATCACCCAGATCCGCAACGAACATGATGTCAATATCCAATTCCCCGAGAAGAACGATGAAAATCAGGTAGAGAACTCAAAGTCCATTTAATTCCATTATTCTTTTTTGTTGCTGATCAGCTTCTCTTAATTGGGAAGAGCACTAAAGCGCATTCTGCTGATCCCTTGTAGGACCAAATCACCATCACTGGGTATGAGCAAAACACCACAGCTGCCCGGGATGCCATCCAAGCCATTGTGGATGAGCTGGAGGAGATGATCTCCGAGGACATCACCCTTGACAGTAGAGTCCATGCCCGCATCATCGGGGCTCGTGGCAAGGGCATCCGCAAGATCATGGACGAGTTCAAGGTTAGGCAGGCATTTGGAAAAGAATACTTCTGCTTCAGCATCTCGTGAATAAATCCACTTTGGGCATAGCCTGTTTTAGTGCAAATAGTAATGTATAGATTTACCGCATGCCATTTTAACACCTCAGATTCTAAGTCTGTTCGAACTGCAGTCAGTGGTGAGCTGTAACCTCAAAACTGCCTCTTATCTGCAGGTTGATTTGAGATTCCCCCAGAGTGGTGCTGCAGACCCCAACCTTGTGACTGTGACAGGGCGTCCTGAGCTTGTGGATGAAGCTATCGATCACCTCTTGAACCTGGAAGAGGAATATGTAAGTACTATTGCAATACTGTGAAGTCTGTCATTAGAAGCAGACCGTGCACTGAAAACAACTCTAAATACACTTTAACCAAGCCTCATGTATATTGCCTGTAATTAATTGTAACTGCCTGTTGCCTGGCTGGTGATATCCTTGAGATGGATTCAGTAGTTGTGAGTTTTCAGTTAAGATTGGCTCTTCCATTTGATTCCAAGCAGCACTTTAGCTCCCTCAGCTAAGATGGTATGCTGAACCTTTCACCTCTTTAGTTGGCAGACGTCGTTGAAAATGAGTCCAAGCAGGCCTACATGAAGCCTCGTGGCGGGGCGGCTGCAATGGAGGAACCCCGAGGTCCTTCCAAGGGCTTTGTGGTGCGAGAGGCACCTTGGACCACTGGCAGTGAGAAGGTAAGCAGCTGGATGTCCGTATCAGTGCTGTGTAGAATGCCATGATTTATCAACTTTTATTTCGTATAGCATCCTTTGCAATAAAATTTGTCTGGTTTTATTTTCTGCATGTTAACCAGTTGATATAAAAGCATGCCTTTGGGGGATCAAAGCTATTACTATAAACCTATTTTGTGCTGTTTTCTAGGCCCCTGATATGAGCAGCTCTGAAGACTTCCCCAGTTTTGGAGCCCCTGTAGCTGCCAAGACCTCCCCATGGGGCCCCAAGCGTTTCTAAGCATGCTGCTAAAGATGGGCATTCATCCCTCCCTACCTTAACGTTTTCACTTCGCCAACCCATACTGGCCACTGATGCTGATGCCTGAACCCCCCCCCCTTAGTTTCTGCTGTAAACCATCAGCTGTAGTTAAGGGAACCATTTATAACCCCACCCCACTCCCCAGGAAGTTTAAGTGGTCTTGAATGAGAGCCTTGTTGAACGGTTTAATTGGTCCACATTTCAATTCTTTTGTGAAAATATGGCTTTTTAGTACTGGAAATATTTCATACTTTGCTTTCTACCTAGGATAGGTGGTCTGCCTTTTGTGACCTGAAGTTTGAAATGCTTTCAGGAAACTGCTGTGTATCTGACTCAGTTCAGAAATGTTTTTCTTTCTTTTTTTTTTTTCTTTCTTTTTTTTTTGGCAAGACACTGCCCTCTTTACTGTGTCTGACCAGGATATTGCTAGGTTGTTGGGAGGATGTCCATATCAGGTAGAAATGGTAATGTTACATCAGTGTTGTCAGACTTCCTTTATTGTGATTTGAAATTGTGCTGTGTTTTACAATGGTAAAACTGCTTTTTAATCCAAAGCTGGTGTTTAGAGGATTGAACAAAACTGTCAGGGTTGAATGAACAGCCCCTCTGAGTTGCCTTGGAAACAGATTGCGTTACCTCTGATATGAGAAGAAACTTGGCCTTCATTTTCCATTTTTTGTGATCAAAGTAAATTTGACCAGCTTTTTCAGCAACCCCTCCTGTAGCCATAGAATCTGCTGCCATTCAGAAGTTTACAGAGCTGGGGTATTTGACTTTTACTAGTCTTCCTCTGGCACACTGTTTTAAAAGTAGATCTTATATTTGTGAATGGGCAAGATGGTGCAATCTGTTCTATGCAGCTTTAGGTTCCAAAAAAGGTTTAGAAACTGAACTTGTCATACACTACAGGACTACATTTCAAAGTGTTATGCTTTGAAGCTTTAACTTCATCTCTGATGCTAGAGACCCACAGCAAGGGGCCAATTGCACCAGTTAATAAGTTTAGACTAGTAGGTCAAACTTACGAACAGTGGCTTTGCTTCACTGCGTGAAGCTTTGCTTTGCTACGTTGTCTTAATTCAAAAACCTCAGCTAAGGTTGGTGGAAGTTGGCCCCAAAGCATCTCTTCCACACTAACTTCACAAATGCCTTGATGTTTGTTCCAGCTCCAAAAATTGAATTGTATGAAACTCTTTGGTTTGCTCATTTGCTCCCAATTGTCCAGTTTATGCCAGTGAGCAGCCTAGTGATGTCATGTACCTCTCACCCTTGCTGCTGAGTCAGTGTCCACTTCTTTTTCTTGTCTTCCAGTTCCAGGGCAGATTCTTCTGTTTCCATGGCAACAGCCCTCTTATCAGCCTTAAAACAAGATTATGCAAAAACCTTACAGAAAAGTGAGATTATATGGATAACACTGGAATTTTAAATGTCCAACAATAAAATGGGAAAAAACGGTTACTTGTCTGTTTTTATGGTGTTCATGAGAATTCTGCATTCCTAGTGAGGAGTAGATGACTGCTTGCTGCATGTGTGATGAAATCCCTGGAACTCATTCAGAATGCTGACATTCAGTTGGTCCACAGTGATCCCAGATTCTCCCAAATTTCACCCATCCTTAACTCCTCCCACTACCTGCCAATGATGGCTCACATCCACTTCAGTTTGTTGGTGTTAGCTTGCTGTATGGTGTGTGGTTCGCTCCCCCATCATTCAACGCAACTGTGCCATCATGATCATGCCTTCTGTCCATCTTGGCCCCTGTGTGGTGGAATGAGTATCCTGTTGTGGTCAGGACTGCACTAACCTCAATCTGTCACAGACTGACCCATCTTTTCAGGCTGTACGTCAATTCCCCTGCCCTGACCTCTTCTTTTCCGTAGATGTAATTTCTGTGGTATGTAGATTTGCTACTTGGTTTGCAGTAGCTCTCGGTGGGAAGCGTTTTCATTATGAACATTCACTATCCAATTCTTACACCACCATTACCGTTAATGTAGTGATTTATTTGTGGTAATCACAGAAATTAATGTGATTAGTGTAGTTCTTGCACCCGCTCAGCCTAGAAAGTCAACCGAGCCAAAATGCACCTTGGCCCGTACGGGGATCGAACCCGCGACCTTGGCGTTATTAGCACCACGCTCTAACCAACTGAGCTAACCGGCCACTATATTTTCTTACTTTGTTGTTTTGTTATTGACGTATGGCTAACAAGGCGACTGTGGAGAATACAAGTTAAGTAAATACACAAGTTGTAAATAGTTGTGTAGATGCGTTGGAAATCCACGTAAAGACAAGTCTTCTAAGTTTTTGACGTAGGGAATTATTTTGGCCATGTGAATGAAGCATGCTGACAGCACGTATATAGCTAATGTAATTTGCAGGCATTGCAGAAGGGGGCAATGTAACGCTGTGGTTCATTTTTAGCCGAAAGTCTTGCAATTTCGAATTTCAAATGAATTATTCCGCTGTCAGAAGACAGTCAGTGACAGATCGGCAACCTCATACGGCACTACCTGAGGACATTCATGGGCCTTAACGCTTATTATCGATGCTTTGAGGCAAGCCAAATAATGAATGCAGTCCTTTCAAAGACAGTTAATGGTAGGGGAGCTGTACTGATTTAACCTTGGAGACAGTTTAGAATAATTAAAATAATTGGTTTTGAGAAAGGGAATTCCCATAAGGTAGAAAAGTAACGGCTCGTTGGTCTAGGGGTATGATTCTCGCTTAGGGTGCGAGAGGTCCCGGGTTCAAATCCCGGACGAGCCCTGTTTTTTTCATTCTGTTTTTATGAAGAATTGGTGCGAATATTACAATTATAAGAATCCATTTTAGTAGGTAACTAAGGAGTAAACTAGTAAGGAGGGTGTGTTATTGAGTTTGCTAACTTCTCATCTGTATTTTGTGAGAAAAAGCACAAATGTCTAGATGCTAATTACATTCTTCTACTCCAGTGTTTCTCAATCCTACTCCTGGAGGCCCACTGTCCTGCATATCTTCTATCTATCCTTGCTCCAAACACACCTGATTAGTGTGATTAACATGCTCTTGATTAAATCAGGTGTGCTCAGCTAATCAAAAGTGCCACTGATGAGTTCAGTCAGGTAGGTAGAGCAGGGAAAGATGGAAAACATGCAGGACAGTGGGCCTCCCGGAGCAGGATTGAGAAACACTGTTCTACTCAATATTCCTAAGCAATGAGCAAGCTCATGCAGCTGATCCATGAGACATGCACAAGCATGCGATGATGCACTTGGTCCAAGTCCTGTGCAAAACAGCTGCAGTTGCTTCTTCACTGACAGCTGGCATTAATCTCAGCCCTCTTGAATAGCTTTGCATGTACACAGGGTCCATCTTTTTATACTATGGCCTCAGCATCAGCCTCCTGTTTATGATGCAAAACAAGTGAGGAGTCAGCTGAGTGCACTAGTCAGTCACTGTTCATGAATAGCTCTGCAGTGCTTTTCCCAGTTGCAGAAACTGGAGTAATATGCTAGGATCTGGTGAGCCATGACTGTCAGCCACTCATGGTTATCCTGGATAGCTTTTCCTTTGTTGCCTGAACCATACACTTGTGACAGTCTTTGCAAGCTAGAGAGCCCTCACTAGTTCCACAGTAATGATGGCAAGGCGTTACTGCCTGCTTAAGAGACAAAAAACAAGACATCCTCAGGATGGCAGTGTAACTCAGTATTTAATAAAAATAGCTAGAATTTCAGATTAATGCCCACTTTACAGTTACATATCATGGTTTGTACATACAGGGATAAAAACAGTCAACATAAAATACAAGTACCATTTCCCCAGAATTCTACAGTTTTGTGTCACTCTCTGAACAAATGTAAAGAGATGTTTATTCCAACTCATAAAGAGGCAATACAAAATAAACTGTTACTGACCCCCCCTAAGAAAATAAAAAACAGCTGACCCCAGCCTTAACTATGACTTGATAGGGTCTGTTGTAGAGACCAGCTAGCTTAGCTGTGAAGTTGACTACTGTAGCTAATCTTGGGTATTTAGTTACTTTGTTTAGTTCTTTGACTTCTCCAGGCATATATCCTCATAGAGTTTGTTCCTAAATTTAAGCATCTCCTCCAAATTCTTACACTGTAGGATCTGCTGCAAAGATAACAGCCTGACATCTTTGGGAAATTTGAAGTCAGAACCACTGTGGACAGAGCGTATCATCTCTATTGACAGTGAGAATGACCCTTCAGGGTCCATGCACAATGGGAAAATATTGGCATTCCACAAACTGAAGCTGCATCTGTCACCTGAGAACTTCACGTCTTCAGCACTAAGGCCCCATTGGCTGAGGCATTCAACCAGGCCCTTTCCAAATAGCTGCAGGTTGTTCAGGTCCTGAAGAGATGTTACACTTTGTTTAAGGTTGTCATCTATTCCAAAGACAATGGTCACAAAGCCAGCTGTGCCATGTACATTCACACTCAGTGAGTGCATGAAGGCACCAGAGGGTACACACTGGCCACTGTTGATCCAGCAGCCACTGATGATGCTGCACTCTCCCACAGTCACATTGCCACCAATTCTAGAATACTCAATAACTGTTCCTGGACCTACAGCACAGCTAGGATGCAGGATGCTGTGTATAATGCAAACATTGGCCTTCCCTGTTGCTTCACACGGACAGACACTGAAGGCATCAGAAACTAAACCGAGTTCAGCCCTGAGGTCAGCATCTTTAGTGAAATGAAACAGGTACTCCCTAGTGGTACCGATGTGGTAGAATTTAGAGTTATTGAGAAGAATGACATTGAGGGGTGTTCCTTGTAGTCGATGGAATATCTTCTGTCTGATTTCCACTAGAGTACTTTCTTCCTTTGTTACATTCACAGTATTTTTTGTGTATTCTGAGGTGGCCCCAGGGCCCAGTGCCTGCAGAAAATCCCCATAAGCATCAATCTCACAACTAAGAGGTCCGATGTCTTTGAGCAGTGCAAGCAGATCTTTTGCTGTGGCATAGTCAACATAATATGTGCTGTCAGTGTAAACATATTCTGAGACTCCCAAAGACACATTTCCAGCCTCACGTTTGTACACAGCACCACTTTCGTACATATTCTTGACACTTGGCTTGTGCAGAAAGCGTTGACAGGACCTGTACTCCATATCACACACTTTAGATTCTGCCACAGGTTCCAAAACAAACACCCCATGAGTGGTCCCAATGGAGATGGGGGAAGGGTGGCCTAAAGCAGTGAACCCCATCCTGTCAAACGTAATGCTCTCTGTGTCTTTGATGCTGTAAAGTTCAATGTCATCAGCGCAAGTCACCAGGACACCTGGCTTCATATGCACGGGGAAGTCTATGTACATGGCTAGTTTGAGCTCCAACATCTGGTATACGGGATCACCAAGGGGCAAGGCAGTAAAAATCTTCCCAAGAGCACTGGCGTTTGGCAGCCGTTGACTGTATCCTCCTTTGGTATTAAAAGCACAATGACAAGTATTACACTATTTTTAGATATATTTTTAAGATAAGTGATCTCAGAAAAAATGTATCACATATACAAGCTCATGTGAACTGCTCTTTTTAACTGTACCCATTTTCCATTGTAATTTTTTAAATTTCTACTTGTGTAATAAAAATGTTAATACAAATGAACGCGACTAATTAAACACTATGATTACTGCAACCTACCTGCATGAATCAAAATGATTTTAAATCCACACAACCTTTGTCCATACTTCTCTTTTAAGCGTTGCAATGCATGCAGTGTAGATCCTCCATTGCCTAAAAAGGCAACATTAACATAAGGACAGGCCCAGCACAAACGACACAACTTTCCATTTTAAGTGTAAACAGACACATGAAGATTTGCACCTATTTTAGGTCCAGGTGGATCTGCAAACACGTGATAAGTTGTGCCAAGAGGAAGTTCCTTCTTACGAAGTTTCTCCGAAATCTGTCGCTCGTACGCGTCTTTTTGATCTTCGTCCGCCGCTGTGACAACAACAATGTCCCAAAACTCTCCTGTTCGTACGTCTTTACCTAGAGATATAACATAATCAATAACAAAACTACCAAATATTACACAACTAACTCAAAACATCGTTTTCATATGTATTAAAATAAAGTGCGAGACGCTAAGTTAGCTACGCAGCTAGTTGCATGTTATTGACTTACTGCAATCTCAATCGTCAAAACTACAAGCTAGATAGTTACAACGTCAATCTATCAGATATCAAACTGTCATTGCCAAATTTAATCAAGTTGTCTGGAATTAAGCATTAACCTAGCAATCCATGTTTCCACTAAACAGCAAGCTAGGTTGGTAGACTAGCTAGCTCACTTCGTAGAAAACGATTAGCTGCCGCTAGACATGCAGACATTATTAGCACACGTTCCTTTTTCTGACGCAAAAATTACGCTGGCTACTGAATTGTAACTAGATAGCTGTTAACCTAAGAATGTTACCTCGTACATGACTGAACTTTTTCAGTTTTTCTCTTGTCGCGTTTTGCAACTTCGCTCTTCCTTGTTCGTCCATCCTAGCCTGACTTCTGTAATCGTGAATGTGTGGGGAAGATGCCCCAAAAAGGAAGCTAAATGTGACACTCCCGACTCGCCATCTTTAGAAGGGCAAAATTTTAAGATGGTTTTAATCTGCAGTCAACTAGCTTTTTCATCAATGTGTTGCCCCCTTCTTACTAAATTTCATCGGCTGTAATTACGCTCAGTCAATCCTGATGTACCGTCAGTTAGCTTGCTAGTCGCGGAACACATTTTCTTATCCTATGGCTAAAAAGCGACAAAAAAGAATGAATTTGAGACATTTCGATTAGTCCGGAGGAGTCCAATGCCTACTTTGAAGAATTTTCTGAAATTTCTATATTTTAGGTATTACATAAAAGAATTCCCAATCATAGCTCTGTAAAGCCGCGGTGTCTGTGATTTTGTTACCTTTCAATCAGCAATTGATTTGGGCATGGAAACTCAAGTAAAATTATTTTACACCCATTTCAAGACTAATTAGCAAAGTAAGTGCTCGGACACATCAAATCCCATTGCAGTCCTCCAGGGTGAGACACTTGGCATATGTCCATATTTATCAGCGCCACGTTTCATAAAGAACATTGATCATAATTTTGTTCATTATAGTACTGTAACGGGATGTTAGGTTTGTTTAAATGACATTGAAATACTCAGTTGCCCGCATGGAGTGTGTAATAATTGTAATCATTTTACTATAGGCTCCAGCTTGAGTTCGGGGTGTCGCATCTATTTATTCACCTGCCTTGTCTGGAAATGGAATGATTGGATGCCGTGGGTGTGTGCGAGCAGTGGAGACGGATTGGCTGCCCCTAGCCAATGAAGGAGCGAATTCGTGGAGAGCCCCTTTAAATGAGTTGGGGGACACCACTGTCAATTCGTCGCTGGCTATGGCGTTTTTTTTTCATTCATTCATTCAATATTTTTGGCATTACTTTGTAGGCTTTATCTGGGTGGGTGTTTGCTATTTAAATTGACTGTCTTGGCGTGCGGGTGTTTCCCAGCTCACACACGTTTCTTGTGGCGTCACGGAGTGAATGGGGACGGGTGATTTTTTTTTTTAAATAGCAAATATGTCTCCCCGATATCTAAAATCCAGAGATACTCTTGCTAATATTTTATAATATTGCTGCTGTCCCCTGTCTTGTGTTGATGCCGACTGTTTAGCCCTGATTCAGGCTGATCCCTTCCGTCCCTCTGTCCATTAATGAGATTGTGAACCACCATTGCTGTCTCCTTGCTATGTTGCCGCTAAGGCATCATTCCTGGCTATACCCCTGCAGGGCTATATACCCAATGTAGTTTATTGCCCTCCTCACTGTAAGAGTACTTTACCACAAGGCACACCATGCATGAAAACTACCATTCGAACTGATACAATGATACTTTTTTGAAATCAGAAAAGGGTAGAAATTCAATTGCACAAAATCAAATGTTGCCCACCTTTTCTTGAAATAGTTGCATAAAAACAAATGGTCAACATCATACACATTCAGTACATCTATGCATATACATCTATATGTGTTAAATCTTAACTTCCAGAAAAAAGGTAATTCAAAAGACTATTTTGACTATTTAAAAATGAATAAAAGCGCCAACTGCTTTTTATATAATAGTAGATGCATGAACATTAAACATGAACATATAAACATTAATATTAAAGTGTAGTATAAATTATGACAATGCTAATGATCTCATGTTATCCAGGGGGAAAGTCATTATTATGTAACACATCCACTTCAAAACCTTGCCCTGATGGGACAATGATTAGGCTACATGTCACTTTGAGAATGAAGAAGGAAAGGACATATGAAAGGAGGAGTACAAATTTAAAATGAGAAAGGGGAACGCCAATAAAGTAAATGATGAAATGCAAATGAAGGAAAACAACTCAAAACATTGACATTTTTTTGCTTGTTTTCAGATTTGATAGGTGCATACAGGTATGCATGTAACATTTTCTGATGACCAATAATGATCACAGTCATCATGGTCAATACAAGAAAAGTCTTTGGAATATGAATAAAGATCACTGGTGCATTATGGGTGTGACACATCTCTTAAGTAAAAATACAACAATTGCACTTATATTTTTAAAACAAGTCAAATGTTTTATAGTGTTGATACCTTGTCAAATTATTAAAATTAAAAATGAAAGCTTAATAAATTTTAAGTTTAACAAATGAAGGTCAGAGGACAAAAAATCCTATACGCCAACTGTCCACAAACCAGTCCAGACCAGCTGATGTATATGAACTGTATATACCAGTGTTTCTCAACCCTGCTCCTCACGGTACCCTGTCCTGCGTATCTTCTATCTATCCTTGCTCTACCTACCTGACTGAACTCATCAGTGGCACATTTTATTAGCTGAGCACACCTGATTTAATCAAGCAGCAAGGATAGATGGACTATCCTCTCCTTCCTCTTGCATTAGTTGTATCCTGCTTCTTGTGCATCTCCTTCCAATCTGCAGGTGTCCGTCTCTCTGAATTTATTGATTTTATCCTGGAATTTTTAGTTCATGTGAAATATAATACTTCTTGTCATGCTCAGTGTATTTGACGGGTCCAGAGTGGGGTATAATGATTCTTGTGACCATTAAGGGCTATCCTGCTTTTTACTCAATTCTGCTGAATAACCTACAGATTATAATGTTTATCACTAGAGTCTTGACTCTAAACGCAGGTAAATTCCATTTTCAGCATTTGGTTACAATTGCATCTGATGAACCAAGAACGCTTGTGTGATCTTAGCACTGTGTCTGGCACTGACGCACATTAGTATATGGTAGTAGTGTCCTGTATGTAGACTGCAACTTTTCATGAGACTGTGAGATCCACCTGATTGTCGCTCTGGATAGAAGCGTCTGCTAAATGAGGTGTAAATGTTAATATTGACCACTAATGGTCACTGAGTGGCTCAAGTTCTCAGGATCACGTGCTCATCGACGCATAGTTCCATCGTTGCTCCTCAGTTAAATCAGCCATATTTGTTTCCTCGCCGCGTGTTTGTGCTTTTGCCTGTGGACCATATCTATAGACAAGAATCGGGAGGCTCAAGTCAACTCGCGGGTAACAGAGTTAGGTTACGAAGATAGGTATCAAGTTGGCGAATAAGCTAGCAATGGGCAGCGCGTAAAACCGTGTCCAAAAGTGGTTATTACTTTACTGTCGTGATAAATATTTTGGCGTCAGAGAACTGGTACATTTAACTAGGTAACGTTCGCGGTCTCGTTGAAAAGGCAGCTATAGCTAGCCATTTGGGTAGCCAATGTCCAGTAGGCCTTTATCGAGCTACCTAGCAACTTAATATGCGAACGGCTACATATGTAGCTAATGTTTGGTAGTTTGCTAGGTCGTCATATGTCAGATAGTCGCAGTAGTTTACCCGTTATTTGCTAACTAGCCAACTAACGTCATTCTGTTTGAGTCATGAAAAAGACTTGCTCTTCTAGCTAGACATTCACATTTTAGCTAGGTGACAACTTCACTCGCCCACTGTACTGACATTGCTCCTAGCTATGCCTGTACCTTCGTCATCTTAAAACTTAGCTAGTCTAGACAGATTGATATCTAGGTAAACACCAATTTTAGATTTGCAACCATTTGTGGCCCCAGCAAGTGACTGATTCTTTCGTTGCTTTACGGACTAGCTGCCCCCCCTGTCAACAGTGCTGGGAATATTACTAGCTGTCTAGCTGGCGTGCAGTGCAGTATTTGTCAAGCAACCGGGAACATTTGATGATTACGTTTCTCCGTTTATTTAAAGTCTAGCGTTACATTATTCTTGTTGATTCAGGCAAGACTTTGTACCGTTAATTAGCTGTTAACAGAAATTCTAGCGTTGGTGTTGAAATTCTCTAATATGATTGGTCATTGTTGCAATTCGTGTATAGACTATTTGCGTATAACATGTAGCTAAACATGCAGCTAGTTGTTACCTCAGTCTTCGCTGTGGAAATAATTATTTGGCTCACTTCAAGTGTCAGCGCAACATACTTATACTGTTACATTTATCCTCATTGGCTCATCAGAAGAATGGTGTTTTTTCTTTTAGAAAGCGTCATGAACCAAGAGAAACTGGCTAAACTTCAGGCCCAGGTCCGAATAGGAGGGAAGGTATGTCTCTTTTGTTACGGTTTACATTTTCTTTCAAAATTGTAACGGAAAATCAAGCATGGGGATTGCCATTCGAGGGCATGAGTGTTTTTAATTTATTTGACAATGTAGTTAATCGGTTTCACGTGACAGAGGTGATACAACAGCACTCCAGTTAAGCCAGATGTTAAGACCCTTATTTCACCTACTTGCCCCTCATGTGAGGGCATTTTCGAGCTGTGGTAACTGATAAGATGCATTTTACGTTACTTTCATGCGGATGACTCGAATTAGTTTTTTTCTGTCTGTTGATGGTCCTCCTCTTTTATTGCCACACAGCACTCCGATTTTCTCTGACATCAGTTTTGTGTTATAAGACTGCTTTGTTGTATTCGGCTCTGTTCCTGAGGTCCATGAGGCCTTCTGCCCCAGTACTATTACACAGTAGTCCTGAATCAGAACATTTAATGCACTTACTTGTGATTTTTCCATATACACACATTTCAACACATTTCAAGAGAGTTCATTCTGATTGCACAATAGCTTTGTACAAAATCTCTGCTCTCAGTGTTGCAAAAGGAGGTCACTGTGCTCACATCTTCCACATTTGACTAACTGCATCCATTTCTATTCTGTGTTCTCCTTGCCTTGTAACAGTTGTTTTTTGTGTTCTTAGCCCCCTGTATGGCTTTAACACCTGTTTAATCTTCAGGGAACAGCGCGTCGGAAGAAGAAGGTTGTACACAGGACAGCAACAGCTGATGACAAAAAACTTCAGAGTTCTTTAAAGAAATTGGCAGTGAATAACATTGCAGGTATTGAGGAGGTAAGTGACACAACAAATTATTTCAATGTCTCTAAAGGTGTATTTAGCTATAATATAGCTTAGTGGTCTGTTAAGTTAATGTTTTTTCAAATGAAAACTAGCCCTGTATGCATATAGTGCCCTACCTATTTATTAATTTCCCTGATTGAATAGGAATAAAAACATGATATATAAGACAAAAATACATATTGAATAGATTTTCTGCTCCCCAAACTGTAAAAATGGTGTAGTTTACATTTACACTGACCAAATTCAAATTGTTCATGAAATGAACGGAATGAATAAATTGTATTCTGTACACATATTTATCTTTGTATTTAGCACTGCTCGTAAATTCTTCATTGATAAGATGTTTAGAGAATTCCTACATTGGATAAAATGATATATTTGATGATGATATTTGATGATTCCAGGTGGGTCACTTTGTATTGTTAAAGTGAGCGCTTATTTGTAAATGCAGTATTAAGTCTGTGTTTGCTAGTCTGTCTTCCAAGTCAAATTTCATGGGTATTGCACTGTTGCAGCAGTGAATATGAACCCTGAAAATCATACATTTCAAACATCATTTAAAATTCATGGAAAGTATAAATGTAATTTGTGGGAGCCCTGCATGCATTAAAGAGTATGCCAGCTTGCATTGTGTGGGTACTGGTTTTATAACTTGTGACAGCCTAGACAATACATTAACAATAAACAGGCATTGTTTTATATACCATGTCTCTACTCCCATTCAGGGTTTTGACATTGTGAGGTTGATTTTGGTTGTTTGGCACAAAGCACAAAGTAAAATATATTATTTGAAGATATTGTAGTAAGTATGAAAACCGGACTACTAGATTAAGTATAATTTCTGCTTAAATGACAGAAATGATCCGCAAAAGCCCTACCTTGTGAGGGCTTTTGTTCTGACCTTTGTCCTTCTCACAGGTTAACATGATTAAAGATGATGGGACAGTGATTCACTTTAACAATCCCAAAGTGCAAGCCTCCCTGTCTGCCAACACCTTCGCCATTACGGGCCATGCAGAAACCAAGCAGCTGACAGAGATGCTCCCGGGCATTCTAAGCCAGCTCGGTGCGGATAGCCTGGCCAGCCTGCGCAAACTTGCAGAGCAGTTCCCCCGGCAAGGTGGGTGTTTCACCGGGGATTTCACACCCACACAGACAGTGCTTCCTGGCCAAAAACCTACAGGGCAGTTCCCTCAGCAAAGCGAGTGTTTCACTTGGACTGTCCTGCACACCATAGGTAACTGTTGCAGGCACACACACCATATTTAGGGTCTTGGAGATTCTGCTGTGGAATTTAAAAACTTACAGTCTCTTTCTTGGCCTGGAAGAATGTAGCTTGAGAATTAATTGGTTATAGTAGTGTAGTATGTGCTGAAACCTAATTGTTTTCTCTGATTGGAAATTGCTTTATTTAGACTGGTGACTATTAAAGCATTGCATTTCTGACCAACAGATGTGCCATTCTTTAGAAAAAAATGAGTGTGATATCTGAACTCAGCATGATCAGAACCCCAAGATGATAACCTTACTGTGATAGCACATTAAAGCACACTCATTAGTGATGTTTCTTCGAGTTTAGTAACATGAATACATATTCCGGTAACATCACATAATTTTGATAGGTTTTGTATTGTATTGAATTTGTGAAGTCTGTTTGATTAAGAGGACAGTGCTGGAGGGAGGATGCTTCCTGATTTGTTTCAGTTGTTGTTGTACTGAAGGAACTTGACATGGGACTGCTGAATCTGCTAATATCAAGTACCCTGTTCTGTTATCTGAATGTAATGAAGACAATATGTAATTCATGCCCCCATATCAATCTGGAAAAAATTAACCATTCAGATAAATCAAACCTAGAAGAACATTTGTGCAAAGTACATAGAACGCCTTTTGTTATTGTTTGTTGGAGGGGTGCTTTTCAGAAAAATTCATAATTTCAGTTTTTGTCTCGTAGTACTTGACAGTAAGGCACCAAAAGCAGAAGATATCGATGAGGAAGATGACGATGTCCCAGGTACAATATTCCCATTTTAATAATTTAAAGTGGGTTTGGGATAATTCAGAGAGTTCATTAACATTTTTCTTGACCTGTTCTCCATATCCAGATCTTGTAGAGAACTTTGATGAGGCTTCGAAGAATGAGGCAAACTGAAAGTTCCTTGGAGATGAGGACTGCAATCAAGAATGGAGCTGTTTTCAGTGTTTTAGCTGTAGAAAACTAGTCATATCATTTTGACACCATCCAACCACTGAGCCAACCAGAGACTTTTGTATTATAACAGGCTGTCTCCTTCTGGATCTTCCAATCAAAGGATACAAAATGGTAAAATCATTGTCTTCGTATAGGCAGTTTTGGCTGTGATTGCAGTGATGAGGAATGAATGCTAGTCTTATTTAAGTGTTTTTGTTTGTTTTGTTTTTGAGGTAAAAAATAAAATTCATGAACATTTTTTATATCATGTTGTGGTTATTTGAGTGTGGTCATGTGCTCAAAACAAAATGAAGGGGCTTTTGCACAATGTTAAATTTAAATGTATGGCTTCAGGTCTAGTCCTTGATGCGGTTGTGGATGACTGCATGAACTGTATAGTAGAACTCATAAGGCAGTGATTAGACCTTATAATTCAAGCCTTTTCTCTAAAACACTTCTCTTGATGTACTACAAAATTAACATTGAATCTAAGGTAATACTGTGAGATTATGTAATTTCCTTTGATAGTTATACTTGATTAACATAATGTTGAGGATAACTAACAATGTGAACAGAAAGTGAAACAATGTAAATACTCAACATATACAACACAGGTGGCATTACAGTAGAACAAAAATATGTGCCTTGAACTCTGAAAAAGCAGTTATATTAAGGACTGCATTAAGAAAAGTGTGAATGCAGTGTATTTAGTCCATTTTTCCATTTTCACGACAATTGGGTGTCTTTTGTCACTGTTTGTGTTTGTGATATTTTTGGTTAGACTTATTTTCACCTGTTACCGCCTGGAGTTTGACAGGAGAAAACACTGAAAGTTAATTATGTGAAGTCTTTCCAGCAGTGGAGCGATTGGGTTTATTGATGCAGTACATCCACATTTCGTCCAGTAATGGGGGGGCGCTGTCTGTCCGGGGCTCTCTATCCGCAGACACTTATTTTGTGCAAGCGAGCGACGTTCAATTTATGAAATGAATGCCATTTTGGCTCAACATGATTCACATTGATTTCCACACTTTCTTTGAAATGCTTTGAGCCAAGATGGCTATACCAGGCACCAGTTTCGTAACCCCTAGTCTTAATCTCGGGGAAGGGGGTTTTGTGTGTTTCTGCTCAACTGGTCGACTTCTGCAGGAGCCTAGTGAAACAGGAGTTTTTGGAAGGAGATCAACGAACCAAGGGGATAGCTGAAAACATTCCATGTCGACAAGTTAATTTTATAGTTAAACTATCTATTTTAAAATATACCGGATAGCAGATGTAATAGAGTAGTGTTGCGGTACACGGGTACGTGAAGATGAGGCTTCCTCAGGTGAGCACACGAGAGGGAGTTTGCGTTTGTCATGCAAGCAGTAATATTGCTTATTTTTAGCTGGCTAATATTTTGTGCCATCTACATTTATCGGCCGACAATTGTAAAGTTATACTTGGCAATTTATTGTGATGTGGCTATTTAGCCAGCTTTATTACCACCACACGCACGAGCCACGAGAATTTCAGTCAGTGGATGACCGGGTATTGCTTCGTTTAACTAGCTAGTCAGCTAACCTTAATTGCTGGCGTGGATAACGGTATGTGAGTAGCGTTATCAAGCAAGCTACTCGCTTGCTTGATAACGTTTTTACGTTTTTACGTATTACGTTTACTAGATAGCTAAAAACGTACCGACAAACTCGTGGCAGGTGCGGTTTTCTTTTCACATGGGAGTTTTGTCTTGAGGGCTGATCAGTTAGCCACTATATCCACTACCAAGTACACCATCTGGGTAGCTAACTCAGCAGGACTAACATTAGCTAAATTGCTGTATTCATACCGTTACGTAGCTAGGTAATTACCAAACCTTAGTTCCGTTTTTTGGGGGAAAGTATCACTGTCTAGGAAGCCGGCCAGGTTGCTTAACTGACCGGCTTAATAATCATACGATTTCAAGTTTAAATTTAGCGATAGCTGGCAAGCTACATTTCAACTTGAATGTGGCCTTGATTGTCATCTGGGTTTAAGAGCTAACGTTAGCTGGCTAGCCACCGCAGTGACAACGTATAACGTTAACGGGCGAACTGTAGTTACTGGAGAATGACATGTTTGGCTAGCTCTGCGGGGGAAAAGCTCCAAACAATAGTGAATAAATACAATGAATAAATAATAAAGAGAAAAGATATCTATTGAGATTTCCAGTGCATTGTTAGTATTGTTGCAGGTGTAGTAACTGGGTTGGTCTTTCGCTAAAAGGTAAGAGTATTCCTCATATTATCAGTAACGTTAGCTTGTATGCATCTCTTTGAGTGAAGAGCATAGTTTAATGCTTGTGTTCATAACAATCTGTGATATGTTTTATATTGTAATTTTAGGCATCGCTCTATAACGCTCACAACGTATGGACTCCCCACTGTGGCAGGTTTCTGGCAACGATTAAGTTACTGGACAAGTATGTGAGCTTAGTCACAGAGCAGCAGACGCAGCCTGGAGCCTACAAGTTATTAAGGAAACTAACAGTCGGTTGTTGTAGTAATGGACCAAAATATTGTTCTCGCTCCTCTTGTCTTTATAGCACTTTGAATGGCTACATTATTATTGTTAGGAATTTTTTTTCGCAATGAATAAGTTTTTTATTTCAGGCTTTAAATATTGTTGATTAAGCAGCAGTTTTCATTGCCATGTTGTGCCTGGTAGCTTTCATTGCCATGCTGTAGCCGTTGGACCCTCATACTGTGTTATTGGGTCTAGAAAAAAAAATGGTAACCCACTTCCTCCCTGACATTATTCCAAAACACTCAAGCATGTACCAGTGAGCTAACTAATACATTTCTTTCCCTCATCTGACCTGTGTGGATTGGGCAGACATCATCAGGGGAAAAGGAACAACAGGAAGTAAGGCTAGCAAACACAGAACTGGGGGGCCCATTTGTTCCTACACTGTGCCACCACTGGGATGCCAGTCCTCAGAGATGTCTGAGAAACTTTAACATTGAAGCCTGACAACACAAAAAAGATATAAAACTAACTTTTTAACTCACTTTTTTACAATATGGAATCTTTGCTTTTTCAGGGAAAATGGGGGAATGGTACAAACAATCTGTGGTGAAGTCTTACTTCACCTGAAAGGAGAATGCCTGTTTTCATGTCAAAATCCATTAAACTGAATGCTAAGAATTTGAATGTGCAATTCAGTAGGCATAATTTTTGCCATGGAGTGAACTTTTGGCAAAATTGCTTTGATGTCAGTTGGACAGAAACACATTAAATATATTGAATTCAGTTGTGATTTGTGCAAGATACTGAACACATGCCACCTGTGATCTTGGAACAGATAGGTGTTTTAATGCAGGTGGTGATGTGGGCACAGACATACAGTAAGCAAACTGATTACTTCTACAGAGTGCCGTCATTGGCTTGAATTACCCCACCTCTGCTTTATAGTACATTGAACAAATAAAAAAAATATACCCTAACTGATAAATGCAACTTCCCTCATAGTATTTTTCATTGTAGAGTGTCTTCATGGTTATGTCTCTATGAAACCTTTAGGTTAAAGATCCTCTGGTTAGGGAAACAGTGTGGCATAATGGTTAACTGGGCTTCTGACTGGAAGGTTTTCATTTTGATTCCCAGTTGGGACACTGCTGTTGTACCCATGAGAGGGGTATGTGATTTGAAACATACACATCTTTAAATGAATAATATATGAGAAAATGTCCTATGTGAGCCATCCTGGATTTGCCAAATCTGTAATGTATGTGAATATTATAATTGTAGAGGTTTCATGGCTGGCCAGAACCATTGGTGTTTGATAAGAACATGTTATTTGAATATGATCAGTGCATTCATGGGCAAAGCTGTAATGGTTGATAGTAGACCTCTATATGCAGAGCTTTGATATTTATGTTATTTGTACAACATGGAGTTAATTATTTTTTTTGTAAATGCTGAAATTTGTCAAAGTCTGTCTTAAATAATATAAATGCTAAGGACATGCAGTCTCACGTCACGCAGAAGAATATTAAGTACAGTATGCCAGACGCCACTTGTTGGCTTATTGTAACCAGGTTGTCATTGCATATTCTTTAAGAAACTTTATTAATAGGGAGTTTACGTGTTTAGTATTTTCAAATTTGAAAGCTACTGTAGGTGGTCTTTGTAGGTAACAATTTTCTGTGTGTCACTTTACCATCATTTATAGTCCACTTTCCTCAATCTTTGAACATGGAGAATAATTGAATTGGTCAGATTCTGCAAATTCTTTTTTTTTAAATGTAGAATTCCCAAAGGTTTTTTCCCCCTTTGTCTCCCAATTTGGAATATGCAGTTGTATCATAGAGATGCTGCTCATTGCTACAACCCCCTCTAAAAATCCAGGAGAGTGCTGACAAACATGCTAACTATCACCACCTCTTTTCACAACGCTGTCCCCACACTAAACCTGCACAATTGAAGGAAGACAATGTGCAGCTTTATACAGGCAGACCCTCAGGCACCCAACTGACTAGCGGGGGTTGCTTGTGTGTGATGAGATAGACAAACCTCTGGCTGACCTACTCACCCTTATCCCCTGACAGAAAAAAAAATGTCTGTGGGCTCCTGGTCATCGTTAGCTGATCAAACCCGGGCTGTAGAGCTCAGCTCAGTTTTGCTTCAAAGCAAACACTTTGATCACAGCTACTGGGGAACTACAAAACCATTTAAACAGCCCTAAACTCTGGTGCGTAAGCCAAAGCTTAGGGTGTACTCACACTAGGCAATCCGTACCGTGCCCGAGCACGTTTGACCCCCAAAGTCTAGGTAGTTTGGCTGGTGTGATCGCTCCGTACCGTGCCCGGGCGCGATTGAAGAGGTGGGCTCGGGCACGGTTCACTTGGACTCGGGCACGGTACTCATCAGTGTGATCGCAAACCGCACCCGCGCCCGAGCACGGAACAGGAACATGACGTCAATGATGCGACTGTCCCATTTAACAAATATATCCGTTATAGCAACAGTTAGCCGGATATCTGTTAGTTACACGCCCAGTCATAATAATTCCTTTCAACCATCATTTAATTAGCTAGCTGACTTCCTTAAATATAACAAGCTGGCTACCACCAAAATGATCTTTGATTGGTTAGTTCTGTAGATCATACCTAAAAATAACTCTGGATCCCCACATTAGTTTGATTCCTAGCAAGCGAAATAAAACTAACCATACTTTACGTGGCGATGTAGGCATTGCTGTTGTCAGGGGCTTAGTCAGAGTATCCCAAATGAAGCAGCCAACCTGTTTAAGTAGCTAGTCTTCAACAATCGTTCAGATAGGTAGCCTGTTAGCAAACTAGCTATGTTTGTCAAATCTATCGCTCCCCAGCCAGTTAGCATCGATTATGCAACGCAGCGATTTTCAGTTCATTGTGCTGCATGTATATTAAGATTTTTACGGAGGCAGCTGATGTTGATGGAGGAATTTGGAGCTTTACTCGCCGACTACAATTCACGTTTATCAATAAGGTGAGAACCAGACCTGTTATTAACCCAAATATTCTCGAATGAATTGAAAAGTGTACTATCCAAGTAGTGATAGGAGATGTTTCTTGTAATGATGACAGTAGCGCACACACAAGTAGTAGCCCTAACTGGTTAACATTAGCTAACATTATTGTGATTAGGCTACTGTAAACTGACACAAAATATTGGTCTGTCCCTTAGCATAATGACTGAAACGTCAGCTGCCTCCATAAAAATCCGTGCAGCACGATTAACTGAAAATCTCTGCGTTGCATAATCGACAAATCTATAAGGCATTTGAGAGTACCGTGTGTCATCGCTCCCAAAACGACTCCAAATATACCTCAAAGCGAGTACAATCATGAAGTCCGTTGTGCCGTGCGAGAGTGCTTTTCCTCAACACAAAGAGTCGTCTCGTGATGACGCAAGCGTGTTCGGGCCCGGAACGTAAAAGCGCAATGTGAGCGCAGGCCAGCGGGGGAGTGGGGAGGGGGAACAATCGTGCTCGGGCACGGTACGAGGCATCCGGGCCTGGTGTGAGTACAAAGCGTGCCCAAATGGGACAATTTCATGCGGTGCGCTTAAATTTTTTATCACTACTTTAATTACATATTTTAGAGATATTCAATGTCTTAAGCACAGGTGTGGTTATTTTTCCACAGGTCAGTAGAACATGGCAATGTTTTGTCTGTCTTTAGAACAAGCCATGGTATGCCTTGAATAATTTCTAAACCACCTTTATTTTGAATAAAGAACGAATGAAAATCAGAACTAGGTTGGCTACTGGAAATGGCTACACAAAGATAGGCTGAGTTAACCTGAACCTCAGACAAAATGCTAAAAATACTGCACCATCACTTATTTTATGCAGAACTGAATTATTCAGGGATAGTACAGAGTAATTAAATCTTAATAAGGATAGATTCTGGTGGTGTGTCCAGGGTTTGAGCAGCCCTGATTTCCAGAATGGCATTGTAAGCAGCAGGCCAGTCATAACAAGGCCTGGTGAATGTGCCTGCCAACAAATCCAGACAGGAGTCTGAAAGAGGCCAGCCAGGCAGGTTATTAGTCTCATCCTCAACTGAACAGAAGAAGCCTAACTTTTGACTGAACGACCCAACAGCACAGTCAGACAGATCTCATAGTAGCTGCATCTCATCGTCCGCTGAAGTAAACACCATGTGCAGTAAGGCCACCCAGTCTCAGTAATAAGACTCAGACAATTAAAATAATCAGAAATGGTAATAAGAAATTGTAGATCTATATAATAAAATAACTGCTCACTGGCTATTCTACTATTAAGAAAATGTTT
Organism: Megalops atlanticus; assembly: GCA_019176425.1. Lineage (NCBI taxonomy): Eukaryota > Metazoa > Chordata > Actinopteri > Elopiformes > Megalopidae > Megalops > Megalops atlanticus. The sequence continues at coordinate 38,828,236 of CM032876.1, forward strand.
GTTACAACAAGCTAACGGCCAATCTGCAATCAGATTAAAATACATTCCTCATATTTACAACCCTTTTGATACAGTAACTATAGACATTCAAAACATACAGAGATGTTCTAAATACAGTGTCCATATATGAAGAACAACCCTTAAAGTTTATAACACTTTAGGAGTTCACTGGAAAACATGGACTCACCTGGGGGATGCAAGCCCGGTCTGACTCCTGATGCTTGGATATTTACGTTGCAAAACCATAAAATGTGTTGTTCCAATATGTTGGAAACCATAAAAATGTAAAATATTCAATAATAACAAAAATGGCATTGAAGTAACAAACTATCATTGGAACAGGAGTGTAAGTCATATTAAAAATGTTGAAAATATTAAAATAACTCAATCCATTTTTCATTAGAAAACAGTATAGTATACAAGTTATAATGTAACAGTGCAACATGCATCTGTTACATTGCCAACAATGAGAGACAAAAATGAACTAATTTTAGGGACCCTATGTGAAGCTGCCAAGGAAAGTAGTATTTGGCTTGTTATGATACTTATAGTAACTTTTTAACATTATCTAAATGGTGCTGCTGGATTTGCTAACAAGCCAGTGAACAAGCTAGGTAAGAAGCAGGCTTTTGAGACATCAAAAGTTTTGTTTATTTCATACTAACATTACCCCTTTGAGTTCATTTGCTGGCCTACTGTAAGAACTATTCTGTGCTTGAAAGATGGTAAACAACTGAAATGCAAATTGACCAATAGGAACAATAATCAGAATTATTATTTTATAAAGTGATTTCTGTCTTTCTCCACTCTTGAGTACTAATGGACAGAACCGAGTAAAGCAAATAAAAATTTAATTGACATGATATTTTTGGGGGAAAAAAATCAAACATAGACTAGAAATATTTTTTTCCTCAAGAAAAGGATTCATATAAGATATATACTTATATATTAAATATACTAATGTAATAAGTCATAGATATGTGTATATTTAAATATTCACATTTTATACATATATTTTTATGTATTTCCTATTGTGACACATGCTGTGTGACTGTGTGAAATGACAGAACTCTTAAGAACAGTGAGGTGCAAATTGATGTGTGTGGTGTTTATTGATAGATTGAAGCAGTGGAAGAGAGCACACAAAAGATAAAAAAGGTCTTTAGCTCCCCTGAAGCTGTTACTATAAAACAGCATTTAAAAATGAGAAACTACAATCAAATGACTGCTGACCTCATTTTTTGGTACTTTTCCCCAGACATTTGGTGTTCCCAAAGCTACATAATTGTTAAGTGTGCAAGGTGCTGTGTGGCAGTCACAGTATGAGTGCTTCTAAAAACCAATAGGACCTGAGGACTCATGACAAAAGGCTCAAAATAAATAACTTCAGGGAAGAGGAGAATGGTTTAGCTGTGTAGCATATGGATGGAGTCTTTGTGGAGAAATGCCTTGAGCCATAGCAGTAGCAGAATTTTCTGTTTAACATCAGTGCTGCTGAGTCATATCATATCTTTATAAACAAAGACCAGAGCTGGGGAGAATTTTCTCAACAACTTCAGCAGCTTAATAAGTGAACAGTAATATCTTAACAATCAGTCAGAACTCTATTAAGAATTACTACAAAATGTGAAGCGACTGATTGTGCATGTGGATGTGTAAAGCATTTAGTTTTTTGGTACCTGGTGTGCATTCCTGGTGGTTTGTTTTGTTTTGGGATGAAGGAAAAGCATCCTTCTGTTAGAAACTGCCATTTCACTGATCTCAAATCAGCTGTCAAGTCAGTGGACAGTGTGTGTGTGTGTGTGTGTGTGTGTGTGTGTGTGTGTGTGTGTGTGTGTGTGTGCACGCCCATGATGTGGCTTTTTCTTGTGACCAGCACCATAGCACATAGCAATCCTGCAATGCAACAGTCTCGGTGGCTCGGTGTATGCAAATAGTGAGTGGTCACTGCCAAGTAACACTTCTAGGTATTGGTGGTGTAGTGCTTAAAGTTGTATGTACAAGCTTACATGAACTGCTGTATTCTGAGCTAACTTGTCCTTTTATGCCTTTCTTTAGTCTTTGGCTTCACGGCCCATGTACTCATATACAGGATTTCTTTATACAAAACCGCTCTTAGGAAGAGTCCTTGCTGAAATGGTTACAAGCAAGTTAAATTGCTGGACGCATGGCTGTCATTTTGCAGTCTCATGTACTTCATGTACTTTTAAGTAGACTTTCTGATTATGTGTGGTTGTGTCAGCGCTGTCACTCCAGACACATCATTTTTCCAGGCTGCCTAGCATTCTGTAGTGGCTGCTCACCATTTCCTGTTGCAGGAATGGGTACCAGGACTGTATGTGACTGGAAGGAGTGACATCCTGGACAGTGGCCTCAGTACATTCCCCTGATACTGCTGAAGAGGATCTGGGAGCAGGTGAGTGAAACGCCCAAAAGTCAGCCCCTGTTCAATCGCGGTGTCAGCACCGCGATTGAACAGGGGCACACCTTGTCCTAAGTCTGCAGTCTTCCCTTTCCCTTCATTTATGGTGAAGTTGAAGAACTCCAGGCAAAAATCAACAGTAAACCAACATTTAGCACAGCTAGCACTTTTATCATGGAAAGTCAGCCTTAGTACCTGCCACAGCTCTTTGAAAAGAAGAAATATAATACCTTGTAAAGAGCTTGCCTTTGATAGCTCTATAGTAACTTCAGTACAAATAGAGTCACATTGAAAAACATGTTCAGTTTGCTTTTTGTCCATGATGAGGATAGATGTAAAAGGTTTGCTCCTTCAGCCAGTCATCTGTAATTGAAAGGAACCATGACCATGATTTCTAGATCCATTTTAGTTGTCTAGCGTATCACTCAGTCTTTGACAGGGTTTTGTATGTCTGTCATTATGAACTGAAGTCTGGCTTGTAGGAGGAGGATTGGGTTATAGTCTTACAGGACAGTATTCAGAATGCTCAGTTGTGCATGTAAGTATTTGATACATATCATAAAGCGTGTGACATCTAAATTTTTATCCATCAATTGAGTTGCCCATTAATAAAAGCGAATTTTATGTGTAATATTCAAGAGTTATCGTAGAATATCGTGAGAATGGAGTTTTGTTAAACAGACTCTGTAAATGTTTTCGGAAACAATGTCTTCCATTACTGGAACTTCATTTTGTGTATCAGTTGGTGTATGGTACTGTTGATATCAAACATAGCCATATTTTGTTATAGCTTTTAATGTGATATATAAAGGATGTCTGGGTCAGGCATGTTTTTCTAGTCCCATTGTTTTATCAAAAGTAATTGTGTTGTTATGCAGGAGGGCTATTGGTTGCACTCAGCTTAGCCGTGTGTAGTGTGTGGTAAAAAGAGCCTAGTGTGTGTTACCCGAATTCCAGGATGTAGGTCACATGCGCTCTCTGTGGGCCAGTGATTATAACCACTTATCCTCCTGTGAGGTCTGTGGCTCTGTTCCAAGAGCAGGTTATTGGGATGGAGTTACATTTGGGGATAGGAGTGCTATTTTTTGCTAATTCAGTCTGGCTGCCCATACTGAAAACCCAAGTGTCCCATATGCACTAAGCACAAAGATGTGCATAGCAGGCCTTTTTTATTTGGGTCTTTAACAGCTTGTTTATGTAACATGGATTTGTTGTCTAGAAATGATGTTATGCAGGGGGTCCTTATGATAATATTTTTTATATCTTCATTGTTTGAAAACAGATATTAGTATTTTACTGGGAAAGCAGTTTTAGGATAATTTGATCGGAATTTAAACAGAAAATGACAAGTTCCATCTTGGAATATTATGAAAGTGAAAGTGAGCTATATAGTAAAGGACATACTGGGCCACAGAATATCAGCTCACCCACTTGTACGGGGGGAGTAGTACTTATGTCGTCTATAGGGAGGACGGTTTGACTCTAAGCACTTCTGCAGAGAGAAACCCAATGAATACTCACCTACAAAATCAGTCTTTTTGCTGACCTTTTTAATTAGCAGATTTCAGTGTGTGGTCTAGATGCTGGAGTATGCATGCTGACTCCTAATGCTGACTCTTTACTTTTCAGTAAGGCACATATAGATGCATTTTAAACACAGAGCAGTATGTAAATAAGGTGTCTTTTCTGAAGCCCTCTTTGTAGCTTCACTGATTTCACAATGGTGAGCATTTGGTCAGTGAGGGGCTTATGGTCAGCATTGATGACGGTGGAGTTTACCCTGTGACCTGCCTCAACCTGACCTTAATGCAGTGGCTCCCATAAACTCTTTCTTGTTCCTAATCTTCTAGATGGATCATCTCCCTGACCTGCGTTCCCCTCTGCCCCACAGGTCCACACAGCATTTGGCAGGGTGGAGCTTCCTGACCCATGGAGAACTATTTCCAGGCAGAAGCCTTCAACCTAGACAAGGTGCTGGATGAATTTGAGCAGAACGAAGGTGAGTGGCCTGGGGTCACAGTAGCTCAGCCTACATGGACATAAGGCAGAGGGATGGCCACCCTCTCAAAAAAAGGAACTTTTCCTTGTCACTTTTTCACACTCTCACACTGAACACTTTATTTTTCTGGAACTGTGTCTAAATCTGTCAAACAGTCATATGTGTGTAGATCCTCTCTTCGGCTTAACATGGAAATCATAGTGTTTACATTGTTTATTGACTAACAGAACAGTGTAGTGGACTGTAGTGGAGACCTCTGATGTAAATTTGAAGTAATACATGCTGGGCAAAAAGAAGTGTATTAAGTGCTAAAGCTTTTTTGGAGGATGAAAGGTGAAGTTAATGATACAGAAATTCACATTGCTTCTTTTGTGTGAAAAAGGTAGTCATGGAGAAATGAGAATCTCTTTCTGAATCTCAGAATCTCATTAAGCGTACAGCTGCTGAAAACCCTATGCTATATGCCTAATGCCTTAGTGAGCAGTACTGTTAAACACAGTAGCATCATATCATGATGTTTGGAGGGAGTGAGCAGGTAAGCACTCTTAACTGAGGCTGTTTTGCCTTTAGAATGAAGACTACCAGATTCTCTGACAGGGTGGAGTAGATGTTAACAATTAGCAGTGTTTTCTGTTTTGGCAAGATACATGGGAAATGTGACCTTTGTCAATTTGGTTTATAATAAAACATACAGTAGAATATGGGCAAATTAATTTTGATGATTAAATTTCAATGATTATGTTTTGGATCCCTGCTACATCACAGCACAAATGATTTACGTTCTGGCAAAGATATTAAGTAGTCATGTAGTAGTCAGCTGGTGACATTCAGCATCTGAAAGTGCTGGTGTAGTTTCAATATGACTGAGCTGTTGTTGCAGTGCTATTTTTCCCAATAGATTCTCTCTGTTCTTGATCTAAAGCCAAGTCATGCTGTTCCTGCTTGTAATTACCACTGCACTGCATGGCCTTACACCCGTCTCCTGTCTATGTAGGTGGGAGTAGTGTACCGTCTGCGTGTGAGTGTTTTTCTGCACATCTGCTCGCCTGGCATGGGTGACACGAAACAGGGAGGGGAGCAATTCTGGGTTGGAAAATAGGAGAATGGCACTAAAAGAATGCAGATAAGCTGACACTCTTCAATGTGGAAAAAGAGGAGATGGTGTACATGTGTGTGCAGCACAGAATGTTCGCTCCCTTTCTGAGACACATGCAGGTTGATGAGTCCTGGGGCAAGAATAGGATGTCTGCTGAGGGTGTGGTCAGGAGAGGCAGAGGAGTAGGAAGGAATGGCTGATTGGACTGGAGGCAAGGGGGAGGGTGCAAGCGGACAGGGCAGGATGCACAGGATGGAGCAGAAAGAATGGAGGGCTAGACTGGTAAGGCTGAGCAAGAGGGAACAGTCAGATATACCCAGAAACAGGGCCAACACCCATTGCCTGTGTTGAACTCTACTCTATGTTTTATGTAGCCTTACTTTTCACCTTGATGACATGACTGTATACCACAGGCTGTGGTATAAATGCATTCACCATGGAAAGTTCGAGTTTCTTCACTCAGAATCTGTAACATGCTTGTTATTTTATATGGATGTGTTTGTAACTAGCTTACGCAAATATCTTTGTATGTAATGGAACATTTATTGTTCCGCTTACTAACTCATTGATTTCCGCAACAGTAATTTAATCTGTTCATCATTCGGTCGACAGATGAGACAGACACTCCACCCCTTTCTGATGCAAAGTGGACCCACATTCTGGCCCCATCTACCCATCTGTTGTCCCTGAACCCTGCCATTGGGCATACAGATGAGGACCTGCGCCCCCCGGATCCTCCCCCTATGAGCGTCAAGCCCCTAAGGGAGGGCCTCTGTGGTGCTGGGGAAGACCTCACCAACAGGAATGGGCAGGAGTCCACCCTGGAGCCCGAGGCCTGGATCAGCACGAGGCCCCAGTTCCCTCAGCCCAACATCGGCAAGCTGGTGAGCAGCCAGGGCGAGGTGCCCGTCACGGTGTCCCCCAGCAGCGCAGTCCAGAGGTCAGACTCAGGAAGTCTTTCACCGGCCCTGGAGAACGGCTGCTTAGACCTGAATGGCTGCTCCGAGGAGCCAGTTAGTGGGGAAGGTTTCTCTGAAGACTCGCCCCCTGTCAACCAAATAAGAATCCCAGAGTCATACTACATTCTCAGTGCTCCTTTGGAAGATCTTGGCTGTCCCATGGAAATGAAGGACAGCTGTTTTAAAGAATCTCACTTTTCCCTCGAAGATGAGAAGAGGAGGCTCAGTTCGCTCAGAGTGGAAGACCTCACTCTGAACGAGATGGAGCAGTTACACAGTTATGACAGCATCACTGGGTCACCAAAGGGGAACCATGATCTAGATGTTGGGAAGAAGCCTTCTCCTTGGGTCAAACACAGAGATGTTACTGAGTCAGTAGGAGGACACAGTGGGGACTTGGATTCGGCCTCCATACCACCAGAGAATATTGTAAACGGAGGCATAGTGGAACTGAATGAACACAAAGAAACCCAGATCCCTGGTAAAGATTTTCTGTCATTGCAACGGCAGACACTCTCATTAGGGGACATGAAATTTCAGAGAGATTCCTCTCCGGTTCACTCCCTTCCCAAGGGTTGTGATGTGGAGTCATTGGGTTTCATAGAGGACGACAGAGCCTCCCAGGCTCCCCCATCAAAGGAGGACTCTGTGATGGAAGAAAAGGAGATGGAGGAGAGCAAGCTGGAGTCCAATGAGCAGACCCATGGCTCAGAGGTGTGTGGAGTGGAAGCAGGAGCCAGGTCCCAGAAACTGGATGACGGCCTTCTCCAACCCATTAGCACCCCATACGGAGGGGCGCGGCCTAAACAGTCTGTCACCATGAAGCTGCTAACCCCCAGGCTTTTGTTGGGCCAGGTCTTAAATGAGCTGGGCTCCCATGGCAAGAACAAGAACCTGGAGTCACAGTGCGAAACTGGTGCTGAAATGTCCTGTGTTGATGAGTATGGGGAGGACCCGAGCCTCACCAGGATGAATGGAGAGAGCGGGGCAGGAGGGCTTGACTCAGGTGGGGACCTCATGCCATCTCTCCTATTGCCCCTAGAGGGCCCGGATAATGATGTTCAAGCTGGGCACCTTGGGCTATTGTCCAAAAAGCCATTCAGTGCCCTGGGGGAGGTGGCCCCTGTGTGGGTCCCTGACTCTCAGGCACCCATCTGCATGAAGTGTGAGGTCAAGTTTACCTTCACCAAGCGGAGGCACCACTGTCGAGCCTGTGGGAAGGTAAGGGGGGCCTTTAACATCTCCTACTGGGTTTGTGTGTACCAGTCAATGTGTTTAGTGATGTCCATGACAGAATAAAATGGAATTATTGAGATTTTTAAGGAAAGTAAACTGTGAATAGTAGTGTAAAAATATTTGGGGATTGTAAATATTAACTTCAAAAGTCAAAAAAAAAAAAAAGTCTTTTGAATTTTTTTGACAAGCACTAGTTAGGTGTAGGCACAACTTTGTATAAACTGACATCACTGACTAAAGTGTTCTGCAAAAAATTGCTGAAAACGACAGTGAAGAACAGATGTCTTTGTGGTGGATTTCCATGTGATTGGCTGAAGGTGCTGTGTAAATAGTGGGATGGCTATTGGAAGTATTCCTAATTACTCATGGTGATAAACAGATGTTTTGTTCAGGAACACAGTGGCATAGGCTGCTCAGGCCCACTGGAGCTTACAGGATCTGTCACCAAGATGTGGAGAAAAGTCTTATTAGATTCAGCTCAGGGTTTGATATTGATTTAGCGTTCTCAATTACAGTATGTTCCTCCCATATTTAGCCTGCTGCAGTGTCTCTAACTATTGACTTTCTGTTGGGCGCTTGAGTATTTGTTGTCTCAAACTCTGTGTGTTTGTGTGTGTGTGTGTGTGTGTGTGTGTGCGCGTGTGCGTGTGCACTTTGTGGGTATTTTTCTAAATTGATTTTTTGATTTTTGCATGCATTTTATTGTATCAGTCATTAAATCCCTCCTTATATTCCATAAAAAGCACATGTGTAACTGAGTGAATGAGAGTGTGACCTTCCCCTCTTGTCTTTTAATTTTCCATCTGCACTGACGATCAGTATGCAGGTGGGTGCTGAGCAGAACCCTTTCCAAGGCTTGTAACACCCGCCTCCTTGTCCTGGTCTTGTCTGTCCCGGCATCCTCTACTCCTCAGTTGAGGTTGTGCTCGGAAATGTGCTGATCTCCTTGACTGTGCCCTTTATGGGCTCAGAGCGGGGATGCGCTCATCCTCGTTTCTCCTTGAGCCCTCCTCCACTGTGCGCTTTCGCAGGCAGCTCCGCGACCGGGTTGCTCGCATGCCATCTGTCTCTGGCAGCCAAGCACCATAAACCTCACCCCACCACTTGTCCCGGCATTCATTTTTCTGTCCCACTGAACCCATAAATCCCAAGGCTATCGGGCACTCTGGTCCTTTGTGTGTTTTTGAGCAATAAAGACCAGTTGGTGAAGCACGGACAAGGGCTCCCTATTCTGGCCTTGATTCGTGCCCTTCCAGCAGGTTTTTTCACTTCTCTTAAAACCTTCAGCTAACCCTCTCAGGACCGAGAGGAGATAGCACAGTGATTAAACGATTACTTGTGTAGTAGATAAAGTTGGGGGGTGGGGTATTACATACTTAACTGGGGAAAACTGCAGGATCCTATGGCATATTGTTGAGGGCAGTGGTTGGTACTGTAAAACCCCAGGGGATGGTTATGGACAGTTATCTGTGTGGTGTGTACAGGTGTTCTGTGCGACCTGCTGCAGTCTGAAGTATCGGCTGATGTACATGGACAGGAAAGAAGCGCGCGTCTGCATCACCTGTCACTCTGTGCTGATGAGCAGTGAGTATCAGAGACAATGGCCACTCCAATACCACACCATCAATTGACAGTTGAGAAGTGCTCAGTTTCGAGAAGTGCTCAGGTGTTGCTTTGACTGCTTTAGATTTAAATATTGGATTTACTTCATCAGCTTATTACTTAACTAGTGAAAAGCCATTTTAGTTACTTTTATACTTATTTCTTAACAGGCAGTTGAATTAAATGAAATGTAAGATGTATACATACAGCTGATTTTGTTCAGGACCACAGTGAGTTAAGTGTCATACAGTGGGAGTCTCAAGTCAAATATTTCAAACCTCCTAGTCACTCAACCCAGCTTCATGTCACTGCAGTCCAGCTAATTTTGCAGATATATTTGAATCTATGGTCAGTAACCATCTCTCTCGCCACCCCTCACCTCTAGCCTGGGAGAGCATTGTGAATGCCTCTAACCAGAGCCCCAACCCCAACAATCCTGCCGAATACTGCTCCACCATTTCCCCGCTGCAGCAGGCCCAGGCCTCTGGGGTGCTCAGCTCACCCCCACCCACCGTCATGGTGCCTGTTGGTGTTCTCAAGCACCCAGGGGCAGAAGGTAACCCGAGTCCAATGATGCACACATTGGCTAGACTTGCAGCCATGCTCATGGCCAGCAGCCACTCCAACATGGCACCCTTGACCCAGAATATGGACATATCCATAGACTGACTGCAAGCTATTATGATGGAAGTAACAGCCAAATGATAGTGTGTTAGCCCTCTGTCTGATGTGAACAACAGCATATTTCTTACTTTGGGTAATGTTAATAACAATATGCGCTTCTTACAACCTATAAGGATCAGCTCATTCAGCAGCACACTGAAGGCTGAAGGCTCCCATGGTTTGTTTGAACCAAATATTTTAAGGTTAGCATCAGAGAGAGGTTGTCCATTAGGGACTGTTTACATCAAGAAAGGAGTCATCACCATATAATCGTGTTTTCAACCTTACAACCCCTCTCCACCACAGGAACCCTGTCCCGGGATCAAAGGAGGGTGTGGTTTGCTGATGGGATCCTGCCCAATGGGGAAGTGGCTGACTCCTCCAAGATGCCCGCCAGCATTCCTGCCCCCTCAGGCCCTCTGACCGTGTCACATGACTCTGGCAAACCTCCAGCAGCCGATGTGCCAGGGGTAACTTCCGCTTTGATTGCTCTTTGCATTCAGAAATGTAGTGTACAGGTGTATATCTGCAATAGTCTATGCTCATGATGATACTTACTTAACATAAAGGAAAAACTGAAATGTCCTACTGCTTTTTCACATGTAGTTTTAGCAATGAAAAAGTAATATAAAATAAATAATAATTGCAGAAACTCTTTGCAGTGGAACGCCAGGTTTAAAAACTCTGCCAGTTTTGTTTATTGGCTCTCCCCCATCAAACCCTTATGGACAGGTAATGACTTCTTGTGGTGAAGATATTATGTCTAAGGTGTGTGTCTTTTCTGCACCCTCACAGTAACGTGTCCCACCACTGTTCCCCCTACAGAGTGACCCCGTGCCCCCTGCCCAGGGTGTGGGAGCTCCAGCAGGGAGCCCGGTGGGGAGCTCTGTCAATTTGATCCCCACAGACGGGCTCCCTCCCATCCTCATCTCCACCGGCATCAAAGGAGGTACGGGGAGCCAGCTCACAGGTGCTTGTTCATCCTGACCTTCTGCTGCCTCCTGTGTCCATGTCTGTTCAGGGGACTGCTGGGATATGCCCAGGGACACTGCTTTTTTTGTGCAGAGGAGATCCTGAGAGGGAGTGGGTGTAAGTGTGAGTTGTGCCTGTGAAGCGAAGGTGGGGTGACCTGCACTATCTGTCACCCCTGTCAGACTACGCGGTAGAGGAACGGCCTTCAGAGATTTTGTTGATGCAGCAGCTGGAGGAGGGTGGGCCAGACCCCCTGGTGTTTGTCCTCAACGCCAACCTGCTGGCCATGGTCAAGCTGGTAAACTGTAAGTCCATCAGTTCATCACTGCCTGTCTCTAATTTTTACTGCATAACCTAGAGGAGGACAGTTTCAGTAACCAACCCAAAGATAACTGAAGTTTAATAAAGGATCGTTATTTGATTTCGGTTATACTTGAAAAGTTCAGTAATTGACAGAGAAAGAAAGATTGACATATCTTGACGACAAAATGGGGTGATTAAAAAAGCTATGATAAAGATGAGGGTTAGTTCTTTCAGGAGGTGACTCAGAAGACAGTAAACAACAAAACCAGTGTGTCCTGGTGAGATGCTGAGTAAGAGGCTGGGTACGTAAATGGATGATTTACTGTCTGCTGTGGTCTCATGTGCAAACCGCTGTCCTCTGCTGCGTCCGGCTGGTGAGCGATAACAGGCCCCGCTCTCGACGTCTCTCCCTGCAGATGTGAACAGGAAGTGCTGGTGCGTGACCACAAAGGGCATGCACGCGGTGGGGCAGGCGGAGGTGGTGGTGCTGCTGCAGTGCCTGCCTGACGAGAAGAGCATCCCCAAGGACATCTTCAGCCACTTTGTGCAGCTCTACCAGGAGGCCCTAGCAGGTGAGAGAGGCTGCTGACTCTGCAGTCCCACCCCTAGAGGAGCGCTCCCCTTTCACTGCGGCAGATGCGGAATGTTACGTCAACATTGTGTGGCCTGTTACATTGTGAAACGTTAGATAGTCACCCGCACCCTCCTCTCTGTGCCGCTCGAACAGTATTGTCACTCCTGATGCTTAACCCCACCTCAAAGCTAAACACTATTTGCAGCTTCACATTGCAGGCCGCGGCAGAGTCACATCCTGTTAAATGCTTCTGGAACTAGTTACGTAAGGGGCAAACTGCACCGACATGATGGATGGAAGAAGCGCAGATATTTGATTACAGTGTAAGTCTAGGCTCTTAGTACACAGAATTGGTTGTACTATGCTACCACAGATCTGTGTCTCAAACATACGGATTTGATAGATAGCATCCATAGATCTACATTTAGTTTACAAGCCCAAGCCACCTTGAAACTCATTGGTCACATTCTTTGATTCGTCTGTCTTTCTTTCTCTTGCAATGTCAGTATAGCCTGTTTGGGTCAACAGAGAAGCTATGTAAGTGGACTTGGATAAATTCATTGGAGATGTGTAAGGTCACCATTAGGAGACTACATTTAAAGAGAGTGTTCTTAGTTCTTAGATTCATTAAAGTTCTTAATGAAGCTTGTATACAACCCAAAAGTTAGACCAGTGGTTCTCAAGTGTGCCATGGAATAAGAAGCTGTTTAGTGAATCAGTTTCTAAAATATGCAGTTTTTCAATTTAGCAAGTCTCCAGATCAAACACACAAACAATTAAACCTGCCTAAATTACCTTGAAATTTAACACAAATCACATTGTGCTTTTCTGCCTTGACTGAGAAAACATATATATGTATATATACACACATACAATTACTAAGTATTTTCAGTGGTATAGTTTCAGTATTTTCAGTCAGATTAATTTCAGCTACACTAGCTAGCTGATAAGCAGATAACCAGTGAGCTTGCAAGACAAATTCATCTTCAACCTTATTAACTATGTAGCAAATTTGGTGTATTTTCATAAACGCTAGCAAGTTAGTGACTTAGCCAGCTCAGTCAATGTTCAACCTTTCATTTTAAATGTAGCAAGGATTAACCCATACAAAGAATATTTATATTGAGAAATATTTTACTATTTAATATATTACTTTTTAGCTTGATCAGTATATTTTAAATATGTACATTTTGTCATTTTGGTTTATTGCAATATATTTCTGATCTGCATCATTATATTAATTGTATTTGCAGTGTACTGTTGGGCTGTATTATTGGCCTGTGCATATTTTATCACTATATTAAAATGTATCTGCCTGGATGGCTGCAAGTGTTGTGTTGCTCCTCAGGACATATTGAGTTATGTGGTTGGTGGTCGACAATACATAAGTCTGGGAAATGGGGCATGCATCTTTGTGTCCTATCAGGCGGAGCTCAGCAGACTGTATCCTTCTGAAAGGCCTCCATATTACCTTGAAAAGGGCTAGTGAAGCCTTAAGCCAAGGAGAAGCCAACCATTCAGTCGGGTCGCTGAAGTGGTTATTAGAGAGTTCTTTTAACATGATTTACTGTGACTATGGGTAATTATAAACAAAGATGAGGAGTCATAATATAGCAAGTGTAACTGGCAGTACCTTTATCTCTTGGATGGTTGACTTACACGTACAATGTGTAAACATTAAAAACTGATCCGATGAAAACTTCAGTATCAATGTCACCCTCTTCAGCCCAGGCTTATCTCCCAGCCCCTCTGATGATTTAGTGGCCTACAAAAAAGAAGTGCCCCTCTCCACTCTGCTGTAGGCAATCTGTTAGGCATATCTTAGTAGCACAGGCCAAATCCAGGCTTCCACACCGAAGCAACTTTACACATTGAGGTTATTCCAGCCACCTCTACTGAGAAACAGCATTTCACCTCTCTGTATTTTATATACAGTCATCTTAATGCTGTATTATTTTTATTTGGAAGTGGGCTGCAGATGTTTAATGTCATTACATTGATTTACAGCAGGCCTGAGTACGTTACTGCGCATCAGAAGTTGTTTTTCTGTACCCTATGCAGGGAATGTGGTCTGCAACTTGGACCACTCGTTCTTCACCCAGAGCTTCCTGGGCAGCAGAGAGCATGGAGGCTTCCTGTACATCAGCCCCACCTTCCAGTCCCTGCAGGACCTGCTGCTTCCCAACCCACCCTATCTCTTCGGCATCCTCATCCAGAAGTGGGAGACCCCCTGGGCCAAGGTCTTTCCCCTCCGCCTCATGCTGCGGCTGGGAGCCGAGTACAGATGTGAGTCTTCTGCCCTGCCTGACTGGGTGTGTGACCAAGAGGGAGCGTGAGACGCTAATAATTTTACCTACGTTTGGACCTCCGGGTCCTTTTGCTGTTAGTATTTAAAATCTGGGCATATTTCAGTGTGAACCATAAATGCATAATAAATGCTTAAACTTCTAACTGGTAATTCCAGCTGCATAGATTCTTTGATAGCTGATGTTTGATGAGGGCTTGTAAGGCATTTATAAGGGGTGACTAGTGTCTGCTGCAGGATAGGAGCTTGTAAACAGTGAATTCATGGGACCTTAGTGGTAGAGTGTTCCCTCCCTGCTGTGTGTTGTCCAGAACAGATGTGAAAAGATGATTGACTTGGTTGTGGTAACTCTGAAATGAAATCTGTGGGATCTAAATTAAGACAGCACAGTCACAGCATATTAAAAAAAATAAACCTGAGGTTGACTTGCTCATGAACATAATGTTGGCTGCAGCATTTTAAAGTGGCATGATTGAAATTAGATAGCTGTGAAGCTAAAGCCATATGTTGTTTATTAACTCGCATTTCCACATCCCTTCTTAAAATGTTTTAAAGATAATCAGTCAACGTGGTTGCTCTAATATAAATGTTAAAACTGGTTTGTCTACGTTTAGTTAAAATCAAATGTTTGAAAAGGACATGTGGCTAATTGCTGCAGTAATCCTCCAGTACAGGTGGGTTTGGATTTGCGTAAATAGGGGCAGCAGTCACACCGATGACATGAAGATGACCTCCCTCAAAGTCCTCGCCCTTAACCCACTTCTTCAGACCTGTCAGAAAATTATGATCCCTACTTCATGTGCATTCTTTTGTTAGGCCTGTTGTGTTCATAATTTTGTACATTGTTCGGTCGAAGTGGTCCTGTCAGATGACAGATCTTGGCAAAGGAAATCTGTCCAGCTCTAGAACAAAGTAGAAACTTTGGCTGTGGTCTCCACAAACGTGGATTTAAATTGGCGTTTGATTCCAGCCTCATTAGTTTAAAAGGCTACCGTGTTCTGAGGCAATTCAGGGCAGTTCTCAGTGCATTTTAGATCAGAATAAGTGGCCGAACTTCTAACAGCTCCATCTAGTGTTGGCTGATTACAAGGCAATGAAGCCTTGATTGCAATATATGGGTTTTTAATTCTTCAACTTCCTGCTTGTCATTATTTAACCAACTTTGTTATTGTTTCTTAACAATGTTGGTTGGCAAAGTTCTTATCCTCAAACTCCAATACTAAAATAATAAAATTCTGAAGAATATTTTAATTAACCATTTTCAAAATGATTGTAATTTGAAGTAGTCCAGATTTTAAACAAGCCATAAAACACATATGCATTGTCACGTGTTAAAAAAATTGTAACCTGAAGATTGAAAGGATTTAGTCCCACAAGTAGAAGTAAAATTAGAGATGGTAAATATTGATCAAAGAGACACATCTCTAAGGGAATAACTAGTTGTTATAACTAGTTCATATCCACTAGATTGTTTTGGTGAATCAAAATCTAATGAATTAACAACCAGGATTGTTCAAAAGAGGCATGTCATTAGGCATGTTTCTTACTGTCGTCTGTGTTTCTGAGAATGAAAGGAGGGATTTAGGTACACCTCATTCCCAGCGATGAGGCCGTCCATTATGTCACATACACAGGGACTTGGAGTGTCAGTAGCTTCCTGCTAGCCAGCAGATGCAGTCTAATGCACACGGTGTATTTTAACCACAATACAGGAAATATTAAAGTGACTGACAGTGACAGTTAACAGTGATTTTCCCCACTGTTACTCTGCATGTTCTGTAGGGACTCATTGATGCTCATTAATGAGCAGCCTTATAAAAAACTTACACAAATAACACATGGTTTGCAGGCCATTCCCACAGATTTCTGTCAACAAAGAGAAGTGTGCAAAGATCACATGCTTAAAACACTGGGAAAGGATTGGAGTTGCCAGCACTTGACACAATAACATTTCTAGAAATTGGAGCACTCAGCATTTCTCCATCTTGCAGAGTCTTGCATAAGAATATGAATTTCAAGTGAAGCTTTCTCAAACATTTCTCACTCAGCTCTGTGCAGTTGTTGAGCTGTGCGTCCTTTGCTTAGGTGGAGGGAGAGTATTTTTGTGAAAATTATGCGATAGCATGCTGGGTCTCTCCTGCCAGACAGGAATTAATGTTTCCATCTAGCCCAACTGCAATAAAAACACCCCCTGCCTGCTCATTTGTGCAGTTGGATCTCAGTCCTCATTGTTGGTATCTGTGCTACTCTGGGGTGTGAACTGTGCAGGTGATGTCTTCTCCGGCTTGTGCCTGTTGCAGTCTATCCCTGCCCACTGTTCAGCGTGCGCTTCAGGAAACCCCTGTTTGGAGAAACGGGCCACACCATCATGAACCTGTTGGCGGTGAGAAGCATACATGCCCATGTCTGTCAGCCCACAAGTCCTTGTCTCTTCTGTCCCTCTCACATATCTTCTGTATCTCCCCTCCCCTCCCTGTGCATTGGTTCATTTCATTCTCATGCATATAGGTAGATGTGTTTGATTGACTGATGCACACATAGGGTGTACTGGTTTTCCTCCTGAGCACAAGGTGCAGTCTCAATCTAATTTGCTTCTTGGTGACATGCTGTCATAATTATAAAGAAGTACAGAAAAATGTCAACTGTCCCTCTGGAGAAAAGGAGTTCTGTACTGAGCCAAAAACATGGCATTCCAGCCATTGCAGTAGCCTTCAGACGGCTTACCTAAATAAAAAAAACTGTGCCTTTCAGCCCTCTTACACTAGGTGGTCAAATTAGTCCAGTTCCGCTATCACAGGTAGCTAGTTATTGGTCAAAAGCTAAGCTATAATGGTTGTATCGCTCCTTGTTTAACCAAAACCAGATGCAACAGGTGATGTGCTTGCCTGACTGCGGACACAAAGAACCAAACTGGAACCAGAGATTTTGCAAACAGAAATGTTGAATTTGCTCTGAATCGTCACATGCGTGAAAGTCACTAGTTGATTTTACTTGCCCAATGCATGTTTTTACTTTCCCCAGGCAATCAGGCAACCATTAATGTTTAGCTCTAAGTGCTATACATCTGTATGGTATATTGTGCATCTTATGTTCTGGCTTAATTGACAGGATTTCCGTAACTACCAGTACACATTGCCGGTGGTGACAGGGCTTGTAGTGGATATGGAAGTTCGGAGAACCTGCATCAAGATACCGAGCAACCACTACAATGAGGTCAGTGTAACCGGTAATTTTACTTATACGTTTTGTATACAGGGCCTTTACTAGTTCAAATTACAATCAAGCCACTGAGTGATGAAAAGGGAAGGCTATCAATTTGAATATGAGAGCAAAACAGAAGTGAATGGACTTGAGATAAACAAAAGTGAGTTATATGTGTGCCGTTTGCTCAGTTGATGAAGGCCATGAACAAGTCCAATGAGCATGTGCTTGCCGTGGGGGCTTGCTTCAATGAGCGCGCCGACTCCCACCTCGTCTGTGTGCAGAACGACGATGGAAACTATCAGACCCAGGCCATCAGCATCCACAACCAGCCCCGCAAAGGTAGACATGGAGATCGAGTTTGACCTCTGGAAGATCTTACCGCTACACACATTAACACTGAATTTTGTGAAACTTTAAACCACCACAATTAGCCGTAACAATACCTAACAAATGTATCATCAGTTCACAGTAGGATTTCGGTTTGTTATTTATTCAACACTTCCTGCTGATTTCAGTTTTATGAACTGAAAAATGTTGTGTAATGGAAAACAGTAAAATCATCTTCAGTAAGTTATTAATATGTAAGGCGTTGCTAAGGCTTAGTGCTTTTCGCTGTGACTAAAGTTGAGATTCATATAGCATGTTAGTCTAGTGGACATAATTGTATACAGTTGTATACATTCCATCCAGTTGTGGAATTAATTTAGGCAAAGTGGTGGTAAGGTAGAAAAAATGTCATTGGGTTTCACTTCATGTGTGTAAGTGGCTGATTTTTTTCTGCTTCAGTTACAGGGGCTTGCTTCTTTGTGTTCAGTGGAGCTCTGAAGGCCTCCTCAGGATACCTGGCCAAGTCCAGCATTGTAGAAGGTAATTTCTTACCCTGGTTATCTAATGTTCTCTTTTACACCAAAACGACATTCTTCAGTTGTTCACTTATTCTGTGGCTAATGGCTAATTGAGATGGATATCAGATCTTTTATTATGTCTGTAACAGATCAAATGTAAATTTTGTATGTGTAAATGTTTGTGTAGATTATTCTTAGACTCCTTTGTGTGTCTGTGTGGTACCTGTGTGTGTATGCAAGTAATGGAATGTCTGTGGTCCCAGTGTTGTGCATGAATGCATTAAAAGAGCATGTTCATTGAACGTGCTCATTTTTCGGTGAACAGTGAACTTGAACGTATCCGTTTGCAACTAAAGAACGTGAACTTGAGCTCGTTCAGGTTTGCGTGAGATTCGGAATCCTTGGGTATGTTAAAGTTACTGCTTGATGAATAAACATGGACGGTGTTATTCCATACTTGAGATGTTTTTATTAGGGCAACTCATCAGACAGACAGCTCGACAGCTTGCAACTGCCCATATCCCGCATAACAATCACTGCGCATGTAGACGTACACATAAAATAGTCCCTGGAGCAGCTCATTTAAAAAATGGAAGAAATGAACTGGGACTGTGAACTTCTTCAGAATTCAAAATTGTGAACTATGAACGTGAACTTGTTCATTTTAATCTGTGTGAACTGAACTTTGAGCTAGCTCTTGTGAAGTGTGAACTTGCATAACACTGTGTGGTCCCTTACATGTAATCTTGATGCATGTCAGTAAGAGAAATGTCAATGTGTTATTTTAGATGCAAGTGTGTTGTAACCTGGACTGCGAGGTCTGATGTATGTTGATGTTCAACTCAGTCTCTGTCCCTTAGAGTGTGTGTGTGTGTGTGTGTGTGTGTGTGTGTGTGTGTGTGTGTGTGTGTGTGTGTATGTGTGTGTGCGTGTGTGTGTGTGTGTGTGTGTGTGTGTGTGTGTATGTGTGTGTGCGTGTGTGTCTGTGTCTGTGTGTTTGTGAATGGGGAAAAAATGAAAATGCATCTCAGTGTGTGGATCCTCATTAAACACAAGTTGTGTGCATGTGCAGGTATGTCTGATGGTGTCTTACTCAGTTGCTCTCTTCTCAGCCAACATAACACAAGTAAGGTGTGCGTGTGCGTGCGCGCGCGCACGTGTGTGTGTGTGTGTGTGTGTGTGTGTGTGTGTGTGTGTGTGTGTGTGTGTGTGAGACAGCGAGAGATTTTAGCTGTCTGTCACAGTGTGTAAAGGTGTGTTTGGCCAGTGTGTAAGTCAGTAAATGTCCTTCAGATGGTGTAATGGTGCAGATAACAGCTGAAACGATGGAGGAGCTGCGACAGGCACTGAGGGAGATGAAGGACTACACCATTGCCTGCGGGAAGGCTGACCAGGAGGACAGCCAGGAGCATGTCCATGTCCAGTGGCTGGAGGATGATCGCAACTTTAACAAGGGGTGAAGTGCACATCAGGCTGTCCAAAACATGTTAGCTGAATCTGAAGGAATGTGATTTGAAGGAACACTGAAGAGTGATTCCTGTTCCTCTGGCTTTTGCTCACTTTCTGGGCTTTAAAATCAAACACAACCAAACATCTAAGCAGACCAATGTGTTGCGTTTGCTCTCTTAATGCATTGAGATGCTATCAGAGTTAAAATGAAGGCTTTAACATTGCTGATCTAGATTTACTATTCATGGCTAGCTGCAACCTGCTGTCGCCAGGTTAGAAACAGTTGCAAGCCAGCCAGTTGTCTGCTTCGATTGCCCCACTGAGGGCATTGCTGTTGTACCCTTTGGCAAGCTACTTAACCCACCATTGCCTCAGTAAATATTCAGCTGTATAAATGGAAAACGTGGATGAAATTGTAACCTATCTAAGACACTCTGGATAAGACTGTCTGCTAAACAACTAAATGTAAATGTAAAGGTGTGAGATCACTGTCACTGTCAGTGTAACATTGTTGAAAAAATAGCTGTTCATATTGGTTTAAAAATTTGTTTAGGTTTTTTAACACAAATGCTGACAGATTTTACTGGTTCATATAAAATAGATTTCATAAACTGTGTCTAATGTCAAAAATTGTTTTGGATCACAAATTGTGACAGAAACTAGACTACATTAATATTTGGTTTTTCTTGTCAGTGTGTTCTTTACTTGTCAGGTCATTTTTTATAGGAGCCCAATTCATCACTTTATCTGTGTCAAAGAAGATTTCAAATAGAAAGTTGAGTTTTCAGGGGCCTTCAGTCCTGCTCATCCTATCAGATGGTCGTGGGCTATGGCCCAGAGGGGTCGGTCCACCCTCCTGACTCCTCCATTGACCTAGGCTGCCCTTGTCTTTGCTGTGCAGTGTCATCAGCCCTATCGATGGACAGTCTATGGAGTCCATCAGCAGTATCAAAATCTTCCACGGCTCAGAGTACAAGGCCAATGGGAAGGTCATCCGCTGGACAGAGGTACATACAGGGAAAACACCCTCTTCCTCAACATATCTCTGTCAGGCAGATCTATAACAAGAGCTTGGGTTAAATTAACAGTAGGCCTGTAAACAGTGATTTCGTTTAGTGTTTTTTTTTTGTAACAAGTGTAAACTTGTCTGGAAACAGTCTCTACTCTACACTATGTTTTATTGTTAGTGGTTTTTGAAAAACAGTGTGATGATAAATTTCAGCCAATATTGCTAACATGTTGCCCATTTTCTGCTTTAATTAAGAAAAAAAAAAGTATACGAAATAAATATGCCATTATTAACTTCAGTATTATACCTGAAACACATGTGAAATGTTATTATTGGTGACCTTTGACCTGTACTTGTTACAGGTGTTCTTCTTGCAGAGCGAGGACCAGCCCAATGGCCCAAGTGACCCTGCTGACCATAGCCGTCTGACAGAGAATGTAGCGCGGGCTTTCTGTGTAGCACTGTGTCCGCACCTCAAGCTGTTGAAAGAAGATGGCATGGCCAAGCTAGGACTGCGTGTCACGCTGGACTCCGACCAGGTGGGGGTGCTGCTCCTTGTCTAACCAGTGAGTTGCACTGTGAAAAAATAGAATGCCCTTGTGTAGGTAGTCTGATGGTACAACTCTCAAAGAGAATACCATCAATGCTGGAGAAAGTGTTAGTCGGTGTCACAAATGGGGTCCAATTACTCTGTAAATCCCTGATTTACTCTCCTCAGTGAATAGACTAGCTATTGACAGACTCCACTGCTGTCAGCTATGCACACTATGAATGTTGGCAGCAGGCCAAAATATGTATTTAGATTCTCAACCCGTTGCTGTGACACACTGAATAGACTATTTCTGACTAATGGTGTTTGGAGGAACGCTTTCTGTAGTTAGCACACCAACCCTGTTGTGGTGTTCCAGGTGGGGTACATGGTGGGCAGTAACGGACAGCCCCTGCTCCCTCAGTACATGAAAGACCTGGACAGCGCCCTGGTGCCAGTGATCCACGGCGGGGCCTGCCAGCTGAGCGAGGGTCCAGTGGAAATGGAACTCATCTTTTACATCTTGGAGAACATCTCCTAAAGGAGGACTCTCTCATCTGCCCGCCCCCCTCATCCTCCCCCGCCTCATTCCACCTGACTGCTCATGTGTAATTTCAAGAACCTAAAAGCTGTGGCGAACACGGACTCCTTCAGACCTTCTATGCACCATATCCAACAACTTTCGAGGCCTGGGCGGCTGACAGACCCCCACCTCTACCGGGCTTCCACTCAGCAGCAGCATCCTTGTGAATGTCGCTGTTTTCTCATCGTAACTCCACTGTGGGACAGTAACAAATGCAATGTATTCTGCCTAATTGCTGTGTTAGGACCTCCGTGTAGCACCCTTGTGCCAGTGGCATTTCTGAAAGCTGACCACGGCTGTACGATTTTCGTGAGGACAGGGGACCTCGCTTGAAGAAGAGCCAGTCTGTCACAGTGGGGAGGGGAAAAGTAATCATCTGTTTACTGGTGTGACTTATTAGCACGCTTGTGCTCAGTGCCTGGGCTGTGACTCTTAAAGCAGAGGGGATTCTTCTGGCCTTCAGTCTCACCTTGTAGCTTTATTATACAGTCACACCATGCTTTACTGCATGGGAGAATATTGTTGTTAGAGAGTGTGATTGTTCCAAAGGGCATCTAGTGCAGTGCCAGCGAAGACTTGAACAGTAAGATACGTGTCAGGAAGAAGGATAAGATTATAGTGGCACAGTATTAAGCATGTTCATATGTAGTTGTTGGTTAGGATCTAATTTGAAAGTCACCAGTCAGTAGAGTATTATAGTGGTGAAGATGCTGATCAGTGTGTCTGCTGTTGCCTCAAGTGTTTCGCATCTTGAACTGTAGTTCAGCAAAAGGGTTTAAGGCTTTGCTTTTTGAAAGCTGTGGTTGATATGTGGGATGGGTCCTTTGAGGGGAAAGGTTGGTGCGGTTAGACATTGATACCCTCTTTATCAGACAAAATCCTTTTTCTCAGTAGACACTGATAATGTGATTTGTTTGCCAGAATAATACAAAGGTGAGCGGGTGTACACCGTGCTGGCTTTAAACAGATACCCTTGAACCAGCAGAAAGAATGGAGAAGCTGTGGTGAGCAGATGAGCATGATGTGGTTGTGGTACCGTGTACCCACTCCCAGAGGGCATTGTCCCCTTGAGTTGCCTTCCTCTGGGTGCGTCAGTGTGTGGGGTCATCTCATGACTAGCTAGCTCTCCATTTCATTTTGTACAAGAGTTCCAGCTCATAATCTGAAACCAAAACAACCAAATTCAAAATGAAAAAACTGACAGAGCATTGAAATGTGTGGATCCTCTGCCATTGAACACAAGATGAGGAAAAAAGGAAGAAACCAAGTGAGATGTTGAACATGTTGTGCAGTGTAGGATGTGTTCAGGATGTTATGAGTATTGCTCTCCTCGGACAATCAGGGTGAACCCTAAGAAGTCTGAAGAGATTAAGTATCAGCATCATTTTTCAACATCTTTCTTCATCTGCTGCTTTTATCATTTTCATATTACTATGTCAACTGAAATTTTTTTCTCTGGTCATAACACCATTAGGATCACACCATTTTTAACAACACAGCATTTGTTTTAATTTATAATGCTACATTATCAAATACATGTAAATGAGCAAATGTTTGCAGACTTGCTTATAGAGGTTTACTCATAAAGGTTCACTAGAAAAGACTGGTCCTTTTCACCCCTGAAACTCAAGCATAGATTGACATAAACAACACGGCTGTTTTCCACACAAATTTGTGTGCACTTTGAAGTCTTTGGAGCTTAGAATGATGCATTCCATTGTTAGCAAATACTTCCCTCATTGGTTGAGATATAGAGCTTTTGTATCTCTTATTTTTCAAGGGTGGCTGGTGTGACAGCCTTTGTAGTACACTGAAAAATTGCAAAAATAATCATTCATAACATTGATATTCCTGGGTGTGTTCTTATTATGAGAACTTCCTTGCATCAAAAATGCCCATTTTGCAAGATTTTCCTCTCAAGGTATATTGTATTTATTCTTAAAGGAATTACTGAGGAAAATGAGTCAGGGATAGGAAGTGTTCCTTAAATTAATTATTTCTTATAAATTGACAACACATTTTAGCAGTGACAGCATTTGTTAGAAGAAAACCAAGGGAGTGAGTGTGCAACTGCTGCAGACTACTGTATGCAAACTTGATCACTTTCAGCTTTAGGATATTTCTGTGTATTAGGTCCCAAGTAAAAAAAATACTGAGGTCGAACAAACCACAGCACTACAAAGTTGTCCATTCATCTTGGCGATAACTGTATTCAGAAATTGTTTACAGTAATAGGCAGGTGACTGGAGCTTTCATAATGCTGGGGGGCATGGGCTTCTAAACCAAGATGAGCCGTTACAGATGACTGTTTTCATACCCTCCATTTCATACTCTCTGTCCATACAGAGATTCAGCTCTGTATTTAGTTTTGCTTTACGTAGCTTTTCAACTTTTGCCTCAGGATATCAGTTGAGAATTTATTTCCAGTTTGTGATTCTCTGCATCCAGGAGGTCTGGCAGTGACTCTGTGACTCTGGTCAGACAAACGTTTTTACTAAAACATGTACCCTCATATTAAAATCCAGCACTTAGATACTTTCCACACTGTACTCAAAGGGAATTTTGGGTGATAAAGCCTGGACTTTCCTTTTTGACAGTGTTTTTCTCCTCCAATGAAACTGGGCGCAGTTCAGTAGAATATATCACATCACAAAAACAATCATGAAGCTAGGTGGATTATGACTTTCAACATTACCATCAATTAAAAGGAGAGAAAATCATGTTTTAAGCCAAAAGGTTCCTTTAATGTACACTACAAATAGGTCAATAAGAACAGTCTTCTTGATTGAAAGCTGTTGCATCTGTATAATAAAATGTATTTTAAAAACGTATGTAAATTGTGTGATTGTATTTCAGATGTAAAAGCTGTCATGAAAATATCTGATAACTTTTTCAGATATATTAATGGCATAGTGCAGATGGCCACGGAGATCAGCCTGTAGCTCATTTTTTATAAACTGAAACTACTGGATGGAAAGTATTGGCTTCCTTTAACTGCAGTATGTATTTAAACACCAGCAAACACATAGTGATTTGACAGAGACTGCAGCACAACTGCTGAAAAGTGCTGAAGCTGCAATATTGCAGTAAAATGGTCCAGACATGAGCAATGCAGACATGCTGTGAATGAATGTGTTTGCAATGTCTGAGTAACTCTGTGACAAGCAAGAAGGTTCATCACTTGGGTTCATCTGAGACAACACTGTACACACAGGGGCACTACCTTGACTGTTAATCTCTTTATAGCTCCCAAACTATATTATACACTATATACTACAGTCAGCAGAGCAAGGCTCATACACACAGCATAGCAGCACTTCAACAATAGCCAGAGGACTTTCTGCACCTTTTTCAATGTACTGTATGCATGGCAGGATACAGATGACATATGCTTTTATTAACCAAATGTGAACTGTGCCTGAAATTGTGCATCAACTCACTACACAACACAAACTACTGCTGCATGGCAAGGATCTTAACATAACATGTTAACATTAAGTGGTAGCATGAAGATAAAATTCAGCTGGTGCATTGGTGTTAAGAGAAACACTGTCAATAGTGTTTCTTTGTTTACTATAAGGAAACAATTTAAATTATTTGTATTTCTAAACAAATAAACTTTAGATGAGAACCAGACATTAACAATCTACATTATTTTTCCTGATTTAAAAATGCCATGTATAACTTAAATACTGAAGTATTCAATCCCAGCCTAATATAGTCATAATTTTCTCTGACATGTAATGTTTCAACAGTTTATAGTTTTCAGTGGTTCTATGTCGGCTACACTGTATAAAACAAATCCACAAATACAACACATTAAAGACAGATTGCTGTTCTTTGTGAAGGAGAAGCTAAAACCACAATCCACAAAATTGTATATTTACAAATAACAAGGTAATTGCAAAGAGGGTTACAACAAGCACTCAGCATTCCTCTTTACTGTATTCTCTGAACTCATTTGCATTTGGATTACAGGGCACCTCTCATCTTGAAAGAGTCCAGTTAAAATTATTTTCATTGCTCTTCAGTATGAAAAGTAACGCTACAGAGTGAGAGAAAACAAAGCCCATACTGTCCCATAGCTTGCATGATACTTTCCAAACATAGACCACAGTTTTACAGAACCTGTGGCAAAAAGGAAAGGAATGTCAGGTCACAAATGAGCACTGAGAACTGACAGCTTGGAGGTCCTGTCTCAGACTGAGGATTGAGCTGAGGGAGAACAGGCTCATACATCAGGCTGCACTCTCAGACAGTCTACTTGCATGTGGTAAACCGTGCTGTACAGCAGGATTCCAAAAAAATGAAGGAGATGGGTAAATGGGTGAGCCAAGAGGATGCATGCATACAAGCGTGTGTGCCGATGGAGGCTGTTTACTGTACAAATCTAATGTTAAAACAAATTTTAAAAATCTTTCCCCTAATCAGATTTATCATTTAATGTGAATTCTTTTACCTCAATGATGATAACTTTTCATCTCAAGTTTCTCCAGCTTCAGGAGGGAGGACCCCACTTGTCACTTCTCAGGAAGCCTCTGTCAATCAGGCCACGTTTTCAGGGACATGAGACATGCATGTGCCATTCCAATAAACTGCTGTAAAAATAGCAAACACTAACAATTAATAAAGTGTACACCATAATATAAGCTGTGTCAATACCTGGATAGAAACATGGAAGAATCCTTTAATATTACAGATGTTTTTATGCTTATGTTATGTATGGTAACTTTTGCTGTGTGTTGAGGCCAGCTTGGTGAGCTAAGTGAGTGTTCAGATGGACATTATCCAGACAGATCCCCCTCATCATCCTGCTTTAACAAACATCCCACTGTTTGGTCTGAAATTCAGACTTGCAGACACACAAAAACCATGTATTTTTGTTTTCCTCCTCATAGTCCATCCTAAATTGTATTGAAGACAACCCTCAGAATTCGTCTACACTGTCAAAGCTTTGAGAGAACATGGAGAACGGCCAGACTCACCCTTTGTGGAGCATGTGCATCCTGAGCCCCTTGGACTGGATGACCCTCCAGAGGCCCCTGTGGTTCCTGTTGATGGTCAGCGTGGTACTGGTTGCACTCTGGTTGTAATCTGACTAGTGAGAGGCACAGGTTGGGCTGATCCAGGATGTCACTATTGTACAAAGCAGATGCCTTAAGAGTTCAGCAGCAAGGGATTTGCAATATGTCTCAATATCACTACACATACCTGGACTGCTGGTGTTTCTGATGATGGCAGTTTTATACCTCTGAGGTTTCTATGAACATTCAATAAGGTTGAACACACTGACTTCCATATGAAACAACAGTAAACATACTGTCTTTGAAAAATAGAAAAATTTCTTGTGTCCCCCCAAAATAATTAAGGTTACAGACTTAAGATTTAGGTATCAGAGTGGAGTAGTTGTTATTGAACTGCACTTGTAAAGAAGCTCATGCATTTCAATTGAGCAAGGTACTTAATCCCAGTTGCTTCAGTAAATATCTGTACCTCCATCAATGGACAATATATAAAGCTATGAAAGCTGCATTAGATCAGGGTATCTGGTAAGCAATAAAGTAAATAATGGGGAAGCAATGAAAGTGAATGGGCCGTACTCATTTTTGGGTATGGGAACTCAATTTTGACAAAGGCAGCAAGGTCACAGGCTGCTGAACCTAAACAGGATCACAGTTAGCATCTTTGGTTTCATGATCTCAGCACAATACTGACCAGCAATAATTCATCCTGATCTTTATCGGAAAAAATTGTTTAACACATCTTCACAGACTTATGCTATGAGAGCTATGTCTGATAGCAGTAAGAACTTAAAGGGTAGTAACCTACTCTTGTTCATGGGATGTTCACCATGAGGGGTTGGCAGATTCATCCCTTTCACAATGATCACTACCATTTTGGTGCTGCTGAGCTCTGGGAAGATCCTACATGGGGTATGGAGACAGGAAATGATTTCATGTGCTCTTTTAGGGTTTAGAGGTAAAGTCTGGGTGAGGACATAATCTGAATGTTATGGTGACTGAAAACAGGAAAGGTCTTTACACTTGCTGTATCTGTTATAAGGTATCTCTGTGTGGCCACATACCAGCGAACCTGGGTGCAGAAGAAAGAAGACTAGAGGAGATACAGCTTACATTTTAAAATGTGTGTTTCATCTGCAGATGCCATTCAAAGTATCCAGTGTGGCCTCATAATATATCCTGAAACTGTTAGCTCATACCCACCTAATTGTCCTGTAGGTCCTCTCCTTAAAGCAGTGTTCTGCACCAGCCCGTGTCTGTGACAGCTGCAGGGTCTTGATGCTCTTTGTACAGCGCTCTGCCAAACCTAAAATGAAAGATCTAGGACTTTTAACTAATGTAATGCCCCCTCTCTCACCCAATAAATTCATCTTACATTCCTTGAACATAAGCAGTTGGTTTTTGCAGGGTTTAAAAATACAGTCACATTCCATTGTATTCAATAGTGTCTTTGACCCAGTTCTTTCCATATTTTTCCCTTCTGCACAATCACCCAGCTTGGCCTCTGTTTTGCCCTCTGATTTCTGCGCCAACAGAACAAGAATTCATTCTGTAGCCTTACAGACCAAACCATGGATTTGCTCCAAATTTCTATGGGCTGCATGATTCTGGTGTGGACGTACAAAATGACAACAGCGGTTATCATTAGCGAATTGGTCATGGGCAGCCTCTGGCTTGGGGAACATGTAAGGGTATTTGGAGACAGACACAGAACAAAAGCAAAGTGTATATTTTGTGTGGAGAGGCATGTCAGATTGAGCTGATCCTCAATACACACAGCAGAAATGGCCTCCTGGTTCAGCTTTGTGCTAAGATCATGTGGCGCAGATAATCAGTTTCCACTGGCGACTTCCACTTTGACAACATCAATGGTGTATAACTCTTGCCAACTGCAACCCTGTGCATCCAACCCCCATCTTGTTAGTATGCATACTCACTTTGTGGTCTCTGTTAGGTTCCCCAGGTAGGAGAATTGCCTGGAGTAAGTCAAACATTTCTGAAAGCAGAAACATATGAGGGAATTCATTCAATTCAACCGACAATACAACTGTTCAATCACAGTTGGACAGTACCTCACAAAAAATTTGCCAACCTAAATTGGGATTATTGAAAATATAAGGGCTATTCCTCACAATATAGTACACAATACAGAGCTAACAATACAGAGCTAAATGACTGGTCCCCACCTCATACTGTTCTTTCAGCAGCTTGGACAGCTGAGAGTAAATTTGTTCAGGCCTCTGGGAGCTCTGAACATCACTTTGATCAACTAGCAAAAAGTCATTCTTCTGCCTGGCCTATAGCGCTGCCTTCATATACTGCTTCCTGCAGCTATTCAGGAAGTCTAGCTGCTTCTAAGCTAAGGAACCAGGAGAAAATATAGCTGATAGCTGGCCACCACTCTGGTTACTTAAACAAATCATGACATGGGATATCCCCCATTTCATGTCTAAAGATGCATTCAGAATTTGCATACCAGATTTACAAAAAAAGGAAACACTCATGTGCAGTCACTTGTACCCAATTTCATGTCAGATCAAAATATCAGACTAAAAGAACAGGCATGTCAATTAGCCAAAACAAGCTGGGACAACCCCTTCCCCTTCTATGATGCTTGTACTTCATTCATTACCATTGCTCAGCTCTTGTTACACTGGAGAGGGGTAGACCTGACCTTCTGAAGAGGTCCCTTCCCTAAGGCCATGGCTCTCTGGAACTGTCACTGGGACTGCCACACAGGGCTGCTTTGGAGATGCAGTACTGCCGTGTGCTGTGGGGGGGAATGGCAAGCACTGGCTTCTTGGCCTTCGGTGTGACTGGGGGGGGTTCTTCTGCAGGGGAAAACCCACACAAGGTATGATCAATCTACAATCTTATGTCGTGTTACTTTGTCTATTTATTTATTGTCTTGTTATCTTGTCTATTTATTGTCTTGTTGTTGTCTATTTATTGTCTTGTGTATTTATTCAGTTGATTGAATGTAGCACCATGGGTCCCAGGGAAACGTTATTTCAACCCTACTGTATACTGCATATGGATGGGCTGACAATAGAATCTCTCTGACTGACTCTGACTGATCAGAGATACTTGGTCATAACTAATGGGCTGTCAGACTGTGCATTGTGGAACTCTAGGAGTTTAGGCGCTCAGAAATATACATTAGAAGTATAGCGGTTACTTGTTGGTTCTTATTAGATTAGATTAGATTAGATTCAACTTTATTGTCATTGTGCAGAGTACAGGTACAAAGCCAATGAAATGCAG
Organism: Megalops atlanticus; assembly: GCA_019176425.1. Lineage (NCBI taxonomy): Eukaryota > Metazoa > Chordata > Actinopteri > Elopiformes > Megalopidae > Megalops > Megalops atlanticus. Next base: position 38,858,271 of record CM032876.1, read on the forward strand.
TTAGCATCTAACCAGAAGTGCAAAAACAAGTATTATTTACAGAAAGTGCAGTTGAGTAATTACTCCAGTATAGGAAATGTTATATTTTACAGTATGTTTTATTATATTATATTTTATTATATAGTATATTTTACAGTGTTAACAGATAATAAATATGTATAATATATTAATGTGTTGTACATAGGGGGGTGAAATGGACAGGGTTGGAAAAGGGAGAGTATATATAAGGGTTGTATGTACAGTATTGACAGATATTTACAGATGGTTGTATGTACAGCAGTGCAAATATGACAGTAAAAGTATAGAGACAGTGCAGTCAATTAGTGCAATTAGTAATTATACTAATCACAATGAATATGTACAGAATCATTATAGCAGTCAAATCAATGAGGACCAAAATATCTTCCAGGCTTGCTTGCTCATGAACATTCATAGAGTGGCTTTTAGCAGCAACAGAAAATAATGTGGGGTCTCACTGGTGGTTAATGGTGTCTAGTATGATTGAAGAGTCAGAGGAACCTGTTTTGAGAAGCAGCTCACCACCTCAAGATCTTTCTTTTCCTCTTCATCATCCACTGTGTCAGCATCCAAAGACAGCTTGCTGGCTGCTTCCAGCACTCTGGTGAAGCGCTGCTCTCTTTTCACACTCTCCTCCCCAGGGATCGGAGGAAAGCCTGCAGGGATATCCAATAAGCAGTGATAAGCAACCAGTGCTGGCCAGCCAGCACATTGGGCATTTGCAGGGATCAACAACAGTACATTAAACTATTCCATCTCTAAACAATTTGCAAAGGACATCTGTCATCTGGGGAGCCAATGTCCGTGCATTGTATTTACTATCTGTTATTTTTAAAAACTTACGGAACATGAACCATAGCCATACAGACTACTTTAATGTCCTTGCACAGTGTCTTTTTATTTTACAATTGGATAATAAGAACTTGAGACCTAGTGACCAAGGATCATGGTACCAGTTACAGGCCAAATCAAAGTATCCAATCAAGAGTACAAAAAACCATGCTCTGTATTTACGTGCAAAGGCTCTGGGTGACAGTGTGTGTAAAACACCTGTGAACATTGCTGGTTAAAAAAAAACTAAATTAAATGAACATCCCAATCAAAAGTCCAAAAGCAGAATATAGAAAATAGGAATGAATAGAAAAACACAGTCACCAAATATGGGAAAGAGCTCTGCTTCCCACACTTAGCTCACTCACTTTACATTCACACTCTTAGCAGATAACACCTAATACCTAAAACAAAGCAAGACACTACTAAAATAGCAGCCAAAAATGAGCTCACAATGCACACACAAATAAAAACATTCATCATTTTATTATCAATGCTTTAATTTACAAACTGATCGGTGGACATCTATGAGCATTGCATGAATCATTGCAGAATTACATTAGAGCTCCCATGCTGGTGTGTAACCCTAAAATCCTAATCCAACCATAACCCTAACCCTAACACACAGGGCACAACTATGTCTTTCTTTAGATACATGCAAAACCCTATTTAGCGCCCTTGCTTAAATGTTGCAGTGTTTGAACAAACTGTCCATAGAACATTTTATGAGACATCCTCATATGATGACAGAAGTCATCTGGTGTAAGGTGCACCTTTCCAAAGGCCCGTTACATACTCCTCCAAATGCAAGTATGATTGTCTCTGTTCTTTAAATCTGTTCAAAAAATGAAGATCAAAAAGCATTGACTAAAAAATGTCCACGGCTGATGTAGAGACAGGAGAAGGGACAGGAAGAGGACATGCAGCAGTATTGACATCATTGACTTTTTCAAGCTGTTTGCTCTGCGTGTTTGTAATACATGCAGCTCTCTCGTGTCTGTGTCAAAATTCATTAATTCATTAAATTAAATTCATTAATCCCAATTAACCGCTAACATACTTTGCATACTTTAGATAGCTCAGGCAATACTGAAAACAGACTGCTGGAACGCATCTGTGTGCTCCTATGACACAGTACTGTAAACACTGATGGTGCCTATGTTTACAAAAATCTATGCTTACGAACAAAAGCTTTACCACAATATCTGATGTTACAGATGTTATAACAGCTTAACAATTTCTTGTCTCATGATGTCACAGTGCCCCTTTCTGTGTGGATATGATTGCCTCTATGCCCGTCCCAAAGAGATCAACAAATATACTGACATATAAAGGCAAAGGAAGTGCAACAAAATGCAACGGAAATCAGCAGACCAAACAGCAATGTCCAGTTGCAATCCCGATTTCAGTTTTTCATCTCCTTTTCCATTTTGGCCCAAATCAACCACTGAACACAATTGTGATGCACTAACTCCGTAGTCTAGATGAACAGGTTACATTACACCTAAATAAAGAATTCCATCTGGAAAGCTACATTGTACTTGCGAGCTGCTTTTCCAATTGCACCAGATCAAATGTTAATAAATACAGCAGATATTACCCATTGTTTAAAATGTGTCCAGTATTGTGCATTTGCAATATATTTCACAATGGTTTGTTGTAGCTAACCACACTGACTTTTTTCCAGCACTGCTCTCATTTGGAAAATGATCAGGCTATTGAGCTATAATGACTTTACTGTATTGGGCTTGTTTCTTCTCTGGTTTGCTGGACTCCATTGTCCAGTTTCACTTGCTGGTAATTTCTCATTTATGTGCATAAATTACATTGCATGTTATCCCAGGGCCAAGACCATATTTTTACATAGTTACATACTTTTCACAGCATTCACAGCAGTCATCACGCATGAACTGCACATTTGCATAAATTGCTTGTTGTGGCTCTTGGTCCCTTGCCACACCAACTTACATACAGAGAAAAACCACTATATTTGCATACATTTTCCACAGAGTTGCTTAATACAGCTCAAAACTGGTAATTTTACCATTCCTAGTGCCTAAATGTGTATGAAATAGTCACCTTAAACCATGCCCACAATGTTCATCAAACGCACTTTCACTAGAAATGCTAACGTTTGACAGTATTAACCCATTCATAATTGTTCCATTCATCAGGCAACAACTGCACATGTGAAACTCATGGTCATGGCGTCAGGTTCTTGGCCACACCTAGAAACAACCTCACTTATTTCCAAAATGAAATGTTCTGGTGTAAACATGATTCTGCACAGATTCATTCATTATATTTGCCATATTTCTTTCTTACCATGTCAAAATCTTCTCTTGACCATTGCTGAGAGTCACTGGCAAGTTTTCCTGAAAACCAACTTTACATACCAGACTTAGCAGCTTCCTATCAAAAAAGATGGAATTAAAGCTGGCAGACCCATGTGACCCTGCGGAACTTCCTTCCTTCAACGGTCCTCCACTTCGTCTTCTGTAAGTGTGAGCATCTAGAGATATTTTGCTAAAGTTAGCAATATAATAACCCCATCTCAGGGTCTGGCAGGCTGGCTAAATGGTATTGTCACCTTGAAATAAACCATGTCTCCAGCTGTTACACTGAATCCGCTCACCAGTTTCAGTTAGTCACTGTAATCGTGTAGACAACTCTTGCAAGTCCATCAGATGAGAATTTTCAGGTCTGTTCAGATTTTTTTTCTGCCAAACAACCCCTTTACATAAGCATTTAAAAGAACAGCTCTGTTTGGACACATTGAATTCATAACAATTTGCAGCTATTGATATCACAGACTGAGCAACTTGACTCAAGACATGATCAGAGCAGCAATGGCAGTTGAGCAGAATGCAACAGCCAATCACAACTCCAAATGGCATCATATTTTTAAATGAAGGCATGCCATGACAAACTCATTACTTCACAAAATCACTAGTCAATTTGTTCACAATAAAACAAAAATGATGCCATTTAAAATGGATTTTATTTGAAACATCTGTTATATTGCTACTTTTTAACCATATGGGATTTGTGTTTCTTACAACAGCAATGACTTGTGTGTGGTATGAGTGCTGTCACACCCCTTGGTTGGATAGCGAAAGCGTGCTTTATCCAATGCGTATACTGACATGTGAATACATTTTTAATCAATTCTCTTCCCTGCCTGTAAGAGTAAGATTGGTTTATAGCATTAGCTGTACAGGCTAGGCCTCTGTGCTGCACAGCCTGTTATGCATGCATCTGTATGGCCTTCTGTCATAACCCTGTAGGGTTCATACTTACGTTACACTACAAAATGTCAGTGCCCTTGATGACCCACAGTCTTACTGGTAAGTAGCAAATTCACATAATCAAGTTGGTGTTGTTCCAAGTGTTTTCAAAGTGCTGTTTTTTGTTGTTATTGTTTTTACTCCAGAATATCCTGATTGACCCAGAGACACACCAACAACAAAGGGCTTTTGTACAAGCCTAATTTTATAAGTATGTGCACTTTGCTTTCAAGAAATCCTGACAAGAATCAACTGCAAATAACAACAAAACAATGGGTCAGAATCATTCCTATACTAACACTGCTTCAAAACCCATCTTGTAAGAACTGAGTAATTTGCCAATAAAAGTCAGTCTGGCCTTGATGCCAATATGGTACTAAATGGAATGCAATGGCATATGACTAATGAAAAACCCATCTGAATTTTAACACAGTGTAAATCTTATCTCAGGCTTGTCCTGGGCTTCTTACCAAAGCACCAAGAAAATAAAATATTTAGAGAAAAATTGTGTAGTTTACCTAAGTGCCCTGATGTCATCAACATGGTGCATATAAGACAACTGTTTTCTACAGATGAAAAACACTGGTCACTTGACATGGCATTCTTATGTCTACAATAGTCTCCAATTGAGGGGTGAAAGAAAGATGCTGATATTCCACAGCCAGTGCTAAGATTATACAAGGAACCAAGGAAGCATCACATTACGAAAACATATTTGAACAGTCAAGACACCATAGTGCCAATTATCACTGAAACACTCTAATAATTAATGTATTAATCATCAAGAATCAATAATTAATGTATTGATGAACATAATTCTTATGCCAATAGTTTGCAATTTGCCAAGTGACAATTAATTAATATGATTCATGTTACTTTTATTTCATTTAATACAGGCTTGTATGAAAATACTGAACACTTCAAGTAAGCTTTTTCCCATGTTTTAAGAACTCAGAACAAAGCAAACAAAGTAATTTCTTGATTAATTAAGAGAAAAATGTTTCAAACATAAATTAACTATGCTTTAAAGAATCTACTAATAAAAATCAAATTATCCTGGATGGATGCAATTTTTTAAGTGAAGTGCATTGTATATAAAAAATAGTTGATTTATTAGTTCCTCCCCGAAGAAGCTGTGTAGTAACAAAAATTGTCCCTCCCCAATAAAACATATATCACTCTTCTAATGTATAGGAATAGACACTGGTGGGGAAAAAAGCAATAAATCAGATATTAATATGGGTGTTTCCCAACCTTTATTGAAACAATCAAATGCTAACTTTGGGGGCATAAAAACCAAACAAATTATACTGACCACAGAGCTGGGTCTAGAAAACAGGATAATAAGTACATCTACTATCAAAAAGTATGGGCCAGATACAATTGAGTTTTAAATTTAAATTTTCTCCATTATTTAGAGAATGGAGATTTTAAGATTATGTCTCAGCCTATTTATTCATCATCTGGGTTTGCTGTAGGCAAAGGTGGCAAAAAATGGGAGAAGTTTTAACTGATGACCGGGGACATTCAAAAGGTGACATTGAGACTCACTGTGGAATTGTAACCCTTTAGGCCAAATAAGCACAACTGAAATCACACATGATAGTTTCACTGAACAGCGGTTGGACCTGAAATGGAACCTTGTTTTTATAATTACTGAAATAACGCAGCATATTATTGAAAGATGATGGACCAATATGCAAAGTGCACTTGTCTGCCAAACCAACACTAGTTTAGCCATTTTCATAACAACACTTGAATTTAAATAATCTTAACAGATATTTTTAAGTGATAAATTGGACTCCATAGTGCTTCCAGATGGGGATCAAAACTGCCTGTGATAGTGATCATTTTAGCCACACCTACCCTGATTATTTTTATACCTTCATACAACATTACCTTGGAAATTAGTATTACCAGGAAATGTAAACTGTGGAAGATATCCTTGTATCTTCAAACATCTGAGAAAATGATATGTGTATATTTTAAAGACAACAATATTGTGGGTGATAGTTTTAAGGATTTTTTAAATTGGTAGAATATAGAAAAGCAACTAGGAAGTTGTTGCACATAACTGTGACCAAAGCTCAATCCAGAACAGCAGAATACTGATGTTTTAAAAAACATCCATGAGCAAGATACAGTCACTCATTTTAAAATGTTTATTTCAGTGTTGTTCCATTTAATTTATTTAACTTACATACAGTAGCAAAATCTAGGCCATCTCAGCCACACCCATCCCACCAGTTTTGACAGTGAACCTTTATTTACAAATGAGTTCAAGTGTGTATCAAGTCTGTCTTTGTCCACAGGGGGGAGTCATGCCTGCCTAGGAGTATACAGAGGAGCAGAGGGGGGGCAAGGTCATGGGTGGAGGGGACCTAACACAGGCAGTTTTGACCCTGGGTTCAAGGGCACCATCAGTGAAGATTACTTCAGTGGAGGTCTTCTCTTCATATATTGTGCTCCGCAGCTAATTCCCCATAAAGAGAGAAGACGGGAAACCAGCTGGTGAAACCAATGACCATTTCATCTCCCCATGATTTCACATAAGAAAATTTGACTGGGAAAAAATAAAACAAAACAAAGCAACAAAAACATACTTTGGAATCTGTGGTGTTTGTAAGGGCTCTCTTGGATACATTTTGTGTGTCCTTGTTCCTACAAACCTAGGCTTTCTTCACTTTCCCATTGTGGGCACTGCCGTTCTCGTGGTGTGTGGTCCCGTTCTCCAGGTGCTTGCCGTTGGCTACCATGGTGGACCCGCTGGCTGTGCCATTCTGCTTCTCCTGCACTGCCTGCTTAGGCAGCCGCTTGCCTTTCACGTAGGCCTGGTACCAGAAGTTGGAGAAGAGTATGAAGAAGAAGGTGCCGTAGATCCAGATGAGGTGGATGAACAGGGGCACCTGGTAGCCGCAGGACTCCATGAAGTAGTACTGCGTGGCGTGCAGGGACACCAGCACGAACTGAACCTGGGGAGGGGAGGCGGGGCAGATGGTAGTTACAGCGGCTATGCAATCAAAAAATTAAGTTAACAAAATTAACCAGTGTCAACAAGTAGTCATGCTACTATGTGTACACAAGGGGGCAACATACTACTAGCAAAGAGACCAAGGTTTGCCTCTACACAAAGAGTAATCAGCGGAAATACAAATTTATCTGACCTATAGCTGAAAATTTAAAGAACCTGGCTCGCTGTGTTGGCCACAACAGTACTAGGAAATGTAACTGACTGGCTATTATGAAGACTACAAACAGATATAGGTGAAGTTAGCTATTTCCTAAATATGACATCGAACCAAGAGAAAAACACAACTAAGTTGACATCGATTACCTAAATGTTGAGAGTTGAGAACATGAACCTGATGAGAAAGCTTAATCTTTGGTATTATGATAATTATAGCCACACTAATGATTGAAAAATTATTTAAGGTTCATCTTTCACTATGGCAGACCCTGGTGACCAGGATGCTGAACCATCATAATTTTCAGATATACAGATTTCTTGGACATACAACCATGACGAATGATGGTAATCAAACACATTAAGTTTCAATTCTTGTCAAGGAGGCTCATTATAAAACACATAGGCTGAACTCATACCTTCATGTATATACTGCTGATGTATCAGTACAAATTAAGCTAATGTTTTTGTCAATTATACCTGGCACAAAACATAACACGACAGCTGCTGATTCCTCTCTCATTGTCATAATATCCAGGACATGACGGCGTTCTTGAATGGATCACACCTCAACAGCCAACTAGATAGGAGAGTGTGAACACTTTTCACAGTCACCGTATCTGTGGTCATACAGACTCAACAGGCCTTTTTGGCTTTCAAACCAGGAGTGACAACAAATCATGACCAAAAACTCTGGGGCTGGATATCAGGGCTTAAACCAATTAGTGCTGTCTTGGCATGTAAATTGGTTGGCTAGCGGTGTTTTGATAAAGCATCTAGTTTAAATTAATTGGTGTGGAAATTTGTTTAAACAGTCATAAAGTGGGATTTCCTGTCACCTTACAATCCATTCTCTATGTCAACAAGTTTTCATCTGAAGGCACTCTTACTGGAAGAGAGTATGCCAGGGAAGGCTTTTCATAAAGGTACTTGACAAAAGTAGTCCGTAGAGCTTGAAGCAGACTCAATGCAAACTAACTTTTCTGAGCCTTCCCTTTCATCAGCAAATATTCCTATTTGAATATTAATATTAACATTTGAATGTCTAACCTTTAATTAAAATGTGACTGACCCTAATGTACACAGGCTAAGGGCTCTCTTAAATACCATAGAGGCTCAACAACTAGATTGAATTTAAAGCAGTCCACTTCTAGTTTTCTCAATAGATCATAATATAGACATACTTTAGCATTCTGCATTTCACTGTAGAAACAAGGGGGCACCTCTGTCTGATAGGACGTTTCTGATGAAGCAGACATTCCAGTATGTCCCCTGGATTTAGGTGAAGAGAGCCACACATACCAGCTGGATGGCAGTCATGTATTTCTTCCACCAGAGGAACTTCTGGAATCTGGGTCCAGCAGCAGAGAGGCCATAGTAGAAGTACATGATGATGTGGACGACAGAATTGATCATGGCGTGGAAGGACCCCATTCCCCCTGTGGCAGACATGCAACACATGCAAAAGAGAAAAATAACTGCACACTTGAAAAAGTACATATATTTGATTCTTCAGCTAAAGTGATTATTTCTTCTTCAGACTAAAGACTTTTACATTCACTTGTACAAAATCTTACCCGTGCTAACCTCAAAAGCGGTATAGTATAAATTCAGCTGACAATCATGGTCTCTGGCCTTTGGTTCTCTAGTTGTATGGGATCTCAAACTAAAGTAACCAGCAGCCAATGTGAACTTGTGCCAAAAAAAAAATAAATAAATAAATAAATAAAAATAAATCAAAATCTCTGACTGAATATATGTATACATATAAAGCCTTTGACACACCTTTACACATTGAATCTCTCTTCTCTGGTAAGCAAGTGAGTAAGCCTTCCATAACACTGTACTGATGGATGTATTAACTAGCAGAGCTGCAAATGTGGTGTATAACGGATTGTTGTTTCCAGAAACAAAAGGCTTACATTGACACCGACACCCAAGGAGTGGCAGTGAATAGTCCTGTTGGCTAGCTTTTAGAATAATACTGCAACTACAACATTGGTTTCAATGAAAGCTTTTTGTGCCAAGCTGAAAATGAAAATGCAAAGTGAAATGCATTATGTTTTCATTTTTATTTCTGCACGGTTTGCCATTCTCACTGCCTCTGAAAAGGCAAATGAAATGTCATCATTTAAATTAATTCAATACTCAAGTGCACCGGCTCTCTATTATCCTCCTGTGGATTGCCTGTTGTCACACAGGAATGGATCGCCTTCCAATGATGTGCAAGTGACATTCATTTTTGTCTTCATTTTCAATTTGACAATTTTGACATTTGAAAGAGGACAGTCAACTTCTGAAACCTTGGGATGAAAATAACAGAACTCTTTCCGGCAAAGATACAACGGCAGACTTTAGGAGTGACTTTTGGAATACTAGTGTCCATTCATTAGTGTGCTGGACTGATGTGATGAATGTGTTGGTGTGCCACTCTTACAGTCGATGTGTTGTGCTTCCTGGTATTATATCATAAATGGCAATCACAAGCACAACACTAGCAGATTTCAACCAAAGCTGTAAATCCAGTTTCCAAACATTTACTGAAGTACTTGGGCCCCTATGATGAGGAAAAAGATTTGAACAAAAAACAGGCCTCAAGAATAGAATACATGTTCACCAGAGCACCAAGTTCTTGCTGTTAGTGTTAGTTCACCACCTGCTGATAATGAGTGTGAACACCAAACTGGTGTAAAATACCAATGACACTGTTGGGTCTCTTTGCTCAGGGGTACCCAGCTCTACTCTGCTTGCAGTTACAATTCTGACAAGGTTAGTCATGTTAAAACAAAGAGACCCACACTAACAAGATTCCCAGAGAAAGTTCATTTGCAGTCATGTAAAAAGGGGTGGATAACTCTTCTCTTGTCTTTGATACTGAATTACTGCTTGGGTCATTTCCACTATGGGCACTGCAGTTGGCTTGTACAAAAAGAAAGTAAGACATGTAGGTTCAGAAAGAATACATGGTAGCATTCACCCCTTCCTTACTGTGCGTCTACTTACCAAAATGAAGGGACTGTGAACAGCCACTTCATATCAACTCTCATTGTGAATACAGTCATTCTGTATGTTTGTAAGGGAATAGATATAAAAAGACCAATAATGTCTTCCTTACAGTAACTCAGGGGGAGGAAATTAATTACATCACACTGTACACTATCATACACACACCAGTTAATGTAAATGTTTTTATACATCTAATACAATATAATAATTTAAAGAATCTAATATAATGAAACACTGTAGGGATGTAACATAGAATGTTAGGATGGTAACCGCTTTTATTCATGGTGAGGATATTCTGCATATGTTCATTTTAGTGTTCTACATCCAGGCTTTACCCTTAGAGCAACGGAGAAGGCAGATGGAGGCAGTGGAAGCTTACCGGGTGCATAGGAGACACCCCACCACCAGGTCCAGGGCATGAAGGAATGATGGAAGATGTGGAGGAATGTGATCTGGCTGTGTTTTTTACGCAGGACAAAGAAAACCTAGGGAGGAACAATACTCACAATGACCACCAGGAGGTGTTCAAAATACAAAACAAAAAACTTTTTCCCAAGCCATGATATAATAGTAGTTTTAACAATCTTGTTGAGCTGAAGCTGTAATGAATTTTGTCATAAGAGATTTTTAATATTCTCATTTATTCTTACCGTGTCCATAAGTTCAATAAATTTTGAAAAAAGGAACAACCATGCCACTCGAACCATCTGGTGAGAATACAAAATAGGAAACCCTTGCTTAAGAATGAAGACAAAAACTGAAAACCAAGTCAAATATACACATAGGTATGGAGTGTATGGAGTGATCACTTTACAACACACATGCATGATGGGGATGTTTTTAGCTTGTTTAAACATATGCCTTCAAGAATAATTCAATTTACATTCCTTTATGACTAAATAAAATCTGTACTTTGCATATTTGCAAAGAATGTTTACATAAGACCATATACTTGCAATCATTTGACTGGTGCATCATTCTTTTCAGTTCTGTGCAGTGACTGAAATGCTGGTAACATTGGAGAATTTTTAAAGTTTTTATAGGAAAAAGGCAGATGGGTAATGCTATCTACTTACTCTGAGTGCCTCAGGGCTATCTGAATAGTCACATGGGTCACATCTCCAGTTGTAGGTGGTGACCCACCCTGACATCAGGAACTGGAGGGGAAAAAACAGTAAGATCAGCAGGTCAGGCTGGACACCACTATAGACTAAATGATGGGATGACCTGGAATGACCTGATATACAAATAATTTTGAGGTAGATGACCTGAACTAACATCACCTGTTCCACACTGCCCCAAGTCTTTTTATGACCCATTTTGTCATAAAAATGGATGCATTTTGAGATCCCTGTGAAGGTACATGCTAAGGGAGGGGGTGGGGGGAAGTAATTACGATAGTTGGAATTACTATGTATTAATGGGGTGGCAAAATTTACTCTGAAAGCGAGAAAGAATAAAGATAACAACTTAGTGCAGCACACTTCTAATTTATGAATGCTCTCATGGACTAAACATGGGTTTTGACAACTGAACCCTTCCATTTAAATGAGGAACCCAAACACACAGGCCAGGGTGACATATTAATGTGCCATTAAAATGCCATAATCCACATTTAAGTCCTAACAATGCCAAGGCAGCTCCATCTGGCTTGAGTAGTGACAGAGGGGCCACCTATCAAATGAATTCACTCTTTAATAAGAAATGGCTCAGCATCCTGAAATGCCAACATATACATGATTTTTAATCTTCTTACAGACCTACAAAAATGCCAGCAATGAAAAGCAAGAGAGATCTTAAACCAAGAATTTCATTGTGAATTGCAGTCTTCCGCTTCTTCCACCAGGTCCCAAACCCAGGGATAATTGATTACTGTTCATTTTAGATCAATTTATTGTGCTTTGAAATACTGAAGGTAGCTCACATTAATACCAGCTCACACCCGTTTCAACATTTTTGCCGTTGTCTGTACACTGATGACGGAAATGTAAATGCATACACATAGGCCTGTTTAAAATTAAGTTTTTAAAATTACTATCATGGGGCATTGTCGACTGGGGATTGGAGGGGATTTGGTCTTATGTGAGCTGAAAAAAAAAACCTTCAAATAAACAGAAAGATTGTGCTTGATGATCTGAGCTCTTACCTCATACACAATGAAAGTAGACAGCACCACCATAGAGAAGTTGTAGATGATCATTGGCCCCTTCAGCTGGAAAGGCTTGCGATTGGCCATCATGCGGGGCCCGGCGAACAGAACAAAAAAGATGTAGCCCAGCAGGATGGCCGTCATTGTACCCGGGCTGTGCATCAGTGGGTACCCCCTAACCCTGACATCTGTGGGTATAATAAGGGCATAATGAATGCCAACCCATAATCATGCAATCATCCATCACCGCTTACAACCAATCATTCAACATGACATTAGTTAATCACAAACAACTTGTTCAATCCCATGTGAACAGGTATGAGTAAGCAAAGTGTCTCATTCAGCAGTATAGTTTTTGCTTTGTTTCCTGTTGGTGGGATAATGCACTCACCCCTTCCATTCAGGAGCTTCTCATAGAATTCCATCACTTGGGTTCCCACTTCACGCATCATGTTGACTGAGATTCCCGGTCTTCTGTTGTCTACCCAAAACTATGAAATACAGAAATGGGAAATCCTTATTCATGGTCTTGTCAAACCTCAAATGTGATTTTAGCCTGTTAGGATACTGCTTAACAGAGCAATTTTAGAGTTGCTTATGAACTGAATCTTTATTAATACTCTTCCAGCAAGATCTGCACTGCTACAGAAAACAGATGCTTGCTGTTGGGCTGGAAATCAAGCAGCTGGTCTGAGTGAGGTTCCGATTTGTGTTCAGAGTCTTTTCCAGTCCACAAAAAGGAGTCACATTATCTGGGGATCAGCTAGCAGGATTGCCCCCAAAAAAACAAACAGACAGGTGTGCAACTACTATATATTCACCTAGTCTAGACTTTGCATTTGAGAACAAAGCATTTATGAATCAAAAATTGAACACATTATTTGTAAAAATAAACCTACATTTACAGGTGAAATACATAGTGCACTGAATGAAAAGCAAACAGACTCAATAACTGACAAGGCAGTCCTTTTGGACTCGGTGGACCCAGCTCAGAGAGCAGAGTACCCTGGTGATCAGACTGACATATAGACCAACACTGAGGGCGAATGGGAGGCAAGTGTGGCTGCTGGCACTGGACTTGGATATGGCTGACTGCAAAGGCCCCATCACTAGGAAAAAGATGGCCTGATCCTGGAGAGGAGGGACTATAGTGGATGGTAATGACCAAAGGTTACAGATGTGACAGTGATGCAGTGCTTCCGTTTACGGCCACAAAATTGGACTTGGGCCAAGGCACACAACACATAAGAGCACTGCGCTCAGCATATTTGAGTTACCAAACCTCCTGTTGAGTGGAAAAGCACATATGTTGAGACTGACAGCTATAGTTAAACAAAGACTAAAAGGAGTGCAACAGAAACAATATGACTAAAGGGCAGGATTTAATCATATAAGGCCAAAGTGAGAGCATTATTTTCTTCTTTACACTACAGGCTTAGGACAGCGAGACTCACTGTAGACCAGAAGTCTGTGACAGAACACAGACAATTTTACTGCTCTTATATTTATGTGGCTTCTAACATTGTGGCTGGTGACAGAGGAGCTCAGTAGAAATGGATGGGCTCTTGCCTCTGCTGCAGTCCTGCTGGTGATATGTGTGGTTTCGGGTCCCTGCACCCAGCGTAGGGCTCACTTCCTCCCTTACAGCAGTGAAAACAGGGAAAACTATTTATTGGGATATGGCCCATTTAGGTTACCCTTTGCTGTTACAAGTGCCGATGTTGCGAACTGTCCCACTTTCATGTGATCAATCATAATAAATATCCGACTTGGATGTCTCCAGTCATCATGACACAAGCTAATCTTATCACATCCCAGCATGAGTCAGTGCTCCACTGTATGTGAATGGAGAGAAGTGCAGGTGTGGTTCACATTTCATCACAACATGAGGCAAAAGGATCTTTTGTTCAGAGAGAGAGAGAGAGCCCCTGCTGCAATCAGCACAGAACTCGCCCTTTAAGAATACAGTACACCCTGTACCAACAGCAGTAAAAAGAAAATCGTTAGTCAGAACCAGATAAAACGGGAAAAATATGGATGAGTGCATGGATGGAGTACTGACTGCGCAGTGACCGTAGCCTGCACAGAAGCAACTATGAGTTGTGTGCAGTCAGAGCAGCGCGAGCAGGACTGCTCTATGAAACAGCAGAGAGAGAAGCTGCTGGGGTCAGCAATGGGGAGTATAAAGCTGCCAAGTATGAGGCTAGGCTGGGATTCAGACATGGAGAGGCTTGGGAGAGAGATACCAGCCACAGTGATACCAGCCACACACTGCCCTCTACCACACCTATCTTAGCACACTCAATGTAGGGGAGCTTACAGATACAACTATTCTAAGCTGCTAATCCATTTCCGTAACTAATGTCACCTTTTTTTTTTCCCTCACAGCGTACTTGAAACCTTACAGTTTACAGAACTTTTCGCCCTTTTCCTGCCACAGAAATGAGGTTGTGTAAATTGTGGTTGCAGCCAAACTGCCAATGTATCACTGTCATAATGTGAGTTTCTTCTTACTTTCCCAGCCATTCAGTCAGTAACATTCATTTTGTCTGGTGAGGGGAACTGATTGTGGAACTGAATGTGAAACAGTATTGAATCACTCTAAAGTCCAGACCCAAGGCTTTGTGACCGCTGCAAGCTGTATACTCCCAAATTTCCTGGGGTGAATTCACTTTGTAAAAATGTTGAGGGGATTTCAGGCTCATGTTTAGAGATTGTGGATTATCTTAACACTGGTTCTTGAATTTATTAGTGATTAGTATAAATTTTTTTTTAGGTACCCTCTGTGGACTAGACTTTCAACTCCTTGTGCTGTCTCACTGATTTTATTCTAGGGGGTAGGGTAGTTGGGGGGGAGGCACGTCACCAGGTTGCCATGTTGTCAAAACACAGGTGCTCAAGTGAGGCTGGAACCGTCATGTTTCATACATGAACACACCAACAATGGTAACGGACACTGCCATGCAAACAATGAGACAGAGGACAATAAGACAGATCTCATTTTCTTGTGCCATTGTCCCATCCTCTACATTTCCCCTAAGTCTTGATGTCCCTTTTTCACTCTCCACCTGAAACCAGAAACTTTGAAAATGTTTTTTTCTTAACCTATGATTTTCTCCCTACACAGATATTGTTTGTCAGTTTGTTCATGATCTAAATTATTTTTATTACTACTATTTTGAGATTGGTATACACATGAAGTTGGTACATATATAAGCACACTTGCTAAATGACAGCATGGTAAATGTAAGTATTTGTCTTTATCAAACTATTTAGCCCTAAATTTTCCACACCATTTTCTCTTGACGATGTCATTTGCTGTATAAACTCTCCAACAGTAAATATAAGCATGTAAAGTATGTGCTTTATCAAGCTATCCATATTTAGCCTAAAGCTTTTCCAGGCCATCTTCTCTTAATTGTCTAGTTTTCTGTGTAAACCCTCTGAGTCAAATGATTTGAAAGCAAAATATGGCACAGCTGGAAACTGAAATTTAAATCATGTTCTGATACAGGATTACCTGTACCTGGCAAATATGAATACGTGGCTTTAAAGGACAAATTATCATTGGTATTCAACTGACCACACATTCAACTGAAGGAAGGCTACATTTTGTTCACATGGAAACCCTCAACAAAAACATCAACACATTACCAAGTATTGTTGACGTAATTAAAAGGTCAAATGCCATGGGTCAAACATCCATTGAGCTTTTGTCCTGTCAACATGCTTGCTTGGTAGCCTCCTACCTCCCGGAGTCACAAAGCACTGTAGTTGAATGACATGTTCACCATGACACAAGGCAAACAAACTGGTGTCAGTAAAAAGCTGCATGGTACAGAGTGACTATTTCTGGAACACAGCCAGCCAGTCATTAAGTCAATTACGCTCAGAATGAAACACACATGAATCTCACCAGATGAAAGCTCAGCATTACATACTGAACGCCTGTTAAAAACATGAAATCCCCTTTTCCATTACAAAAGCAAATATGTGAGTACTGGCACCGCAACCATAATTTGTACTTCCATGTGAGATGAACAGGAAATTAACATGAGCGACAGAGGGACAAAACTTGGGCAAATTCCTTTCAGTTGGAAACCAAATAAGGTCTTTGTCTGTAAACTCTCCCATGAATACTCAAGGCACTTGCAACACCAATGAGGCTCGACTGCAGTTGAGGGGGAAAACCAAAGCGGAGGCAGAGCTCATCAAGGTGTCACAAAATTGTAATCTGAAGCAAGCAAAGCACATTAGAGACAAGGCGCAAAGTACATGACCCAAAGGGGTCTTCCTTTCACAACATTATCAGACCTGAGCAGATGTGCTGTGGTGGGGATGAGACTAAAGATTAGATACCCGAGAGAGTGTGGGTATTCGCTGGCCTGACCGTACTCGGAGGCCTTATCACCCAGTTTCAGGGAACAGAATACTGAATCTCAGAGGCTGCATGTCATATAAATGTGAATGATAAAAGGGAGACGGCAAAAAAAGAGCACTTCTCCAAGCCACATGGTCTCTTTGAGCTACTCCTGCTCAGAAAAAAGGGGATACTATGTGTCTGCACAAGAAGCATCTGAGTAAAAAAGACTGAATGAATCTCCAGTTTTGACCGGTCCTGACGTGCAGGTCCTGTAAAATACAGGCAAAAAGGAAAGCGTATTGCCGGGGCTATGACAACAGAAATGTATGACCTCACTCAGGCATGGTCATAAATCCCCTCCTCTGAATCAAACGCTTTATTAACACAGCTGAACAAAGCTGCACCTGGGGCTCACTGACACTGTACAGGGCTTTGTGCTGAGGGCCACCATGGCCTCGCCATGCTACAGACCTAGACTGCGTGTGACTGGGACTTGACTTGTGACCCAGCGCTGACAGGTGAGGGATAGTAAGAACAACAGATAGTAAGATCTGTTTCAAAGGCTTTCAAAGAAAAAGAAAAAAAAAAAAATGTGGTGAACACAGCATTGAAGGAGACCTCCAGGACAAGGTTCAAAAGCCTGATGACGCTTGGCCTTCTGCAGTTAGACATGTGATATGACTCCTCCAGCATTACGCTCATGTGCCAGTCACACCAATACTTTCCCTCCTCCAGCAGCCCTCCCTCCCTATTCCCTGACGGGAGATGCTCACTACTGATATGGTGTGCACAACCAATCACATTCTTAAAGCACAATCCATCTGTGGGAAATAACCTGACAGACACATTCTCACCGGATGACTGTGGAGCCCATGCTATAAAGAGGTCAGTGGCAGTATATCCCACAGCACACACCAATGAACTTGGAAGGACACTGGCAGAAAAAAAGTATGACCTTGTCTAAACAAGGATGTGATGACAAAACACTCTGCGCTGGGGTTTCTCCTGATAGCAGAACCAGACAGTCCAACAGGAGTGAGCTGTTTGACTTGAATGAGGAGTACCCCACATGGAATGCTCAGTGGAGCTTCAATAATGCACTGCAAAAACATGCTTCTGAGTGACAGGACCTCATGGTTCATTGGTAGTAGTGATAGTACCACAGAAATACTATGCCCTCATGCACAGCAACAAACAATGCACATGATGCTTCCTCTACCTTGGTAAACAGGGTTAAACTACATAAGTGATGCCACGCACTCTGTTGTGGAAGGCTCACCTCCAGCCAGTCACTTTCTCCTTTTCTACTTTGAGGCTTAAACACACACAGGATACCACTGTGGAGTAATAAGCAGATGACTAATAACTCCAGATTAAGAAACACACCTCTCCTTACTTCTGCAATCCCAGAAGGCATCATTCTTTCCAATTCCACTGAACTCAAAGCAACGGTAGTCCCCTGAGATGTTTATTCCCCACGTGCAAGTTAGATTGACATTACCAACTGCATATGTTTAGTTAATGAGATATCTTATTAGTATAAAAATCACTAGGTTCAGAACACCCTGTCATTACCAGGTATATATCCATTTCCAATTTTGTTGACCGACTGTTGCCTAACTCTCATATTATAGGCTTAACAGCTTGCAACGATTACCACTGGGGTGGGGGAAATCTGTTACCATCAGTCCCATCTCAGACACAGATTCTGAACTGTTTTGAAGATCTAAGAAAATAATTATTATGGTCTTAGACCCCATGCATGAAATTACATGGTTGCAGTGAAGTTTTTTAAACCTACAAAAAAAAGAGAACCCCCAGGGTCCTAAATCAAGAGAAAACATGAGGCCTTCACATGCTCTTCATCTCCATCCCGCAAACCAAGTCGGTGATACATGGAGCCGACACTTTGACCTCAACACCTGTGAGGTAAAATAAAAACACGCTACAGTGCTGTTAACTTTCAGATGGTAATCTCAGAGGCATATTTAAAACCTGAAATCCTGGCAACACGCCAGCAAAAACGGGGACGCCTTTTCAGGTGGACTGCTCAGGGTGGTTTAACCTATCAGCTTCAAAGGATGCACCAAACTAACTGTGTCACACTCCTGAGTGCCCTTCATTTGAAATTTAAATTCAAAAACCTAGAAAATGCCCATAGAGAAACTATGACTACAAAATGCTTGACTTTCCAACAAAAGGAATTAAAGCTGGCCTAACTGGGAGAGCTGAGTGGAAGGAGCAGGGTGAACAAGCATTTGTATCCTGTCAATGAATCATAAGGTGGAAAAAAGGGCTCACGAGGTAGGAGTTAATGATGAACAGAAGGAAAAAAATCTACTGAGAAACCAGCCAAGGGGCCCATTAAAGTAAATAGAGAGCGCAGGAGAGAGGAAGACAGAGAACGCCCTCTGTTTAATACGAGCACCAGGAAGGCAGCTTACATCCTGACAGAAATAATCCAGCTCTTGAGTGAGGCCACTAACAGAGCAGAGAAAATACCCCACACTAAGTATGTAAACTGAGGGAAAGCTAACAAGAACAAGATCACCAGCAGAAAAAAAAACAGCCACCATGTTGTGCTGGTTCAACAAGTATGACAAAACAAAACAGGAAAAAAAGGCTGTACTACTCACATTACACAAGAAAAAGTGTGAAAGCAGAAAGATAGCTGGCCAGGCTTCCGTTAGCAAAGTGCAGCAGAAGTTTAGGAGCGGCTCACCTGCCGTGGTTCCTTTTCTCCTCCTTGTGAGTGCTAGAAGCCAGCGGGACCAAGCTCCTGCTCACTGCAGAGAGAAAACAAGCCTGACAGGGAAAGAGGGAAGGGCCGAGCCAGGGGAAAAGGCGGAAAAGGAGAAAGACAGGGAGAGGAGGGGGGGAGAGGGAGAAAGAGAGAGAGCGAGAGGGAGTCAGACTGACAAAGTGTGACTGGTACTGCTGTCCTCCGAGTCCCCACCCTCCCTGACTCACTCTGAAGAGATGAATAACTAGTTCAGAAATATACAGAGAGAGAGAGCAAGCAAGAGAGAGAGAGAGAATGTGTGTGGGTGAGGGATAGCCCCAGAGAGAGAACAGACCTTTAAATGAAACCCGCGTTCACAGTGAGAAGACAAAAAAAATAAGTTAGCAAGTGGCCATTTTGTGGCCCACGCCCTTTACTTCCTCCCCCTTTCCCTCCTCCTTCCAACCTACTGGCTCCTTGTAGGATAGGTAAATGTGCTGGAGAGCTGTGCTGGCCTGTTGGCTTTCAGATGCCAGCGGGTGGATTATATTATTTGCAGGCTGCGGGTGAGAAATCAGTGGTGACTCTGTTATCATGAAGAGACCCATTGTTCCAAAGTGGCCAGTTTTCTCCAGCAGGAGTGGATGGAAACACCCTGTTAAAGCAGAACTAACATCCATCTTAAACAAACTGGGCACAATCTCAACTGCACAAGCAAAACTAGTCAGCTTGACAATATTCCCCACAATTACAAATTTTTATGTAGCTCACACATCCATTCCCCCATCCTTTCTAAAACGGAGGAAAATTGACAATGAGACAGAATGAAAGCATTCTACACATCTGGAAAGTGTAGCACAGTGCCACTGGTGCAAAATGGTCTTGTCGTTCCGCTTGGTTTAGTACTGGCTGTTTAAACAAACTGTGGATGTGGCTTTCATCTGCAAGGACTCAAACACAAGTGAGTGACACAGGTAAGATCAGCAGATTTGTGCATTATCTACCAAAAAATGTGCTGTGGGCGTGTCTAGACAGTATGAAAAAGTTCATCAAAGATGTTCAGAGATCAGCAGCGTTAATGCCGCGGGTGGAAATGAAAATCACCATGCTGGGTTGCAACACAAATGAAATATGCAGCTACAGTGGGTCGGTGGGAATGTGCCTTAAGGACACATTTTCAGACCCGTTAGCAGGCCACAGGCGTAGCCCCTTTTTCCCATTCTAGGTATGGCGTTAGATGTTATTCGGATGTTTCTACAGGAATGACACCTGACATGAGGCAGACAACAGACAAGGTCACTCTTGCCGACCATCTGCAGACTAGGCTTCACTTAAACAAGCACAGCCTGTTTTACCTGTTGCTCAAGCATGGGGGAAATGAGAAGGGGGAGGAGGTGGGTGCCTTGATTCACACTTAGAGCTAGGACAGAAGTAACCTCAAGTGAAAATAACTCATTGTGGTGCTGACAAGAATGACAGGAAAATTTTACAAAAAAATTAAAAGAATCCAAGTGTGTCCTAACCACTTCTATGTCACAAAAGTGGAAGTTACACTTTGGAACTGTCAGTTATGGTTGTTTACACAGCCATTGAAGCTTTACCTGAAGAGACTATGGGGCTTAAAGATTAATAAAGCAAAGCACAGCAGAGCTATGGAACGAAACCATTTACCAAACCTCTACAGGTGAATGACCAGGGGAATGATACAACCTAAAGGCCTTTACAGATATAAGATAACATGACATAAAATAGGGTGAGATTAGCCTGTATGTTTAGATTCATTCCAGCTGTGATCAGTCTGTTAATGGGAAGCGCTGGGTTTCTGGGAAACCATATTACACTCAGGAAGAAGTGAAGCACACTGCTCTGTGAGCACATGAGCCACAGTCTCTGGTTTAAGTTGCCCTGGGGAAGAGAATCTGCTAAATATTAACAAGAATGGCAACACTAATAACATCAACAACAACAGTGACACCAGCGCTCACTATGGTTCGCAGATGCAGAGTCTGCTGAGTGCCAGCATGCTCACCGGGTCTGCTCAGCACCAGCCTGCTGGTGGATTCAAGCCAATGAGATTAACGGGCTGCAGATCACTTCCGCAGGCGTGCCAGACATGTGTAGCTCTGCCCGGCATACTGTCAGCTGGCCAAAGGTCGGTGCCATTTCCACAGTATCCTGGCAACTGGGAGGCGGCCCGCCCTGGGTCGTCCTCTTGCTGGGGCATAGAGGCCACGTTATCACGGCATCATGCAACGATGACATAGTGACCAGGCACCTTGCCTGCTGCTTCACCGTGGCGACTCTTGCCCATGTGGCTCCAAGGACAAGGGCCACTGGTGCCTCAGCACAGCGACACTCCCACTATGGTGCGGCTAGGGAAATCACACAGGTGTTGTCGACCACTACACGGTGTAACGTAAACCATCTCAATTAAAAAGATTGCGTGCAACAACGAGCAGAAAGGCAAACCACAGACACTTTACCATCCTCTAAAAACAACCAGTAAGACACCTCACCCGCAAACACAAGTAATCAGATTAATAACCTAAGAGCAAACACTTGGAGCCATAAAGAGCCATGTCATATTCTGAACACATTGCACACGTTACCCATTTCAACTCTTATTATGTATCATCTACCACAGGACAATGATTGCCGTTCTAGAGGAGAACAATTTAAAACCTCTGATACTATTTGCAAAACAGTTATTTAGTTACCTACTCTATCTGTGGACTGAACCTATGTGGACTTTTACCACTTAACGAGGAAAAAAAAATTACATAAACGTACACTAGTCTGTACCACAAAAAAAGGTTTCCACATTCTTAGCAATCCAGAAGTATGACAAACTTGGCTGCCAGAGTGAGTTGACATTTTTCTGGTACACAGCACATGGCTGCTGCTGACAGTAAGCATCCACTGCTTATGTGACTAATTCTCCCTGGCTGTTCAACAGATTTTTTTTTGACTGATGCTCATGTAACTACAAAGGTTACTGTGTAAACAACTGTGTCAAAATTCATTTTGGAGTTTACTAGTAATGCGTTTCAACGGGTTACTAATGACTATACTGTCAATAGTTTTTTAGCTTTAATTATCATAAATACATACTGTTACCCATCACATTTGTGTCTGAAAATATAGCTTAGTTACATGCAAAACATTCCAAGCAATCCCGTCATTCCTTATATTACCATAGATTTACCACACTCCTTGTTAAAATGTAAATGAGGTAAAGTCATTTCTTAAGTCTCACAATAATGTATTATTATTATTATCATCATTTAGCAGATGATGCCAGCCAGATATTTTCTGAGGCAATTGTGAGTTAAGTACCTTGCCCAAGGGTACAACAGCAGTGCCCCAGCAGGGAATCGAACCAAAATCCTTTCAGTTACGAGCCCTGTTCCCTACCACTACGCCACACTACTGTGTCAAAAAGCACAAAAGGTGAACACGGTTAGGTCCCTCCAATAAGCCACTACTCTGCTTAATATTAAACAGTCAGCGTTAATTACAACAGCCACAATTTGGCTCCATCTGGAGCTCTCTCAAATACCTCTCACATCATCGGCTAAACCTACCCCACCTGGGGGAGGGAATGCTGACCCCCCCCCTCAGAGAATGCTGGTAGACTGGTCCAAATGGCCAGTCAGACTTGCCACCTCCTCCAGTAAGGGAAGGAAGGAAGAGGAGTGGAAGGAGGAGGCGGCGGCTCTGGTAGAAACCTACCTGACAGTAACCTCTGCCAGCAGAAACCTACCCAACAGGGCCAACTTCCCCCCATGCACTCAACACTTTGTTCATTCCCCTGCAGCTGGTTGCTCGATTTTGGAGCATACCATGGCCCACAGATGACTTGTGGTTTGAAAAATTTTCCACAGCATTTTTAACTGGAGGCTGACTACATACCTGTACTTGCACAACAAAAGTTGTAAATTCTGCACTTTCAATTCATAGTATGCAAAAAAGCAAGGAAAAAATGAAGAAAAAAAACTCACAGCCTTGTTGGGGGTTAGATAGTGTGTGGCACTGTCATTAACATTGTCTTTGAATGAAATCTGTCTGTCCCACAGCTCAACGGACTATATCTCCTGGTCAATATCGCCTTTTAAATGTGCCACACTGGTTGTGAGAACAGCACTTAACACCTGCAATTACTGTTAACATCATATCAGATTTCAAAATAGCAACAGCAGTACTACTAGTGGCCAAACATGACTTTCAAGGTTATCATGATCAGAATCAACTAAAACACATGAGAGATAAAACAAAGTTGCTGTCCCAGTGTGACTGAAAGCAAAAGTGTGCAAACCATATTTAACCTATGTTTTGTCAAAGGAGACAAAAGCTATCACTGTTGATCATCCAGCAATGAGATAAGAGATTCCAGGCTAAATTTAGATGCAGGATTCTTGCAGCATGGCAAAGGAAAGAAACAGTTAACAAACCGGAAACATCCCTGAGTGACATATTGGAGAAGATCAAGGCTGCATTCCTACAGGCAGGTTAAGCATTTCTGTGATGCAACAGAGTATAATGAATGGAATTTCCTTTGGTATTTATGCTGTTAAAACACAAATGTTTATGTCTGGGAGGCTGCTCTGCCTGTTCAGAGCATGCTGCTCATATTGCATTCCGTCTTGAAGACTGAGGTATTTTAATGTCACTTTTCCTTCAACTAATCTCAGAAATACTATAAAAAACTATCCTTACAGATATCAGAGACATTAAAATAAAATGTATATACAAAAAGGACAGCTCCTCCTAGCAGCAGGCAGAATACCATTACATATATGATAAATGCACCAATAACCAGAAACAAAATTTAAATGAACATTTATGTTAGAAATGGGCCATTCTTGCACTGGCCATTTCATTTGCATTTGTTTGCATAATCAAGATTTGAAGAACCACAAGGCTACCTCCGATATATCTGAATAATTGAATAAAACCAAATTCAAAAACCAAATGCAAAATGATACTCTTGCATAGTCATTTTAATTAGAAGCACTTGACCCAATTCAATTTCAATAAAAATACATATGATGCAATTTTAACACCCTCATAGTTCAGCACCTTGACATGTTTCCAAACTAAATTTTGTTCTGATAATGCATCTATAATGGTGCAGATTGTTGTATTCTGTATTCATATCAGATTTTTTTGTTAATGCTTTTCAACTTAATTCAGTCCTGTTTTTGAATCAGCATTTGGATATTTGGTTACGTTCACCTCACTGTGACAACCACTGTATCTATGCAAGAGTGCTGGGGCATAGCAAATGCAATCCACCAATAAACTCTTCTGCCAACTGCAACTACTGTTCACACTGCAAATCGTCCAGCACACTACAAAGTGAGCCTAACACCAACTGGAGGACGGGCAGGGCTTCACTGGCATCATCCAGCCATATCAGGTTCATTTTCAGGTGATTGTTTTTAAAGTGGGTTTGTGGGCTGGTTCACACAAATACTTATGGTATTCCATTGTTATGTGGTTGACATTACCAAGAGAAACTGGAAAGCTGTGTGACTGTGTAGCAGGGAGACAGTTGCATGGCTACAGCAGGGGTGATGCAGAAAACACCACTGACTACAATGGAAAACTTTTTCTAAACAATGCAGCCCCTGGTGTGACAGCCCTTTGGAGTGAGTGCAGGATCACAGCAGATATTAAATAGAGCGATGGAGGTGGGAGGCTGGAAAGAAGTACAGCTGACCCTGTCAGTCTGCAAGCCCCTCCTTCCCCAGAGTGCAGTGGGTAGACTAGGAGATGGTTGCAGGCTGGGTAAACATTCACATGCTTGTGAGCTCTCCCAGGAATTCACTATAATTTCTATCACTTAACTAGAGCCATTATTACAGCTACCTGGTATGAGTGCAGTTCAGATAGAGCATCTCCCCCCCCTGAACTGAGAACAGGTGGACATCCTAGAGCAGGATAAGAGGTAAAAGAAAAATGGTCTAGTTCAACAGCATCTACAATAATGATGATGCTAGGAATGTAAGTAACAATTATTCATTTAATCCACTCCACAGCATTCACAACTTCATGCATAGTATTATGAACAAGTCGAGCACAACAATCAATTTTGACCAACTAAAGCTAAATTGCCTTGGGGAATACAATTAAGTTTGACAACAGTAATTAGCTTTCTAGGTTTATTGATAATATACCACATATGAATATAGAATATGACTATGCAGTTTTACCTCGCTTTGTTACTATTCACCATATCTTTAAATCTTCCATGATATGTAGTGTTCATCTGTATAATTATTGAATTAGAGGTTTATAGAAGTTTAGTAGTTTTATATTAAATGTTTTAAAGTTTATATTAGAGGCTACAATCCTTTAATTGAGCAAGATGATACTTATGTTACCCAGTTCAGGTCCCTAGATAACACTCTACCTAAAAACTCATTGTGTTCACTCTTTTTTTAATTTGACCATTGGTTTTTCCCAATTCTGAAATCTGCAAACATCTACAGACTTTCTCAGGGAGACATTCTAGAGTACCAAATCTTTTGAAGAAACCAGCTTCTGCAATCCTGCTTACAAGGCCAGTTGGAGAGAAAAGAAAGGGAATGAGAGAGAGGGAGGGAGAGAAAGAAAGGGCGGGTGAGAGGGGAAAAAAAACAGAGGGAAATGGAGCTACAGATGTTGCTTATGCTCTCCGCAACATACCCATGAAAGAGCGCTCTCAGGCCACATCCCTCTCCGCCAATCAGCAGCTGGCCACCATCCCACACAGCTGTGCCTCTGCCATGCCTTTGTGCTCCCACATGGCATCTCCAGGAGGACACGCCACCCTGGGCCCTCCACAGCACGCAAGCACACAGAGCAGCCCATGACCACACTGCAGAAACCGAACCAAGACACCAGGCACATTCCCTCAGGTCTGCCTTAGTGTGGCCAGCTGTAACAAAGGCTCTAGGGCTGTACCCGACTCAGAATTTTGTCAGTCGACTCGGATTTGGCTGTTCAATTCGACGATTCGACTATTCATTCCTTTTTTTAATTTTTTTTTTCCATCTCCCTTTCGCGAGTACGGTCACACGAGTGTGATTAGCCGCGTATGCAAAAACCGGTGCGATTAGATTGGAAAAATTCTACCTAATTTTAGCTTTGAGGAAACCGTGATTTAACATAAAAAATAGAGCAAATGCTAACTGAAAACTATGAGAAGCTTAATAACGCTAATGAAAACATAACGAACCATGTAATGTAACACGGGCGCTACAAAGCATAAAAACTAAGTTACGTGTGAAAGGGTTAAATTAGCCTTGTAAATAGACTATCATCTGATGAAATGGTTCAACTGGGAGGACTGAGAAATGAACATTTATTTCAACAACAAGATACCATAATTTCATGAATGCTTTCGCTGTTAAGGCATGTTGCACGGCAGTTTTCAAAGACACACATTTGTATGTAGCCTAATCCTTTACTTTGACACTGACACTGATTAGTTCAAACAGAGCTTAGTTGCGTAAACTTCCCAACAGCGCGCTCATCTAACCCAAGTAAATATTGCATTGTCACCGCTGTTTTTTAAATTAACGCTAAATAAAACGAGACAAGTTTTCAATGTTAGCTGTGTGCAGTTATCAAGGCAAGCAAGCTCGCTAGCTAGCTGGCTACCTAGCGGGTTAAAGGGAACTTCAGGACCACTGATGTCCAAGTTGTACACAGCTGGCTAGCTAGCTGCATTAAACGCGATGATAAAACTTGCTACGTGACGTATATTCAGAAGAATATAATCGTTTGTAAAGTCCATGCACATTAACTAATTAAGAGGTAGTCTCAGTTGTAGACAGAACTTGTGAATCGTAGCCAAATATACTTTAATTCCCGAGCAAGTCCAGGGCTGAATTTCTTTCCCACAACACCCCCGCCTGCATTATATGTATAGTAAATCTGCCCAGATAATTGCTGAACGACCGCATAGCTGGCCTTCAAAAGTTCGAAATCCCGCCATACTTTAGACTTCTTCTGACACATGGTTATAGCTAGCCTAGTTTACCCACCACTCCACCTCAGGTTTCAGCTTCTCTCTTTTTTTTTTTTAGCAAGCGCCCAGCTAGAATATAAAAAAGAAGAATCTCAGTCGACTGACGGGTCTCCGACAGATGATTCGACTCGTCGAATTTCAGGGGGCAGCCCTAAAAGGCTCCCTTTGAAAATGTCTGGGACGCCGTACCCCATTCCCACTCAGAGCTGGAACTGCTGATACAAACAGGGATGTGCAACTGCAGACTTGGACAGCCACAGGGTTTTGTTCCCCTCACAGATTATAATTATGCACTGAGCATCACATACATACGTTTACACACCAAAGAGAAATTAGAAACAACAGCCATGACCAGACAGTGCTGCTGATATGCAACTGCACAGCCCCATCCTAGGCATTCCCCGGAATCATCTGGATGTCCCGTTCACATGGACAAGTACATGAAAAAAAAAGGCCAGGCCTCTCTTTGACCCAATTACATCTTTCTGAAAAATTGCTTCCCTTTCATTCCTGTTCGGATAATCAGTAGGATGATGTCCCAAAAGTGAGCCGCATGACATTGCAAATTCAATTGGTGAAATTGCAAACCTTTTTGATTCCCTGAAGCAGAAAATGGAGAGAAATTAAGGGGCACAAATAGAGCACTGGATTGGAGGAATGTTCCTTAAAGTGTGTTCGTCATTAAAAGTCCTACTACTTAGTAACCCCTCTCTTTACCTCAGGCATAAAATGAAGAGAAGTTATCATGAGACCCTCTGCACAGGCATTTGAGGAGCTTTTGTGCCTAATGGAACTTTTACTGCGTGCAGTTCCAACCACTCAAATGGCAATGACATTGCTGGAATTCTGGGACTCTGTCTGCAGAACCTTTGCCAGATCGCTAAGAGGCTGTACTACATTCCAAACAACACCAACCTTCTATTGTCTCAGCTGGGTTCCATCATATTTTTGGGTTCCATCATATTTTTGTTAAAAGAAGTACACAAGGTCCAACCTCAAATAGTTTACTTTGGGTAAAGTCTCCCAAAAAGTGAAGGCTTTATCTGTTTAAACTTTATTCTTTAAAGACAGAGAAACTCTCATTCATATTTTTTAGCTGATCTAATGATGTGCCAGATAATCAGCAAACAATACCGAATGCTGCCTCTCTGTGCCATTTCTGCTGGGCCTGTGTCTGTCCAGGTTGTTTTTTTCCATGAAGTGTTACAGGGAGGAGAGAATCAGTTACTGAGAGGCCCTCTGAAGAACTGTGTATACACAGGACTCTTTGGCTTACCCCACTGCATCCATTTCACAAAAACACCCATTAACGCAGCTGGCAGAAAAAGGACAAAACTTTAAAAAAAAAAAAAAAACTCCAAAGGGTCCAACTGTACAGTACTCTAATTAATATGACATTTGGAAAGAGAGAGTGTGCAAGTCAAGTAGTCAGAGCAAACACACAGAGAAAAGCTATCATATGGAAGAAGCAGGCGTCCACCACTTTGATACTGAATATCTCACGATTCTACTGATAAACCCTGATAGAACAAGTTAGAGAACGTGCTTGGGCTATCCAGGCATGAAATTAATTAATTATTTAATATAATTAATTAATATAATTAAATAATTAATTAATATGACAAGATGAAGGCAAAAGCACCTGATTACCTGGGCATCAGTGTCCTACATTTTATAAAGGAACAACATAACTGACAAGTAGGGGCTAACAGAAACAGAAATGGAGCACAGCTTACAAGGGGGAAACCCCTTCAGGGCCCCTTCATTTATGTTTCTCTCACTCCTCTGGCACCTCTGTGTTCCAGCCTCTGGGCAATTCTGTGCTGAATGCCTTCAAAAGGACATCACTGTCTTTACAAGAGGCATTATCACCGGTCCCAACGTGAACTTAGGGCTGGATTTACCCAAGGCAAATTCAGTGAACCTCTGACTTTGAGGACAATTTTCCTTTGTCACATGGAAGTCTGACATACGAAATGCTGCAACTCCTGCTAAATGCTCCACTGTTAGTCTCAAAAAGCGAGACAAAGGGGAATCTGTTAACCCTTTCATTCCACGTCAGCTACTCATATACTCATGGGACCTCTGGAAAAATACTGATACAAACACAGTGCTCCTTTTTAGATATATATGTGTTATATATATCGCAAATGATTGGTTTGGGGTATAAAAACCACAAAACAAACTTCAAGTTCAATTTGGATGCTTTATATAAATATCATGACAAAAAGAGTTTGTGCTCCATAACACCAACAGTCAACTAGTAATGCCAAGAACACCTGCAGTGTTGTCTGACAACAGCTGGAGCATAAAGCTTAATGAGACATTTGAAAATTTGTATTTGCAGTAAGGAATGGTTCCTTGGTTTTCTTTCTCAAAAACAAATGGCCTCAGGTTAACCTATACAAGGCATAACCATGAAAATGTTTAGGTCAGTGCTTTGTTTTGTGTGTGTGAGTGAAACCACCCATTGCTGTGGATACCGAGGCTTCAAGGGCACCCTGCCTACAGGTGACACAGCATACTTTGCATTGTGCAGTCAATGTTGGGCCCCAGGTGCTTGAACCCATCTTACATCAGCATTAAAACACAGCTCTGATTACAAGATAATGTGTGCACACATAGTATGTAAACAGTAGACTGGCTCTGTAAACTTGCCAGTTACTCGCCTATGATGCAGGAGCCTTTAAAAACAAAGTTTAAGCCAGTTCACCTAGCTCAGATATTCCAATACCTATTCTTTCCTTGCAAGATAAATTAACAACCAGTGCTAAGGTTGATACAGTGGAACAACCACATTATTCAACTTCTAAATTATTGTCATTGCAGTATACTTGATTTGGTGGATAACATTCCATGCACCCTTTTCTACAGGCTTTCATGCTCAAGTGTCCATGCTCTATTTTAATAGTGGTACATACTGTCACTTGAGGGGAACACACATCTTACAATGGGGATGTCAGGTAGTCCTCCAGCCATTTAAAAACTATTAACGTTCTGTCTAAAACAAAGTAACCTTGCTATTCAGTTCACTAAGGTAGCTTGATGCAGACTGCAGAAACATCAGGTCAAAGTGGATACACTCAGTACAAATGAGGATGTCTGCAGAAGCAGTGCTCAGACTTGAGACTCATGGTGCAATTTCAACAGCCTGAACTGAAGGCCTCAGACTCACCAAAAACTGGCTGTGAAAATGGGAGTTCTTTCTTCCAGTGGACACTCTCCCTTCTCTTCTGGACTGCGTCTACTGATCTTCTGTAGGGCAGGAGAGCAAAGGGAGTATTAACAGGGAGCCCCACCCTCTTCCTGTAGGAAGACTGTAACTTGAAACAGAAACCACGAGACTTCCTCAGCAAAGCCAAGAGGTAGGCTGACCAATGAACCAGCTTTGGAGGCGGGACGCAGCAAGGACTCTCTCACAGATTTTCCATTAACTCTCATGGGTTGGTGTCTCATGCCCAAACCATCATCCTGTTGCCCACTGCTTCACTCAAATGCAGCTTTTGGCATTGTATGGCATAATCTCCCTGTTGGTTACTCAATGTCATTTCCTGCCCTGCCTTACATTTACGGAGGTTGAGAGTTTACTTTGTCAGCTATATCAGTCATTTGCATTATTATTTAGACTATTTCCAGAGGTCCGGATGGGTACGCGTGTAGGCACAAGCACGAGGAATGAAACGACCTAGAACTGATAGATGGGTGAGAAATGAAAAACGAAACTTGAGAAGGGAGTATACAGTTTTCTTCCAAAACAGGTTTCCTCAATAACAGAAATTTCAAAGGGATATTATCGCATTACAAAAAGAGAACAATTGGGATCTCTCTGTACACAGCGCTGGAACTGAGTAACAGTATTCTGATTGTAGCCTACTTGAATGGTCGCTTTTCAGATTGCAGTTATTAGGTATTAGCTACAAAAATAAGATGCCAAACATAAATTACTGCAGTTGCGTGGATTAACAATAGACAATATTAACAATTCCCTCCAGCCTCCATAAGCAAGAACTGAGGTCTGTATGTTGCACCTACATGTTGCTTGTAAAAAGAAACTTTATTGAAAACATTTGTACTACAGCCTCACATTTCCTGTCGTTATGGAAAACGTGGTTGGTAAAGAAAAAGCGCCACAAACAATAATCAAATAAATGGCGTACAAAAACTACTGTCTTCTTGTCAAGTCTGGTCTATTTTATTCAGAATTTTCAATAAGCTATCAAGTTATTTGAATTTGAACAGTAATATTCAAGTGATGTTTACAATGTCGTCAGTAGCTCTTCCACATTGATATACACTTAAGTTCTATCGCACGTCTGCTTTCATTTTACCACCTACTGCTGATATAAGTAATTTAAAAAATTAAAAGAACGTCATAACACATGGAACACTGCATGCTGTAGCAAGAAATAATTAATTGACGGTGCAAACCAACAGTTCTCCATTGCACTTTTCCACGTTTCCGGACAACTTTAAGAGACCAAAATTAACGGCGAACACATGGCTGTTGTAGCAACAACTAATCCTTTCGCGAGACATTTCTATACTCACCTGAATACACATCCAGAACTGATTAAAGAGTTTGAAGAAACAATCTCGCTCAAGGATTATCGAAGTATCAGCAACCCACCTCTTTTCTCCTCGTTCTGCGAAAAAGTCAGACCCAACCCTCTGAGGGAAGGGGAGCGGTCGTAAAAAAGGTGGAGTTGGCTTGACAGCAGACCCGGCCTGATCTTGCGCATGTCTTGAGTAATGGCTTGTTAATGGATTATTCCATCGCCAAACTCGCTAGGAGTGTTGTCAGAGGGAAAATCTGGGCAATGACAGGAATTGAAAGCACGAAAACGGAACGCAACAAACTGTGTGTGAGATGGGGGAGATAGAATTGATTTCATAAAACAGGTATTTGTTAAAGAGGTTGAAGAAACATTATTCAATATCCAGATATTTAAAAAGCTTCAAATGAAGAAAGTGCCATATTGAAAGTATTCTTTTGATGCTGGGGCAGACAGAAATGTATTAAATCCGCGCATATTTCTCTACTTGCTAACAGGAATTTTGGGAGTTCATACATGTGTCAGTGATATTATCAGTATGAATTCACCTGTGTTTATTTCTTCACCCCGCCAGGGCTTGATCAACATGAGAAAAAAGTTCCTTTAATTAGCTCCACAGCAATGTTTATAATAGTTACATGACTTTCATGCTATCCTGAAGCATATACATAGTGTACATTACAAATTTGCTTGCATTGCACAGAAGTGCGATATTAAGGAAAGTATCATGTCATCTCAGACTGTTTAAACTGGGACACCACATAATACAGTCAAAACTAATTCTGTAAGTCAGTGAGAAATGACGTGGGAGTTAAACAGCAGTGCCAAGCTTGGTTACTATAGTGGTTTGTACAGAATCTTTGACAGTTTCTGAACAACAGTGATCCTGTCAAGGCAGGGTCCACATGTTTTGTCAGGAGGAACAGCTCTGAGTTAAACTTCAGTATTATAAAATAAAAGTTGAGCTGACAGATACAGACTACAAAGAAAAAAACCAGAAGCCTCATACACCTGTTGTATAAAATGCCCACCTGTCGAGGCACAAAAGATGGTCCTCAGTCATCGAAGGGCAGAGAAAGATCTTTCTCTTAGTGGCTGAAAAAGCGTAAGAAGACAGGAGTCCAGTCTGTATGGTTGTCACCACATCCTTATCGTTTGTCACCTGGAAAGGCAACTGTGAAGCCCAAATGTCTAGTTTGTTGTGAATTTATTTTTAAAGAATATCTTTGTTAGAAGTGGTGCATTTAAGAAAGGAAGAACACCCATTAGGCTGCATGCATCTACAGCACACACAATAGACAAAGCACATGGTTGTAATGACAACATTGAAAACTAGACCAATCCAGCATCTTCTAAGGCCACAGCAGATTCAGCTACAGACAAAGTGAATTTTTAAACAGTGCCCTTCTCACTTTCATGAATTTAAGAAAGACCAACTCATATCAGGCTAGCGGTTCTGGACTTGAGCCCACAAATTCACAGGGAATAACAGCAAAATGGCCCAGGGGGAAGTGGGGGACATATAAAAGAAACATCTGCAGCTCAGCTGTCTGTAGCTACCTTAGTTGCCCCTACTATGAACAATATGTAATCATCAAGCTCTCTACACTGTTTTGAGGGTGTCCTAAAGTCCACTTGACTTGCTGAACAGTTCTGGACCAGATTTATGACATGCCCTCAAAAAAGGGAGAAAGATGAAAGCAGACCAAGTATGTACAAGTCAAGTCCTGGATGGCAGGCAATTGAGAACCCATGTAATTAACAACTGTTTTACAGCTGTTGCACCTGGTGAGGTGACCTCCTTCCAAATAATGGCCTCAATGAACAGCTTTAAATTAGAAATGGAGCAAAAACCAACAAAGAGTGTGGCCATAGGACTGGAAGGATTGTCCCTGAAGGGAATGATTTATCTCAGAAAACAGTAAGGTTGCTTGAAGGGCTATGTAAAGTTTGGACTGGTTTTTCAACAATGTAACAGCAACACGAAAAAGCATACAGTTAACCAAATTTTTTTAATGATCTGCACATTTGGTTTTTCCACCAAACATATCCACCATGTATGGTGGAAAATTATAATTGGGATATAAGTGGAAATATTATAACATAATTGTGGCATTCTTTTCAATCTATTGCCTTCTTTCTGACAGTTGCATATTCTTGCAGGCATCACAATTATCACACAAACAGAAGTAAATACACTGTAGCGAAAGGTGAGAGCAGTCACCCCACCCAGCCTCGAAACCAGGTCTACAGGGTACCAAACATGTGACTTTGACCGCGACGCCAAAGAGCCAAGCTCGTTGGTATGGCAGTCAAAGCACATACTCAACCGTAGTGACGGCACTCCGTCACATACACACCCCCGATTTTACCATTTGATTCATGCAAACTGTCCTCTAGCTGTTTCACCAGTGACAAAATGGGATTGATTTTCTTCTCTTTATGAACACCCTATTCTCAAAATTGTATTTGTCATATCTTGGGATTTTTAAACAACATTTAAAATAGTCTGCACACAATCAGTAAATAAAGCCAGTAGGTTTTATCAAAGTTTCGTCTGTGCACAAGCTGGTAGTGTTCCAACAAAGCAACAGATAATGCTTAGAACAGTTTAATCTCACAAAAGGACCAGAAAGAAAAAAGTTTTCACCAGCCTCTATCCAATTGTAATCTTCTGTGAGAGACCAGCACCTTACTCTAACTATTTAATTTCTATTTGCATTCCAAATGTTCCACTTGCACTACTGTGTGAGTCCTAACAAATGGAATGTGAACTATACACAAAAATGCACATGGTTGTAACCTAACCTAGATATTTGTTGATAACGCTAAGACTGCTTAACGCTGAAATAAATCATATAATTCATACGGTGCACTTTCATAAGCCTGTGTAAAATACAGAATCTTACACTGCTTACAATGTTGTCTATGTGGATCAGCAATTAAAACTGACAGCACTGTGGAGTGCTCTCCTCTTCCCTTTGCCATGGCATAATTTGGCACAGTGACAATTCCAACTCCCAAAGCTGTAAAACACATGAACTGGTAAATGAAAATTGTGAGCTTGTGGTAACGATGTAAGGAGGACAATTTTTGTTTTGATATTAGGGAAATTGAATTGTCTATAATACTAAAGATCAAAAGATGTCAGCGAAAAATATTGCATTGGAATTCAACAATAGTGAAGCAGAAAAGGGCCAAAGGGCCAGTCAAGAGAGGTGACTGTTTTCACTTCCTCCTATTTCTACACTAAAAAAACTTCACCTAGAGAGAGAGAGAGAGAGAGAGAGAGAGAGAGAGAGAGAGAGCGCAAGCAACAGTTTTGTGTTGCAACGCTGTTTCACAGAGGATGCTTTCAGGATAAAGATCTCATTGGAGGGCATGGGAATATATGTATTGAAAGGGAGTGTGTAAACAGATCCCCTCACAGATTTTAGTACTTGGCTGTAATAGAACAACAGCTGAATAACATGAAGACGACATCTTGCATGTTGTCCTCCATGATGCAGAGTATAAAAGAACAGATAGTTGCATTCATGTGCACCTTCTTTATTTTCACTGGAGGAGCGTAAACATGAAGGTGATTTGAAGGTTTGATGGATGCAGTTTACAGTGGCTCTATTTTCCTCTGCTGAGAAGCTTGCAGTGCATCAATATAGTCATGTATGGACAGAACAGTTTGTGTGCACTACCAGCAGGGGGAGTACCTGTATATATCATACCAATAATCCTGCAATTCATCTGGCAAACTCCCACTCTTGCCATTAACTATGACATTGTTTTTCAGAATACATCACAGAGTCTTTGTATACTTCTGTGTACCAAAAATGATTCAAGATGTTCATGCAAAAGGAAGTGGTGAGAGAATAATCTTAGTGTTGGATGCCCCCTTGTGGCATGGTATGGCACTAATTTGTACTAATTAATTTATTCATGAATAATTAATTTATCACAATAATTTGTGCCATTTGTGAATTGCCACAAAAATACCTCTGTCCTCTTACTGACTGATCTTAGGGTTCTTCCATGTGTGTGTTTCTCCCTGTTCATAATGACTCAAGCACTACTTCTCTGTATGGTTACACTCACATATGTATCACAATAAGCACACCAAAGCCTCCATGTGATGTAATAGTCACCTCAAGATTGCAAGAATGTAATGAATTCAGAGTGAAAGGGTAAAGCTCACTCACCTAGAAGTAACAATACTGTAAACACTCTTACAACCCCCTCACATTTGGTTTAGAATGACAATATCATTGTACAGAATATCACTGACTAATCTTCAATAATCATATAACACAATGCATGAATGAGTCGGTTTCAACCTGAAACGAACATTTGAAAATCCCTTCCACATTGGCATGTATTGCAGTTCTCTATCAGCAAAGAATGTGAACCAGTGGAACTTGATAAGGTGAGTGTGTGAACAGAAGCTTCCTATTGACTACTTAACTGGCTGTCACTTATCTCATTCTCCAGCTACGCAACAGCTTATCACTGGTATACCATGTATCATTCGTCTTGTAAAGAGCAGAAGTGGTGCACTGCAGCTGGTGTCTGTTCATGTATAATAAACATCAGAGGTTCTCATTGGCTGGATGACATCCAAAGCAATACAAAAGGATGATTCATGCCACTGTAGACCAATCGAGCTGAGCCTTCAAATCACAGCTGGATGCAATGACGCAGAAATGTATAAAAAATTACATGTAACAAACTGTATGCAGTAGTAGTAGCAAATTCACAAATTTATTTCACTTGGCTCAGAAAAGAGATTTGCCACAAGGCCTAACGAAAAAAACTATTTTTGATGCTTACATTTCTGTTTTAGCCATTTTAAGCTGCATTGCCACAGATTCACATATAGATTTGTTTCTCATGAGAGATATCTATTGCATTTCTCTGTTGATTGTCTGATTCTGTTGCCTTAAGGTTTATAAAGGAGTGACTCCCTTCTCGATTTGTAAAGATGGAAATATTTGTGAGAGACCTCAGGCCTGTTAAACAGAGTGAAGTTCGGTGAGGAGCAGTGTGCTGTGCCTGTTCTGTTTGCCAGTGTCCTGAATGACTGTCAGGACGCGGCCTAGCCAAAGACAGGATGTGGGTTGATTTACAAAGGATGTGAGACAATCTAAGGGGGCGGGACTGGGAGGAGGGAGCCTCCTCCAAACAGCCATCCCATCCCCACATAAAGAGGAAACTCTTCTTTCTACTTCCAGTTCTCCCAAACACATGCTCATGCACATGCACATGTACGCACACGTACACATGCACACAGACAGCAGGGGTGTGCCAGACGAAATCAGGATGTGACATCACTCACAGGAAAAAAAAGAAGCCAAACAACTTTTTTTTCCATTGTGCTTTTTTTGTGCTGTGGAGTGAAGTTAGAGTCTCAGGGACTGCTGGCAGCTGGTAAAGAGGGAGTGTCCACGGGGAACTGGAGGGGACCGATCTGATCCCGTTGGATTCCTGTCAGTCGGGAGTGAAAGTTGAGGAGCTGACAGTGGAATTCTCCCAGGCCTTCCCACAACTCTCAACAGCATTCCAAGCCATTCCACAGTGGGACTTGAGCCAGGTACTGTAGGAAAACTTTTCTCTTTCTCTTATGATAGCACCTCTTCTTTGTGTCAGTTTAATTTCTTCACCTCTTTTAAATTAACATTTTACTTTAAAAATCATGGCGTTTGAAGTGAGCAGCACTGGTTCCCAGCTTCGGGAAATTCCTGGGATTTCCATAAATACCACTGCCATCGGTCGCTTTCTCCTGAACGTGACCAGACACGCTCTAGTCTGAAGCTGGTGAAACATGAGGACACAAATTATAAGAGGAATAGTGGCAGTTCCAGCACTATTGCTTACCTTCTTTTGCTTTGGTTTTCTCTATGACTGTTACTTTGAGGTGGGCAGAGGGTTGCTGAGATAACCCTGTTTCATGTGCCTTAGCTTGTGGAAATTCTTCTAATTGGAGTGGTGCAAATTGGCTTTGATGGAGCCTGGTGCCAATTTAACCTGATCGCTCCTGCCCTCTTTTTTGACGTGGTCATTGGTTCGATGGCCACACAACAAAGACAGCCTTTAAGTGCAAGGATGATGGAGGGGTGGACATGGGGAGGCATTCTGCAGGGCACCAGATACTGTATATCAAATATCAACATGTTTAAAGCACCATGCAAATGATGAAAAAAACCAGGGTGACCAGCAAGATGGGTGCATCATGGCCCTCCAGCAGATGTTCGCAAGGGGCAAGGAAAACAGGGACTTTTTTCCTTTTGCCTTTTGACGTCAACTGTTTTGGTCAAGGCCAACATATTGACCCTCCCCCTCATCAGAGGAAGCCTAACCCATGGGCTGATGTGCGATATTGCGATGATTACTCCGAATGACCAATCTGTGTGTGATTTCCAGCCTGTTCCCAGATGTCTTGCTGTCAGTACTTGTCTCGGTGCTTTGTAGATGTCATACAAACGTGAGTTGGATCGAAGCGGAAAAACAAACAGACCTGTGCGCTCTAGAGGGCACAAGCTGTAGCAGGACAAAGACAGGAAGTGCGAAGAGTGGCTGTATATAACACAGAGAGCAGGACACATACGCAGATGTAGGCACTGTTCTCTGTATAGTTTCAAACAGCCAGCTCAGCTTATTGTGAATGATACTAACCATTAGTGTGATCATTTTTGGACTTCATTATTTCCTTAAAACACATCAGTAGTACATCACTTACTTTTGCGTAATGATGTAGTTGGTTTTTTAGTGGAGCATTTATGGTGAAATACCCTGCTCAAGGCGACAACAGCAGTGTCCCATTTGAGGTTCACATTACATTACTGTCATTCCCCCATAACTGTCATTCACTATAATGCCCCACACACTTTGTCCCTCCCACCAGAGTTATTGGCCTGTGATACTGATAATGAGTTGCAGCTCACCTCGATGGCATTCTACCCATCTTTCGATGCTCTGGCAAATATACTGCATCTGTTCATGGGAGTTTCAGTACAACATCAGCTGAAATTGATGTCACAGTTATCAATGCCTGGTACTCAAGGCTAATTGCTGTATGTGAGGGAAATCTCAGCTCTGTTGCATACTTCCATCTCCATCACCATCTCTGCAGGTACAGGGGATATCAACATTGCCATAGCATTTTCTCACCATTTATTGTGCATGAAGTGCTGTTCCATTCTGTGCATGAAGTGCTGATTCAGTATCTTTCACTATGTACTATAACTATACTTTCATTTACATAAAAGAATGATGTGTGGTCTTTTGAGAATGATTTGAGAAAAAAAACATTGCTTTCAGTTTGCCTTTATATCAAACACAAAGGACAACAGACAGAGACACTATTGGCTTTAATATGTAAATACAACTGTTAGTTTTGCTTATCACAGTTAATGAAACACTATTTTCGAAATGCAATTGTTTTTAGACATGTATTATTTGTACAGGTGTAAGGGCATGTCACTGCATGTGTGTTTGCGTGTGCATGCAGCCTAATGTACATATTTGTTTACTCCTGTCAGTTACATAGAATGCTGGGAGAAGGTTGATATTGCCAAACTGATGCATGGCTCTAGCATAACAACTCTCTGTGGGTTAAACAATGGCTATTAAGCCACCAAATTTTTGATTTCATTTTGAGCAGGCACTAAATGCTTTTGTGCTGATTTCCCTCGGGGTGAGAGCACTGCACTGGAGTGCATGGCTTTTGCTGTGGCTGGTTGCACTCTCTGGAGTGAGATCCAAATACTAAACTCTCTGGCCTGTGCACTGAGAAGCTTTCTGCGCTCACTTAGCATTAACTTAAAAGCTCCATTTCCCTTCGAATTAGACTAGTTATGTGCAGTATGTTCTTAATTTACTCAATTACTTGTACCTACCTCCAGTGATCTGATTTCAGTTTGACATCACATTGGTTCTATTTTCAGAATGAAGTAGAGGAGAGCTGAAATGGTGGCTCAGTGTTACTAGATCTTGTGACATTAAGAGAATTATGCATGATGCTATATATGGCAAAGGCTAGTACTTTTATCACTTGCACACAGTAAGGATTAATTAATCTATTACCTTAGTGTCCCTTTGTTACGCCATAATTTTCAGCCTATGCCATGATCATATTATTTTGTTTAATTAGCCTGTGAAATATATAAATAACATGTGAAATAAGCTATTAAAATCAAATAGACTTCAGTATTAACTGATCTTTTCCATCTTACTGCCATTTCAAACCACACAGGTAGGAGCGTGCTGTGAGTGTGATTATTTATGCAGTCGTTTAATCCATTGGCCATTGTCTATGGCATAAATCAGACCAGCTCCATGTGTCTCGGGTGTAGACACATGTAAACTTTATGCTCAGCTCATACATGCAACTCGTGTATACTTAAAGACAGATATCTGACATTCAATTTTTGCAATCAATCAGATATTGTGAAAAATAATTTGACCAATCGATTGCATTTACAAATCCTCTGAGGAAATCTAGGAGATTTTATAATCTTTGAAGAGAGAGGGCAGTGAGAGGTGGGACTGTGCCTCTCGCTGTCATTTGCTGTATTCTGTGTTCTCTTTAGCATCACAAATAAAGCCTGTAAATAGTTGAACAAAGAATTTTCAGATGAATCTCACCAATTCTCCCACCACATACAGCATTCATTCTTCAAAGGCCTGTGTGGCATTTCCTAACAGTGTTACTATATCAACTATAAGGCCACTTCCAACAAGTGAGATCGAAAATAACTCAAAAATAGATGCCTTGACGCATCAAACACTTTAAAGGAACTCACAAAATGAAGAAAGATGCGCTCTTGCTAAAGTATTTCT
The DNA here is from genome assembly GCA_019176425.1 of Megalops atlanticus. Lineage (NCBI taxonomy): Eukaryota > Metazoa > Chordata > Actinopteri > Elopiformes > Megalopidae > Megalops > Megalops atlanticus. The sequence continues at coordinate 38,899,230 of CM032876.1, forward strand.
CGAAATAGATGGCATCGCGAAAATGCAATGTAGATTTAAAGCTGTGCAGAAATCCCAGCTTTTAGCTTGGTGTGGAGAAAATTCTTGAGAAGTGCTGGCTGCTGCTGGGTCTTTTCCCAAAGTTGCAGGAGGAACCATGGACTCTGGCTTACTTATCTCCCTGCTGCAGATGTGTGCAGCTGTGACAAAAGCTCACAGAATCCCAGCCCTGGAATCCTGTCTGATGCGACAGGGCAAGGAAGAATGTAATCGGCTCCAATCCTGTCTGACGCATAAGCCCCATTGTGTAAACAAATTGAATAACATCCCAACTGATTCTGAGAGGGGGAGAGAGACGTGGAGTTGGGGAGAGTATCCTATGATTCAGAAGATGAGGAATGTGGTTTTTAAAACTTAAAGTTGGCCAGTGGTTTGGGAACAGCTGGAAATCAGATAGGGAGGAGTGCCAAGGGTGCAGAGGCTTGAGTGCTGATGCCAGTGTGGTTTTCACCAGACTAGGCCGAATGCTCGGCCCAGTGAAGTCATTACTCAGCCCTGTTTTTTGAGACAAAGTAGTAACAACTGTCTGTGGAAACAACAAGATGCAAGAAATAGTAGCAATGAAGCAGCTCCCTCTATGGACATGGCAATGCAATTTTAGAACAGGGAAGTGTATACTGATTGCACTGGTCACTGCCTCCCTCTCAAAAGTCCCCACAGCCAAACTCCAGGGCCTTACTCTTTGTCCTGAATGTGAGAGCTCCCAGAATTCTCCACTGTTTCCTGTAGTTTGAAGAATCTATTTTTCTAATACATCTGGAGGAAGCAGGCCTCTATACAGCAGGGATAGCAGTGCAAAGGAAAAAAAGACAAGGCGGATACCCGAGACCCAGAGTTGGCTGAAATGTCAGTGTTGTTTACTCCAAATAATTTTTCCCCTCACAGCATGCCCTAGTTTTAATTGGGTTTAGCAGGACAAAAATGGAAATGAGGTGACACCGTACAAGGAGTCAAGCAATACATCTTTAGTGCTTTGTTTCCTTTGTGCTCTTATTCATGAAATGAATTTGAGCTCTGTGCTTTCACCAATCTCAGCTTTATAACATTTTTAGATGCTTTGCTTCATTACCTCTACTCTTGTCTCATTAATATTTACATGTATATTAGCTCATTTCAAAATGGAGGAAAATGCTGCTGAACTTCCTTTATGTTTTCCTGTATTCCAACAGATTTTGGTCGTTTCTTGCCCAGCTTGGCGTTCCAGAACGGAATTCATTCCGAAGTGCTTGAATTTCTTAGAAACAGATCCACCTACTGCTCCACTGTGAGACAACCTTATTTTCCAAGAGTTGAAACCAACCATTTTGCTCATAAAGCTTCCCGTATTCAGCAAAAGCCCCCCTTCACCCCTTCCCTTCACATCTTATAAAAAGAATGGCACTGTGTCTTGGACAAGTCTTCAGCAAAGACAAGACATTTCGGCCTCGGAAGCGGTTCGAGCCAGGGACCCAGCGCTTTGAACTGTACAAGAAGGCCCAGGCCTCCCTGAAGTCTGGCCTAGACCTGCGCAAGGTGGTGCAGCTGCCGGAGGGGGAGAACATCAATGACTGGATTGCCGTGCATGTGGTGGACTTCTTCAACCGCATCAACCTGATCTACGGCACGGTCAGCGAGTTCTGCACTGAGCGTAGCTGCCCCATCATGTCGGGCGGTTTGCGGTACGAGTACCGTTGGCAGGATGGGAACCTCTACAAGAAGCCCACCAAGCTGCCCGCGCTCAAATACATGAGCCTGCTGATGGATTGGATCGAGACGCTCATCAACAATGAGGACATCTTCCCCACGCGAGTAGGTGGGTGAGGGTCTATTCCCTCATGAACTTGCTTATGAGAAAGTCATTTAAGTATATTAAAATGTTAAAGCCTAAATATAAGGAATATATTATGAAATGTAGGTTGGAAAATATGGCAAGTATATGTAGTTCACATAAATGCATATATAAACATGAAAGTATTTAAATGTGTTTAATACATGCGGTATATGTTAATATATCTTAAATCTACTACTTTAGGTTGGGATTTTTTATTTTACCCTTACTGCTGAAGGGTCCGTCCAACAACTAATGTTTGTGAGTAGGCCTACACATTCTTAAGGAGTCCTGTAGGTGGCAATAAATCACTTTATGCACATGTAGCTGTTGCAGTCTGGAGCAACAGGTCCGTGTGCTTCTTTCTTATTGGGAGCTCCAGCCTGCATGACAGGTTTTTCTCATAGGTGTCCGATGATGAGGAGGTCATTAGTCACACAGCTGTTGCACTCTTAACTAAGTTATTTAGCAAAAAATCCAGCTGTTTAAATGGAATAAACATCACTTGATTAAATCTGCAACAACTACTTTGCATTTTTAATTGAGTTACGTTATCAGATTACAGCATTCAAGAAGATGAATATATGAAATATTTTGTGAAGGTTAGCCCTTTCAGCATCCGATGCTCATAAACCCTGCATTTCACAGCAGGATTTAACCACAGGTTAATGAAGCAATGATGGTGACGTTTTGAGCAATTTGTCTGGGTAACTGTTAGTGATATTGTTAATTTCAAACAGGGCTGTCTGTCATCTTGATTCTTAAAGAGACTGAGCACCAGTGGAGTAAAAGAAATTCATAAGAAATCTCCATCCAGGAGCACTGTCTTTTGTATTCAGTTGACTGAGAACACAGAAGTGGTGTTGTATATGAACAGTCTGAATGTGAAAATCTCAGGAAACAAAATAATGGGAAATTATATTTTATATATTGCCAGTGTAAATTTAACCATATGACCTAGTGCAATACCAAAACAGGATGTATGCTAATTATATCTAAAACAATATGAGTTTCTCGTAATCTTACTTGAATGGGTTCAAGCAGTGTTCCAAGCTGTATTGTGCAGCTCTGTGTATAACTTATGAATGTTAATGGAGGTGCAGACCAATGTTTCTCCAGTGTGACAGAACTGTCCTCAACCTTTCAGGTGTTCCCTTCCCTAAGAACTTCCAACAAGTCTGCAAGAAGATCTTGAGCCGCCTGTTCCGTGTCTTCGTTCATGTCTACATCCACCACTTTGACAGCATCTGCAGCATGGGAGCTGAAGCTCACATCAACACCTGCTACAAGCACTACTACTACTTCATCACTGAGTTCAGCCTCATCGAGCACTCTGAGCTGGAGCCCCTGGTGAGGAATGGGGTGCATGTGTGTAGAGTTGGCGGGGAGGGGGAGAAGGTCTACAGGAACTATAGTATTAATTGACATGGTCCATAAATAGTCCTTCCTGTGTTAACATTAGCACAGACTTCAAGCTCAAGATGCTAGTGGAACCTGATTTGTCAGGGTTAATTGACATGGTCCATAAGTAGTCCTTTGCATGGCAGTGCAAGCAAAGACATTAAGCTCAATATCCGAGGGACACCACTAATGCCAGGCAGATAAGGCTCAGGTGGAGGTGTGTGGCATTGAGCTTGTGCTGCAGAGAGAGGTTTATGGAGACAGATTGGAAGAGAAATGAGAGGGTAGCATTATTTAATTGCATTTTTAAAAACCTCATACCCTACAGCACTACACATCAACCATAGCTGAACAGAATGGTTTGAACCAGAAATAGCCAGAGAGGATCCATTCTTGGCTGCACAAAAAGGATTGGTGTGAGAGCATATATATATAAGATGGGAATGTGACTTATGCTGTCTGTATGAAAAGATGTTGAGTGATATATTTAAATAAGAAGCATGAGGGATTGTGTGTGTGTGTTGGGGGGGAACCTCTGCCTCTCCTTGTCAATTCTCATCTCTGTTTATGCCTTGTCATGATTGAATATCTACAGGGGCCTCACACAGGAGGCAGCAGTTCAGAGAGCTCTCTGATTCCACCCTGATTAAAATAGGTCGAGTACATTTATGTAACACAAGGGCGTTGTGGGGAGGGAAGAACATGAACCCTCTCCTGTGTTTACAGGCCAGGGCAGAGGAGGGGAACATTCAGGAGGTATGGCATGAATGATTCAAGAGCCTGCTCAAACTGACTCAACGGGAAGCATCTCTCACTCTCAGACCAGTTTAATTGCCTTTTTCTGATTTGAAAGAGAAAGGATTTGAGACAACACTGATATAACTGAGGAACACTAAGGCATAGTCTTAATTTTTAAGTCATTGAGAACAATTCAATAGGCTACATAAAATATGGATTTGTTGCTGGGAAATATATGTTGCAGTCTAGTTTTCACTATCAAAGTGAATATGTTTGAACTGATAGATCGTCAGCATTGATGATACCCATTGATATTTAGTTGCACATTGCTTAATGGTAGATACATTTTATGTTGATAACTGGGGCTTGATACCCTCTGCAAAACATCATTGTGTACATGAATATTTAAACACAGGAATATATTCTGGTTGGTCAGGAAGGCAGTTGCCGAGCTGTCACAATTCATACATTACAGCTTTCTACATGTAGTGTAAAAACAGACAGTGGGGCCACATCCGCTTCATTGGACGGACCAACATTTCAAATGGTCTGTAGGCTAACCCACCTTTGACAGTTGTGCAGTATAGCCCATCTCTCTGCAACATTTTAACCATCACAAATGCTGAAACCCATACTGCAGAGGAGGGCATTAAAAGAACTGTAAGATGTGTGGATCTAGACCACTGATCATGTAGGGACTAGATTGAGTAGACCAAAATCAGTCTGTTACTAACATGGTTGTCTCTCCAGAACCGTCCACAAGCTCGGTACCTAGTCAGCAGACTGCTGGTATCCCCTGTTGGGGATAATACTGCTTGAAATATCCAATACTGCTTGAAAGGTACCTGCCTGCATCACCAAACCCCAAACACACTCAAACACTCCTTAACTGTCTTTGTACTCCATCTCCATAGCTCAAGGTGGCTGTTGCCACCTAGCTAATATATCATGCTCTGAAAATATTTCTGTAACACCACAGTAACATTGTCACACACGATGGCAACATTGCAGGGGCACCTATCAGGATGGCTCAACAGGCAGAGCAAATGATCAGTTGTCAGGACAAGAAGCTGGAGTAATTAAGATGAGGGGGCACTCAGAGGCCCCCTTAGTGTAGGAGTGGTGTGAAGAGGGGGCAGATTAGGTCTGTAATTGTCAGGCAGCAGCTAATGAATACCACCTGCCTGTGGATCTCTCTCTGATGGCTGCAGAGGCAATCGTCCAACACTGTGTTTTCTGGCAGGGGGCCGAATAAATGCAGAGAGTCTAGTTAGGTGTCACGGCGTGTGTCATGGGAGAACCAACTGAGAGCACTGACACAAGGCACAGTGCCAGCCATCATACCATTAAGCGCATGATGACCAGATTCCTGCGTGTGATCCTGAGATTGGCAAATATGGATGCACTGAATCGGTATTCTTAGATGTCAATCAAATGCTGAATGCAGACTCAAAAAAAGCTTAAAATGTTTGATTGATAATAGATCTGTATTGATTTGCTATGTGTATCAAAGCCTCACTCCATAAATCTGCACTTCTGCACTTATTAGGCTGGTGTATAGTCACTTCAGTATAGTCACAGGTGTATGACAAAAATGTCAGTGAAAAGTGGCACACTGATCTGATGTTCCTCTTGACTCATCAATGGTTATAACAACTGTCTTTAATATTATTATTGTTATTCTAAAACAAGAAAAAAACAAATATGCTTTCTTCCCCCATAATCTTCGACAAATACTTAATAGTTGAATGATAATGATAATAGTTGAAACAAATATTTTTCCAATGCTAGCCTATGGAAGATAGCCTATGGGCCTAAGATGTCATATTGGAATGGCTGGAGTAAGAGCATAGGGGCAGTTTAACTTAGACCTATACCTCATACCTCAGTGTGGGCCCACACACCTGCCCTTTGAACGATGAAGCAACACAAGGTGATATGTGAACAGCATTGTAACATCGGAAAACATTCTGTGAATGCAAAAACCTGCATTGAGCATGCAGGAGCCTCAAGGCCACAACGTCTAAAACTGCGTGTTATATTGTCTCTTTCCATCTGGGAGTTCTATGGCATTTCTGCTGCAAGGTCAGTGGAATTATTGCCAGTGCTACGTGTTGATCTTCCTCTAGCAGTATAAACGTGATGTTTTAGAGAATGCACCAGATGCAAATGTTTTAAGAACACCACTGTTGTGTATCATTTTCTTCATGACCATTGCAAGGTTATGCATTGCAAAAAATGAATGTGGCTTTATTATAATCACCCTGTTTGACCCTTTCTGCACTGAACCTGTTTTTGCTACTTTTTCCATTCTGGATTGCTGCTATTCACTGTTTTAAACAATAATTACTGCCACTGGCCTTTTATTTTACATGTCAACTTACATGGTCAATTCAGGTTTCGTCTCACTGAATTGTAGCATTTGGCCAGATCTGAACCCATGTAAAAAGTAGATCTTCAGATGTCCAAAAGCATGTCCTGTATTTGGTGTATCCCTAATCTCTAATTGCAAAATCCATTATACACTTGACAATGGTTTGTTGATCAGATACGTTTATTGATCAGACCTAGCTATAATACTCAAGTTGCATGGTCCCTTGAACATACCTAAAAATAGTTCTCATAATGTTCACCACCCACCTATTTCTGTCAACAGCGCCAGATCCATAGAGAAGAGCATCTTGCTCCACTCAGTGATCTCAGGGCCTTAGATTAGCTCAGATAGATGGAACACATGATGTTTAGAACAGATAATGGCTATATGGTTTTTAGGAAGACATGCCACATATCTGCCAGCAATCTTTCTGCTGTTTAAGTCACAGGTATGCTTTTTAAAATAGCATTGGCATGTGGAGCTGGGTTTTCAGAGGTGAGTAATTACAGTGGTCTTCACTCAAAGCTGTCTGTCAGCAGCAAGGCCTTTACTTGCTTACTTGTTTCACTGAATTAAATTCCCTCCTTGTCTTTCCCATTCATATCAACAGATATACAAAATGTGAGCTTTGATAATGTTGCGCTGCCAACAATGTATTAAAATCTGAACAAAATTAGCGAAATAGAAAACATCCTGAATCTACGTGAAATTGCACATTTAAAACGATGGCGTTGTCGTAAATTTTTATTGTGGTCATTGTGTTGTAAATCAGTCCCTTACAGTATATGACTATATTACTACGGTTTCAAGTGTGCTGCTTTTTGCAGATTTGATTCTTTGGTAGTTAATAAATTAATTATTTTAGACAATATGTATTCCTTATATCCTGTAAGTCAGTTTTAAATGTACCAATTAAGCCTCCCATATTTAACATCCATTAAGTTTTTCCAACAGAATGTTCATTACGTTGCTTCCAAATGTTCTTCCAATTTTCATTATTTCAGAACCTGTAATAAGTTTAGAATAATGTGCACTGATACATATATAGTGTGCACTTTTGGGAACTTTGGGAGGGATACTCAAAGGGTACTCAAAGAAGACAATACTGGGTATGACTGCTGCTACCTAACTTACCTTGATGCCACTTAAATGGTACTCGAGTGTCTCTACATTATTGTCAAGCCATTTCTAGGAGCATTAAAGTGCCCCTGTGCACCTTGATGACATATTAAGAGGTGAGGGGACAAATACACTGGTGCCATTTATAGGCGAGAAGTGCAATCTGATGTATCTTGTTGCATCTTTCTCTGATACCGCCTCCTTTACTCAGTGAAAAGGTATGGACAGATGGAAGAACTCAATGCATTGAACCAGTGATGTTCCTAGTTACCCTATTGTACCATTCAGTCACAGCACATCACATTATATTTCTCATTTTTCAATTACTCATTTTGAGTATGTTGAAGAATGATAGATTTCAGAGGAACAGCACATTTGATGTGGGGGGTGCTTGGTGGAAGATTAATCTTGTGTCATATGTGGCAATGTTACTGAATAACTAACTCAACTTCCCTTCTTTGCCCACAGAAAGCAATGACAGAGAGGATCTGTAACTAAACCCCCTGGGAAATGGAGTTCTTGTCATCACTACAACACACACTGAACTGCTGTAGAGACAATGGATCAGAAGCTTTAAAACAAGCATTTAAAACCAAAAGACTCCATATGAATGGATCTGAGGCAATTCTATTTGCATTTTGTAATGCAATGATTGCACATGTCAGACTGGTGCTTAAATTTGCTATGTTGGGGCTCAGCAACAGCATTGCATAGTAACTAATACTGTAACTGATTTGTCTAAGCATGCTTTTTTATTCATTTATTATCATCTATGCATGTGTGTTGATGTCACAGTGAAATCTGTAATGTTGTTTTATTTTATTCCAATGACATGTAGCTCCATGTAGGGACCATGTTCTGAGCCACTGATTACTGGTAGTAATCTGAAAATAGACTAACCAGGGTGTTGCAAGTAGCTTCCGCTTACACCATAGTGTTGTGCCAGTTACCCGTAATGACTTCCTCAGTGAGAGAAGGCTTTGGTGTGACGGTGAAGCCTTGAGTTTGCCAGACAGACTGAAGTGAAATTATGTTTGCTAGGATGGCTCTGCCTTGACATTAATAGCTGTGAAATACTGACTTCAGACACATGGACTTGTCTCTGTGCATCATTAAATTTCATTTGTGGACCAAACTATTTTAATTTGGTAAAGGTTGTTTTATAATGGTGAAGGAGTGCTGGTTTAGGAGTCTGCCCCTCAACATGATTTTATTCTGAAGAGGTACCATATTGCTAAGTAATGTCAGCCCTTTCAATGTCAAAATGAGGCACACCAATAAAAATGTGTGATATGTGAAGGGTGTAAAGGGTTTCATTAAATATTGTTTTCTGACCAAGGTTTTTGCGTGAATTCATGGTTTTTTACATTCACAAAACAAAAACAAAACAAAACAAAACAAAACAAATAAATAAAAAAAACTGTACCATAGGGTAGGCCCATTTCTCATGTTCATTGCAGTTGCTGAATGTTCTCCATCTTTTATCTGTTCCACTCTCCATCTTGTAGGGCAATAAAATTGGCTCTGAACTCTACTAAAGAGCCCTAAACCATTTCCCCATTCCTGCCTGGAGCTTTTTCTATCTCTGACAGGGTTATTAAGAAGCTGCAGAGCCCATTTTCTGGGGCTGCTGCACAAAGCCCTTCTGAACAGCTGCTTGTCAACCTCCATCCACAACCTCTGCTGACATCTTTATAAACAGAGCCACAGGAGGTGGCTGATGGAGGGGGGGCACATGATGAGCCACTCTCACCCTCACAATAGCAGTCTGATTTCAGAAATGTTATGTCACAAAAATTGTCTGCCGTCTCTTGATAATCATGAATGATGAACAAAAATAACAAGAAATACACAAAAAACATGAAACAGCTGAGAACTAAAGCATTGGGGCTTAGACAGCACATTTGTTTAGTATGGCCAGTCAATTATATATAAGACTGGAAATGGGGGCTCCTAACTAACCCATCTGATGGTGTTCAAGTTCAAATTCTGTATCAGTGATATCCGAGTTTCTTCTGTGGTGCACCGTCTGACTTGCAGTGTGAAATATTGCTATTGGCTGCAAGTGAGTGTACGGGAGGATTGTACTTGTCCTTCAGAAACTCCTGTGTGAGTGCAGAAGATTTTGCAGTAATGTAAAATATATATGTGTATATGCAATTGGAAATTTGAAAGTTAGGACAAAAATGGGGGGAATAAAAAAAGACTCAATGTATGTCTTTGAGAGGTGCTAGGCAGTTAGACAAGAAAAAAATGTCATTTCTTTGGTGTTCAGATTACCTTACAACTGGGGTAAAAAATTGTCCTTTTTATAACTCATTGAATGCATGGCAATGGAGAGGGGGGTGGCCTTAGACCGTGAATGAGACAGCCTGAGAGTATGATGCATAGAGCTGCAGGTTTCACACTGCTGCAGGACATGCAGGCCCTGAAAACAGCACCAGGCCTGCAGTCCTTCAAGAGATTCCCTCCATTGTCTTGCTGATCCCTCTAGGCACTCACATAATCCCCCGTGCTGATACTAATATCGCTTTCTCACAGTTGAACACATTCACAGAGAGAACTGTTTGAATTATGAATATTAATGTCAATTGCTTTCTATGGACAATTCTGGTGTGATGTATCTGACAAATAACCCACCTTTGGGTTACAAGTCCTGCTCCTTATCAATACTGTACACTACACTGCTGCTCAACTACTCCACACTACTGCAGCTAATACTGCTTTCAGTATATAAACCATCACAGCCAGCCACATATGCTGAACATAAACTTACTGCTCCATTTATACATTTTAGAAAAAATGGATTTTGGATATTAAGTATTTTAATAAATTGATTGATAAATTGTTAATTTATGATTGACATGTCATGACTGAGACACTTGAGTGACTGTTGTATGAGCACTGTATCACAACTGATTCATACACTTTACAACAGCTGGCATTGAAATTGTACCTGTGTTTAAATTGCATCATGTCAGGCACCAATTTGTAAGGATAGGTGCTGCAATTATATATTTGAGCTGAGCTTCAAATGTTTATTGATTTAAGTTCACTGTCAAGTTTCATGAGAATTCAACAGCCAAAAAATAATCTTTCAGTAACTCAACCTGCCAATAGGAATAGCTGTTTTCTGTGGAATCATTGCAAAAAAGGCAGTGAGCGAGCCATGGAATAAGAATGATAGAAAGCAAAACATTTGAGTACGTAATCAAAAATATGTTCTGTAACAGAAAGGGAACGTGTAACTTTTAAGATAACTGAAAAAAATTGATTACAAAACAGAAAACAGGTTACAAAACAGGAAGGCATTGCCTGTTCACTCTATAGCTGCTTGAAATAGTCAAACTGACTGCAGTGAAACTTGCCAGAACTAGTCATATAAGATGATTTTGCACACATTCGCAGCTACTTTTCCAGCCCCAGGTGATTATGAACCCCAGAGTAATGTGCATGCGCAACATGCAACCACCTGAACATTGAAGAGGAGAGTAGATCAAAATGAGTGATGACTGAAAACATAACCAAGTTGCAATTAATTGCAATTTACAGATGGCCTGCCTCCATTCTGAAGGCAACATAAAAGATGTTACTGTTTGTTAACTGAATACTGTTAAAGGCATTGCCGAAAGTTACCACTTTGCTAGCTGGGGCTTGGAATCTAATTCTAGCTGTGTGAGATAGTAGTATGAATGTGTAAAGCTGTATACAGTTTAGAGATAGATGGACATGAATAAAAGTGCTTTCATTTTAGCCATTTCATTTTTTAAGTATAGTTAGTTGTCTAGCTAGCTAGTCAATTACAACCACTGCTGGGGTCAATTCCAGTTCAATTCCATTCGGTATTCTAGTCAATTTCATTTCAATATGTAGGGGAGAATGGCGTTAGTTGAGCCTATGGGCAGGCTGAGCCACCCCTTGTTTCTAGGCAACCAAACACAATATCAGTCTTGTGACCAATCATGAATGCATTGTTGGGGGGTGTGCTCTGCCAAATTCATGGGTGTTGCTTACCTTCACAGGGCAGCTTGTGCACACCAGTCCTCAAATGTTGCTGCAGAGGTCATTTGAGTTTGATCTTTTTCAGAGGTCATTGTTTTATGTTCAAACTCACTTTCTTTTGATTGGTCTATGTCATTAAAACAAAACAGTGAGTCGTTCTCAAGGTTGTGTTAAGGTGTGCTTATATTGTATTCTTTAGATGACAGTCACACTTGTTTTGTTCAAAATCCTTAAAAACTTCGTTAGAAAAGTACATAACTTGTTAATTTAGTACGTATTGAAAAGATCTACTGTATATTCTGATCTATTTTTCCTACCCATTGAGTCTTATTTTATTATTGACCCATTTATTACTAATTTATTATTTATTTCTTACTCATTTATCTTCTCGAAAATCATGTCAAATACAATCAGAGCAATAAAGTCTGTCTGGACTACACCAAATGGCCCACAGGAGCTGCCTTAGACCAAAGGGTCATCACCATATCAATGCCTGTAGAGATCATGCCCGTAACCAGCTATGAGGTCACTGAGGTCTTTTTAGAGCTAAAAATAAAACTTGAAGCTAAATACAACTGGATAAAATAAAAAAAAATTTAAAAAAAAAACAGTGGTTGAGAACTTCTGAGACGAGCGCATGCTTAATTCAGTTTAGAATTGTTATTTAGCGTCCGCTGTGTGCGAGAGTTGTGAGAGGGTGTGAGCGCAAACCCCCTTGCATCATCAGCACTTCCGCTGACAGCAGCAATTGGTATTTACGCACGTTGGCAGCAGCAGGAGGTGGGTTGTGTGTGAACTGGCAGCATACCATTCAGTAAGACAAAGCAATGATCGTTATGCCATTATCTGCAAGAAACGTTCAAAACAGTAACCTGGTACAGCGTCTGGACTAAAGGCAATTGTATGAAATATTAAATATGCGTACTCTGGCCATGATGTATGTGATGTTTATATGTGTAACTTTGACAAAAACTAAACACCAACACCCCCCACCAGACCTCACTATTTTTCAAACCCTGGTTACGGCCATGGTGGAGATGTGGTCTAAATCAAATCTGGGTATTTATGTGAGCTCATCCGAGCATAAGGAATCTTACTTTGTGGGTGCTATTTGTGTGCATAACTTTGACTCCTGGGGAATAAAGCTCACCTCTGCAAGACCGGTCTCATCTGATTCATCTGACTGTCTGTAAAGAAGCTGGCCAATACTTCTCCAATAAATGAGCCCAAAAGAACAAAAGGTTAAAAGAAACAATTTATTGTTTAAAAAGTGTTAACAAGAGATAAACACATTATTTCCAGGAATGCACAACATCCTAAAATATATAGTTCTAGTTCTATAACTGTCTGGTACAGCAACTGCTCTGTGGCTGACAAGAAGGCGCTGCAAAGAGTGGTTAAATCTGCTCAGAAAATGACCAACAGCAGCCTCCCTTCTTTGGAGGACATTTACAACAGCAGATGCAGAACTAGAGCAACGAACATCATCATGGACCCCACCCACCCAGCCCATGAACTGTTCACCCTCCTCCCCTCAGGCAGAAGACTGCGCAGCCTTAGAGCTCGGACAACAAGGCTGAGGTGCAGCTTCTTCATTGAGGCTGCGAGACTCATGAACTCGGTGCCATAAGTTGTCCTCTGCACTTCTGCACTGCTGCACTTTATTCCAAATGCTGCTGGTTTCTCTTTTATTTATTTATTTATTTATTTTATATTGGCTTAGGTTATTTATCTATTTATTATTATCTATTTTAAACGCTGGTCCTGGGAAACAGTTTTCGTTCCTCGTGTTTTTAACATGTCGAATGACAAATAAAGAATCTTGTAATCTTGTAATATTTAAATGATTTAGTTGCAGGGACTGTGTTCTTTCTTTCTGTGAAGGTTTTTGCAAAATGTGGCTCAACTTACCTCCCCCCTCCTGTGTGCACATATGTGTGTACATACATATTTACATACATGTATTAGTCAGATTGTTCACAAAGAATTAATTTATTCCAGAAAAAGCAGGGATCAGATTTATTCACACCCTTCTTATTAGTATTTTGTATCCTTCTCTGGCATAGATTACATTGATGGGACATTTCCTGTAGCGTTTTATGAAGTTTTGGCACTTCTAAGTAGGGATTCTTGACAGCTGCATGCAGAATTGCTCCTTCAGGTCTTCTGCTTTTCATTTGTCTACTGCTTTCTTGAGGGTGAAGTACAGATGCTTGACTGCTCTGAGGTTAGAGATTGAAATGACTAGTTGAGAACATTCACTTTATATTCTGTTATTCATTTCTTTATAGATTTGAATGAAAGTTGTGTATCATTGTCATGTGCATTTTCAACCAATCCTAAGTTACCTATCAGAGGGAACCATGTTTTTTGCCAGAAATGTAATAACTAATAAGGACTACTGGACCTCTAGGTGCAAAACAACCCCAAAACCTAAGAGACACCATGCCATATTTCGGTGAGGAATGAGGTGTTTCTCACCATAAACGTCATGTTTTTTACACCAAGCATTGACCAACATATCCAAAAGCTCAATTTTCATTGTATTTATTTTGACTTAATTAAAATTGTCATTTAGATATAAAATGACAAATTCAAGTTGCCTCCTGGGGGTTGCCTTCAGAAAAGGCTTCTTCCTATATCATATTCATGCAGAGTTCTGTTTTACATGAAGAGTGTTCTGTTGGCCAATGTCATCTCATCAATGATCTCTCCTCATATCCAGCCTGTTGCCACATCATTTCATTTCATAGTAAATTGCAATCAGCTTCTGCCATAAATGTCACGGTGCTAGTTTACTACTGTATTTTACGTTGGGGATTTCTGACACGGCTCTTCTTTTGGTTCAATCCTACCTCTCTGGACACTTTTTCAGGTTGTCGTGGAATGGTGGTTTGTCTAGACCCCACAGCCTGCCTACGGGTGTCCCTCAAGGCTCTGCACTTGGCCTCCTCCGCTTCTGTCTTTACATGCAATCTCTTGAATCTGTCATCTCCACCCATGGCTTTTCAGACTACTACTATGCTGATGACACTCAGCTTTTCATCTCTTTTCCGCCATCTGACACACAGATCTATGTGTGCATCTCAGCTTGCCTGAAGGATGTTTCACAGTGGATGGTGGAGCACTGCCTAAAGCTTAACCTGGCTAAGACTGAGATGCTTTACATCCCACCCAGGTCCCCCGTGTTTCAAGACTTCTCCCTCAGCCTAAACTCTACAAACCTTTTCATGAATAGCACTGTCAAAAGTCTTGGTGTAATGCTTGATAGCCAGCTGTCCTTCTCCTCTCTGCATATTGCAGCAGTGAGGTGGACATGCAGATTCTTTTTGTATCACATCTGAAGGATCTGCCCCTTCTTCACTATGTATTCTGCATAGTTCCTTGTTCAGGACCTGGTCCTCTCACGCCTGGACTACTGTAACTCCCTCTTTGCTTGTCTTCCTGCCTGTGCCATCAAACCCCTTCAACTAATCCAGAATGCAGCTGCACAACTTGTCTACAATCTCCCAAATGCAGTCATGTTACACCCCTCCTCACCTCACTTCATTGACTTCCTGTTACTGCTAGCATCAAGTTTAAAACCGTGTTGCTGGCATACAGGACAGTGAATGGGACAGCCCCTTCATACCCACAATCGGTGTTCAGACCATACATTCCACCAAGATCACTACGCTCTGCAACCATGGGGCAACTGACTGGGGTTGCTCCTCTCAGACACAATGCCTGTCTGTACTGGTCCCCCAGTGGTGGAATGAACTCCCCACAGGGGTCAGGACAGCAGAATCACTGGCCATATTCTGACACAGACTGCATCTCAATTCCACCTAAATTCCCACCCCCTAATACCTGATACTTGCAGTACTTTTTATTTTATGTGTAGTATTGTGATGTGTTTTTGATTCTGTGATCTAGTGACTGATGCATGGTCTCATATTTGACTTTCATTGCCTAGTCAGATTGCACAAGTTGACTTGTGGTAAGGTTTGATTACTGTTATGCTCACACTCACTAGTCTGGGAGTGTTGTTAGCTTGTTCTGTCACTATTGCTCATTAAACTTGAATGGATACATTTCTGTTCTTTTGTATTGGAAGTCGCTCTGGATAAGATCATCTGCTAAATGAATGTAATGTAATGTATTTAAAAGAGAGCTAGTCCTCCAACAATGAGGATGGTCACAAAATAAACTCTGAGCTTGCAAACTTGCAAATAAAATCAGAAAATGACTGCACTACCAAGGTTTAAAGATACATTTCCTAGCTGGATTGCCAATAATGTTCACAATGAATGAGCAAGTAATGTTCACAATGGATTACTCTTGTGTGTGTGTGTGTTTTTTTTTTTAATTTCAGTCAGATGGCCAATCATTAGCTTGATAATAACATGAAAATGTAGGCCTACTGCATCTGCCTCGATATGCAAAGATTCACCACGTATAGACGATGAACTGATGACGACACCGTCATTGACAAACACTATTGCGACCATTCTTTGTTGCACTCTATCAATTCATATACATACTGCAGTATCATGTTAACGCATAAAATATAACACCAAATTAAATGTCTCCACAAAAACACTTTAAGCATTCAAAAAGACCAAGTTATTCACACGTGCTTAACACTTACAATGTAGGTCTGCCATTAAAATATTGATACAAGCATGACGCCGAGTTACACGACACTATTTAGGCGACACGACCTCACACAAACTGGGGAAACACCGTGTCAGAGAAATCGTGCCTTGCGTTTCCTAAATTATTTCGTGTAACCCGGTCCTGTGTGTATTTATACTGTTACACGCATGCGGAGACAACATGCGATTCTCAAAGGGCGGGAGCACTGAACTCGACAGAGATCAGAGGGAGGGAGCAATATTTTTCTACTCCCCTCTCTGCACAAGCTGTGTTTGCCGCCTGTCGTGGTTGGGAAATGGCAGAGGGAGTCAAGGCGGAGTTAGGCTCCTATGGGTGCAGCTATCAGGTTTGTGAAAATAAAATGATGTTTTAATGTTTACATAAAAAAAAGATGTGGGCACTTTGAACGTTTAACGTGTCTTGAATTTCATACTCCTCTAAGTTACCTAAGGTAGTCTGATGCCAGTACTACCGTTCAACTTTCAAAGATGAACTTGCTAGCTAACGTTACAGCTTAAATGGCATCAGAATGTCATGATGCAGCCAGCTAATGATAGCTAACCAGCTCTTATGTCAAACGTATGTCGTAGCTAGACAGGTAGTCAACAGTTGACTAGCTAAGCTGGCAAGCTGGCAGTGTTGTGATATTGTGTTAATATTTCGACTCTCTTGACTGAGTTATCAGGAATCGCTTGCTTGCTACAACCTTAGGCGGTCGCTTGGTATCAACGTAAACGTTAGCTAGCTACCTGCTAACGTTATTTTTCCTATAATAATTTGGCTAGTTAGTTATCTAACGTTATCCAATTAGCTTGATAACTACATAGCTACTAGTTGGCTCAACAGTACTGTATTGCCAATACCAATAGTTAGTTGTCGATCTATAAGTGAGCTAGCTAGCTGGATACCTATTGTGTCTAACTCGCTATCTCGCTACCGTGCTAGGAGCGTTATTTTCTAGTTAACTTTAAAGTTAGCTGGTTTGCTGCATCGAGTAAAATGACTGGATGCAAGTAGCGTGCTTTCTAGCTGCATGGCCAGACACACAGTAGGATAACTGTGCTAGCTGGAATAAAAGGTCTATGTCAATAAATAAAGCATATTGTTTGCTGGCTACTTAAGTCGGACGAGGGAATCTTTCGCGCTAGCTAGCTAGCTATCGTAGCACTTTCGTTTGATGGTTCTTCCCCCTGTTGCAGTGGTTGACATTAGTATTGCTAAATGAGGGGATATTCCAACCTAGCTAAACCAGTCAGCTCTTTGCGATCTGTGTTACTGTTTGGACTGTCAAGGATTAACTGTTGTCACCTTTTTATTTCAGATCTTTTTGTACAAGCAATGACAACTTTAAGTTCGTTTGAAGGAACTAAAACGGTTCTCCTTGTTTAATAATGTTCTGAGTATTTTCTTGTTCTGCATTTTAGGAAGAAAAAAAAAAAAATTGACCAACCAGTTTGACTGAATTCCTCTCTGAAAAGGTCGCGTGCTCCACAAAGTTCACATTAAATTACTAGTTTTTTACTGTTCCCAGCATGACCAGACTGGATTTGACACACATATGACTTACTCTCGGTGAACCTTCTTGCTGGCCCTGACACAATAAAATAATATATTATCTTAGTTCTGCTACCGAGACCAGAACGTCCCTGTAGCGTTTAGTTGATAATGTGCGTTGTCATTTTCAGCTAGCGGATATGGTCAGGCAAAGCAAGATAGCAGAACTGCAAGCATTCCAGCGCTCTTTTCAGGTAACCACACAACCCCTATCACCCAGCCGCTATTTCTTAAAACCAAAACAAAACAGAACAGCTTGTTACTTTTTAATAAAGTCAGAAATGAATTCATATTGGACATCTAATAGAGAATGACACAATAAAAATGTTACTTCCTGTAATAGGAAGGAAAATGTGTGGAACAAGTGTTAGAAAGTCTTAAATGGAGCCTTGCTCTTCAAAAAAATGAAAGATCACCTCAGTTATTCTTATCTGAAAAAAAGAAGGAACCGATGTGAAATTGTGTCTTTAACTTGAATTTGTCTATGTACAAACTTTTAAAAAATCTGAGTTAATGTAAAAACTGACCATGGTTCACTCCAGTATCAATTAGATTAGGTTAGCTACATTGATCTTAGATAAAGTTAAAGTTGTGTCAGTGGTTATGAGTCAGCCGGCTATCTCGAGAAGTGAAAGTGCTACCAGGAATTTCATAGGTTAGATAAGGTTTTGTTTCCGGTAGATGTGCTAGTCACTTGCTTGCCTGTCACTGCGTAGCATGGCCAGCTGCCCAAGGGAAAGGCAAAAGGCATGGACACGTGTTATATTCAGAAGTACATTACATATGTATCACAATATCTAGGTGAAATCTTTGCTTATCTGAACTGTGTAACACTATGTGCTTTTTAGCAGCACTGACAGAGTGTGTTACGTGTCCTGGGCACGTGCAGCAACAGTGTCAGTGTGGTTTGTGCACTGCTCCCTCTCTGCCTCTCAGTTACAGAGCACTTCTGTCGACTCTGTCCTCATGGGGGAGAGCCGTGAAGGACTTGCCCCTTTCCAGCAAAACACTTCCACTGCAGAGGAGCAATATTGCCCCTCCCATGACATGGCAGGTACTGCAGCATTGAACACAAAGAGTTACTCTTTTACAGCCCTGTGAGATCCTGGCATATCAAAATACAACTCTATTAAGTAACAGCAAAAACCATTTTAATTTGCAATGGTGAAAATTTGTTTAGTATTAAATAGTATAGAGCACATAAACATTAAACACTCAAGATTCATGCCCAAAAAAAATGTCTTATACCTGTACTAAAGTGAGAAATGTTTCACAACACCTAAATATTTTATTTGGACAGAATATTCAGCAAATGATCTGGAGAATTGTTTTTTATAGCATTTTGTCTTGAATGAAACAAGAGGCCCTTGTAACTAGATGTCTGAAATACCTGACACCTGCATGTGGTTTTGTTACAGAATTTTTTTTTTTTTTTAGATCAAAGTTTTTGTTTATTTCCATTTCAGCTCAAATCAGCGATACATTGCATGTGTATCATAATTTTACAGAATTATGACATCTTTATTAAGATTTTGTTTCTTCTGCTTTCGTAAAGCCTACTAAAATAATTGTCTGTATTCAGTGTGATATCAGTGTGGCGCATCTCTCCTGGATGCACTTATCATTCCTTCCAAAGATGAATGCATCTGCAATTGCAGGCACTGATGTAACATTCACTAATGGCTTCAGATGTTGGTAGCTGTTATCATTAATCCACAGGTTATGCCTTGAATTGCTGAGACATTTTCACCAGAAATAAGGGTTAATAATAAGATTTGACAGCTTTTTTGCATACCAGTATGATTCATCTGAACTCTGATAATCAGGTAATTGGTCCACTTGGCTCTGTTTTCATTACACCTCTGTGTATTTGTATTACATATGATCCTCACACTTTGTCGTGGTTGCAGAGATGGAAGGCAGCCATCCCCTTGGCATTGAGGATGCAGCCAAGCGGAAGAAGAAAAAAAGGAGGACACGTGCAACTGACAGTTTCACTGGAAATTTCAATGGTAAAACAGTGTTGACAATGGCAGTCCACCCATATGCATATCATTAATTCTTTCACCAGTGTCAGTTCTTTGCAATTTTATGTCAGTGAAATGTCTGACCATTTCCACAGCTCTTGAGTGTTCTCATTATTCTGTTGGGGAATCAAGAGGGTGCCTCAATAGCATGGAAAAAAGAAACATCTGGCAGCCAGCCTTGTCAGGCCACTCTGTATTGCATGTTTTAGATAAAAACACCTCAGAAATGATCAGGTGCCCTTATTTTGGAAAGTTTGTATGATAGCACAGTGCTGTTGTCCCCATTCTTTGTGATGACCGCTGAAATAAAATATGTTTGCCTTCTTTCCTTAACCATTTCTAACTTTCACATCCCACCTGTATTATTGTATTGAGGAGAAAACCAGATTCAGGTTCCGGGTCAGATGTGGCAGGTATTCAGACGACTTACCATCTGAAAACCCTACTAGTTTTCACCAGTGTCTGTATACCTTTTGTTTGGGATTGTGTAATGGTATTGTATCAGATAGCTTTACTGTAAGTTAACCAATTTTATCAGTGTTGAGCCCTTTGAATCTGTAATTGTAGTGACATTTGGTTCAAAAGAAAGAAATTAAGTTTTTGCTAACATTCAACATAGTTCTTAACCTTTGGATTTTTGTAATCCTTAAATAAAACCCTAGAAATGTAAAATAGAATCTATTCTGTTGTAAATACAATGGAAAAAAGGAGTAAGAATAAAGAGAGACTACTGCACTAGTTATTTAAATTCTCTTTGTTTGCTGAATAAACATTCTTTACAGTTTGCAAATGGAAGTGAACCCAGTACTTGATAATATTAGGGCAGGTGGATTGTTTATGTGTTAAAGCCAATCATGTCATAACTCACTTGATATGCCTGCTTTTTTATTCAGTGCTTGGAATTTTAGGATTTAGCTGTATCCTCTGGATCGTATTAACAGAATACAAAACATGATAATTAATAATTTAAAGCAAACAATTTGAATTGGATGTCAGGAATGATTAATGTCAACTTTTCTCCGCTTGTCTCATCTCATTTTGTTCATAGTATTTAATGTATAACTTTTCTCTGTAGAAAATTAGTTGCCATTCTTGAGATACATAGCCCATGATAATCTCATTTTACATGAAATTATTCTGATTATGATGTAAGTGATGATTTAAGAGCTAGGGCTGCTCATGATCCGGTTGGTTACTTTACATGCAAGGCATTAAGACATTCATTGCCAGTGATTGTAAGAATATTGGTTCATTTGTGATTTTGAGAGTGATTATGGTAACGATAGCAGTGAAAAGTATTAGTGATAGTAGTTGTATGTGTGCAATCTTTACTGTCATTCTAGCTTCCAAAATTCTCATGGATCATAAGACAAATACAATTAAAATGGCTAACTGTCACAACAAAGGCTGAATGCAGTGGCACAACAATACAACCATCCAGCATGTGCAAGCAAACATTAGGAAAGTTGTTATTCATGACTTTTTTTTCCTAGGACTCATTTATGCAGTGCCAAAATTGCCATTAGTAAAGCATGAAAGAGGCCATCTCCATTGTCTATTTAGATCCTGCTTTTGGATTGCCAACAATGACATCATATTTACATATACAAAGCAGCCTCAGGTTGCCCAATGAAATTTGGTAATTCTTATTTTTCTGTGTCTTAAGACAGGATCTCTAAGTAGTGTGATGCCATATTTATTATCTTTTGGTGTCTAATATATTGAAAAAATGATGATGAGGCTGATGGTTTTTCAAAAACCACAAAGTTATGGCATACTACATTTACGTTGTTGGCTGTGGTAGTTTTTGCAAATGGAAAACTAATGTAAGGAGTGTCTGTTACAGTACTGTCCAGAGATCCATGCTTGGTTTCACTCCTTTTCTCCCCATCTGTCCCTTGCAGACCTGTACACTCTCACAGAAGAGCTTCTGGGGCAAGGGGCGTATGCCAGAGTCCAAGGCTGCATAAGTGTGCAGAATGGGAATGAATACGCTGTGAAGGTGAGGGATCAGGCAGGGCATTTTGGGAATTGTTTTTTTCTGTATGCCTTTCAGTGCTGTGCACAAAGGATCTGTTATGGTTTGAGACAAAAATGGTAGTTCTGTGAGAGCTTCACAGGAGGGGAGTACAGCTAAACAGAAAGCTCTGTGAAACCTCTTTGTATTGTGCAGATTATAGAGAAGAATACAGGCCACAGCCGAAGCCGTGTTTTTAGGGAGGTGGAGACACTCTACCAGTGCCAGGGAAACAAGTGAGTTGCACCTTAACTGTACATTATTTAAGCCCTAATGCATATAAATAATAGCTTTTGAATGACAACATCTTCCGTTGTTTTATTTTGTAGGTATATTTTGGAGCTAATAGAATTTTTTGAAGATGATGCCCGCTTCTATTTAGTATTTGAGAAGTTACGAGGAGGTAGAGTTCACACTTACCATGGATGTGCCATTTCGCATCTGTTGCTTCGACTTTTCCACATTGAGAATAAAAGCACATATTTCTTACTCTTGTGTATGTTTGAAAGAAAATCTAGTTTCTATCTTGTGTCTCTTAGCTTTTAATGTATTTAACATTGAGAATGATTCTGTTTAAAGCTTGTAATGCTACACATAACTATGATGCATCATTTTTTAAAAAAATTTTTAGCCAGTGAGCTTCTTTCATAAGACGTTTATGGACTGTTGCTGTGAAATGTGTTGTTTGATGATTAAATGGGTGCTGACTGCTGTTCTGAACTCTTCTTACTAACTCTGTCCTCAGGCTCCATTCTGACTCACATCCAGAGTCGCAAACACTTTGATGAGCTGGAGGCCAGTCGTGTGGTCATGAACATTGCCAAGGCACTCGACTTCCTCCACACTAAGGGTAGGTGTTTGATATAAATTGACCTGTGATGGACAGGGAGAGAGTATATTAACTCACCCTTGCCCTTGGTCTTTGTAGGTATTGCCCACCGGGACCTCAAGCCTGAAAATATTCTGTGTGAATCTGCCGACCAGGTAGGTCTGTGTCTGTAAAGGCAAAATGCTAAGTAGGAATGAAAGCAGTCAGCTAAAAGGAACATTTTAGAAGGACATGACACATTAAAAATGTGATGTTATTAAGGATTCAAGGTAAGACCATCAATTTGGTTGATGATGTTTACCTCTGGGCTAAAGTTTGCTTCTGTGTTTCCAGTGGAACAGTTGGGTGTGTAGTTGAGCAATCCTTTGTGATAATTCATTTTGAATGGATGCAGGTGTCTCCCGTGAAGATCTGTGACTTCGACCTGGGGAGTGGGGTGAAGCTGAGCAGTGCCTGCACACCCATCACTACTCCGGAGCTCACCACACCGGTGAGGCCACAGGACACTTGGCACAGAGCATTGAGTACACTCACATTCAGCAGAGGGCACTCAGACACTCACATTCAGCAGAGGGCACTTGGCCCAGTCACATTTGGATACTTTGCCATTGACGAGTAGCCCATACTTGTCTGTGTTTGTCAGAGCTATGAATATGGCATTGAGCCATATAGTGTAATTTTTATGTGCTGAGAAACCACACCAGACTTCTCAGAGTAATTTATGATATCTGTTAAGGATATCCATGCTCAGAGCAGCAAGTGAATAGAAGACTGAGGCTTGCTTGTAGAGTTTGCGTTGTTTTCCATGTGTTTTTTTTTTTTTCTTCACCCTGGATTTGTTTTTGTGTGTTGACGTGTGTATTTGCGTGTGCGTGTTTGCGCATTTCTCCCAGTGCGGCTCGGCGGAGTACATGGCCCCCGAGGTGGTGGAGGTGTTCACGGATGAAGCCACCTTCTATGACAAACGCTGCGACCTGTGGAGCCTGGGGGTCATCCTCTACATCATGCTGAGTGGGTACCCCCCCTTCACTGGCCACTGTGGGACAGACTGTGGCTGGGAGCGTGGGGAAACCTGCCGTGCCTGCCAGGTAGTCTCAGCCACCCCCCCACAACACCCACCAACCGTCCTCTCAAAGCAAGCACAGGAGTGGCCCTTCTCTGCTCAGCAGCACACCTCACTCTTTGTATGGCTAGCCGTCTTCTAATAATGCCTCCATATCTGGATCTTGGTCCTTTGTTATTGTATGCACTTGTGGGTATATTACTCATCACCGTCTTGTACATTGCCTGTCTTTGTGAAAGCTTTTGTGTCTCTGGTATTCACAGGATACATATTTACATGCCCCATTCCATGCCTGTTTGTCTTCAGAGTGACAGGTTTAGGCTTTAGTTTAGGGACAGGATGAGTCATTTTAAATGACAAGGTCATGCTTCTCTGCAGTGCAACCTGTTTGAAAGCATTCAGGGGGGTAAGTACGAATTTCCCGAGAAGGATTGGGCCCACATCTCTCAGGATGCCAAAGACCTCATCTCCAAGCTGCTGGTACGCGACGCCACCCTGCGGCTCAGCGCTGCTCAGGTCCTGCAGCACCCATGGGTGCAGGGGGTGAGTGCCCGACATCAGTGGTTGGTGACCGTCGGTGACACAGGGGCGATTGACTGATAATGCTAATATCTAATATGTAATATCTATTATCATGTCTAAACCATGTTACTCAGCTTTTTGTAGTGGGGACCTGATAAATTCAGCATTTTGACCCTCATGTTAGTTAAAACAGAATGCATCATTTTTTCATGGTAATTATATTTCAAGTGGTTGAAGGATCAGCAGTCTCTTTTGCTTATTTTTTGCTGTAATGCCATGGGAAAATATTTCTTTATAGAAATTAGGCAAATGCCTTGTACACACATTTCAATTTTTGTTCATTTGCCCTTATAAAACAGTGTCTTTGTTTTATTTATTTATTTTGTATTATGTCAATTCCTGTGCGTTACAATGACTACTTTTTTGAGAACTTTACAATCTGTAAGTAGATGCAAAGTGTTCCAGATATTTTCCCTAATTTCTGTTTATCGTTGTGTATGATGAGTAATGAGGGAGTGAAAGTGAATGAAAAATAAGCATGCAGTAATGTGATGTGGAGTTTCAAATAACAATAGTCTTGGAATAAGAAAGATAAACTAAACACTGGAGTGCCAAGTCAAAAAACATATGTAAGTGGAAAGCTGGAAAAATATGCAAAAAGTTATTAAGTGGTGACAAGAACATGAGGGTTTATTTAATCCGTCTGCGACAGCTACCACTATGAACAATTGAAGCAGGATAAGTGGAAAGAATAGCAGAATAGCTGAATAGCTGAATGGAAATGGTTGGTGAAGTTTTAGCATGTACTTTATGCCCTTGTAGACCAGCATCAGAAGACAGTGGTTGGGACTGTACAGCTCCAGAATTGTTTTTCTATGGTGTTATTCCAGTATGTCGTCTTGATTTTCCAAATCTCATGCTGTTTGTCAGTCCCACTTCCTCTGATTCTGCAGTAGGCCACTATTAATGTGTCAGGTGCATTTACAGTACATTCTTTTTCGATTACCATGAATTGAAAACACAAAAACTATAGAGATTTTTTTTAAGTTCACATGGTATGTGTTCATATGATTCATATGGTATTCTAAAGTACAGAAAGAATTACTGCAGGGGGACTGTGCTGTAAGAATTCCGATCAAAGTAAAAGATCTTATTAGATCTGCCATTTCTGACTAGATTGTGGTAATAGTAGTCCATGTTTCTTTTATTTGTACCTTTCTTACATCTGTACCTTTATGTGTTTCTTTGCATCTGTACCATTTGAATTTTCAAATCATCTCATCTCCCCTGCCCCTCCAGAATGCTCCGGAGCGAGGTCTCCCCACCCCACACGTTCTACAAAGGTAAACCAAAAAGCCATTATGCTCGACAGGGCTTGTAGATCAGCGGTATTAGCAACAAACTAGCCAAACACTACTTATAAACAGGAGCTGCACTGAGTTCTGCTGTTTTGAAATCTTGTGTATATTGCTTGGCTGTGTTTTTCAGTGGAGCAGCTGTATTCATTACGCTATGTCAATGTGTGGGGAGTCGGGAGACTACACAACAGAACTGCACATGTAGAAAGTAGACTTATACATTTCACTGCTAAATCTCTCTTTTTGATGAATATGGAGAGACAAATCTGCTGTAGTATAATACATCATTAGACATAGGATCCATAGAACCATGTAACCATACCATTCAGCAATGACATTTGTCCTCCTGCTCCTCCTCTGTTACTGTATTGTACACCTAGTGGGGCAATACTTGCAGCACCAACTTGCAGCATTTTGCTTTAGAAAGTATTAGGTTCAGACCAGTTTCAGTTAAGAAAAGCTACTATCAATGGTTAATATTAATTTAAGGAATAATATTTTAGGGTGGTATTTATTAAATAAATCTGTGTATTCAAGTTGCAGTGTTTCTCTTTTCTAATCCACCGAGCATGGACACTTGAGTAGTAACATCAACAATATGTTGGACAGTGTTGATTGGATGTTGCCACAGATTTTGTTTGTCCTCTAAGGTCTGAACTATTGGAAATGTAGTGTAAGGTAGATTTATTATGGATAACCTGTAAAGAGCTGGCTCACTAAAGAACACCCAAGAATAGGGTCACCGTAATACTACAACAGCCTGTCTTTTCTGTAGTCACTTTCTGTAGTTTAGTCATTTTCATTTTTATTTTATTTCAAATAGATCTCCTGTAGCACTTCACACTCTGAATTCCCAAAATAAAGAAGTTAAAATATTGTTGCCAGTAGTAGACACAAGCCAGCAGCTGGTCATATCCGCCTTAATGGAGTGCTTGAGCTAGCCAGAAGTCTCTCTGAACATTTGCCCCAATGTCACGTCTCCTGCAGGAACAGCAGCACCAAGGACTTGACGCACTTCGCTGCCGACGCCATTGCCTTCAACCGCCAGCTGTCACAGCATGACGAGGAGCAGGAGGACATGACGGCCATTGCCTGCTCCATGAGGCTGTCTCCCCCCTCCAACTCGCGCCTCGCCCGCCGGCGGGCCCAAACCCACGCCCTGCGTGCAGGCACATTCCAGCCCACCACCGAGGGCCCCATGGCCTTCTTCAATGCATGTTGACCCCACCAAACCACCAGGACCGTTCCACTGTCTGGGTCTGCTGCCTTTAGGGTTCCTCTTTTGGATCCTCAACGAGGTGATTCCACATAAATGCTGCACAGAGGTGCAAGATTTTTGAGCTGACACCCGGTTTCTCCAGCAGACTATGTAGTGCAGTCCACATGAGTATGTGTCCTGTGAGACTCTCCAGTGGGGGTGACTGGATGAAGTGTCTCTTGAGAATGGAGTAGATGATTCAGAGTGGAAATGGGAGAGGAACAGTGCATTTTTATTGTGTAGTAGCAGTTTTGCTGTCCACATCAGTTGGGTTTTAATGATATGATTGCTTTCCCAGTCAAAGGAAGGGGTCATTTTTTGACTGATGATTTTCCTTGATCAGACTGACAGTTCAACCTTGAAGGAGAACTAACCAACCTCATATGTACGAGTATTCATGAACTGATGTAGGGGGATTAACACCAACTCTATTTTAAGTTGCATTGTTATTTTCTTAAGTTCAGCTTAATTTATTGTCCTCCTAAGAGACATTGGATATCATTAGTTTGACTAAAATTAGTAATTTTAAAGCTTTCATCATGCTTTTTATGATTTTATATTGCCTATCTGAGCTATAGGAGGAAAAAGGGATGCACTGCAAATAGGACAGTACAGACAGGGTACTGACTTGTGTGCAGAGCAACAGCAAAGCGCATTCTGCTCACAGATCCTCGCATGCAGTGACAGTTTGAGAAGAGTGGCATTTTGCGTCTTAACCTACCTAGTCCCGAGGATGAAATTTGCAAATAAATACTTAAACAGTACAGTCTTTTTGTTTACTGTGGGCAAAGTGGAGGCAGTCAATGCTGGACAAACCTTTGCTTGATGAGAACCTACAAAACGGTTATGACAAGCAATGTTTTAACCTTGAGGGGAGAAGTCTGCAGGTGGTCTGTTTTTAACTGCCCTACAAGTCAGTATTTTATTTAAGCACTTTGTTGTCTTTTTTAGTGTTGAGGTGTTGAAATCAGAAATGAGGTCACATTCCTCAGTACAGACCATCACATATATCAGGTACAGAATACAAGCGGTCAAGTGAATATGATAATTAATGTTGTTTTGTTGGGAAGATTATAAGATGACTTCAACTGTCACTGGTATTCTGGAATTTAAATTTTTATAGCTAATTTCATATGCGTGTGTGTATATCATACACACAGACATACATATTAAAGACTTCTAGGTTTATATAGCTATATCATATTACTCTGTTTGGTTAATATTCTCCATCTTATAAACCAGCGCCGCTTAACCATGTGAATAAGACCATTGCCATTGTCTATGTATTCACTAAATTCAGTTGAAGTTCTTAAAAGCATGTCAGTCACTAGCAAAAAGCATCACTTGCAAATGCAGATTACCTCAGTCTTACACTTGCAAAAATGAACATTCTTTTTTGCACACTGTGTGTTTGTCTTACAGCTAGGGTAAAAGATGGAACAATATGACAACTATATTGTATATAATCTTTTACTTTAAGAACCAAAAACTTGGTTATTGACTCTGATTTTAAACTTGGTTAGCGACAGTGATTCAGTTTATGAATATGATAGTAGGATCTGCTAATTTATTGTGATCTGAAAATGGTATGGTTTAAAGGTATCATTTGTTTAGTGGTGGTGTGTTTTATAATGGAAGAATTTGTAGCATGTATATTCAAAGGAGAATTTGGTTTTTTTTTACTATAGCACTCAGGGTTTGGTTGTAAAACATAATTTATTACTGTCTGTATTGTTTTCCTCTTATTTTTAGGTCTCTTCAAATGTCTCAGTTTTTGTACTTTGTTTAGTCTTATTTGTATGTTTGTTTGTACCGGAGCAGTGTTTATCACTCATGTTACTAAATATAATTCCCCCTGAAGGTGAAGTTTTCCTGGCTTGTAGTAAAACATGATGATGAAAGTTTTTAATAAAATGAGAAAATATATAAGGACAATTAAAGGCCTCATGTATAATCATACAAAACTAAATTCCACATTGCATTGTCCAAAACTCAGAGTAAGATGGTTGTGACATTGAAAACCTAAAGTTAAACAAATAAATATGCTATTTTGAGAGCCATGTTCATGTACAAGAGATTAATAGAAACAATTGTTTCACTACAGGAGTGCATGGAATAGAGGTGTTTGTTTTTCCTTCATTCACACAGTTAAAGTATGGATTGATTCTATTTTCAAATGTAAACTAAAATGGCATCCTTACTTTGCCCTTGGATTGGAGTTAATGTCTTGTATAAGAACCCGAGGAAACCTCTCCCTGATCATTTTTAAGAAAGTTGTGGTGTCCGTTAGGACAGGGTTTTACAATGAACAGCCACCCACTCACATTAATTAATTCCAACATTACTTTAAATTTTTGCCCATAGCTTAGGCTTTGTTTTGAAATATTGATACTGTCTTATGAATGTGGAATGAAACCAAGTAAACATTGAGACACTCTTGACCTGTTGAAATGTATCCAGAAATGATTTAGAAAATGGATTTATTTGGGTGTAGGTACAGTACATTAGTGCCAATTTAGTTTTTCTTTGTTGATGTTAAAATTAACCAATATGTTAATGTTAAATGTGGTATAAGGGTATAAGGGTGAGGTTTTGATTTACCCAGGGTAGATCAATTCATGCTAGAGAATTCATGTTTGTGTCATTTTTCATTGATTGTTAATGCCCTCACAAAAGCTGTTATTGGATTAGTTACAGCCATTGGCAGATGCTGTAATCAAAGGGGTGGTGATAAATGTGCATGTGATTTCCAGGGTGCAACTACAGTGCGTGTCATGTGAGTACTTTTAAGATAATGATTGAACCATTGCAGAGCAGTGCTGATCATTGGAGGCTGAACCCACAGCCTAAGAAAAGAGCCATGTTTGTAGAATGCTGGCACGATCTGAAGGTGGTACAAGACCTTGATTGAGTGACAGAGTGCTGGAAGCTCATCCTGCAACTGAGAGGCCAGAGATGAGGGTGAAGGAGGTGGAGACAGACAGACGGAAGGCCTGTTCTGGTATTCAAGCCAGGTAATGTGGACAAATGGTCAAAATCTTCTGATGTTGGATGCGACTGCTGTGCCCCACTCTGCATAGACTTCACTTGGGATTCAACTAAATGATGCCTAAATATAAACAATTTAGCCACTCCTCCAAGTTCTCTGATTTTAGTTCATTTTCTGAGAGATGAAAAATCAGCCGTAGGCACCGCTGTGTTATGGGTCTGAAATTTTGAGTAGCAACCAGTACGGTATGGGCTGTCGACTGTTATTTTACCGTTCGGGACATACAGATAAAATGGACTGGTTCAACACGCCTTTCTCATGCATCTCTGGTTCTGATTTGTGTTCCCGTGGCTGTCGCCTAGATTAAAAGGATTGAAGCTGAGTGATGTTGGGTCAAGTGGGAACACACCTCTTTTCATTTTGATGTTTCAACGGTTATTTCATTTCAGTATGATCAAGAGCTGTGAATCAAATGAGAAAGTCTGATGTGTGTACAGTATTCACTAAAAACTAAATCACTGCTCACTGTTTTTCTAAGATTGAAACTGTTCATCAAAGTCACTACAAGGATCGGGTTTGCTAGCAGGAAATGCATTGCTTATTTTCTTCAGCCTATTAACTTCATTTATTACCCACTGGTGTAAACTGCATGTACCTTCATCTCACCCAGTTGCCATGGATACCTCATCCCTATAGCAACTAAGAGCCTTCATAGACAGCCTCACAACTGAGAAAGGCTCTCAAAGTGCTTTATTACACACATTCCTTTGAGTGCAATCAAGACAGCAGTTGTTGGTTGTCGGTCTCCCTTTGAAAATGAAAATGTCCAGCATGTCTTTCAGAAAGTACAGTGCACAAATACATAAATGGCTTAACAGTTAATAAACAGTTTTAATGGAAGAGAGTTTAAGCAGGGACTGTACATAAATAAGCATAGCCAGTCTAAATTATGTGCTGTTACATCAAAAAGTTAAATATTAAGCAGAAAGGTATAAGTATAAATGCAGAATGGAGTTCCAGTCAATCTGCTAATGCACCAGTATTTGCCTGAATTTCCCTTTCCTTGTGTGACAGTGTCAGACTGAAACTTGTATAACCAGGACATGTCAGCCACTTAAGCATTGGGGCACAACAATGTTACAGACACTTATAAAAATTGTTGAATTATGTACTGACTGAAAAAAAAAAAAAGTGAAATATGTCATTGACTCTTTAGGAGTTTCAGACAGAAATGAAAGACAAAGCTGCAGGAGGATGTTCCGAAATTATTCAGAAAGCACTGTTTGTCAGTGTAGCAAATTGCACCACTCAGAGATTCGGTATTGTTAGCTGGTGATGTGAGTTTGATGAGCCAGCTCCAGGAATAATGCTGTATGACACTGTATCTATCACCAAACCAGAATGAGAAACTAGTCACTAGCCTAGGCAAGGTTTTTGACTGTAGGCTCAGGGACACAGCGTCAATCCAAACCACCATCAAGAAGCTTGAGGCTTGGCTGTCCGCTGTAGACAAGTCTGGCCTTCCCGGCAGGTTCAAGGCATGGATTTACCAGCATGGCATCTTGCCTCGTATCCTTTGGCCTCTGCTGGTGTACAAGGTGACTATGTCTACAGTAGAAACCATGGAGAGAAAGATCAGCTGCTACCTTCGTAGATGGCTGGGTTTGCCATGCAGTCTCAGCAGTGCAGCGCTGTACGGCAGGAGCAACTTACTCCAGCTCCCCATCAGCAGCTTGGAGGAGGAGTTCAGGGTGTCCCGCATAAGAGAGGCACTAGTCTATCGGGACTCCAGCGACCCCAGAGTGGCATCAGCAGGCATCATGGTGCGCACAGGTAAGAAGTGGAGAGCTCAAGAGGGGCTGGAGCTGGCGGAGTCTCGATTGAGACACAAAGCTCTGATGGGCACAGTGGCAACTGGGCGAGCGGGGTTGGGAGCCATCTCACAGCCACGGTATGACAAGGCCCACGGCAAGGACAGGCGCCACCTAGTCCTGGAGGAGGTGCGGGCAGGTGTCGAGGAGCTGAGGACCAGCAGGATGGTGAGCATGCGGCAGCAAGGAGCGTGGATGAGGTGGGAAGGAGCGCTGGAGAGGAAGCTGACCTGGAATGACATCTGGCAGGCAGAACCACAGCGTATAAAGTTCATGATCCAAGCTGTCTACGACGTGCTGCCTAGCCCAGCTAACTTGCATGTCTGGGGCAAGAGTGACTTTCTGACATGTCCTCTCTGCCCCGGAAAGGGCACTCTGGAACACATCCTGAGCAGCTGCCCAACAGCCCTTGGAGAGGGCCGCTACCGCTGGCGGCACGACCAGGTACTGAAATCAGTGGCTGAGGCCATCTCCAGTGCAGTGGTCAACAACAAGTATGTCCGCAGTCGGAGAATAATCTCCTTTGGAAGGGCTGGAGAGAAGCTGCGTCCACAGCTGACACCATCAGCCAGCCTGCTGTCATCGGCATCAGACTGGGAACTGCAGGTTGACTTGGGCAGGCAGCTCAAGTTCCCAGAATATGTGACACCAACCTCCTTGAGGCCAGATGTGGTGCTGACATCTGCTTCTTCTAAACAAGTCCTCTTACTGGAGTTGACAGTCCCCTGGGAGGAACGCATGGAAGAGGCCAATGAGCGTAAGCGGCTCAAGTACCACGAGCTGGTAGAGGAGTGCCGAAGGAGGGGCTGGAAAGTGCGCTGTGAGCCTATAGAGGTGGGATGTAGAGGCTTTGCTGCCCACTCCCTGTGCAAGATCTACACCCTTTTTGGTATCACAGGAGCTGCGAAGAGGAGAGCCATCAAGTCCACCACAGAGGCTGCAGAGAGGGCCTCTAGGTGGATTTGGATAAAAAGGTCCGAGAAGTGGGCCAATGCTGCTGGGACACAAGTTGGGGCTTGATCAACCCCGGCTGGGTCGCCTGAGCGAAGGTGTCTGATGTTGTGAGACCTGAAACACCTGATGACCTCAGGAAACATCACTGATGATGTGTCCCAGTGCATCTAGAAGATGTATCTACGCATCTATGACGCTGTATGTAGTCTCTTCAGCAATGGGGCAGTTTAAGTCTATTTCGATTGTAATGGTCTTGTTGACAATGAGATGAAACGATGCAGTAACAGGTCTTGAATGCCAGCCAGTCTTATGCATGGTGAGGCTGGCAAAACCACAGTACTCGACATTCAAGGTGTGTGCATGCTGAGGAATCACTTAAATATTTTTATATTTTATACATATATAAAGTGGTTATATTGGTAGCATTCATGGAATTTTCTTAGCCCTGCAGACTCGATTGGTTATATCTGAATCTTCTACCCCAAATTCAATTGTGAGTCGAGTGTGTGCAAGATAAAATTAAAACACGTCTGTTTAGATAGGATTTGCTTTGACATTCTAGGCTGTTTACAAAATATTGAATTGTTGCACAATAAATGATCAAATCAATTGTGCTAGTATTATAGCATCAACTTAACATTACTGTCAAAGTGCTGATTCGGCTAGTGATTGAGTGAAAAAGGACTCAACAGGACAGGCGTTCATCATATGATGGTGTGAGGGTCCTGAGGAGTAAATGGTATTGGTAAAGGGGATCTCCACTGCCTACCTGTGGACTTTGTCATGCTGAGCATTATGGAAGATGAAATGATCTTCAGGCTATCCCAGTCTTTCACTGCTAACGCCGTGAGAGTCAATGCCATGTGTGCTGTTGCTGTGAACTTGGATTCGGTTACAATCAGTTCAAATAACTTTTTAGGAACACCCACTTTTTTCTTAAGGTTAGAGTTCTGGGAAAAACAAAAAACTTGAAAGGCTGTAGGCAGACAGAAAGACCCTTATGAGGTGATTTTGCAGAATTTTCAGGGCAGCTGAAGGCTTGACCCTGATGTCTGTCTTGTTTAATTAATTTGGTTATACCCATGACATGACCTCCTCAGTATTTCTTTTGAACTTGAACTGACATTTCTCATTCCCAGGGTTGTCCTCTGGGCAAATTTGTAATTTGCATTTTGGTGCATACAGTACATTGTCTTCATTTAAGGCATTTTAATTTTGTACTCACTGACGAGGCACAATTTGGGTTTAATGTTTTTCAGAGTAGGGGTTTTATGGTGGAGGGTCTTGAAATAGGGTGATTGCCATGCATTGAATAATACACAGTAATCTAAAAATTTTCTACACTGATACGTCATTTTGTTAGTACTTGCAATTTTTGGTCATGAGTTTGCGTAAGTGTGGGAGGAACATTGTCGGGCTAGAAACTGGGAATATTAGAGAAATGGAACCTCTTTTCATCTCTGCCATAGACAGACCATTTAATGCACTTATCCTTAATTACACATTCAATTAAGTTCTTGTGCTGGAATTAAGCTGACATTTTAAAAGAGAGAAACAAAACAACAACCTGCCAAGTTGCAGCCTGATTGCATATAGACCATATTTGTTCGATTGATGTGACATACTCAATTTTAATTTGATCTGTGGCTTCTTATACTACAGTGTGTGAAGTGCATTTTATTTTTTTGCTTTATTTTAATACACATATAATAAGGTGATAGGAAGCAGGAATTGTAACCTAAATGTTGCTGGTTTCAGTGCCTGGTGAGGCACTGCTGTTTTACTCTTGGGCAAGGCATAATTTCCAAAGTATATATAGAGCTGTATAAATGGATAACATGTAAAAAGTGAGAGCTATGTCAGTTGCTCTGATAAAGAGCCTCTGCAAAGAAATTGTAATGTTGTAGAACATAACTGGCCTTCACCATTCTTCCCTATGGGAAAAATAAACTCAATATTTTTGTATTGTAATCTACAGTAACTTAATTGATGCCATCTTTGCAGAAATTCTGTTTTCCTCTGACTTTGTATTGCTTTGCTAACAGTTTGAACACTACCTGTGCAGGTTAGCTGGGGAATTGATGGTGCAGCAACATTAGCCTGATGGGCTCCCATGGCCTCAATTGTAAAAGATAAAGCAGGATCTGATTTGGGTGGTTAGGTTGAAAAAATAATCCCCCTGCCCTCTTGCCTCAGGAGGTGTTCTCCAGAGTCTAATGAAGCAAACATGAAATTGCTACAAACAAACATGATCTCATGCTTTCATTTCAGCTCCTGAGCAGTAGACCTTGCTTTTTTAACTGGAGCATCACTGCAGCAGTCTGCCAGCTGGACTGTAAGAGAGGTGGACAACCTGCAAAAGAGTGAACAATTTGTTTAAAGGCAGAGAAAGTGTTCTACCTCTGTTTCAGTGCTCAAAGTACCATCATCAGTGTTAATTAAGGGATTATTATCTTACAGTCCTGAGATACATCTTTTTTTTTCATTTGTAAAGAGCAATAACATCTAATTATTGTGTTTTTAATGTTGGTGAACAAAGACTGAATCTGATATGAGCATTGTGGTAAAGACTTATCCTTGTTTTTCCTCAGAGTGACACTTATTCCATGATTGAGACTGCAGTCCATCATCACTGAATAAAACTGCTTCCAGTGGTCAAATGGAACAGAGTTCTCTGGAATCAAGGACTGGGCTCTCTTTTTGTGTGCCCGAAGAGGAATGTCTTTTTGGTTAGAGTGTTGTGGCTCAGACATGACCCAGTTGGCAAGATTCAGAGTCAGGGAGAAGCACATGCCTCAATATGTATTTTTTTTTAAAGGACAGATGTAACAGCGCAATTACAGCTGAGAAACTGTAGTAATGGCAGAAACTGAAATTGTAAAAACCAAATACATTCATGCACTGTACACACTGTTTCTATGGATGTGCAAGTCACACTGTATTTATTCAATTTCAAGATCCTTTGCTGCAAGTTTGAAAAGTTCATCGCAGGGTAGCAGTGTAATTTGTGAGTGCCTTGAATTTTGGGTTATCATGTATTTTATATTCTCATGCATATTTTCTAGGGATGCACGATGATATCGGCACGACATCGGTATCGGCCGATAAAAACTTAATAAGTTAATTATCGGCATCGGCAGATATGAAAATTTCTGCCGATGTGCTTGGCCGATAAGGTGACCCGCTGACTATGCGCACGTGATGATGCTTATTATTATTATTATTAGAGTCAGCAACAAGCTTCAACATGTCAGCTGTATGGAAGTATTTCGAAGTATCTGAAACAGATAACAAATTGCTATTTGCAATGCTTGTGAAGCACCAGTGATGCGAGGAGGGGTAAAATATATAGGTAAGTTTCTCACTTCATGTTCTTAAGTTTCTTCAGTTTTTTCAGTTTCACGTCACGTAAGTGCGATAGAATGGTTCTATTTATGGAAAAACGTTTTGGGGCTTCTTATATCGCTCAAAGTTCCGTCGATTCAAGCGTTAATTCGCTCGAAAATGTGATGGAAAAGGGGCTTCTGGGAGGATGCTAGCTCCTAAGCTTTTCTCTGCTCCTGGAGGGGCGTGAGACCATTTTTAAATAACGCGGCTTCGTAAGGAGAGAATGAGATTTGAAATGAAACAAGACCGCCCGCGATTGCCGAGGTCGTGCTTTGGGACTCGAGTGGAGGTCCTAATGGTTTCGACTAACCCCTGGCTAATGTTCTCACCCTGGGAGCATCCTAGCTGTGCGCTGCTAAGCCTTTCTCTGCTTCTGGAGGGGGCGTGAGAAAAAATTTAAATAACGCGGCTCCGGAAGCAGAGACAGCAATGGGAAATAAGACAACCCGCGATCGACTAGTTCCTGCTTTGAGACACGAACAAATACAAATATTTGTATTTGTACACTTACACAACCCCTTAGGCCAGCGTCGTTGCCAGTTGAGCTAAAGGCAAATTGCCGTTAGTCTGTTGGCAACGACGCTACTTAACCAGGTCTCGGGGAGTGACGTAACCGCTGAAACCGCTCGGCTACCTGCTACCCGCTACCTAAGGTTCAGCTAATCACTTCAGCTCTGCTACACTCACCCCCCTTCGACCTCCTCTGACTCCTCAGCAACCACTGGCGGCCAAGCTGCACTTAGCCAGTGATCCGAGTCACGGCACCAATGTAACGGGTGTGGTCACACTGCTACATAAAGGTAGATGGAAAGGATAGGTATGCCCAAGATAATTTAGGCCTGTATAGAACTGGAAGCTGTGCTGGCTATTTCGAAACTGATTTGATAGAAAGGACTGTAAAGTGCTTCCAATAATTATGTTTAGACTGAATTGAGTGGAGAGGCCTGCATATTTTCTTAAGCAGGCCTAAACCAATAGGCCTTTGGTTTGTACCATTTTGTCAGTGTTTTGAGATGGAAATAGTGACTGTGCCCATAAATGCTGGGTAAGGTGGTAAACAGTGAGAGAAGTGGAAATCGTGGTCATGCCATGGCTGCTATTCTCTCTTGTTGGAACCCTCCGTGCCTTGGAGGCCACCGGTCTTTCATCTAGCAGCCCAGCATGTTCCTATAGCAACCAGCAAAGATCTCCTCCAACTCCTCAGTCTCTGTTTTTATCAGCCATAGTGAATCATTCCATCTATATTGGGGGTCCTTCAACTAATCACCCTAAAATATGAACCCTTTATGGCTGTAGACTAATAATTTTTCTGTATGTTACGCTTTGTGTGAAAAAGCTACTCTGCTTTTAGAGAAGGACACGTAATGACTCTGCTCAAAATTCCTCTCCTACCAGTCAGTTAAGAAAGTAATTCATAAATAGTCATCATGTGCACAGTCAATTTAGAGTATCTATCTTGAGAGGTCTGAGTGCTCTCACTGGTATAAGTGAGTGGCAAATTAATATCTGAAACAATCATTTCCTGATGCGGCGGCCTAAGTACTAGGAACTGTTCTTTTAACTGAGTGAAAATGTGGTTTGTTCAAGAGTAATGTTACTGATATTTTAATGCACAGATTATTAAAAACATGCTTAGTATATAATATGCACTGCTCTCAAGTAAATGAACATTTTAATTCTCATTTTACTTTGAGTGAAAAGTGTCTTCTTTTTAGTGGTGGTTCGATGACAGAAGGTCTCTGAAAAGAGACAACCTGGGACCCTTGAACAGTTGCATCCTGGAAACGTGGATGAATATAAGAGCTGAATCTGCAGATTTTATGCTGCATCTGATCATCAGAATGGGGTAAGTCTGAAGTATCTGGGTAACTGTGGAGTGGATTCAGGTTCCAGAGCAACAGCTAAGTGCAGAGTCTATTACTGACCCATAAGCAATAAGGGGTGTCATGATAAGACAGATGTTTAGAGATTGTAGAGCACTGTAGAGAGGCTGGAAGGATGTGGATTATTGTCTCATAAGAATGTGGTGAAAATTTAAAAAAAAGAAACATCTTGATGGATCGGAAGAATTT
Source organism: Megalops atlanticus (assembly GCA_019176425.1). Lineage (NCBI taxonomy): Eukaryota > Metazoa > Chordata > Actinopteri > Elopiformes > Megalopidae > Megalops > Megalops atlanticus. The sequence goes on from CM032876.1 coordinate 38,937,249, forward strand.
TCTGCTATTCCATCTTCAGGTACACTGTGCTTACTTCCTCTGTACTGGGGCATGCAATTGTGCCTGTAGGCTGTCATGAAGAAAATGGAATATTTATTGTAAAATATAAAATTTAAAAATATAAGAAGTATAATGTGTGTAATATGTTGTATTATTGTATATACTGTAATATGTGTCTAAATGGACTGCATATATTTGAAAATAATGGAAATAATAGTGGAAGTCATTTGTGTACATTATTTGCATATTATTATATTATGTATGTGTATATGTACATACATTTTAAGAATAAGAATTAACATTCCTTTGATTTTTTTATTTCAATATAAATTCTTTATTCGTAAGAAGCTGATACGGAACTGGTTTTTCCAAAGATCCATAGCTGCTGACCTTGTTGTGATCTGGAGAGTGCATCTTAACAAGTCATTTATCAATGTGTGCTAATTTCCTCCTTAATGATTGACTGAAGCAAGCCAATCGAATGTTTCTCTGCCCTGCCAAGCATGTCACTTGATTGAATCTGACCCGTTAAATGTGAAGCAATATTGCAGACAAGGCGTGGTCCAGCACGAGATTGCTGGATACAATATTAAGTCCAGCAAATAATGGTTGAGTATTGCAAGTACTTAAAAAGCAGAATTAATACGGTGCTCATACATCTGTTTGCTGTCCTTTTATACACAATGTGGTTATATAAAGGCTGTCCGTTTGCTACCCACTGAAGCGGTTCAGTATGTTTATATTCTGGTATTTTAGTGTGATGCATTTTCTCATCCGTGTGATATTTTCTTATTTTCAGGGAAAATGTAATTGTTTATGGTTTTGAAAATGTGAGTGGAAACACAATTGGTTGAATCCTGTTGAGTTGAAAGCCCAGCCAACTCAGTGGAGATGTGAGGTGTGATAATATGCAGTTAATACACAGCAAATGCCCTATGCTGGTTTAAATAAGAAATGAAAAATTGCAAATTGAGTGCCAGGGACTAATATCACTCTGGGAATTAAAAAAGTATTTCCTTTTTGTTGAAATGGACTTCATTCAATTTCAAGCCTGTCATTTCATGTCTTTTCAGTCCAATTTTCTGCCTTTTATTACTTCAAAAAATTGAAATTAGATTTTACAGGACACATCATAAATGCATACTTCAGAAAGAGAGATGAGCTTCTTACATCTTTATCTGACCTGAAGTGTTCTTTTCGTAATGAAGAAGCCATCAATAAACATACCACAGGACTCCAGTCAATACCGAGCAGTCAGTAATGTTGTACAGAATTATGAAAATATTTTGGAAGGGGGGCTACCTAGGGTGACTAGGGGACCTTGATTCCCTGCCCCTTTGATTCTAAAGTCAAAAGTGCCCTTTCCTGTCAGATCGATCATTGCTAAATCCCTGCCATTCAGAAATCTGTGTATAGGCCTAGTGCTGAAACCAGTAAATCTGACACGCCATAAATGATTCTTTGAATAAAATAAGTATCATTCGGCTTTATGCAGATAACATCAGTAGAACCTGCAGTATGGTAGAGTCAGTATCTGTACAGAGATTCAGTCACATTTTCTTTTCATATGCCCCTTCTATTAGCCAGCATGCTATTGTAATGACAGCCCACACATGCTCTCCCTCTGTGAGATAGTCATGGTTCCCAATATGTCCCAGTGGCACCTCTAGGTGATACTCTGTGTTTCAATTAGCACTGCTCACTTAGCACCTCCCAGAACAACCAACTGGAGCTAATTAGTGGAGATGGTGGTCCCTGATGAGTGGGGTTGCATCTCTTAATGGCATTAATTAGTCAGTCCTCTGTAGATACTCATGCACACATACAAACTCACATACACACACAGGTTTTCCCAGTAAGGCTGTCAAGACCTGTCTCCTTTACATCTGTGCAAAACAAACAGCCTCCCTGTGGGCTCAGAGAATACAGATGTAGCAACAGCTAGGAAGTGGCTAGCATTGTATGTACAGTATATGTGGAGTGTGGGGACATCATATCACAGTGTCGGAGGTAAATTGTGCATTTGTGTGTGCATGTGTGTGTGAGTGCCAATTCCTGCTCTATCCAGGCCTTCATCCTTTGCAAATCTTCATGGTCCTCCCTCCACATGGCTACATTCCCAGCAAACCCACTGGGGCTGTTGTCAGTCATCCTCACTGTTTATTTTATGCTTGATGTTACTGTGTTTTTATTTTGCACCAGGGGACTACGACATTCCACCGATGCCCCCTGCAATGCAACCAGCCTGGGAAGCCAAACATGAAGGTGAACTGGCTTAAATCTGATACATCACATCTTATTCCTTCTGCTCTGATTTTATGGTCACATACTGGTCCTCCTCTCCTGAAGCCAGAGTGTTCCTCAGCCCTTTTGCTGTGTCCTCTCTCGACTGCTGATTGGTTCATTGAAAAGCTAGTTTATCAAATGAGATCCTTTGAGGCTGTGTTGTGTGTTTTAATGTCTGGGTGTCCTGTTGACTCTTTTTCTTTGCCTCTACAGTAAGTTGCACCAGGCTCTCCAAGTATCTAGGCCCTTCCTTCTCTAGTTACAAACCTGATCACCAAATCGCAAAACCAAAACAAATGCTGTAATGAGGTCAACCAAGAGCTGCTGAAGGAGAGACTTCATTAATTTGGAGAGCTGCAATCACAGTCTGCTGTGCTGATCTGATAGAAATTACCTGGAAATTGGGTTATCACAGCAGAGAGAATCAAATGTCGGGGGCCTGATTGGTTCCATTATTACTTCTAGGCTGTATCTTCTCACTCTGCTGCAAAGAGGTATTTGTAAGAGTCGAACTGTATTATCTACAAGAACTGTAAAACTGTAATTATTAATCCAGACCTCTGTGGATCTAGATTATTGTGATACAAAGACATAGAATAGGATTTTACCTAATTTATCGACTGAATCGCTGCACACACAGAGAAATTATTGTTATGAAACCTACAATTAAATGACTAGCTCCATCTCCAGTAGAGGACTGTGTCCTTACACTTTGCATAAATTGACCATTTCAACGTTTTGCCCGATCTAGTAATTCTATATCTATGCTAATACATGCTGGGGGTGAAGAACCTTAATTGTGTAGCTCATACATATCTCTCTGGTTCTCTAACCATTCATACATGACCATTCTGTCATTTTTAAGTTCCCCTGTGTGATTTGTCTGCTGTGAAATGCGCATGCTGCTTTCCTATGATTACTTTCCTTTTCTCTCCCTAGCTGCTCGAAGGCACTGGAATGTTACCAGAGCAGGATGTGGCATTCTAGGACACAGCAGCTGCTGTGCTCCTGCTGGAGGAGGGGCAACATTCCCCCACCTAATCCAATTTATGGATCCATACGGCTCCCTCGATCACTCTCTCATCTCGGACTGACTGGGGATACACCACAGGGGCCTGTTTGTACAACACACAGTGCTAGAACCTCTATTGATTCAGTGATACTGAGACAGTATGCCACATAATGTACCCTCCAGTAATGATAAGGAGATGGCGGGTTTGAATTTTCCCGTTTGGACAGTTCCTTTGTAAGAATGCAGGCATAGAGGCGGAAAAGGCTGCTTTGGCAGTGAGAGGGGACCTGAGTGAAAATGGCAAGAGAAATGATGATTGGACTGGAAATCACTGACTAGGATGATGCTGACTGGTTCAGATCCACTGACCCGGAATGAGAAGTTTGGATTCCGTCTGGCTTTGAGGGAGAATGACTGACACAGACGTGTGCTGTCTGAAAAGTGATTTCAATGGGAGATACACAGCACAAATTTCACAAGTACGGAACTGGATGACCTGCCATGAGTCTGAACTGACATGTGGCAAACGAGTGGAAGAAATCAGTTTCAATGATGTTATTGACCGGACAGGAGCTTAAAAACCTAAGCATCCATTTAGCCATTTATTCTTATCTTTTACTGAAGACTGCTAAAATCCCTTTGCTAGGTGATTCACTCACTTCCAATGTGGACATGAGCTTTGAAGTAATCAGTACAGAAGTAAATTACAATTAACCTTTTCAATCTGTAGGAATATATTTTAATTGAGAGCCTTCAATCAGAACACATTTTACATCATGCATGTATTGTATCAAGGTAAAAATCAGATATCAAATTTGCAGAAATGCTTGGTTTCTGGACAGTCGCCCTCTAGGGCTTGCATTACCATATGAATATCATTAGGATATGATACAACATTTTCATCTTCCTGGCAATAATGCCCTTGGCTGGAGTAGCTGTTCTCATCTTCTCATACCTGAGGGTAATGGCACAACTGGACTATGACCCATGTTCATTAAGGTGTTTATTGTTTCACTTTGCTTTTCAATCTGTTTGGCTTGGGTTAACAATGTCATCACAGTCGGTATGCATTTTTGGAATGCAGCACAATCTGTTGTAGGAAAGCAGAGGTTTGTGTCTTCCCTATTTAAACTTTACATTTTGAAACATGAACCCTCTGGGCTAGGTTTACGAATTGCATCAGTGGAATAGAAGCTGAAATGGTGAAACAAACACTGAAATAAAGACAAGGACACAACAGGCCACTGTCATTTAATCAGGGCTTGAAGGTAACAGGAAAAATCATCAAACCAATCTACCAAAAACTAGTTAACGTCTATCCAGTTTTATTGATTCTTAAGAAAATCTCTTGGTGGTTCTCTTTGAGATATGAAGAATATGTTTCAAAGAGGGTATGCACTGTTAGAAACATAACATGAACTTACACCAGCTCTTTAAGAGTTTATTTGGCTAAAACAAGTTTTTGATCTTAGGCAAGTTTTGATGTTATGCGTTTATACACCTGGCAGTTTGGGTTAAGTACCTTCCCAAAGGGTACAACAACAGCAGTGGCTTACTTTGTAATCAAACCAACAACCTCTGGTTGCACGCCCCACTCTTTACCACTACACCACAAGAGTAACTGGTGAATAGTTTAATTGAAAATATATATAGAAAAATGAATATTGCTCAGTAGGATATTAACCTGCACTAAAATACCTGTCATTTTTAGTGATGGAATAAAACCGAACTGGTATGGTATAGACCAGTGTTTCTCAATCCTATAATATAATCCTGGAGGGGGGATCCTGCATATCTTCTATCTATCCTTGCTCCAGACTAGGGATTCACGATAAACCGCGGTAAAATTCCCGACGGTTAGTAGTACCGTTTCATATTTGAATTATCATTAAAACCGCGGTTGATTACCGCGCTTTGAAAAACTCCCGTTAAATACTGTGACAGGATGAAACGGTTACCGGTTTCGGTTAGTATTACCGTTTCAAATTTGAATTATCATTACAGCCGCGGTTGATTACCTGGCTTTGAAAAACTCACGTTAAATACTGTTCAGCATCAACCAAAGTTAGCAAGTCTCCCAGACACAGACGCGCAGGCGCAACATGCAACGTGGGTTTGTTTTGTGTCAGTGAAAACATGGCGGAAGGCGGTGACAGCACTCCGGAGATTTTTCAGCCTTCTAAGAGGACAGAATGAATTCCGTGTACGTTTGTATTTGCATATTCTTGAAACAGAACACTGTTTAGACCAGTTTCTTTACTCCTTCTGTATGAATTTTCCAGCGTAACTACGATGTGACAGCATTATTTGTATTTGTCTGAAGTTCAGTAAATAGTTGAACTCTTACGAAGTCTTGAGTCAATTAGCCTACTTTGCTGTCAGGGGGAACTGAACATTGGAAAACACTTATGTTTGATTTGCCCTCTTCAGCATTATCATGATATACTGACATGACCTACAAATTAGCCTATATTATACCAAGACCTTTAGAAAACAACGTGCAGAAGCAGACTCGACTCTTCCCTTTGCGCTTGATTTGCGGATAACGCATCCTTAGCGTCCTCACTCGGAAATTCACGTCTTCCTTACAAGCTCATTGAAGCAACTGGAGCCGTGCATGGGAATGTTGGACCAGGTAGCTTAAGCTTTGCATTCAAAAACACGTAGGCTTCACTTCATTTTAGAGTGTTTTTGTAGCCTGAGAAAGTAATGTCATCTATAAAAGACATAGTAGACTATTGTACAATTGATTGGTTATGTTATTATTTTGATGTTTATGCAAATAAAAACTGCATAGTGCTGCTAATTTTATTTGTGGTTTTCAATATAAAACTTGGTGAAATGATTTCAGTTTGTGCATCAGTACATTTTTACAATACCGCATAATACTGATAACCGTGATAATTTTGGTCACTATAATCGTGATATTAAATTTTCATACCGTTTCATCTCTACTCCAAACACATGCTCTTGATCAAATCAAATCTAAATCAAATGTGCTCAGCTAATCAAAAGTGCCACTGATGAGTTCAGTCAGGTAGGTAGAGCAGGGAAAGATGGAAAACGTGTGGAGCAGAGGGGCCCCAGGAGCAGGATTGAGAATCAGTGGTATAGAGAGAGATATCTCTGTTGTCGTCTTAGGTGCTGTTTTACTGTATATTTTGACTTGACATTTATGATATACACTGATACCTCTGCTGTTGGCTTAGGTGCTGTTTTACTATGTGCATCATCTCTGTAACACACTCATCTGAGACATTGTGAGGTGGTGGTGGTCTTTTCCAGAGTGAGAGCGTCTACCACCAGAGCTCTGTGATTCGTCCTTTTGACATCTTCCATTTAGAAACTGTTCAGGTCAAGAATCTGAGTTCTCTCCACCAGAGAACGTGTCTGAAGAGATACTACTGCCTCTAATGTAGCCACAATGAAACAGTAAGTTGTACTTTGACCTATATCCTCAAGTTATATTTTCATCCAAATTTCAAAAATGATAACATGCAATAAAAGGCTGTGCATTCACACTTCAACACCTACTTTCCTCTGGATCTGTGCAAGGCACTGCAACCCCTGATGAGCACAGAAACCCTGTTCTACTCTAGGTTCTTTGTCTGCTTCCTTCTGCATCCACTCAAAATAACTGAGAATCTTGTTAACTGAGTATATCTGTTGCAGCTTAGTATCTTCAGGTTTTCTTAAGTTTAATTTTTGTTTCCCAAACAGACTGATGGGAAAATGTCCTTTTTAAATTCACATGTGAAAATCTTTAGAGAGAGAGCATCAGTTTTGAGCCAAATCATATTTTGAGACATTTCTTACGTGTGCTGTTAATGCTGCAAACACAGTTGTTCTTGTTCCAACAAGAAAGAATCCTTCCGAAGATTTGTAAGTCATTTCCACAGATTTCCTTGAGCTATGTTATTCAAATTCTCAGTACTATGACTGAAACACATTTTCTATTAAAGACTGCATGACACATACCCAGTGAGAATGTGTGTGTGTGTGTGTGTGTGTGTGTGTGTGTGTGTGTGTGTGTGTGTGAGAGAGAGAGAGAGAGAGAGAGGGAGAGAGAGATTGCTTAGCAGACTCATTTTTGACAAATGAGACCCATTAAAAGCAAAAGCATTTTGGTTTTATTTGGGAATAACCATAGCAACACCAGGGCCAAGCTTAGAGGCCAAGCTCTGTGGTACAATGCAACAGTACTACCTTGTAGCTCCTGCACTACCACCTCATCAAGAATCTGCAGCAGCAGATATGTGGCCTCTTTATTCCTAGCAACCTTGTTTCAACTGCCTAATCTGCCATCAATTGGCCATGAACAATGACAATAACAGTTAGTTTAGACAGTTCCCTATAGAAAAGCGTCAGTGAAGAACTTGCTTATTTTTATGCATCCCCTAGCCATTGCCTAAATATGTACTGTGAATGGAATTGTAGTTGTGAATTGAGAATGGACATGAAAGGATAAGCTTGTCCATGGCATGATGAAAGGACAGTAGATCATGTCATGTCAGAGAATGTCATTTGAAATAGTGTGCAAATAGGGTGCAAATATAAAAAATAGGGACTCACAGTAGACTTATGAGCGATACAGCTACAGGATGGAGAGAGCAGAAGAAGGCTGAATAGGCCTCATTTGTCAATTGACATGGACTGTTACAATTGGGGATGTGAAAAGGAAGCAAAAACCAACTGTGGCTATGTCAGGATGACTTTACTAATCCTGGAAACTGGAAAGACAAGCATTCCATTTTCTCCCTAATAAAGCCTCAAATCAATTGATATGAATTTCTACACAATCAAAGCATGAAGTTTGCGTTTGATGGGTTATAGTGGTACTTTTTTGGCTTGGAGTCTGACAAAGGGATTGTCCCTTGTCTAGGTTTGGATAATTGTGTGAAGATTGAAAATTCTCCTCCCAAATCTTTGTTTGCAACTATATAGAGTGCATTCAAGGTCAAGTCACCATTGCGTGCTATTTTACACTGACACACTTGTTGAGAATTTTTACCTAGATAGAAATGCCCACAGACAACAGTCTCCATCTTGTTGGTCTCACTGGAGAGCATACAGGAAAATACAAAGATAAAACACATTCTCTATGTAATACTGAATTCATATTTAAAGCTCATAATTATACTTACCAATAACATCTTTTGGAAAAGCAATTATTACTGCAAAAATAAGGAAATAATCTCTGACCAACATATGACATTCAGTTCAAAGAACTCTAGCCTCAATTTTTTCAAGAAACAATGCATTGCCTCACAAAATTTTAATTTCAGCCTGTGACAGCAGAAGGATATTATGGGGAAATATATGAATGACAAATATTTGATTACATTTCCCCATCTTCCCCTGTAGTTACTGATTGTAAGACTTACTCACCTAACCCACATGCACAAAACATACCTGCACACTGCAACTTAGATACAATAAAATGCACACACAAGCTCGCAGACACAAAGGCCAGATATGTGGGGATGGGATTCCCACTTACTATCTTGGCGACGAGAGGAATCGGAGCATCAGCCCCCTCCTGTTGCTGTGAGCTGTAATATCCTGCCCACACGTTTCATTGTCTCCACTGATAGGCTGCTGTGGGGGTTACAGTTACAATTATATTTAGTCTCCAAAGCACACACAACAGTGCTGTCATTCACAAAGGAACACTTTGGAGAAGAGGAGAACTTTGAGCATGAGTGTGTATAGCAATGCTCCATGGGTAATCATAATAGATCCACTGCTATGCCAGGAGGGAAAACCTCAGTCTCCCTCACCCCCTGGACCCCCACAAAGCCTGTGTCTCTCTCATCCCCATCCTCTCCTCCTCCTCTACTTTCATCCTCACTCTGAATGGTGGGTTTGATTTTTTTTTGGAAGAAACAAGTGATGTGGAGAGATCACAGAGGGCTATGGTCAGCTCTGACCATTCTCATGTATGGCTTCTGAGATGCATCTCATATATTTAAATTCACACAGTGAAAAAATCCAGAATCCTCACAAAGGGGGAATAGGTTCATTTATCATGGATTTCTAAGAGGGGTACCCAAATAGTGTCAGTTTGATACACTATAGGCAGGTCCATATAATCCTCTTTGATGAGGGAGGTAATCTCTTGTGAAAGAGCTTTGGCATCCTTGGATGAAATTGATGAATAACTACTAATGCCATTTTTCCATTGATAATAAGACAAATTCTCTAATATTTTCACACAAATATCATATGACAAACTTTGAAGTACTCATACTTAAGGGGAATTTTATAGATGCAAACCAATTCTCTATTCTCAGCTGCAATCCAAATAGTCCTTTTTTGATTCGGTATATTTATTCATGCACACCCTAAATTAAATTAAGATGGCAAATTAACTTCCCCCGGTGTTCTTTTCAAAATGCAAAATCCTTTTCGAAATTCATGTGAGAGCAGATGAATTCAGCACCGGGAATTATCCCCTGTCCCATTTCACGAGATGGCGCCTTCGGCACATTTACCGGGGAACTACAGGACAGAGACGACAGAAGTGTGTGTGTTCCTCTGCGTTTGCATTGGAGCTCAGGCACAGATTGCGAAGATGGACAGAGGGAAGCTGCTTCCAAGTCTGCACAGCTGAATAACCTCAAAATAATGCAAACTCGATTCCTTATGAGGGGAAAGGAGTGCTCTCAGAAATAATGCATGCAAATCGACTTAGAAGAACACGAAATGAGTTTACTCGCGTCGTTCTCGTTCTGCGGCAAGTTAAATGAGTGAAGAGGATGCATGGAGAAATCTGACTCTGTTTTGCCGAATTCAACTTGCATTTTTGAACTTAGGCTAAAAACAATGGGAGAATATTTATATGAAAAAGATAAAATATTATCGCTGTTTCGACAATTCAAAGACTGATGATAGTTCATCTTTTCAGGAATGCGTAAAATGGGTCTTTAAACAATATCTACACGTCAGACCAAAAGCTGACTCTGAAACGGCAAAACAGGGATGGGCAACCTGATGTGGTAGATTTATCCCAGCGTGATGCATGTCTTAACGGGTTGGTGTAGAGCTGAAGTTTTGTTAATAGGTTTAGTAATGATTTGGTAGTTGAACTCGATGAGGTGTTTGTCTTGTTGAAACATTCGTCTGATGGTGCTTCTCGTAACCGCAATCTGTCCCAAAAAAATCATCCCTCGCGTGGACACTATTTGAAATCAGAGGACTGAGCTGTATGTGGGAAAACAAGTCTGCAACCTGCTGGTTTCTCGACGCAGGGGATAATCTCTCAGGGTAAGGACTGTTTGGTTGGATGTATACACAGCACCGACTGAGTTTTACAATACTTAATTGGATTATGGTTATGAATATAGAGTAACAGTTATGAATTCTATCGTACCTTGCTTATTGGAATTGGAAACCCTCGGCACACATTTTCCTGTGCTGTCCCGAGGAGTTATGGAAACACCTCTTTGCCTGTCAATAATTATGGGTAGTCTATTCAAAATAATGCTACACAAGTGCTCTTACTAAAGAGTGCCGGTAGAATAGGCCACTGTTAGCTGACGTTTAAACGTGTTAACGTGATGCAGGGTTTTTCAAGGGATCCGGTGCAGCCGTGAGTGGAATGTATATGAATCGAAGGACCATCATGATTTATTCATCAATAGGGTACTGAATGTAGAATTTCTGGTATCATTTCCACGGTAACTGTAAAGAACGTAAAGACGAAGTAGCATTTTTCTTCCTGTTCAGCATTCAGGGATACCGAAGTATAGTTTGCTTTCCATTGACATAATGAATGGGATTGGCAGTTTGTTTTGATTTGTAGAACAGTACCCTGCTTTGTCAGCATTCTTGATTTAGCTGCCTGAATATGAGTGGAAATAGGCAGCCTTGGTCTGGCCTTTGAGAATTACAAATCTAAAATGAACAGCCTCTTAAGTTCAGCCTTATACCTTTAGCACCAGTTATCCAATTCCTAACGTTGCCATCCACAAATATCTCTTTTTAATGTATATTTCTTATTTCACCTTAATTAGTAAATATGGATTTATATTGCCATTCAGAAATTGTTTCCAGTTCTTGATATAAATTGAGATTTTTTTTTTGTTAAAAGTTGAAACTCGCTTCCAAAACTGCCTCCTGAGGTATCTCCGCACAACTTTAAGGAAAGATTCCTTCAAATATAAAGAGAAATCACTCCCTTGTCACCGGTCCTTGGTCCTTGATTTGTTTTAGATAGGCCAATGTTTCAGAAAGTTTGAAAGTTTAGAGTGTTACTGACCTATTGTTCAGATATGGGGCAAACAGGGTATCGCGCCAACAACTCCAAGCCTGACGGGTGCGTTAGTTCCAATAGTATAATACGTCCTTCAATCAAGAGAGAACTCGCACACCAATATTGCCGATGCAGAAGAGTAGATAGCAATTTTTGCACTGATGATGGTCTGAATGGGACCGAAAACGTTTTGCACCTTGGGAGCACTTTGCTCTTTTCACTTTTTTTTGATGGATTAAAAATTGTTATTTACTCTTCTGCATCGGCAATATTGGTGTGCGAGTTCTCTCTTGATTGAAGGACTGACCTATTGTTGTCATAATAGATAAGCAACTGTTGTACTAATTTAGATAAAATACAGAATCAATCAGTGTTAATCTTAATTAAGTTAAATTCAGTGTTCCCAATTTTTCTGGATACTGTACCAGCACTTCTGTTCCATGTGCTCTGTTTATGCCTCTTAATGCAGGCATGGAATCTCAGAAAAGCCCCAGAATGTATGGATGAATGAGATTAATGTCATTTGGCTTAATATCACAACCTCCTTAAAGTCATGTTTTTTGAAACCCTCTTGCCACTCACTGTTAGTTTAAGGGCTACATGAACAATTTGAGTATCATTGACAAACCCATTAATATCATGTATCCAAATATAGTCTCAGAGCAGTCAAATGTAACTTCTTGATGCTTAGGTGTATAGATATAAGATAAAGATGAGATAAAATGATATGATAAAATAAAGACTCAGCAGGCTTGTAATAACTGTACCTCAGTTATGATGATCTGTTGCTTATTTACTATATTTGCAATACATTTACAGTAGCATTGCATAAATTCTTTTTTAAATTTGATCTCCTGTCATGCTAGATTGAGAAATGTTATTGTAATTTTATGAAATATTGTATGGAGTGCCAAATGTAAAGCAAATGTGATCACTTTTAGGCTAATTACGGAATTTTAAGAAGATTTTATGAAAAACACTAAATGTCTCTTTTTCTCAGATTTAGGCTCATTGGGCCACGTTCATTATTCGTGGGGACTAATGATTTTGTATGTTTAGAGTGCCTGTGATCACGCTGACAAATATATTGGAAATTGACAGCTTGTTTGTTGGGGGAATTTATTTATTTGTTTTCCAGTACGAACAGTACAACCGGTCCAGACTGGATGCACCATGCACACGTGATTGGGAAAGACATACATTTTTTGCTATTTCGATAAAATTGTGCAATCATCAAACTTATTTTAACAAAATTACCTTTTACATTTGAAATACATAAACATGCAATTCAATTTGCAATAGGCAAATAAACATACTGGGTAATTTATCTTATCAGTTGGCTTTAACTGACTTATTTGCCAAAATATAGTTGTGAATCTGTCTATTCTGGAAGTTACGTGTTGAAATGCCACAGGAGGTTGCATACAGCCAAACACATACATGCAGTTGCTCAGGGATAGAGTACACTATTGGTGTGCTAAAAGGCTGGTGGATGTTTGGACACAGCAGTTGGTACAACTTTGTAAACACCTGATAAGGTGTGCAAGATCACATCGGCCTGCTGTATCCTGCTTAAAATGGCCATGAAACATATGGTGTCATATCTTTGACACCAGGCAAATGTCAAAGAGAGGACCCTATACCCAAATCATTCCAGGAAAGAAAAATTTACCCTGAAATCAACTTTTGACATATGTCTTAAATCTTTTTTTTTTTGTAAAATATACTGTATTTCATTTTGGAAAAAAAAAATTTTCACTTCTAATTTGCCTTATTTTCCCATTTGGGCTTATATTACAATATTAAAATCAGAAAAAAAGAAATACTATCCTCTCTCAGTTTTACCAAAATCATTCAGAATTATAGTATGTTATAGGCTACAATGGTGGGCTGTCTGACAAGGGGACAGAATTCAGACGTTTGCTGCAAAATTGTGCATACATGGAGTGTAGGGGAAGAGGTAACATAACTGTAGTTAAAATGGTAATGCACAACTCAAAAGGGTGTTACCGTATTAGATATAGTTTAACAGACACCGCTCATAGTCTGTATGTCTGTGTGTGGTACAAGATGGAAATGGCTGTATTCAGCTCAGGTAGTTGGATGACAAACATTTTTTGATCACTGTGTTGAAACTAGTGTAAAATTGACATGTTTAGTTTGAAAAGGCTTAATCATTCAGGGAAGTCTGACCAGCACGTCATCCTCTTCCCACAGTTACACCCTCCTGATTCATGATGAGAGAGGCCAGAGTGAGTTGCATGTGCGATCACACCCCATGGTGAAAGAGTGACATTCTTTATTAAGAGCTTAAGTAGACCAAAACAAAAAGGACTGTTCAGTACAGGCATTGGTTACTGCTGTGCAAATGCAAAAGTGTTGCTGCAGCACAGAGGTTAACAGAATGTCTGTAATGAGAGTGCAGTTGAATGATGGTACTCAGTGGTAGTTCAGCAAGGTCAGTCTCTTGCACAGGAAGGCATGCTTGTCAGACACTTGTCCTTCCCAGGGGTGTGGGAGGAGATGGGAAAAGGAAACAAGCAAGGCATAAATGACTAAACATTGCCAAAAACAAATCCATTTTGCCTTGATCAAGTAATATATTGGTGTTGATTGGGTAGAACAAGTATGAGTATGATGACCAGCTGTAACTTGGCAGTGCTCAAGCTCCCTGCTCCCTGCAGTGCTGCTCAGCTGAAAATAAAACTTCATTCATGTGTTTACTTGGCCGCTGTGGAATTACGGTAAACACGTAAATGAAGCTTCATAATCCAGAATACAGTTTTACATTTAGCTAGGCCAGAACCCACCATTTTATGTATGAAAATATAGATGCTATATATGGGTGTATATAGTATATATAGTATACACAAACACACGCGCACACACACACAAACATTGTATTATATGGGTAATATTCACATGTTGATATTAATGCGACTTTATTACCCTTGTAGCCTTGTACCCGTAGCGGATAGAATTTGCACAGTAAGAGTGCTTCCATTAGTATGATTGGAATCATGAAGGTAACTTAATGTATATGCACATCAGAAACAATGAGAAACAATGTCTAATTTACAGCAAAAGTAAGGCTTTTAAGTCAAAGCAGCAGGATGAATCCTTTCCATGACCCTCAAAAACAGATTTATGAGACGGTGTGTATTATGAAGTTTCAGACTTAGCCCATCAAAGTGAAGCTAAGTCATCAGATGGTATAACATTCATTATGTTGACTTGGGCAATGTGTCCCTTTTCTCTTTACACTAACTGCACAGAAAATGGTCAAGGAGATTAATTAGTTGTGCAATGGATCAGTGGAACTTTGTGAGGTGCCTAAGCCTAGTGTCTGGCTGGATAGAGCATTACCTGCTCCAGTCCATGTTACTGAGCACTTTGCATCCTGCTCCCATTAGAAAGATGCTCAGCACTAGCTGCTAGACATGCCCTCCAAAGTGACAGTGGCACTCCCTCACAAAGGAGAGTGATCAGGGGCATGTGTCAGATCCTGACTCCACAAAAAAGGAGCCACGTCCCCCTCCGATCATCCTCTTGAAAAAATGCTATTCTGTTCAACTGCAGACACTCACTGTCCCACCCCACATCCATGCTTGAGATCACGCTCTGTACCCCCACCTGCCTCTGTCCAGGCCTCACGCCTTTCTGAGAGGTGTCACTCAGATTGATAAAAGAGAAGCGCACAATGGCCTCAGCTGCTCTCGTTGAAATGCAGACCTTTCAGAGAGTGCTGGCCCAGCTTAAATCCACTTGTGTTTTGCTCTAGTACTGCTTCTGCCATATCTCTCCTCACCAGCTGCTGTTTGACAATCACTGATCTCTGGCACCACAGTACCTTGGCGATTTAGAGTGGCTGGATGGTGTCTACTTAATGGGCAATAAGTGGATCGGTTATTTCTGTATTTTGCTGTTCTGTGAGCTCAGCTCCCTCATGCAGGAATTGGGCTTTGTGATGTGGCTTGTTAAGCTGTCAGCACTTGACGTTAGTGAAGGGGGCTGGAGGAGGACAAAGGACAGTTTTGTTTCATCAGTCAGCCAGTGCTTACAACTCAAGCAAATGATCTCTCCACTCTAAATCACATCCAGAAGATCACACTGAAATCATACATAGAGGTGCCTTTGGGAAAACCAATACCAAGTCAGTACCACACAATATCTTCATAGTGGAATTGTAAGTCTTTGTTTATAATTGTACATTGCATAACTGTACATAGAAGACATCAGATGATAATTTTCAGCAAATTGTAAAAGATGAAGTAGAAGCCTGTGATCCTTGGTGCTGTAAAACTGTAGTGTCCATTCAAGATACACATGGTTATCTTTTGCATTTCAACCCTGATTTTATGTTATTTAATTTGAGCCAGTGGTTGGATTAGAACGTGTATCACTTGTTCAGACTAGCAGTCAAGTACTGTTTGAGAGTCATCACTAAAACCCTTAGCACCTTCAATCCCCAGGGCCAGGAGTGGGCCTGGTTTTGCAAATGTGGGTCTAATACACTTCATTCAGCTTGGTAGATTTGGTGCTTCAGGGGTGGTTGTCTGTGACACTGTTTGTTCTGTCCCCATCACAGGTACTTTCCCATTGTGAGGGGCACATGTGGTCCTGACTGAGGCTTAGAAGAACACTGCAGTTAACAGATGATGTTCACAGACAAGAACTCCAGCACCTCTGTGCCCAAGAAGGCACCCAAGAAGAAGAAGACGCGGCCACAGGGTTTACCCTCTCCTGCATTGTGCTGTGCCTGTGGCCTCTGCATCATGCTGGCAGGCATCAACATCACACTGGTGGGAGCCTTTGCCTTCGGCACTTTCATGCCCGGGAACAATCCGCCCATCATCATTGGGCCTATCCTGCTGCTGGTGGCCTTCGCCTTCTTCGGGGCCTGCTGTGTCTGCAGCCGCCGCCCCCCTGCCCAAGGGTCACGTAAGCCTAAGGGGGGTAACAACCTGGGCCTTATCCGGGCAGGGGGCACAGCTTTTGAGATTGAGACTAGCGAGCACACCCTGCAGGACACCACTGCTGTACAGCTGAGTCCCACCAACTCACTTTGCTCCTCCTCCAAGTCCAGTCCCTCTCACGAGGTCAGCACCACCCTCCGTACCTGCAAGCTCTTCACCATGGAGGCCAATGGCCCTGCCTCCGCCTGCTACTCCACTTCCTCAGGGGGTGAGGCCATCCAGCTCAGTCTGCCCCGTGACTCTGCTACAACTTAGCAGTGAGAATACCAATGGGTTTCTTTGGCATACCAGATTGTTTTACTTTGCTGCAGTGACATATCCCAGGGTCCTGCAGTGTCTTTGGGAGGGTTCATAGGAAAGCTCTTTAGTACGATTCTTATAGGGCTGATTGAGTGGTAGTGTCCTATGGATTCTAGCCTTTCAACTATAAACTATAGTCTTCATTCTGAGCACTGTGAGAGAAGAAAGTGTTAACTTTCCCTTGTCAATAAGTGCTGCCATGACTGTACCTTCAGAATCGGACAATTTGGAGATGAGTTTCTAAGCGGCCTAGAACTGAAGATGTCAAGGGAGAGACTGGTGGAGTAGATTGGTTTCTTGTGTAAATTCAGGGATGAATTTTGCCATGCTCCTTGAACCAATGATTATCTGTGATGGTAACGTGGGGTTTGCACTTTCATCTGAGTATCTGTGAGGATCTGCTATTCTATCTCTGACCTGAGCAATGAATAAAACACTGCCATGCAGAAAGGAACATGAACTGGACACAAGAAGATGAGGGAAGTGTGGTCAAAGATTGTCTGAAAAACAAATCTACATTCAGAGATATTGTACAAGATTTGTAGTTTGATTATGTTCCATTTCCTTATCCTGTTGCAGATGTCCTTGTTTCCAACTGTATTTATTATTTATGCAAAGCTCACCTACTGTAATCTTCTCAGAAGTGCAATCAAGCCACTCGTCTTGAATGCAGGCTGAGTCTTAGCCCAAGTCTGAAACTGGCTGTGTCATCTGGGTTGAATGACTGGGAGCCCACAGTAGAGCCCAAAGAAACTGGCTTTGTTGAGCACGGGTTTGAGGTGGGTGGGTCGGCCAGGGTTTCCTCCTCTCACTGCACATAGGCACTCAGGCGACTACAGTTGGCTTAGATGGCATCAGTGGAGTAGTGTCGATGATCCAGTTGGCTCCCAGTTCATTGTGGTGTATGGTATGACTTGTATGAAAAATAGTGGCTGACATGCAAAAGTATCAGAGGATTACAGAGGTGTGAGGGTGTCATTTCTAAACATGGTGACATAAATGGAGAAAAGTACGTACAAAAAAGATTGACATTTGGTCAAGTGTAAAGCTCGTCTAATTTAGTTGCTTTTTTCCCCTCTCAAGTCCCTCCACTTGTCTTTGCCTTCTATTCATACTGTATATTTTTAATGAACCTAGAAAAAAAGACAAAGTAAAATTTTTAATTTTAAAAGAATAACTGTTTTACAAACCAATTTTGGTAAGTTTTAAAACTGATATGCATATCCAACAATATTTTCATGCTTCAATAATGTGTACGTTATGGCTTACTACTGTATATAAGAATCTGATATGTATACATATTGATTCAATAAAATATATAGGACTGATTTAGGTAATTATTTGGCAGAGGTCTTTGTTGCTTTATAACTTGTCCAGTTTGCAACATTATCTCTAACATGAACATTTTCAGTATGATCTCCTAAAATGAGTAGATGACAAAAATGTTATTGCTAATAATTTAATATCATATGGTATCCTATGAAACCATTATGATGTTCATTCTCCTTTAACTAAGAAGACAGAAGTTCAAAGTCATGTCTGAACTGAATTAACAGTATCATCAGATTTGATACAGGAACACACCTCTTAGTTGGCAAGTGAGAGAGGAAGTTAGGATGGTAGGAAACACCTGCCATGCCAGAGAAGCCCCCTTCTATAAACCCAGTGTTCCACTGTTTGTCCTCTGTCTGAGTCCATGGGCTGCTGGTTATCTATTAAAGCGCTTCAGTTTACTGGCCTTGAGGGTACAGCAACGTATCCGTCTGGTATTCAGACCTGCAACTTGCTGGTTGCAAACTCAATTCCTTAACTACACCTCAACTCCATTTACAGTGTGACAGTCCTACTGTGTAGCATAGGTCATGAGAGGGAGGATCAGAAGACCAGGTTTCACACGGAGCACTTACCCATTGAGTGGGACTTATTAAAATTGATTCAGCTATACTGTATCTCTTTTTACATTGTGTGGTGATATGAGCATCTGACAGAATGCCTGTGTAATATCTTTAGTTTTCACAGAAATGAGTCCATGATATTTGAGCAGAATCTATTGAATTAATTTAAAAATACTCTCTTAAGAGAAGATAACTGTGTATATTTTGTATGGAACGAGTCTGTTATCTGTTTGCGTTCTGCTCGCTGAGTCAGTGCAGCCCACATCACTGCATGGCTGAGAGGACAAACAATTGGGAATAGCCAAGGCACAACTTCAATTCAGGCTGTGTGTCACAAAAGGATGGAAACAAAGCTGTAATTTTGTCAGTTAGGGAGGAATTGATTACTCATGATGAGAAAAGGCAGGCCGGTACTTCATTATACCATGGATCTGCTTTTTTCCCTGCCTCTGTGAAGTGTTCAGGGACTGGGTAGGATGACATGACACCTGGACCTGGGCCTTTGTTGCAGCTGGTGAGCCAGAGAACAGATGTTGTGGCTGGCATGTTATATGCTCACAGCATCTCTGTGAGAGTGGTGCAAGAGCGCTCTGCATTAGCCTTAGTGTTATTCAGATCTGAATGACTAAGGAACTACAGCTATGATGATCATTGACCAAAAGAACCATATGAGTGCCCATCCACCCCCACCAAGGCTTACAACACTTACATACACTCATTGGATACTTTATCATAATGCTTAATGAAGAATACAGTAGTCCCTCGCCCAACAAGAGTTTTTCAATGACAGGTTAGATTTTTTAACTATAAATTGTACTGTGAAGGAGAGCCTTCTCCACCTCTCCCTAGAAACTAAATGTTAATTGTGAGTCATTTGTTAATTGTGTGCACATGTTGTAATTGGTATGGGAACCAGCCTACTGGCTAACAAACCACACCTGATTGATTGGAGGCTGATTAAATATAGGTGTGGCTGGAGAGCATGAGGGAGGCTTATTTTGTCCCTGCTGTTAGTTGGTGTAGGCTGGTTTCTTCATCTTTTTTTGTTTGGTTTTAAAATAAATTATTGTTTCTTTTAGCCTTTGGTTGTTTTAACCTTTTGTTCTTTTCTGCTCATTTAAGTGAGAAGTGTCGGCCAGCTTCTCTACATTCTCTACACACTTAAACAAATAGAGTTCTTCTGCCTTGATGATGCATGGTTACATACATTTAATAGGTCCAGGCCTGAGTACTGTTTTTTGTTTCTTATTTGATTTATTCTTATTTTGTGTGTGACATCTGCATTTAAAATATTTTTAAAAACATTTTCACTTATGATTTAATCATCCTGTAAAAAGTGTTTGTCTCTGTACTTCTACCTGTGGTAGTTTGCTACATGGAGCTGCTCAAGGAGAGGGTATCTGACAGAGTGTCAAGGACAAGCACTTATCAGTGTCAGCAGGGACAGCTCCTCTGTCAAGTTGTTAACCTAAAGATTTGTCAAAGCTTGTGCCAGTGTTATACGGTTAATATTTGCTGCTAGTAACCACCCTCAACCCTCAATGCTTTCATAAACTCAAGCTTTGCCCAAATGTGGATTTGTCAACCTTAGGCTATTTTTGGAAGATAACCTCCATAGTTGGGGAGAGGCTGCTGTATTCACATTGAATTTCTGCTCCCTTACCTGCTCCATACAACCTCACAAACTTTAAAATGTCATGGAAGTCTTTGAGGAAGCTGCTTATGAGTGTAGGCTTATCAAAAGAAGCAACATAAAGCAGTGCAAATGAACATGTTAAAAGTAAACAAATGATATTTGTTTTTAGAAAAAGCCAAGGTTTTTAACTTCAGCCTTGTAAACACATGACCCCTGTCACTACTCCCCATATCATTTCCTGCAGATGGCAGTGATTGAGTAACTGTGGAATTCCAGTGGCTATCTAATTCAACTTTTAAGTGGCTTTCCTGAGAAAAAGACAAAAATTAAAGGATTTTCATCAGATATTAAAATGCACATTGTAAGGAGGGTAGAATTGGAAGATATGAATAGTGAAGTGGCATGATCATGGTGTGCTGGCACAGCTGACATTGACAATTGTCACACTGTAAGGGTGTAGAATTTCTAAATTACAGGTCAAGATGACTGGTCCCAGGTGTTAAACAGATGACTAATGAAGAAAGGCTGAAAGCACTTTATCTCAGAGGGGGCTCACGGGGAAGTGAATTGATTGTTTGATTGATTGGAGTGTTTAAGTTGTAGTGGATTGGTGAAGTGGACCATGCAAACTATTTGCTCAACAGAGGAAATTCCTCCCAATATATATATTTATACATGTTAGTATCAAGTCACGTTCCTCACACAGAGAGGTATTAAACATGTCAAAAACTGGAGTGGAGTCTAAATGTGTTTGTTGTTGCTGCTATTCTTTCTACTGTTTTCAAAGAATGACAAGCAGTATATAAATACAGTATATGTAATAGTAGTAATAATAATAATAATAATATGAACTAGGAAAACTGAGGTGAGGCTGAATGGCCTCATTATCCTCCTCTAATGTTCCTTTGTTTCTTTGTTAGCATGAACAGCAGTGGATCTATTTTTGTAATTATGTACACATCATTGATGCCTATATACAGTAAGACTCAGATTCAATGAGATATGACAGCATGGTGCCTGTAGAATTTATTGACACTGGACAGGTATTCAGACAGGAAAAACAATGTAATTTTGCTCAATCTACAAAATAAACATAAGGCCAGGGCCACCGGCCCTGAAAATCTCACTATGCCACAAAAATAGTTCTCTTGAAACTAAGAAGGTGTAAATTTGATTTTTATTACATGGCCCATATATGGTAATAATAATAATAATAATAATAATAATAATAATAATAATACTAAACATACTATTTTAAGAAACACGTAAGAAAAAAGATGTAGAAAATTGTTTTTATAATGACAACAAATGAGCAAATGCTATACATGCATTCATATTTTAAGATTATCTTAGAATGAAAAAAATTTTCTTATGAAACAACAAATTACATATATTTTTCAAATTACTCTTGATTTTGCCCTTTTAGCTGGCCTGTTTATAATGAAAGGGTGCCCTAAAAGCCTCAAAGCTGGCTGAAAGTGCTTCATACAAGTAGATAAACCCTGATGACCTCTTTTGTCCAGGATGTTTTAATGTCTGTTTTGGGTACTCTCTCATTGCCCCTTGCTCTTGGCTAATCATAGACATGGAACCCCAGGGCCCTATAGGACTGGGTGCTGCCTTATTGAATAAGGTCTCAGGGTCATACTCATGAGGGCTATTCACAACTGTGTGTTCCTGAAGTATGCAACAAAGTGCTTCATGCTGTTTTCATAGTGTATCATTTCCTTTTCTTTGTATGAGCTGCTGTGCTTTTGTGTGTTGCAAAGCAAAATGATAACATGTGTTTGCCTGTATGTCTGAGGCACCAATTTGAGTGATCTATGTACCTGAAACTGAAGATGTGGCTGTGATGGACATTAGAGAGTGTTGTTGATGAAGAAAGCTGTGCCATGTATGTAAGTGCTATGGGATATTAGGACTTATTTGCTATGCTTTATTAAATGGACATTGACCTTTGAAAATTTCTTATATGAAACACCTTCCTATATGAAATATGTAGACATGCATATAAACTATGTGAACAAACTGTGACGCATTTCAAACGTCAAATGTATTTAGTCCACAGGCTGTCTTTGATGTTTTAGTTTTAGTGGATAATCAAATTTGTATTGAAGAAAAGTTCTATGTAATTCATGCACTTTTAGTAAATGGTGACAAAAACACCTGTGTACATCACAATGCATTTCTAAACAAATAAAATGGTATATTTGTCTCTGAGAAAACCCACAGAGCTACACTATTCATTCAATACTAAAATTCAATTCAATACTTGCTAATGTGCAATTCAAGCAAAAAAAAAAAAATATTACAGTATTGACTCAATGCATTCAGAATGAACTCATCACAGCATGGTTAGTTCTGTATTCATCCTTGATTTATGTGTGATTCTTGGCATTCTGATGTGAGACCTCCAAAATTAGGTCTTGCAAATGAAGATATGGAAGAGGAGAGTATACCCTTCTCAGTGGCCAAAATCCTATGAAGAGTTGTTTTTTGGGGAATCTTAAAAAAATGACATCTGATACCTCTTATAATATATATTTTTAAAGTCAGTCACTCACTAAATGTGACTGCTGCATATACAAATGTAGACTGTTACCGCATTGGACCCAATTAATTGATTTAACATGTAAACAAAAGCAAAGGAGCAATGAAGATGTGCTACTGGTTTGGCAGTATTGGCCTTCAACCAGTCAGCCATCATTTAATATTTTCAATCAATCAATTAACCAGCCATTCAGATTGTATATAATTTAGCTACCCTCACAATGGGATTGGGCCACTAACATCTGGTATGTTGCATATTGGATATATTTTCACCTACATTGCAAAAGTCTATTATGAGTTACTATGGAGACATGATTCCTCAAATGCTCACTTCTGCACTACTGCCCTACATTACCCCACTCCCTGCAGTGACAATGTACTAATACACTTCCTAGGAATATGGGCCTGGTTTTGGGAAAATTTGGGTTTTCAGGTGTTTTAACTGCTCTCTCCAATAGCAGACAACCAAAACTCTGTTCTCTCTTTGAATGGTCATTGGCTGGCACAAAAAGGGCAGACTTCAGTTGCTTGAAAGATTGCTACCTTCAATTGTTTGGAAAGTGTAACATCCCCCAACTCTAATTTCTGACAGGTCAGGCAGTACATATGAGGGTGAGTGCCCCAATTTCCTCAGCCACCCCCTGACAGTTCCACTGATGTGTTTTTAAGTGCAGACTTATACGCAGGTGGTGTTATATCTAACCCTCGTCCCTCCTTGTCTGCTATGAGAAAGTGAACACTAGTGAACAGGACCTTGACCTGACCTGGTCACGTTAATTAAGGTTGACTCCTCTTCCATTTGCACCTGGCATTCTCATTGGATTGAAAGGTCCTCCCTTGCTTTGTATGCCTAAAACTAAACTGGATAAAGTATACCTTGATGTTGGCCCCACTTGTGTTGACCAAGCTTTGTGAGAGTCTGGTACAGTGTATATAACTTTCTCTCCAATATTTTATTGAACCTGCTCCACTCATGGTACTTTCTGGAATTTTCCTGGGGGAATTACTTTACTTACCTAAAACACAACTGGATACCCTTACCTTTCCCTCTCTATTAGCTTGACAGCAGTGTTGAACTAGGGGGATGCTTCCCCACCTTCCTATACCCACTTGATTAGAGATGTCACACTTTTTCCTCATACTTGACATAATTGGATACCCATGGGATCTGCTAAAAAGTTATAAGAAGTATGGAAGATTTTCATGTCATTTTTAGATTCCAGCAGTTTTGAGAATTTTCACTTTTCTATTTTTTTATCTTTACATCCAGTCTCTCTTTCATGTTCATGTAATTATAATTCCACCTCAATCCCTGTCCCCTAACACCTGCTACCTCTAGTATTTTATGTTTATTTTATGTGTAGTATTGTGATGTATTTTGGATTCTGTTACTGATGTATTGTAGTGTATCTAGCTTCCTTTGACTAGTCAGATATCACAAGTTAACTTGTGGTAGGGCTTAAATAGTGTTATTCTCACAGTCACTGGTCTGGGAGTGTTAGCCTGGTCTGACACTGTTGTTCATTTAACTTGAGTGGATACAGTTATGTTCTGTAGGTAGGGCTGGGTGTTGATGATAGGGATGGGGTGGATGATCATATTTTCATTACATTACATGCATTTAGCAGATGCTCTTATCCAGAGCGACTTACATTGGTTACAGTTTTTTTTTTTTACAATGTTATCCATTTATACACACACACTGAGGAAACTGTGGGTTACGTACCTTGCCCAAGGATACAGCAGCAGTGCCCCAGTAGGGAATTCAACCGGCAACCTTTCAGTTACAAGTCCTGCTCCTTAACCACTTTGCTACACTGCTGCCTTACACTTCCCCTGTGCTTACTGCACTGACACTTGTTAACCTTCCTATTAAAATCAATTAAAAATTCATGACTGTCAAGAAAGGAAACCTTTTCCACTAAACATGTACATTATTCACATTTTGACATTTTTCACACTAAACATGTACGTGATAGATAACAAGGACAGCTCATTTTCTATTGTGAAATTCATGCTAAAATTTTGTAGTCTATAACTAACTTGAACCTACCCAGGCATAGAGTTACAGCTCCTTTATGACCTGAATGAGGTCTTTTTGCTTTTGCTTTTTGCATTTTGCTCACAGCGTACATTTTATTCTGTCATAACCTGTTGTTTAACAGGCCTCTATCTTACATCTTGGTCCTTTTTTGTGCTCAAATAATTCGGATTATTCCAATTACTACTTTCTTGTGAAATCAGGTTGCTTTATCATATTATATGCCTTGTTAAATCCATTTACCAGATATTATATATCCATATGCTCACTGTCTGGAAATACAGACATATTTACAACATGTACTCATATTTTAAAATGGCCAATACTAAGGCTATTGTAAGAAAACTACCCAAACTACCCAACTACCACAAACTCATATTAGTCAGACAACAGGATAGCTTCCTAAAGCATATTACTAATAATTTTGCTGAATTCCATGTCATGCATAATGTGTGACCTCCATCTATCTACATCTAGTAGAATATTTTTACTTCCAGGATACCAGAAACCATTCCTTTAATATATTAAATGCAAAAGGTCATGGAATAGAGGAAAGGGGGCTTCTCTTCAATAGACACTATTGGGCCCCTTGACTGTGAGGCCATGTTGATGATACTAGTAATAACCCAGGTCCCACGGTACCTTCCAAATGTGAAAAATTTTTGCAATCTATCCAATGTAATAGTAACTGATAAAAAGAAAGCATTGTTCGTGTTATCCCTTGTCCACTCACACAAACACATCTGACGAACAGTCATGCCTCTATACACATATACTGTTTGCACTATATATGCGATGCATACACAAAAAACACACATATGCCCAGAGAGAAAGAGACATTCATTCACTCTGACACACCACCAACAGGACTGAAAATTATGGCCAATTTGGTCTTATCAGAGAGGAACCACTGCAGGCAGACACATAGCTCCTTCACCACCTTGTTGCCACAGCTGGGCATTTGCCCTGTCGGAAGCTGACAAACTGGGAGCAGTATTTGCTCATAATTACAACTTTACCATCTGCAAACTAAAGCTGAAATGTCAGTAGCAGAGCAGATAGGAAGAAAGTGGCAACAATGTGCTCTACATTTAATGAGGCTTTCAAAGCACCATTCAGTTTTCAGTAGGAACTAGTTTTTTCTGCAGTTGCACAGGAAGTGAAACCTTCTATGCTACTCACACTCACCTGCTACCAGTGGCTTTATACAGACTTTGCACAGTCTCACAGTTCACTACTGTGAAGGCAACGCTGATTGGAGGATTTGGCGCTGCTGTCACTTACATCAACTCAGCAACTTGTGGGCATCTGACTGAAATATGACTATTTTGACTGATTTGATGTGTATTTTTTTATCATAGGATTCATGTTAGAACATGCCTTACTCATTGCAGATCTGCTTGTGTGTAGGCACCTGTCATGCTATGGTAAGCTTAATGCTCACTTAGTAACTCCAATCTTTGTGTGAAATGGGGAAAATAAAAAGAACTGAAATGGGCCTCTGTCAATGAGCTCCCCCTGACCTGAAAGCTCATTGATTTTTTGGGTGTCAGAGACAAATCCTTGAGAGCCCTGCCACACATAGAAAACAGCTGTCATGTGAGAGATGTGGTTATATATTACCTGAAACCAGAAGAAAATGCTTGTCAGCTTTTTGTAAGAAGTCCCCAGTTATATTTTTTAATTTGTACAGGTAGATGTTCTTCCTGCTAGGTTCTAGGCCTGTCGTACCTCCACCGGTGCCCACTTGTTAGCTGCAGGGTCATCAGCCGGGGACCACCGCTCATAGATGTTTCGCCCCTTATCCCGGAACATCTCCTGGTGGCGGGGCAGTGAACAGGGACGTCTCCCTGACACCCCCTGCAGCTAA
The DNA here is from genome assembly GCA_019176425.1 of Megalops atlanticus. Classification (NCBI taxonomy): domain Eukaryota; kingdom Metazoa; phylum Chordata; class Actinopteri; order Elopiformes; family Megalopidae; genus Megalops; species Megalops atlanticus. The sequence continues at coordinate 38,964,069 of CM032876.1, forward strand.
CCTTCTTCAGGAGTTGGTCGCTCCCCATGTCTTGTCCCTTCTCCTCAGCCAAAGCCAAAAGCTTGCCTTCTCCGCCTCCTCCGATACTTCCCTGGTTGCCTTGTGCAGTCTGGCTCCCCGTAGCCCCAGGTTCTTGAGGAGACGTGGTGTTGATTCTCCCACAAAGCCTCTAGCTCCCACCTCCACCGGGTAGAGCCTCACGCTCCATCCACCTTCTCTGCACTCCGCGACCAGGTCTGCATATACAACATTAAGCTCCCCTCTAAGCAACATTTAAATTTGAAATCCAATTTATTATAAATTTGATTTTTTTGAGAGCTGTGCTGAAAAAAATATGCAGACTCTTATAGGATGGTTGGAAAATCAAAGTGTTCTCTCCCATAAACAAATGAATGTGATGGAAATTTGTGATAAAATTTAATTTCTGTCTTTGATAGGTAAGAAATAAAATGAACAATTTCAAGATGATAATCACTTAGGAAATGGTGGCAAAATTTGATTAAAATAAAGGAAATTGAGGGTTGTCAAGATTATCCAGACAGTTTGTTGTTGCTGTACAGCACATTTTTAGCAGAATAAAGGAAATTTTGAACAAGGGAGGATTCAGTTCCACCAGTGTGCTGGTGCAGAAAGTGGAATATGTGCAAAGGGGGTATATCTACAATGTATCTGTCTTACTGTGACACATGAAATAAAAGACTGGCTCTTTTAAGAGGAAACTTGAAACTTGTGAGTTCTTTTTCAACCTGGATTCCACTCACCAATGATTGTATCAAACCTTTCATATTGATCATCCATCAATATTTTCTCGACAGACTCCTTCCTGTCACTAACATTCATAAGGAGAGTGTTTTTTTTTGCTTAATACCAAAAAAGGCCATACAGCACAAGAGGTCTTGGTTCCTCAACAATATTAGGTTAGAATTACAAGATAAGATCATACAATTTTAAAGCCCTGCATTTTATAATTACACATCCAAATAGACTTGTGTTCATTCCCCACCCTAAGAAAACGATGACTAAGGAGAGCAACATAAAGGCACCGATTGGAGGGAACTTTCTCACTATAAGTTTGCTAAAGAATTGCAAAGAGGCCACTAAATCTATAATTTATATAATCTGTAATTTGTATTGTAACAGTCACTACAATAAGCCTACTTTGGTGCAGAAACTGACATGTGCATATGTGGTGGCTAGGGACTCATTGTCTGTTAGTGATCAAATATTAGATTTTTCTACCTAGTATATGACAATCATTTTATAATAGCAAATCCTGGTCTATTGTAAGGCCCAATGACACTGCAAAGCACACATAAAGCAAAACATTGTCAGATAGACCAAGGGCATTATTTGTGGATGAGCTTTTAATATGTCCAATATGTCCTTTTTGTTGTAGAGATTTTACTTCTATAAGAATTGACCATTTATAAAGTACAGCTAATACATTAGTATAATGCCATATTAAAACAAACAAAACATAAAACACACTTTATATCTGCATTGTGATTCATTGTAAATGCATTTTATTATACTCCTTATTAAAGTCCTTCATGACTTTTCCATCCTTTGTTCCATGAATTTTAAGGAAAAAATAAAACACGGACCAGTGACAGAGTTTGGCAATGATGCAAGAAAAGGCACTCTCCAAAACATTTGCCCTTAGGCAGCTAAAAATGATCTGTTCTACTACTTCTCCCTGCTCCTCTCATGCTGTAAAGCCTCCCCTGTTTCCATATAAGTGGAATGGCTGTACTTATTGCTACTATGGACTGATGCATATAGAGTAACAGCTGGCTAGTATACCGGGTAACTATACTGTAGCTCTTAAGAGGAGTATCATTTGTCTAGCAGAGGTAATATTTCTCTTACGATATGTAGTATTGGCTAACATCATCTAACTAGCAGTGGCAATAGAGCTAGCCAGGTAGTGCAGCTAGGTCTAGTTAGCAGTTGGTGATTAGTTCAAGCATTTTTGTACATATTTTCACAGGGGGCAAACAGATTGCTCACGCTACCTGGCTAACTTTGACACCCATGTGGAAAAAAAATTGTAAAAAAAATTGTATACATTGTTTATTTAACAGTGAAACCATTACTTATCTGAACAACTTTGTGGTGTTTTTGCTTTTAACAAACATTTATATACAAAGGACTATGGTATGAAAATGATATGATCCCATGTGATGGTTGTTACTATTGTAAAGGAGGGGAGTTGACAACCTAGAGACCTTTTCCACCAGAGACCATTTCTGAAAAGACACCAGTCTACCTTCTCAGATGATGCTAAACATGCAGTAGACACAGGTGTGTTTATTATGATGCAGTGGAATGAAGAATCAAGTTTTTGTTGGCAAATAACTGCAGAAGAGTCAAATAATTAAACAATGCAATTCCAACTGAAAAGCCAAAGTTACCATTGTGCTGTATTATACTAGATAAATTGGGTTTATTGATTTATTGATTGTTAATGTATGATGGAATGTTCTTTTTCCTTCTTTGTTCAGTCTGTATTGTGATTGTGAACTACATGATTGTGAAGGAACTGTTTATTTTTTACCTGAGGATTGCTGTTTTGCCCTTGGGCTTTGTGTTCATTTTGTTGAGGTTGTAACTAGTCTTCTGGCTGAGATGGTCTAAATTCATCCTTGTGAGCCCAGAAGGAGGTGTTTTGTCAAGGTTGAGCTCAATAATTAAAATTCAGAGTGATTTTCTCATACAGCACAGTAGGTGCACCGCCTCCAGTTCTGAACTTCATCACATAAAATCACATAAGCACTGGCTGAAAAAGCTGCTCATGGTTTTTTCTGATGATTCTCCCAGCTCACCTGGACTGTTTCGCTGTGGCCTGGCCACATGGACACCATACAAGTTCAAGGCGACAGCGCTGGTCATATCCAATCAGGAGGCAGAAACACGTATAAAGCACACCCTTTCTCATGGAATATTCATATCACAAAAATCACAGTCCTACGTTACCCTTTAGGCACTACCCCAACAGCAGAAATGCAGCCACTAATTAAAAAAAAAATCAGGCACTTCAATGAATGATTTAAAAGACTTTGCACTTTGTATTGAAACTTTTTCTTTTAATGTGACCTTGAGTGGGATTATTCCCATATTTCCAGAGGAAAGTCAAATTGTTAGACCGATGGAAATGCATACTGTAGACATATAAAGAAGCGTAAGTTCATATGAAGAGGGAAATGCTCATCTTTGTGCGCTGAGCGCCATTCATGAAGAAAGAAAACAGGGCACTGCACAGAGAACATAAATAATTCTCTTTTCTTTATGGTTTGAGAGTGGAGGCAGTAAAAAAAGCCCCTGTTTTTGTTGTTTGTGGTGTATGGATGAGAGGAGTCCAATTAATAAGGGTATGCATGTATCTGGAGGCCCGCAAGACAGGATCAGACCTAAATACATACAAAGCAATAAACTCTTACCAGGCAACCCATGGCTGTAGTAACAGGAAACACAACAGTGCGCTCCCTGTGCTGGCAGAGGTGGGACTCCTTTTTTGGTACCGGCTCGACGGCATGCACTGGTTCCTTTAAACCTCCAGCAACTGATCCAGGATCAGCAATAGGAGCTTCCCTCTCTAACCACAGAATGTATGTGTTGTTCACAGCCATAGGTTTGGGTGTGAACAACACATACATCTTGTTGTTTCCCCAATAAGATAGACTGATATTTACCCTTAGAACAGGAAAGTGGAATGCCCAATAAAACCAATAATATTGCTTTTATATTATGCAGTAGTGGCCAATCAGTGGCCAAAATTAAAAAAATATTGACAAGGCAATTAATATATTATAAAGCAGTAATGCCATTCACCAGATGAAAAGGTCAAATTAAAGGTAAAATCAAACATTTTACCTCAGGTAAAATCAAACATTTTTCAAGTCACATGGCTTTTGGATATTGACGAAAATTGTTACTGTCTTTTGTCTCCATCTAGTGGTTATGACGCAATCCCCTTTCGATGTTTCAGAAAGGTAACAACCAGTGTCACTCAGACTCAAAAATAAGTTACAGATTTTTATTTACTAGAACAGAGATCAGGACATCAAAAAATGTATGGCATATTTGTAACAGTTGTCTTCATCCTTATATTCATTATATTATGTATTCAATAAATATACTAATTAATACAGAAAACTATATATAACTAAGTATATCCAATATATTGAATAAATACTACACTTTACAAATGTAATAAAACATAGCATGATACCTACACCTCAGGGGAGAAATAAAAAGAACAGTACAAGAAAACAGGACTAAAAATACACCTCAGCAATTGCTCTAAAAGTATTTAATTTTAGCCATATTTTTTCAGCTTTTTTCAGCTTTCAGCTTCTCAGCTTCAGCTTTGATTGCAATACTGAGATGTTCAGCTCTCAGTATAAATTATTAACAAGAACAGATCAATTATCATCTCGTTAATATGAAAGTGTGGGAAAAGTACAATATCCCTTGATTATTAGTGATTAAATGAACTGCAAAGCCCCAATTACTACAAAAGCCTTCTGCTGTGTTAGTTAAGGGTGTTCAATGACATCCCAACCCATTAATTGAGCTGCACAGAGAAAGACGGTCAGAGTAAGATGTTACCATGTATGTGGGATCAAAGGGTAAATCACATTAATATAGCTGGGATAGAGGAGTGTGGATTCATACTGATGCTTTCAGATCCAATGTGGCAATATACAGGTTCATTCCTGTAATATGTCTTCTTAACTTGTTGATTTTTTTGTGGCACACCAACGAGTAAAATATACACATCTACTACATGTGTGTGTGCGTTTTCATTTCACATTTCACAGTTCCCCGTGGTTCCTAATTCCTCTAACTGTTATTCTCAATTTAGCCACTAGAGGGGGATAAAGTTATTTATAAGGGTGTGCCTACTTGCACACATCGACACAAAGGTGAGTGGGATTAATCCAGTCAGAAAAACTGCAGGCTTTTCTGTAAATTAACATTATTGACTGAATCTTTCTCAATTTACGATGACTTTATGCTATATTACAACAAACAAACAAACAAAAAAGTCCCAGAGATTTGCAGATAAAGTCAACACTGTTATGATATTAACTCTGGATTTTTGTTGTCCTCCAACTCCTCTGAAAATTTAATGTCAAATATTTTTATCATGTGTAATCCATGATCTATTTTTAATTTTTATGCTATGGCCATGTATTTAGCATAGTACAATATCAAACAGAATTTAATTATGAACTTTAACTTTAGAGAAACACAGATCCGGTAAAGGACATGCATTTGTATCTGACATTTTTTATTTAAAATTCTGCCAGCTTAATATATTTTATACCATCTTTTTTCTGTGCATTGTACTCTGTAAATTCTATGGTGTGAACAAGATCCATCATACACAACAATAAGAGAGAAATTTGCCTTAGTGTGCTGAGGTCCCATGTGTAATCAGAGTGTGGTTCACCTTGGGGCATAAATGCATCTAAGTTTTCTTCAGCGAAGACCTCAGCACAACTCCCTGCTTGCTTCAAAACACATATCCTAAGGGACTGGAGTCTCGCTGTCGCCACAGTACATTGGGATAGAACAACAGCAAGGTTAGTGCTGTGTCTTTGATGCTCTGTAGATTCAAGCTGTGGTGGGGACACAGACTAAAGAACAGAATGTCCATTATTTCCCCTTAGTGTGTTTTCTGGCTGGGTGTGTGACCGGAAATGTAGGGTTTTGTGTTGACATGGGATCATATTACATACAGTACATTAAAAGAATTCATTATTCTTATGGAGTATACATCTCAGTTTGGTCAGCATCCATGCATCTGTGTGTGTGTGTGTGTGTGTGTGAGAGAGAGAGAGAGCGTGTGTGTGTGTGTGTGTGTGTGTTCGTGTGTGTGTGAAGCTGGTCAATACCTCAGTCTTTCATACTCATACAAACAGCACAGTCATCACTCTGAATTTAAAAGGAGTAACATTTAGCTATAAATGTAGCCAAGCCTTACAACATAGACCGATATTCACTCACACCCTGTTGCAAAGATGTGGCTGGTACAAATGAGGGCAGGCAGCATCCTATTTACAAGATGGCCAGTTACTGCGGGGTGAATGCCATTCAACAAGTTATTCAATTATCTGAGCCTTTTATCAATTGATTATTTATATGATATGTGAGTAAAGTAAATTAACAGCTAACGCATTCCATTTTGTTCAATCAATTCATAAATAAAGTAACTAGTCAAATGATATGTCTGTGAAGAGCTTGTTAACTGGACATTCCCAAATGAACTACTCTGAACAATATACTAGATACATTATCCATTCCTGAACATTGTCATTTTATGCAGCTGATGATCTTAAGCTTTGAAAGTATGAGAACATATGAATGAACTAACAGTAGCAGGATATCTTGGGGAAAAGCCTTTGATTAGCAACAATTCACAGCATAAAGGAAGGCTCAATCCTCAACCACACAAATCATCTATATTGAAGTAACTTGTAATGTGTTCTTTATTATAACATTTAAACACATTGCAAGTCCAGTTCAAGAACAGCAACTGACTTCTTCCTAACAGTTCATTTTTGACAATTCTGTGAGATTGTAATAAAATATGTAGCTAGCATTGACTAAACAGTGAACTCCTTTAGTTTGCATTTTTTGACATCATAGCTGTGCATAGTGTGTTATTTAAACTTAATCATGCATAATCATGTGTGTCATTTAAACGTAATCATGCATAATCATGCCTCCTTGTAGGGATAATAGCATTAGAGTAATTTAAGAAAGAGTACAATATTCAAAATCATTACCTATACAATTGGTTTTTTTTTTAAATTAACTGAACGTTTGAGGCATCAAATGCTGTTATTTACCATCTACAACAAGAAACTCTGAGACATTTTATTGAATGGCTTTACTAAAATTTTACCCAAGGATTATGATTGATTTAATTACAGAAGAATCCCTCTTGAATCAATGAAAAATGTCACCTTGGAAAAAAGTTATGGCTGTTGTATAAAATAAATCTTAGCTTTTTCTCATTTTTACACAGACAGAAATACCTTATCTGTCTTCATTTTCCTTAAGTTCAGAGCTATATAACCTTGCTTGGCCAGTGGTTTTTGTTCTTCCTGAAAAGTGGATTTTTGGAGATAACAAATTATACTAGGACAGCGACGCCCAGAAATATAGAAATATTATTGATGTGAAGAATGGGAATGATGTCAGGCATTTTATTGTATGATCTTCTCACATTTAAGTAATGAATCTGTGACATTTCATCATCCTGGAGAAAAAGATCTCCAGTTGCACTTTACTGACATGGCACCTGTGACAAACATACATTTGTCATATCACAATAATCCCATCCCTTTTCATGATGAAAACTACATTAAAAAGAGATGGGTTGGGGGGGGAGAACACTGCCAGCCTATGATAAATTTGTAAACGGCCAGTGAAGCCTGTGCTGACATTCCCTTCTAATGCCCTGATTGCTCAATTAATTTCACATCTCATTCTGAGCTTCCCTTTTAAATGTGAAAATAGTCATATTTTGTCCCAGATTAGTATAGATACTGGCTGACAGTTTGTGCTGCTCAAGGTATTTGGGAGACATAATTCATTCATAAAGCCAAGAATACATTCATCTATCATCTCAATTTTTTCCAGCCTCTCCTCTCAGCTTGCGGCTCTTGAGGGGGTGAGGTGGTCTGGGCTGGGAATTGGGAGGGGGAGGGTCTGCCAGTCCCTCGCTTGCTGATGTATTAGCTGGCATATGCAAGCTATGAATTATCAAGTGAAAGGAGTCAATTATCCACTCCAAAAATGAGTGCCTGGGCCTCCATGGCCCGGGGCACCATTCTCGTATTTACGAAACGATTTCCCGGGAAGAGTGTGGAAGGACCAAGGGACTAGAAGAGGAAGGAAAAACAGCACCCACCCCCAACCCCTCTCATCACCGTAGCTACATTCTGCCTCTTTCCTGTCTCCGCTGCTAACCAGAGCAGAAGGAACATTTTGAACTTTTAATGCAATAATCCATTTTTATACACACCTACTTTTATGACTGATTTGGCTGAGCCAGAATAGCCTCTCTGTGACTGGCAGCCATTTTGCCGTGTCCCGACACTCTCCTTGGCCTTTCCGTCAAATCAAAATGGGCCCCGATTGACTGTGGCCCGACTAATAGAGTGGAAAGCAAATGGAATACCGGAATAGCTTTTTTTCCCTTTTTTTCAGCTTCTCTCCCTGAGTCCCCGGACACCTTGCCTTGTCATTTTCCTCAGTCGTTGAGTGTTCAACCTCTTTTTTTTGAGGGGAGAGACCAGGCGGTGGTGGCAGTTCTGGCCTATGAGCGAGCTGGACCCCTGGATGCGCCTGGGCGGCAGCCCCTCCACTGACTGACACACCTGACACATAGGGAAATGAGGTCATTAGACAGAATTACAGGGGTTTTTGATAGCTCGGTAATGGGTTTTAATGATGGAATTTAACATACAGCCCCACCAGGGACAGGCCGGATACACAGGCCGACAGGTCGTTTAATGGAGAATAAAGAGAGAGACCTTCTCTTTGGCAAAGAAGAGAAGGGGAGAGTGTGGAGGGGAAGAAAGGAGAGGCTCTAAAAATAAAATGCTCAACTTGCTGATCCATCATCACATGAGGACGAAATAAAATCATGTTCCAGAGAGTGGATGACTGACCTGAATTTTCCCACCCGCCATCCTGTTAACATTAGCATAGATTCCCTCGAAAATAGATTGTGCATATTCAGATGAGTGCATTTCCACGTCCGAGTGTAAATGGCTATAACATAAGCACGTGTGCATGTGAACCCTGTGGAGAAAATTGATGAAAAGAATGGGCAGGAATGGGAGCATTAAACATGCTCTTTATAGCGCTCGTCTAAAGTGTCATGACTGTTTATTATAAGGTGCTGTTTAAGGTATTCCAGCAATTTTCCATAGGCAGTGTGAAGATGAGGTCCTAGTGAAAACACAGCCACAGCACACATCCTAATCTGCATTGTGTGACAATATAATTTTGCAAAATGTTAGCCAAGTTACTGTGTTTGAAGATTTAAAGTTCTAAGTTTTAAAACTGGAAACAAAGTCTGTACATAAAAGATTCTTAAGTTATAAGCCATCATAGAAAATATGAGGGTAAAATTCCTGTGGATTGTTTTTGAGAGATTAGGGGAATGCACAGACTCAGTCAGAACTTGCATGGGATTTTAACTTGGCAGTTTGTTGGAAGCTTTTAAAACAGGGCAAGGGGGTATTTCTGTTAACTAGGTTGCCAACACGCAAGTTGTTGTCAATGTAGCTCTGTGATCTTCCTCAGTTCAAGCTGTAATGTTTTGAACATAAAATTAATAGTCCATATTATGACTTCCATAAACTTGAAGAGGTCACCAGTTACTAGGAAGATAAAGGAGGGCCCTTTACAGCGTATGAATGATAACTCAACTCATGTGGAAATGGACATATTCCATGTGAAATATGGAGCAGATTTTCCCATTCTGATCTGGCCCTGAAGTGTATACTGGTCATAGATAGGCTTACAGAGGCAAACCCCTTCTAAAGTTCCTGCTCCGTGATCCCAAGGATTTACTGCTGCGCAAATGAGAAAGGCTAACAATACAAATCAAGTCATAAAAGCCATAAAAGAAAGTCTGCGGCCGGTTCTTTCACCGCAAGGCAACTCTGCAATGTGGAAATTACTCTAGAGGATAGGAGTAGAAATGTAGCTAACCGCGCTGGCTAGGATTGCGGGAAGGCGTGACCCCTTTTCCTCGTGAACTGTAATTTATTCACCCTGGACATCGTTTAGGTGGGGGGCCGGGGGGTTGATTTTTGGGGTCTTGTCCCGTCCTTGTTCTGGAATGGCTGGGGAGGTGGAACTGGTCTCTTCACGTGGACAGGCAGCAGCAGTGCGAGGAAGCGAGCATCACCCCACCAGCTGATGAGTTTCAGTCCTGAGCCTGTGAATGACTATTTAGTGGACTGGACAGACTGTCTAACAGAAACACACACATTAATATTAACATGGATTACAACAAAGAATAATGAGCAGCATAAATACGCTGAGAATTCCTGTTCCAGATCATCATTTACTGTTATTTAATTCTTCCTTTCACCTCTTTTCTGCTCTAGAATATCAACGGCAAATAAAAGTATTTTCTGTTTTCTTTTTTTTTAGAGCCTGTCATGCTGTTAAAAACACAAGAATATCAAAGAATAAGAGGCTGCTATAATCAAATTATGGCAATTTGAATAAGCTGTTTAAGTCTGCGCTTCTGCCCCTGTCTGCTCTGCATGTTTTCATGTCAGAGACGGCCAGAATGCATCTCCTCATACCAGCGCCGCCCCCTCCCTGTTTAAGACGGACATCCCTTAAACCGATAGAGACTCAATCCGCTAACTCCCAGCCCCTGGCTCCCCAAAGAGAGCCTGGAAGAGCGGGTGAGGGATGTCTCTCCCATACAGAGACCATTTTTCAGCAGGTAATTGGTTAAGGAACCCTGCAGATCTTTGACCTCGCCCCTCCCAAAATGGCGTTTCTTCTGAGATGAGGCGCTCCACACTGGGGCCTGCTGTAAGGCAGGTAAGGCCTGCTTATCTGAAACCCCTACAGGGCAGTCTTGTGTTGAAGGGGGAAATAGCCATGCCTGGGATGGTCGGAATGGTCCTTCAGAGACACAATAAAACAGGGTCAGTGAATTGAAAAGTCTGAGTATGGACACATTTGTTAAGAGAAGCACCAATCCATTACAGCCACTGTAATGGGATATAAAACAAGCTGCTAAACTACTGCATTGGGGAGGAAGTGCCTAATATATCAACAGCTCACAACACACAGTATTATGGATCAGACGCACTTCTTAAAGTTCAGTCAACCAGATGCACATGCACTCTGTCAGATGGGTAAGTGGAGTTCACCAGTCTGTCTCCGTAAGATGTGCTCTGATCCTGGATAAGGACCTTCATTGGCACCCATCCCCAATGTCATGTCACCGTGAACTGTCAGGAAATCCATCTCTCTCCATTTTTATAACTAAAAAATAAGCACATAGCAGAAGTTGCATGAGGGAAATATGACACAATTAAACGGAGGCTTAAGTATGGGTCTTCAAGGCTGATGATGTTACACAGGGCTGCGGACTCTCACGCATTTGCTGAGACCTCAGGCCCTTGAGACTCCCCCTCATGTTCTCACTCTCACACAACTCTAAAACTCCTGTTCTGCAGTCTCTGCAGTCAGCCAGCCACCATGTTTCCTGTTCGTTTATGTAGACAAGTTAAGTTTGGATTCATCATGACAGCAGGTGGATCATGGGGGTACAAAAGTTGATTTTTTTTTCTCCTAGCAAGCATATGATGCTTGTCACAAGCTCATTGAATATTTATCTATTGGTAACCAGTCTTAACCCCAAAACCTTATGGTGGGAAAAGTGTCAACATTTCTAATTATTATGAATGACCTTTGATCAACAGTATATTGTATACTGCCATTTCTTTAAATGAAAATTGAGTAATTCTATTAATCTAGAGCAATATGTTTATTAGTATGAAAAGTATTCAGTTATATTACACAAGAGGTGGCTGAAGCAAACACAGGGCAGCTGATGTTCCAGGTAGAGACAGCTGGGATTTTGCATATGAATTAAATGAAGAACATAATGTTTGACTATGTTTCACATCAAGAGTGTGTTATAAAAGTGTCACTGAAGTACTGCAGTCACATTTCTTTTGCTGCACCTGCGACCAGTGTATGAGAATGAACAACTTTCCCTTTATTAAATGAAATGTAAAACAAAACTTTTTCAACACTGAATGGGTACATATGTATCACTGAAAAGTGATTTCCTGATATTTCCCTGTAGCATGCACAAACTTTCAGCATAGAAATTTCAGATAGAAATCAATAATTTACAAGTTATAGCAAAAAATCTTTAAAATGAATGCACATCAGTTTGAATGCATGATTGTAGATTAGTGGTAAGGAGCAGGGTTCTTAATCAAAAGGTTGCTGGTTTGATTCCCTGCTGGGGCACCGTCGCTATGCCCTTGGACAAGGTACTTAACCCACAATTGCCTCAGTAAATATCCAGCTGTATAAATGGATAACATAAAAAATTGTAACCTATGTAAGTCGCTCTGGATAAGAGCGTCTGCTAAATGACAGTAACGTAAAAACTTTTTAGAACCTGAAATTCAGTACAATCTGTAAATTCAAATATGTTGTTGAATGAAAAGATGTACCATCAAGTTGAAAAGGAATCACTTCTCTGTGCTGGAGTGATAAAGCATGCTTTAAAAAATGCATTAAAGGGAGTTATCATGCGCACTATTATTCTGGCTCTGCATTCAAGCTTAGAGAGAACTATGCCTGGTAAGGGTGGAGAAAAGGTATGCCTTTATTGCTGATATTTTGCTGTATGACATAACAGATTGCATTTATTTATTAAGCCATTCTTCCCCTCCTCTTGGTAATGTGAACATAAGGCTTTCATTCAGCAAGTCAGAGGACTGAGGAAGAGAGCCACGCAGGCTCTCCTATTGAGTAGGTGTGCGCGATTGTGGCGGCAGGTTTAAGTGACAGGTAAATTGCAGGTTAAGTGGAGAACGCAGCCTTTTAACAAGAGACTTGAGGCTTCCGTAAATCCCCCCAGTCTCTAATCTGAATACAAAAGGCAGTGGGGGGATTAAATTTGACCCCTGAATGTGATGTTTGTTCTAGCCTAGGGCCTGATTAGCCAGGATGAGAGGGAAAGGTTTACATTTCCTTTTGTGTGTTGCAGCGGCGTTTAAAAACAACAGCCCACAATGGAGGCTCTTCAGGCGCTAATTTCCCGGGGACAAAAGAAAACCTTGAGCCCTTGGCTTCCCCAGCGTTCCTATTTGCGTGGGCCTGGGAAGGAGGCAGGAGTGGCGACGGCAGCAGCAGCCGTGGCGGAATTCTAAAGGACTGTTTGCTTAATTGCGGATGAAATGCCATAACGCGGCGCTATTAACCGCGGCTGCCAAGTCACAACAAATCCTGCTTTATTTAGCAGGGGAATGAAAGGGAAAAGCTGGGGAGAGGTAGTCGGTGGGAGCGTCTGCAAGAAGGCGCTTAGTTGTCAACGTCTCAGAGGCTTAAAGTCAAACCTATCCTGGCTCAGGCGGGAGAAGTCGAGGTGTTAGGGAGCAGAATGACTCCTGATAGAAGGTGTTTGCAGCTCAAGTCAAAGGGAATCGTCTGTGCTTACGCGATGAGGGAGGACTAATTGATTCTCTGAGGTTTCCTGTCTCAGGCTGTGATTAGAGGTGTGACCAAAAAAATGAGGATACCTGAGAAAGCATCACAGAGATCAAAGAGAGGAGAGGAGTGCTTCACTACAAGTATATCTATTTTTGTGTGTACTGTGCATGTGTAAGTATAAGCGTGTGTCTGTGTGTGTACTGTGCATGTGTGTGAGTATAAGTTTGTGTCTGTGTGTGTTTGCATACGTGGTATACGCATATTTTGTGTTTGCATACATTATTACATACATAATGTCCAGGTGTCAGGTTATGGTCAGTGGGTTACAGCAGCTGCTACGCTGGCCTCTCGGTCTACTGCCGGTGGAATGTACTGCATGTTCGCACTGCCATACAAACAGGAACCCAGTCATCATTTCCTAATCATTACTACACCTTGGAGCCAGGGGCATCCATGAGCTCCCTCAATCAAAAGGAAGAGGAAGATTGACTTGGGGGGTTGGGGGTGTGCAATAACCCACCAAGGGGGCCTCAGAGGGAAGAGTGCTCAGGTCTGGGAGGTTTAGCGCTCCTATCCAGCGTTGAGGTGTCAAGCATGCGCCTGTAATGGCTTGTTTAGCAGTTGAGACTGAGCTAGGGCCGCTGAGAGCCATATTTCAGAGGGTATCGATCAGACTCCACCGCCGCTAGCTCTCCTTCCTCTGTCTCTGATCCTGTAAAGTAATAACTGTACTCATGTCAGGGAGGTAATTATCATTGATCTGTAGCAATGGTGACAAATTCTGCAGTCTCAGGGCATGATTCATACCCAGTGTTGGGCTAACTAGTGCATACCTAGCTATTGAGCCCCCAATTTTCCTTTCCTTGACACGCTGGGCGATACTTCTTCATAACCCATCAGGCTGTGGGAGTAAGGGGGTTGTGGAGTCCCTGCTGCTAACCTGTTCTCAAACTGTGTGTCTGCTGTCTTCATGTGGACGTATTTAACACTCCTCATTAGTTGTGCTCACACAGGCTGGTCTTTCAGCTGTTTTTTTCATTCCACTCTCAAATAAAAAAACAGAATTTGTATATTTTCATTCATTAATATACAGTACATATAAATACACTTCTGCAAGACATTTTATCTATTTCTCACTTACTCTTTTTAAGATTTTGTATAGTATTTGCAAAGCATTCATATAATTTACAACCTACCCATAAAATGATTCATTTTACCTTTCCCATTAATTTGTACCATCTGTAAATTTGACAGGAAATAAAGACTTGTGCAAATCGATATATTAACTTGCAAAATTCCCTTTTATGAGATATTTGGTATCTTTATTTTTCCCTCCCTCACAACTTGAACTCATTTTGATTGGCCCAGACATGCTATTTTATGATTGGCCCAGACATATCACATGTGTTTTCTACACCAACCAGAAGAGAATATGCATTGGAGGCTACCAATCAAGTATTTTTTAAACTTCTTTTCACGTGACTAAACATTATCTAGATAGCACTGCAGTCACCGTTTTTTACTGTGATGAACACAGGTGCATGCTACAATGGACATAGTATTAGGCAGTCCTAATTACATACAAATTATATCGGGTGTCAGCAATGTTCGTAATGCAATACCACGGTTTAAAAAAACATTACGCAAAAAGAATAAATAAATAAATAAATAATGGAAAAAAACTGCTGTTGAATGCACACTATATCCAGTGGCATGGTTTTGGCCTGTGCTGTCACCTGTTAGCATTAGCATTAACAATTTTGACTACCAGTTGCATTTTTGAAAGGTATATTTTAGGGAAAACCCCTGCCTCTGCCATGAGTTCAAGAAACAGGTATAGTCAAGATCTTTGCATAGACTATCAATTGTGTTTTGGGCAATGGACAGAAGATTGTAAAATTTATCAAGAGAAAAACAGATTATGTCATGAAAGTCTTGCATTTCATCCTGAAGTTTCTGCTGTAAGGATGATGTCAGATCACAACACTGAGGAAAAGCCTTGTGCAACACAGTCTCTTCATTGCTTCATCTTATTTAAAATATACACAAAATAATATAACCTCACACAAAGTAATTCCAGAAATAGGTGATATAACATTAGATTAGATTATGGAATTCATTCTTTTTAAAATATAAATGACATGCAATGCTATATTTTACATCAGTAGAAATGAGGTGTCATGTAAATGGAAGATAAAATGACTGAAATACAGAATACTGACAGCGAAAGCAAAAAAAAAAAAAAAAAAATTTTCTTCTAAAGTTATAGTTTTTTGCATTTCAGGAAAATAAAGTTGATAAAATTGACAGAATTTATTATCATTTCTCTGCAAGTGACAGAGAATAAAATGAAGGTGGATCTGTTTGGACAGAATGTTGGTATATAGAAATGTGGAAGATGGGTCACACCTCTTTGGGTGAAAAATGTGACACACTTCTCTGACACAGGTATGACTGAAAACTAAATACCATCATACACAATGTCCTGTAACCATGTATGCAAAAAGCATAGCAATATAGAGATACGCTGCATAAATGCTATTATGAAGAAAATTGAAATAATCTAGATAGATAGATTTGGTTTTGCTTTAAACAAAACTTTTAGCTGAACATTTTGATAGCACCTTCACAGTTATACAGAGAGCTCTGCCAGGGGTGTATGGTTGCTCATAATAGGAGCCATCTCTTTTGGTGCCTGGTTGATCAGTGCCAGAGTTTTGAATTCAATGCATCCAGTAGCCAACGGAGGGAAACGAGCCATGGTGAGATGTGCATGTTTTCATCTCATCTCATCTTTCTCACAGTTGAGTCACAGCATTCCAGTTAAGAGGGAGGCCTTGTCACAGATGCATGGAGGTCAGCAATAGGAAAGTTATCATAGTCCAGGGGCCATATGTATCACTCTTTGTGTACGACTTGCCGTAGGACCATGTGTACGCACAATCCCACGATTTGTGTACAGAGGTTTTTTGTCAGAGTTATCAAACACCACGTACGCCTGATTGTCTTCATAAATCTGAGCGTAAATCAAATTAGCGTGAGATTATGTGCACATGAACGCGCTTAACGTCCACTCCCACAATTCTTCTTATATGGACCAAGACACGCCTTTAATCAGTCGAATTAGCTTAGAAAGATCCCAGGTAAATCTGAGAGAAATGCTGTTGATTGAATGCTGAGATTGATTTTGAGGGTCAATGGCAGGATGTAAGAAATGAAATTATTCGGACACGATAGATCCAGGCCATTGCGCAACGACATTTCTAAGTGACATAGTGGAGTCGCAAATAATTTGGACATTGAATGAAAGTGTTTTTGATTTACAAAAAACAACTTCATCCTCTCTTGGTGCCTGTATTGCAATGTGAGTGCAGTCGATTGCGCCGATTACATTAGCAAAATTTCATTTTGATATTGGCCTGTTCTTCTGCAGTGTAAGGAAACTTCATATACCTTGGAGTCATCCGGGTGATCCTTCCCATACTATGGGCATGATACGGCTCAGAGAGGACTGTGATATTCCCGACCTGTCCACAAGCTCTCTTTGGAATGTCCCGGTGGTAAGAAAACCCAAGGTGGTTAGAACTTGGAGATGAACCGCTATTGCATGGGTTCTCCACGTTTCTCTGAGGAGAAGAGGCTCCAGTTCCTCACAGAGGCTGGGGAGAACGGCCCTGGGCAATCTAAAGCGACTTATTAGCCATTGGCATCATCATTGGCAAAGAAGTCTGCCTGGTCCCTGAACACACGTTCATGCCTGATTAGGTTATTCTCGATATCCTCTAAAAGCACTAGCATACTGCCATACAGCCATACTGATTGTGAATGCTTTAAGCTTATACGTTGTAAATGAGCCTGTTATATAGGAGTACTCATTAAAAATGTTTGATTACACATGGTGATCTGTGACGTTTTAATTTTTTTGACTACAATGCCCAATTACAATGTTAACATAATAATGCCAAATTGAAAGTCACATAATGTCTGACATTGTTCACAGTTTACAGTTAAACCGGTATTTCACACGGACCAATGCATGCACGATAACACTCATCAATGATTGACACAAGACCTGTTTACTTGCATCACCGTTAGTTCCTCTTGGTGTCGCCAATCTGCAAATTACAAATTTTATGCGTACGCCACCTCGAGACCATGCGCAGAGGTACGCATGTTTTCCCGGCAGGTATCTTTTCATAAATACCTTTTTATGTGTAGAAAAGTGCTCAGCACCATTTTAGTGTGTACGCACCGTTGATACATGTGGTCCCAGATCAGAGAGCATAAGAGCCTGGACTAGGAGCTGAATTTAGCAACAGGTAAAAAAAGTGTGGATTCTATGGATCCAGCTCCCAGTCACTGACAACACATTCAGTTATAGACAGCTGCCAAGTGCCACAGCAGACAGTGTCATTTGATCAGGAGTGATAGAAAGATTTTGGGTGGGTGAGAGTTTGATGAGCAAGTATTACAGTTGATTTTGCTAAGGTTAAGGTTTCAGTTTATTTTAAAGAAGGATGCACAGTAATCCTCAATGAAAGTAAAGCAAGGTAGATTGAAAATGGGGAAGGTAGTGAAAAGTTTACATGGATTAATAGCTAAGTTTTCTGTATTTGGTAATAAGATGTCTTTGCAGGGGACAGTCAACCAAAAGACAGAGGAGAGAAGGACAGAGTACTTTTTAAACAATCAATTTGGAGATTACAATTACAGTTACTAGTTTTACTACAATTACTGTCTGTCTGTCTGTCTGTCTGTCTGTGTATCTATGTGTATATGTTGGAAGGGCTTCATTGTGTGGTTTCCTTCACTTGGTGTTGCAAAGAAGAATTTTTGTTAATTCCTGATTATTCTGACTTCAAAAGCATTCATAACTGAATATTTTCATGTGCCCAACAGAGCAATGTCTATGCCCTGTTCCGAAATAACTATATTCATACAAATAGTCTCAACAGTATGTGTGTGTAATAATAAAATAATGCAGAATTTAAGAACACTCAGTTGCTTACATTCTTCTGTATGTTTGAACATAGTCTCATTGATATTTCCCTGTTTTCTTATTGTGATTCTCTGAATCAGCGCAGCCACACATGACTATACGGGAAACTGAGGTCAGCAGCTGCAGTGTGTGGAGCTTTGACTGTGAAAAACATCGACAGCCCTTTATCAAACAGCTCCACCTTAAGCAAGTTCCACAAGGCCTCGTGGATCCCCAGCACTTTCCTCCACTTGACTCCCTAGATTAGGCCCTCCACTGCAGGGAGTGTTCCGTTGCATTAACCACCTTTGCCCAGTGTGTGGAGAGAGTTTGAGCTACTTTCCCTGCATCTCCATTGGCTTCCCCCACCCCTCCTGTGGGGGAAGCTAATGGAGGGGGCTGTGACTCTCAGCCCCCTCTCCCCCTTTACTCTCTCTCAGAGTGCTGATAGATGACTGATTGCTGGGGCCGGCAGGAAGATTTATTACTGTTTATCCAGCACTCTGTGGTCACCTGCGGCTGAGTGCGATCAGAGACAGGGGGAGTGTGTGTGTGTGTGTGTGTGTGTGTGTAGGGGGAGGTGTTGATTCTCGGTGCGCACCTAGTCTCAGTCCCACTAGGCCCCAATCCAATCTGTGGCACGCTCCACCAGCAGGCCCACTCTCACCAGCACCGGACACCCTGATCCCCCTGACACATTAAAACCTGCACTGCTTATAGAGGCAGCGTACAGATTAACGCTGTTTAACGGGATCCCTGACTAAGCAGCAGAAGATACAGGTGACTCTTGATGCTGAGGAACAAGCAGCATGATCTCCAGACGCTGGGAGAGACAGTAAATCTCTTTATCTGCAGGCCAGAAAGAGGTCACCGGCCCAAAATCTTATCTACATTGAGGGAGAGCTCAGGTAATATGGGGAATAGATTCAGAGATGAGAGGTTAGTGCTGTCCCTCTTGTAATGTATGCATCAAAGGCACAACCATACCAATATCAGTGACCTAGGCTATACAAGTTACTGAAGAGTTTTATAGGAAACATAAATTCAACAGTTCAGTAGCTTCCAGCCTTTTAAGGTGGACCATATAACACAGCTATACCTGTTGTTTCACCCAGCTGGGAATTCACAATTACTAGTCTCCTGAAATAACTCAGTACTAAATAGAATAACTGTAATAGTAAAGCAATACAAAATAATGCTTTGATGACATCAGTCACCCAATGGTTCATCAGACTTATTCACTTTATAATACATATAACTTAATAAACAAAACTCAATCAAGTGTCTGAAAGAATGCAACAGAGCCATTCTTAACCAGTAACTATATATGTGCAACTACACATAATTATCTAAAAATTACAGAAATATTCTGGTCTTTAAATAGATTTAAATGGGCCAAATGAATGGTGAATGACCCAGGGCCGTTTGTCTAACTATGTATTAACCTATACAATGATTATCAACAGTTAGTACACTATATGAATGCTTAATTAGGTGTTAATTTAACTAAAATGTGATTTTTTTCCACCTTAAATAATACAAATCTCAGGGACTGTGTATTATATTATAACGTGGGGATGCTGGATTGGGTTAAGTATTGGTTAAATTGTGTTTGTATTTTTCCCCAATTCATATAATAGTAGTAGCCATCACATGTGCCAATACTGGTACACAAGAAAATTGTTCTCACACTGCACACAACACTGTGCTCCAAGGGCAAAATACTCATTCCTGTGCATTCTTTCATAACTGCATTTTTAAATTCATTGTGGCAGGTGAAAAATTAAATATTGGCTCTGGAGGGTAATTATCACCTTTAGGAAGGTAATGCACTGCCATTGCAGGCATTCAGCCACACAGCATAATGAATGCTTAAAACTAACCTTTAACTGTACTATACTAAATACCTGTTCTCTGTTCAGATCTCCTGCTTAGGGGTGATATGTGTCAATTGGGCAGCCAACCTCAAACAATGGAGCTTATCATGAATACAGATGTAAGGAAGCCATTCAATATTTGCTATAGATGTGGGTCAGTTTCAAATGTGCAAATGCAGAATGCTGTTAGTTACTTCTACCTGCTATTGCCTTTTCAAATAAAAAATCCTCAAATTAACTCTTTGATTTATGTGTATAACTCACACAACACATTTAAAAAAACAGATGCACAATATCTGCAAATCCAGGTTATCTATATTCATGTATCAACAGCACAATGAAAAGTTTATCATCTGAAATAAAACTACCCCTAATATTAAACAGACAATTACCTTTGTAAAATCTACAGCTGGGAGGAAATGATATCAATCGCACCTGTGGTACAGAGCACACGTGCATGTATATGTGTGTGTGTGTGTGCTTACACACAACATGTGTGAATGTGTTCTGTTGTCTGTGCATAAAGTCCTTTGTTTGCCTGTGTGTATTCCCCTGGTCTCTCCTGAAGCTGAAGCTGCCCTATCCCCTTCCGGACCTCTCCTTCATAAATCTGAAACTGAAGC